>CM060931.1:819341162-820656162 GCA_030765085.1 Allium cepa
GTCCTTTTTCCTGCCATCCATAAGAAAATCGTAGCATCTTTCTCGTGCAGCAAGATTTTCTATCAAACCTTCTAATAGGTTGTGTCTTTTTGAATAATAGTGAATTTGATTCTTCAACCGGTTCATCTTCTGTATCTACTTCTCGGATCTCATCCAAGTATACAACTTTGCTGTTAGTTTCTTTTGAAAGAAATTCCTTTTCTAAAATGAACAACATATGGAGAAACAACAACATTTTGTTCCTCAGTGTTATAGAAATATATCCCTTAGAATTCTTGGATATACTATAAATTTACACAGAGTTAATCTTGGCTCATGTTTATTGGACCTAACATTTTTAACGTAGGCCGGACAACACCGTACTTCAAATAATTGAGGTTGTAACGATCCTGAATTTTGAACAATTTAATTTGTAAATATTTAATTAATTTTAAATATTTGAATGATGGTTTGGTTTGAATTCCCAATATAACTATGAATTTGGCGATTAAATTCTAGAATTTAATCTATCGGAAGTTGAATAAAAAAAAAATTTAATCTTCAATTTTAAGCTAATTAAAAGAAAAAATATATAATTTTCGACTGTAACAATTCCGAATTTTAATTTATTTTAAATTGACAACTGATTTAATTCTTGATTTAAAATTGTGAGATTCATTGGTTAATCGATTTGAGTTTTTCCAAATTCAAATAAACTATGTTGTTTATTTATGAAGAGATAGTCTCTTTTATAAATTGTTTTGAGTTATTATTTAGTTAATGAAGGAATGACAATTATAAATTGTGCCTAATTGCTGTTGGAATTTTAAACGGTTGAATTCCTCTAAAATTGAGTTATAATTCTTTAATAATTTGATTAAGGAATTAGGTGGGCTTTACAATTTTCTTAGCCCATGATTTTGCTTAGTGCTGTAATATTATCTAAGGCTATACTCGATCCCCTCTCTATTTTCATTCGTAACCCTAAATCTTAAACACACGAAAGAGAAAAAAAAATTAAAAAAAATGGCGGCATCGTCTTTGTTTTCCCTTGACTAATTTTGGGCTTGAGATATTTGCTTGCTGTCTGGAGCTTTGTGCTTCTCGATAGCCTTGGAAAGCTATCGTCTTCTTCGCTTGCTCGATTGAGGCTTTCGAGATTTAGGGTTTTGTAATTTTGGGACTTCGTTCCCTTTTGTGCTCTGCTTTGCGAATTATGGTGGCTTGACGTCGGCTCCTTCAATCTGCGCTCGTCGAAAGGTGAGTGATTTTTATTTCACTCACATCTAGTTCAGCTTAGTACTTTGCTTTGCGTTTGGGTTGATTTTGTCGCTGATGATTTCTAACTTGATTTCTTTACTGATTTGATTTCCTGTTCTCTTGGTTATCTCGGCACTGTTTTTATTTAGAGGTTGATGATTTCCTCTGACTAGTTCATCATCGCATATGCTTGATTTTGCACTGTTAGTTGGTATTTGGTGATTGAATTTGATTTCTCGGTGAATCATTTCAACGGCATTCTTCTTGGTATTGGATGTTGTTGCATTCAATGTTGGTCTGCATTCGATCTGATGCACTCCGTTTTGACCACTGTTTCATCATGTCACAGGTCTAGTATTGCTTGATTCATCTGTTGCACTTGTAGTTGCATTCCATTCTGTTGCATTTGACTTGGTGCTTTCTGGTCTGCATACTATTCAGTGCTTCACTGTTGCACTTCTTTATGTTGTTACTAATGGTCCATATTATTTGTTGAGGTTGCTGTCTTGATTCATTCCATTCCATCTATACTTTGTAGTTGATTCACTTAGTCTCCCTTTGCATTATTCACTATTGTACAGTTTGCATGTTCATGTATGCTTCTTCTCATATGCATAGCTTTTAATTTAAGTTGCATTTCATTTGTTTGAATAATGAGTAACAACATTTATAAGTTGAATCTGCATGGTGCTGCCGACCTGTAGCCTGCAGTTATGTTGCTAGTTCCTTGGTCATTTCCAGTTACTTGTAGTCTGGTATCTAATCATTTGTATCAGTGTTTTTTTTTATTGTTGTTGTATTCTTCCATTTGACAACTGTTTGTTTCACTTGAGTGTACATGCAGCTTGGAGTCAGTTTTCTTGTAGTGCTTACATTCTTGGAACTATTTTAACTTCTGGAATTACTTGAGTTTCTTGTTGCATTTTCAAATTGCTGTTTCAATTTGGTCTGGTTGGACTTGAGACTGTAGCATTCAATTCAGTTGCATTTATCTGGATTAATTTCGTACCAGTTGCTACTAATTGCTATGTTGTCATATTAGTCCCACTGACCATTGTGTTCATTTCTGATAGTACTGTCCAGTCAGTTGCATTTCATACCTTTGTTGCCACCTTGCATACTCTAGCCTTCAAGTATATTTTGCTGTGCATTTGCAGTTGAAGTATTCCTCGAGTTTGATCATTCATTGTAGCTGTCTTAACCCTTGAGGCAGATTGCATTTATGTATTTGCGTGTTCATGTTAGTGACCATCCAGGTTTGCATGATTATTGTATTGCCAGTTTTCTTCATCATATACTTTGTTTCGGCTTCGGCCTGTAAAGGTGTATAACTATTTTAGCTTCAACATATTTTTCCTTGTTCACAAACTTTGGGTTTTTGGGTATACGTCGTATTTTGTTACAGGTAGAGTTTTTCTTCCCATTTTCGAGTTTGATTATGTACACGTATAGGTGTCCAGATCCAAGTTGCACAAGTTAATAAATTTCATCTTTTGTGTGAAAAGAATTAGAGTCTGACGTGTTGTACATGTAGTTAAATTTAGTTTGACATGCTTGCTGTGTGTGTATATGTAGAAGTATTTTTATTTGTGTATAAAGAAGCAAAGTGCATTTTTCTTCTTCTCTTGTTTGTAAGTGCATGAAATTTTTGGTCCAGAGACCTTTTTCATCAAATTGTTGCCTGGGTATAATGCATGCTTAGTACACTTTGTAGCACACGTAATGCATGGTCCTGACATTTTTAAAATTGTAAAGTGTAAAAATGTGTGTAGCCTGTTCTCCCTAGCATCAAGTTCTACATGCCATAACTCATGTACATTTATTCTTGCTTCATTTTGGAAATTGTAGTTTCTCTACATATTGAGGTTTTCATGCTTGATTTTGGAAATTTTAGTTCACTGCTGCCACTTTGATTTTGCATATTAATATGCAGACATTTGAGAGCATTTTTTTTTGTTGTTCACTACACACTTCATTTCACCTGTAGTGTATATGCAGTTGAGTCTGTTATCGATTTTGCCTCCTATCTTGAACATTTGCTACTGCTGCAATTACGATACTTGTATATTCATGTATCATTTGGGTCTGCACTTGCCATGCTATAACTTGACCTCATTGTTCATGTATGCATCCCAGTCATACTTGTTGTCATAGTAGTTGTACTGACCTGTGCACTACTGTATACATGTCATGTTGCTCCATGTTGCATTGAACAACCCATTTATTATTTGCATTGTTCATTGTGTTAAGTATCACTTGATATTGGTTTCACTGCATAGTCTGGTGTCCGGTTTATTTTGAAGTTGGATCCAGTCTTGTACCACCTGAGCCTGCACTTGCACTGTCCCTAACCTGTTGGCACTTTTGTTGCACTTCATTTTTGTTGTTGTTTGGTCAACACTTATTGTTTTGTTAGTGCATACTGCACTTAGTTCCTTTATGTTGCTTAGCGTATTCTTTGGTGTTGAGCATTGCGTCTGCAGTTCCATTTTTGTTGCAGTTGTATTGAGCCCGGATAGCCGTGACTTGACCTCTGTAGTATTGATTTGCTGTCAAGGGTTGGAGTTATGATGACATCTTGTACCGTGTTGGCGAGGCAGTACACGCGTGCGTGTACTGCAGCCACACAGCATGGATTTTAATTATATTTTTTTTGCTTTTGATTCATTGATTTCTTTGCGTATTCCATATGCAGTATTGGCGAGGCCGTACACGCGTGCGTGTACTGCAGCCAATCGGTTTTGATTTTTTTAAGTAACTTTTTCAATTATTTAAATTGATTTGATTTAAATTGATGATTTTGGTTTAAACTGCCATTTAGGCAAATTTTGATGCTTTCCTAAATCATGTTTTTTTTTAAAAATAAAATAAAAATAAAAATAAATAAATAAATCTTCTCATCTATCTTCATTAATGATTTCAATATGCTGATTTATTGTTTTAACACTGTTAAGTGTTATATTTACCGTTATCCGATTTCTTGTTAAAGGGTCGGATAAGTGAATTTATCTTTGACTGTCGTCTAATTGCTATTTAATTATTATTGCTGCTATGCACTAATAATTGAGTTTGAATTAGACTGACCCGTGTATTATTTTCTTTTGAATGTAATACTCGGGTCAGACCGAGTATTTTACCGCTTGAAGATTTTCTGGCAGCGAAGTTAGAGAGAGGGGGATTACCGCATCACTAAAGTTTTTCAGGAAAATTTTTCTTGTACTAAATAATAAATAAATTGTTCCGCTGTATTAAAATATAATGCATTGTATAAACTCTGATATTTGTATATGAAAGAAAAATTCATTTATGTGAAATGTTATTATTATTCTGTGATTCTGTGGCTGATTCTGTTTAAACTCTATAAACTAAATAACAATCCGTCATTTTGAAAGTTTATAGTTGGTTTAATTACCGACTGGAGGCGGTCAAAAAGGCGGGTCGTTACAAAAGTGGTATCAGAGCTTTGGTTTACACAAAGCTTAGTTTATGGCGTTTAATATGAATAGTTGCTAGAATCACTTTAAAGAAAACGTTTTTCAAATCTAAAGAAGGAAATAAAAGGTATTTTGAAAATTCAAATCTTTTTCGGACAATCCCCCTCTCTTTTGTGGCTCTCTAAATTTAGGTTTGCGATAGTTTCTCTTCGGTAAGGTCTCCTTAGATTTGAGTCCCGATCATTCGAAAACCCATTATCGAATTGCTGAGATTTATGAAAAGTAAAATGTATAAGTTAAGCGAATTAATGAATTGGTTTGAATCAAATATTTTGAATATCTCCAAAATAATAAATTGGGAAATAAAATGACATGTCAATTTAGTTATAGCCAAGCGGATCATTGCACTATAATTTGGGATTTTGATTTCAAATGTTTTAAAGAACGAATTTAGTAAATAAATGGATTATAAGCACTTAACTTATAAATGGACTTTTGGTATATAACTGAGTTATATAAATTGAATTGAATTAATAAAGGAGATTATAAATCGAAGTTCTATAAATAGAAGTGGAATTTGTAAAGATTGTTTATAAATTCGAAACCAATTGAATTTGATAAATGAAACATAGAAGTTATCAAAGGAGATATATTCGTGATTTTGGATAGCGAATTATCCTTTAAGTTAAATATTGTGATAATAAAAGTTGGTTGGGAATTTTATTCACAATTTTGGACAGTGAATATATTATTAAATCAAACGGATATGTCTTGGGAAAATGATTGAATAATTCGACTTTTGCTAATAAGGATTGCAAATTTTGATAGGAAATCTATTTGTCAACTTAACTGAATGAATCAAACTAGTTTTGATGTAAAGCTTATATTTCAAGTTTAGACTAATACCTAAAATAGTTAATGTGGAGATATAAATCTAATGGAACCAAGTCGATAAATGGTTAATTTACTAAAGAATTAGTTGATTATTTTTGAAATAAAAAGCAAATGTAAAGTTCAAATGAGATTTAGATTTCAAATTTGATGTTTGTCAACATGAAAATCCACAATAGATTTAATAGATTCAATGATGAATTTGAATTTGAACGAGCAGAGAATTAAGTTAAGTGGAAAACCTAATATTGGAAATTTGAAGTCGGTTTAAAACCAATATTGTGAAATGTATGCGGAATTCAAACTATGAATTAAGTCAAAGTTGAAAAAGTTAAATTGCAATGTTTTGGGGAAGTGATATTATGAAATGAATTTAATGGTTTTAAAGATGTTTTAAAATGCATTAAGTATCGAAAGCATAGATTTCAATATTCATTGTTGAAATAGACGTTTTCGAGAGAAAATAAAGGGAAATGGTGGACTATAACATTGTTGTTATAGTAAATGGTTTCCGAAAGGAAATGTTTCATGTAGTATTGGGATTTATATATCTATCTTAAATTTGAATCCTTATACTAGTGATTTTGGGTCGTCGTAACAATGTTTTACGCAACATTCGTTTTGACTCAAATAAATGTGTTTAAAAGATCGCTTTCCTTAAAGAATGAAATATATACTTGATTATGATTTAAGTATATTGAATACTTTTCAAGTGTTGAAAAGAAATGGATTTGTAAATTACTTATTATTAAATTAGTATGGAAATGTTTTCCAACATGAAGTGAATGTTTTGAGATTTTATCTTTTAAAGATAAGTTGATAATGAATATTAGAAATCGATTTGAAAATCGTATATTCATAGATATTTTGGAAATGTAAATTCACTATGGAATTTATAAAAGAAAAGGGAAGTGTTTCCGTTTAAGGAAATTGCTTTGAAATTTGTTTTCAAAGATTGAAAAGTGAAAAATGATTTGAAATTTGTTTTCAAATGGTTAAGTGTGGAAAATTATATATATCTTGTAAAGATATTTTTGGGAAATTTGAACAATTAGTTCAACTTGAAATTTGGATGGTCGGTTTGGATTGTATGTTTAACATTGTGAATTGATGACATAGCAATTGATCTCTATTAAATATATATCTGTTTGGTGGCGGAGAATTTATTCTCTTAGCTTAACACCCTTCTCTGAGACATACGAGCTCAGAGGTTATATATCGGTAGACATCAATTATGTGTTGAGAATTGACGATGTAACGTGAAATCCAAATCGAGTGTGAAGTCGATAATAAATTGAATTTTGAATGTGAATTAGGTTTGAGATAAACTTAAAATTCTAAATCGACTTAGAGGAAATTTTTAAATTGGTAATGAGATGGAAAACTCATGAATCCTCTATTTGTTATGGGTATGAGATATTATGGTTTTCGAAAACTTATATATGAGAATGTAGTGAATTCGGAAACCATTAGTTTGGAAAGTAGTTGTTATGGAAAACTTGTGTAAGTACATGGGTATGATATGTACGAAATGTGAAATGAAATATTATGTATGTATGTATGATATTATGTTTTCCAAACTGAGGATATGGAAAAGTACCTTCCATTTAAAATTTGTAAAGGTATCAGAACTCGATATGAGTGTCCAATTGAAAATCGTAGCTACGTAGAATTCCATTAGTTGGATTGACCATTTGGTTTTCATTAGTTGGATTGACCATTTGATTTCCATTAGTTGGACTGGCCATTTGTTTTCCATTAGTTGGATTGGCCGTTTGTTTTCCATTAGTTGGAGTGACTAGCAGGGGCGTGATGCCTATAGTTACAAGCGATTCCACTGGGATAGTGGCGCAACCGCCGAGTAAACTGCAATCTAGAAGCCAAAGCGAAATTCGAGGGGCGAGATACGTACGGTCACAAGCGATTCTACTGGGATAGTAGCGTAACCGCCGTGTGGACCGCGATCTATGGCAACAACCATGGCGAAATTCAAAAGATGAGAAATCTATAGTTTACAAGCGATTCTACCAGGATAGTAGCGAAATCGCCGGGTAATTGTGATCCATGGGGGAACGTGCTTTCCATATCCATTTTTAAAAAGAATTTTTAAGTATTTTCACTGGGAATTGAAGCAAGTATATTTAGTACTTGAGATTTTTAGACTTGCGCCTGGCCAGCGTATGCCTAATATCTTTAAGAACGACAATAGACTTGTTAAATTTCGAGTTAGCAAGTATTTTCAAACTTTAAATAGAAAATCAATAATCTAAAATTAAAGTAACATAAATTCCAACCTAATGAACTAAGGAAGAGGATTTTTGAAATGTTTTGAAAGTTCACAGCTTTGGAAAGGTTATACTATGTAAATTTCTTAAATGAAGAATTGCAAATTCAAAATTTGGGTTTTGTAAGTTGAAAACTTTAGTAAAAGACTTTTGCGTCTTGATTGTAGAAAATGATGAGCAAATGAGTTAATTAACAAAGCTAATGAGGCAAAAAAAATAGAATGAATCCTATACTTATTTATTTATTTTTAATAAGTTTCAAACTTGATAAAATTGAGTAGGGTATAAATATTAGTGAAATTTTAACAATCATTTTTCCTTACTTGTAATTTCGAGACGAAATTCTTTTAAGGAGGGGAGATTGTAACGATCCTGAATTTTGAACAATTTAATTTGTAAATATTTAATTAATTTTAAATATTTGAATGATTGTTTGGTTTGAATTCCCAATATAACTATGAATTTGGCGATTAAATTCTAGAATTTAATCTATCGGAAGTTGAATAAAAAAAATTTTGAATCTTCAATTTTAAGCTAATTAAAAGAAAAAAATATAATTTTCGACTGCAACGATTCCGAATTTTAATTTATTTTAAATTGATAACTGATTTAATTCTTCATTTAAAATTGTGAGATTCATTGGTTAATCGATTTGAGATTTTCCAAATTCAAATAAACTATGTTGTTTATTTATGAAGAGATAGTCTCTTTTATAAATTGTTTTGAGTTAATATTTAGTTAATGAAGGAATGACAATTATAAATTGTGCCTAATTGCTGTTGGAATTTTAAACGGTTGAATTCCTCTAAAATTGAGTTATAATTCTTTAATAATTTGATTAAGGAATTAGGTGGGCTTTACAATTTTCTTAGCCCATGGTTTTGCTTAGTGCTGTAATATTATCTAAGGCTATACTCGATCCCCTCTCTATTTTCATTCGTAACCCTAAATCTTAAACACACGAAAGAGAAAAAAAAAATGAAAAAAATGGCGGCATCGTCTTCGTTTTCCCTTGACTAATTTTGGGCTTGACATATTTGCTTGCTGTTTGGAGCTTTGTGCTTCTCGATAGCCTTGGAAAGCTATCGTCTTCTTCGCTTGCTCGATTGAGGCTTTCGAGATTTAGGGTTTTGTAATTTTGGGACTTCGTTCCCTTTTGTGCTCTGCTTTGCGAATTATGGTGGCTTGACGTCGGCTCCTTCAATCTGCGCTCGTCGAAAGGTGAGTGATTTTTATTTCACTCACATCTAGTTCAACTTAGTACTTTGCTTTGCGTTTGGGTTGATTTTGTCGCTGATGATTTCTAACTTGATTTCTTTACTGATTTGATTTCCTGTTCTCTTGGTTATCTCGGCACTGTTTTTATTTAGAGGTTGATGATTTCCTCTGACTAGTTCATCATCGCATATGCTTGATTTTGCACTGTTAGTTGGTATTTGGTGATTGAATTTGATTTCTCGGTGAATCATTTCAACGGCATTCTTCTTGGTATTGGATGTTGTTGCATTCAATGTTGGTCTGCATTCGATCTGATGCACTCCGTTTTGACCACTGTTTCATCATGTCACAGGTCTAGTATTGCTTGATTCATCTGTTGCACTTGTAGTTGCATTCCATTCTGTTGCATTTGATTTGGTGCTTTCTGGTCTGCATACTATTCAGTGCTTCACTGTTGCACTTCTTTATGTTGTTACTAATGGTCCATATTATTTGTTGAGGTTGCTGTCTTGATTCATTCCATTCCATCTATACTTTGTAGTTGATTCACTTAGTCTCCCTTTGCATTATTCACTATTGTACAGTTTGCATGTTCATGTATGCTTCTTCTCATATGCATAGCTTTTAATTTAAGTTGCATTTCATTTGTTTGAATAATGAGTAACAACATTTATAAGTTGAATCTGCATGGTGCTGCCGACCTGTAGCCTGCAGTTATGTTGCTAGTTCCTTGGTCATTTCCAGTTACTTGTAGTCTGGTATCTAATCATTTGTATCAGTGTTGTTTTTTTTATTGTTGTTGTATTCTTCCATTTGACAACTGTTTGTTTCACTTGAGTGTACATGCAGCTTGGAGTCAGTTTTCTTGTAGTGCTTACATTCTTGGAACTATTTTAACTTCTGGAATTACTTGAGTTTCTTGTTGCATTTTCAAATTGCTGTTTCAATTTGGTCTGGTTGGACTTGAGACTGTAGCATTCAATTCAGTTGCATTTATCTGGATTAATTTCGTACCAGTTGCTACTAATTGCTATGTTGTCAGTTGCATTTCATACCTTTGTTTCCACCTTGCATACTCTAGCCTTCAAGTATATTTTGCTGTGCATTTGCAGTTGAAGTATTCCTCGAGTTTGATCATTCATTGTAGCTGTCTTAACTCTTGAGCAGATTGCATTTATGTATTTGCGTGTTCATGTTAGTGACCATCCAGGTTTGCATGATTATTGCATTGCCAGTTTTCTTCATCATATACTTTGTTTCGGCTTCGGCCTGTAAAGGTGTATAACTATTTTAGCTTCAACATATTTTTCTTTGTTCACAAACTTTGGGTTTTTTGGTATACGTCGTATTTTGTTACAGGTAGAGTTTTGCTTCCCATTTTCGAGTCTGATTATGTACACGTATAGGTGTCCAGATCCAAGTTGCACAAGTTAATAAATTTCATCTTTTGTGTGAAAAGAATTAGAGTCTGACGTGTTGTACATGTAGTTAAATTTAGTTTGACATGCTTGCTGTGTGTGTATATGTAGAAGTATTTTTATTTGTGTATAAAGAAGCAAAGTGCATTTTTCTTCTTCTCTTGTTTGTAAGTGCATGAAATTTTTGGTCCAGAGACCTTTTTCATCAAATTGTTGCCTGGGTATAATGCATGCTTAGTACACTTTGTAGCACATGTAATGCATGGTCCTGACATTTTTAAAATTGTAAAGTGTAAAAATGTGTGTAGCCTGTTCTCCCTAGCATCAAGTTCTACATGCCATAACTCATGTACATTTATTCTTGCTTCATTTTGGAAATTGTAGTTTCTCTACGTATTGAGGTTTTCATGCTTCATTTTGGAAATTTTAGTTCACTGCTGCCACTTTGATTTTGCATATTAATATGCAGACATTTGAGAGCATTTTTTGTTGTTGTTCACTACACACTTCATTTCACCTGTAGTGTATATGCAATTGAGTCTGTTATCGATTTTGCCTCCTATCTTGAACATTTGCTACTGCTGCAATTACGATACTTGTATATTCATGTATCATTTGGGTCTGCACTTGCCATGCTATAACTTGACCTCATTGTTCATGTATGCATCCCAGTCATACTTGTTGTCATAGTAGTTGTACTGACCTGTGCACTACTGTATACATGTCATGTTGCTCCATGTTGCATTGAACAACCCATTTATTATTTGCATTGTTCATTGTGTTAAGTATCACTTGATATTGGTTTCACTGCATAGTCTGGTGTCCGGTTTATTTTGAAGTTGAATCCAGTCTTGTACCACCTGAGCCTGCACTTGCACTGTCTCTAACCTGTTGGCACTTTTGTTGCACTTCATTTTTGTTGTTGTTTGGTCAACACTTATTGTTGTGTTACTGCATACTGCACTTAGTTCCTTTATGTTGCTTAGCGTATTCTTTGGTGTTGAGCATTGCGTCTGCAGTTCCATTTTTGTTGCAGTTGTGTTGAGCCCGGATAGCCGTGACTTGACCTCTGTAGTATTGATTTGCTGTCAAGGGTTGGAGTTATGATGACATCTTGTACCGTGTTGGCGAGGCAGTACACGCGTGCGTGTACTGCAGCCACACAGCATGGATTTTAATTATATTTCTTTTGCTTTTGATTCATTGATTTCTTTGCGTATTCCATATGCAGTATTGGCGAGGCCGTACACGCGTGCGTGTACTGCAGCCAATCGGTTTTGATTTTTTTAAGTAACTTTTTCAATTATTTAAATTGATTTGATTTAAATTGATGATTTTGGTTTAAACTGCCATTTAGGCAAATTTTGATGCTTTCCTAAATCATGTTTTTTTTAAAAAAAAAATAAAAATAAAAATAAATAAATAAATCTTCTCATCTATCTTCATTAATGATTTCAATATGCTGATTTATTGTTTTAACACTGTTAAGTGTTATATTTACCGTTATCCGATTTCTTGTTAAAGGGTCGGATAAGTGAATTTATCTTTGACTGTCGTCTAATTGCTATTTAATTATTATTGCTGCTATGCACTAATAATTGAGTTTGAATTAGACTGACCCGTGTATTATTTTCTTTTGAATGTAATACTCGGGTCAGACCGAGTATTTTACCGCTTGAAGATTTTCTGGCAGCGAAGTTAGAGAGAGGGGATTACCGCATCACTAAAGTTTTTCAGGAAAAATTTTCTTGTACTAAATAATAAATAAATTATTCCGCTGTATTAAAATATAATGCATTGTGTAAACTCTGATATTTGTATATGAAAGAAAAATTCATTTATGTGAAATGTTATTATTATTCTGTGATTCTGTGGCTGATTCTGTTTAAACTCTATAAACTAAATAACAATCCGTCATTTTGAAAGTTTCTAGTTGGTTTAATTACCGACTGGAGGCGGTCAAAAAGGCAGGTCGTTACAAAGGTGGAGTTTCTTCTCAAGCCACATGTCATATGGTGTCTTAACGCAGATTTAGAAGGCATAAAATTCAATATATGCGCTGTGATTTCCAATGCATATCTCCAACAGGATAGAGGTCATTAAGCCTTACTCGTTATGGAATGAAACATATCTAACGGGGTTTAATATATTCTTTTCGAAACACCATTGGGTTGTGGAGTATACGGTGGAGTAACCTGAGAGATAATCCCATTGTCTTTGATGTACCGTTGGAGCTCTTATCCAAACACACTCACCTCTTTGATATGATTAAAGTTTTTTAATTTTATGGTTCGTCTTATTTTCTACCTCGTTCATATGCTCTTTATTTTTCTCAAAAACATTGGATATATTCTTCATAAAATATACATGTCCGAGTCTTAAGAAATCATAAGTAAAAGTTACAAAGTAAGTAGAATCATCCTTTATGACTATAGGCATTTGTCCATATGCATAGTATGTACGAGCCTCAAGAGTTCATTAAATCTTTCATTGCTCTCATTGAAGGAGTACTTAGTCATGTTCCCTTTAAGACATGACTCACAATGTCAAATGATTCATAATTATAGTAAAAACCTATGGTTTTCACTTTGTGCAGTCTTTTATCACTTATATGACCTAACTTACAGTGCATAAGTAATTATTATTAATTTCAACGAAAGAATTATTCATAGCACATATATGATTAAATTCTGTACATAAATGTCATTACCAATATGACATCATTGCAAATATTATTTCCATCAAACACAATATTCATAATATTGTCTTCACAACAAAATCCAAAACATGTCAGAAACAATCTAAGATATAATACCGTAAATAAAATTTAACATAATAATTAATATTTAAAACTAAATCAAATTTATTCTGCAAAGTCAAGTGATAGACTTCAACTATAGTTGCATCTATTATAAATCCATCAGCAACTTGAAGCCTCATTTCACCTTTTACCAATGTTGTCTGCTCCTAAGTCCTTATAACGAATTGCACATATGATTCCAAGATCTAGTATCTCAATCCCAAGATAATTTATTGATTATAAGATAATTTTGAATCATAAACATACCTTCAGGGGTAGAAAAAACACTTTCCTTCTTTTCATTGGCCATCTCGAATAGCTCGGACATAGTCGCGAATAGCGGTGAGACAAAATGATGAATTATAGATGATATGAATCCTAATTCTTTCTTTTCTTTCACCCTTTAGCAAAGTAAAATAGGTCAGTTGCTTGTTGCCGAAGATTGTTGAGAACAAAGATGAAAATGCTAAGGCTGGAGCATGAACAGACGTGTCATTTCATAGTGACGAGGTAGGCTTCTTAGGTTCGATCGTAGGTGGGCTAAGAGAGTCAGGCCATGGGTGGGTCACTTTGAGCCGGATCAAGTCATATGAGGTGGATGTGACGAATCATGCCTGGTCAGGCTAGGCATAAGGATCTAGGTTGGCCTACCTATGACTTGCTTGTTGGATTTGTTGAGATGGAGATGGGTTGAACATGGACCGGTCTGAACTGTGCCGGGCCAAGGGCTAGCTGACCTGGTTCTGGACCGAGCCTTGATGTGATGGCCGACTAATCATACTTGCAAGAAATTTGAGCAACGTTTTTTTCCCTAAGCCTAATATCCGGGTCTTCTGCTATCTGGGTCTTCTATTATGCATTTAACGCGTGTCACACGTAGTGTTGTACAATTGGCTGAGCGAGTTCAATTTTCCAAATGTGGTAGGGATGCTCACATTTCCATTATGTGTGAAGTGACATGAGCATTGCTTATACATAGATGGTCAAGTTTGGATGATTTCTCGAATCCAATGGTTGAGATTGAAGGAGTAGGTATTATAAATACCCCTCATTTACTTTATTTTCACTCTTTATCGAAACTTGAAAAGGAATTACGCCATTAAAAAACCTTAAAACTTCCAAAAACCTTCAAAGCTTTCATCTCCATCTCCTTAAAAATTGTAAGAACCTCTTCTTTCTTGACTCTCTTTGACTTATTGAATTAATGACCTTTCACCAATTAAAGCTTTTGTTTTTTTTCTATGCTTGGTTGGAATCCATGTTTTTCTAGTCATCTTTTGGATATCGATCGACCATCGCTGTCATTTCAATTCTGGTTGATCGCCGTTAAAGAACTTTTCCATTGGCCTATGGTTCTTAGGAAAGTTTTAATGTTGGGCTGTAGATGTAGGCCTAAGTCAATAGCCTTAGGCTTCAAGTAAAAGATAGAGTAATAGATATTGGTCGTACAGCCTGTTACTCAGCTTATGAGTTTAAGTCATGAGTTGGCCTTCATCGTGTGCCTAGCTCAAGCATGCCATGAAGGCGGTTGTCCAACCTCTAACCTGGGATGTTGCCTTTGGGTCTTGTTAGGCTAAGATGCTGAGGACTTCTTTAATTTAGGCCACTTATGTTTCAAATGGCAATCACTGGTTTTACCTCGGCTGTTATTTCCGGCCTTAAAGCTTCCAAATTGGGAGAAGGGAAAGTAAACTTGGCTAGGAGTCTAGTCGGTCGTGGATGCGATATCAGGATGGTAAAATATCCCACAATCGCTGACTGTCCGGACCACCCTCCCTCGGGCCCCTTCACATTCTCTCTTAGCTACTTCAGGGTAGGAGTAATGCTGCCTCTCCACCCTTACTTTATCTCCATCATCAACACTTTTAGGCCTACCTACAATCTGCTTATGGGTTGTGTAACAGATCTCAATTCTACTTTAACACTAGAAGGGGTGAATACTATTTTAAAGCTTTTATGATTCTTTTTTAGCTTTGTTTAAGATTTAAATCAAATCATAAATTATCAACACAGTTCTGCACCAATCAAATAGCCATAGATGCAACCATAGATAAATATAAAAGTCATAACAAAAGGTAAAGTAAGAGAGATCAACACAGATTTGTACCAATCAAATAGTCATAGATGCAACTAAAGATAAATATAAAAGTAATAACAAAAAGTAAAGTAAGAGAGATGATACCAGGAAATTTGTACTGGTTCGAATTAACCAATCCTACATCTAATCCCATACAATACTGTACAGCTTTCTTTTCAATCACCTACTTTAACCAGGTAGAAATAAACTAGAATACAATCTCGATTTCAAAGCTATGAGATACACCCACTTTTCTCACGAGTCTAGGATAAACTCGCTTTCCGAACAAGAAGATCACCCACTAGATTTAAACGGGCTATTAAGCATATCAACTTGATTTGAACGGGCAACAAGCACACCCAAACAAATAAGAGTAGAGTTGTTGATTTCCAGATATAGATACTTGTACTTGAGATACAAGATATCCTATAGCCCTTTTGATAGCGTTTTGCTCTTTGAGTTTGTAGAGAGTGCTTCCAAAATAGTAGATAATTTGTATGAATCTAATCAACCTCGACCTTTAAATTCTAAGAATATCTTGCAAATGAAATGCTCACTTAAAACTGTAAGATTTTTTTGTTACTAACTTATATTAAAATCTTAATTTTTGTTTTTTATGACCTGCATATGTATATGTGTGTATGTGTGTGTGTATATATATTACTTTTTACATAAAAGTGTAGTGGAGGATGAAGTTAAAAAATTGAATGGAGAAGGTGTCAGTATTAAATTGGACCAGAAGAAAGTGATTTTGGGTGCAAACTATGCGTAACAATCAAATGGATGATTTAAGTTTAAACATGTGACAAATAATTTTGAAGTAGTGATTGCATATAATGTATTGCTTTATATATTTTAACGAGTATAGTGGCACGTCCGTTTGATGTGTGCGTAAAAAGAAGCGAGCAAATTTTCTCTTTATTACAATTATGGTATTGTGAGAGATTACAGTAAAGTTTTCGGTAGTTGTGGAAAAAAAAAAAGGGAAACGATATGGCAACCAAACAAAAATAAGATGTTGTAAGAAAGACTATAGATAGGACTGACGTCGATAAGGCTGAGTAAGTTACATCAACCTATGAATTGTCTATGATATTTCTGATTTGGTTTATAAGAAGTTAATCAACCAATATTAGTGCTAACATAAAGCGGTACTAAAATTCTTCTTCCTATAAAGAAAACACATAGTTAAGTAGTTTGTTACTTAAATTTTGTATTTAGAAGAGGGATGTCAAAACATAAGTACGGTAGAAAACTAATCAATATTCAATTTTTTTTCCAACCGAAATATATTTGTGAATGAAAAAAAAGTAGGCAAAGAGGTAAGATTATAAGGGAGCGTAAATAAAATGATAGCAAAATAGAAAATCTTAGTACTTAAGGGGATTTATGCATGTGGTGAAATCTTGAGTTCGAAACCCACATACTTCATAGAAGTAAAAAAGAATCATTATGTCATTTACTAACGTAGCAAATAATCTTGGCTAAAACTGTAAAACATCTGAATAACAAACTAAATCACCCATCAATAATGAATAGAAACATCAGAATTACTTTGGAATAAAGAAATAGGCAGATCCAAGGCTAGTGTGAATTTGTTGACGTTTCTTTGTATATATATATATATATATCAATATTAGAGGCTATTTAGTTTGCTGCCTTAATTATTGCAAGTTCAACATAATTTTATATTTGCTCGCATGTAATGAGCGCCTAAAATTTAATGTCAAATTGCTCTTAATTTTTCACTTACATTGGTGTGCATAGTATAAAATCTGAAGATGTAAGAAGGCTTCTAATTGTGGGTGATTGGTATAAAAGTTTGCTAATTGGCTGAGGTACAGTGCACTTTTGAAAAGTCCTTTCAGATTTGCTTGGTGGCCTTCCCACTGTCCTTTCCATACGAATTAACAAATATTTAGGCATCACCATTGGTAAATTTAGCCTGTAAGTTGTTTATTACTGCATACACATATTTTCAGAGAAGGAATGAAGGTACAGGCAAACAAAGTGAGTACCGACTGTGTATCATAGTGAACGAACAAATTGTTTTGTTTAATACAACTAAAAAGTACATTGCATTGCATGGTGAACAGAGATTGAAGATGTAAGGGATATGAATTCCAATAAAAGAAAAATTGAAATGTAATGGTAAATAGAACCAAATAATCCGAGACGGAGCATGGAGCTGATAGTTTAGATAAGTTGGTAGAGCATATAACCAGTTGTTATAGTTATGAAAGAAAATAAGCAAGAGTTACATTAAAGACTCGGTTAGACGGAAAGTAGATTCTACAGATCAATAAATTTTATAAGGCATAGCATTTATGACAGGTATTTTATTGGCAATTGCACATTGAGAAAATATAAGGTAGAACTGAAAGATAAGCAACTGTTTTAGTATCGCATAACATGATTAGTTGTGCGATGCTCTGCAAGAAAACGCCCAACAGCTCTATTACACCCGTCGATCTGTAAGAGAAGGTAAAAGGGGTTGGAAATCAGAAAAAGCATATATATGTGGACAAATATGAGTATGTATTAAAGTATAGGGAGGTATATGTAGCATACCATTTCTGGTTTGAAGAAAGCATCCCGATTAACATGTGGTTGACAGGGTGGAGGGTGTTGATGCTCGGTACGGAATTGCGGTTGTTTTGGAAATGCAGACGGTTATTCTAAGTTGAAGTTTTGCTACGCAATATTTGGTGTTGTTACGTAATATTTGAAGTTTTGCTGCGCGATATTTGGTGTTGTTACGTAGGAGGGAAGGTGCAGTAGGCGGTTCGCGTTGTTACCGTTGTCTGACTCGTCCTGTGTAGCAGGAGGCGGTGGTACAATGTCAGAAGCATCGGCTATTTCAGCAAGAAGTGATCGTAGAAGCTTTAATGCACGGGTGCATTTTCGTTTTATTCTGTCAGTGGAAAGGCCTACCGCACTCTCTTGGTTGGATGTTGAGCATTTACTCTGCGGTGGGGGAAGGAGTTAGTGAAAGTGAAGGAATAAAATAGCACACATTTTTTGCGATTGAAGTGTACAGTTTAAGTATTAAAACGTGTAAGAAGTAATGGTAAAGACGCGAAACTTTGAACTAAAATCGAGGACGTGCGGGCTGAATGGACGGTGATTGGAAGCATTTGTAGGTAAAATTTAAGTACGCGTAGATTATGTAGTCACAGTGGCATTAGTGTCACTGTTTTGTAGCTAAGTAGTAGAAGTAAGAGATAGTTAACATACGGATATAGTGTGTAGTAGGAAGTGTAAGGGTACAAGTACAACTATTGAAACATATAAACCGATTTGTCAACTTGTGAAAACAAATAAGCAATATGCAGCGGAGTTTAAAAAAAAAGCGAAAAAGTAGAAGATGGTGAGAGAATAGAAGGTTGAAAAATTACCCTTTTCATTGTGGGTGTATCTTATATGAATGAGGATGCAGAAGTTTTTGGCTCTGGAAGAGTTTATAACTGGGTGGGAATGTGAGTTGGATATATGGGAAAACAGAACACATAAAGAACCGGGTGGATAGAAGTATGTGGCAGATGGTTTTACTGGGCCGGAGGAGGATAGAAATGTGCAAAGTAGTGGTTGGAAGCAGAACATGTCATTGTGGAAAAAGAGAGAACCGTAGGGTGGAATGAAAAAAAATGCGGTAAAACATGAGTTGCTGAGATATGCGTTGGGATATCCGTACTATAGCTACTATGTAAAAGTGTAGATGTGTTAAAATTTTGATTGTCCACATCAGTTGAAATTTTGTACGGAATAATTAGTTTCACAGTTTGTATATGTTTTAAAATGTAGGCAGTACAAATAAGCAGACATAAAAGGGCTGAGTTGGCATGTATATGTTGTACTTAACCTTGGTTGAAGAGAGATTTGGTGAAAAATAATCAGTACTACAGTGCTGCGTGGTATGACTTATGTACAAAATAGTATAATTAAATATACGAAACAATGCAGTTGTTGAATGAAGCAAGAGTGAGCAGAAGTAAATATGTGTATAGATTAATTGGTCCACTGTAGAGTTAGCAGAGGATAATTCAAATCAAAGCAAGGGCATAACAGTTAAAACGCGAGATAATAAACAGGGGAGATTACTTAATCCATCTGACTGAGCATTCCGTACGTGTTTATTTGGAAATACTGTTGGAGTGAAGTGGATTTAGTTTCCAAAGGGTATTATTTAGTTTTAATAAGAGGTGCCCGATCCGTTGTTGAAACCATGGTAATCGCCATGTCCAAGTATGCCTATTGTGGCATATCCTAATATGTTTTAGTTCTAAAGAGTATTATCGATTGGTTTATGAACAATATTAATTAGTTTGACGTTTATGTGCTACATTTTTAGATTATTTGTGTTTCATTTCTCCTTTTTTTTTTTTAATGTATTCCCTTCAACTTCATTCTGGTTTGGATTTAATATGTTTCACCGAATGGTTTGGAGAAATGAGAATGTCACTGATTTTTGTATTAAGTTGTAGTATGCTGCATGCATGCTTCCAGTACTTCTTATTGTGCTTCATCGTTTTATTTTGGATTAAATACAAAATATAGAGACCATTATATTTGTTTCTCATACTGCGTTTCATTTCTCGCACAACCATATACCCAACAGATCGGTCTAACAGAAGGAAAATCTGTGGAATTAATTACATAAATCATCGAGCATGACATAGGAACGAAGACAAACAGAAATAAACAACTCGGATGCTAATTGAAGAGGGCAAACTATGACACATGAATTTGTGCTTATTACGTACCGCTTATTACTGACAGAAATAAATATTGAAAAGTAAACTGCAGAAGTTTGTAATGTTCGATCCAGTAATAGTAAAATAACAGTTTTGTTACCAATTGACACCAATCTTTGTAACTCAAATTCTAATTCACTTATCATATGGAATTCAAGTATAAATCATTTTATCCCAAAAATTAATATTATTCACAATTTCAGTCTCTTTTGAAGATTCTGTTCCATATTCTAGCCTGAGCAACGCTGTTCATTAAGCTAAGCAAAGTTCTAAGTTTTGCTAACTTGCTTATTATTTATTTTGACTTGGTGCCTCATGCGGAAGATTGACCTTAGTTCGCGTTCAATACTTTCAGAGGGCGATTGCGATAAAATCTAGCGGTGCTTTTTTTTTTTTTTTTTTTTTTTTTTTTTTTTTTTTTTTTTGTATAATTCCAGTAACAAACAGAATGAGGTGAAATGTCTGAAGTAAAAAGTGCGTAACGAAGTAACAATGTAAAATAAATTTGTAAATACATCATTACAGTTTATCTGTGACAAAAGCATATTCAAAAAGCAGTATTTTCTGATAGCACAGTTTACTAACTTTTGCTGTATCTCATATGTGGAAGGCAGGAAATAATGAGCATAGACCGGCATAGCTTTTATGTTTTTTGATAACTGGATAAAGCAGCAAACTGACGATGATGTTGAAGAGAGTAGACTGTAGCAAAAGGGAGATATACATATTATGGTGTTAGGGATTTCATCCTCTGAACTGTCGGTGAAGTTGCTGGTTGTCGATGGGTACTCTGCTGTTCCAGTGGCACCGTTAGTTGTTGATTGATAGAAAAGGCTGATTTGCATGGAGGAAAGCCGCTAGCTGTTGGTAAAAGCCAAAGCCTGGTCAGTGAAGTAGACGTGGATGAAAATTTTCCTACTTGCGTTCTATTTATAATGAACCAAACTGTCCACATAGATGACCAAATAAATCATGCCTAGAGAACAAATAAAATGCAGAAGATTGTATTAGAAAAAGAATGTGTATATTGTGTAAAACTTACAATCTAACAGTTTGAGCACTTACATTTTGTTTTATTCAGTTGATTTGAGAATAGTGCGTTAAAGTTCGAAGTGGAGAATTACGTTGCTGAAGTAGGATAATTGTGTAAAGTTTGTAACTGCTCACTTCCGTCGATAAATTGAGTTGAGCACTTAGGTGCCTCGCTCGAGCTTACACGTTAATCTAAATTGTAGATCCCTAGTAAATCAACAACATTTCATTATGCATGAAAGAGTTAAGGAAGTAAGGCAATAGCCAGAAAAGCAGAGCAACAGTAGAACAATTGGAAATCCTTTTTTTAACCATAAACTCACATCACATTATTTGTACATAAAACAACTAAAGTAACATGGTAGCGTGAAAAGAAGGCCGTTCAGTTTTATTATACTATTTGCTTATTTTCTGAATGTGGAATGTAAAAGCATGGTAAACAGAGCAGGTTATGTGTAAAAAAAATGATTGGAATGTAAGTTACAACATAGAAAGTGCAGCAACGGATAGGAAGACGTAGGGAGTGTGAAGTGGAGAGTATCTGGGCGGGTGAGAGAAAATTGGGGTAGGTAAGATATGTTCAGGGGAAGTTCATAATTTGAGAGCACGTTCGCAAAACATCTTTATAAACAACATTTCGGGTTGTTCCAGCTTTACGATGAAGTTTTCCGTTTTTAACCAAAAATTTTGTTGTGCTACTCGAAATTTTATGGGATAAAGCGACATAAAGTTGACCGTGACTGAAAACATGGTTGAAAAGATAAATTCCAACATGTGAGATGGTTTGTCCCTGTGATTTGTTAATTGTTAATGCGAATGCTAGCCGAATGGGAAATTGTTTACGGATAAGGTTGAACGTCAGCTTTATGTGAATGTCAGCTTTATGTTTTCAGAAGGCTTTAATGGTATACGTGGAATAAATACCCCTGTACCTTGAATTAACCGAAAGAAATTTCAGCGTCTATAAGGTTTCGATGAAAGACACGACATATTAGTCTCATCCCATTACATAGTCCAATTCGTGAATTAACATTCCGCAGTAACATTATTGGACATCCTTCTTTAAGAGTTAATTTATGAGGTGACACACCTTGCTTAAGCGAGTTCAAGAACTCAGTCTGATATAAGTTAGACTTGTCATCTTCTACTTTGTCAAAAGAGTAGTAAATGTGTTCTTCGCCAGGAATTTGTTTTATTATCATGTTATTAATTTCATCCGCCGTTTCATTTATTGGCGATAATATTGCTCTACTTAGTACACAGTTTGTATTGCTAAAATTATAAGTTAATGCGGGGAAAATTTCGGTAATCAAAGAGTATAATGAACTTGTATCGCCCCATCGTATGCCAATATCCGGTGGTAGTTTGATCATAGTTTTGCTATGGTGGGTTCAGTATCATTTCCAATGCGTAAAACAAAGTTAGCGTACGGTTGGTCAGCTCGTACCCTAATATTTTTAGTTAGTTGAAATACTTTAACACTTGACCACAAATATGACCGAACTATACATGCATCAGTTGTTTGAGCTCGGTACCTCCTGGAACAACTGGTAAAACCTACCGACAATTTTACCTCTGAATGGAACATCCGCGTTGGTTAAGTCTCGTAATGTTCTGTCAAAAGCTTCAAACCCGTGGCGGTGAGCCATGGTTGCTTCGTCCCATAGCAGAACAGTTGTCACAAATAAAAGTTTTGCAGTATCAGATTATTTGGTAATATGACATATGGACGACAAATCTAAGTTAATAGGAATTTTAAATCAGGGGTGTGCTGTTCAACCACCGGGCAATGCAATAGAAGCTATTCCAGAAGTGGCGGTTGCAATTGCGATAATACCCCGGTTTTGTAGATGAGCTAAAATTACTTTGTGCAAAAAAGTTTTTCCTGCCCCTCAAGGACCATCGATGAAACAAATGGAGCTGCTTTTCGAATCTACCGTAGGCATGATCGTGTCAAAGCTTCCTTTTGTTCACTAAAATTATTTATTGCTTGTAAATCCGATAATGGTATTTGTATTAACTATTCTTCTAAAAGAAGCGTGGAATTATTGTACTCCTCAGCTGAATGTAGGGAATTATGTGGTAAATCATAATGAAATATTGTTCTATTATTCCATTTTAGAAGGTTGTTAACATCAAACAGACATTGAACAAGTAAATATATAGCTGAAAGTGTGGCAGAAGATGTGGATGGGTAATCTTCAGTTAGAAAAAGCCAAAATTCATCCCATAGTTCACGTACACCACATGGTTCACGATATACTAAAATGGTAACAAATAATCACCTTAAAAGCAAGGGGCATATGGGTGTTCGAAGCATCAGTTAAACAATCCTTAATATTGCTATCATTTTCTAGCAATCCTCAGTGTTTGGCTGCTTCTTTGAATGTACTGTAAATACTTCCGTTGACAATGACTAATGTGTGAAAGAAAGCGAGCCTAGAATATGATTTGGTAATAATCGTAAGTAGTAGCGATCACCTTCTGTGGGAGGTACGGTGTATAATCGACCAATTACTTTACGGTTAATTTGTCTACATACCCATTCATTCTTTTTGTTCGTAGTTCCACCAATATTTTTTAGGGAATTCATGGTAAAGGTACTGGCATGCCTCATCGTCCGTTAAATTTTGGTTAAAAAATTCTGTAAGCATAGTTTTTGTTCTATGTTGGTCGGTCAGAATAGAGTGTAAGCTTTCGTCCACGTTAAATTGAAGTTGTTGCTTATTAGGTAGATGTATTTGTAGTCCTATTATAGACGGAGACATACTGTTAAGTTAGAACTTAAATATCCTCCATAGGGACTATGGTGATACATCAGGCACTAACGAATTGAGAAATTTCATCGATGGTGGATGATGAAGAAGATACGCTAACGGACACGCAATCTGATCCTTTATAAACATACTTATATTGATATTTGACAGATTTAATACTCGAGAAAATTTCAACATTTATATTACAGTCATATTTTAGAAGCAAATAAGGGTATAAGGAACGACCCAATGATTGTCAACTGCACTATTAGTTGTTTGACCTGGTACTCCAATGTCACGACGTTTGTAGATGGAGTACGAATCATTCCTTGTAAAGTTGGTGTCGCAAAGGGTTTAGAAAATCCCTTCTTACATATTCCGTCTCGCATGCATACGGTAGTGGGGTTAAAACTGCCGCATGGATGATGAATCATGTGTTTAATAACTAACATGTACAAATTTGGTTCTATTTCTCTATTTGGAATTTCTTCCCTAACCATAGTATCGTAATCGTCGGGAGTATTAAGTTTACCAGTTTCTGCAAGAATAAACAAGATATGAGCATGTGGCAATCCCTTTTTCTGAAACTCTATGACATGAACATGTGAAATGACTTTACCTAGGACATGTTTATCAATAAATCAACTTTAAGCTGTTCCAATTTTGCATGGAAAACTAGAGTTGTCAAATCAAAACGATCATATGGTTGTTGAAAGGGAAATAACTCTTGTGTAATCTCAATTCAATTAGGATTACAAGTTACAGTAATAAATAAGTCGGGTTTTCCATACCTTTGTACCATTGCCATTGCATCGTGGTACCGTTGATGCATGTCACATGGACTACCAATATGAGAGGATGGAAGGACTTTTCTAACCCTAACATTTTCTTCAAATAGCACAGGTGCGTAAAAAATTTAGGCATGTAGTGTATATTGTTAATAGGGGAGAATTGATGGAATGGAAAATACGTACCGGTAGTTGTCTCCCCACTGGCTAGAGCGTCTTGTAAACCCTGATATAAGTCGGCTTGAATAGTATCTTGGTGGTCTCGAAGATAGCGTAGTTGCATAGTTTCAATTTTGACATAAGTATCAACCACAAATTGTTGGAGTAAGCGACCACCAAGTAGTAGAAGAGGCTGTTCTGTAGGTCGTACCTATGATGTGTACAAAGTGGTAAGTGCGGAGGATACAGGAGAGAGTAAATGTATGTGAGATATGGTAAGAAAAGTTGTATACGTACAACAGATGGGAGTACGTACCTGTAACGTATGGGAGTAGTAGGTTCTACAACTGATTTGGTTATGTCTGGTATTGTGGATGTTTAGATCCCATCCTTGTTCACCGCATGGGAGGAGAAGTGGATATTGTAGTGGATCATAAAATCATGTTGTATCTGCAACTCGTTGATCATGTTTCAACTATATATCTCTGTTGTTTGAATTATTTGAGTAATCTTCTCCTACAATGATACCCACTACTTGTGACACGGTCAGTAGTTGGTGAAAATGATGATCAACTATAAGTTCTTTTATTATTAGTCTGCAATCTTCTAAATCAGTACGCTGCCCCAACTGTCTCAGCATGTGTACATAAGGATTGTAAACATCTAAGATTTCTTGCAACGTTTGCAGGATATCTGCTCTTAATATTGCATTATCCTGTTGCAAATTGTCGATCTCATGATCAGTATCATAGATGTACATCTGAAAGTATCTAGGTCTACTGCCTAGTAGAGGCACACTTCCGATGCTAAGACAGATTGAGCCTTGTGCACGGTAAGAGTATATTCCGTTCCGAGCGGACACCAAGTTTTGATCGATGTTAGCCTCCATAGATGTGAATACGAAAGCATTGTTATAAGATCTAATGTTAGTTTGAAAATGTGAACCTCTTTCACTATCTTTAGTGTATAAAGTTAAAAGTTCAGGAGGTGGTGGAGGTATTGAGTGGTAATTTTACCACTTGAGCAACAATTCCCACTTGTTTCGTGGGGAAATAATATTGCACTACAGTGTCGGCAGTGAGTGGGTTGAGGCAGGATATGGCGGAGGAAAGTTTGGGAAGCAGTAAAATTCCGGCCGCAGTTATAACGGGTTGGAAGGGCAGATTGATGTAGAAGTTGTTGTTAGGGGAGAGATGTAAATGTTGCTGCAGTAGGAGTAGCAACAAATGTTATATTTCAAAAGCGAAACCACAAACAAATGAACAAAAATATCGTAATATTACAGGAACAAAACAACGTAAAACATGAGAATTTTTTTTCCTTTACCACGACTGACATTTTCATTTTACTATAAAGTAACATCATTAATTTTTGAAACAACAAAAATCGTTATACATGAAATACTGATGGTTAACTTAAAAATTGCATAACGTTACTCCTTTAATTCATATAAGTTCCAAAACATCTAATTAACTTCTTATCATAATTAGTGCTAAATATTTAGCAAGGACCAAAATATTGTACTTATATTAGTATTGCTTCCTACAATAGAAAACAACTTGAATCATGTACGGGTATGACTTAGAAAGGGTTACAGTCAAACATATACCAAAAGCATTGTTATGTTTGAAAGTTAACCTTGTATGTAGTAAATTAAGAACATTATAAGTGTTGCGTAGAAATTTGAATGTAAATATATAACAACATGAAATCTTATATTTTGGGTTTTTAAGATTTAAAAAATATAACGCAAATTCTGTAATAAGTAAATAATCTGTAATATTGTAACGACCCATTAATTTACACTATTCAAATCGACAATAATCCACACATGTCGGACTTGAATAGTACAAATTAACAGATTGTAATAAAAATTTGGAGCAAATGAAAATCAAATCACAAAATCACAGACACAGAACATCAGAATATCTCGCAGCGGAAAAATAAATACCATAGTAGTTCATGAAGTATCACAAAGTCTCAAAACCAAATACAAAATACATAATATCTGTCAGAAAGTAAATACGACATCAAAGAAGTCCACCAATACAAAGCTGACAACATAACAACAGAACTGAAATATAGATAACTAGATAGGCTGATAAATCTCCAGCGATTCCAGACCTCCAGAGAGTGGAAATCCAAATCTGTGAATAAACTCAGGCTGACCCGAGCGTAAATAAAACACAAACACTCGAGTCAGGACATATATACTTATCCAATGTAAACCAACTCAAGTGAACTGTAGTAAAGGTACAAATAACTTAGAAGATGCTTGGGACCGCCCATCCTCTAAGGATCCGTTAAACTATTTACTATATAGTATATTGCGCTATTATAATAATGTCTAACAGTAAAATAAACATACTTTTAAATAGCATTAAGACTTTACATTTTCCACCTTAACACAAATAATGCCAATAGTATATACAGTACCTGCATATCTCCTGATCGGGAGACTATGAGAAGATACTACATAGGTACGGCACAAATAGAAACTCGTAGTAAATGCTCAATATGGTAGGTGACACAGCACACAAGGCAATGTCAGGGTAGATATACCAATTACGCACACGGGCTGGTGGTAACGCAGCAGCCACATAAGCCCACCTCGAAACACATTCCCAAAATCGGAGGGTGACCACAAAACAATCACAAAGTAATAGAATGGCATCAGAGAAATACGTCCGACCAGAGGAGCTACCCCTTTTGGCCCGAGATCGCTCCTGTTTTAGCCACCTTATGCCAACTCATGGGAGTTGGGTCCACGTAACATACCATAAGAACGTCGCCACCATCCTACTTCATTCTGGAATCTCCATCGCGTACACAGTTGTCAAAGTGATTTTCGGTATCGATTGAGAGTATGTCCATATCCGATCTCGGTCTCTTTACCAACCAATCGTTATTATAACCCATGGTTATAACTTTAAAATAATACTTTATACTTCAAAATAAAATATCATTTCAAAGCCCAATTCTTTATCAACATAAAGATTAAATCATTTCTAAATCATTTCGATATTTCAAAATATTGTATCCTTTCTAAACTTCCCTTTAAATCATTATTTAAATTCAAATTCAAATATCAAACTTAATACCCATTTAAAGTTCAAAGATACATTCATTAATTTCAATTCAAATCATCTTTTAAAATGATTCATTTTCCAATTTATTTCATTTATTTAAATCATTTAAAAGTGAGATTATTATTCTTTCAAGTCAAGTATTCAAATTTCAAATTTTCAAGTCATTCGGAGTTCGTTTACTAAGTCAAAACCCATAATTATTAAAATTTCAGCCTTTCACAGCATTAAAAAAAAACTGTTATAAGTTACACTTGAAAACATTTTAATTCAGCAAAGACAACACTTAAAAACTGCTGTTAAAACTCAATTTTAGTTCAAAACAGCAAATATAGCATTTCCAGAAATGTTGTAATAGCTCAGGTTTCAAAACAAGGGTTTTTATTCATTTCTGCAAAGACAGCAGACCACTACAACATTTACAGAAGAGTTCAATTTTAGCTTACAAGTTCAACTACAACAACTACAGCATTTCAGAAATGCTGTAATAGCTCTTTTTACTCAAATTTAGTTCAATTCAGAAACTATAGCATTTTTGAATGCTATTAAAAGTGAATTCCAGATTTTTAGTATATTTCCAGCAAATAATAAACTTCATTTTAAACTCTTTAAACATTCTAAAAATCATAATTTAACATTAAAAATGTTCATTACATATCATTTAAACATATTGTTTTTATCATAATAAATTCCTTATCATTAAATCAAATTTCAACAGATTCCTTTAATAAACTCAATTGTAAAATTTTCAATTCTTCACATTTTATATAAACAACTTAACACTTAAATTTTCCTCCATTTTTTTCTCAAATAAATTTTAGTTTCGCATTTTTATTTATATAACTAAATTTTATTTAACAAAATTTCAATTTCCACTTAAGTTATATTTCAAAATTCAATGCAACTATTCATTTTTTTCCCAACATTTTTAACTTATAGAAAATTCCAAATTTCTATATTTAGTAATTAAAAATCCAATTTAAATCAAATTTTCATATATATACACTTTTAAAATTAATTAAAAA
This sequence comes from Allium cepa, assembly GCA_030765085.1. NCBI lineage: Eukaryota > Viridiplantae > Streptophyta > Magnoliopsida > Asparagales > Amaryllidaceae > Allium > Allium cepa. Next base: position 819,370,125 of record CM060931.1, read on the forward strand.
TTTCCAGAAAATTTATAAAAATAACCATGTGCCTATATATAGTTTTCTAACCTAGGTCAAGTGATATAGATATATACCATTTCAATCCACAGTTTAGAAATAAAAAAAATCCGGGTTCTATCATTTCAAACCTGCAATCCCAAGTCAAAATAAATAATTTAAAAACCATTCAGGCCTATCATTTCATACCATAACGATTTTTCCTTAATCTAAAGTCCGTTCGGGTATGTATCATTTCAACCAGTGGCAGAGCTGGCATGTAACTTGAGGTAGGGCATGGTTTCAGATGTGGCCGAATAATTATTTTAGACAGGGCAAAAATGTCTCTTATATATCATTCTTTTACAAAAGAATGTAGAAAATTGAGCTAGGGCCTATGCCCTATTTGAACAAACATTGCCTCCGCCCCTGATTTCAACCCATAGTGAACCTAATCTACAGGGAACTTGTAGTGTGATAAACAGATATAAATGAACAATTTAACAATATACGACAGTAACAAGTGATATGACATGTAACAGGTGAGATGATATGCAATTTAACATGTTTAACATCATATACATAAAATAACATGACAGTTATAACATCATAAATATTTTCTACACATTCAGTTGTTGTTGTTTTACAACTGCAAAAGTATAATTGTCGTGTGAGCTTTACTCACCTCTAATTTGCTGAAGATTTCAAAACCAAAGGCACAACAGAAAACAAAACACGATGACACGACTATGGACTTGAGTGGAGAGCGAATCCAAGGTACAATCTTGTGTACAACCCAAAACATACAATCAAAACGACACAATTCGATACGACTTTAAAATGCAATAACTTTGAAATAAAAGAGAAATGAATTGCCAAACTTTTTGCCTTGCTTCCTCAAACTTTTGTCACAGCCTAGGGTAGGGTTTGGTTCAGATGTGGTCAAGTTTTGGCTGGATGGGTCGGGTTCAAGGCAAGAACAAGATGGAGTTTTATACATGAGGAGTTGAAGGGGTTTTTAGGCAAAAGGTGGAGTTTTGGTTGGCTAAAGGGCTCGGCCATGGGAAGTGTGCTCGGCCTGTGGGTGCACCATGACTGGACAGAGGTTGCAGGAGTGTGTGGTGGTCAGGTCAGAGGCGGCGGCGGCGGCTATGGTGGTGATTAGGGTGGTGAATGAAGTGGTATGGCAAGTAGTGGTCAACAACATTGTTTTTAGGCATTTAGGTTGCAATTTGAAGGGTTTGGCCATCAAGGTGGGTTCGGCCAAGGTCATGGTTGGTGGAGTAAATGGTTGTGAAGGCATGGAAGAGATGTTGGGTGGTGGTGGTCGTGGAACAAGGGGGAGGGTGATCCAAACAAGAAGAGAAACATGGCAAAAATTGCATAGAAACAGGAAGAAAAGTGAAAAAAAGATGGAGGCCATTACCAAACTTTGTTGAAGCCGTGAGAAATTAGGAGCTGAGATATTTTTCACGTGAAAGATAATGAAAATACACGGCTAAGAAAAATAGTGTACGGCCAAAAATGCACATAAATGAGAAGTTGTGAAAATCAAGAGTTTTGAAGGTGAAAAGCCTTAAGTTTTGTAACTTTTTAAATTCTTTTTAATTTTATATAAAAAAAATAGTTCAGAAATATATTTTACAAACCGAAAATAAGTAAAAATATAAGAAAATAAATAATTAATTTTAAAGAATATATAAAAAGAATGAAAGAAATTACTTAAAAATACAAAACAGTGTCCAGAAATTACAAATAAATCAGTACTAGTCTTGGAAAAATATCCACTTCATTTTAAAAATATTATGAAGTGAAACTTTGAAATAAAATAATTTATTTATCATTTCCAAAATAAAATAATTTATTTATCATTTCCAAAATAAAATAAATAATTAAATTGGGGAAAAATAGAAAAAGGAATAAAGAAATTGTTTAAAAATAGCAAACAAGACATAAAAATTACAAGAAAATTACCAATGGCTTTGGAAAATTATTAAATTCATTTTCAAAATATTATAAGACAAAATTTGAAATAAAAATAATTTTTAAAACATTTCAAAAGTGAAATAAATAATTAAATTCATAGAAAATATCAAAAGAATTGAAGAAATTGCTTAAAAATAGAACAGAACCTGAAAATTTCAAATAAATTACCATTAATTCTAGAAAAATTACTACTTCACTATAAAAATAAGTTAAAACAAATAAAAATAAATTTCAAAAATATTGCGTTGTGACACTCTCCCCCACTCAAACCTTTTCTCGAAAAGAACGGAAACTAGGAAGCAAAAAGATAAAGACAACAGGATAGAAAACAAAATAGTACCTGGAATAAAAAATTCCAAATACAAAATACATAATACAAAATACACTAATACATAATCTCACAGAACATCAGAATATCTCACAGAGGAAAAATAAATACCATAGTAGTTCATAAAGCTACTATCACAAAGTCTCAAAACCAAATACAAAATACATAATATCTGTCTGAAAGTAAATACGACATCAAATCCCAAATACAAAGAATTCCACTAATACAAAGCTGACAACAGAATTGAAATATAGATAACTAGATAGGCTGATAAATCTCTAGTGATTCCAGACCTCCAAAGAGTGGAAATCCAAATCTGTGAATAAACTCAGGCTGACTCGAGCGTAAATAAAACACAAACACTCGATTTGGGACATATATACTTATCCAATGTAAACCAACTGAAGTGAACTGTAGTAAAGGTACAAATAACTTAGAAGATGTTTGGGACCGCCCATCCTCTAAGGATCCGTTAAACTATTTACTATATAGTATATTACGCTATTATAATAATGTCTAACAGTAAAATAAACATACTTTTAAATAGCATTAAGGCTTTACATTTTCCACCTTAACACAAATAATGCCAATAGTGTATACAATACTTGCATATCTCCTGATCGGGAGACTATGAGAAGATACTACATCGGTACGACATAAATAGAAACTCGTAGTAAAGGCTCGATATGGTAGGTGACACGGCACACAAGGCAATGCCAAGGTATATATACCAATTCTTCACATTTTATATAAACCACTCAACACTTAAATTTTCCTCCATTTTTTACTCAAATAAATTTTAATTTCACAATTTTATTTATATAACTAAATTTTATTTAACAAAATTCTAATTTCCCCTTAAGTTATATTTCAAAATTCAATGCAACTATTCATTTTTTTCCAACATTTTTAACTTATAGAAAATTCCAAATTTTTATATTTAATAATTAAATATCCGATTTAAATCAAATTTTCATATATATACACTCTTAAAATTACTTAAAAATTTCCAAAAAATTTATAAAAATAACCATGGGCCTATATATAGTTTTCTAACCTAGGTCAAGTTCGGATATATATCATTTCAATCCGCAGTTTAGAAATAAAAAAATCCGGGTTCTATCATTTCAAACCCGCAATCCCTAGTCAAAATAAATAATTTAAAAACCGTTCAGGCCTATCATTTCAGCCCATAACGATTTTTCGTTATTCTAAAGTCCGTTCGGGTATGTATTACTTCAACCCATAGTGAACCTAATCTACAGGGAACTTGCAGTGTGATAAATAGATATAAATGAACAGTTTAACAATATACGACAGTAACAGGTGATATGACATGTAATAGGTGAGATGATATGCAATTTAACATGTTTAACATCATATATATAAAATCACATGGCAGTTATAACATCATAAATATTTTCTACATATTCAGTTTTTGTTGTTTTACAACTGCAAAAGTATAATTGTCGTGTGAGCTTTAATCACCTCTAATTTGCTGAAGATTTCAAAACCAAAGGCACAACAGAAAACAAAGCACGATGACACGATTACGGACTTGAGTGGAGAGCGAATCCAATCTACAACTCTTGTGTACAACCCAAAACAAACAATCAAAACAACATAATTCAATATGACTTTATAATGCAATAACTTTGAAATAAAAGAGAAATGAATTTTCAAACTTCTTGCCCTGCTTCCTCAAACTTTTTTCATAGCCCAAGGTAGGGTTTGGTTCAGATTTGGTCAAGTTTTGGCTCAGGTTTGGGCTGGCATGGGTCGGGTTCAAGGCAAGAACAAGATGGAGTTTTATACATGAGGAGTTGAAGGGGTTTTTAGGCAAAATGTGGAGTTTTGTTTGTCTAAAGGGCTCGTACATGGGAAGTGTGCTCATCCTGTGGGTGCACCATGACTGGATAGAGGTTGGCTGCGGCTATGGTGGTGGATGAAGTGGTATGGCAAGTAGTGGTCAACAACATTGTTTTTAGGCATTTAGGTTGCAATTTGAAGGGTTTGGCTATCAAGGTGGGTTCGGCCAAGGTCATGGCTGGTGGAGTAAATGGTGGTGAAGGCATGGAAGAGATGTTGGGTGGTGGTGGTCGTGGAACAAGGGGGAGGCCGATCCAAACAAGAAGAGAAACAAGGCAAAAATTGCATAGAAATAGGAAGAAAAGTGAAAAAAAGATGGAGGCCATTACCAAACTTTGTTGAAGCCGTGAGAAATGAGGAGCTGAGATATTTTTCATGTGAAAGATAATGAAAATACACGGCTAAAAAAATAGTGTACAGCCAAAAATGCACATAAATGAGGAGTTGTGAAAATGAAGAGTTTTGAAGGTGAAAAGCCTTAAGTTTTGTAACTTTTTAAACCTTTGGCATTTCCTTTTCTTTTTAATTTTATATAAACAAAATAACTTAGAAATATACTTTACAAACCGAAACTAAGTAAAAATATAAGAAAATAAATAATTAAATTTAAAGAATATATATAAAAAGAATGAAAGAAATTACTTAAAAATACAAAACAGTGTCAAGAAATTACAAATAAATCGCTACTAGTCTTGGAAAAATATCCACTTCATTTTAAAAATATTATGAAGTGAAACTTTGAAATAAAATAATTTATTTATAATTTCCAAAATAAAATAAATAATTAAATTGGGGAAAAATAGAAAAAAGAATGAAGAAATTGTTTAAAAATAGCAAACAGGACATGAAAATTACCAATGGCTTTGGAAAATTATTTACTTCATTTTAAAAATATTAGAAGACAAAATTTGAAATAAAATGATTTTTAAAACATTTCAAACGTGAAATAAATAATTAAATTCATAGAAAATATCAAAAGAATTGAAGAAATTGCTTAAAAATAGGAAACAGAACCTGAAAATTTCAAATAAATTACCATTGATTCTAGAAAAATTTCTACTTCACAATAAAAATAATTTAAAACAAATAAAAATAAATTTCAAAAATATTGGGTTGTTACAAATATCAATATGCACGAATAAAAATCAAATACTATTCAGGTGATGATTTCAAGTATTGTTTATATTCGGAAGGAAAGTAGAGCATAGGTAAAAGATTGCAATTCGTGTAAATATCAGTGTTTTGCTGACCGTGGTACCAAAAATTTAGTGAGGTTAGAAAAGGGAGCAAAAATTTTGTAATGAAGAATATATATTTTTTAAACAGCAAAGTGTTTAAAACAGCTAAAAATTTGTACAGTCAAAACTGCTGCATACGTGCCAATTATACAGTTGAAATTAAGCATATATAGAATCAGTTTTTTCCTTGTTTATGAAAAGCGGAATGAAAAACAGAAGAAAAAATATCATTATATGTCAATAATAAAACATGCTAAAACATGTAAAACAGGAGATGTTTTTTCTTTCTTTAGTACTGCTGACCATTTCATTTTTAAGTAAAGTACCATTATTAATTTTGGACAGAACGAAAACCGTTATACATGATATACTGATACGTCAGTTTAAAAGTAGCATAATGTTACTCCTTCAATTCATATAACTTCCAAAACATCTAATTAAATGGTTTGCATAATTAGTGGAAAATATTTAGCAAGGACCAAAACAGCATACTTATTTGAGTATCGTTTCGTAGAACAGAAAACGACATGAATTAGTTGTGGAATTGAGATCAAGTTTTTAATTTTTTTCCAGAAAGCTGATATATTTTGGGAGCAGATAATTTGTATTTACCTCTAGTTGTAAGTAGTAATAATAGATGTAGCACAGTCGTTTAATCCTTTAGATGCAGATATATAAAATAACGGGATCATGTGGGTAAACCTTTTATTTGCAATGCACATGAAACACCCAAAAAAATCAGTGCAATAACTGAACCTAAATTCATGTATGCGTATAACTTATAGCAGGTTAAAATCGTACATATACGAAAAGCAATATTATGTTTGAAAGTTAACGTTGTATGTAGTAAATTAAGAACATTTTAACTTTTGCGTAGAATGTTGAACGTAAATTATCAAAACTTTAAATTTAGTAGATGGGTTTTTTATGATTTTAAAATTGTATTTTTTGAGAAAGGTTTAAAAAAGGGGAGGAAGACAAGTAAGAAATCACAAGAAGTGCAGGTAATCATAAGTAAAGCTAAAAAAGTATCAAAGTTTAACAGTTCAGGTACTTAATTTTAAATATAGCAAAGTAATTGTGTTGCAAAGTCAAGTTAGTTGATTTATATGACTAATACCGAAGCTCAAAGACAAAACCTTTGCCTAAAATCGGGTTCATACTAAATTGATGTACACGACGGGTTAGAAAAGTTTGTTAATTAAATTATAGGGCATATAATTTTACAACAAAATAGTATACGGTAGGAAAGCACTGTAGAAAACTGGTTAACATAGAAAAATTCAGAGCTGATGTATGCGTTGGGTTATATGTAGTTGTAAGTAAATACATATACGAAACTGACACGGCGTTAAAGCAGACCGTAGTATGCAATCAACGCTGGCCATAACCGCAGATCGGAAAACTGAGCACAAAAATTAGTTTCTGCAGATTAAGCTAATCAAAAAGAACCAAATAATTGCAGTAGATCAATTAATAAATAAGTGGTTGTGACAAGTTAATAAAAATAAGTAACTGTTCTTTTGTAATACAACTTAAGAGCGTAAAAGTAGGTTTAACATTAAAATGTAGATATAATAGTCAAACAAAAGCGTATAATATTAAGCCTTCAACACTATAACAAACTTGTAATTTTAATACTGAAATATAAAAAAAAAAGTTTGCCTAAACGGATGACTAAAAGTCAGGCCTTTTTAAATAGTATGCTCAAGGGATACATAAAATAAAAAAGATAAAAATGGACAGTACTTGCACTGAACAATTGAGAAATCTCAATAGTAATTTATATGCTTTTACTTTCCATGACATTGAAGTTTTTTATCTTATTTAAATTAATTGAATTAGTTTATTTGTTATCATATTAAGCATAAATAGGAAAGCGCATGAATCTCACAATTTGAACAAATAAAACATTGACTGCACAGTAAAAGTTTAAAAGGCAAAAATTAGTAAATTAATTTATTTGTGACAGATTATTTGAAAAGGAAAGTAAATAAATAGTTGTGACATTATAGTCAAAATAATTAACTGCACTTTTATAATACCACTTAGGAGATGAAAAGTAGGTTTAACCATAAAATATAGCTATAACAGTCAACCAAAACCATATAATATCAAGCTTTCTACAGTTTAACATACTTATAATTTTAATACTGAAATATTAAAAAAAATTGCGTAAATTAATGAATAAAAGTAAGGCTTTTATAATTAGTATGCCCAAGCGATACATAAAATAGAAAAGATAAAAATGGAACGATTGAGATATCTCAACTGTAATTAATCTGCTTTTACTTTCTATGACACTGCAAGTTTTTTATCTTATCTAAACTGCGAGAAATTGGTTTGTTTTTTTAGCATATTAAGCGTGGAGAGGAGAACGCATGAGTCTCACAGTTTGAACAAATTAAACAATGAATGCAGTGTAAAACTATAAAAGGTAAAAATTAGCATATTAATTTATTTGTGATAGATTATTTGTGAAGTAAAATATGCAAATAGTTGTGACATCGTAATCAAAATAAGTGACTACTCTTTTATAATACCACTTAGGAGCTTAAAAGTAGGTTTAACCATAAAATATAGATATAACAGTCAAACAAAACCGTGTAATATTAACTTTGGAACATTTTAACAAACTTGTAATTTTATTACTGAATGCCCAGGTGATACAGAAAATAGAAAGGATAAAAATGGATAATACTTGCACTGAACAATTTAGAAATCTCAACAGTAATTAATCTGCTTTACTTTCCATGAAATCGCAAGTTTTTATCTTATTTAGCATATTAAGCGTAAATAGGAAAAAGCATGAATCTCACAATTTAAACAAACTTAACAATGAATGCAGTGTACTGAGATTGAAAATTTATATTTTTGAATGCTTAAGAAATTTTGAATTTATAATTATTTTGACTAGTTAAAAAAAGTAAAAAAACTGTCAGCTGAAGTTAAATCATATTTTTTAACAGTTAAAAGTAAACTGTATCAGTTGTATAATTTGTATGGTCAAATTTTGAAGAACATGTATTAAATCATATATTTGTTACGCGTATCTGTTTTAACAGTTAAGCGTTAATTAATAATTTTTAACTGTATCAGTTGAAACAGTCAATACACAGACTGTATGTGCATGTATGTATAACACTGACTGTATGTTGTATATGGATGACTAAAATTGCAAACATGGATATGTATAAAAAGATATTACACCAAAATGGTTGCCTCTCGACAGCATGGTATACGCAGGCCCGACCCCAGGGCAAGGCAGCCAAGGCGGCCGCCTGGGGCAACAGATCGGAGGGGGGCACAAACTTCTAAATTTCTTTTAAGTAACTTGTTTAATTAATACAAAAGGGCAACCATTATTAATAGATGCTTTAGTGTATTGGTATGATATTCTGCTTTCTCGTCAACGTGCAGAGTTCGAGTCTGACTAGTGGTATTTTTTTTTTCATATTTGTTTCCATTTTTCTTCCACTGCATATTCGCCTTGGGCAACCACGGTTAACGGGCCGGGCCTGGGTATACGTTGGACAAAAGCCTATCAGTCTAAAAGCGGTTTACAGTTTAAAACCCAAAATTGATGTACATATGTGAACTATACTTTTTTAAACTCAAACATATATGTTAAACTGGCAAACGTTTATAATATAAGGATGAGGGGAGGAGAAAATGACCTGCTGCATTTTTTTACTGTTGGTTCTCATCAGTGGTTGTCCTTCTGCTTGCAACGGTGGACTGTCTAGCTTGTTGACGCCTTGCACATTGAGTAAGTCGACGTCTTTCCCTCACTGCTGTTCCATAAAGTTGCAAGTATCGGGGAATAAACAGAATGTGTCAAAAAATAGGACGCGGATGTGGACATGTAAAATTTCGTATGAAATGAGAACGATGGAAAGGGACGAAGTGGAGTGAGAAGGTGGTGACAACTGCATATTTATGCACATTGCCACAGTAGATATTTTTGTAGCCGATTAGAAATAGAAGAAGTCAAAAGTGAGTGTAACAGCCAGAAACCCATTGAGGGAAGGGTAACAGTCGAAATTTAGGATTCTTACTAACATGATGTGGTTTTAATGGTTGAAAGGTTGGAAGACGGAACCGGGAGAGGATGGCATAAGTGCAAAAGGTTAAAACGACAAATGCAGCGAAAAGAGGAGGAAATCGAATAAAATGGATTAGGGCAGAGGCGTAGAGGCGGAGCACAGTAGAATTAAGGCAGGAGGAAAATTGGATAAAAAATGAGGGAAATCAAGTTCAGATCGTACCTTTTGAAATAAAGACGGCCGATGGTGGTGGAACAGAGCTGAAATCACATGAGACTATTGGCAACGATTGTCAACGGAGTTGGAATCACCGAAGAGTATTGGCGGCGGGGGTGGATGTAGCAGCAGAGTGGGAGGGAAAGGACAGGTTGATGAAGCGGGGGCGGGTAGGCAGTTGAAGGAGGGGAGCAACCATTTTTTACGCGAAAAGGGGAAGTGGGTTTACAGGAAAGTGAAAAACGGAGAGGAAAAGAAAGAGGGTGGATAGGAGACGTGGGAGTAATACTGCCGGCAACGTGGAATGGGAGTGCAAAAAGGTTGAATTGCCCTTGTGCACTGATTTCTTGTTTTTCTAAATGGTGGGCAATATGGGGAGTGAATAAAAAGGCTTCAGTTTGACCACTTTGACCAATGTTTTACTTTATAGTATAAGATATGCAGTAGTACTTCATTATAGCTGCCGGTGGCTCCTTAATCATAATATATCATGACCCTTTTGCTAATACCTTATACTCTCTTGAATATATGATTTTCTTTGATCATGCAATATACACCTTGAATTGGATTTGGGCAATTAATTTACGTATACCACATAACAAGGTCTTTCCATTATAATGTGCATGTTCTAAATGATAGTGATGTTTAAGGCACGTTCAAAATATAGTATGCAATGGCATTCAACTCGCAACATTCAGTTAGGTTTACTGATATTATTCGATGGTTTTTAACTCATAACGCATAGTATTTGTGCCTACTTATATTTAGTTGCGACTTTCGATTATACTCATGGCGACCACTAAAATTTAAACATTCCATTATAATGTGAAACTTTCGATTATACTTGTGACGATTATATATTAAGAGCTCTTTTATGCTTTGAGATTAATAATTTTTCTTTTAATTTTCTAAATTATAACATGCAATGGCTTCAATAACTATAGCTCTCGTATGCATTAGAGCATGTAAGCGTCACTTATGTTTCACAATAGTCTTCATATATATATTTTGCAGTGGTCTATTTGCTACCGCTATAATGTCAAAATTTGTGCAACTGGTAATGGCATTAATATATAAATCGCATAGACTTAACCAACAATTTCTGCGGACGTTTTAGAATATATGATGAGTATTTCCTATATATATTTATCTAGTAAATAAGAGTTAGTATAATTTTTAATATATTATAAACTTTTCGGTGTTTATTAAATTAAAATGTTTTTAATTTATAGAGCTAACTATGGTGTCTTTATGATGATTGCTTTGGAAACAAGAGTTAAAGGATTTGATTTATTTGAAGTTATAAGTGAAGATCTTGTCAAAGAGATGACGGGAAAGCTTGCATATGCAATTCTTTCAGATAAACCTAACTGTTGGACATGGAGAAGTTTGTGTAACAACCCTAGATTTTGCTTATATTTTTAAATTGACTTTATTTTTTTTCAAACATCTCATTTTTTAATGTAAATGATGATTATTAAGTGATTTATAGTTCAAACTAGTATAATTTGAATATTTTACTGTAAAGTGAATTTTTGGTCAAAATAGTCAAATTTTGACTTTTAGTTTAAATTTTTAAAAGTTTGAAAATTTAAATTTTATCTTTTATTAGGAAAGTACATAAAATTTTAAGAACACCACTTTTCGTTTCGTTGAAATCGGATGTAAATTGTGAAAGTTATACCCTTTACAATATTGTGCGTATATAGGGTTATTTAACAATGACTATTTTAAATTGTATAAATTACTTCTTCTTTGTTATATTTTATTTTAATATGTGATAATATGTTATATTATATATATTTTGACTTTTAAGTATTTTTGAAATGATAATATAATTTTTCTAAAGTTTATTTGAATTTATTTCAATTTATAAAGCCTAGTTTGGTATTTACTGCATTTTTCTTTATTTAAAATTCTATTTAATTAAAATTTAATTATTTATTTCACCTTGAAAATGCTTTAAATAAATTAATTTAATTCAACTTTCCACTTCATAATAATTTTATAATGAAATGTATAATTTTCCAAGACTAACAGTGATTTATGCACAATTTTAGAACACTGTTTGGTATTTTTAAGGCATTTTCTTCATTATTTTATATTTTTTTTCAAATTATACTATTTGTTACCTCATATTTCTAATTGATTTCGGTTTGTAAAGTATTTTCTCCTGAAATTTTGTTTATGTAAAGTTTTAAAAGGAAAAGAATATGGAAGATTGTAAATCACTTTGAAACGTAAGCCCTTTTATTTGCCCAAACCCTTCATTTCCTTAAACTCCTCAATTAATTGCCTTAGCCATGTAGAACCCTAATGTAACCGTCATCTCATTAGGTTTTCACGTGAAAAAAAAAGATCATTTTAATTTGTTTCTCACAGCTTCAAAGATCTGGTAATGACTTTCCTTTCTTTTTCTTACTTTTCTACTTGTTTTCCCTAAAAAATTTTTTTCATTTATTTAAAGACTTTGGCTTTTGTTTTCTTAAAAATCTAATTTTGGAAATTTTCTTGAAATGATTTCTGATCATTTGTCCAAATAAAAATAAACAATGTCTGAAAATTGGATTTGGATAAAAAGTGTAACTTTAATAGAAATTCTAAATTTTATAATTCTAAAGGCAAAATTTTCATCTTGAACTGTATACAATTGTGTAACATTTATTTCACTTTTGTTTTGGTCAGATTTGTTGTATACTTTTTTTTAAAAAAAAGGTTAGTAATAATTAGTGTGAAACGGGAAATAAACTTTACATTTCTTTTACATATGTTTACATCTGTTTCTTAACTTTATATTTAACAATCAATTGGATGAAGCTAAATCAAATGTTATTACTTATGGTATAGTAGATATTAAATTTTGGTTTAAAGTGATGGTTTATTTTCCTAACAGAAACGTTAGTATTTTAAATTTATTTAATAAGAGAAACAAAATGATTTGTACGTTATTTAATAAGAGAAACAAAATAATTTGTACATTATTTAATAAGAGAAACAGAATAATTTGTACGTTATTTAATAAGAGAAACAAAATAATTTGTACATTATTTAATAAGAGAAACAAAATAATTTGTACGTTATTTAATAAGAGAAACAAAATAATTTGTACGTTACTTTGGGCATATTTTAATTGTTGCTCTTGCCTTTTCGTTATCTATTTGATTTTTTCTTGCGTTAACAATGAAGCGTTTTCAGCCGTATATTCTCTTTTGAGAATCCAAAATCTTGCTCAAATCTTGTCTTAAATCATTTCCGTGTGTGAATTATTTCTTTCCCTCTTGCCTCCCATACGTTTCCACCTATTGGATAGAATTAAATTGCCTCTACCGTTCAAGCATTTTTCTCTTGCCTGCCCTCTACATAAATTAGTGAGCAAATGTTAATATATATTTCACGTTCAAAAGTTCCATACCATAAATTATTCATTTTGCTTCCATCAAAATTTGCGTAAGCATCTCCTGAAGGTATGAACCGGCGCATGCTTTTCCTTTCATTTTTTTTCTCTTTTTTTCTTTCTTTCTTCTTTTCACTCTTGTTTTATTTCATTTGTTCTCCTTTCATTGTTTTGCTTTGGGTTGGTGATACAAAATCATATCTTGGCTATCTTTTAACTCAAATCAAAAGTCGTGAAATTGTGCTTGTCGTGCTTTTGGAATCGCTCTTGTGTTTGTTATTTTGGTCTGTAACTTTGAAAAAGGTGAGTCTTTCTCACTCTGACATATATACTTATGAAAAGTGGATTGATGACAAGTGTTTAGTAATGTAAAATGTTTATACAAGTTAATGATGATCATATGATATGCTATGCCGTGTTATTACCATGTTAAAACTGTTAATTTTCACCTGACATCTGATACATGACTGTATATTGTGATATTGACATTATTTATATTATTTCTGCATATGATCACACTGCAAGTTCATGTTAGGATAAAAAATCATTATGGACTGAAATGATAAGCCTGAGTTATTTTATTTATTTATCTATACTTGGGATTGCGGGTTTGAAATGATAGAACCCGGATTTTTACCTTTTAAAACTGCGGATTGAAATGATACATATCTGTATCACTTGACCTAGGTTAGAAAACTATATATACAGACCCGTGGTTATTCTATAAAGTGCTTTGAATAATTTAAGTATTTTAAAATATAAAATTATGAAATTTGATTTAAATAGATTTTGAAAGGTTTTAAAATAAATAAATTATGATTTTTCTATGTGTTAAAAATGTAATTTATGAATGGATTAACTGGATTTTTGAAATATAACTTATGTTTGAAATTTGGAATTTTGACTAAAAATGATATTTAATTTACATGAATAAAATGGACTTTAATTTTATTTGGAAAATGGTAAATATGATAAATTGATTTATATTTGAATTTAAGTGATTTATTAAAGAATTATTGATTTTCTATAAATTTAAGTGGTTGAATAAATGACTGTTGAAAATGAAATTTTAAAATATAACTTGACTTGAAAATGTGAAATTTGAGTTTTAACTAAAGATGTTAAATTAATTAAATAAACTGGAAGTTTTGTTAAATTTGTGAAATGGTAATATAAATCTGAAACGTATAGGTTTAATTTATGAAAGAAACGTATAGGTTTTAATTTATGAAAGAAACGTATAGGTTTTAATTTATGAAAGAAACGTATAGGTTTAAATTTATGAAAGAAACGTATAGGTTTTAATTTATGAAAGAAACGTATAGGTTTTAATTTATGAAAGAAACGTATAGGTTTTAATTTATGAAAGAACGTATGGTGTTCTAATTAATGATAGGAACATGTAAATTCCTAATTAATGAAAGAAAGGTATAAGTTTTAATTAATGAAAGAAACGTATAAGTTTTTAATTAATGAAAGAAACGTGTAAAGTCCTAATTAATGAGAGAACATGAAAGTTTTAATTAATGCAAGAACATGTAAAGTTTTAATTAAGAAAGAAACATGTAAAGTTTTAAGTAGTGTGGTATTGATTTAATTAATAAATGTTCATTATTGTAATAGGAATAAAAAATTTAAAACGTACATTTGACACGTAGATTTTAATCAATGTAATGGTGTATTTTAAATTGATTACAATGATAAATGCTACTTACTGTAATAATAAAATGTAAGTTGATAACGTACATTTGATAAGCAAGTTTTAATTTATGTGAATGGCATACTTTAAATGATTAAAATAATAAGTTTCTTTATTGTAATAATAATATAAGTTAATAAGGTGCTTTTAACTTAACATAAGAATTTCGGTTTAAATTGTATATTACAGTAAGAAAGTTTATCTAACTATAAGGCTATGATAAATTGACATGTTAAAATTTTAAGCTTATCAATACTTTGATTATATACAATGTAAAGTGGAAAGTAGTACATTCCAAAAATGCTATGATTCCTTAAGGTAATATTTCTAAATGCTATGATAATTTAAAGGAATATTTCAAGTTTAATAAATTTAAAGAAATATTCAATGATTTGAAAATTTGGATTTTGTTTGAATGATATAATATTGAATTATTTTTGAAATGGAAATGATACAATTGTGATATTGTTTTGAAATGAGTATGATATTTTGGTCTTGAAAGTATAAATTATTTGAAATAAATATCCATGTGTTATAATAACGATTGGTTGTTAAAGAGACCGGGATCAGATATTGTCTTATAGCCGGACAGTACCGAAAACCACTTTAACAACTGTGTACGCGGTGGAGATTCCAGAATGAAGTAGGATGGTGGCGACGTTCTCGAGGTATGTTACGTGGACCCAACTCTCGTGAGTTGGCATATATGACTAAAACAGGAGCTATACCGGGCTACACAAAGGGTCGCACCCTTTCATCGAGCATGCTCCATCGGAAACTATTCTATTACTGTTGTGATTCGATTCGGTGGCGCCACTTTGATTCGGGGGTATTGTTCGAGGTGGGCGGAAGCTGCTGGCTTGCCGTCACCATCGGTCCGGGAGTGCAAACGGTGTATCCACCCTGGCATTGCCTCGCATGCCGTGTCATATCCTTATATCGAGCCCACTACGATTTTGGTTTTAAAGATCCGACCGCGTTAAGGTTCACCATCCCCTTAATGCTATTTTCTATATGATTATACTTTACTGATTAGACACTACCGTATATAGCGTATATTACTACATAGTAAATAGTTTAACGGATCCTTAGAGGATGGGCGGTCCCAAGCATCCTTTAAGTTACTGATGCATTTTGTTACTGTTCACTTGAGTTAATTTACAGTTTATAAGTATTTATGTCCTGACTCGAGGGTTTTGTGTTTTGCTTTACGCTCGGGTCAGATTGAGTGAGTTAGCATTCCAGATTCACCTTCGGTGTTGGAGCTTTCCTTGAAGATCCAGCCACCTATTTTGTTTCAGTATCCAGTGGTTCAGTGATGTATCTGATTTGTACCTGATGTATCCTGTTACTCTTCTGTTGTATCTTATTTAACTCTGATGTATCTCATATTTATATAGTAGCTTCATGAACTACTATCTCTTTTTCTTCCGCTGCATTTTTTATATACTCTGTGTCTGTGATCTATGATTTTTATTTACTGTATATCCTGAGATTTGCCAAATTTTTATTTACAACGCGGTATTTTGAGCAATTCAATTCCGGCATGAGTGTCTACCTATACACTTATAATGGATGCGAATGGTTGAAAATACCGGGTCGTCACAGTTTTATAGTTCAGGACTGGAGAAATTTAATTCCAGAAGTTCAGAATACATGGCCAAGTGTGGTTGTTAAGTGTTATTTTAACTTTAGGAGTCTGTTTTAGAAGAGGCATTAATTTGTTGTAGTATGAACTTTAATATTTTTAGTCTTAAACTCTATGTTGGTTGTAGTATGGTTACATTGTTAAGACACATTTTAGACTGATTTTAAAACAAATTTAACTTTTAGGCTGTTTTTGATTTGTTTGGTTTTTAGTATATATTTAATCATGAAATCTATTATCTTACTTATCATATTATAATTGTATTTGTTGTTATGCACTTTATTCGGATAGTGCATATAGTTTTATATAGTTTGGTTGTACAATATTTATCTTATTTGAACTATGTTTCTTACTCTGTTGGATTTTATTTTTGTTTGTTTATTTGGAAGCATATTTGTAAACCTTACTTATTTGGATAATAAAAGGATAACGTTTCAATTTGGTAATGTTTATGATAACATTTATAATTTGGTATTGATAATTTAATTTAATCTTTACAATGTTTATGATAATTCAGTTGGTTAATGTTTATGATAATTTGTTGTGTGTTTATATTGGTGTAACATATAAAATTTATTTCAAAACAAAAAAAAATAAGTATAAAAATATAACTTTAAAACATAAAAGATAAATACACTACAATTTTACCATTTTTAGTTACTTTTAAAATAAAAGGAAAATATAAGAATATAAATTTAAAACATAAAAGCTAAATAAATTCAATTTTATTTTTAAACGACAAATTTAAAACATAAAAGCTATGTATTAAATGACAAATTTAAGTCAACAACATTCTAAAATAGGTAGAATACCTCTGCTGCTATTGTATAGTATCAATTTTGTTTAAAATGGACCAATTACGTGTTCAATTATAGACTTGGTTATGGGACTCGTTAACGTAGATTATAGACTCAATTAACTATTGCTGTTAATTCTACTTAGTATCAATTATGGACTCAGTTGTTGGGCTCCATTAACTACTGCAACTCTATAATATAAGTTTTGTTTAACATTAGTTATGTGTTTAGTTATGGAATCAGTTATGACCTCGGTTATGCACTTGGTTAATGTTAGTTATTAATTTGGTCAATTACTACAACGATATAGTGTTAGTTTTGTTTAACATCAGTTACAGGCTTGATTATGTTCTTGGTTATGGGACTCAATTATGGAGCCTTGTTAACATTGGTTATGGGCTTGATTATCGGGCTAGGTTAATATTTGTTATGGTCTAGGTTAACTATTACTTCTGCATGGTATCAATTTTGTTTAACAATAGTTATGATTTTGGTTATTGTGCTTGATTAACATTGGTTATGGACTTGGTTAAACTACTGCCATCATATTTTATCAATTATGTTTAACATTAGTTATAAGATTATTTATGGGTTCAACTATGGTATTCAGTTACGAGTTCGATTAAAAAACCAAACCGTTACCATACTGTTTCAATACATTGAATATGTAGAAGCCTAATATATCACACATGTTAAAGTATTTTACTTTCTCTAACTTAAATTTTTATCTTTTATATTTCTTTTCTTATCTTTTATACTTCATCCTTTATATTTCAATATTTATCTTTTATGTGTTAGTTTTCATGTTTAATATTTTTTGTTTTAGATTTCTGGTTTCTTCATGTATGATGCTTGATTAAGATTGATTAAACCAAGATAAATTGTTTAACCGAGCTTGCCATTGAATGTGAAAGCTAATCGGATGCCAAACCTCAACAGATACATATGAATGCAAAGCTAATTGAATGACAAACCTAATTGGGTACATATGGATGTAAATGCTAATTGGATGACAAACTTAATTGGATACGCATTGATGCAAAAGCTAACTGATGTCGAACCTAAATGGATACATATGGAAACCAATCCATTACTGAGATTTATTGTTTAATCGAGCATATATAGCACTAAATGCAAAAGCTATCGGATGCCTAACCTAATCGGGTATGTATGGATACAAAAGCTAATGGATTGCCAAACCTAATCGGGTATGTATGGATGCAAAAACCAAAAAAACTCCAAACCTAATCGGGTATGTATGTAAACCAATATATAACCGAGATATATTATTTAACCAAGCTTACCACTAAATGTAAAATCTAGCCGAATAGAAAACATAATCAGATATGTATGGATGCAAAAGGTGTAATGTCCCGCCTTTTCGCACGCTTTAAATCGACACACGTGCCAATTCAAACCATACGGAAGAGCGGATTGTTATGGGGTAAATAAGAAAACAAGGAAGAAAAAAAAACAGAATCTCACAGTGCAAGGATAAAATATAATAATAATTATTGTTTGCGCAAAAAATGGGCAAACACCTCAAAGTCGTACGATTTAGTTGATTATATGTTGTTCTTAGCGATTTGGGTGATTTATGCAAATATGTAAAAAGCAGGGACTAAACTGTAAAAGACACACAGATTTATAGTGGTTCGGCCAGAACGTGCCTACGTCCACTTTATATGTTATTCTCCTCTTTCTCTTCAAATTACAAGTACAAAGTTTTGGTTACAAGTCTATGAAAGTTGTTTGAAAGTTCCTTCCGTGCTTGAGCTCTCAAACTTGTCTGCCATTGTTGTACCCCCGCCCCTCTATTTATAGAGTGAGGCTCGGGGTAGGGATTCTGGATGTATGTAGCTGCTGGTGGGCCTGGGCTGAAGCAATCTGGCCTGGCACATCTGGTTCGGCGTTCCTTGGTTCGGCCGTGCTTGGAGAGAAGGATGGAGAAGCTTTGGTTCGGCGGTCACCTGGTTCGGTGTAGGGTGGTGCGGTGTTGGTTCTCGTCCGGTAGTGGGTTGTTGGAGTTGTGGTTCGGTGGCAGTTGGTTTGGCAGGACGGGGGAGACGAGTTGGTTCGGTATTGAAGGGGTGTACTTGGTTCGGCAGTGAGTTGGAAATGCCGAATGAACTTCTATATTTGGGAGTGTCGAATGAGCTCTTGTATTGGGAATGCCGGATGAACCAAGGCATCTTGAATGCCGAATGAGATTTCGCTCTACATTGCCGAATGAAACCCTTTGATACCGAATGGACTTTTATACTTGAATCATGAGTGAAATCCCAGACTTAGATATGCTTGCTGGCTGCTTCTTCTTGGTTCGGTCGTGGTGGAAATGCACACAACATTGATATTCCAGTTTTGACCAAAAATGGGATAACACTTTGCCCCCTAAAACATGCCTTGCGGTAAGAAGGCGTGTTTTGTAATGCCATGAGCTGGATGTTCATATCCTGTTGATGTCCTGCAAAGGAATTTATAGTTTTATGTAATCTCAAATGACGACCGTTCGTGATCGAGATATTTGAGATGAAGTGCGACCGTTCATGGTCAAGCGCCTAACTTCATATGACGATCGTTCGGGATCGAGCCATTCGAGGTGAAGTGCGACCGTGCGCGGTCAAGTGGCGGACCTCAAATGACGACCGTTCGTGATCGAGCCATTTGAGGTGAAATGTTACCGTTCACGGCCGGTGCCGTTCGCGGCAAAAGATGGAATAGGACCGTTCGCGGTCAAGCGCCTTACTTCGAATGACGATCGTTCGAGATCGAGCCATTCGTGGTAAGGTGCGACTGTTGGCGGTCAGGGGGTGGACCTCAAATGGCGACCTTTCGCGATCGAGCCATTTGTGGCGAGATGAGTTGTGCCGTTCGAGGCGAGTTTGTAACTGTTCGAAGTCGGGTGCCGTTCGAGGCAAATTGTGACCGTTCGAGGTCGGGTGCCGTTCGAGGCAAGTTGTGACCGTTTGCGATCGGGTGCCGTTCGAGGCGAATTGTGACTGTTCGAAGTCGGATGCCGTTCGAGGCGAATTGTGACTGTTCGAAGTCGGGTGCCGTTCGAGGCGAATTGTGACTGTTCGAAGTCGTTCGAGGCGAGAAAGTGTGCCCAGGAGGGCTTGGGGTGCCGTTCGAGGCGATAAAGTGTGCCCAGGAGGGCTTGGTATTACTGATGCCAGGCTCACGTTCGAGTGGGTCCTTGGATCGTTTGTGTGCCTATTGGAGGCGAGTAAGTGTGCCGGGGGGGCTTGGTATTGTTGATACCAGGTTCACGTTCGAGTGGGTCCCTGGATCGTTTGCCAGATTTCATGTTCGGGGGAGTTTCTGAATCAAATACTTTGGCGGTTCATCGCCATACAAGAGGTGCTTGTGGACCGTTCGCGATCCAACGGGCATACGAGTAAATTTGCAAATATCAAAGTAATAACCATACGAATTCCACAACAGAAACGTTCAAGTCAAGATCAAAGCAAGAGCAAGACGAGGATGTCAAAGCGTAAATTCTTACTATGGTGCGGTCAGTAGTCATTCAGAGCATGCCTATGGATTGTGCGCGATCGCTTACATGTGTAAATGATCTAACCGTGCTAGTGAGAGGTTTGCGACTTGTTCATCGCTTTCGACCTGCCCCCCGAGTTCAGGAGGGAATTTTACCTGCCCCCTGGATGAGCGTTCATTCCTTACCAGGTTGCTCAGAGGCCCCTATCTCTCTCTCTGGGATTGGATCAACATGCTCCAAGTGTGGTGCCCCCATGCAGGATCGATGCCTGATTAGCTTCTGAAGAAGCCTCTTGATTTTCCTCCATGTTCACATCTCTCTGGCCTTGGCCTTCTGCTTGATTGTCTTGCCATGACTCTTCCAATCTGAATCTCTAAACTCTCAAATTCAACTTCCAAGCGGTAGGTCCTTGAGTTCAATTCTCAGTGAAAGCACCAAAAATGTTTGCGCAAAAAATGGGCAAACACCTCAAAGTCGTACGATTTAGTTGATTATATGTTGTTTTTAGCGATTTGGGTGATTTATGCAAATATGTAAAAAGTAGGGACTAAACTGTAAAAGACACACAGATTTATAGTGGTTCGGCCAGAACGTGCCTACGTCCACTTTATATGTTATTCTCCTCTTTCTCTTCAGATTACAAGTACAAAGCTTTGGTTACAAGTCTATGAAAGTTGTTTGAAAGTTCCTTCCTTGCTTGAGCTCTCAAACTTGTCTGCCATTGTTGTACCCCTGCCCCTCTATTTATAGAATGAGGCTGGGGGTAGGGGTTCTG
This sequence comes from Allium cepa, assembly GCA_030765085.1. Classification (NCBI taxonomy): domain Eukaryota; kingdom Viridiplantae; phylum Streptophyta; class Magnoliopsida; order Asparagales; family Amaryllidaceae; genus Allium; species Allium cepa. Next base: position 819,391,596 of record CM060931.1, read on the forward strand.
GATGTATGTAGCTGCTGGTGGGCCTGGGCTGAAGCAATCTGGCCTGGCACATCTGGTTCGGCGTTCCTTGGTTCGGCCGTGCTTGGAGAGAAGGATGGAGAAGCTTTGGTTCGGCGGTCACGTGGTTCGGTGTAGGGTGGTCCGGTGTTGGTTCTCGTCCGGTAGTGGGTTGTTGGAGTTGTGGTTCGGTGGCAGTTGGTTTGGCAGGACGGGGGAGACGAGTTGGTTCGGTATTGAAGGGGTGTACTTGGTTCGGCAGTGAGTTGGGAATGCCGAATGAACTTCTATATTTGGGAGTGCCGAATGAGCTCTTGTATTGGAAATGCCGGATGAACCAAGGCATCTTGAATGCCGAATGAGATTTCGCTCTACATTGCCGAATGAAACCCTTTGATACCGAATGGACTTTTATACTTGAATCATGAGTGAAATCCCAAACTTATATACGCTTGCTGGCTGCTTCTTTTTGGTTCGGTCGTGGTGGAAATGCACACAACATTGATATTCCAGTTTTGACCAAAAATGGGATAACAATTATACAGTTCATAAAACTGTTTACAAAACATTTGATTCTTCTTTATACAATAAATATCAGAGTTCACATACCAATAAATATCAATGCAGCGGAATTAAATAGTGTAGTGCAATAGTATAAATAATAATAATACAAATCTTCGTCTTCGTCCTCCAGAGCTAAATCTTCAAATCCTGAAAAGCTCGGACTGACCCGAGCTAATTGAAAAGACAAAACACTCGAGTCAGAACTAAAAGATTTTATGTAAGTTAAATTAATAGAGATAAATATGAGTGAAGTAGCTCAAGAGATGCTCGGGATTCACATCTCTTAAGGATCCGTTAAACTATTTACTATGTAGTATATTTCGCTATTATAATAGTGTCTATTTATAAAATAAACTTACTTTTTTCTTAGCATTAAGGGGTTACCCATATAGCCCTTAACACGTAATAGTCCCAGTAGTCCATCCAATATCATAGTCCCTCCTGATCGGGAAGCCACCAGAGGATACCACACGGGCTATGGGAGAAATCCAAACTCGTACAATGCGCGATAGGGTAGGTGACACGGCACAACTAGGCAATGCCAGGGTAGATATACCAATTACGCTTCCGAGTCGGTGGTAACGCGTAGCGCGCAGCTACCGCCCATCTCGAACAAACTTCCCCAAATCAGAGAAATAAAAGTGAAGGTGGCCACCGAATCAATCCAAAGTCAGAGTATAGTATTGAAGGGAAGTGTCCGATCAAAGGTGCTACCTTATTAACCCGTCCATAGCTCCTGTTTTAGCCACCTTATGCCAACTCTCGGGAGTTGGGTCCATGTATTTACCTTACAGGAAAACGCCGCCACCAACCTACTTCATTCTGGAATCTCCACCGCGTACACGGTTGTTAAAGTGGTTTTCGGGGTTGGCAGAGAGTATGACAACTTTCGATCCCGGTCTCTTTAACAACCAAACGTTATTATAACACCGCGGTCACTAAAAAATAATTTTACTTTTAAAACCAGAATAAAATATCTATTTCAAAACCGTATAAATACTATACCCTTTCCATTCCAAAACAAACTCATTTGATATTATTTTTGTAAATCCCAAATTAATATAATATCATTTTATTTCAAATATATTTCTTTTCCAAAATAATATTGCTTTAAAATTTATAATAATTGGAAACAAAACATTTGAATTATAACTTTCAAACCATAGTATCGAAGGGAAGTGTCCGATCAAAGATGCTACCTTATTAACACGTCGATCGCTCCTGTTTTAGTCACCTTATGCCAACTCATGGGAGTTGGGTCCACGTATTTACCTTACAGGAAAACGCCGCCACCAACCTACTTCATTCTGGAATCTCCACCGCGTACACGGTTGTTAAAGTGGTTTTCGGGGTTGGCAGAGAGTATGACAACTTTCGATCCCGGTCTCTTTAACAACCAAACGTTATTATAACACCGCGGTCACTAAAAAATAATTTTACTTTTAAAACCAGAATAAAATATCTATTTCAAAACCGTATAAATACTATATCCTTTCCATTCCAAAACAAACTCATTTGATATTATTTTTGTAAACCCCAAATTAATATAATATCATTTTATTTCAAATATATTTCTTTTCCAAAATCATATTGCTTTAAAATTTATAATAATTGGAAACCAAACATTTGAATTATAACTTTCAAACCATAATACTTCAAAAATTCATAGCTTTAAAACCATAATTTCTAAAACTTGGATGGTTTGGATATTCAAACGGTATATAGAATAAAATAATTTGCATTTAAAATTTCTTTATAAAATAAAATAATTTTTCCTTCAATTTATTTATACCAAAAATATTCATTTAATTCATCTTGAATAAAAATTTAGTTATAAATATCATACCTTTTTAAAATTTCAAGTTAATAAATTTTACATCAACTTATGAAGTTAAATCCTTAATTTAGCTCAATTCTAAATAAATTTTTCAATTTAACTCCCAATCTTAATTGATTTAAATCATTTAAAACTCTATATATTTTCAATATCTTAACATGTACATAACCATATAATATAAAATAATCAATCTCCATTATTCAACTTATTTATTTTATTTAACAAATTCATACATAGCTTAAATTCAATACTTTAACTATATATGTATATATAAAATAAGATTTTATATAAGATCAAAATTAATATTTATTAAACCACATCCTATCCAAACCATAGAAAGCATTTCAAAAATAATTTTATATATATACCACGGTGCCTGTATATAATTTTCTATCCTATGGTCAGGTGATACAGATATTTATCATTTCAATCCGCAATTTAAAAATAAAAAATGCGCTTGTATATCATTTCAAATCGCAATCCCGAATGAAATGAGAATGCATAATAACTTGCAGTTTATATAATATAGAACGCATCATCCATTCACCCAATATCAATCATAAACCAAATTTATTTCAATCATCATCAATTTAAACAAACATCAATAAAGCATATAAAATATAACAGGTATCAACGAACAGTTTATATTCAAAATAAATAAATAAATAGCTGTTTAACTAGCAGTTTATATGCAAAATAAATAAATTTTAACTGTCAATTATGTGCAATAATAAATTTAATTAATAGTTAAATTAAATAAATGCGATTTAACTAAGATGATGAATAAAATATGCAAAACAGTCATAAACAAATTTCTACTCATATCTTAAATCAATTTAACAAATATAAGAAATTTTAGAAGTTGTGAGTGGGTTAAAACACTCACCTTTTGAATTTAAATTGAATTTAAATCCAATTTAAACCCAAAATTTTAACAGTCTCCAAATCCGTCCAAATTAGTGCCAAAATCTCTAGAATTTTATTACGATCCTAACAAAAAAAGCCGCGCATAAAACGGAGTTCGTACGCAAAAGTTATATTAGTTAGAGCAATTGAAAATTTAATTTTAAATTGAACAAAAAAAGAACATAAGCTTGCCACGTCATCAAAGAACTCAAGCCGTCTCCTTCTCCTAAGCATTGTTCGACCCAGGTAAACGAAACACGAATCCTAGCCGCCGTATATTCCATCAATTTTGGACGCTTCCTCGACGAACTTTGACTCGATCGGCCCTCACCACCGGCCTACCTTCCTCACGCCGCACCTCCCCCTAGAACGCCTCCATGTCCGGTCACCCTATTTGCATTCGCCGCCGCCACCTAGGTCAGCGAATCCTAGTGAATTTGTGTGCCTACGACACGAAGCAACCATATAGATGAACTCGCCTTGACGACCCCTACCTACTGTAACTTTCCGATTGGCAAATCGTTGCAAATCCACCGTTGAATCTCACGCCCTAATACGAACGGCCGAAACTAATTTTCCCCGATCTGGACACACAGAAACTCCAATCGAAAAACGGATAGCACCATTGAATTACGCTCGGCGAGAGCATTAACATATATTTTTTAAGATTTTTCTGAGGCCTTTTAATTTTTGACTTTTGATTTTGAATTGTAATTGGATCTAGGGTTTGCATTCATTGAGGAAGAGGAGGAGCTGATGAAATTGAATGCACAAACAAACGATAATAGATGGAGGCTAGGGTTTATAACTGGGTTTATATAGGTAGGTTAGAAATAGAGTAGATGGATCGCGTTGATAGATATACGTGCTACCTCTAACGTGGCCCAAAAAGCCTGTTCTGACCCCGGAACGAAATTGGGTAAACCCATATATCGAAATAGGTGTTTTAAAATATTTCGAACGCGATGGAAAAAGTTTCACGTCCAAATTCCATCGTATGAAGAAGTTATACTGAAATCAATATTTTCAAATTGATTTCAATTAAATCGATTTCAAGGCGTTTCGCGTTCGTACGATCAAACGACAAGTCTGATCGCTACGAAACTTGAAACCCTACAAAAATTCACTGCTACGGATCCGATGAAACTTGTTTCGTTGAAATCCGAGTCAGTGGCCAAATAGCTATTTTTATATTAATTAAACAAATTTAAAATAAATTAATTAAATCAAATTTCGCGTTTTAAATTCTGAAATTTGCAATCTTGATCACTTTATAATTCTCAAACCTTTACAATGATTTAACAATTTTTAAAAGTCAATTTATTAAAGATTAATCAATAGAAATCTTCAATTTCATAAAAATTCAAAAATTATAGATAAATTTCCAAATTTCCATTAAATTGAGTTTACCCATAATTATTCCATTCATAATTTCAAATAGAAGGGTTTACCATTGGATTTAAAATTATCACATAAATATTTTCCGTTTTCAACTTAATTTTTAAATTAACGTAATAATTACATATTTGATTTCATTCATTTGCAATAAATCCAACTATTATAAATTAAATAAATTAACTCACTATCTATAATTCATATAGTTCATCATCTTGATTTACTTATTAATTTATAGTTCTTTAAACCAATTCCCGTCTCAATTTAAAGTAGCTTAATTCACTCATTAGAGAATTTATTTCAATTTCTTAAAATAACCCCTTATTATAAATTGAATCCAATTTTATTTTAATAAGTTTCAAATTTAACGGATTAGATTCAACTTCAACCTCTAACTTACACTTTAGTTTAGTTTATAATCAATTTATAACGTATTACCTTTTTAGTTATTACTTTGCCTAGCCTTGATTCAATCACATTGCAATTTATTACGTATTTCTTCCTTAGTTAATAACCTTCCTATTTCCATTTACCCATTTATTATATCTAAGCAAATTATATCCATAAATTACGATTAACTATTCTAAATAAATTGATTCACATGGTTTCACGCCTTTTTATTACATTAGTTATCCTATCATGAATGAAATTTTACCTAGGTTACATCTTGTTGAATCCGACATTCTTCACTTACCAATTTATTCCACCTTAACTGCCATAATTTATTGAATTAATTGAAATTGATTACAAATCAACTTAACAACCAAGTAAAATAAGTAACATACAATAAATATTGTCATTAACTCTTAATTACACTTTTAGAGGTTCATTATTTACACCCTAATATTGTAATTACTTACATGACACTGGTTTTACTCAATTAACATTTATTACAAACTATTCCAAATTTTTTATTCAATATTTATTAGTTCTCTTATATTATATTTATAACCAAGTGTAACTTTTAACTTATACTAGCATATTTCTTAATTTATTCCAATTACTGTTACAATGTTTTTATTACATAATCAATTAAATACTTTCCTTTCTCGTATTAAATTATACATCTGTTAATCCTTTCCACTATTCATTCATTAGAATTCTATTTAAATTTCAATCTCTGGTAATAACACATTTATTATACTTTTGCATATCAATAAACCAGGTTCCAAATAAATAGGGTTTATTAAATTCAATTTTTATAATTAAGTCTATTACAGCCAATGTAATATTTCATAGGTTAATTATTAACGTTTTCTTCGTTACCAATTATAACAATTATTTATTTATAATTTAATTCCAAAATCTTATAAATATGACAAATTTAATTAACGAAATTTACGGGTCGTTACACTCTCCCCCACTCAAAACTTTTCGTCCCCGAAAAGGAAAAAAGGGAAAAGAAGAAATGAGAGATCAATATATCTTTCTTAAATATTAAATTTATAAAGAAATAAGTTTACAAAATGAAATAATTTAAAATAAAATATACCAATTTATACCCATTTAAATCTTTTATACATAAATTATTAAAGTTTGTAAAACATTTTCAAATTTTTCTAAGTCCAAAATTTACGGAAAATTTTGGCAGAGTCTCCTTTGTACGGAGAGGCTCGGGAGAAAAAATAAAATATTAAATATAACAAAATATCACATATAATACCCAAAATATTATATCACAACACGGGAAATATATAAAATAGCGCTATAAATCGTAATCTGAAATGTACCTATTTGTCGGGCAATTTAAGCTTAATTTATGAAACCAAAAGTAGTAACAATTGCTTCCATAACCTGCATTTCACTTGTAAAATCCAAAGGGTTAACAATTTATGTAAAGTGAAATATTTAAGTGGTTTCAATCACTAACAACAAATCAATACAACAACCATCAATTTCAACAAACAATATACAAAACAAATACAAAACAACCATTCAATCAAACAAACAAATATTTGTTTGAGTTCAAAACTTTTAAATTGTACGGAATGAAGAATAAACTACTAGCGCATCATTTACTCAACAGTCTTAGATAAAACTAAATATATTATCTTCCATCTAAACAATTTTAAAGTATCCTTGCCCAAACAACCATCAACTAAACAACAACAAATCCAAACAACAATCAATTTAACTTATTATTAATTTCATTTCATACCTTTGTTGTTTGATTTTTGTTCTTATTTGTACAGTGATTTATCTTTTTAAATCTACATTTACTCATTAAATGTCTGCTTCATTTATTTTTACTTATTACTTACAATTATTCAATCCCATTAACTCAGGTCATGCAGTTCCTTTTATTTTGTTATAATTATTCATTCATTTATTATTACACGTCCTCATTTATTTATTACTTAATTTCATTTATTACAGTATTCATTTTCCTACTAATTTTATTTATAATTATCTTCAACTGTTTATTAAAGTTCATTATCATTCATTTATACTACTTCATTTCATTTATTTATCATTCATTTACTTAAATTCCATTTACAATACTTACTTTTCTATTTTAATTTGTAGTCTTTTCAATTTAAACTTAAGTTTATAACTCTACCACTAATTCTACTAAATAAAAGCAATTTATTGAACACTTTCATCAGATACTTTTACTGCACAATTTCCATTACATTTCCTATTAAACGTTTCAACTTTTAGTATTTGGTAAGTTATATATATGCTTTTAAAGAATGTAATTGAAAGTTATACAAGTTTCTCATTTCTTTTAATTAATTCATTGTTCAATAAATTTTTACCCCTTTTTCCTTATAAGTTACAATTTCAACTTCCTTTTTATTTCCTTTATAACTTGGCCTTAAATCTCTTACCTAAATTAGAGGTTTTAATTATTAATTACTTACCTTTAATTTCATTACAATAATTGAAACAATTAATTAATGGAAATTTAAGAATTTAATACCGGGTTAAATTTCAATTTATTTTAAAATAATAGATAAATATATTCTTACAACATATATATCTCTTATTATATTTGAACAATTCAAAATTTATATACTTTTCAAAAATGAATCTGCAGTAAAACTACTACAGTAGCCTTTCCTTTTGAAACTCGAAAATGAACGTCGATGATGCGGCCGCCATCACCGAAATTATTTTCCAGCGATAGAGAGGAAAGTACAAACTTATTTTCTCCAAAATCTTCTTTGAAACAATTCCTTCGAATTATAATAAATATTTATATCAGAAAGTACTTATAAAAAATATTATTATATTTCAAAATTTATTCGAAAGAAATTTCAAAACCCCGGATCTTAAGTTCTAAATTTCCCAAATTTCATTTATTTTATTTTTCAATCTTATTTCTATTATTATTTATACACTTTATTACCTAACAACCAATCTATTGCAGCCAAATACAGATATCATCTGAATTTTTTTATTTTATATAGAAAATATAATAGGCAAAATTATTTCATTCATCTATATTAAAAATAAATATTATGTCGGTCTGTCCTATTAAGTGTTCAGAAATCCCTATTGATGTCATAGCGTCCCATGCACCTACCAGAATTTATAAATACAAAACGAAACAAATTAACACAATATTAAAACCTTTTTATAACACTAACAAATACGCTCTCTCATATATATATACACTCAGCGACTCCCATAGGGTATTACTACCCTATTAGTAAAGAGTCAAACCCCACAAAGCTAAGGTTTATCGCTAAACCAAAGCTCTGATACCAGATGTAACGTCCCGCCTTTTCGCACGCTTTAAATCGACACACGTGCCAATTCAAACCATATGGAAGGGCGGATTGTTATGGGGTAAGTAAGAAAACAAGGAAGAAATAAAAAGAAAACAGAATCTCACAGCGGAAGGATAAAATATAATAATAATTACACAGTTCATAAAACTGTTTACAAAACATTTGATTCTTCTTTATACAATAAATATCAGAGTTCACATACCAATAAATATCAATGCACCGGAATTAAATAGTGTAGTGCAATAGTATAAATAATAATAATACAAATCTTCGTCTTCGTCCTCCAGAGCTAAATCTTCAAATCCTGAATCGCTTGGACTGACCCGAGCGAATTGAAAAGACAAAACACTCGAGTCAGAACTAAAAGATCTTATGTAAGTTAAATTAATAGAAATAAATATGAGTGCAGTAACTCAAGAGATGCTCGGGATTCACATCTTTTAAGGATCCGTTAAACTATTTACTATGTAGTATATTTCGCTATTATAATAGTGTCTATTTATAAAATAAACTTACTTTTTTCTTAGCATTAAAGGGTTACCCATATAGCCCTTAACACGTAATAGTCCCAGTAGTCCATCCAATATCATAGTCCCTCCTAATCGGGAAGCCACCAGAGGATACCACACGGGCTACGGGAGAAATCCAAACTCGTACAAGGCGCGATAGGGTAGGTGACCGTTTTCAACTTCATTTTTAAACTAACGTAATAATTACATATTTGATTTCATTCATTTGCAATAAATCCAACTATTATAAATTAAATAAATTAACTCACTATTAAAATTCAAATTCTATAATTCATATATTTCATCATCTTGATTTACTTATTAATTTATAATTCTTTAAACCAATTCCCGTCTCAATTTAAAGTAGCTTAATTCACTCATTAGAGAATTTATTTCAATTTCTTAAAATAACCCCTTATTATAAATTGAATCCAATTTTATTTTAATAAGTTTCAAATTTAACGGATTAGATTCAACTTCAACCTCTAACTTATACTTAAGTTTAGGTTATAATCAATTTATAACGTATTACCTTTTTAGTTATTACTTTGCCTAGCCTTGATTCAATCACATTGCAATTTATTACGTATTTCTTCCTTAGTTAATAACCTTCCTATTTCCATTTACCCATTTATTATATCTAAGCAAATTATATCCATAAATTACGATTAACTATTCTAAATAAATTGATTCACTAGGTTTCACGCCTTTTTATTACATCAATTATCCTATCATGAATGGAATTTTACCTTGGTTACATCTTGTTGATCCGACATTCTTCACTTACCAATTTATTTCACCTTAACTGCCATAATTTATTGAATTAATTGAAATTGATTACAAATTAACTTAACAACCAAATAAAATAAGTAACGTACAATAAATATTGTCATTAACTCTTAATTACACTTTTAGAGGTTCATTATTTACACCCCAATATTGTAATTACTTACATGACACTGGTTTTACTCAATTAACATTTATTACAAACTATTCCAAAAATTTTATTCAATAGTTATTAGTTCTCTTATATTATATTTATAACCAAGTGTAACTTTTAACTTATACTAACATATTCCTTAATTTATTCCAATTACCGTTACAATGTTTTTATTACATAATCAATTAAATACTTTCCTTTCTCGTATTAAATTATACATCTGTATAATCCTTTCCACCATTCATTCATTAGAATTCTATTTAAATTTCAATCTATGGTAATAACACATTTATTATACTTTTGCATATCAATAAACAAGGTTCCAAATAAATAGAGTTTATTAAATTCAATTTTTATAATTAAGTCTATTACAACCAATGTAATATTTCATAGGTTAATTATTAACATTTTCTTCGTTACCAATTATAACAGTTATATTTCTTTATAATTTAATTCCAAAATCTTATAAATACGACAAATTTAATTAACGAAATTTACGGGTCGTTACAAAAGGTAAGCAGATATCAAACCTAATCGGGTACGTAATGACGCAAAAGCTAAGCGCATGCCAAATTTAACCGAGTATGTGTGGAAATCAATATATAACTGATATATATTATTTAACCGAACTTACCACTGAATTCAAAAGCTAACTGGATGTCAAACCTAATCATGTACATATGGATGCAAAAACTAACTGGATATCAAATCTATTTGGGTGCATATGGATGCAAAAGCTAACGGGATGCCAAATCTAATAAGGTACATATGGAACCCAATCTATAACCAAGATATATTGCTTAACCGAGCTTACTACTGAATGTAAAGGCTAACCGAATGTTAAGTCTAATCGGGTATTTATGGATGCAAAAGCTAACCGGATGCCAAACCTAATCAGGTACACATGGATGTAAAAGATAATAGAACGCCAAACCTAATATGGTACATATTGATGCAGAAGCTAATCGGGTGCCAAACGTATCGGGTACATATGAATGCAAAACTTAACCGAATGCCAAACCTAATCGGGTACATATGGAAACTAATCTATAACCGAGGTATATTATTTAATCGAGCTGAAGAGACTATTCACAGACTATTATTTAATCGTTGATAAAAAAAATGGAACTAAATATCAAAGTATATACAATTTTAGCTGAAGAGACTATTCACAGACAAAAACTCAAATTATTTAATCTCTCAATATATCTGGAAGGTATAATAACACAAAATTTCGTCGATATACAATTGTATATCAGTATGGCAGAATTTGAATCAAAGTCATGCTAAAATCAATAAGCTCGATACAATTACAGGTATACTGTCATCTTGAATGAATTTTCATGTGTTCTGGGAAGCACTGAAAGAGTATTTGATATCTTTTGATAGCATGATCAAATGAATACATAAGGCTGAAGCATTCTATGATTCTACTTTACAATCTATAATCCGACAATTTGTTGAAGCTTCCAGATTCCAGCTTCCTATTTATGAAACAATATTTTATTGATGAAGCTTGATACCATGCATGAAAACTGATTTAGATATGATACTTTCCCTTTTGGCTGCTTATAAGCTGAATCAAACAATTGAAATTGCATCAACAACTCTACACTTTTCCACAATGTATCGCTGCCAACTGAATGAGCATTGGCTTTGAATCTCTATCTTCTCCATACACTCTTACATTTGATCTACACATGCCTTAACTAACCTAAACCATAAATGTTGAATATTTGAATGAAAAGAACAACCCTGAAGTTTAGTCCTGAGCATGTATCTAAATAGAGTCAAACTGCATCTGTACTGTTAAAATCTAGCTACTTTAACATACTAAATCACTACATGTTGTTATTTGCACCATTATGAACATTTATCTTACTCTGCTTCTTTTTCTACTTCTGTTGATACTTGCTTGTTGAAGGCCCTTTAGTAGCAGCGTCTATAACATTTTCTGCAGGAATATTATCATCGTTTACACCATCTTTGTGAAAAACAATGCCTACGAAAATTAGTTCATTTTACACAGCCTCGATCCTAATAGCGAAATGTACTTCAGATGTATTAGATTAATCTTTCAGCATAGTCAGAGAATTCTTTAGTCCTCAAGCTCATCTTCTCCAACTTTTCTAGCACTTCTTCTAGAAATGGATTAATTTTCATAAGTTTTTCATTATTGACAAAATAAAAGACAAAATTATAAAGTTTAAGAATAAAGCAACAGTTATAACTACATAAGCTAACTTAATGTACCCCTAATTCACATTGACTGCACTAGTGAACTACAACAAATCTTCTAACAATAGATTAATTTTAGAAAGAACTCCACTTAATCACCATTGTAACTTTGATTGAAACTTACTATCCCATTAAGTGTAACAGAAAGAAACATCTCAATCTCTGCTTGAAAAATATATATTAAGAACCAATATATAAAAAAGCAGGATTTTAAGAAAAAATCAACAATGTTATTGGGTGTATTGCAACATACCTTCAATTTCAACGTAAAAAAATTTTTGTGCGATAGAGGTAGATGCTACAGTAAGACACCTCACAATACACTAACATGTAGCACATGGACACTTATGTTCTCTCAATCACTTTGTCACCCCACCAATCAGTCAAACAACTTCAGTTGGTCAATCAATCACTCGGTAACTCAACTTCATTCAATCCTTCAGCCTAAGCAAATACATGCTTTAGTAACTAATGCTTTATTTATGCAATTAATCACTCTCGCTTGTTTCAGTCCAGATGAAACAGAATTGATCAGAGAGCTCCAAAAATTAACTAAAGACTAATTGATTTTTTCACGTCAGTGTATACCACAAAATACAAAGCCTAATTACAGAATAAAAATTTAATCTCAGTATTTAAAAAATCAATTGATGATAATATACCAAAACAAATTTAAACGGACAACATATTTCTCTAATACAAATTAAGAAAATATAGCAAAAAAAATATTCAAACATTCAATAGACATCCTCTTCGATTATGTCCTAATTTCTTGCCTTTTCCAAATTTATTTTGTTTTCTATGAAAAACGACAAGACTGCATAGTTTATTAATTCTAGGCGAACAGGTTGGGAGGATGAACAATTAAAGAGCCTTCAGCTACAATAAGCTGTTTATCAACAGTAGAAATTAGCTGAATAACATGCGAATAAGAAGTAAGATACAGTGCAGAAGTATAATAATAATTAATATAGTCATAAACATAAAGTTTGCAAACTGTTATACACTTCAAAGCATGCATACAAACAAAACCTACAACCTTCCATTGGTTACAAGTACACATTCAATTTTGAAGAACAAGTTTTGAGAAATTGGTGAATGAACTTCAAATAGGAAGAAACATAGAAATATTCCATCAAAAATCTTCTTCTTTTAATGCCAATAATTGAGCTTCCATCTTCGAAAAAAGAATATTATTCCATTTTGATGCTTCTTCTATTCTATTTGACATTTGAATCATATGTTTAATCCTAATTTCGTCAATACAAGCAGTAATAGGAAGATGTCTTTCATCTAAAATCCATGAATTGAAACTTTCAACAACATTCAATTTATTTTCACCATAACGATCACTAGGGAAAAAATGGTCAACCCAATGATCAAGAGGCTCATCATCATTTAAAAATTCCATTACGTTTTGACCTCCAATTTGTGTAAGTTTTTCCATAGCTCTTTCAAATTCATAAAGGTTTGAAGCTTTTGCACAACATTCCAATAAATAAGCTATCCAAGATCCTTTACAACTTTTTACAACTGAAACTATATTATTTTGCTCATGGTGTAAGCAATAAGAATGACAAGCATTTGGGAAAAAAATTAGGAATACTAAGCAATAATGCCCAAAGCCTATCCGAAATGAAAACCAAAGTTCGCTCAACTCAAATTGATTTTTCAAGTGATCTAAAAACCAAGACCAATTGTCTTCATTTTTTTTAGAAATAGTAGCCATAGATTATGGAAAAAACCTAATAATGCAAAACAAATGATTATTATTGGAAAAAAATAATATCAACCAAACATAAAAGATAAATATGAAAAAACAACATGAAAACATAAAAGAAAAGTATATTTAGATTTTAGTCTTCATAGTTGTTGGTTATGTATTAAAATTAACTATGAAGTATTTATAAATATAAGGAAAAACATACTAATGGCATACGACTATGTAAAAGATATTTATATTTTTATATGGGAAAATTTATATTTATAAATAGCCAACGTACTGATTTTATTCACATTGATCTTTTTTCTACTGTAGTTATATAGTTGTTATACATATAAAACTGAGAGGATATGACTATGTATCAGATAACACAGGAGTTTAATCAAAATTAGTTAACTTTCTATTTTCCAAAGTATGTTGATAAGATGATATTTTGATTCTATTTGTTTGAGTTACAAAATGTGCATATAAATAAACTATTGCCTTCAACGAGGGTGAATAATTTCCAAATGTGGAAGTGTAGATGAGCATAAATTTGGTACTTTAATGCTATTTGCTTATTGTTTTTCTCGTTTTGGCGGTTTAACTTATCCTTCTTTGTTCTCAAATATGCATGTATATTGTGTTGTTCTTGATAATGGAATGGAATATATAATTTTTCATTTTTTCTCTCCATAAAATGAAATGGTCTCTTCAATTTCAGTGTACATAAGTTTAGTGTACCTGTGCTAATGATAGCATCTTTGTTCCTTAATAGACCCACTTTGTCTTAATGTTGTTTTAATATAATATCATCGTACATAAAACTTTCATGTTCATCATAGTGACATTGTTGATAGATTTCTTCCGACCTCTTCAATGCTTTATATATGTGTGATTGTCCTTACAAATGTTTTCTTATGTTTTTTTTCTTAAAATATAAGCATGAAACAAACAGCTTGAAACAACATCATAACTTTGAATAATGTATTTTAGATATCTCTTAAATAATTTACAAACATGAATCATAAATATCATATAAGCTTTTATAGAAAATCGGTACACATATAAAATACTACCAGAATAAATTTGTATCTTGTCACTACAAGAAAACTGCGGTTTACCTACGCCAAAATGGCGTAGGCGGGGCGTAGATAAATGCATTAACTACGTAACCCCTACGTCAATTTTGGCGTGGGTAAAACTTGCGTAGCTAATAAAATACCTACATTTTACCTACGCTATCCATTGGATTGTTTCCTACGTCCTCGTAATTTTCCTACGCCTTCCCCACGCCATGTTGTACCTACGGTTTTGTTACGATATTTTTACTTCTTTAAGCACTCACGTCTTTCCTACGTCATTCGTTTACCTACGTCTTTCCTACGCCCAGTTTTCCTACGCTTTCCCTACGTCATTCTCACATATTATGTTTTCTACGTCTTTTCTACGTCATTCATTTATGCACGGTTTACCTACGCCTGTGTTTTTAATGTTTTTCCAACGCCATGCACACGACTTTTTGCTGCATTAATATTTCATTTACCTACGCCTTCCCTACACCTTCCCTACGTCTTTTTTAAAGCAATTTTGATATATTACTATTCTATTTCATTTCACCATATTAAATAGAAACTAAAATCAACTTATTTTATATATATACACATTCCAACAAAAAGATTAACGTCAAACCATTCATCTTTAATTCAAAAAACAAATATCTCATTCATATTGCAAAGTCAAACGATATTAATCAAGTTCCTATGTGTTAAAATAATATGATAATATGTTCATGATACATGACATCGTACAGATACCATTAAAAAGTTTTCAATACCCTCATCCCTCACGACGATCATTCGGCTCTTTATCAAATCGCTGTCGAAGTATCTCGGTGAGTTGTTCATACTGCATCTTCAGCATTTGAATCTCCCCTTCTTGACGCTCCACCTTTTCCTCTAGTTTGGCTCTATTCTGTGCTTCTCCCTTATTGATGCTATAAGTGGCGTCTTTGTATTTCTGCATTTTATCAAATATTGCATCAATTTCTGCATTTTAAACTAATTAAAATAATGTTTTGTTGAAAGTTTAAATTCTTACTCCAGAGATATTGCCATAATATGGCCTACGGTCCTTTCTTTTAGCTATAGCACCGGTAAGCTTGTCGAATACTTCTTCCTCGACTTCATACGAAATTACTGTGCCCTGACTTTTCAATTCTTCAATTCTAGCTTGATATTGTGCCTGTATTTGTGATTTTCCAAATACAAGAACAAAAACATAAATACATGCTCACACTGTGCAGTTTCAGAAATCATGAGAAGAATAACTTTAACGATGTATCAAATTTAAGTATGACACATATACAAACGCACGCATTTACACACATTTGCAGAGATATAAAATTAAAAAACTCATGCAAAATAAGAAAATCGCTAGCCTCTGCTTGTTTTCCATCTACCAATCTAATTAGTACAACTACTTCCATAACATAAACCACCTACCCTTGCATACAAATCATCCACTTCCAGTCTTCCACATTATCAAGCTTTTGTATCATTAATTGTTCGCAAATGTCATCTTTCCCATTTTTAGCAACTTTTTATCAGCTAATTAATTCGATATTTACACCTCTTTTATTTATTTATTTATTGTTTAATAGGTCTGTCTGATAATAATACTGGGATTCAGTTTGGGCCTTTCGCGCTGCCACATAATGGATTGCCTGTCAAACTATCTCGTAAAATAATTACTTAATCAACGTTGTTGTACAAATTAACACACAATTAATGGACATATGTGTTGTTGTGATGCCGAGGTAAGAGATTAGACTAATGGCTGGGAAATGAAAGCCAAACTGGTACGAAGTTTCTCAGAGAGGCTAGAGATAATGACAATCAAGCTGTATTTCTTTTACTTCTCTGTACAATGCTAAATTACGGATATTTTGTCAAGATCATTGTATCATATGAAAGCAGTGGATCATTCTATGTATAGTTTCTATACAGATGTAACTCTGTTTGATTTGATTATGTAAATTTGTTTTAATCCTTCAATTTTTCTTTTGGGTCATCATAATAGCTACCGTTTTTGTGCCCAAAATTGGCTCGATTCTAAATCTTGGCTCACTAATGATACTTTACAATGACAAATTAATCTTTGCAATTCACGATGCATTTCTGTGCACATCTTCCCACTGCCTTGACCACCCTAACCACTTAATACATCACCGCCTGCCATTGCAACATTGCCTTCTGCACGACCAACTACAACCTCTTAACAACAATGCAGTTCCATCCCCATACAATTAACCATCATCTTTCTGCCCTCACGTCAAAACTGACCACAACGAACTTCTGCCCATCACTTGCTGAAGCTCCTCTGCCTTCACATCTCTGCATCACTTGCACTTAACTGCACAGTTCACTCACCAACATACCCATTTCTACTTCATACATACCTCTATCTCAATTGCAAACATCACCAACCTGTTGCCATTTGTGACCATAACACACTCTTCATTACCCTTCACAATACTGATACATACCACGTCAAAACATTGCAATCCATAACAGATCACTTCCACTACTTCACAACAAGTAACATTCCTCTGCAAATTGACATCAACCTCTGCGACCATCTACCAGACCACCTTACTGCCTTTCCACACTAACAACTGCTACCTATCTCACAGCCACATATCTCACAGCTCATCCCACTTTACAAACCACAATAATTCATCCATTACAACTCCACACAACTGCAGCTACCACAAACCCACTTCTTGCATCAGCATCATCAAATCTGTAGTCCAGCTCACCTCATCCTTCCACCCACAACTCAACTGACCATTGCCGAACTCACCTCCAACTGCCAATAACTTACTTCATCTCAGAGCACTATCGGTTCCCCTTCATTAACATCACTGCCTACAACAACCCTTACAACAACCACTGCCTCATCCTACCCTGTACATCTTCGCCATCACAAACACTTCACTACTGCCAAACCACTTGCAAAGACCAAACAACAAAATATTTTCCACATCCTATCATTTCCATTGCCTATTACAGCACAACATTTCCATTGCCAATCGAACAACTTCAATTGAAACTCAACCGCCTTCACCTTCATCGCCTTCATTCAATGCCTTTATTCACTGTTTCCATACATTTCCAAAACTACTCAAAATATCATCAACATACATCATCACACAAATATAATTCCTACCCCTGCTACCACTCCACTACCTTACACAACTCAACCATCATCTTAAACCGTCCTGCACACAAGAATAACCCGCAAGTTCCACAAACCATGCACTTTAACAAACTATGCACTTCAACCAAACTACATAAAACTGACTTTGCCCTCTATCAACTTTTCAAATATATCACCATCTAGTCTCGTACTCCTCCTCACCTTGCTGCCTTGTTGAAGAGATTGAACCCTCTCAAAATTCTTTGCTTTTAATATGATCTATATCAAACCGATCATTGTTAAAAACAAAACCGACCTCTTAACTAAATCAAGTATAGAACTAGTGAGTAAACCATTCGACATAGTAGAACAATTAGTGCTGCCTAAACAGTCTATCGAACCTGAGCTAGAGGGTATCTCTCTAGTAGCCGAGCAAATGGATGCACCACATAGTCGTGTAGATATTAAACTATTAACCAGTTATTAAAACCAAGCTATAAGAATAACTTACTGCAAATTCCATCGATGCTTCATCAATCCATCCACTAGATCCGCTGTCCGAAGTGACCTTGTGAGTCCTACAATACACTTTCCAAGTAGTTGGCTCCCTATTTAGTTCATCGGTCTAGAAAATAAAGATAAAAATAGAGTAAAAATGTGATAAGATGATGTAAATTAACGTTAAAACAAGATTTTGAGATCAAACCAAATCGTTTCGGTAATCCGCAAAGGATCTCGAACCCCCACAATGTCGCTTTTGGTTTTGAGCCCTAGAGTTTGCAGCTTTTTCTGCCTGAGCTTTTACTTCAGAAGCTCCCAATATGCCAAAAACTGCTCATATATCTCCTGGGGTAGGTTCGGATGCTTTTTGCCTGACTCTTTCATACTATAAATCAAGTCCCGATACTTCAAACTTGCTTTTCTATTCCATGTCTACTTCACAATTACTGGTGAAGCATCATCTGTCCATTGAAATGACTCCTATACATATAGTGGAAAATGTAATGACCGAAAAAATAGATGTAACACAAATACACTAATATTATTTTACCAGAAACTCCTGAAACATCACTTTCTTAACATCATCGGGTATACTTTTAAAATTGGGCCAAAAATCGTTAACCCGTGCTAACAAACCTACTCGAATAGCATAAGATGTAGCCCTGGAAGTGAACTCATATGTGAAACATATAAATGTAAAGCATGAATATACATTACTCAAACTATTTGTATGAGATATATTATTCAAGCACGATAGTGGTTTTTGACAATGGATACAATTCGATAGTGTCTAGGAAAACAATTTATGTTCTCACCTAGCTTATTTCAAATTAGTCAAAGTAAATTAAATAGAGTCACAAAAGTCAACATCAGTTACTTATTTTGCAAGAATTCTTACCCAACATTGGCTTGCCAGAAAACTCCGACCCTTGTTACGGAGGAGGAGTCCGACACGGATGCATTACTCGATGGATTGGTAGCATCAACTTCAAGGGAAGTAGGATGAACAACGGGAGGCATGATATGATGCTCTGCTGACTGTGATCCCGATCCATCTTGACTGCTAGGAGATGCACTAGGTTGTATTGTGGCAGATGTGTTGTTGCTAGAAAGACGTAGAGCAGGTCGTTTCATGGAATGACGATGACGATCAGCTCGAGTAGACATGTCCTGTTAAATGCAATTACTATAACATAGAGAAATACATATGATTTGAAGAATTAAATATACAACAAACCAATTAAAACAACATGAACTGAAGACTAAATACCCAAAGATAACTAAGCATACAAGAGTGATTTGAAGTAAAAATTCATATTAGTAGAAAAATCAAACAAGTATATTAATGAAAGCATGCTACCAATCAACATTATCATCATAACTTCCATTATTTACACTATCACATTCATCAACTTCGACATTTTCATCTTCAATATCATTTTCATCAGCTTCGATATCATAATCAACTTCGACATTATCGTCAACCTCTACTCCATCAAATACTTCATTATGAAGTGGTTCGATGTCGTCAATGTCTTCAGTGATTTTCCGTAGTCCGTTATGGTCCAAATCATTTTGATATGGTTGATCTTCGCTTACGATCATGTTCGAATTGAATGACCATCTTGGCTTTGTTTTAACGACGGCCCACCAATCCGCTTTATTGTTGTTCATAGCAGGATAGGGTACATAATAAACTTAAGTCGCTTGCATCTCTAACACAAATGGATCATAACCTTGGTATCGTCTTTTGTGATTTATTTCAATAAGTGGATAATCTTTATGTGCACGATGTATTCCTACATCTTTTTTATTGTCGAACCATTCACATTTGAACAAAAAGGTTTTAAGCTCTGGTGCCATCGAGTAAGTAAGTTCAATTATTTCCTGTAACATGCCATAATAATCTTGTAGATCATCATCCCCGTTGCCTCCTTTAACACACACCCCATTGTTGTAAGTTGTTTTATTTGCTCCAAATTCAGTTATGTGAAATTTGTAGCCGTTAACATACATAATTGAACATTTCCTATACTTCATCATAGGATCAAATGCAAGTTTTGCATAACAAACATCAGTGATTCCATTATCATCAACCTATTAAAATAAATTCACATACATTATAATATTATATAGATTTATGATATAAAACACGATTAATATATAATAAATCATACTCACATATTTCTTAAACCATTTCTCAAATCCTTTACTGGGCTCAACATCAGGATTTGCTTCTTCAAATTGAATGTTGGATGATTAAAATTACCAAGGAAAATTTATGATATAAAACATAAATCATTTTAATTGATTGAAGTTGTGTTACATACCGAATAAGATTTGATAGCTCTTCACAATTGAGAAACACGGTTGATTTAGCTAAAGTAAAATCTTTAATTGTCTGAAAACCTCCATCTTTCCATTTACGATATGGACGTCCCCATTTCTAAAATATGGATAGAGATATATTAGATGAATCATCCATTTCATCCTCATTACGATGGCCACTGTTAGAAACCTTGACATGGTCTTCAAAATAGCAATTAAAAATGTGGATGCTTCTTAGTAATGTATGCTTGGCAAATTGAACCTTCAACACGTGCTTTTTTTACCTTTTTTTAAGGTGGCCAAGATACCTTAATATGAATACATGAAATATTAAATATAACATTCTCATAATGATTTGATGAAAATATGGAAAAAAAGTCCACCTTAGTTATATATATATATATACCTCTCAAAAGGGTACATCCATCCATATTGTACCGGTCCTCGCATTAAAGCTTCCGTTGGTAGATGCACAGGTAGATGTTCCATGTTATTAAAAACTCCAGGAGGAAATATTTTTTCCAATTTACACAATAACTTCGGTACATCCTTCTTTAGTTTCTCCAAATGAGCTTTAATAAGAGTAGTCGAACATAAATCTTTGTACATTAAGCTAAGCTCACTTATGGGAATCCAAACCTTTTGTGGTAATAGCTCCTTAAAAACTATCGGAAATAGAGTCTCAAGAAATACATGACAATCGTGACTCTTCTTCCCGATAGTTGAAGGTCCTTCATGTCAACACATCGTTTCATATTAGAAGCAATTCCATCTCGTAACTTCAAATTTTCTACCCACTCTAATATTTTTTACGATGAATATTTTCCAATTCATAACAAGCTAAACGTTTGAAATTTGGACGTTCACTATCAATTTTTATTCTAGGACGATTACAGTAGAATGCAATATCCTTCCTTGACTTCAAATCATCTTTTGTTTTTCCTTTAACATTCATAATTGTGTTAAAGTAGTTCTCAAACACATTTTTCTCATTATGCATTACGTCCAGATTGTGCCGAAGTTTCTGATTCTTCCAATATGTTAGTTCCCAAAATATACTTTGTTTGCACGAATTATGAATTTGTTCTTTACCAGGGATTTTTGGCTCTCTTCCTATCTCATGCATTTAAGGATAATCTTGCACGATCTCGTACACTTGTTCACTACTCAAAATGTCAGGTGTCTCTAAAGTAATAGTTGTATTTGCCCTGAAGTTTTTCTCATCAAATCTAAAACGGTCGTTTGGATGCAAAAAACGATGATGACGATCCCACCAACACTGTTTGCCGCCATATTTTAATCGAAAGGATTCAGTCGAATTCATACAGATAGGACAAGAGAACTTGCCGCTAGTACTCCAGCCAGAAAGCATCCCTATGCTGGAAAATCACTTATTGTCCATAATAAAGAAACAAACATTCTGAATTTTTTTTCCTTGACACGTCGTAAGTAACAACGCCATCTATCCACAGTTTTTTCAGCTTATGAACTAAACGTTGCAAATATACATCTTTTCCGTTTTTGGGATTCTTTGGTCCAGGAACAATCACAGTTAAAAACATGCATGAATTCTTCATACACGTCCACGGAGGTAAATTATAATGTGTTACAATAACTGGCCATGTCGAATAAGGTTTTCCGAACGACGTAAAGGGCACGAAACCATCCGTACACAAACCGAGTCGGACATTTCGTGATTCTTTAGCGAAATCGATATAAACTTTATCAAAATGTTTCCATGCCTCTCCATCAGAAGGATGACATAAAATCCCTTCCTCTCATTGTCGTTCATTGTGCCATCGCATGTGTTTTGCAGTAGCACAAGATGCATATAACCTTTGTAATCTGGGTGTAAGCGGAAAATAATGCATACGAGTGAAATGTACACCTTTTCCATTGGTTTTTATAGACTTATATCTTTTTTTATTGCAGATTTTACAATTCGTAAGGTTTTTATCTTCCTTCCAATATATCATGCATCCACCTGGGCATGTGTCAATTTTTTCATACGACAAACCAAATGCAGAT
Organism: Allium cepa; assembly: GCA_030765085.1. Taxonomy (NCBI): domain Eukaryota; kingdom Viridiplantae; phylum Streptophyta; class Magnoliopsida; order Asparagales; family Amaryllidaceae; genus Allium; species Allium cepa. Next base: position 819,414,478 of record CM060931.1, read on the forward strand.
ACTTTCTTTTTTAATGAATACCAATTACATGCCAACACATTGTCAGGTGGAGGCATTTCTTTACACAGACTTAAAATCGCATTCATCATGCTTTCCGACGCATTGTATTCGGATTTTATAGTGATTAACCTAGATGTAGCCAACAAGTGTGTCATTGTACAACTTTTATAAAGCGGTCGTTTTGATGCTTTTAACAAATCAAAAAAAATATAGCTTCCGAGTCAAGTTCTCCTGCTTCAGGTTCATCAGTCCACATAATTGGACTGGCAGCATCATGGACCATTTCTGTCATTCTATCTTCCATACTATAGTCATCAAAATTAGCATCGATGGTTTCGGTTGCATCTTCAACTACCACTGTTGAATCATGCTTTGTCCCCGATTCACCGTGATATCTCCACACGTAATAATTTGGCATAAAACCATAATTATGCAAGTGAAAAGTTATACTTTCGTAATCTTGAAGTTTCATGCAATGGCATTTCTTACACGGGCATCAATTTCTTTCATCTTTGTTTTATTACAAGACGCCACTTTTAGAAATGCTTCTATGCCGTTTCTAAAATGTAATGATATTGATCCTCTTTTCCATCCAGGATCATACATCCAAGTTCGAACTTTCATATAATCCATCTTACTCATAATTAGAAATAAATTAAATTATATTTAATTTTAGGAAATTAATCATTAATTGAAAAAGCATGTGCAAAATAACTACAAAAGGTTTTGTTGTTATACTGAATTTTGCAAAATTTGACTTCTAATTGTTTTGATGGATAACGTTAAGAATACAAGTACAAAGTTTTTGGTGTACCTTAATATCTTCATTCGTAAAATAAGAAAGCATAAATATACAAGTAGGAACTAAAAAATGATTATGGTTATAACCCTAGTGAATTTGACAATAGTAAACAGGTTTAAAGCAACATAAATATGAGTAACATTAGTATGCAAGGAATAATTAAACACGGTAATTGTTATGCAATAAATTAAACCCGTGATAGCAAATAGGCTTAAAGCAGCTTAACACAAGTAGAATTAATATATGCAAAAAAGAATTGCACGTGGTGATTGCTACGAGTTGAATGAATCTCATGACAGTAAATAGGCTTAAAGCACATTGTTTAATCCACAAATCAAAATACAAGCTATTAATTTACATGGCTCTACTCTTGAGAAGAAAACTCCCAGGATATTTTTCAGCAATACGTACATTTATACCTATGATATCACCATTATATTAATAAGATAATGTTCATTATTCTAAACACATATCGGTTTTACTAAAACATACATAATGTATACTTAAACAAAACAGATTGAACTAGAACATAAACAATTTGTTAGAAAAGTTTACACAACACTTTTTTTTCTACAAAATCCAACAGCTCTTCCTGTAGGATATGTAAAATCTAACAATCACAGAGATTCCGAATTATAGGCAAATTAACTCTAATGAACCAAACAATTGATAAAACCAGGGATACTGATAGAATATAAGAACACAACAATTGCTGGAAAGTAAAAATGAACATCTTTTGACAAAATACAGTTGCAGCACAATATAAATGATCGTACTATGGTCGTTTCCAACGCAGTATAATGCAAACAGTAACATTATAAACAAAACATTCAATAGTTCCTACAAAATAAATCTATAACATTGAAAAACTGCTGGAATATCAAAATTACAGCATACCAAAAATTAATTTAATAAGAAATAAATTGGAGGAAAATATCAAAATTCACTATATCTACTACAATAAATCATATGAAGAACTGCTCTGATATAAAGTAAAGATCATGATGCTGAGGAAATTTATGAGCAGAATACCACAACAAAATCGAAAACAAAGTTGAGCAGATCTGTGAAAATTGCAAACAAATCGCCATAATCACTCTGGTCGCAAAAATATAGACAGAAACAATCGTTGCTTAGGTAACCGTTCAGAAACAAATTTCGATCCATCGTAAATTTTCAGGATTTAAACTGAACAGTCCCATCATCATAACAATACTAATACAAAAAATAACCAAAAGAGATGAAGAAAGGGACAAGGAGAAATTTTCTGAATCAGATAAAGAGAAGACAAGCAATGTCAGCCGCTTGGACGTTAAACGATGAGAAGATAATTTATCTGAAATTTTAGCGTCCAAAATGACCGACGATTGTAGAGTTAGGTTTTTTTTCGGCGAAAAACTGATGTAAGGTAGGAGAATGGAAGCAGTGAATAATGTAAAGATAAAAAACTATTTTTGTGCTATGCAAGTGTAGGGATGGCGTGAGAAATTTCTTACGTCTTTCCAACGCCAATGTGGAATTATATAAAATTAACAGAGGCGTGGAAATGGCGTAGGAGATATCTACGTCTTTTCTACAGTACCATTTTAGTGTAGGCGATTTTCTACACCTTATCTCCGCATCGATTTTTTTTCTACGTGTTGAAGTTGGTGTAGGAGAAGCGAAGGAAATTTCCTTACGTCTTCCCTACGTTTTTACCTCTTTCTACCAGTTTCTTACGCCAACCCTACGCCCCGCCTTTTGGCATAGGAAAGACGTCGGAAACTTTGCATTGGAAACTGTAGTATTTTCTAGTAGTGTTGAAGCAAGAAAAAAAATCAATTGTAAAAATTTCCATAGTGAGCATTTATACTAGTATTAGTAATAAAAACAATTACAATTCATTCAGAGGCTCTTCCCTCCTCTAATAATTTTTTTGGGATGCGTCTGAGTAGGCTTGGGTTCACCAACCTTCTGCTATGAGGTATGATCCTAAGGGCTGCTGGCTTTATAGGTATGTGGGTGGAGACGAGGAAAATAGGCGATTATTTTACCTTGTTGAAGGGGAATGATTAGTTCTCACTGTTCTAAGACGTGTTGGTGATATGAATCACTTCTTGCTATCAGAATATTACTTGGCATAGGAAACAACTTTATTGCTCGGACTCAATGGACTTCATTCCTAACTTAACGTTACTTTTTCTAGATATTATCATGTCATGGGTCCCGAATCTTAGGATGATGGGAGTGAAGGAAGTGGATCTTCCTCTTTCGAGGGAGACTAGGGTTTTAATTTTGTCCTTAGTAAGTTGGCTCCTTATTCCAACTTCCTATGCCTTATTTTCATATAGTGGTTCTGGCGCTTGTGCCAAACACCTATTCGGATTCATTTATATACGTGGACGACTAACAATGATGCCGGCTAGCTTTGCTAAAATAACATTTACTTACTTGATTTTTTTGGAAGTAATTAACACAAAATTTTGAACATATATTTAGTTAATCTACAATTAACATTCATCGAACAACACAATTAAACACTGAAATATATTCATCAACAATTAAAAAAATTATTGACAAATGTTCAATAATTGATAAAAAAAGATAAAAAATAGTAAATTACCATAACTTACATGTATTTGAAATAACTTTAGTGAAAAAATTTATATCTTAATTTCCATTTATTATTGTAGCGGCCGTCAAATAACCTTTTCTACCTCGTAAGAAAATTGCATCAAGAAAAAATCATATGATGACAATGGCTAAATCCATAAATACAAGCCTAAAAAGAAATATAAACCCTTTGAAATTGATTTATACTCTCATCAACGTTAATAGCAAAATAACTACCAGATTGTTTTATTCAACAGCCTTTAAAAACCAACCCAAGTCATTATAAGATTGTTCTTCATTACCAAATATTTCTTTCAAAGCCATCTTTTTGCCCATATACACATAATAATAACTTAATTCAATATCATAATCCTTTCTAAACCTTGCTATAATATCCTTTGTTTTTCTAGACGGCACATCTCGCACTTGATCCAAAATTAATGCATTCACGAGATCATTGTTTATTAGTGGGATATAAATCGATTGAAAACCACCTCCATATATATGCTTTGGTTCAAATATTCTTACTAAAAAGTGATCCAATTACTTGTAACTTACAAGATGCATGAATTTTAAAAGAACAATTTTCAGCAGAACACTTAATTGTAATATGTTCTTTGCAATTCTTAACAAATTTAGGTTTAAAACCATTTGTTAATTCCTCTTTTCCAGCGACCTAAAAATGGACGACCTAACGTATTAAGATTCTCAACGAATTAGAGAGTTGGACGACTTAAGGGCTTAACAACTTATCAGTTTAGGAGATTTGAGCGACTTAAGGGGAGCGACGACTTAACTAGTAAGCGACTCATGGAGTTACCGACCTAAGGCCTAAGAGGGATACCGACTTAAGGCTGAACAGTTGCCGACCTAATGCTTTAACAAGGTTGCCGACTTAATGCTTAACAAGAACGCCGACCCAACTGCCTAAAACAAGATGCCAATCTAAGATAGCTACCGACCTAAGATAGATACCGACCTAAGATAGCTACCGACCTAAGAAGCCGACCTAACTATCCAGAAAGTTTGTCGCTCTAATTGCTTAGGACAGGGACAAGATTATGAACTATACCTAAGTCGCAACCGACCTATGACCTATGTTAGGTCGTTCACGACCCGAGCAAAGGGAGACAAGTTCAATGCAGCTACTTGGCGCAGTGGCCTTTTAACTCGTACACGATCCAGGACTTACCAATTAAGCCGTGACTTGCGACTTGCTAGTTAACTCGTTCACAACTCACGACCTAGCTTGAGTCGTCTACGACCTAAAGCTACTAAATGTAAGCCCGATGCCGTATTACTGGCACAAGGTTGTGTTGACTCGGGGGCGACCTGAGACTTATACAAGTGAACTTTCGTGAAACCATGGAGGGGCCAGATGAGTCGGCCACGACTTACCTTAGACCGGTCACGATTTACGACCTAAAGGGGGGGATTTCCCTATAAATACCAACCTACCTCAAGCATGAGGGGGACTTTTGGCCAATCTCTTTAGGCATCGATACTCTGCTGAATTCTCAACTCACTCGACACTTCAAGTTCGAAAGGCATCTCAACTAACTTCGAGAGGAAATCTAACGCAATCTACGTGGATTCAAAGAATTCTTCTGCATCAAAGTTCTAGTTGTTTGTCTCATCAGAATTGTAATTGAAAATTGTTGTAAAGTTGTAATCGATTCAGTAATAAAGAGAATTAAAGTGGACATAGGCTTACCCTAAGCCGAACCACTATAAAAGCTATTGTCTTTTCTGCTTTCTCTGTGACTTTTCTACTTGTTTTTAGTTCTCGTGTTCACGGGTGGTGCTTTCCCTCAACTTCAATTTACACCGGGGTGTTAGCGTCTGATTTTTACGTTAACATTTTTGGTGCTTTCACTTAGAACCCAACTCAGGAAACTTCCACTATTGCTCCGCAAAGGTCTGTTGAAAGGATTTCTTTTTAAAACCAGAAGTTTATTGGAAATAATGGCTCCTGGGAGAAAACGAAGTTCTGTAAGATCCGACAATGTTCAAGAGAATACTGCTACCTCTCCTCCTTCAAGTCAAGCAGCTCCAACTGTTGGAGTTACACGAGCCGAGTTGGACGCCGTAGTTTTGGGGTTGAATCAACAATTGAATGTTCAGAATGCGCAGTTGGAAGCCCAGAATGCCCTGATCTTGAGTAAGTTGAATGATCTACTAGGGGAAAATCGTCAACCGTTTAATAATGATGGGAACCCTACCGTGGGAGTTCAGGATGTTGAAGGGAACATTTCTCAAAGAGCCGCAGACCCTGTAGAAAGGACTCCTCCTCAAGTTGGAGGATCAGGGACGCAGCCGACCCTCCGTGAACGATTGTCAAGGCAGAATTCAGAGAGAGTGGCTGATGTGTGCCCTCCAGAGCCTCTAAATGATGAAGAGTATTTTTTGGGTATGGTTCGTCAAATCATGAAGGAAAATATGCGAAGAGATGAAGATGAGAAAGAGTGGGGTTTTGCTCCAAGCAAAACTCCATTTACTGAAAAGATCTTGAAAGCAGAGTTCCCAAGAAAATTCGTTCCCCCTACTATTCCGGCTTACAAGGGGACGAGTGATCCTAACGAGTTTCTGTATAAGTATGACTGGCATATGACTGGTGCCAGGGCGTCTGATGAAATTAGATGTCGATATTTCCCGGTATATCTCGAAGGTGTGGCTCTATTGTGGTTTACAAAGCTGCCAGTCAGGTCCATTATCAATTCTCCGATTTGACCAGGAAATTCGAGGAGCAATTTCCATTGTATGCTTCTAAAGCAAAGGATATAATGTCGCTGTCAAATCTAGAGCAAAATCCGGGAGAATCCATCAGATCATTTTTGAATCGCTTTAACATAGCATTGGCCGAGGTAGATAATGCTGAGCCACGTATGGTCCTGACATACTTGATGAGGGCGATTGACAAATCGAGTGAATTTGGAAAATGGTTGAAAATGAAAGAACCAAACTCACTTGACAAATTCTACAAGAAAACGGATGAATTCATGCGCTTGGAGAGCCTCCAAACACCGGCTAAGGTGGTATCAGCGGAAGCCGGAAAAATGGTGCTGCTTCGAATAAGAAAGAACCTAACATTTAGAAAAGGGGAAATGATGGTGGAAAGAAACAGGGAGATGCTAAGAAAGGCCGTCCTTTCAATTTCACACCCTTGACCGATACCCCTGAGAACATCTTTTTTGCGACCAAAGATGATGTCAATTATCCGACACCACCTAAAATGAGAGTTGGGATTAGGATGGAAAAAAGTGGAAGGTTCTGCCGGTTCCACAACCAACCCGGCCATGATACCAACGAATGCCGTCAGTTGAAAGAGGTAATTGAACAACTTTTGAAAGAGAACAAGCTCTAGCAGTATGTGAAAAGAAATAGAAATGCCCCAACCTCATCGACTCAAGGACAGCAAGTTCCCACTCACCGTCCTGGTTCAAGTGAGAAGGCCGTAGAGCATGAATCAGAAAGGCCTGTCATCAATATAATAACTGGAGGACCTCACCCAGCAGGCAAAAGCTGGGGCGAGATGGAAAGGTATGCCCGGGCCTTGAGGCATGTACCAGCTGAATAGAATGTTTTTGTTTTAGAGAATGATGTGCCTTTAAAGCAACAAAAGACTTCCACAGATGATATTGTGTTTAGTGCCAGGGATTCTTTGGGTATCGTGGCTCCGACCATAGATCCTTTTGTCATATCCGCTGGTATTGGGACGACGACTGTGAGAAGAGTTCTAGTTGATTGTGGAGCTTCATGCAACATCCTCTTCAAGAAGACCTTCGATCAAATGAAAATTCCAATGGCTGACGTTCAAGCTTCATCACTTAAGATTGCTGGGTTTGCTGGAGAACCCAAACAGCCGATTGGGACCATAGATTTGTTTGTAGAACTTGGAAAGGGACCGAGGAAGGTGGCTCGAAAGCAAACTTTTATAATTGTTGAAGAATTCTCTGCCTACAATGCCTTTTTAGGCCGACCAACTCTTGCTGCATTTAAAGCTGTTCTTGCCCCATGGTGTCTGACTCTGAAATTCCCCACAGATAATGGAGTTGGTTTAAGGGAGACCAAGATGCAGGGCGAGAATGTTACTTTGTAGAGTTGCGAGAATCAAGGAAAAGGGAAATGGGAAAAGGTGCGGCGGCTCCGGTCCGCATCAAGGAACCAACCTTGTAGCAATTACAGGGTGGACCCTGCACTGGCGAATGTAGTGGGGCACGAAGAGAGATGGATCCAAGGAGCCAGTGCAGGGGAGAATAGGGTAGTACCGATAGAGGTGACAGTGCCGGTATCCGTTGACCCAAAGGACCCAAACAAAGTGCTTAATGTGGGTTCACAACTCAACACAACAGTTCAGAATGTTCTGATTTCATTTTTGAAGGCTAATTTGGATGTATTCGCTTGGACTCATGCTGACATGTGTGGAATATCCCCAGAGATTGTAGTACACACTCTGAACATTGATCCAAAGTTTACACCTGTGAAACAGAAAAGCAGTAAAAGAAGAAGTTGATCGGCTCATGGAGAACGGTTTCATCAGAGGATCTACTTATCCAAATTGGGTATCAAATCCATTGCTGGTGAAAAAAGCTAACGGAAAGTGGAGAGTGTGCATTGACTTTTCAGATCTGAACAAAGCCTGCCCCAAAAACTGTTTCCCGCTGCCCAGGATTGATCAGCTGGTGGATGGGACGACAGAGCATGAATTGTTATTTTTTATGGATGCATACTCCGGGTATAACCAGATTATGATGCATGAGCCAGATCAAGAGGATACAAGCTTCATCACAGATGTTGGACTCTGCTGCTACAAGGTCATGCCTTTCGGACTCAAGAATGCAGGGGCAACTTACCAAAGGCTTGTTAATGCCATGTTTAAACCACAGATTGGCAAGACAATGGAAGTTTATATTGATGATATGCTAGTAAAGTCTAAGAAAGCAGTGGACCACATGGATCACTTGGCAGAGATGTTTGCAGTACTCCGTAAGTACAGAATGAAGCTTAATCCCCTGAAATGTTCATTTGGAGTGGAGTCCGGAAAGTTTTTGGGTTTCATTGTGAGCGCTAGGGGCATTGAAGCCAATCCAGCTCAAATCACTGCCTTGAGAGAGTTCAAGGCTCCTAGAACGAAGAAAGAATTGCAAAGTCTCAATGGAAAGGTTGCTGCTTTGAGTCGGTTCATTTCCAAAGCTATTGACAAATGCATTCCATTCTTTGATGCTCTAAAGAAAGGAAGAAAAAACTTTGAGTGGACTCCTGAATGTCAGAAAGCATTTGATGAGTTGGTTCGTCATGTGGAAGTGACTCCGATACTTTCAAAGCCTGATGGTGGTGAAGATCTCTTCACATATTTGGCAATTTCGTCTCATGCTCTCAGTGCAGTATTGGTACAGGAAGACGCAAGGATTCAACGCCCAGTCTATTATATCAGCAAAAGATTCACTGGGGCAGAGATGAATTATTCAAGATTAGAAAAGCTCGCCTATTGTTTGTTGATCGCATCAAGAAAATTGAGGCCGTATTTCCAAGCTCATCCCATCAAAGTCCTCACTGATCAACCTCTAAAGCAAGTCCTATTCCGTCCTGAGACTTCGGGCCGTCTTTTGAAATGGAATATTGAACTCAGCCAATATGACATCACTGACCATCCCCGAAAAGCAATCAATGGACAAGCTTTGGCAGATTTCATCGCAGAATGTACGGATAAGGGTGATAGTGAGGAAGAAGTCACTGATAACGTCCTAATCCAATGGAAATTGTACGTCGATGGCGCAAGAAATGATTACTGTTCCGGAGCAGGGGTTGTCCTTGAAACCCCAGAAGGGCGATCGCTATGTTATGCGCTGAGACTAGAATTCCCTTCGACAAACAATGAAGCTGAATATGAAGCTCTCATCGCTGGTTTAAGGATCGCTAAAGAACTAAATATCAAGGCATTGCAGATCTTCAGTGGTTCTCAACTTATTGTTTTCCAAGTCAGGAAGGAATTTCAAGCTAAAGGAGGGAATCTACCCGCCTATTTATAAAAAGCCTGAGAGCTTCTTCAAAATTTTGACCATTACTCAATAAACCATATACCCCGCGAAGAGAACATGAAAGCGGATTCTCTTGCGAAGTATTCGAGTACTGGTGAAGCTCAACTATTGGGATCAGTTCCCGTCGAAGTCTTGTCAGCTCCAAGCACATATAAAATGGATGTTGATTGGATTATGAATGTATCCCAAGAACAAGAATCATGGATGACTCCGATACTTGAATATTTACTCAATGGTTCTTTGCCAGAAATTTCAAAAGAATGACAGAAGCTGATGAGGAAAGCCTCCAGATATATAGTTCAAGATGGTCGTTTGTACAGACGAGGACTTTCAATGCCATTACTCCAATGTGTGACAAAGGAAGAAGCTAAGACAATTCTGACTGAAGTACACGGAGGGGAATGTGGGGATTATACAGGTGGTCAAACTTTAGCAAATAAAATCCTCCGTTATGGATACTTTTGGCCAGAAATTAATCAGGATGCTGCTGACTATTCCCGAAAGTGTGATAAATGCCAGAGATTCGCTAAAATTCCTAGAGCTCCTTCCACTGAGCTAACACAAATGGTCAGTCCATGGCCATTTGCTATCTAGGGAATAGATCTCATTGGGCCTTTGCCGACTGCCAAATCGGGGATTAAATATGCTATCGTTGCTGTTGATTACTTCACTAAATGGGCCGAAGCCGAACCATTGGCTACTATTACCTCTAAGAAAAAGATAAGTTTTGTGACTAAAAATATAGTTTGCAGGTGTGGTGTGCCTCAGAAGATAATCACAGACAATGGTACTCAGTTTGAAAGTGAGGAGTTCCAAGATTTCTGCAAACGATTCAAGATCCGAAAAAGCTTCTCAGCAGTAGCTCATCCGCAGGCAAACGGGCAAGTGGAAGAAGTAAACAAAATCATCAAATCAACCATCAAAAAGCAGCTGGAAAAAGCAAAAGGTGGTTGGGTCGATAAGTTACCGCTTGCACTATGGGCATACAGGACCACTCACAAAACTGCGACTGGGCATACTCCATTTTCATTGGCATACGGATCAGAAGCGATGATTCCGGTGGAAACTGAAGTCTTCTCACACAGAAGGATTCATTTTGATCAAGATGAGAATGAAAAATTGCAATTGGAATTACTTGACCTCCTCGATGAAAGAAGAGAAGAGGCTAGGCTTAGAATTGCAGCTCACCAGCAAAGAATAGCCAGGCACTTCAATTCCAAAGTTCGTCAGCGCAGCTTTGAAGTTGGGGATTCAGTCCTGAAGAGAATTATGACAGCCATATGTGTGTTTGGGCCAAACTGGGATGGGCCATATGTTATAGGCGCGAAACTTCTTGATGGCACATTCAAACTCACAACTGTCGAAGGAGAACGAATCCCAAGAGCTTGGAACGGCAATCATTTGCGTCCCTATTTTACTTGAAAGCTTTGCTGAAATGTTGTAAAAGAATTATGAATATATGATTCTTGTATTGAAAGCAATTGTAAAGCAAGTGAATAATGAAAAGCTATAAAGTGGATGTAGGCCTAGTTTTTGGCCGAACCACTATAAATCTTGTGTTCTCTACTAGTATAAACTGCTTTGTTTTATTTCGACATATAAAATATGTTAACTGTGTTACTAAAATGTTGATTTAATAATGCAGGCCATAAAAACAAAGCTTACCCATCGCAAGACCAAGCGATCTTCGACATCACTCAGCAAGCAAACATTAAACCATTCAAAATTTCCATACTCAAATCCTACAAAAGAAGTGCTTCGAACAAAAGTTAGCAATGTGGATGGAAGTGGACCATTTCTAATTAACTGCAAATGTTTGAATAAACAAACAACCAGTTAAATAGCCTGTGTCTACCACCACCAACTCGCTTAACTATGAAGTATATTTCTTTGGATAAGGGAAATTGTTGGCAACTAAAAAAGGGATGACACTTGCAAAAGATAACGGGGATCGCCAACATGAATAAATGACAAAGAGACATGGGCGAGCAAGCATCAAACAGCAAAAGACCTCTTCGGAGGCACAATCCCTCTTCAGAGGCACAACTCTTCGGAGGATAAAGACCTCGAGCGGGCTTAGCCAGAAAAAGAGAGATCTTTCTCGATACAAAGTTGCGGACTGATCGGTCGATACACTCCCGTGAATCCGTCCAACCGAGAGAAAGAAACTCCAAACTTCCAGGCAAAAGCCCTACTCCGAGGCACACGTTTCACCGAGATTGAAATAAAACTTCCAAGTGTTGAAACGTGAAAAGCCCTCTTCGGAGGCCCATTTCACCACAGTTGAAATGCTAAAAGACCTCGAGCGGGCTAAACCGGAAAAAGAGAGATCTTTCTCGATACAAAGTTGCGGACTGGTCGGTCGATACACTCCCGTGAATCCGTCCAACCGAGAGAAAGAAACTCCAAACTTCCAGGCAAAAACCCTACTCAGAGGAACACATTTCACCGTGATCGGTGATACACTCCCGTGAGACGAAATGTGAAAATCCCTCTTCGGAGACCCGCTTCCCAGCGAACAGGGAAAAATAAAAGCCTCTACTAAGGGGCAGAAACAAAAGACCTCTTTCCAAAGGCGCAATCAAACAAAAAGACCCCTTCCCAGGGGCACAATCAAACAAAAAACCTCTTCCCAGAGGTGCAATCAAACAGAAAGACCTCTTCGGAGGTACACGTTTCACCGAGATTGAAATAAAACTTCCAAGTGTTGAAACGTGGAAAGCCCTCCTTGGAGGCACAACTCTTCGGAGGCACACGTTTCACCGAGATTGAAATAAAACTTCCAAGTGTTGAAACGTGAAAAAGCTCTCCTCAGAGGTACAACTTTTCAAAGAAGCATTTCACCAGAAATGCAAAGCAAAGATCAAAAGCCCTCCACCGAGGCGCAATATAAAAAAAAGAAGAGAAGAAGCCCTCTTCAAAGGCACACTTTAACTTTCAAAGGAAGACTGGTTCTTCTATTCTCGAAAATACTCTTCCTCAAAAAGAAGTTAAAGTGCCCTTCATAGGCCCGCTTTACCACATAGAAGAATTCACTCGGTAAAAATGTGTGAAAGCACAAAAGAAAAAGCGATATCTTCGAAGGATGAAGCGTAGAAACTCATATGGAGTGAGTTGTACTCTATTTTGAGCAGAATAGTATTCCTCCAAGTATGGAATAGTTATTCTCCAGAAAATAAGAGTACAAATCCCCTCAAAGTATAAAATATTGCAACGAGCTTATGGTATAGGGGCAACATGGTATAGCAACATTGGTAAAAATTACGCTCGAACAACATACCACAAGCTCACTGCAATATCATATAAAGAAACTTGTACAAAAATGAATAGTAAATGCATTCTCAAATACAGACAGAAGTTTGTACAAACAAAAAGAATCTTTTATTCAATACTGTCAAAATTTTGTACAGGTACCGGTTTCAAAATAAAAAGAAAAAGAAAAGCCGAGGCCGGTACCCGCACAATCTCCGGCCAGTACATGCAAAAAGCAAAAAGTAAAGATAAATCGAAGCAGGACCCCTTACTTCTTCTTACCACCACCCTTAGAGCCTTCACCTGATCTAATAGGCAGCTTTTCAGGACGGCTTGGGAGAGTCGGGGATGAAGGAGAAAGGGTTACTACCGGATCAACTTTCGCTTCCTCCTCAGAAACAAGAATGTCTTTCCTTCTCTTCTTGGAAGTGACACGCTTCCTCCTCCTCCTTGAAGAAGACTCACTTCCCGGAGTAACAAGAGCAGATAATTTTATGTTATCAGAAGTGGTTCGCTCCGGAGACTCATTGCCTTCTCCAAGCCCTTCTCCCCCATGTTCTTGAGAAGCAATAGGATCATCTAAGTCATGAAGAGCTTCTATTTGCTCCTCTTGCGACCCGGGTTGAGAGGCGGACGGAGGAGTGACCTGGAGAACCGAAGGAGGAATAATTGGAGGAGGGGAAGTTTGAACAATGCTCGATGCTTTCTCTACAGAAGAAAAGAAGTTAAAGTCAGTAAAGAGAGGAGATAAAGGCTCATTGAGGTTCAGGAAATAGTCGAGAAGCTCATCGAACTCATAAGAAGCAAATGAGCAGTCTACTTGGGCAAGATTAACAGTAGAGTTACCTGGAGAAGTCGGCTTCCTGATATCAACCTTATAAGCCTGTGCTTCGGCGCTCTCTTCACCTTCATCTCCACCCTGTGTACTTGTAATCTCAGTTGTAACTTTGACCAGGGATGGAGAATGAGAACTGGAGCCAATAATGTCGATTTCGGCCGAAGGAGAAGGCTGGACTGGAATAGTTGAAGCAGTTTTTACTAACCGTTCCCCTTCTGCCATTTCAGTTCTTAATTTTGCAAGTTGTTCTTTTCCCTTGGCGAGAGTGGCGCGAGCATCGCCATCCAAGTAATGCTCCTCAAGAGCTGATTCGGCATAGCCAGCACCTTCACCGCCAAGCATGTCAAGTGCGGCCTCCCACACTTCAGCCAGAGTAATTTTATATTTGGGACCTAGAAAGGCGAGACTACCGTGCCCCAAGATGCTGTGCAGGTAGAAGTCAAATAATGTCGAGCTGATGCTGGCCTTCGTTGCCTCATGAGATTCTTCAGCTGCAATTTTACCGGCAACGGCCTCATCACGCTCCCTTTCAGCTTTGGAGAGTTGAAGCTTACGCATTTTGATCTCTGCCTCTTGAGAGTCAGTTTTCTTCCGAAGCTCTGCAATATCGGCAATATAGCCCTCATTGATTCTTTTTTGCACTTCAAGCCTGTCTTCGGCGTCTCTTTGGCCGGCATGAGCATCTCTCACTTGTTTCTGAAGCACCTCTTCTTTTTGAGTGTAAGAAGTAGAAGAAGTGGTGAGTTCTTCTTTAAGTTTCTCGACCTTCGCCTCAAGTTCTTCATTATAAGTAGTGATGCTCCTCATCTCGGTATCATGCTGCTCAAGAACCTTCTGCCATTCAGCTTTGTCATTTTCCATAGTAAGCATGGCCTCGAGATTCGCACGGTTTACCCTTTGAAGCTCGTCAACAAGCTTTTGCCAGTTCGACATCCTTTCAATATCAAGCCTGACGGCATCGAGGTTTCACAGCATGGCAGGCTTGTCAATAGGGACCAAGTCGAGATCGAACCACACTCCCTTTAGGCACCAGTGCGGGAACCGGCTTTGCAGAGTAGCCGGGCCTGATCCAACTTGGAATTTAGGCCTGCTGATTATTATCTGAATGTCTGTCTTCCCGAGAGCAGGAGAGCCAGAAGGAATGTCAAGTGAGACGGGGGAAGTGACCTTTTCAGGAGTTGTAGAAGCATGCTTTTCACCGTGCCGAGCACGCTTGCTTGGGTCCTCAACTATATGGCTTTTTCCCCGATCATCATGCGACTTTCTCTTGTGAGAATCCTCACCTCTCTGGGAAGAATCATGGTGCTCCTCCCTTTCTTTTCTCTCATAACGCTCTTCTTGAGCCCTTCTCTCCTGAGCCTTTCGAGCGGCTCTCTCTTCATCGATTTCTCTGTGAACGGGAAGGTAGCGCCTATAATCATATTGACTACGCTTCCCGTAGCGCTGAAAGTCGTCATAGTAAGAGCCGCTGCGTCCCATCGAAGAATCTGAAATAAAAAGAGAGACAAGTCTTAAAAGTCTTCAGAGAAAAGAAATGTAACTTTAGAATCTTCAAAGTACAAAAAGTTAGGTGCATGAAAGTGCTGAAGGGTTCTAAGTGTGTGTGATGTGCAGACTACACGCATCAAATTATGAACCACTCTTTGACTGCGGAGTAATCGTGGGAGTAGTAGTTAACGTCAACTCTTGGGTCGACGGAGCTTGTTGCAAAGAAGAAGTCGCTTCCACTACTGAAGAAGAAACCCTAGTAGTTACAGGGTCGCCTTTAAAGATCTCCTGTGAGGTGGCAAAAAGGTCGCTCAACCCTTCGAAAGTATCGTCTCCGTTCTGCCTGACAGGACTTGTTTTCCCGGCTTCTTCGCCAGACTTCTGTGAATGTCGTGGAGATCCCTGAGGCTCTTCTTCCTCAATAACTGGGGAAAGTGCGAATTTGCCAGATGACCTCGCAACATCAACAGTGGTAGAACACTTCACCAGAGAAGCTTCGGAGGCTGTTTCTTTTGGTAAGGGTTCGTCAATGGAAACTGAGGCATCTAATGCTTTAGGCAGGGAGTCTGGAACCTCATGGGGGTGCGTAGAGCGAGAAGCGTGCAAAAGTCCATACTGATGCAAAAATTCATCCCTCAACAAAAATTTTATACTTTTCTCTTCTGTGGCCACGACACTCAATCTTTCAAAAATTTGCTTATGGCTTGGATCTCTAGAGGGGAGAGGAAGTGCTGAAAAGAGCAAAGAATGAAATTCGCAATTGGTAATTCGGATCTCGAAAGAGTTTGAAAATGGAGAAAATAGATACAGGTAATCTTACTTCCTACTCTCCAGATGGCATAAAACCCTGGGGGCAGCGAGCAAAGAAAAACCGGTTCAAAAATCCATGAACACTTTCGGTAAGATCAAAAATAAGCTTGCGGTTTCTAGCACTTCTCACAATAACAAGGGAAAGATGGTCTTTACTCTTTGCAAACGAGCATAAGTAGCGAATTTCTTCAAAACTTGGCAAGCGATCAAAAATTCTTCTGAACAAGACACACAACCCCATCAAGATGGCATAGCCATTAGGATGAAGTTGGAACGGAGAAATTGTCAACCGAAGGAGAAGGGTTCGAAGGAAGTCGTTAAAAGGGGGAATCGCCCCGCTTAGGCACATTTGACGATTGATTGCGACAAAACCATGGGGAGGACTGTCGGCAGTGTCATTTGGCCCGGGAAGTTGGGCATCATTTTCAGCAAAACCAAATCGAGTATGTAGCTGAGTAAACGCTCTCGGAGTAAGGACAGTCGAAGTCCTCTCTGGAGGATTCTCTATAGGAACAGCTATCTGAAAGGTCTCTTCCGCTTGAGCTTCCACTTCTTCTTCTTGGTGGGAAGTCATTCTACACAAACAACTGGATATTCAAACAAGAAGGTGCACGTTTCCTAAATGTGTGAAGTGCTGTGTAAAGCTAATAAAGTAACAAGCAAATGTAATTGAAATTAAACATATGTCAATGGCAATATTTCAAGACTTATCGCATTAAATCCAAATGCAAGTGTAATATTAGCGCAAATAAATCGACTTTAGTCGGTTGACATTATTTTAATACTTCACTTGAGTTTGTTGATTCACAGCATTTCATACAATTTCTTTAAGCTAATTATCCTTTATCGACTAATCTGTCATTTGATGTGGGCAATCAGTGGCAGTGTATTCGCCCTAGTTTTCTGCAAATGTTGTATTTAACAGGCTATTAACATCAAATTTGGCATAATCTGTTAGGAAAGCATAGCAAAGTCATGCAAGTTATTTCGGCAGTTCAAAGTTCGAGTTGGAAGTACAATCAAGTTCTATCAACATCTCGAAGTTTTCAAGTTTTGTTCAAGCCATGTAGTCACAGTCCAAAAGTTCTGTAAGTCCTAAGTCGTCCACGACCTAACAGGATGAGATGAAATTGGCTTAGGCTGAGGGAAACAGTTCGACAATGAAAATTGTCCAAGTGCTAGGTCGTTCACGACCCAAAGGTTAAGTCGTTCGCGACCTAAAGGGAAATCCGTGTTAATGAGCTAAAGGCTAGGTCGCTCACATGACCTAAAAGTTAGGTCGCAAGAGTGGTGCTGCAGGAGTTTAGGTCACGAATCTGAAGGTCGTTCAGCATCTGTTGGGTTGCAAGAATTTTTAGGTCGTCCACTTTTAGAATCCTTAGGTCGTCTCTGGCGTTTTCCAGCGATCTCAGGTTATCTCCTTAATCCACTAACTCCTCTCCAACCCGATAACCCGTTATCTTCTATTAACAACAGAATCCACCATCTTCTCAAGAAAAACCCAAAAAACTGATCCAAATCACCACAGAGTTACCATAAACCTAGCGCAGTGCTGTAATCCTATGAATTGCAATGATGACATTGCAAATAACGATTGAAATCATCGCAACTTAACTCGAGAGCCAGGCAAGGCGTGCAAAGGTGATTTGGGGTCAGAAAGTAAAGGTTCATGTTTCAGTAATAGTCGCGATTGAATAAGGGACCAAATTCACTTACGTGGGATAATAGTAAGATGGATTGTTGATCGATTAACTTGGATTCGCCTTTGGGAACTCGAAAAGTCTCTAATGGCAGAAAAGGATATGGAGCAGTTGATGAGGAGGAAAAAAAAACGAGCTAACGCTTATATAGGGCAGAAGCAAATAGATGTGCAGATTAAGCCATCTCTTAAGTCGTCCGCGACTTAGTTAAGTTTGGTCGAAGCACACGACCTACGACCTAGGCGTGTACTTCGAGGGGCAAGTGTTAATTCCTCTTTTCCAACGACCTAAAAATGGACAACCTAACGTAGTAAGATTCTCGGCGAATTAGAGAGTTGGACGACTTAAGGGCTTAACGACTTATCAGTTTAAGAGATTTGAGCGACTTAAGGGGAGCGGCGACTTAACTAGTAAGCGACTCATGGAGTTATCGACCTAAGGCCTAAGAGGGATACCGACTTAAGGCTGAACAGTTGCCGACCTAATGCTTTAACAAGGTTGCCAACTTAATGCTTAACAAGAACGCCGAATCAACTGCCTAAAACAATATGCCGATCTAAGATAGCTACCGACCTAAGATAGCTACCGACCTAAGAAGCCGACCTAACCATCCAGAAAGTTTGTCGCTCTAACTACTCAAGACAGGGACAAGATTATGAACTATACCTAAGTCGCAATCGACCTATGACCTATGTTAGGTCGTTCACGACCCGAGCAAAGGGAGACAAGTTCAATGCAGCTACTTGGCGCAGTGGCCTTTTAACTCGTACACGATCCAGGACTTACCAATTAAGCCGTGACTTGCGACTTGCCAGTTAACTCGTTCACAACTCACGACCTAGCTTGAGTCGTCCACGACCTAAAGCTACTAAATGTAAGTCCGATGCCGTATTACTGACACAAGGTTGTGTTGACTCGGGGGCGACCTGGGACTTATACAAGTGAACCTTCGTGAAACCATGGAGGGGCCAGATGAGTCGGCCACGACTTACCTTAGACCGGTCACGACTTACGACCTAAAGGGGGGATTTCCTTATAAATACCAACCTACCTCAAGCATGAGGGGGACTTTTGGCCAATCTCTTTAGGCACCGATACTCTGCTGAATTCTCATCTCACTCGGCACTTCAAGTTCGAAAGGCATCTCAACTAACTTCGAGAGGAAATCTAACGCAATTTACGTGGATTCAAAGAATTCTTCTACATCAAAGTTTTAGTTGTTTGTCTCATCAGAATTGTAATTGAAGATTGTTGTAAAGTTGTAATCGATTCAGTAATAAAGAGAATTAAAGTGGACGTAGGCTTACCCTAAGCCGAACCACTATAAAAGTTGTTGCCTTTTTTGCTTTCTCTGTAACTTTTCTACTTGTTTTTAGTTCCCGTGTTCACGGGTGGTGCTTTCGCTCAACTTCAATTTACACCGGGGTGTTAGCGTCTGATTTTTACGTTAACACCATTTTTAGCACGATATGCATTAATAGTTCTACGAAAAGCAAGCATAGAATCAAATTTTTAACCAACTCTAATAAAGAAATCCAAAGTAGAACCCGTTTTCATCAATTCATTGAAGTTTTGTTCTTTTGCAAAAGAATCCATGCTATCAACCAAATCAACCATAATATCATCAATTCTAACTGATCTACTATTAGGGCTAGGGCAAGATATACTGCTTCCAACAAAATAATACGACCAATATTCTTCAATTTAACAATAACACCAAAAAATCCTCTTTTCTATACAATGATAAACATAAAATAGCTTGTAGATCACTGTCTATCTCAATGAATGTAATCTTAGTATCTTTAACATAAAAAAGATCAAAAGCCAAACGAGTAAGGTTTTTCCAAGCTTTACAACTTAAAATTAGAGAATTCAAACAAAACCTCAAAGTAAAAGTATGATTGTTAAAATCAAAACCAAACCATAACAGATTCTACATCCCTATAAAACAAAAACAAAACGAATTTATCATTATATAAAAGTGATTAAAAAAGGTTCTAAATAAATTCAATACAAAGCAAACCTCTGCTCACCAACATTATCCATCATAACAATAATAATAGTTAAATTTCAACCAAAATCAGATGATGAGTACCGGAGTCTAATGGTAGAAAAACCCTAAAAAATATAAATCAATTAAACAAAATAATCAACAAGTAAATAAATAATTCCAATCAAAATATAAAAGTATAAAAGCATAAAACACAACTTACCAATACTAGGAAAGTCATCAGACTATTCGAACAATTCACCAAAATACTACAGTCGAAAATCACCGTGAATAGGCCCTGCAAACTAATTATTTTAAACAGCGGGCGTAGGAACTTATCCATCTCATATTTTTGTCACTAGGACCTAATTTCCAATTTATTTATTTATTTAATTTACAAGGTATTGCATACGAAATGTCATGATAGAATTAGAGGTATGTCCTAGAGGCAATTACGTAATTTTCTACATACATTTAACTCGATCGCCAATCCCGTTCAAAATATAAAGTGTTTTCTTTCTATTATACTAGTATGTAACTCGTGCGTTGCACACGACGATGTTAATAAAAAAAAGTATTTATATTTTGATTATTTCTAAAATTAGAAATTTATTATGTAATTTATGATAAATTTATTGTGATATATTAATCATAAATTAAAATGACATGTGATGCTCAGATGTAAGAATGAAGTTTCAATCCTCGCTAGCTATATATATTTGTAGCAATTAATGTCCTGCTAAAAAAATTAAATTTTTTAATACTATAGATGTAAATAATTTATGTCATGTGATTTTTTTTTAATATATGTATGAGTGAGTAAATAACTTTACCATTTTTGTTTTAATTGTTGTGTATATATCAAATTGTTATTTTTCAAGGATTTATAAATAGATTTACGAACGTAATTTAATTTAATATATTTAAATAATTTGAATTAATAATCAACATAACTATCAAATATAAGAAGTTGAATGTGAAAAGTTATAGAAAATAACGAAGAGCTTTAAACGTATTTGTACTTGAGAAGAGCATCTTATGCCCGTTATTTACATGTGAACTTTGATCCATTATTTAGTTTTCATTTTTAAACAATTTTGTAGTTAACCATAGATTTTATGTTGTTATAGGAGAGTCACACTTACAACTTTGATAACCCCAAATAATTTTATGTAGTATTTAGTTGAGTTATGAGTTTGACATGGTTTGATAACATGTTGAAAGTTAATGTTTATATAATCTAATTTTTATCGATGTAATTTGTGCGTTTACATGATAATGTTGTAAAATATAAATTTATCTTTTAAAGGTTAAAAATAAAATTATGTTATGTAATGTAACATAATGTAAAATAAAAATTTAAAGATAACTAAATTAGAAATTAAAAGAGTTATTATTATTTATGTACACTTTTTATGTTATGCGATTTATATATCCTTCTGTCTGAATAAAGAAATAACTTTATCGTTTTTTCCACATATAAATGAATATTGTATATATTGAAATTCTTATAGTTTTAGTATTTATTGGATTGATTAATGAATATCAGTTAATCAAATTTATTTAAATGGTTCAAATTTAAGATTACACAATTGGTTAAATATGTGAACTTGAGTGTAAAATATTAGAAAAGAACTGAGAATGGTTTTAAAGTAATTGTAAAAAAAATGAAATTTTGGTGTTTGAAGATAATTGAATTATATAATGTATTGTATGATAAATTCGTTCAGTAAATAAATTATAAAATAAATTTGTTATTATCGCTAATGTATATAAATTATGTTATGTGATTTATATACGCACACAAACACACACACATATCTAAATAAATAAAAACCTTTTTTTTATACCAATTTGTTGATACGCCTGTAATATATATATATTGAAACTTTAGTTTTTTAGAATTTATTAATAAATATTAGTTGACTAAGGTTGTCCATTAATTTAAATTTTGGATTGTGTAATTAATTTAAATACGTGGGCTTTGATGTAAAATACTGAAGGAGAATCGAGAAAGATTTAAAAATAACTGTAGACTTAATTTGAATATAATATACTATGAGAAGTTTAGTATAATAAATGTAAAGTGATAAATTATAAGATATTAAAAATGAAATATCTATAGTTGGAGAAAATTAAGGGCAATGAAGATAATTCCTAGAATTAATCATAGAGTTTAAAATTCTTCTGCTCTACTATTATTTAATAGATACTTGACATGATATGTTATACTAATTAATTAATTTAATTAAAAGTATAATTAATAGAAATTCATAAATAGTATTCTTTGTGATAGTAGTTACATAGTGTCATAACCATGAGTAATTTATCACGTTGAAAACAAATATATCATTTAAAAATTTTCTGGTCAAGATGCATCAAAATTGGATATAGATGTATCTATTGAGACTAGAGTACGCACTGTATTACTCGTAATCGCTGGGAGCACCTAGGGGTTACGTATTGATAAACATTGGATAACTATGAAATGACTCACAAGATAGTTTTTTATTGGTTAATATAACTAAGGTCACATAAAAAATATTGATATGACTAATTTACACAGTTCACTCGACTTGAGAATACCATTGACCTTCAATATGAAAGCTCCGCCTTGATTACAGTCAAATCATGGTAGGCGTCCATTGAGTGACTGTAGTTGGGTTGAATGTAAGTATTGAAAGTAAAGAACTATTCAAAAGAGGATTCGTCTCCTCAGTTATATTCAGGTGTGATGACCCGAAATTTTGGGCAATATCAATTTAATAATCTGTATTGAAAATTAAATTGATTTGATAATTGTCTTTTATAATTTTAATTTAATTTGGCAAATTGATTCTTTTAAAAGCAAATAAATATCTAATTGATAAATTTTATCTTTTTAAAAAAAGTTAATAAAATATTTTCTATTTATAATATATATATATATTTGTATATATTGTAAATAGGAAAGCTTTGGTTGTATTTAATAAATAAAATCATGTTTTTATATTCTTATATATTTTGGTAATTTGGAAATTATGTTTAAATATAATATAGAACTTTTCAAAGATTATTTAATTAAATAACTAGATGGTTTTAAAATACATAAGATAAATGTTTAATTGTTTAAAAATAGATTTTTGGCTTAAGTTTAAATTTAAATAAGATTAACAGAAAGAGTTATTTTATATTCTTTTTAAAATTGCTTAATAAATATGATTTATAATTAGATATGAAAGTTTAAGATACAATTAACATATGATATATTAATTCATTTAGAAAGATAAGTAATTTATATATGTAATAAGATAATCTCTTTTATAAATTATTTAAAGTTGATAAATGTGTTATTTTCAAATAATAAGTATAATGTATTGTTTTTATATATAAATATAATCGATTTTAAGGAATATAGGATTTTTTATTTTCAAAATTAAATATGTAGTTATATATGTATATATATAACTTGATTTTTAAATTAGATTTTAGAATTTAATTTGAATTTGAATTAATTTTAAAATTCAAAAGATAGATATTTTAAATGTTTTGGATTTTAAAAATATATGTATAAGTTTTTAATTATACGTAAAATTAGTTTTATAACATTTTCTTTAAGGTAATATATATATATATAAGTATTTATAAACTAATAAATTAATATAAAAGCTCTTATTTACATTTAAAATAAATAGAAAATTAGAAAAGACAAGTGTAAATATTTAAAGCTTGTTTTAAACAAGTGTAAAATAATGAGTAAGGGTAAATGACAAGTGTTAAGATGTTAAACAAGTGTCCTTTTAATTTTTGATTTTTCTTTTTATTTTTAATAAATCACATTTTTCACTTATATAATCACATGCTTTCTCACCTTCCATTTTTTTCTATTTCTTTTCTAAATCTAAGAAAATTTTCAGCCTATAACAATTTCAAAAGCAAATTTGAAATCCACTTCTCAAACAAAATAACTCCAAACAAATTCTGTGACACCCTACCTCTATGCTCACAATAACAAAGAGTATTAAAGGAAATACTGTCTGTGATTACGAAAAATAAGGCTGGATAGGAGCGACCATCTGTAGTTAGGCCTTACACTAGTATTGGTTATTTTGATAGGGGTGGTATATATTTTTGTTTTTCATCTCTTATTTATTTACTCCCATCGACATACCCAATTCAGTATAAAACGAACTACGATGGTTCATAATAGTTTAGGACAATAGATATAATAATAACACAGATAATATAAATGCGGAACACAGATGAAACAAAAGTCTCATATATATAATAACTGATGTCAGTTACAATACATATGATACAGTACATATGATACAACTACAACCGTCAACTCTGGAAGTTACATATACAAGTACATTATCGTATATAATATACAAGAATACATATCTTCCTATACAAATAAACCGACTACTAAATGACAACGACTACTCCAAAAGATATGAAGTAACTTCATAGCTCAAGCAGCAACCCAAAGTAAGATATCAACAACCTGTAAATACTCGGTCTGACCCGAGTATTAAATTCAAAAGAAAATAATACACGGGTCAGTCTAATTCAAACTCAGTTATTAGTGCACAGAAGCAATAATAATTAAATAAAAATTAGACGGCAGTCAAAATAAATTCACCTATCCGACCCTTTAACAAGAAAATCGGATAACGGTGAATATAACACGTATAGTGTTAAACAACAATTCAGCAAACTCAAATTATCAACGAAGATAGATGAAAGGATTATTAATGAAGATAATTTAGAAAAACATCAGAATTGCCTAATCGGCAATTAACTTCAAAATCTAATTATTAATAAATAACTAGAAACTCATAATCTAATTATCAAATAAATAATTAGATAACAACAAAATGATCAAATGAAACTACATCAATTTAAACAATTGAAATATCACTTAAAAACATCAATTCTAATTGGCTGCAGTACACGCTAACGTGTACAGCCTCGCCAATACGGCATATGAAATACGCAAAAGATCAATGGATCAAAAGTAATTGAAATATCAATAAAAGCAATACCATGTGGCTGCAGTTCATGCTTGCGTACACTGCCCTGCCACTACAGTGATGATGTACCCAATGAATACCGTGTGGCTGCAGTTCACGCTTGCGTGCACTGCCTTGCCACTACAGTGATATGTACACAATGAAAATTCACAAACGAACACAAGGTCAAACCCAAGCTACAAGTTGGATTCAAGTCAAGTGAATTCGAAAAACAAACAAAATGCAAAGGTCAAGTCACTGTTGTCATGACTCTACTCAATGCAACAATTCAAGTTCCGAAATGTCAAGAGAAGGAGACAACAGTGGTACAACAAGAGTGGTTAGTGAAGCCCGGAGCTAACAGCAATGCAAAGGAACAAGCCTGGGCAACATGAATGTGAACCCAAATGTACACAATGGATGTAAGCTACTAGTTGCACATGGATAAAATGAAACATAGGTGCAACATGGAACTGCACAAGGCAGTGATACACATGAGGGCACAGCCGAATGAAGGTGTAAGCAACAAGAATATGGCCAGAACCAAACAGTATACTCAAGGCATCAACAAGTATGACAGTGATGTCCAGAGGTAAGCAACAAAATGGTTCAGGTATATGCAGGTCTGACCACAAGGGCAATGACCGCATTTTTATGCAATAACAGTCAAAAGTGAACAATGCACAAAGGCTACAACTTCAAGTGGACTAATGCACAGTGATGTATAACATCAAGACCAATTGCAAATGAATAATGCAGTGTATCAGTTTCTAATATGTGAGTGCAAATGCAATATGGGCCTGACAGTGCACAAGTGATACTATCTCGAGGTAAATAACCTCAAACAACTCAATAAAGCATGGAAAAGACCAAACTATAATAAACACGTTTGCCATCTGTCTCAATTGGTCGAGACAGCTACAAGATGAACTTATATGCAGTGATCCGTGAACAACTATATGAAACTGGACAATGCAACATGAATAATTGTTAGGTGGTCTGCAACCATACCAAAGGAGTAACATGTACAAAGCACATAATCAATATGAAAGAAATCAATACCAACACATGCGCCACAAACTAAAAGATCGGAATTTCAAAATGTGTCAGACTCGAACAGAGACAAGTACACAAAGAAGCCAAGTTTATATGCAAGAAAACAGTGCAGTGATGAAAATGCAATGATATGCAACAGTGAACAGCACATTGAAGCAATCCAACATATGTAAATGAACTTCAACTGCCGGAGTGGCACATAGTATGCAGGGATACTCGAAAAACAACAAGAAACTGGACGGAACAGACATCGAAAAGTATTTGACTCAAGTGCTTACACAGGAAGGCAATGGTTCTTTCACAAATATGCTACAGGATGAACAAACCCAATGCACGCAACTAAGCAGTGCCAGGGACTAAAACACAGCAAAATGCCAATCTACAAAGTGCAACACATAATAAACGAAACGACGAACCAGACAAGGCACGGTTCAAACCGTGATAGCCAAGTAACACAACAAATCAGAAATGATTCATTGATGCTAGCAGCAACTAGGTTATCCACTCGAAGTCAAGTGATAAGAAATCAAGTGCACAGCACTATCAAATGCAACTCAAATTTTTTTTTTCACACGGTTAAGTACAAAGCAAGGCCATGATATTCAGAACTCCAGCGAATCCTTAACTTGTAAAACAGCGAAACCACAAAGTACATGGCCGAAGTTGAGTATAAATATTAATACCAGTGGCAAGGCCAAATACAAGTTAAAACCAAATCATCACAACGAAATCATCAAGCCGTGGAAGAGAAAGAAGATGAACCAAGTCAGAAATCATCCCATGTATTAAACAAATTCGAATGGCAATGATAAATCGAGTGATCAAAACCGCATGGATTAAAAACATCAAAGAAAACATCACTTTCAAACGAAATCAACATGTCGAAAACACGATATTGGATTAGATGCGAGTGACAAGGAATCACTCACCTGGTTTTCGAACTTGACCAATTTGAAGTGGCCGTGGGAGTAACTCGAAGAGACGAACGAGAGCGAGATTGAGCAGCCGCGAAGAAAGTGGAGTCATCATCGATTCTCACGAGCCCAAGCTTGAAGACGAGCAGGAAGAAGATCGAGCAGCCATTTTCGTTTCCCTCTTTTTTTTCGTTCGATTAGGGCATAGCGAATGAAAATGATGAGGAACGGGTCGAATTGAAATTAAAAAGGAACGACAACTATTTCGATATTTCACAGCCCCAAGCCAAAGAAACTTGGGCCAAAAAATTAAAATTTTAAAGGCCGAATTCCTCTCAACAATTTCAAACTAATATCAACAAGATAACATCCCTATAGCAATTAACGACCAATATAATCGTCATTTGACGATAATTAACTGTTACTAAACTCCGGGTTGTTACAGACTCCCCTCCTTATAGAAATTGTGTCCTCGCAATCATAAGGAATAAATGGATAAAAGGTAACAACCATAAAAGCATATGATCACAAAATTTGAAATTTGAAATAGGAAGTTCACCATAAAGAGCATGATAGAGTAAGTCTGAACGTGTTAGCTTGATGAATTCTTTGGATTCCTAAGTGGAATCCTTAGGATTTGAGAGCCATTGAACTTCCGCAAGAAAAACATATTTATTTCGAAGGTGTTACACCCCCGAAGCGATGATGTGAATAAAAGGTTGCTCAAAAGTCAAATAGGCAAAGCTTCCATTTCTTCAATAACACCGGTTTCAAGAATAAAAATCGAAAATCCCTAAGGCATTTCCGTAATTGGAAGACGTGAAAAATGTCATGAATATCAAAAAATTGAGCCGGTACAACGGCGTAGGACAATAATGGTACTTCCGAGAAACTAAAAACTCGAATAATTTGGAACATCGATGTAGTACCATATAAACACCAAAGAAATCTTTTAATTTCATAAAAGAAATTCACAAACTCTCAACAAAAAATCTAACTACCAATTAGATAGTCAGAAAACAACAAAACTGAATGAATGCAATTATCAGCAATATTCAATTATCAATTAGATAATTAGAATACAGAAATCACAAAACAACAATATCTAATTATCGATTAACAGAAATCACAAAACAACAATATCTAATTATCGATACGATAATTAGAAAACAGCTAAATCTAATTATCAACAAAGATAATTAGAAAACACAAATCATAATTAGCAAAAATGCAATTATCTAGTTATTAACCAGATAATTTGAAAACAACAATTATTTAATTACCAAAACGGCAATCAGAAAACAACAAAGGTCTAATTATCAAAAACGATACTCAGAATTCTCAAATCAACAAATATTCAATTATCAAAAACGATAATTAAATCTCAAATCAACAAATATTTAATTATCTCAAACGATAATTAAATCTTAAATCAACAAATACTTAATTATCAAAAACGATAATCAAATTTCAAATATCTAATTATCACAAGCGATAATCAGAACTCATATCGACAAATATTCGATTATCAAAAATGATAATCAAAATCAACAAATATCCGATTATCAAAAACGATAATCAAAATCAAAAAATATTCGATTATCAAAAATGATAATCAAAATCAACAAATATCTGATTATCACAAGCGATAATCAGAACTCATATCAACAAATATTCGATTATCAAAAACGATAATCAAATCATCAAATATCCGATTATCACAAGCGATAATCAGAACTCATATCGACAAATATTCGATTATCAAAAACGATAATCAAAATCAACAAATATCTGATTATCAAAAACGATAATCAAAATCAACAAATATTCGATTATAAAAAACGATAATCAAATCAACAAATATCTGATTATCACAAGCGATAATCAGAGCTCATATCAACAAATATTCGATTATCAAAAATGATAATCAAATCAACAAATATCCGATTATCACAAGCGATAATCAGAACTCATATCGACAAATATTCGATTATCAAAAACGATAATCAAAATCAACAAATATCCGATTATCAAAAACGATAATCAAAATCAACAAATATTCGATTATCAAAAACGATAATCAAATCAACAAATATCCGATTATCACAAGCGATAATCAGAACTCATATCAACAAATATTCGATTATCAAAAACGATAATAAAAATCAACAAATATTCGATTATCAAAAACGATAATCAAATCAACAAATATCTGATTATCACAAGCGATAATCAGAACTCATATCAACAAATATTCGATTATCAAAAACGATAATCAAATCAATAAATATCCGATTATCTCAAGCGATAATCAGAACTCATATCGACAAATATTCGATTATCAAAAACGATAATCAAAATCAACAAATATCCGATTATCAAAAACGATAATCAAAATCAACAAATATTCGATTATCAAAAACGATAATAAAATCAACAAATATCCGATTATCACAAGCGATAATCAGAACTCATATCAACAAATATTCGATTATCAAAAACGATAATCAAATCAACAAATATCCGATTATCACAAGCGATAATCAGAACTCATATCAACAAATATCCAATTACCTGTAGATAATTGGAAACAACAAATATCTAGAAATCAATTAAGATAATCTAGAAAATCAACATAAAAGGTGGATCGATCCCATCATATGGCGAGTTTTAGCTACGCCGCACGTGCATCTCATACGGCCGAAGCCTACCAAGTACCATCATCATAATTTTGGCGCCCATCATATGACCCGAAGGTCCAACATATGACCTGAAGGTCTGGTACTGGTATTTGACCCACAGGTCCATCATATGACCCGAAGGTCCATCATAGTGGCTCGAAAGCACACGAAAATCATCATATATTCAACTAACGAGTCCGGAATTAACCGAAATAGCAAACGCACATGTCCCATACCACGTGTTTTACTAAATCGTTTGATTCTCTTCATCGTTTCCTTGAACGTGCAAATTGTGTATTCCAAAAATAACATTTCACATTCTCAAACGAACAAGTCCGGAATTAAGCGAATCAGTAAAAGAAAGGGGTCATAATCCTCGATTTTTCTAAAATGTTTAAGTCACTTTCTCATTCTTCTGAAAATGCAAACTGTAAAAATTCTGAAAACGATTTTATTTATTTTATAAAAGTAAATAATCTACATTCTCAAACGAACAAGTCCGGAATTAAGTGAATCAGTAAAAGAAAGGGTTCATAGTCCTCGATTTTGCTGAATCGTTTAAATCGCTTCCTCATTCTTTTGAAAGCATAAACTATAAAAATTCTGAAAAACAATTTTTTATTTTTAAAACGATTTGCAAATCCGTGATAAAAACAGCAACATTAGTGACAATTTCAATAAGAAAATTGTACTTCTCAAAACACCGTAGAAACGGATCTCAAAATCAGCATTGCGGGATAACCGCTTGAAAAATCCACTTTAAAAATTTGACGGTTACTGAAGTCAAAGTGACAGTAATTTTTAAACGTCAAAATCTCATCAAATTAATTTGCATCAAAATTTCATATCAGTGAATTTTCATTCATTAAAATGTCAACAAAACACCGTGCTTCAAAATTCTTGCATCATTGTGAAAATCCCGTTATAAAAATAACGGCAACAAAATACGTTTCATAACCAAGCATCGGCATAAAATCAATGCAGTAACGTGCAACTTAAATTTGCATGTATACTACAAAATGAACAAAGAAATCATTCGAATATATCTTCAATGAAGATATTTTTAAAACAGCAAAAATCTAATCAGATATGATTAGCCTTAAGGAAAACCAGCAAGAATTTCAACAAATCAAAACCAATGGTTAAACAACATAATGAAATTAAATTCATTTTCATATTTTGATTTTTAAATCAAAATATTTATCAGCTGTGCTCAGCGAAGTAGTCTTACTGTTTCCGCTGCGCACTCTGATAAACAAAACAAAATTCAATCAATTCATCAAAACACCAATTTACTTTTATTTTAAATAAAGATATTTAAAAATTTCATCAAAATTTCAAAACTTTAGTTTTGACTCAAAGCACACTAAAATATCGACAAATAGTTGTAACACATGTTCCATCTAAGTTATGTTTTATATTATGTCCATAAACCCCAAGCTCTGATACCAACTGTGACGCCCCACCTCTATGCTCACAATAACAAAGAGTATTAAAGGAAATACTTTCTGTTATTACGAAGAATAAGGCTGGATAGGAGCGGCCATCTGTAGTTAGGCCTTACACTAGTATTGGTTATTTCGATAGGAGTGGTATATATTTTTGTTTTTCATCTCTTATTTATTTACTCCCATCGACATACCCAATTCAGTATAAAACGAACTACGATGGTTCATAATAATTTAGGACAATAGATATAATAATAACACAGATAATATAAATGCGGAACACAGATAAAACAAAAGGCTCATATATATAATAACTGATGTCAGTTACAATACATGTGATACAGTACATATGATACAACTACAACCGTCAACTCTGGAAGTTACATATACAAGTACATTATCGTATATAATATACATGAATACATATCTTCCTATACAAATAAACCGACTACTATAAATGACAACGACTACTCCAAAAGATATGAAGTAACTTCATAGCTCAAGCAGCAACCCAAAGTAAGATATCAACAACCTGTAAATACTCGGTCTGACCCGAGTATTAAATTCAAAATAAAATAATACACGGGTCAGTCTAATTCAAACTCAGTTATTAGTGCACAGAAGCAATAATAATTAAATAAAAATTAGACGGCAGTCAAAATAAATTCACCTATCCGACCCTTTAACAAGAAAATGGGATAACGGTGAATATAACACGTATAGTGTTAAACAACAATTCAGCAAACTCAAATTATCAACGAAGATAGATGAAAGGATTATTAATGAAGATAATTTAGAAAAACATCAGAATTGCCTAATCGGCAATTAACTTCAAAATCTAATTATTAATAAATAACTAGAAACTCATAATCTAATTATCAAATAGATAATTAGATAACAACAAAATGATCAAATGAAACTACATCAATTTAAACAATTGAAATATCACTTAAAAACATCAATTCTAATTGGCTGCAGTACACGCTAACGTGTACAGCCTCGCCAATGCGGCATATGAAATACGCAAAAGATCAATGGATCAAAAGTAATTGAAATATCAATAAAAGCAATACAGTGTGGCTGCAGTTCACGTTTGCGTGCACTGCCCTGCCACTACAGTGATGATGTACCCAATGAATACCGTGTGGCTGCAGTTCACGCTTGCGTGCACTGCCTTGCCACTACAGTGATATGTACACAATGAAAATTCACAAACGAACACAAGGGCAAACCCAAGCTACAAGTTGGATTCAACTCAAGTGAATTCGAAAAACAAACAAAATGCAAAGGTCAAGTCACTGTTGTCATGACTCAACTCAATGCAACAATTCAAGTTCCGAAATGTCAAGAGAAGGAGACAAGAGTGGTACAACAAGAGTGGTTAATGAAGCCCAGAGCTAACAGCAATGCAAAGGAACAAGCCTGGGCTACATGAATGCGAACCCAAATGTACACAATGGATGTAAGCTACTAGTTGCACATGGATAAAATGAAACATAGGTGCAGCATGGAACTGCACAAGGCAGTGATACACATGAGGGCACAGCCGAATGAAGGTGTAAGCAACAACAATATGGCCAGAACCAAACAGTATACTCAAGGCATCAACAAGTATGACAGTGATGTTCAGAGGTAAGCAACAAAATGGTTCAGGTATATGCAGGTCTGACCACAAGGACAATGACCGCATTTTTATGCAATAACAGTCAAAAGTGAACAATGCACAAAGGCTACAACTTCAAGTGGACTAATGCACAGTGATGTATAACATCAAGACCAATTGCAAATGAATAATGCAGTGTATCAGTTTCTACTATGTGCCAAAGTGCAAATGCAATATGGGCCTAACAGTGCACAAGTGATACTGTCTCGAGGTAAATAACCTCAAACAACTCAATAAAGCATGGAAAAGACCAAACTATAATAAACACGTTTGCCATCTGTCTCAATTGGTCGAGACAGCTACAAGATGAACTTATATGCAGTGATCCGTGAACAACTATATGAAACTGGACAATGCAACATGAACAATGGTTAGGTGGTCTGCAACCATACCAAAGGAGTAACATGTACAAAGCACATAATCAATATGAAAGAAATCAATACCAACACATGCGCCACAAACTAAAAGATGGGAATTTCAAAAAGTGTCAGACTCGAACAGAGACAAGTACACAAAGAAGCCAAGTTTATATGCAAGAAAACAGTGCAGTGATGAAAATGCAATGATATGCAACAGTGAACAGCACATTGAAGCAATCCAGCATATGTAAATGAACTGCAACTGCCGGAGTGGCACATAGTATGCAGGGATACTCGAAAAACAACAAGAAACTGGACGGAACAGACATCGAAAAGTATTTGACTCAAGTGCTTACACAGGAAGGCAATGGTTCTGTCACAAATATGCCAATGCACGCAACTAAGCAGTGCCAGGGACTAAAACACGGCAAAATGCCAATCTACAAAGAGCAACACATAATAAACGAAACGACGAACCAGACAAGGCACGGTTCAAACCGTGATAGCCAAGTAACACAACAAATCAGAAATGATTCATTGATGCTAGCAGCAACTGGGTTATCCACTCGAAGTCAAGTGATAAGAAATCAAGTGCACAACACTATCAAATGCAACTCAAATTTTTTTCTTCTTTTTTTTTACACAATTAAGTACAAAGCAAGGCCATGATATTCAGAACTCCAGGGAATCCCTAACTTGTAAAACAGCGAAACCACAAAGTACATGGCCGAAGTTGAGTATAAATATTAATACCAGTGGCAAGGCCAAATACAAGTTAAAACCAAATCATCACAACGAAATCATCAAGCCGTGGAAGAGAAAGAAGATGAACCAAGTCAGAAATCATCCCATGTATTAAACAAATTTGAATGGCAATGATAAATCGAGTGATCAAAACCGCATGGATTAAAAACATCAAAGAAAACATCACTTTCAAACGAAATCAACATGTCGAAAACACGATATTGGATTAGATGTGAGTGACAAGGAATCACTCACCTGGTTTTCGAACTTGACCAATTTGAAGTGGCC
Organism: Allium cepa; assembly: GCA_030765085.1. Lineage (NCBI taxonomy): Eukaryota > Viridiplantae > Streptophyta > Magnoliopsida > Asparagales > Amaryllidaceae > Allium > Allium cepa. Next base: position 819,448,135 of record CM060931.1, read on the forward strand.
GTGGGAGTAACTCAAAGAGACGAACGAGAGCGAGATTGAGCAGCCGCGAAGAAAGTGGAGTCATCATCGATTCTCACGAGCCCTAGCTTGAAGACGAGCAGGAAGAAGATCAAGCCGCCATTTTCGTTTCCCTCTTTTTTTCCGTTCGATTAGGTCATAGCGAATGAAAATGATGAGGAACGGGTCGAATTGAAATTAAAAGGGAACGGCAACTGTTTCGATATTTCACAGCCCCAAGCCAAAGAAACTTGGGCCCAAAAATTAAATTTTTAAAGCCCGAATTCCTCTCAACAATTTCAAACTAATATCAACAAGATAAAATCCCTATAGTAATTAACGACCAATATAATCGTCATTTGACGATAATTAACAGTTACTAAACTCCGGGTTGTTACAAATTCTGTAATTAACATCTTCCTCAAACCTGTACAAATCCCCCAACAAACCAGTGAATCAAACACCTCTTTAACCAAAATCATTATCCTGTAATTTATTTTCAATTTCAAAACCAAGAACTTATCAAAATCAAAACCTGAGATCAAAATTCAATAAGCCTGCAAATACATTTTTCTTCATCCTGGGATCAATGAGCCTGCATGCGTTCTTCAGCAAGTTCAAGCAGTTTCAGTTCATCAATCAAAGAAGAAATTTTAGCATGTAGTTTTCAAAAGCCCAAATCATCTTGCCTGCATTCAAGTTTTCAAGTTTTTTTTACAAATTCCAGCAACTCATGTTTAATGTTTTCAAACTGTTTCAAAAGCAAAGCCTTTATTCAGCATCTTTTTAAGGTTAAAGAGTAATTGATCTATTTTATTAATTAAGGATTTTTAAATAAGTAATTAAGGGATTATTATTTAATTAATTGGAGGTTAATTAATGTGTAATTAAGGATCTTTAATTAGATAAGTTAAGTTTATAAATTAATGTTTAGGAATTAATTAATCAAGTAATTAAAAGATTAATTAAGTTTAAGTTAAGCACTTAATTAATTAAGTAATTAAAGATTAATTAATTTATGACTAATAATTAATTAAATTGTAACTAATAATGATTAATTAAAGAATAATTACTTAGGAAGTAATTAAAGAATTTTTAATAGTTAATGAAGGTCATTAACTAGGGATTATTAAATAATTAATTAATGTAATAATTATTTAAGTATAATTACTTAATGAAAGTAATTAAAAGGATTAATTACTTAATGTAATTAATTAAATTAATGTGATTAGTTTAAGTTAATTAATTAGTTTAATTAATAATCATTGGATGATGGGTTACGTATAATTACTTTGTGTAATTTATTAAGTATAATTACTTAGTGAAGTAATAAGTGGATAATTGCAGAATGTAATTAATTGAAGAATGAAAGGTAATTTGGGTTTAATTACTTAGTGTAATTAATAAAGAAGGATAATTACTTAGTGGAAGTAATTTTTAATTAAATACTTAGTGTAATTAATTTAAGTATTGATTAAAGTTATTTGAAGATAATTAAGTGATGTAATTAATTAAGGATAATTAATTACTGATTGTGATTAATCAAGGTTGATTAATGAATAAAGATTGATTAAAGATTAATTATTAAATATGATTAAAAATTAATTAAGAAGTAATTAAGGAATCATTAGTTGATGTAATTAATGAAGTAATTAAGGATTGATTAAATAAAGGGTAATTAATCAATAATAAGTGATTATAAAGCAATTAAGTTAATGTAATTAATTAAGGATGAATGTAATTAATTATAGTTAATTAATTAATGACGTAACTAAAGGTTAATTACTGTATTTGGTTAATCTGTAAAATTAATAAAAGGCTAATTACTTGAATGTAATTAAAGAATAATCAATCAAGGATGATTAATGAAGATGAATGATTAGATGGTGATTAATAAGTTGATTTGTAATTAATTAATGGTTATGTAAGCAAGATTTATGTGATGAAAGTTATTAATTTAATTTATTTTAAATTAATCAGAAATGCAAGTAATTAATTTAATTCATTTTAAATTAATTAGAGATAGTGTGATTAATTAATCCTTGCTTATTATGGATGGATGATATTGATTGCCTTGAATGGTTTGAGATCTCAGATATGAGCTAAGTGATGTTGTGTGATATGGATGCTTTGGTTGAAGTATGATGATAATGTGAATTATCTATTTGTGATGATAATATGGATTATCTACTTATGTGATATTGTGATTTATCTATCTATGTGTATATAGATAATGAATTGAATTGTTTTAAACTTTAAAACAACTTGGACCTAAAAGATAGCGTTTTGGATTTCGATGAGACCGGGATCGGGTTTTCAGATTTGGATATCCGAAAACCACATCGATCCAAATTAACGACAGATCATGAATCTCAAGTGAAGATGAAGATTCAGTGTGCAAGAGTTATCGTCGTTAACTTTGAGGGTGATTCCTAAATGAGTGTAACGAGATAATGCCTTCGATTTCGTTCGAACCCGGAACGAACTTGTACGGATTAAATGCTTATACAACATCGTCAGGTGGACGATGAACATTCTAAGGTAGATGTGTTCTATGAAGGTAATCGTAGCCTCAATCCTCATCAACCGGGAATGGCTAAAACAGTGGAGGTGCAGCAAGGCTAAGTGAGTCGCGCTCAAGTAGGACAAGATTTTCCCCTGTCTAGAAGTCCCTTTTATTCGGCTGTGTGGGGCAGTTAATTCGCGACAACTGCCGGGGTTGTCTTGTTCGGGACTGTCAAGTAAGGGATGGTTCTGGCCTTGTGTTGCGGGAGATTGGGAGTAATCCTCGGTAAGGTGATCTAGACCCCGTACTGTGACGGCCGGTACCCCACTAGCCCTGCCATTGATGGAAACCCATTCTTCCTACGTGCCCTTACAGTTTTGATTGTATTACCCACTTTGTGGCTAGTATGCTGGAATTTAATCATGTAACAATTTCAGCTATTTCTTATTTATTTGAAAACCCTAGACCTTATTATAATATCACTGGATTTTCTATCAAATGTTTTGGTTAGCGTAAGGTAAAAACTTACCCATGTTTATGTATGGGAAGTCTTACGTGATACCTTTTGTTTTCAAAGGTTTTCAAAGTTAAGCAAATTAAACCGTTTGCTCACACTAGACCCATGTCCGACCCGAGTGTTTATTTTCTGTTTTATTAAACTCTTGGGTACTCATATTATGTATGAGTAGTCGAGGGATTCAGATTAGCTTTGACGAATTTCTGGAGGAGATTTGGAGCAGGAGGCTTCAGCGTATAGATATATAGAGTTTCCGCTATGATGATGTATTGTATTGATGTACTTGAGTTGTATGATAGACAGAAATTTATAACTGTCTAGTATGTGTTGTATAAGCTTAGCTACTTTGATAGATGTTGTGTATTATGTAATACTTATGTGATTAATATAATTTATTTGTTCATCTGTTGAGATTCTGATGTTGTTTCTTTCTTTCTTCTCTATCTTTTCTCTTTTCTATCCCTTTCTTTCTTACTCATGATGCGTCTTTCTGGGGAGTGAAAGGCGGATCATGACAGTTGGTATCAGAGCATTAGGTTGAGTGAATACTAGAGTGATTTCTTTCTTGAGAGAGCATATTTGTAATTTTAATATATATATATATATATATATATACACACACACACACGCACACACACCTGATTTGTTGGATTACCTGTTTGGGTTTTCCAATATAAGTTCTAGAGGTAGATAGGGTAGTGGTGTGTGTAACACGACTATCAATGGTAGTGGTCCGAGTGATTGAGGATGGAAGTGTGTCTGCCGAGACTTTAGACCCAGTACCGTCTCGAGTAGGCTTTGCTGTGGTGTAAGGATTTCACCAATCTCTGAAGGAAACCTTTAAAAGGTTCGGATTCCATCTTTGAAGTAGGGTGAGTAAGTTTGGATCTGTCGGTTAGGAAGAAGCTAGTGATGGTATGTTGGCAACTTCGGAAAGTAGTAGCTGTGTGATGAGATGCAGTGACTATAGATGTTTCCGAAGATGTTTCTTTGGAACAAGCTTAAGGAAGTATGTTAGCATCGGTGATGTGGTTGAGTTCAGTAGGGGTTTATGTTTGGTTTGAGGTCTGAGTTTCTCGAAGAGCTTTGGATTAGGAAGTCTTTGACATCTGTGTCAGCAGTGCAGCTTGGAGTGTTCTGTGTGCCGGCAAGAAGGTCTTCTGTAAGCAATTTTCTAGAGGTGGAGTTCAGAAGCTGTGGAATGGATCCCTTTCTTCGGCGGATTGACTGAATAAGCATAAGCTGTTCTGATTGGTAAGAGAGAACAGTTTCCTTGGATATTAGGCAGGGTTTATCGCAAAAGTGACTTACGATAGTTGGATGTTCTCTTGAGTTATCTTCTGCTTGGATCGAGGCTTCCCTGGGTATGGAAGTTGTTAGAGGTTTTTCCGGATGTCTTTGAGGAAGTCAGAAGTCTGCCTTAGCATCTGGAGATTGAGTTTTCTTATCGACTAGAATTCCAGGAGTGATACTGGTGGTTCATCTTAGTAGAAGAATGGCTCATAGAGATAGAGTTTGGTGAAGCAGCTCAGGATATCGTGGAACTTCTGAATTTTCTTTTATAGATCTATTGAACTATATCTCTGGGATGTGTTGTTTAGTTTGTGCTCGTATTCATCATCGGATTTTCTCATCTACTTCAAATCAGAGTTGTGCAGCGGAAGCAGTTTGGAAGTGATTATGTTTTGTGTTTTTCGGATAGGAGAAGTAAGTTCAGTCTTCTGATATTTGTGGAGTGGAGTTGGTGTTCTTGATTTTAGATTGATCTTGAGAGGATCATTCTGTTGGGTTGTTTTTGGTCTAGTTTGTTTCTAGAGGCATCAGCGAAGGTTGAGCTGATCAGAAAGGATGATGGCAGCGTAGGATCGTCAGGAGAGTTTTGTGGATAAGAGAGGAGATTGATTTTGGATAAGTTTTCTTCGATCAAAGCGGCTTTAAGTTTTTGTAGGACTAGGAATCTAGCTCCGAGGTATTGGATCTTTCCATATTCTGGTAAGGATAAATGCTTTGGTTTTCAAGGTTGAATTGCCAGTTTGGATGACAGGAATTCGATGTGTTTCACCTATCCCAGAGGGAGTACGTGTATGATCCATCGCTGGTTGTGGAATCTACAGTTCAGGAGGATTTGGTGTTGAGCAGGACTTGACTGTGGTCTGATATCCTGTTCAGATTGCAGATCTAGATGAGTAGGAGCTCTGTAGCTTAGCGGTATAGTTAGTTTGGATTCAGTAGAGCGATATTCTAGTGTTTGAACCAGGGAAAATCGAGATAGTGCTTGGGATTCTATCCTGATTTGTGTCAGGATCATTAGATTTGTTTGATTTGAGTGAATTGATTGCTATGGTTGTTAGCATATGGTTGATAATATATGCTTGTGGTTTTAAAATTAAAATTGTTGATGGATTATTAATTACCTTTGCTTTTAAATTTCGCGGACGAAATTCTTTTAAGGAGGGAGGAATGTGATGACCCGGAATTTTGGGCAATATCAATTTAATAATCTGTATTAAAAATTAAATTGATTTGATAATTGTCTTTTATAATTTTAATTTAATTTGGCAAATTTATTCTTTTAAAAGCAAATAAATATCTAGTTGATAAATTTTATCTTTTTTAAAAAAGTTAATAAAATATTTTCTATTTATAATATATATATATATATATATATTAAATATTTGTATATATTGTTAATAGGAAAGCTTTGGTTGTATTTAATAAATAAATAAAATCATGTTTTTATGTTCTTATATATTTTGGTAATTTGGAAATTATGTTTAAATATATTATAAAACTTTTCAAAGGTTATTTAAGTAAATAACTAGATGGTTTTAAAATACATAAGATAAATGTTTAATTGTTTAAAAAATAGATTTTTAGCTTAAGTTTAAATTTAAATAAGATTAACAAAAAGATTTGTTTTATTTTCTTTTTAAATATTGCTTAATAAATATGATTTGTATTAGATATGAAAGTTTAAGATACAATTAACATGATATATTAGTTCATTTAGAAAGATAAGTAATTTAGATATGTAATAAGATAATCTCTTTTATAAATTATTTAAAATTGATAAATGTGTTATTTTCAAATAATAAGTATAATGTATTATTTTTATATATAAATATAATAGATTTTAAGGAATATAGGATTTTTTATTTTCAAAATTAAATAGTAGTTATATATGTATATATATATAACTTAATTTTTAAATTGGATTTTAGAATTTAATTTGAATTTGAATTTGAATAAATTTTAAAATTCAAAAGATAGATATTTAAAATGTTTTGGATTTTAAAAATATATGTATAAGCTTTTAATTATATATAATTAGTTTAAAAACATTTTCTTTAAGGTAATATATATATATATAAGTATTTATAAACTAATAAATTAATATAAAAGCTCTTATTTACATTTAAAATAAATAGAAAATTAGAAAATACAAGTGTAAATATTTAAAGCTTGTTTTAAACAAGTGTTAAATAATGAGTAAGGGTAAATGACAAGTGTTAAGATGTTAAACAAGTGTCCTTTTAATTTTTGATTTTTCTTTTTATTTTTAATAAATCACATTTTTCACTTATATAAACATATGCTTTCTCACCTTCCATTTTTTTCTATTTCTTTTCTAGATCTAAGAAAATTTTCAGCCTACAACAATTTCAAAAGCAAATCTGAAATCCACTTCTCAAACAAAATAACTGTAACAACCCGCATATTTATCGATTTTATATTTAAATATTTTACCGTTAGTCGGATTTTAGTCCGAAAAGCTACTTTTTGCATACGGTCGAATTAGGACTCGGGACCACTCCCATTGAGTTTAAAATGCCGTTTGCGACCTTTTTGAGTATAAGCTTCGATATGTTTGGAGAAAGTTGATTTTTGCTACTTTTCACTTTGGGTTTGGTTTTGGGCTCAGCCCTATGTTAACTTATGCTCAAATCTGAGCCACTCTTCCCCACTCACCCTCATTCTCTTCTCTTTTCGGTTTTTATAACATTAATGGTGGGAGAGATTGGAAATTAAAAACTCCAAAACCCTAGTTTCTCTTGCAAATCAAATTCCTAGCTCCAAACTCAAGAAGAACCCATTGATTCAAGCTCAATTGGATTGTGTTGAAGAGAGGTTGATTCTCCATTTGCTTTCAAGCTTCTTATTGTTTGATTTTGTGAAAAGGTTAGATTTTTATCTCACATCTATGACTATAAGTATCTTTGGTTATTAGGTATGAATTCCTAACAATTATTCATGTGCAATTGCATTTGATTTGGATTAGATTTGTAAATATTCCAATTTTTGGTGTTTAAAGCCAAATCTTTAAGAATCATAACTTTGTTGTTTGATCATGCTTTAAGAGGTGTTTCGGAGAGCCTATAAGTCAGGGTTGTCGCTTGGCATTAATCCCTTGTCTTCGTCGCTTGTCCGATCGCTTCCGTTTGGATTTTCGCCCATTTTCGGGCAAGGCTGATTTTTGCCTACAGGGGGATTTCAGACGTCTGAACCCAATTTCAGACGTCTGGTTTCAAATTCAGACGTCTGGTTTGGAAATTCAGACGTCTGGAATTGGTCTCTGGAAAACGCGAAAAGGCAGAGAAGAATTTCAGACGTCTGGAAATCCATCCAGACGTCTGGTTAGTGGTTCAGACGTCTGGAAGGTAATTTCAGACGTCTGAAATGTGCAGTTTTGCCTATTTTCGCTGTTTTTGAGTATATGTCCAACTTTAATCGATTCGTGTTGATTCTCTTTTTGTTGTTATCATTTATTATGGACTTTGATGACATTTTCATCGTGATTTTTGGGAATATCCATTTTGATGGATTCGGTATCGATTTCTTTGGATTTTTATTCACATCTTCGTATGTGAATTTTAGTGATTGATTGTTCCTACAATCTTCTTTGTGTTTTGTCACTTTAAAAATATAAAGGTTTTCTATACTAGTAGTAAATGTCAATACTCTTTCCTCAAACGATTTCAATACTATTTTAATACCAAATTCGTTTATAAAACCGTTTTCCAATCTATTAGTATATATATAAACCTTTACCTCACTCGTATGAGAAATCTAATTAAACGACTTAGTAAAACAAGTGGTATGAAACGCTTGCGTTCACTTTGTCGGTTAATTCTTGGACTTGTTTGATTGAATCTCTTGTGACAATTTTATAGTGGAGATCTACGGTTTGTTCGTAAATATTTAAGTTAAGCAAGTGGTTATGGGACATGAAGCTAAACTCATATATTTACTAGCTTAGTGTAATTGACACTTCTCGATGATCATGACGATCATTTTTGTGATTTAGACTAGCAATGTGCGATGTCTCTTTGACTGCGCGGGAGACTAAACCCCGTTTTGTGGAGTTTCGACTCAAATTGGTGGGGTAGCAACCCACGGTCTTTGGACCATTCGTGTGTCAGGTCTTCGGACCATTCGTGTGTCAAATTAATGGCTAGCTACCTGAAATAGCTTCTCGTTCATGTGTTACAGCTGTTGGTGAGTTTTCATGCTCCCGTTCGTGTGATAGGCCAACCCCCTATTTTGTGTGATTTCTGGTTTTCGTGTGTCGAATTCTGGAATTTCCTTCTTCACCTATTTTTGTGATTTCTATCGATATGATTTATCAATATTTGTGCATAGGTGAATTTGTGTGTCATTTACTGGATTTCTTGAGATGATTTCTAGAATTTGTGCTTCACCAATTTTCGTGATTTCCATTGATAAGTTTTATCAATATTTGTGTATTGGTGAATTTGTGTGTCATTGACTTTTGTGATTGACTTTGATATAATCGTCAATATTTGTGGTTTGATGAACGAAATAAGGAGTATGGCATTTCTTTGATTCTTGTGTAGATTTGGTGATATTGATTAATCTCTCGTTGATTTTCAATTACTTATATATATCACAGCTTGGAATTGTGATTATTATGTGTTTGGTCATATCTCTTATTCTATATCGTTTCATCTGACATCTATAGTTAGACTGATCCGTTTATTATTTTCTTATTAAATAATACTCGGGTCAGACCGAGATGTTACAGGTGCTTCTGCTTGACCTCTCACTTGGGATTGATTTCTCTGACTTTTGGCTTACTACTTAGATTAGTAGTTTGTTTTGGTGTATACATTCGAGATATAGACTCCATAATGTATACTTATTCTTTTGTGTAGTTCATGTAACTATTCTTTTGTGATATTGTGGATCTTTTTAGACCGCTACTCTGATGTACACTTATTAGTGTAATATTCATATCTATTTCCGCCTTTATGATATGAATTGTCTGTGACTGATTTATGTTATGTTTATTTCTGTATTTGTTTCCGAAGATATTATAGCCACTGTGTAATAGCTTTGAGTTTGTGTCGGTATGTCGGATTTCCTCTTGATAAAGTATTGCATGTTATACTATCTGACATATCGATGCTCGCACAAAGTAATTACACGGATGGTCGCTCCTCAACAGCCTTATTCTCCGTGCTAGTCGACAGCATTCACCGTAATGTTCTTGTCTAGCGTGGGTATAGAGGTGGGGCGTCACAATAACTCAAAACAAATTCTGTAATCAACATCTTCCTCAAACCTATACAAATTCCTCAACAAACCAGTGAATCAAACACCTCTCTAACCAAAATTAATATCCTGTAATTTATTTTCAATTTCAAAACCAAGAACTTATCAAAATCAAAACCTGAGATCAAAATTCAATAAGCGTGCAAATACATTTTTCTTCATCTTGGGATCAATGAGCCTGCATGCGTTCTTCAGCAAGTTCAAGCAGTTTCGGTTCATCAATCAAAGAAGAAATTTTAGCATGTACTTTTCAAAAGCCAAATCATCTTCCCTACATTTAAGTTTTCAAGTTTTTTTTTAAAATTCCATCAACTCAAGTTTAAAGTTTTCAAACTGTTTCGAAAGCAAAGCCCATGTTCAGCATCTCTTTAAGGTGAGTAAACCTTGCATTTAAAAACAGTTTTAAATCCGGTTGATGCTTGTGTTGAATATTGTTGTAATATAGTACAATATTTACAGGAATGTTTGATTTTTGAATGCATGTTTGAAATAAGATAAATGCCTATCCAAAATCTCTGTACATATAATATAAGATCTCTGTTATTTCCAGGCTCCTGTTTGATTTAAAAATTCATATCTTCACAAAATTTTAGAATTTGGCTATGATTCATAAATGAAATATGATTAGCTTAGTGTAATATGAATTTTAAAAAATAGTTTTATAGTTTTTATTTAGAGAATATTTCAAAAACACAAGAATGCAGGAATTATCTGATTTTGGTTTAAAATCAAATATTTTAAATTTATGATTCGAAGTCATAAACAAAATTGTAATGGCACATGATGAATTTAGAAACCAGATTCAAATTTTTTTTTTTGGTATTCACTATGTTAATCAAAGTTGAAGGATTTTGGGGTTTTCACGTATATTAGGTGATCGATGGTGATTCAGAGGTAGGCGTTGTTGTCTAAGATGGCCTAGGGGATGAGGATCACTGAAAAATAGTTCGAGAGTTTTTTGGTGATTGGAGTTGCTTGGCGAAGCTAGGCTAGGGTTTTTGGGGGTAGTTCTGTCGAGTAACTAGGCGAGGCGATTTCTCTTTATCAAAGCGTCGAGTTCGATCGCATGGCAAGGGATCGAAGCAAGGTGATGTAGTGATGCTCTAGGAGGAGGGCCGGTGTTTCCAGCTGCCGTGATCATCGTGGCGATCCAGTTTTGTTAGCATGGGTTTGGGGTCTGTCGTTGTCAGATTGCTCGTTTTCGTTTGGATGACGATGGCATCGATCTGGGGGTTCATACGTGATGTCGAGGTGATCGCCGACTTGGAGGCGTCGTTGGCACGGTGAGAGCATCGTCTAGAGCATCGTGCACGTGCACGAGTGCCTTCGAATATCATTTGATCTGTAGCTTTGGGAAGAAGGTCTTGTCTCAGGATGTGCTCACGTATTTTGCCGTGATGTCTTGAAGCAGTTGAAGACGAAGAGTTACTCGTGTGTTGCCTCACGAATTCTGGTGTTAGAACTCGGGTCGAACTCGATTCATTTGCGTGCTTTACTCGAAAGCTAGGATGTAGAGCTCATGTGTTTGCTCGAGTTTTTATTTTTGGCTCAGGTTTGATTATTGGCTTGTAACAGGTTTCAAACTTTGTAAAAAAAATATTTCGAGCTTAAAGCAAAATGAAATCAGGTTTTCAAGATAAATATTTTATAAAGTTTATTATCAAAGTGTTTAAAACAAATATTAAGTTATTAAAATAATTTGTTTCCAAAAAGAGGAATGTTTTATACAAGATTAATGGTGGTTAAAAATTTAATAAGTTTTAAAAAGGAGTTGATAAGTAAGTTTTCAAAAGAATAAGATTTTAAATTTAAATAAATTTTGGTTTAAAAACTTTTCTCAATCTCTTTTACATAAAAAAAAGTATTCTTTAATTTTGATTCAAAAAGGGTTGTAAATTGATTTAAATTTTGTTAAAGTTAAGTGTGTTAATTATTTTTAGATCTTAAATTTTAAAATGAAATTTAAAGTGTAAATTTAAAGATAAGATTTCAAAGACTTTGTAAATGATAATTAAATCATGTATAAGGATAATACTTTATCTTAAAGATAATTAAGATTTAAATGTTTGAAATTGATTAAGTTAAAGAGTAATTAATCTATTTAATTAATTAAGGATTTTTAACTAAGTACTTAAGGGATCATTAGCTAATTAATTGGAGGTTAATAATGTGCAATTAAGGATCTTTAATTAGATAAGTTAAGTTTATAAATTAATGTTTAGGAATTAATTAATCACGTAATTAAAAGATTAATTAAGTTTCAGTTAAGCACTTAATTAATTAAGTAATTAAAGATGAATTAATTTGTGACTAATAATTAATTAAATTGTAATTAATATGATTAATTAAAGAATAATTACTTAAGGAAGTAATTAACGAATTTTTAATAGTTAATGAAGGTCATTAACTAGGGATTATTAGATAATTAATAAATGTGATTAATTTTAATAATTAATTATATTAATTAATTAAAAATAATCATTTTTGGAATTGTTTAAGTATAATTACTTAATGAAAGTAACTAAAAGGATTAATTACTTAATGTAATTAATTAAATTAATGTGATTAGTTTAAGTTAATTAATTAGTTTAATTAATAATCATTGGATGATGGGTTAAGTATAATTACTTTGTGTAATTTACTAAGTATAATTAATTAGTAAAGTAATAAGTGGATAATTACAGGATGTAATTAATTGAAGAATGAAAGGTAATTGGGTTTAATTACTTAGTGTAATTAATAAAGAAGGATACTTACTTAGTGGAAGTAATTTATAATTAATTACTTAGTGTAATTAATCTAAGAATTGATTAAAGTTATTTGAAGGTAATTAATTAAGGGTAATTAATTACTGATTGTGATTAATCACGGTTGATTAATGAATAAAGATTGATTAAAGATTAATAATTAAATATGATTAATAATTAATTAACAAATAATTAAGGAATCATTAATTGATGTAATTAATGATGTAATTAAGGATTGATTAATTAAAGGGTAATTAATCAATAATAAGTGATTACAAAGTAATTAATTAAATATAATTAATAATAGGTAATTATTTAATGAAGTAATTAAAGGTTAATTACTGTATTTGATTAAGAATAATCGTAAAATTAATAAAAGGCTAATTAATTGAATGTAATTGAAGAATAATCAATCGAGGATGATTAATTAAGATTAATGATTAGATGGTGATTAATTAATTGATTTGTAATTAATTAATGGTTATGTAAGCAAGATGTATGTGATGAAATTAATTAATTTAATTTATTTTAAATTAATCAGAAATGCAAGTAATTAATTTAATTCATTTTAAATTGATTAGAGATAGTGTGATTAATTAATCCTTGCTTATGTATGGATGGATGATATTGATTGCCTTGAATGGTCTGAGATCTCAAATATTAGATAAATGATGTTTTGTGATATGGATGCTTTGGTTAAAGTATGATGATAATGTGAATTATCTATTTGTGATGATAATATGGATTATCTACTTGTGTGATATTGTGATTTATCTATCTGTGTGTATATAGATAATGAATTGAATTTTTTTAAACTTTAAAACAACTTGGACTTAAAAGATGGCGTTTTGGATTTCGATGAGACAGGGATCGGGTTTCCAGATTTGGATATCCGAAAACCACATCGATCCAAATTAACGATAGGTCGTGAATCTCAAGTGAAGTTGAAGATTCAGAGTGCAAGAGTTATCGTCGTTAACTTTGAGGGTGATTCCAAAATGAGTGTAACGAGATAATGCCTTCGGTTTCGTTCGAACCCGGAATGAACTTGTATGGATTGAATGCTTTCAGAACATCGTCAGGTGGACGATGGGCATTCTAAGATAGATGTGTTCTATAAAGGTAATCGTAGCCTCAAGTCTCATCAACCGGGAATGGCTAAAATAGGGAAGGTGCAGCAAGGCTAAGTGAGTCGCGCTCAAGTAGGACAAGATTTTCCCCTGTCTAGAAGTCCCTTTTATTCGGCTATGTGGGGTAGTTGATTGCGACAACTTCCGGAGTTGTCTTGCTCGGGACTGTCCAGTAAGGGATGGTTCCGGGCTTGTGTTGCAGAGAATTGGTAGTAATCCTCGGTACGGTGATCTAGGCCCCGTACCGTGACTGGAGGTACCCCAGTATCTCTGCTATTGATGGAAACCCATTCTTCCTACATGCCCTTACAGTTTTGATTGTATTACCCACTTTGTGGCTAGTATGCTCGAATTTAATCATGTAACAATTTCAGCTATTTCTTATTTACTTGAAAACTCTAGACCCTGTTATAATATCACTGGATTTCCTATCAAATGTTCTGGTTAGCGTAAGGTAAAAACTTACCCATGTTTATGTATGGGAAGTCTTACGTGATACCTTTTGTTTTCGAAGGTTTTCAAAGTTAAGCAAATTTAAAACGTTTACTCACACCAGACCCATGTCTGACCCAAATGTTTATTTTCTGTTTTATTAAACTCTTGGGTACTCATATTATGTATGAGTAGTCGAGGGATTCAAGTTAGCTTTGACGAATTTCTGAACGAGATTTGAAGCAGGAGGCTTTAGCGTATAGATATATAGAATTTTCGCTGTGATGATGTATTTTATTGATGTACTTGAGTTGTGTGATAGATAGAAATTTGTAAATGTCTAGTATATGTTGTATAAGCTGTGTAACTCTGATAGATGTTGTATGTTATGTAGTACTTATGTGATTAATATAATTTATTCGTTTCGCTGTTGAGATTCTGATTTTGTTTCTTTCTTTCTTCTCTATCTTTTCTCTTTTATATCCCTTTCTTTCTTACTCATGATGCATCTTTCTGGGAAGTGAAAGACGGGTCGTGACATTGGGGTTAGTATCACGGTCAACTCGGGTCAACTCGAAGTCAAAGTCTCTGGCCAGAGCAGTTCGGTTAATAATAATTGTTATTATTAAACCAAGGACTTTGTGTTTGGACTATAGAGTTGAATATGAATGATATTGGAAAACTTGACCATTATCAAATTCTATAAGTCCAAAGTGATAGTTTTGACGAAGAGAATTGGTGTGAATAAAAGTCATATCCTCGTAATGCTTAGTAAAGAAAAATTGGATTTTATCGAAGCCAAATATGCGATAAATTTGGCCAAAACGTCACACCACCTGCTAAGTGGCATGTGAACGTTAATATTCAAATAGTTTGATATTAATCCCTGACTAAATTTACACCCGACTAGTCATACATCCGAAACGATAAATTCCCCATCGACCAAACGGTTTAAATTAATTTCTAATTGTTATAAAGTAATTAAATCAATTAATATTTATGAAATATTAATTATAAAATTTGATTATGATTTAATGAATAAATATTATTTAATATACTTATAATAGTTATAAATATATCAATCGATATACAATATCGATAAGCGATTAAATGGATTTAATTGTATAATATATTTCTTAGGTTAAATGTGTTGAAGGCCCATTATAGGGCTTGTTATTTTCGGCAGCAAACACGGGTATAAACAGCTCATTTTTGGGTAAAGGCTGCTTGATTTTAGATGGCTGAGATTAAAGGAGAACTAGTATGAGATGGTATCCACGCTTTCTCCTTTCTATACACTATACAAGCATTTTAACCAAGTTTGATCGGTATCTTTTTTGCTACCACCTCTTCTATTCCTTGCTGGCCAACAATCACTACTCCCTCCATTTCATCAAGATCAAATGTAATTAAATTCGATCGCTATTGGATAACTGGTAGTAGCGGTTCAAGGACTAGCTTTTTGTTGAACCAGAAATAGTTTTAAGAGGCAAAAATATCTTTTCATGGTGGACTTCAAGGCTTTGGAACTAATGTATAATTTTAATTAAAATACAATTATCGGTACACAATTATAATATTTTATTATATATACATAGTACATAGGTAATCAAGTGACGATTCTGATATGCAAGTAATATTATTACAAAGTTGTTTGGTTGTATGTATGGGTATATATTAATTTTTTTTATCAAATATACATCAGGTCAGTACGGCTCAAAATAAAAAAAATTATATTTTATCAAATTAGTATACATATGATTGGGGGTTTTACGCTCAGGGAAAAAGTTAGAGAAAAATTTAGTTTCAGAGACAAGAAGTTTGCATTATAGGCTGAAGGACACCTTTTAGTGTAAATCACATAATGATAGTTGCAACTATCATTTTCTATTCACACTAAATGTTGTCCTTCAGACTAAAAAACAAAATTGTTGTCCCTAAGACTATTTTTTTTTGCAACTTCTTCCCTATGTCTATTTTCCTGTGTATTATTTAATTGATACATATAGTTTATAACTAAATACATCATACTTTAATAAAAAATAGTCATATAACTTTATATATGAAGAAAATTAAAACAATAATAACTTTCGACAGCGAATAAAATATTTTATTATTCAATACTTTTTAAATCAATTTATATTACATAAATAAATTATATTACTTCAAATATGTGAAAAATATATTTTATAAATAATAAAATTAAAAGAATCTTATTAACAAAAAATTATAAAATAATATTTTTTATTTTTAAATTAATTTTCTAATTTCGATCGAAAATAAAAAATCATTTTAAAATAATTTTTAAACCAAAAAAATGTGGAAAGTTTTTTCAAAGTATAAGATATCATTTAAGATTTTATAGAATTTAAAATTCAAAATAAAAATTAGAAATTAATTTTTAATTAATATTTAAACACTTTTTGCATAGATATTTATATAAAATATATATTAAAATAAAAAAAAATATGTATGATGTATGTATGTATTTACAGAGCCGTGCGCAAGACCTAGGAAATTATATTTATCAAAATATTTTATGAATTTTACTTATATATATATACACATATTCGTTATTTCATTATAAATATATTTGTATATAAATATTTGAAAAAAATCTTTTCATTGTACTTAGATATATATATATATATATATATATATACATACACATATATATTGCTTATGTTTAAAAAATATATTTTAAAACATTTATAAATAATTTCTTTATATTTATATAAATTTATTATGTAATATATGTATATTTGAAATGAATATTTTATACATATAATTATATATATATGCACTTGTATACTTTTATAAAATTATTTAAACAAAACTTATATATACATGCACACACACACAATTTACATATAAATAATAGTGAATTGAATAGATGTAACGTCCCACCTTTTCGCACGATTTAAACAGACACACATGCCGATTCAAACCATACGGAAGGGCGGATTGTTATGGGGTAAATAAGAAAAACGAGAAAGAAATAAAAGAAAACAGAATCTCGCAGCGGAAGGATAAAATATAATAATAAAATATAAAGTTTATAAATCTGTTTACAAAACATTTATATAATACATATCAGAGTTACACATACCAATAACAATGCAGCGGAACAGTGTAGTGTACTAGTATAAATAATAATAATATACATCTTCGTCTTCGTCCTCCAGAGCTAAATCTTCAAATCCTGAAACGCTCGAACTGACCCGAGCGAATTGAAAAGACAAAACACTCAAGTCAGAACTAAAAGATCTTATGTAAGTTAAATTAACAAAAATAAATATGAGTGCAGTAACTCAAGAGATGCTCGGGATTTACATCTCCTAAGGATCCGTTAAACTATTTACTATATAGTATATTGCGCTATTATAATAGTGTCTATTTGTAAAATAAACTTACTTTTAAATAGCGTTAAGGCTTTACATTTTCCACCTTAACACAGTTATATATTCCCATAGTCTATATAGTACCGTAATCTCCCTCGTACTGGGCGTCGTCAGAGGGCACTCCATAGGTATGGTACAAAACCAAAATCGTATAAGGCGTGCTAGGGTAGGTGACACGGCACAACTAGGCAATGCCAGGGTAGATATACCAATTGCTATCCGGGCTGATGGAAACGCGCAGCGCGCAGCTACCGCCCACCTCGAACAAACACCCCCAAAATCAAAGAAATCAATAGTGGCCACCGAATCAATCCAAAGTCAAAGTATAGTATCGAAGGAGTGCGTTCGATCAGAGGAATGACCTCATTGGCCCGAGAATCGCTCCTGTTTTAGCCACCTTATGCCAACTCACGGGAGTCGGGTCCACGTATTTACCATGCAGGAAACGCCTCCACCAACCTACTTCATTCTGGAATCTCCACCGCGTACACGGTTGTTAAAGTGGTTTTCGGAGTTGGCAGAGAGAATGACAACTTCCGATCCCGGTCTCTTCAACAACCAAACATTATTATAACACCGCGGTCATTTAAAATAATTATACTTTAAAACCAGAATAAAATATCCATTTTAAACCCATATAAATACGATATCGTTTATATTTTTAAAACGCCAAACCAATACGATATCATTTAGGCCCAAACCAACATAATGTCATTTTATTTTCCAATATATATTCTTTCCAAACTCATAGGGTTTTCAAAGTAAAATATTTAGAAATAAAAACTCTGGAATATAATATTTCCAAATTATACTACCTTGAAAATGATAACTTTGAAACAAATTTCCATCTCTCAAATGGTTAAATATTAAATTTTTTTTATTTACATTTCACAAATCAATTCCAAATATCGATTTAAACTTCCAAATACCAATTTTAATTCTTATGTTTCAAAGCTTTAAATATTTCACCATTTCAAAAAAAAAAAACAACTCATTTGACAAATCCATATGTATCAAATTCAATTACTTCTTATTTAGACTTGAAATGTTTACTTAATGAATTCAATATAATTTAAGTAAAACCTTTAACTTCACATAACTGGATAATCTTTCAATTTATTAAACTTGATATATTCATTTAAATCACTCTACATAAAAATCAAGTTATAAAATTCATGCCCTTTAAAAATTAATAACCTTTATATTTAATTCCAAATTTTACTCAATATTTATCTTCCGACCTTATTCTCATTTAAGTCAATAAAACTCCAGAACTTAAATTTTAAATAAATGCTTAATCATATTTGATCTTAAAAATCAAACTTTATTTTATACTTCAAAACAATTTATACAAAGCTTAAAACCAGAAATTACAATATATAAATAACCTTTATTAATAACCAAATCAAAAACCCATAAACCATATATATAGCTTTGCAAAAACCATAGAAAAACATTTTAGAAAATAATTTTGTATATATACCGCGGTGCCTGTATAAAATTTTCTACCCTATGGTCAAATGATACAGATGTTTATCATTTCAATCCGCAATTTAAAATAAAAATGCGGTTGTATATCATTTCAAACCACAATCCCGAATGAATGAAATGCATGATAACTTGCAGTTTATACAATATACAATATAGCATCCATTCATCCAAATATCAATCATCAACCATTATTTGCAATCATCATCCAATTTAAACAATCATCAATATAGAGCATATAAATTATACAGGTAATAAATAACAGGTATTAACTAACAGTTTATATTCAATAATAAATTTAATAACTGTTACTAGCAATTTATATGCAAAAATAAATTCAAATTTAACTGTCAGTTGATATGAAATAAAAATTTAACATAACTATGACTGGCAGCTAATATGCAAATAAATAAATTCTACCTGTTAAATTTATATGCAATAAATAAAATAAATTAACAGTTACATTAAATAAATGCAATTTAACAGAGATAATGAATAAAACATACCAAACAGTCATAAACTAATTTCTACTCATATCTAAAATTAATTTAACACACATAAGAAGTTTTAGAAATTGTGAGTGGGTTAAAACACTCACCTTTTGAATTTAAATTCAATTTAAACTCAAAAATTTGACGGTCTCCAAATTGGTCCAAACCAGCGTCAACAGATCTGGAATTTAATTACGATCCTAACAAAAAAAATCTCACGTGAATCTGACTACGTATGAGAAAGTTATTCGAAAATTTCGATTGAAACAAAAACAAAATAAACAAATATACCCCATCACCATGCCACGTCACAGGCCACGTCCTTCTTCTCAAATTCGAGCACGCTACAGCACCAATAAAAAAAAACGGACAGTACCAACAGAGTACGCTCTTCGAGAATTATGACATATAATTTTACTGGAATTTTTAGAGGAGTTTGAATTTTTTTTTATTTTTTTATTTGGACTGTAATTGGATCTAGAAATTTTGCAGCCATTGGAAGAGAAGAAGTTGAAGAAAAGAACACACAGAGAGAAATGAAGATAGATGGAGGCTAGGGTTTACATAGCCTATAAATAGACAAAGTGAAATAGGATAGGTGGGCACGAATCATAAACGCGGAAAACGGTTGTTGGCCCACCAGAATATTTTATATTAATTGGATACGTTACGGATAAATAAATAAATAAATTTCTTCCTCAGACATTTACATTGAATTTTAAACGTATTTACAAATGTAAATTTAGATGCTTCATTTATAAGTTTCAATATAAATTCACAATTTCATTAAATTCCAAATTCATAGATAAGTTTCCATTTTCAACTAAATTTCTAAATTACCATAATAATTATCTTAGATTTTTGTTCATTCTCAATAGATTTAACTATTGTAAATTGACTAAGTTTTCAAACTATAAAAATCCACATTTCTATGTATATATATATTTGAATTCCCTACTAAAATATTTTATTTATATTTCGCAATTACTTCCAATCCATTTTTTTTGGCATCGCACTATTACTTAAATAAATAGCCTATACCAACATTAATTATCATTAATTTGAAAACGGGTTACCAAATTTTGGATTTTATTAATAATTATTATTTATTACTTCATTGTTTATTCAAATTTAGACAATTTAAGATGTTTCTTAAACGCTGAGTACATTATTAACTTCAGCGTAAAACTTCAGTTATAAATTAACTTTGCAGAAATCCTTTAGTTGAACTTTCATTTAATTATCCTATCTATTGGTATCCCATAGATGGGAATTCCTAAAACATCTCCGAATTCCAACTTAATTTCAATCACATAAAATGTTCTATTCAGTTTCCAATAAATTCAATAAATTCAAATTATCATGTTCTAAATAAAGTTTACGTTATTTCCACCTATAAGCTACAAATAACAACGAATGTTGCATTTGATTTAGATTCTAAATAAATTGATGGTTAATAATTAATAATTCTCACTATTGCCCGATTTATTCCCATTCATGCTTAAATTACCACCAACCAATCATTAAATTTACCTATCTTTTTTATTGATTCCATAAAATTTATTTGCCCTGAGTTAGTTACTGCATTTATCAAATTTCAATTTCGCAATCACCTTAAATACATAAATTGGTATTGCATTAACATTTAAATTTATTAGCTTATGTTAACACTATTAACATTAATTGCAATGTATTACCAATTTTAGTCACTACCCTAACTACAAACTCATATTAACCTACATTATTCCTAAGAATTTCATTGGTTTTTCTTATATTAAATTTATCAACCATATTAATTAAGGTTTTTTAAAAACAATTAATAAAATTCCCTTTAATATATACAACTTAGCAATCTATTAAGCATGGTATTATATTTCACGTAAATGTACATTTAATTACATTTATTACAATGTTATCCAAATAAATTGAATGATCTA
Organism: Allium cepa; assembly: GCA_030765085.1. NCBI lineage: Eukaryota > Viridiplantae > Streptophyta > Magnoliopsida > Asparagales > Amaryllidaceae > Allium > Allium cepa. Next base: position 819,469,354 of record CM060931.1, read on the forward strand.
AGTATATAACTCCTAATATCCACCCATCTTGCCTTAATCCCAAATAACATACAAATTAAACTACCCATAATTTCAATTAACCCTATCATTACTTTTTATATTCCAAACAAATAAATTAATAATAGGTTAATTGAATCAGATTTACAATCCAACTTTAATTATTTGCAAATTTTGTCAGTTTGGACCACTTGGTAAATTCAGAATCCTTTAACAACTTTCTACATTAATTTATTTGAATAATCCCAAAATTTTCAATATTAAAGTACAAATCCAATTTATCAAAAATTAAAACTTAAATTTAAAGGAATTCATTTATTTAGGTCTAGATCTCGTTATTCACTAAAATTGGTTGGTATTTATTTTATTCGCCTCTTTAATTGTACGTAAATTTCTCATAAATACACCTAAAATTTCATTTAATTCCAACTGCTTCCTAATTTCCATTTTTACTTCTTAACACACTCTATATTAAACTTCTAGACATTGTATTACTTATCATATTAATGTATTAACATTTATTTCAATCAAAATTCTATCAACCAATTAAACATGTAACCTATTACTATTGCTTACAAATCAAAATATTGCACCCATTGTCATCTTCTAAATGGAATTAGTCTTTATTTCAAAACTTATCTAAATTTACATTGAGACCATATTTAATCCTCTTCGATAATATTAATCCTCAATTTATTAAATGGAATCAATATATCTTACATAACATGTTTTACGCATAAATTTTTAATTAATATTATTTCAACTTATTCCCCATATTCTCAAAAATTACCTAACATAAATCTACGCTTATTTTATTCTACGTTCCACACTTCCGTTACTCTTAAATCAATAAGTAACGTTCATATAAATAAATGTTATGTCTGTTTCCTATTTATTGCGATATTTTTATTTATTTTTTACTGCATTACTTTACTTATTTTCTTCCCATCACTTTAAAATTAATCGTTAAAGTAACGCTTATCAATACGCATCAAATTATTTACCAAACTAAAAGGTTTTGATTTTTTTTAACAAATTAATTGACAGATTAATTAGGTAATGTATACGAATTGTTATTATACCCATAAATTTACACTTAACTAATTAAATGCCTTACCTATATTCTCTATCTTCCCATTATATTCAGGTACAATACTTACACCAATTTTTATTGAATTTTTTTTATCCATATTACAAACAAAGGCTTAAATTACCATTGTTAAATTAGCGTTCAATATATATCTATCACCTTTTATTATTTCTACTAAATTTTTATTACAAAATTCTATTAAATAAATTAAATCGTCGAAATTTACGGGTCGTTACACTCTCCCCCACTCAAAACTTTTCGTCCCCGAAAAGGAAAAAGAAGGGAAAAGAAGAATTTAGAATCTACATATTTTATTCAAAACATTACCTTATAAACAATTAAATTTACAATATCTGTTACTTTTCTTAAAATATACAAATTACAACAATTATCTTTTTATACTTAAATTTATTAGAGTTTGGAGAACATTTCAAAATATTTCTAAGTCCAAAATTTAAATATCTAAGTAGTTCCAATCACTAATCATCCAAATTAATACAACAACCATCAATTTCCTCGAACAGCATACATACGATTACAAAACAACCATACAATCACACAATCGAATAGTTATTTGGGTTCAAACTTGAAATTGTACGGAATGAAAAATAACTATCAAGTGCATCATTTACTCAATAGTCTTAGATGGAACAAAATAGATTATTTATTCATCCAACAACTTCAAATTTCCTTACCCAACCAACCATAAATCAAACAATAACAGTTCAAACCAGCAACCAAACTAACTTATTATAAATTTCATGCTTTAGTTGTTTGATTTCCCTTTTTGTTTATATAGTGATTTTTTTCTCATTCACATTTACTTATCAAAGGTTTGCTCATTTATTTTTACTTATTACTTACAATTATTCAATTCCATTAACTCGGGTCATGCTGGTTCCTTATATTTTGTTATAATTATTCATTCATTTATAATAGCATGTCCTTATTTATTTACTTTAATTCCTTAAGTTTTATAATCATCTATTTATCATGCTTACCTTTATTTATATTTACTTGGTAAAATTTCAATTATATCTTAAGTTATTGAATACAGCAAATTCATTGAATGCTTCATTACCTACTATTACTTGTACAAATTTCTACTACATTTCTTATTAAACATTTTAACTTTTTATATTTGGTAAGTTATATATGTTAAAGAAAATGCAAATGAACTTATACAAGTTTTATCCCATCTTTTAATTAAATTTAATGTTCAACAATATTACTCTTTATCTTATATGTTACAAATTTCAAATTTCCCTTTATAACTTTGCATTAAATCTCTTACCTAAATTAGAGGTTTCAATTTATCAATCACTTACCTTTTATTTCACTACAATAATTTAAACAATTAATTAATGGAAATTTAAGAATTAAATACCGGGTTAAATTTCAAATTATTTTGAAATATTAGATAAATATATTCTTCTAACTTATATACATCTAATTTTATTTAAAACAATTAAAAATTTATATCTTTTTCGAAAATGAATCTGCAGTAGAACTACTACAGTGGCCTTTCCCCTTCGAAACTCGAAAATGAAAGTCGATGATGCGGCCGCCATCACCGAAATTATTTTCCAGCGACAGAGAGGAAAGTACAAAACTTATTTTCTCAAAAATCTTCTTTAAAACGATTCTTCCGAATTATGTTAAATATTTATATCAAAAAATACTTATAAACAAAATTATTAATATATTTCAAAATCATTCAAAAGAAAAACCCCGGACTTAAGTTCTAAATTTCCAAATTTCATTTATCTTATTTTTCAATCTTATTTCTATTATTATTTACACTTTATTGCCTAACAATCAATCTATTGCAGCCAAATATAAATATCAATTGAAATTTTTTATTTTATATATAAAAATATAATAGGCAAAAAATTTTCATTCACCTATATTAAAAACAAATATTATGTCTGTCTGTCCTGTTAAGTGTTTAGAAATCCCTATTGATGTCATAGCGTCCCATGCACCAAACAGAATTTATAAATACGAAACGGAACAAATTAACACAATATAAAAACCTTTTTATAACACTAACAAATACGCTCTCTCATATGTACACTCAGTGACTCCCATAGGGTATTACTACCCTATTAATAAAGAGTCAAACCCCACAAAGCCAAGATTTATCGCTAAACCAAAGCTCTGATACCAACTGTAACATCCCGCCTTTTCACATGATTTAAACAGACACACATGCCGATTCAAACCATACGGAAGGGCGGATTGTTATGGGGTAAATATGAAAAACGAGAAAGAAATAAAAGAAAACAGAATCTCGCAGCGGAAGGATAAAATATAATAATAAAATATATAGTTTATAAATCTGTTTACAAAACATTTATATAATACATATCAGAGTTACATATACCAATAACAATGCAGCGGAACAGTGTAGTGTACTAGTATAAATAATAATAATATACATCTTCGTCTTCGTCCTTCAGTGCTAAATCTTCAAATCCTGAAACGCTCGGACTGACCCGAGCGAATTGAAAAGACAAAACACTCGAGTCAGAACTAAAAGATCTTATGTAAGTTAAATTAACAGAAATAAATATGAGTGCAGTAACTCAAGAGATGCTCGGGATTTACATCTCCTAAGGATCCGTTAAACTATTTACTATATAGTATATTGCGCTATTATAATAGTGTCTATTTGTAAAATAAACTTACTTTTAAATAGCGTTAAGGCTTTACATTTTCCACCTTAACACAGTTATATATTCCCATAGTCTATACAGTACCGTAATCTCCCCCGTACTGGACGTCGTCAAAGGGCACTCCATAGGTATGGTACAAAACTAAAATCGTATAAGGCGCGCTAGGGTAGGTGACACGACACAACTAGGCAATGTCAGGGTAGATATACCAATTGCTATCCGGGCTGGTGGAAACGCGCAGCGCGCAGCTACCGCCCACCTCGAACAAACACCCCCAAAATCAAAGAAATGAATAGTGGCCACCGAATCGATCCAAAGTCAGAGTATAGTATCGAAGGAGTGCGTTCGATCAAAGGAATGACCTCATTGGCCCGAGAATCGCTCCTGTTTTAGCCACCTTATGTCAACTCACGGGAGTCGGGTCCACGTATTTACCTTGCAGGAAACGCCTCCACCAACCTACTTCATTCTGGAATCTCCACCGCGTACACGGTTGTTAAAGTGGTTTTCGGAGTTCGCAGAGTGTATGACAACTTCCGATCCCGGTCTCTTCAACAACCAAACGTTATTATAACACCGCGGTCATTTAAAATAATTATACTTTAAAACCAGAATAAAATATCCATTTTAAACCCATATAAATACGATATCGTTTATATTTTTAAAACCCCAAACCAATACGATATCATTTAGGCCTAAACCAACATAATGTCGTTTTATTTTCCAATATATATTCTTTCCAAACTCATAGGGTTTTCAAAGTAAAATATTTAGAAATAAAAACTCTGGAATATAATATTTTCAAATTATACTACCTTGAAAATCATAACTTTGAAACAAATTTCCATCTCTCAAATGGTTAAATATTAAATTTCTTTTATAAAACAAATAGCTTCTTTACATTTCACAAATCAATTCCAAATATCAATTTAAACTTCCAAATACCATTTTTAATTCTTATGTTTCAAAGCTTTAAATATTTCACGATTTCAAAAAAAAAAAAACTCATTTGACAAATCCATATGTATCAAATTCAATTACTTCTTATTTAGACTTGAAATGTTTACTTAATGAATTCAATATAATTTAAGTAAAACCTTTAACTTCACATAACTGGATAATCTTTCAATTTATTAAACTTGATATATTCATTTAAATCATTCTACACAAAAATCAAGTTATAAAAATCATACCCTTTAAAAATTAATAACCTTTTTATTTAATTCCAAACTTTACTCAATATTCATCTTCCGGCCTTATTCTCATTTAAGTCAATAAAACTCCAGAACTTAAATTTTAAATAAATGCTTAATCGTATTTGATCTTAAAAATCAAACTTTATTTTATACTTCAAAACAATTTATACAAAGCTTAAAACCGGAAATTACTATATATAAATAACCTTTATTAATTACCAAATCAAGAACCCATAAACCATATATATATAGCTTTGCAAAAACCATAGAAAAACATTTCAAAAAAAATAATTTTATATATATACCGCGGTGCCTGTATAAAATTTTCTACCCTATGGTCAAATGATACGGATGTTTATCATTTCAATTCGCAATTTAAAATAAAAATGCGGTTGTATATCATTTCAAACCACAATCCCGAATGAATGAAATGCATGATAACTTGCAGTTTATACAATATACAATATAGCATCCATTCATCCAAATATCAATCATCAACCATTATTTGCAATCATCATCCAATTTAAACAATCATCATTATAGAGCATATAAATTATACAAGTAATAAATAACAGGTATTAACTAACAGTTTATATTCAATAATAAATTTAATAACTGTTACTAGCAGTTTATATGCAAAAATAAATTCAAATTTAACTGTCAGTTGATATGAAATAAAAATTTAAATAACTATGACTGGCAGTTAATATGCAAATAAATAAATTATAACTGTCAAATTTATATGCAATAAATAAAATAAATTAACAGTTACCTTAAATAAATGCAATTTAACAGAGATAATGAATAAAACACACCAAACAGTCATAAACAAATTTCTAGTCATATCTAAAATTAATTTAACACACATAAGAAGTTTTAGAAATTGTGAGTGAGTTAAAACACTCACCTTTTGAATTTAAATCGAATTTAAATTCAATTTAAACTCAAAAATTCGACGGTCTCCGAATTGGTCACGGTCTCCGAATTGGTCCAAACCAGCGTCAACAGATCTAAAATTTAATTACCATCCTAACAAAAAAAATCTCGCGTGAATCGGACTACGTATGAGAAAGTTATTCGAAAATTTCGATTGAAACAAAAACAAAATAAACAAATATACCCCATCACCATGCCACGTCACAGGCCACGTCCTTCTTCTCAAATTCGAGCACGCTACAGCACCAATCAAAAAAAAACGGACAGTACCAACAGAGTACGCTCTTCGAGAATTATGACATATAATTTTACTGTAATTTTTAGAGGAGTTTGAAATTTTTTATTTTTTTTTATTTTGGACTGTAATTGGTTCAAGAAATTTTGCAGCCATTAGAAGAGAAGAAGTTGAAGAAAAGAACACACAGAGAGAAATGAAGATAGATGGAGGCTAGGGTTTACACAGCCTATAAATAGACAAAGTGAAATAGGATAGGTGGGCACGAATCATAAACGTGCAAAACGGTTGTTGGCCCACCAGAATATTTTATATTAATTGGATACGTTACGGATAAATAAATAAATTTCTTCCTCAGACATTTACATTGAATTTTAAACGTATTTACAAATGTAAATTTAGATGCTTCATTTATAAGTTTCAATATAAATTCACAATTTCATTAAATTCCAAATTCATAGATAAGTTTCCATTTTCAACTAAATTTCTAAATTACCATAATAATTATCTTAGATTTTTATTCATTCTCAATAGATTTAACTATTGTAAATTGACTAAGTTTTCAAACTATAAAAATCCACATTTCTATGTATATGTACATTTGAATTCCCCACTAAAATATTTTATTTATATTTCGCAATTACTTCCAATCCATTTTTTCTGGCATCGCACTGTTACTTAAATAAATAGCCTATACCAATATTAATTATCATTAATTTGAAAACAGGTTACCAAATTTTGGATTTTATTAATAATTATTATTTATTACTTCATTGTTTATTCAAATTTAGACAATTTAAGACGTCTCTTAAATGCTGAGTACATTATTAACTTCAGCGTAAAACTTCAATTATAAATTAACTTTGCAGAAATCCTTTAGTTGACCTTTCATTTAATTATCCAATCTATTGGTATCCCATAGATGGGAATTCCTAAAACATCTCCGAATTCCAACTTTAATTTCAATCACATAAAATGTTCTATTCAGTTTCCAATAAATTCAATAAATTCAAATTATCATGTTCTAAATAAAGTTTACGTTATTTCCACCTATAAGCTACAAATAACAACGAATGTTGCATTTGATTTAGATTCTAAATAAATTGATGGGTAATAATTAATAATTCTCACTATTGCCCGATTTATTCCGATTCATGCTTAAATTACCACCAACCAATCATTAAATTTACCTATCTTTTATTGATTCCATAAAATCTATTTGCCCTGAGTTAGTTACTGCATTTATCAAATTCCAATTTCGCAATCACCTTAAATACATAAATCTGTATTGCATTAACATTTAAATTTATTAGCTTATATCAACACTATTAACATTAATTGCAATGTATTACCAATTTTAGTCACTACCCTAACTACTAACTCATATTAACCTACATTATTCCTAAGAATTTCATTGGTTTTTCTTATATTAAATTTATCAACCATATTAATTAAGGTTTTTTAAAAACAATTAATAAAATTCCCTTTAATATATACAACTTAGCAATCTATTAAGCATGGTATTTATATTTCACGTAAATGTACATTTAATTACATTTATTACAATGTTATCCAAATAAATTGAATGATCTAAGTATATAACTCCTAATATCCACCCATCTTGCCTTAATCCCAAATAACATACAAATTAAACTACCCTTAATTTCAATTAACCCTTTCATTACTTTTTATATTCCAAACAAATAAATTAATAATAGGTTAATTGGATCAGATTTACAATCCAACTTTAATTATTTGCAAATTTTGTCAGTTTGGACCACTTGATAAATTCAGAATCCTTTAACAACTTCCTACATTAATTTATTTTTGAATAATCCCAAAATTTTCAATATTAAAGTACAAATCCAATTTATCAAAAATTAAAACTTAAATTTCAAGGAATTTATTTATTTAGGTTTTGATCCTGTTATTCACTAAAATTGGTTGGTATTTATTTTATTCGCCTCTTTAATTGTACGTAAATTTCTCATAAATACACCTAAAATTTCATTTAATTCCAACTGCTTCCTAATTTCCATTTTTACGTCTTAACACACTCTATATTAAACTTCTAGACATTGTATTACTTATCATATTAATGTAACCTTTATTTAGTGTATTAACATTTATTTCAATTAAAATTCTATCAACCAATTAAACATGTAACCTATTACTATTGCTTACAAATCAAAATATTGCACCCATTGTCATCTTCTGAATGGAATTAGTTTTTATTTCAAAACTTATCTAAATTTACATTGAGACCATATTTAATCCTCTTCGATAATATTAATCCTCAAATTATTAAATGGAATCAATATATCTTACATAACATGTTTTACGCATAAATTTTTAATTAATATTATTTCAACTTATTCCCCATATTCTCAATAATTACCTAACATAAATCAACGCTTATTTTATTCTACGTTCACACTTCCGTTACTCTTTAATCAATAAGTAACGTTCATATAAATAAATGTTATGTCAGTTTCCTATTTATTGCGATATTTTTATTTATTTATTACTGCATAACTTTACTTATTTTCTTCCCATCACTTTAAAATTAATCGTTAAAGTAACGCTTATCAATACGCATCAAATTATTTACCAAATTAAAAGGTTTTGATTTTTTTTAACAAATTAATTGACAGATTAATTAGGTAATGTATATGAATTGTTATTATACCCATAAATTTACACTTAACTAATTAAATGCCTTACTTATATTCTCTATCTTCCCATTATATTCAGGTACAAATCTTACACCAATTTTTACTGAAATTTTTTTATCCATATTACAAACAAAGGCTTAAATTACCATTGTTAAATTAGCGTTCAATATATATTTATCACCTTTTATTATTTTTACGAAATTTTTATTACAAAATTCTATTAAATAAATTAAATCGTCGAAATTTACGGGTCGTTACACTATACCTGCATTTTGAAAATATTTATTTGTAGATTGGATGAGCTAACGTGTATGTTGCGATGCAAACTCCCACATCCATACACGAACATGTTTATACATTGCAAGGATTGATATGTTACACATACACATACACATACACATATATGTGTATATGATACATATATATATATACCATAAAATAAATTGAATAAACTATATATAATTTATAAATTTAAATAAAATTAAAGATTTTATTTGAATGAAATTTTGGAACGTTCTAAATATATTTGACTTCATAGGCTAAAAAAAGATCCAATAAGGAAATTTTTATGAAATTCACTCATAACTTTCGCTGCGGACCGACCCAATTCTAATATGTCATACATAGATTCTTTGTTTTCTTATTCTCCATTTCAATGTTTAATGACACTATTGATGTACAATTTAACATGCTTATATTATTACCTTGTTCACTATTTCATTGTTTCAACACAATAATTGAATATAAAATAAACTATTTTAACGTTTATCCAAGATTCTTCGGCTCCAATAATTTGAGTTCGTTTTAATTATTCAAATATTTGCATATGTTGATTAATTTTTGTGTAGTATTATTCTTCTTTATCAAGAATGCTTAATTTTTTTTTCCAATGATTTTAATTTCATGTATACTAATATATAACAAGTTATCTAGGAATTTAACATTTTTTGATTCGTAAGAAAAATGTGTTCTAATATTTTATTGAAGATTGTGATTATCAAATTACCTAATCATATTCCATCTATAATGGTGATTTTATTTAGAAAATAGATATATCAAGATGAAACTTTTGGAATATTTATACGTGGAAAGAATGATGGATTTAGCGAAGGACATATACTATTTTTGATTTGGATATGCATCCCTTGCAAAGAAAATCGCTCTTGAAATTTTAATTAACATTTATGCAAAAAAGCTATCATTTCTTTTATTTGTGTGAATAATTATTTTAGTTGTTTGTTCACTAACAAATTGTTAAACAACAAATAGCAACTTGATACTTATTATGTCTTTTTATAATATACTTAAGGTCATCATCATCTATATAACAAAATTGCTTTGTGCCCAGTAGGTCATAAATGTTATTGACTAAGGACGGCTCAGATCTATATTTAAAAAATAAAAATCAGACGGATCACCTTCATCCACATAACATAGAACTGTATTTAGGTTAATTCCCATTTGCCTCCATGATCTTCACGATTCATCATCCGTAATCCTACCAAACCACCATTTCCACCCAATTCGGTTTCTCTTTCCTTCAACAATTCCTCCTCCACGATGATTGCTCATTATCTTTTCAAAGGCAAGTTCACACTTCGAAACCAAATTATCTCTTTTCTTTTTATGTGGTTCCTTTGAAGTTATACATTTTCTCATCAGTAGCACCCAATAAAAGGTATTATTCCCGTTTTCAATTCTCCATCTTCTGTTACTTATGCAAATTGTACACATTTCATTATAGTATTATTTGTTCTAATTAAGAATGATGAATTCTAAATGTTTTCTGCTTCTACAGACCGTGTATAATTTTTGACCTGTGATTTTTTGTGGTAATGAGTTTTTATAAGTTGATGTGGTTTATTTGTGTTTAAGCTTTTCATATTACTGTGTTTTAGTACTAATAAGTTTGTATGCTTTGATGTCCATTGTTTTATTTGGTTTTAACTTCTCACTATATTTGTATGCGCATATATTATTCAGGAAAGTGACCTATCTGCTACTGACTTAGTATACCTTCAATTGAATTATTTTACAGTACTTGACATATTTGTTCCAGTAAATACAATAAATGTTTTGGTTGACCTGTTGGTCTATGCTTGAGCTATATAAAAATAATTAATACATTTGCAAGTTTTAAACATTTGGTAATAATATATTTAAACATTTGGTAATGTCAACTTTCTAAATTGAGATCATCATTATAAACTTCGGTAGAGGCTCAACTCATTATTGTACATATATGTTCGATGAAGTTGAAAAAAAGTCTTCTTTTATTTATTTGTTGGGTGAAATGGTAAACTAATCCGTGAGGCTTGACCTGTGTAGTTAATGCCCTGCTATTACCCCTCTACAACCCCGCAATATCTCATAGCGGATTTCTACCGCAACGATTTTTTCATATAGCCCCAAAATATAGCATTTCCGCTTTTATCCCCGCTATTTCCGCTATATGCCATTATCCCCGCTATATTTTGCTATTTCCGCTATATCTTCTTTAATAAAATGAATTAAAAAATTGCATTTATACATTATAAAAATAATGAAACTAATTTATTTGATTAAAATTTTAATATATTTTCAGAAATGAAAATACTCTAATATTCTACTAAACTCAATTATGATATATAGCAGTTTTACGTTTATTTAAAATATATTCGCATATGTTTCTTGTTTAAAATCATTTATCTATTAATTATAATTCAATTGAATGATAATTTTTCATTTAATTACCATTTATATATTTGTAAAAACATTAAGTACGAGTTTTATATGCTATTTTAGAGCTATCCGCTATATCCTGCTATATACTCGCTGTATCCCCGCTAGGACTTTTGCACCTCCACCGTTTTGAATCTGCCGAGCGCTTTAACTGCATAGGGCTTGACAAATATCTAATTATCATACAGATGAAAATACATATCTTCAATTTTTTGTTGTTAATTAATTTAATATTACTTTCATTAACAATTATTTCATAATTTATGCTATCATATATTCATGCATATGGCTTGACTTTCAGTACCTATGAATTACTTTTATTTTAGTTTGATTCTTAATTTATGCATATGTTCTACAAATGTAGTATTCAACATTTTATTCAGTTTCTCTTCTTTCTCTAGGCCTAAGTTGTATGTATGTACGTACTGTATTCTCAGAATAAAAGGCCGATAGAGACGAAAGATCCATTGACAAGCATGAAAACCAAATTGTCAACAATAACAATGAAGTTGGAACCGACCAAGTACTACATACAAACTAGATAAATTGAAGGAAAGGATATTTTGAATTTTATAAACATGGAGTGACCAAACATTACAATATTTCCATATTGTGATGATACCATAATGCGTTCATTACAGGAGAGCTTGCGACGAGGATTGATAAGGAGGCAAGCATCAATATTTTGTGTATTTGAAAGGTGCTACATTTTTCCCCCAAACATCACAAACTTGAATAGCTCATATGGTCACTCATTCTAAAGATACATTACTCAATTACAAACATTGTTGCTATATTATTTTGCACAAACAATTGCAAATATTAGCTAATAAAAAGATTAATTTTCATCTTGCAATTTTGATGCAACTGATATATCATCGAAACATTGCATGCAATATTAGATTAAGTCTTCTTACCTTATACTCACCCTTCATCATTAAACAACAACGTTTTGACTTCATTTATCCGATCACCGTTCATTTTACAATCACCATTAATCGTTTTTTCAATAAGCAAAGTGACTTTTTTATATGGAATGCTAAATTACTAAATGAGCTGTTTATGTTAGTACGAAGTTTGCATATCTTTTTTATAGTATTTGTTTCCGAACACCATTAATTTTATTATTTCATTAACAAGAAAAAAGATGTATATATTTTGGCATAAGAAACAACTAAAGTAACTACCAATCAAATTTGGCACACTAACTCATAAGTGAATATCGATAACTAGAAAATATTTAATCAAGGTATGCTCTAAAAAACCATGTTATTCTATTATAGTCCTAATATACTGTTTTATAACAAAATTTACTTTATATTTCGTTTTTGAAAATTTTCTTTTGAATATGCTCTGACCGTGTTTAAGATCATTTTGCTTCCACGCATGTGCATCCACCCATTGCGGTAATCTTCAATTTGTGAAGGCAATGAGGGTATATTCAACTCAAAATTATTTTACAGTAAGTGCCCATGGTTTGTCTTTTTTCATGCATTGATCCCATACTGTAAATTTCCCTCTTTCGATCCAATTTCTGCTTTTCATTTTAAACCATGAGGATCGATGCTGAACATATCATAATATCCAAAAGTCCTGCTTCCTTTCTATGAATAAAAGTATATAAAAATATATATTACTAATTACATTATTATTTCCTTTTGGTACAACAACAAGGTATTCCTCAAATTCTTACCAAATGAATTAAGTTCTGTATTTAGGGAATTTAGTTGGATTTGTAGTTCCATAAATTGGGATATGACTTGATAAAAGAAATTAGATACTAAGTTTTATTTTTATGTCCTTATCACATGCCAATTTAGATAATATTGTTTTCTTCAAATATCAATTTTGTACAGAAATAAATTAGCAGTTGTTCAAAAGAAAAGTGAGGAGAACTATGCATTACATTTTAATTTTGATTATTTTCGTCATGGATCTTTATTTTAATGCAGCAATCAACTCTGGTATGGCAAAGTTGTAGTTTATAGAATTAGAAACAATTAACAATTATATTAAAGAGCACCTATGCAAAGATGTTGGATAATCTAGTAGTATCTACAAATATGGTTCTTTCTTATGAGCAACTAATGTATTTGACCATAGAAGAAGCTTTGGCTATGCTTATTACAATGATATCCACAGCGGATGCAAAGGTACTTACACTAAATGATATATAAACTAATATAGATTTATATATAGTATACCTTAACTAACTAATCTTTCCATTTTGATGAATGCATCTACTATCATGTACGTTCCCATTTCTCTAACTAACTAATGTTTCGCTCTTCAGTATGGGTTCTTCTCATTAATTTTTTTTTAATTTCCCCGTTTTATTTTATTTTCTCCTCCATGCAGGTTTCGATAATGTGTGTAAATATTTCTGAAGATAAAGTTGGGAAAAAAATCATGCATCCACTTGAATAAATGTGTAAATATCTATTGGACAAAGCGGCTTTGGAAAGTTGGACTATTTTGCTTAATCATTTTTCTCCCTTTAGTATTAGTGCAAATTAGCCACTTGGAAATGAGTTAAATAATGATCCAAAGAGGTATAATCACTTCAACCTTAATTTACATCACATGCAGCCGGCATGTTGGGAGCTGGAAAAACAGGGAAAATCGTCAATTTTGGACGATGATGGAAAATGTGAGTATATCATTTTCTTCATTGTTTTTTCTCATACGGCCATATATTTGCTTTAGATCTTGATAAATGATAACCAACTTCTTTTTAAAACTTGATCAATCATTTTATAGGTTCTTTTGTATATGAATCCCTATTTGATGATAAAGATCTAATTGATTCGAAGATGTAAATGGATGTTTGATTTGAGCAATGGATATACCATTATGCGTACATATACGTAACTATCCCATCTTTGTTTTCAAAGTCCTCATTTTCAGTATTTGACTTATGTGTATAACATCTAATCAATTGTTATTGGTGCATAAGAATGAAGAATGAGTAATTACCTAAGTTTATCACCAAAGTAAACCCAATTTGTTGAAATTTTCATTAAACTATGTACTTTATTTTGTGGTAAGTAAATATTTCAAACTTAGTTACAACGGAGCATTTTAAAATTTAAGCATAAAGTTACGCAGTTGCATAAATTATCATTTATTGGGTATTAATATGTTACTTCAAAGTAAGGCTTCGCCTTCGGAATCAATTTTTTTTGGTCTTCGGCACATTAAATTATGTTAAACAACATATGGATCTTGAATAAAGTAATCGCTCCCCATAATTTTTCTTCACTTCGCTAACATATATTTTAAAGAGAGTACACAATTATAGAATTGCAGTGTTCCCAATGTTAATATATGTTTAAACATGCTGACTTCAAAATCATATCAGGATTAATGATTTTGGCAGCTGACAAAATTTTGGCAGGGTGTTGACTTTTAAATTTATGTCTATTTAAGTGTTGGACGATTGACAATATTTTTCATGAATGGTTATTGAAATACAATGCTGACAAGGATCTAAATTACGATGTCATGTTTACTGTATGTTGTAGGTGATGATTACACGGAAATAATTTGGACCTACAAAATGCATAGGCGTTAATCACCTTGCTGGCTAGCATTCTTAATATCCAATTTTGTCATCATACCTACTTTCTAATCGGTAACATGCAACTTATATGTTGAAACCAACAAAGAGCAGCAGTGGAGAGTATCATCGAAGAATAACAGATTTCGATATTATTTGTTTTTTTTTATTTTCTGATCCGTGCCTACGTAACTTCCAGTTACATCAAAACGTACTAATGTCAAAAATGTACAATATGTTATTTGAATTTATATAGGAGTAAAAAATATACGAGGATATGAGTTTATGCACCAACATGTTGTTAAATCTTTTAAACACCAAGGAAGCTTCATAATTTATTACCAACTTCATATATCAGGGTCTTTCTATATATTGCTGGATTTTTAGGCTTAAGAAAAAAGTTGAAAAAAATATAAATCCATATACAAAATGTTTGTTTTTTAGATTAAAAGACACTTTTTAGTTTAAATTATAAAATTTAATACAGAGTTTTTAAATAATTTTTGCTTGCCTACAGAATTCAAATCTTTTAAAATTAATTTGTGGCATTTTAGAAATTAAACCTAAGGTACTCATGTTTTTAATTATACGTTTATGGTTGTTGCAGGAAGGCAATCGTGTGTTATGGTATTGAAAAAATTTATACCAAAAATAAAGAGTGAAACACCACACCAGCCCGAATCGAATCGATTGATGCGCGCATGTGATGCTCATACATAGTGTGATGTTCATTCTCAACATAAAAGAAAAAATTGAATGCCGAAATGGCCTAACATTCTTTTTGAGAATTCTATATTTAGTTTGGATTACTCTACTTTCCTACTAATAGAAGCCTCTGTCCACTTTTATCATAGTTTTTTCAATAATTCAATTTTTTTTTTCCGGTAGCACATGAGGGCTGACTCTACCAAACACTTATATGTATAGAGCATCTTACATTTAACGATGAGAACACATGGCGTTGTCTGGTTAATTTGTCTCTTTGTATTTTGAGAAAATTTCAAAACTACGACCCGCGACATGCTTTGACACTTATGTGAGATTTGATGAATCTCATTGTTGTAATATAAATTTTCTTTTCTTTTTTCTCCTTATTTTACACTCTCTTAAATGATCGTTTGCCATTATTAATTCTTAAGATTCTTAATCTATTGAAATTTCAGGCAACAAAATTCTTTAAACTAATCCATGCGATATATATTTGTTTATGCTTCTAACTAGGCTCCTTACCATTATTTAGTTGGGTTCTTCCGATTTCTACTGTCAACTATTTTTGTTTTGTCAGCTTTGGCTTTATATTGAACATGAGCCGACATCGAAATAGACCTGCCAAAGTTTGACCCAACCCATTAATCCAACACATTTACCCTACTTACAAATGGGATGGGTCAACCCATTTATGAATATTATAAAATGGGTTATGGGTTGGGTTGACCCATTTTTAAAAGGGTTATAAATGGGTAACCCATTTATTAAAAGCATTATATTTTAATATAAATTTGAAAAATAAGAATTTTGAACATACATTATAATTTTTCATGGAGATTGACAGTTGTACTTAGAAAATAACAGGCTACCACATCCCCATATTTGAATTCCACCTGGTGTAGAAGCCGCTATTTTTTTATTCAGACTGCAATAACTTCTTCGTTTTAACTAGGAATCAGGCGAGACTACGACCGATCAACTCCAACCTAAATTGTATGAAACACTCGGGTACTTCATTGTGTGAACGCACACTGTAGTTCTCCAAGAGGATTGACAGTTGTGCTTAGAAAATAACAGGTTACCACATCACTATATTTGAACTCCGTCTAGTGCAGAAGCCGCTATTTTTTTGTTCATACTGCAATAACTCATTCGTTCTAACTCGGAATTAAGCGAGACTTCGACCGATTAACTTCCCCCTAAATTATGGACAGTATGGAACACTCGGATACTTCATCATGTGAACGCACACTGTAGTTCTCTAAGGGGAGTGACAGTTGTATTTAGAAAATAACAGGCTACCCACATCTGCATATTGAACTCCGTCTAGTGCAGAAGCTGCTATTTTTTTGTTCGGACTGCAATAACTCCTTCGTTCTAACTCGGAATCGGGAGAGACTTCGACCGATCACCTTTTACCTAAATTACGGACAGTATGAAACACTCGGATACTTCATCGTGTGAACGCACACTGTAGTCCTCAAGGGGACTGACAGTTGTACTTAGAAAATAACAGGCTACCACATCCCTATATTCGAACTCCGTCTAGTGCAGAAGCCGCTATTTTTTTATTCAGACTGCAATAACTCCTTCATTCTAGCTCGGAATTAAACGAGACTTCTACCGATTAACTTCTACCTAAATTACGGACAGTATGGAATACTAGGATACTTTATCGTGTAAGCACACATTGTAATTCTCTGTAAACACACATTGTAATTCTCCAAGAAGACTGACAGTTGTACTTAGAAAATAATAAGCTATCTCATCCCCATATTTGACTTTTGATGAAAATTAGAATTAAAATTTCAAATTTTTATCGGATCTCAAAACATAAAAATTAGAATTAGAATTAGAATTATTTTATATTTATTTGTGTTTTATTAGTCAAATTAAATTTAAATCTTTAAATGGGTTAAATGGGTAACTCACTTATTAATTGGGTTGGGTCATAAATGGGTTGGGTCATTAATGGATAAGAGAGAATAGGTCATAAATGGGTTGGGTCATACTAGATCCAACCCATTTTGACCCAACCCAACCCATATGACAGACCTACTTAGAAATTTGTTCTCTTGTTCACTTTTGGCCTAGAAACTGATAGAGATCTCGTGCTTCAGATTTTTCTGATTTGGGATGTAGTCGTAGATGTTTTGACCCTTTTTTTGAATAGGAAAATAGACACAGAGAAAAAGTTGCAAAAATATTTATTCTTAAGAACAGCAAGTTTACTTTTTAGTGTAAACAAAAAATGATGGTTACAATTATCATTCTGTGATTTACACTAAAAAGTGTCTTTTAGCCAAAAAAACAAACCTTTTGTCACCGAAACTAAATTTTCTCCAACTTTTTTCTTAAGCCTAAAACCCTCCTTTTGAGTTAATATAGGATTGTTGGAGTTTAGCGTGCATTTGCAACGAATGAAAGCAGGGTATTTGAGCTGGAAATTTGAGCGGGCCATTTGATCGGAGAAGTTGGGTGAACGTGGTATGCGATTAGGGCTGCGAACGGGGTATTTATAAGTTATGATTTTTATTGAATTGATTTATAATTTATTAATCACTATTTTTATTATGTAATATGAGTTTAATAATTACAAACTAGTACATTTTAAATTAAAACAACATAAATTTTTATACCTCATAAATTTTAAATTCATTAAAACAAACTAATACATTATAAATTGAAATACATGCAAAAAAACAACATAAAACTATACACGATGAATACGAAATACGATCAAGTGGTACATCGTGAATTCTTGTACCTCATCATTCGACAATGTTTCCACTACATTTAAGGTTGTGGATTCTTCATGTATATTCTGAATAATCTCCCACCATTGAACATACAAAATGACAGATAGTTATATACATAAGGTGGCAGTTATACCTTCATTTTTGAAGTCTTCAATGCAAGGATTGCTCGCTACTAATCCTACGGATGATTCCCAAACATGATGTAGTAGGAGTACCTTTGGTTTGTCCTGTTCCTTGGTAACTTGTATGGACGAATGTATGACATAGCATTTCTAAAACCACGTACATTGGTTTTTACAAGTGTATATATGTTTGGTGATGAAGAAGGTAACATCTCTTATACCTAACAACCTTCCTTGAGGCCTATGAACTCGGAAGGTTGTACTTTAGTGGAAACCAATTATTGTTTCGTCGAAAATGGCAATGCAGAATTCTAAGTGGGATTTCTCATGTGAAAGATAAAACGTTACCTTAAGCCTCGCATATCGGTAAGGGCGAAAATAGGGTAGATGCGGTAGGGGTATGGGAGTCGCACCCATTACGATATGATCATAACCTTTCTAGATTTCCCTCTATATTTCGGGTTTGGTGTGTATGCTTTGGGATCCCACGATAGGTCGGGAACGGCTAGGGTGATGGGATATTCGGTACTATCTACGGTAGAGATAGGTTGGTTCTGTGTTGGTAAAGGGCATCGGGGTTGTTCCTCGGTACATTCCTTTAGAGATGTACTATCGAAAGTTAAGTCTTCAATGCAAGGACCACTCACTACTAATCCTACGATGATTCCTAAGCAGGATGTAGTAGGAATACCTTTGGTTTGTCCTATTCCTGGACAACTTGTATGGACGAATGTCTGACATTGCATTTCTAAGACCACATACATTGGTTTTTACAAGTGTATATCTGTTTGGTGGTGAAGAAGGTAACATCTCTTATACCTAACCACCTTCCTTGAGGCCGATGAACTCGGAAGGTTGTACTTTAATGGAAACCAATTTGTGTATCGTCGGAAATGAAAATGTAGCATTCTAAGTGGGATTTGTCATGTGAAAGCATAACGTTATCTCAAGCCTTGCACATCGGTAGTGTCAAAAATAGGGTTGATGCGGCAGGGGAATGGGAGTCGCACCCATTAGGATATGATCATAACCTTTCTAAATTTCCCTCTATATTTTGGGTTTATTGTGTATGTTTTAGGATCCCACTAATAGGTCGGGAACGGCTGTGGTAATGGGATATTCGATACTATCTATGGTAGAGGTAAGTCGGCTTTGTGTTGGTAGAGGGCATCGGGGCTGTGCCTCAGTACATTCCTTTAGAGATGTACTGTCGGAAGTTAGTCCCTTACCTTGTCATTGTTGGAATCCGATATCCAATATGTGCCTTTACGGACTTGTTTGTATACCTAAATATGGTGTCGAATTTAACAAATGTAACGATTCCGACTATTTTAATATGTTACTTGAAAGGTATTTTCAAAGAATATCACTAAACATAATATCATCAAGCAAATGTTTTGTTTATCATAAGGTAAAAACCCATTCGTTTTTATGTGTGGCGTGGTCTTATGAGATACCTTCTGTTTTTAAAAGTATCTGTTCTTTTGAGTTTTCCTACACCAGTCTCATGACTGACCCAAAGTTTATTTCTTTTCCCTTAAACTCCTGGGTGCCTTAATTTTTGGTAGCCAAGTAGTTAGATCTAGCTTGGAGCATTTTGGGAGGAGCCTGGAGCAGAAGATTCCTCTATTGATAGTTATCTATTTCTGTTTCCGCTGTATTATGTATAAGTATATATCAGCACCTATGTAGGGATAGACGGTTATAACAATCCCTGGCTGGGTTAATACCTGCCATAACTCCGATGAATAACTTTGGGAGTGATTGTTTGTACTATCTTCATGTATAATTATAAGTTGTTCAATACGATGTGAGAGTCTGTTGTTTCTATCTTCAATCTTTATTTTCTTTTGCCCCTTATCATCCGCCTCTTTGGCACTTGACTTTCTGGCATGTGAATACCATGACATATTAATATTGATTTTTGAGGGTCGAAGAGACGGGTCGTCACACTTGGTATCAGAGCTTAGGTTGAGCAAACACCTAAGCCTTGATGTGGTCGACTCATTAGAGATAGTGTTTGTATTGCCCTAGAAATAGTTTAGTCAATGAGAGGCGTATTTAAATTTTTATCCGAATAAATATATTCGAGTTGTTTTATACCCATCCCCTAAGATAATCTCATCTATGTATTCAAAATAGATACCTTACTATATTTTGATAGTAGGAAATGAGTAACCGAAGAGGACGTAGAGGGGGAAATAGCAGGATAACAGCCACCAATGGTCGAACTCCAAATGATGCGGTGGTTGGAGAAGTAGTAGTCATGTGCAACCTTAGGCTAACTTTGCTGCACTATGCAAAGATTATACCAGCTTAGAAGGAAAGCCAATTTAAGGGAACATAATCTATTATTAAAGTTCAAGCTTGGCTCCGGTCATGTGAGAAAATCTTTAAAGGATTAAACATCGACGATGGTTGAAAAAGATTCTTAGCCTCCTTGGCAATTGAAGGATAGGGCACTAGCTTGGTAGGAGTCCATTACTCTTAATGAATCAGAAAATAATTTCTCTTGGCAAGGTTTAAAGAAGTTTCTAAAGAATAATACATGTTCGTTGTGGAAAAGTCACGTCTCTATAGAAGTTTTATGGATCTAAAGCAAGAAGGAATGTCCGTGGAAGAATATTTGAATAAATTTAATGAATTATCTCATTTTTGGCCTGAACTAATAGACACCCCACTAAAGTAAAACGAGATGTTTATTACTGGAATGAAGAAACTGTATCATGATTGGATGACCGCTCATGTGAAAGGAAGCTTTGTGGATTTGGTGGATATGGGATTTCGGTATGAAATTTTGAACAAAAAGAATCTGGTAGCAGCTCAAGGCAATAACAACAATAAGAGAAAGAAGTTGTGGCTAGGCAAGACCACTGGAGGATCTCAAGAGAACCTATTTAAGAATGTGGAATGTTTTAACTGTGGAAAGAAGGGTCATCTTTCAAGGTTCCGTAGGAGTTCCAAAGTTTAGAAACAGCAATAGGGTCCTATCTCTCCTATAGTTTCGAAAAGTCTTTGCCACAACTGCCATCAGCTTGCACACTGGAAAAATGCTTGCCCACTAATGAAGAAAGGAGAGCAGGTTAAGGTTTATGCTATTAAGGACAAGCCTTCAACCTCCAAAGATGCAAATGGAAAGAGAGTTCTAGAAGGTAATATTTATGTTAATGAAAATTTAGTTAAAGTATTGTTTGATACAGGGGTTTTCCATAGTTTTATTGCTAAAAGATTGGTTGATAGACTAAAACTGATAACAAAAAATCGTAAATACCCCTATTTGTGTGTCTAATCTCATAAGCGGTACAATTAATCCTTCGTATGATTTGTGAAGATGTCCTAATTGCTTACCTTTCCCAAAAAAATTCATACAACCTATTTGTTATTGACTTTATATGGTTCGAAATTCTATCAGTATGGGTTGGTTATCTAAATATAAAGCTATTCTTGATTGTGTGGACCAACTTCGGGAGGTTTATTGAAATATTATGAGAAGAACCCAATCCGACAAGGGATAGTTTCATGTATATACTAGACTCATCCCAGAAAGGTTTAGAAACAATATTAATTGTTAAATGTTTCAAGATGTTTTTGAAGAAGTGAAAAGTTTTCCCATACATCGGGAAATTGAGTTTCGTATTAACTTAATTCCCAGTGCAAGTCCTGTTATACATCCTATTCGAAGGATGGCTTCGAATGAGAAGGATGAGTTGAGGAAGTCAAACCAATGAGTTGTTAATGAAAGGGTTAATTAGACCAAGTCGCTCAAGTTGGGGCACAACAGTAATTTTTGTTGCAAAGTTTGATGGCTCCCTAAGGCTTTGTGTAGACTATCGAGACCTGAAAAAGCCGACGTCTAAAAACAAGTATCCTCTTCCCCATATAGATGACTTATTTGATCAAATTCATGGTGCTCGAATATTCTCACAAATGGATTTGGCCATAGGATTCCGCCAACTAAGGATAGCAAAAGATTGCATTCCATTAACTGCATTCAGAGGTCCAGATTGTTTCTACGAATGGTTAGTTATGCCTTTTAGGTTGACCGATGCGCCTGCTTATTTTGTAGATCCCATGAATATGTTTAGAGATGTGCCCAACAAATTTGTGTTGGTTTTTATTGACGATGTTCTAATCTATTCAAAGACAAAGGAGGAATACGAAAGACATATGGAGATTGTATTGGGGATATCAAGGAGACATGTGCTTAAAACAAAATTCTCCAAGTAACATTTTTGGGAGAAAGAGGTAAGGTTCCTTGGACATGTAGTGTCAGGGAATGGAGTTTTGGTGGATCAAGGGAAGATTTCATCTATACAAGATTAGAAGCAACCACATACTCCGACGGATGTCCACAACTTCTTAGGATTGGCAGGATATTATCGAAGGTTTATTCAAGATTTCTCCAAAATTTCCTCCGTCTAACGAAGTTTACCAAGAAGAATGTTAAATTTGAATGAACACCGAAATGTGAGGAAGCATTTAAAGAGATGAAGCAAAGGTTGAGCAGCGCCCAGTCCTAGCTATTGTCGATGAAAGCGGCGGTTTGACCGTATATCTAGTGCTTACGGAGAAGAAGCGGGTGCGGTATTAATGCAACATAGGAAAGTAACCGCTTAGGCAAGTGGACAGCTGAAAAGTTTAACTCTTCACATCTTTGAAATTTCTTTTCATATAGAAGGATCTAAACATGAGACAACAGCGTTAGTTAGAATTTCTCACGTCATATGATCTTGACATTTTATATACATTCAAGAAAGCCAACATAGTAGCGGGTGCGCTAAGCAGAAAGCATGCCGTTATAGCCTAATTAGTAGTACGTCCAATCTTGATTAATCGTATAAAGGAAAACCAGCTCGAGGATCCTTACATTTCAAGGATAGCCGAAGTAGTTAAGGAGAACATAATATTAGAGAGATGGTGGGGATTCAAGATGGATAATCAAGGAATTTTAAGAATGCATGGGAGAGTATGTGTTCCAAATGTCGATGAGATCAGGCAAGAAGTTCTAGCAAAATGTCACAATTCTCTACTTACAATTGTGACGACCCGAAATTTTTAGGCATTTGAAATTGGAATATTTAATTAATTTTAAATATTTAAAAGTTAATTTTTAACTTGAATTTAAATATCACCATTTATTTGATAATTAAATTATTGAATTAAATATGTTGAAGTTGAGTAAAATGTTGAATCTAGAGTTTTAAGCCTGTTAAAAATAATTCAAAGGCTTATAAAATTTATATTGATAATACTGAAGATAATAGAAGTGTTAAAATTGAATTAAACAGTGATTTGTTCAGTTTTGAAATTTTATCTTTTTAAATTGAATTTAAAAAAGCCTTCCAAGGCATAGTCTCAGAATTCAACGAAACTAGTTCCATTGGATCCGTAATATAATATTATTATCGGATTTCAAATTTCGTATTGATCGGAGTTGTTGTGTGAGAGTACGATAAGTAAACGCGCTGAAAATTTAATCGGAAATTCAATTTTATAACTGGTCCAAAAAACTATCTTCTCCATAAGATCGAATTAGGACTCGAAACCTTTTCCATTATGTTCGAAATACGGGTAAAACCTTAGAAACGTCGAGTGGCACACCTCGATAGGAGGTTGAGATTTTGAGTGGCGTAATTCGAGGCGATTTAAATTTAAAATTTTGAATTTAAGTATATATTTATATACACCCAGTCAAAACCCAGTTGAATTTTTAATCACATCTCAACTTTTTCTTTGTTTTCGATGTCACTGTAGCCTGCTGATTTAGGGTCAGAACTCGGGAAACAACGACATGCCTTCTCTTTCGTTCGAACGAATCTCACCTCTTCCTTCCTTCAAGATAAAATTCGCGGCCCCCTTTTTCAAAACATTCCAATGGAAATCGAAAATCTATTCGTGAAAAAAAATATAAATAGAATAAAATACACAGCCGCGTTCTCCTTCACAATTTCGAATGGTCAGCAAACAAAAATGGCTACTGCCCCTCTTTCTCTTCTCGTTCTTCTACGAACCACCTCGTTTAACCCCCTCCTTCGAATAAGTTGCTCTTGGAATCCCAGAAGGCTTCGACCTGGCGTGGTTTTGGAAGATGCGACAGCAGATAAGCGAGCGATGCAGCGAGTGACAAAGTGGGGCGGATCTAGGGTTGGGGTTTCTCGGCCATTTAAGCGGCGAATGGTGGCACGCAAGGCAGCGTGGTGGGGGAAAGTTCGATGTGGAGTTGAAGGCATGGGAAGCGGTGACGTGGGAAGTAGAAGTCCCTCACGCAAGGAAGGATTTCGTTGTCGTTCGCTGTGATGGAGAGTCGTTGGTTGATGCTCACGTAAGGCTGGGTTGGGCAGTGAGGTATTATTATTTCTTAAATTTATATGTGTATATTTATGTACAGAAGAATTGTTTTCAATAAAGAAAATTTCTGTTGTGTTTACTAGAAAAAAAGAAACAGTTTTGATGTATATGTAGAATATTTTATGTAAATAAGATTTTGAAATAATAGCAAGGATTTTAAAATATGGTAGAGTTTATAAGAAGATTGATTTTAAATTTTTTATATGTAAGTAAATATGTATGTAGATAAGATTTGGAAAATATAGGAAGTTTATATAAAATTAGATTTTTAAGATGTGTAATTTATTTCAACAAGTAAATATGTAGTTTTAATAAAATAAAACAAATATGCATATTCACATTTTAAACTTACTAGTTGTTTTTAAAATAATATATTAAGCTGATTAATTTATTTAATTAACTTATCTAAATTATTTTAGTTATTAAGAAATTATTTAAAAAGAAATTAGTTTAAAATTAATTTATTAGTAAATTAAATTTTGTTAAAGATAATAAAATATGTGGTTAATTCAATTATCAAATAGGAATTTAATTGTTCAATTGACTCGAATATTAATAAAACACCTAATGTTTATGCAAGGTCTGAAAATCATGGAATCAAATCGAGAATGAAGTGGGTTGCAAAACAAGAATCAATGGTGAGTTAATCTCACTCATCTGGTAATAATTTAAATGATTAAATTTAAAATAATTAGTTGAATGGTTGAATAGATTGATGTGCTATATTTTAGTATATAATACATCTTGGAATGATTGATTTCCTGCATTATATAGCGGATGAGACCCTTTGCGCGCATAATAATGAATGATATTATATTAATCCCATATACCGCGATATTCCACCTCAAAGTGGAATTGGTATTTTATATTGTGCTAACGTCTATAGATGCAGGGAGACAGGTTGGAGGAATCCAACTGGATTCCTCAACATTTATTTAAATTATTTAATATTCTCTGTTGTGATTATTTGATATTTTATGATGAATTATATTGGAGTATTGCATGCTAAGGATTACCTGAATATATTTCGGTACACTGAGTTATCAAAATATATAAATTGGATTTTGGAAAGACAATAAAGGAGTGAAGTTTTAAGTAAAATAATTATAGCGAATTTGAATAAATGAATTAAAAAGGAACGGAAGTGATATTAAAATACTAATAAATAATTTCGAGTTTGAAAAAGATAAGGATTTTGAATAAAAAGAAATTAATGAATTGTAAACTTAAGTGATCATTTAAAGGAATAAAGAATTATTTTAAAATTCAAAGTTTAAATTTATTTAAAAGGATAAAGAAGTAATTTGGGAAATCTAATTATTGGTATTTTCAGTTAATAAGATTTTAAATCATAATTAAGGAATAAAATCTGAAGTTAATGGATTTGGAATAAATGGAGTAAGGAAATTTATTTAAAGGTGAAGTAATATATCAGTGGATATTTGAAGGAATAAATTCACGATGGGAATTTATTAAAGGAATGGAAATTTTTTTTTAAAAATAAATAGTGATTTATTTTAAATGAATGTGAAGAGAAGTATATTTCTCTGGATAGCCAAGTACGTTTACAAAGTAAATTTTTAAATATAAGCTAAAGCTTTAATGTTGTTTTAAAAAGCATGTTCTAGAAAATTTATTATTTCTAAATTTTTAAATTCTAAAGTAAATATTTTTTTTTCAAAATTTATTATCGTAATAATTATTAAAAAGATGATTTGGTAATTTGTTTAAAAGAGAAAATCTAGCTTTTATGTTTTATAAAGTAACATTATTTTAAATATTCCTAAAGTATTATTTTTAGTTAAGTATTAAAGTAGTTTTCCTAAATTTAAATGTTAAAGCATATTTTACAATAAAGTGCTTTTAAATTATTTTAAAAATCTAAAGTTTTGTGCTTGGTGATTTCAATGGAAATAGAAAATATTTGGGAAATTTACTCTATAAAAGAAAGATAGTTTGAGATTGTTTTCATAACGGTTTGAAAGGTGGAAATATATCTTGCGAAGATATTTTGAGAATAATAAATAATTTGGAGAAATTATGTATGGTTGATGGATGTTTGTGAATGTTAATTGATAGTTAAATAACCAACTATCAATACTGGCCAATGCGTCGATCATTTCGAAGAGACCGAGATCGGGATTTATTTCTCGAAAACCACTTCGATCCGGTTTGTACGTTTTCGTGAGGAAGACGAGTTTGGATTCGAAGATGGAACAGTGAAGTGCAAGGGCTATTCGCTACTAATCCCGAGTATATTTCCATAATGGATGTAGTAGGAGTAGGGCCTTCGGTTCTGTTTGAACCCGGGACGGACTTGTATGGATGAATGCTTTCAGAACATCGTCAGGTGGGCGATGACCATTCTAAGGGATATGTTCCAAAAGGTAACGCTTAGCCTCAAGCCTCATCAACCGGGAATGACTGAAAATCAGGGGTTATGCAGCAAGGCTTGGTGGGCCGCATCCATTTCCGGGTGAGGTCATCACTGTCTAGATGTCCCTTTTATTTCGGCTTAGTGGTGCGGTTGCTGATCCTAACCTTGGGGTGATCTTACCCGGGATTATCCAGTAAGGGATAGTCCGGGTCTTGTGTTGCAAGGGGTCGGGAGTGATCCTCGGTACTGTGATTTAGGCCACGTACCGTGACAGGTGGTACCCCAGTGCCTAGTCATTAGTTGGAAATCCGTTCTCCCTACGCGCCTTTTACGAGTTTTGTTTGTATTACCCACTTTGTGGCTAGTAGCTGGAATTTAATCATGTAACAATTTCGGGTATTTTAATAAATATTTTTATATAGACCCTATTATAATATCAGAGGATATTAACAAAAAGTGTTTTAGCTATCGTAAGGTAAAAACCCGACATGTTTATTTGTGGCATGGTCTTACGAGATGCTTTTGTTTTCAAAAGAATTTTGAAACTTTAATAATGAATTTGAGTGTGATTTCTCACGTTGGTATTCCAGACTGACTCAGGTGTTATTTAACTGTAATGCTCGGGTCAGACCGAGTATTATAGGATGCAGGATATGATGCTGTGGAGCTCAGGAGATGAGCTGGATGGCGATACGTACTTTCATATTTGATTATTATTCCGTTGTGTATCCAGTTGTATGTTATTGATGTGGAACTCTGATGATGTACACTGATGATGTATGTATAAACAGATATAATATTTGTTTTTTGTAAAGATCTGTTATTATCTATTATATTTTATCCCGCTGCGATGGTTAGGTTCTGATGTTGTTTTCTATTTTCTTCCCCTATCTCTTCTTCTTTAACCCTAATGGTTCGTATTTCTGTTCAACTTGAGTTGATTGATGTAGAATAGTGTTGACTCAAGGGATACGGATTGGCGGGTCGTTACACTTGGTATCTGAGCTTAGGTTGGTGACAAACTTGGCTCTGGTGGGAATTACTCATTTACATAGAGTCCATAGTACTCTAGAATGGGTTTGAGAGCATTAATAAATATGAGCACGTATTTGTTAGTGGATATAATTTTTTTTTATATTGTGTTGATTTATCGGTTGAGTGTTTATGGATTCTGGTCGATGTGTGGGATGCCATCTTATCGATAGGAGTTTCTAAACTCTTAAACAAGGTAAACCTACACAATATTGTTTTAAATAGGGTAAATGAAATAATTTTACCCAAAATTATTTTTGTATATAAAGGAAATTATTTTTCGTAAATTTTTATAGTTATATATGGATGCTTGGTTGTTAGAAAGTGATAATATTAAATTATTATCATTGTATGAGAATTAAATAAGAAATTGAAATAATAACCAAAGATGAAGGAATAAATTAATAAATAAATGGGATTTGTAAATATGATTTATAATTGGATAAGGAATTGAAATCATAATTAAAAACTAAGAAACAAATTCATATACAAAGGAGATTTGTAAATGTAAACTATAAATGTGAATTATAGTATGATTAATAATTAAAATAAGATAAAATTCTAAAGTAATGTTTGAATATAAATTTAAAGGATTTGGAAATTGAAAATTTGGAAATTTAGATTCCTTTGAATTTGAAAATGATTCTCAAAAAGTTAGGGAAAATAATATATATTTAAGAAATATTTTTGAATCGGATTTGTAATCTAGAGAGATTTGGAATTTAAAATATTTGAAGGGATTTTAAAGTAATAAAAGCATTGAACTCTTTTCGGTCATTGGAAAATAATTCCGATGATGATCGCGACATCATCAGTGTTTATTTTCGGGTTTCCAAGAGGGGATTGCTACAGGGATGTTTTGGATTAATGTTTGTTTATGAAATTTGGTTTGATTTTGAAAATGCAAAGGAATAGTTTTGTTTAGATATATATGTTTTCAAAATTTAATTTCTAACATTTTAGTAATGAGTTTAAACGTGTAAGCAAAAGGGAATTGAAACTGAATGTTGAACTTAAGTTTGAATGAAGAAAATTAGTCAGGCTGGACTAAACAGAACAAAGTTTTGAGATTAAAATTAGTAAGTAACTGATTGATTTATATGGTATGCAAATGTAATGAAATTGAATATTGGATGATGTTTGATTTAAATTGTGTAAAATAAAGTGCAGAATTATTCAAATGGACTAAAAATAATTAATTTTTGAAAATAAAATTTATCGGTTGAAAATGAATTTGTGAATGAATAAATAAATTTATATTGTAAATAAATGAACAGAAATTGGGTATTGGAATGATATTAAATGGAATTAAGTCCTTGCTTAACAAAATTCAAAAGAATGGTATGTAGCTAGATTTAACTGGAGTTGAGTTAAATAAAATTGAATTGAAATGAATTCCGTTGAGTTATAGATAATATTAAATGGAATTAAATTCTTACTTAAATAAATAAAAGTAAACTAAGTAAGTATTGAATTGGAATAAATAAGTTTCGGAAGTTTATAAAAGAATTGGAAAGCATTGAAATAAAAAAATATAATCCCTAGTTAAAATTAAAATGTGAATATGATTTGACTGTAAATAGACAGAGAAGTATGAATATTAATAAGTGAGTAGCTTTTAAAAATTTAAAAAGGAAATAAATAAGACGGAATAAAAGTTTTGGTATTCTGAAGAAGAAAAATCAAGTATGGGATTATAAATTGAAAGTGTGGTTGAATGAAATTGGATTGGATTAAAATAGATTTAGTGTGAGTTGTAAACAAATCCAACTCAAGCATAAATTGAATGGCATTATTACTAATAAATTCAATAATGAATTGTTATTGTGAATTAAAATTTAAAAAATGTATAAAAGAATAAACTAATTGAATAAAATAGTAAAATGGTTGGGATTTGATCAAAGGAAAATCAAATCAAAGATTTGAATGGAAGTTGGTTGAATAAAATAAACTTAAGATTATTGGGTGGAATAGTTTGAAGAAAATAAATAACATAAGTGAATTTTGAGATGGTTATTTAATAAATTGGTTGTTAAGCTTAATAAAATGGTTTGGAACCAAAATTTTTGGATATGAAAGAAAATGTAATGAAAAGGTTGTGAATAAATTAAAATGGGATGTAATTTTATATAAAATGAGTTGGAATCAATTTAGAAGGGTTATAGGCTTAAGTAATTATTTATTCACATGAATATAGTCGAATTCCGTAGAAATAAATTGTAGTTTGACGAAAACGAGATTAAATAAAATTCAATGAATTGATAGCAGTGAAATAAAATTGATTTTGAAATCAACTGAATTGAATATAAGTTTGTTTTGCTTAAAAATTGAATTGAATGTAAGCATGTGATTTGTTAACCATTCGGATTAAGTAAAACGATATGTGACTGGTTGTAAGCAATTAAATTAATGTTAGAACATTGAAAGTGCTTATGAAAAGTATTTAGTGTGCATCGCTTTTAGTATTCATGAATTGTAGTTGTTTTAAAGAGTGAAATGTTAATAAATTGCATATATTTAGCACCTACATGTTTGAATGAAGTAAGTACAGGTACCGGGAAGCCGTTTGGCTGTATTTTGAGCACGCTAATTGCTAAATAATAAGCCGCTTGCTTAAAATGCTAAATAAAGGTACGCTTACGCATTAAAAATAGGAAATATGAACTGTTTTTGTTTTTCCAACCGTCTGGGTCGATGTATATATACTTATATCTTTTTTCAAATTGCAAAAGCTCCTCCGTACAAAGGAGACTCTGCCAAAATTTTCCGAAAATTTTGGGAGTTAGAATTTTTTTTTGAAATTTCTGAAAAGTTTTTAATTAGCAACAAAACGATTTCAAATTGGAAATTAAAATAAATTAGAAAATGAAACTAATTTAAAATAATGATATGAATCATTTATAAATGGAAGATAAAATTTAAATATCCAGAGTTGAAGATAAATTAAATTCATATGGAGATGGGAGAACCAATTTGAATAGGAATAGATATAAACTAAAGTGGTAAAACAAAAATAAATATAAAAAATGTATAAAGTATTTATATTAAACTTAAGAAATAAATGGTGAAATCCAAAAAGTAAATTTAGTATTGAAAATAATAATTGAATGAAGATTAAAACTGTAAGTTGTGAAATGGGATAGTTGTGGATAGTGAATAAAAATTAAAATAATACGAATAAAGAAAATTAATATAGTTAATAATCGATGGATATAAATACGTAGGATGTACGTATATTTATTTTATTCGCATAGCGATTTGATCCAGATTCGAGCACAGAATTTCGAGATAGTTATATCGATCCCAGTTAGGATTTTTCACTCGATTTTCGGCGGCGAACGCTGGATATGGATTTTGATTGATTCTGAAAATTATTTATCATAGTTATGACTATGCAAGGAGAATGACGGTTTCTGATCAGGAAACCAGATTTGAGTCCGCACTAGGAAGTTCGGTGGACGATACTAGTTCGGAAGTGAAATTGTGTGATCGAGTAAGCGATCGGATTCGGTATTGCGTACGAATGATATATGTACATCGTACGAGCTTAAATGGAATGAATATTAAATTTCATAAAGGAGTCAAATAAATGATTTTGAATGTTGCGATTGGATATTATTGCTAAGTAGAATATACAGGTATTATGAAGGAAAAGAAAAATGGGTTTTGATTTTAGAAGATAAATTTGAATTGCTCGACAAAAAGGTATGTACTTAAAATTTCTGTATGAAATTTGATTGGGTTTTGATCTAGGCACTTGGTTTTTGTTTTCTTTTGAAATTTGGGAGCCCGTAGAGGCATTTTGTAGTTGTACCGAGCTAGCCGCGAAAAGGAGACGCTGGCATTTTTTTTTGGAAATTTAGGAGTTAGAATTTTTTTGAGAAAATTTGAAAACTTAAAACTTGGTTTTGAATTATAATTTGAATGGTTGAATAAATAAAGTTGTGGGAACTATGGAAAGGTTTGGAAGGTTAGTTAGATGGATAGTGTGTCTTTAATAAAGATTACTTGGTTGTTATTAAAAACTGTTTGGTTTTAGGGAAGATAGTTAACGGGTTGTGGACCTTCTTCTTGACTAGCAATTTCGGGGATAAGGGGGAGGAATGTGACGACCCAAATTTTTTAGGCATTTGAAATTGGAATATTTAATTAATTTTAAATATTTAAAAGTTTATTTTTAACTTGAATTCAAATATCACCATTTATTTGATAATTAAATTATTGAATTAAATAAGTTGAAGTTGGGTAAAATGTTGAATCTGGAGTTTTAAGAGTGTTAAAGATAATTTGAAGGCTTATAAAATTTTTATTGATAATTCTAAAGATAATAGAAGTGTTAAAACTGAATTTAACAGTGATTTGTTCAGCTTTGAAATTTTATCGTTTTAAATTGAATTTAAAAATAGCCTTCCAAGGAACAGTCTCGGAATTCAATAAAACCAGTTCCGTCGGATCCGTAATATTGTATTATTATCGGATTTCAAATTTCGTATTGATCGGAGTTGTTGTTTGAGCGCACGATAAGTAAACGCACTGAAAATTAAATTAGAAATTCAATTTTATAACTGGTCCAAAAAGCTATCTTCTCCATACGATCGAATTAGGACTCGAAACCTTTTCCATTGTGTTCGAAATATGGGTAAAACCTTAGAAACGCCTGGTGGCACACCTCGATAGGAGGTCGAGATTTTGAGCGGCGTAATTCGAGGCGATTTAAATTTAAAAATTTGAATTTAAGTATATATTTATATACATCCAGTCAAAACCCAGTTGAATTTTTAATCACATCATAACTTTTCCTTTGTTTTCGATGTCACTGTAGCCTACTGATTTAGGGTCAGAACTCGAAAAACAACGGCATGCCTTCTCTTTCATTCGAACGAATCTCACCTCTTCCTTCCTTCAAGATAAAATTCGCGGCCCCCTTTTTCAAAACATTCCAATGGAAATCGAAAATCTATTCGTGAGAAAAAAAATATAAATAAAAATAAAATACGTAGCCGCGTTCTCCTTCACAATTTCGAATGGTCAGCAAACAAAAATGGCTACTGCCCCTCTTTCTCTTCTCGTTCTGCTACGAACCACCTCGTTTAACCCCCTCCTTTGAATAAGTTGCTCTTGGAAACCCAAAAGGCTTCAATCTGGTGTGGATTTGGAAGATGCGACAGCAGATAGGCGAGCGATGCAGCGAGTGACAAAGTGGGGGCGGATCTAGGGTTGGGGTTTCTCGGCTATTTAAGCAGCGAATGGTGGCACGCAAGTCAGCGTGGTGGGGGAAAGTTCGATGTGGAATTGAAGGCATGGGAAGCGGCGATGTGGGAAGAAGAAGTCGCTCACGCAAGGAGGGATTTCATTGTCGTTCGCTATGATGGAGAGTCGTTGGTTGATGCTCGCGTAAGGCTGGGTTGGGCAGCGAGGTATTATTATTTCTTAAATTTATATGTGTATATTTGTGTACAGAAGAATTGTTTTCAATAAAGAAAATTTCTATTGTGTTTACTAAAAAAAAGAAACAGTTTTGATGTATATTGTCACGTTTGGGATTTTCGACTATCGAAGGTCGACATTAATACGTCCATTGTATCAACTGTCGAGCAATCGAATGCCGGAAAACCGAACCATTAGGGTTAAAGAAGAGAGGCAGAAGATAGAAGAGGAAAGAAAGAAAAAGCAACAAAACCAATATCAGAATCTCACAATCGCAGCGGAACAACATATAATAGATAAATGAATATTCTTTAAAACAAAGAATCATATCAGTTATTACATTACATCACATTACATTATCAGAGTTTGCAACAACAAACAGCGGAAAATAATACTATATACTAATTGATACGCCATGCTATCCAGCCAGCTTCTGATCTCCACAGCAACTCCTGAATTCCAGAATGACCTGATAACCTGACTCTAGACTGCCCGTGTTAAACTTGGTGGGCACCCAGAGTTTAGAAAGAAAACAATAAACTCCAGGTCAGTCATGAGACTTGTGTGAGAACTTAAAACAGTTTATCTTTAAAAATAAACAAAGAAATATTTTAAATTATATTCGCAATGCTTTTTAGAAAATAAGACTACCATAAGGCCTCCCGCACACACACACAATGCAAATGCAGAATCGGAGGAGATTTCTCCTTATGATAATCAAATATGCTTGATACGTAGAAAGATTTATTTGATATTATTACTATAAGTGAAAAGTGCAGGAAAACCTTTCGAAAGTAATGATATAAATCTTAGCCAACATAGACATTCCGAACTATGCCTACTATAGCTACCATCTAAACAGTGATGACCACCATAAGTAAATGGCAGGTTCTACAACTAAAACCGTACAGGGTTCCGCATTGGAGTTTGGATTTTCAACAAATGGTGAGGCCAACGGACTTCCCATTGCCATATGGAAACGCTCTGGGAAGACGCCCCGAGAACCTAACTGGATCTCTGCTAACACAATGCCGGATTACCCCTAGCTGGGTAACTACTGACACGAATATGCCATCCCCCGGTCGCAACCGACCTAAATCCCGGGATTCACCAACAACCACAAAAAAATAAATTTGCAGCAACAACATAGGTTAAGTATCAGGGCTCCATACCATAATACCACCTTTATCCAGAAGGAAATGACATACACTAAGGGGGCACTGTCCCCTAATAACCTTGCTGCATCTTTTCCCGTTTTGACCATTCTCGGGGTGTGAGGACCGACGAAGTCTCGCCCACAAAGCTACGCTTTTCATAAAAGCCATGCTTTGATCAACAAATGCTCAACAGCACTTCGTATGCCACATTACCAAATTGGGAATGTATCACTAGTAACCATCAACTACATAACCTCTGAGCTCGTACGTCTCAGAAAAGGGTGTTAAGCTAAGAGAATAAATTCTCCGCCACCAACAAAAATATATTTGATAGAAACCAGCTTTACATCTCAATTTGTTACGTCATACACACAACCATACAAGCCTGTTCTTGGATCGAATGGAACCGAAGGCACTTCCAAAGAAGCCCTTGCAATCCGGATATTCACTAATCACGACCGGATTTCCCATCACAAAGGGTGATAAAATCTCTATATCGGAGATCAACCGATGCAGAGTCATTCGACGGTAATCCTTCCATTTTCAAAAATATCCGGTCTTCAACACCGGTCTTCAAATGCTATCCATTACGACATATCACTTATTCAGAATGAGATTTATGACACAGGTCCTCTCCCGGCTAAACCGAATAACGAACGCTTATTTTAAAAATAAGTGTAGCATTCAAATTCAAGCAAATCACAAAAATACCTATTTAAAGGTAAATGTCGATAGTCGGTTATTTAACTATCAAGGCCAACAACCAAATACCCAGCACCATAACAATCACTAGGCCCTTTTTATTAATCTTCCATAAATTAATAACTTGCCAGATATTCACTTCAATTTATCTTTAAAAGATATATTCTCTAAACCATTTCAATTTCTTCATTGGAAAACATTTCCAAATACTTATTCATTTTCAATTTATCTTTAAAAGATAAAAACTCAAAACATTTCACTTCATATTGAAAAACATTTCCATACTTATTTAACAATAAGTAATTCACAAATCTATTTATTTTCAATACTTAGAAAATATCCAATATACTTAAAACACGATTAAGTATATATTTTATTCCTTTAAGGAAAACGTTCTCTTTAACACATTTATTTGGGTCAAAACGAATGTTGCGTAAAACATCGTTACGACAACCCAAAATCACCAGTATAGGGATTTGAAATTTAGATAGATATATAAATCTCAATACTATATAAAACATTTCCTTTCGAAAATTATTTACTATAACAACAATGTTATAGTCCACCATTTCCTTATTTCTCGAAATCGTCTATTTCAATAACGAATGTTGAAATCTATGGTTTCGATCCTTAACACATTTTAAAACAACTTCAAATCGTTTTCTTTCTATTTAAAATATCACTTTTCCAAAACTTTTCTTTAATATATCATTCACCGTCCAAAATCGTGAATATAAATCGTTTACCAAA
Source organism: Allium cepa (assembly GCA_030765085.1). Classification (NCBI taxonomy): domain Eukaryota; kingdom Viridiplantae; phylum Streptophyta; class Magnoliopsida; order Asparagales; family Amaryllidaceae; genus Allium; species Allium cepa. Next base: position 819,505,823 of record CM060931.1, read on the forward strand.
TTCAACACTTCTACATATTCAATTTAAGGATTATCCACTGTCCAAAATCGTGAATATATCTCCTTTAATAAGCTTTCATATTTACTTATCAAATTTAATTGGTTTTAGATTTATAAAACAACGTTTATAAATTCACATCCATATAAATTTTATAAAAACTTCAACTTATAAAATCCCTTAATTATCACATTCTATTTATATCTCATTAAAATGCTCAAAATCCAATTTATATGTAAATTACTTATAAATCTTTTATTTTACAAAAATCCATTCATTTTATAACTTCACAATTTATAAATCTATAAATTTCATTCACTTATGAAATCCATTTATGCTTCATTTTAACACTTATAAAAACTCATTTTATAATCCCAATACTTTAATTTATAAATATCAATTTTATAACTCTTTTATATAAAGCTTTTATAATAAATTCAAAAATCTCAATTTAAACTATTTTATAAAATTCATTAACTCCATATTTCAAAAATCTTAATTTTTATAACATAAAAATTAAAACGTTTATTTATTAAAAATGAATCAATTCCAAAATTTAATAAAACGTATACTTTCAAAATTCACTTTAAAATCCTTTTAAATTTGAAAATCAACACTTTAACATTTTTAAAACTCCAAAATAGGCCCAATGCTGCAACAACACTAAATGTAACAATCATGACATGCAAAACGTCATATATCATATGATAATAGAATATATCACAATATCTGTAAGTAAACCAATACGGGTGATGAATCCAGTTGGATCCCTCTAACCTGTTTCCCTACATACACAGATGTTAGCACAATACCAATCCCGTGTCAATACAGAATATCACGGTATATGGGTTCATATAATATTATCCGCTATTATGCGGCGCAATAAGATCTCATCCGCTATATAATGCGCGAAAATCAACTCCAAGTACATATATAATACCAATTCCACATCGAGGTGAAATATCGCAGTATATGATTTTAATAAATAACATCCGCTTAATATACGGCGTATAGGGTCTATTTCAATACAACAGATAGCAATTTATCATCCAAGCATACTATCAACACAATCAAGCAATTTTAAATCTAACTATTTAAAATTTAAATCGAAACAGGTTCGATTGAGTGAGAAGTTCTCACCTTTGCTTTCTCATGCAATCCATTTTCATTCCATATTGTTTTCTTCATAGTTTTGACCTTGTATAAACAATTATATAAATTTTTATTAATATTCGAAATAAAATCGAATAACCAATTTACTTTTAAATTAATTTATTTAACTAAACATTTTAATTTCAAACCAACTTTCCTGTTTCTTTAAACTAAAATCTCATTTACATATATATATTTAAAACATTTTACTTATATAAATTTCTTTAACATTTTAAATCCCTTTGTATAAAATTTACTGATATATAATTTTTTTTCTGTTTTCTGTAATCAACAAAGCAATCTACTATAAATTTAAAAACTGCATGTATACACATTTTCTGTTTAAATATGTATTAATGTATATATTTATATAACAAATTTAAATTTTAATTGTAATGAATAAATGGAATATACCTTACAGTTTTAAACACGCCTTAGCATGATCGAACATCCCTGCCAACAACCCAAATCGAACCACTGCCTTCACCACTGTGGCATCAGATCAGCACGCGACATCACACTCAAACTCGAAACCCTCGCCAGCATCTACCCACCAGAACACGACCACTAGAGAAATCCCAACTCACCGCACCAACCTATACTCGAAACCCTAGCTCAACACCTCCAGGCCGAGCATCCTTCTTCATAAAACGAAGTTCGCGCGCCTTCCCACCGGAATCAACGACCACCGTGGTGCCATCGTAGCACCTCCTCGACGTCGCGACTTCACCAAATCGCGTTCGCCAGCCGCGTCGAATAACTCTAGGCCATGACTCGACACCGCGAGCACACGCGATCTCAATCCTTGCGTGCCTCTCCGACCTACTACAAGACGTCGCCGCGAAGATCCACATATCAAGAAGAAGATCTCAATTTTTTTTCTTTTTGGTCGAATTCGAAACCGAGAAGAAGTATAAATTGTCTCAAACAGATGATTTGAACTGGTTATAGAGTTTTGATTTTTCAAAATAAAGGGAAAGATTTCGAGGATGAGAAAAGGAATTTTGTTTCGGCCGTTGTTTCTTTTAATTTGTTTTGCCGAGATGATTTAAAAAAGAGATGGGGGAGACAGGATTACGTGACTTTGCAGAGAAAAAGTCTTTGATATTAACGTGTTTTCATTACCAAGCTACAGTGTTTTGATAGGGAAGGCAAGGTACTGATGTAGATAAAATTTCAACTGATGTTGACCAATTTCAAATTCAAATTTAAATTGAATTCGATATAAATTTCAACGCGTTTACTTAACGTACGGCCAAACGATCACTCCAAATGCTACGAAAATTGAAATCCGATAATAATACAATATTCTGGATCCAAGGGAACTAGTTTCGTCGAATTCCGAGACTGTGCCTCGGAAGGCTATTTTTAAATATCGATTCAAACGATATAATCTGAAACTGAACAAATCACAATCAAAATTCAATTCTGAAGCTTCTATTATCTTCAGTATTATCAATGTGAATTTTCTAAGCCTTAAAATATTTTAAATCAGCTTAAAACCGAAGATTCAAATTTTTATCCAACTTTTCAATAGATTAAATTTTATAATTTAATCACCAAATTCATATTAACATTTGAAATTTAAGTTAAACTATCCTTCAAATATTAAAATCAGTTAAGTATTTTTCAATTTCAAATGTTCAAAGTTCAGGGTCGTCACAGACTTCCCCCCTTAAAAGAATTTCGTCCCGAAATTACAAGTTAAGAAGAATGATCCTTAACCCATTCGCTATCTTTCCAAAACTAAATAGTTTTACCAACTTTCCAAAAAAAATATTTTTTTTAAAGATCCATTATCATTTCAACTAGCTTTCCAACTTCAATTATAGGTTCCAGACAACATTGTTTCCTTAACAATTTAAATTTAAATTTAAATTTCAAACTTTCAAAATTTTCTCAAAAATTTTCCAACTCGCTGAATTTTCAAAAAATTTCGCCAGCGTCTCCTTTGCGTGGCTAGCTCGGTACGACTACAAAATGGCACCACAGGCCCTCAATTTCCAAAAGAAAACAAAACGCCAAGCGGCTGGACAAGAAAACCACCAAATTTCATACTGAAATTTAAATACATACATTTTTGTCGAGCAATTCACTTTTATCTTTGAAATCAAAATCCCAATTCCATTTCTTTTAATACACCTGTATATCCTGCTAGCCATAATATCCAATTACAATATTCAAATATCATTTTGCACATTCTATTACAAAATTTCAATACTTACTTCTTATATCATCTTTTGTTTACTATTGAAGTTACATATTCATTTTCATTCAATCTTATATTTTCAATTTCATTTGAATTCAATTTACACTTTCAACTCTACTTGGATTTAGTTTACTTCCTGAATATTGAATTTTATCAATTATCTTTCATTTACAACCGATTCATATCACTATTTTAAATTAGTTTTATTTACTAATTCATTACAAATTCCAATTCATTTTATCATAACTTAAATCCAATTCTATTTACTTACAAATTCGAAATGAATTTCAACATTCAATCTCCTTTTGATTTAATTGTAATCGTAAATTTATTTATTTATTAACAATTTTATTTTCATAATTCAAACTCAATTCAAATTCATTTGTCCAAATTTATTATTTTACTTAATAAATTTTCTTTAAATAATCATTTCACTTAGCCTACTTGGACATTTCTTCAAGTTCACTTTATTTAATTGATTCACTTATACTTACTTTAATTTAACTCCATCCTTTAAGTTAAATTTATTCTATCAAAATTCAAATTGTATAAGTTATCGACTCATTTATTATTCCCATAAATATTTTAAATAGGATTCCAGAGTCTTTTCAACCTTTCAAAACCATTTTTTTTGAACCAATTCAAATTATCCTTTGAATTTCAAAACCAAACCTAAATTTTCCAACCAACTTCCATTTAAAACAACTTGGCAGCCATCCCTCTTTTGGAAACCCAAAAATGAACACCGATGATGTCGCGATCATTATCGGAATTATTTTCCAGCGATCGAAAAGAGTTTTGTGCTTTCTTTCCTTCAAAACAATTTTTCAAAACCCTTGAAAATCATTTTCAAACTTCAAAGAATTTAAATTTCCCAAATCTCAAAATTTCAAATTCTTTAAATTTGTTTTCAAATATTACTCTGGAATTCCATTTCAAATTATGAATTACAGTTTACAATTTATATTTATAAATATATTCATATAGTTTCACATCTTATATATAAGATTATCTCACAATTGTAATCACATTAATTATAATTCCATACTTATAATTCTTTTGCTTATACAATTTATTCTTTTAATTAACTTATATATATTCTTATATTTCAACAACCAAACAATCTATTTTATATACATTTTAATAATTCTGAAAAATTATTCCTTTATATATAAAATATAATCAAGGTAAAATTATTTCATTTACCCATTTTAAAATGATACTATGTCGGTTTATCTTGTTTAAGAGTTTAGAAACCCCTATCGACGACAGTTAGCAAGACTGCATCGACCAGAATCTCTAAGCAATCAACCGATAAGTCAACACAATACAAAACAATTTTATATTCACTAACAAATCCGCGCTCATATCTATGATTATTCTCAAACTCATTCTAGAGTACCGTTGACTCTATCTCTAATGAGTAATTCCCAACAGAGCCAAGGTTGTCACTTAACCATATGCTCTGATACCAAATGTCACGTTTGGGATTTTCGACTCTCGAAGGTCGACATTAATACGTCCACTGTATCAATTGCCGAGCAATCGAATGCCGGAAAACCGAACCGTTAGGGTTAAAGAAGAGGTAGAAGATAGAAGAAGAAAGAAAGAAAAAGCAACAGAAACAATATCAGAATCTCACAATCGCAGCGGAACAACATATAATAGATAAAAGTATATTCTTTAAAACAAAGAACCATATCAGTTATTACATTACATCACATTACATTATCAGAGTTTACAACAACAAACAGCGGAAAAGAATACTATATACTAATTGATACGCCATGCTATCCAGCTTGCTCCTGATCTCCATAGCAACTCCTGAATTCGAAAATGACCTGATAACCTGACTCTAGACTGCCTGTGTTAAAATTGGTGGGCACCCAGAGTTTAGGAAGGAAAAAATAAACTCCAGGTCAGTCATGGGACTGGTGTGAGAACTTAAAACAGTTTATCTTTAAAAATAAACAAAGAAATATTTTAAATTAGATTCGCAATGCTTTTTAGAAAATGAGACTACCATAAGGCCTCCCGCACGCACACACACAATGCAAACGCAGAATCGGAAGAGATTTCTCCTTATGATAGTCAAATATGTTTGATATGTAGAAAGATTTATTTGATATTATTGCTATAAGTGCAAAGTGTAGGAAAACATTTCGAAAGTAACGATATAAATCTTAGCGAACATGGAGATTCCGAACTATGCCTACTATAGCTACCATCTAAACAGTGGTGACCACCATAAGTAAATGGCAGGTCCTACAACTAAAACCGTACAGGGTTTCGTATTGGAGTTTGGATTTCCAACAAATGGTCAGGTCAAGGAACTTCCCATTGCCACATTGAAACGCCTCTGGAAAGACGCCCCGAGAACCTAACCGGATCTCTGCCAACACAAGGCTGGGTTACCCCTAGCTGGGTAACTACTGACACGAATATGCCATCCCCCGGTCGCAACCGACCTAAATCCTGGGATTCACCAACAACCACAAAATAATAAGTTTGCAGCAACAACATAGGTTAAGTATCAGGGCTCCATACCATAATACCACTTCTATCCAGAAGGAAATGACATACACTATAAGGGCGCTGTCCCCTAATAACCTTGCTGCATCTTTTCCTATTTTGACCAATTTCGGGGTGCGAGGTCTGACGAAGTCTCGCCCACAAAGCTACGCTTTTCATAAAAGCCACGCTTTGATCAACAAATGCTCAACAGCACTTCGTATGACACATTACCAAATTGGGAATGTATCACTAGTAATCATCAACTACATAACCTCTGAGCTCGTACGTGTCAGAGAAGGGTGTTAAGCTAAGAGAATAAATTCTCTGCCACCAACAGAAATATATTTGATAGGAACCAGCTTTGCATCACAATTTGTAACGTCACACACACAACCATACAAGTCCGTTCCGGGATCGAACGGAACCGAAGGCACTTCCAAAGAAGCCCTTGCAATCCGGATATTCACTAATCACGACCGGATTTCCCATTACAAAGGGTGATAAAATCTCTATATCGGAGATCAGCCGATGCAGAGTCATTCGACGGTAATCCTTCCGTTTTCAAAAATATCCGGTCTTCAACACCGGTCTTCAAATGCTATCCATTACGACATATCACTTATTCAGAATGGGATTTATGACACAAAGGTCCTCTCCTGGCTAAACCGAATAACGAGCGCCTATTTTAAAAATAAGTGTAGCATTCAAATTCAAGCAAATCACAAAAATACCCATTTAAAGGTAAATATCGATAGTCGGTTATTTAACTATCAAGGCCAACAACCAAATACCCAGCACCATAACAATCACTAGGCCCTTTTTATTAATCTTCCATAAATTAATAACTTGCCAGATATTCACTTCAATTTATCTTTAAAAGATATATTCTCTAAACCATTTCAATTTCTTCATTGGAAAACATTTCCAAATACTTATTCATTTTCAATTTATCATTAAAGGATAAGAACCCAAAACATTTCACTTCATATTGAAAAACATTTCCATACTTATTTAACAATAAGTAATTCAAAAATCTATTTATTTTCAATACTTAGAAAATATCCAATATACTTAAAACATGATTAAGTATATATTTTATTCCTTTAAGGAAAAAGTTCTCTTTAACACATTTATTTGGGTCAAAACGAATGTTGTGTAAAACATCGTTACGATAACCCAAAATCACTGGTATAGGGATTTGAAATTTAGATAGATATATAAATCCCAATACTATATAAAACATTTCCTTTCGAAAATCATTTACTATAACAACAGTGTTATAGTCCACCATTTCCTTATTTCTCGAAAACGTCTATTTCAACAATGAATGTTGAAATCTATGGTTTCGATCCTTAACACATTTTAAAACAACTTCAAATCGTTTTCATTCTATTTAAAATATCACTTTCCCAAAACATTTCTTTAATATATCATTCACCGTCCAAAATCGTGAATATAAATCGTTTACCAAATTCAACACTTCTACATATTCAATTTAAGGATTATCCACTGTCCAAAATTGTGAATATATCTCCTTTAATAAGCTTTCATATTTACTTAACAAATTCAATTGTTTTCGGATTTATAAAACAACGTTTTTAAATTCTCATCTATATAAATTTTATAAAAACTTCAACTTATAAAATCCCTTAATTATCACATTCTATTTATATCTCATTAAATGCCCAAAATCCAATTTATAAGTAAATTACTTATAAATCTTTTATTTTTCAAAAATCTATTCATTTTATAACTTCATAATTTATTAATCTATAAATTTCATTCACTTATAAAATCAATTTATGCTTCATTTTAACACTTATAAAAACTCGTTTTATAATCCCAATATTTTAATTTATAAATATCAATTTTATAACTCTTTTAATAAAGCTTTTATAATAAATTCAAAAATCTCAATTTAAACTATTTTATAAAATTCATTAACTCCATATTTCAAAAACCTTAATTTTTATAACATTAAAATTAAAACGTTTAATTACTAAAAATGAATCAATTCCAAAATTTAATAAAACATATACTTTCAAAATTCACTTTAAAATCCTTTTAAATTTGAAAATCATCACTTTAACATTTTTAAAACTCCAAAATAGGCCCAATGCTGCAACAACACTAAATATAACAATCACGGTATCTAAAACATCATATATCATATGATAACAGAATATATCACAATATCTGTAAATAAATCAATACGGGTGAGGAATCCAGTTGGATCCCTCCAACCTGTTTCCCTACATCCACAGATGTTAGCACAATACCAATCCCGTGTCAATATGGAATATCGCGGTATATGGGTTCATATAATATTATCCGCTATTATGCGGCGCAGTAGGGTCTCATCCGCTATATAATGCGGGAAAATCAACTCCAAGTACATATATAATACCAATTCCACATCGAGGTGAAATATCGCGGTATATGTTTTTAATAAATAACATCCGCTTAATATATGACGTATAGGGTCTATTTCAATACAACAGATAGCAATTTATCATCCAAGCATACTATCAACACAATCAAGCAATTTTAAATCAAACTATTTAAAATTTAAATCGAAACAGGTTCGATTAAGTGAGAAGTTCTCACCTTTGCTTTCTCGTGCAATCCTTTTTCATTCCATATTGTTTTCTTCATAGTTTTAACGTTGTATGAACAAATATATAATTTTTTTATTAATATTCGTGATAAAATCGAATAACCAATTTACTTTTAAATTAATTTATTTAACTAAACATCTTAATTTCAAACTAACTTTCTTGTTTCTTTAAACTAAAATCTCATTTACATATATATTTCAAACATTTTACTTATATAAATTTCTTCAATATTTTAAATCCCTTTGTATAAAATTTACTGATATTTTTTTTCTTCTGTTTTCAGTAATCAACACAGCAATATACTATAAATTTAAAAACTGCATATATACACATTTTCTGTTTAAATATGTATTAGTGTATATATTTATATAATAAATTTAAATTTTAATTGTAATGAATAAATGGAATATACCTTACAGTTTTAAACACGCCTCAGCATGATCGAACATCCCTGCCAACAACCCCAAATCGAACCACTGCCTTCACCACTGCGGCATCAGATCAACACGCGACATCACATTCGAACTCGAAACCCTCGCCAGCATCTACCCACCAGAACGCGACCACTAGAGAAATCCCAACTCGAGTCTAAGGCCGCACCAACCTATACTCGAAACCCTAGCTCAACACCTCCAGGCCGAGCATCCTTCTTCATAAAACGAAGTTCGCGCAGCTTTCCACCGGAATCAACGACCACCGTGGTGCCATCGGTACCTCCTCGACGTCGCGACTTCACCAAATCACGTTCGTCAGCCGCATCCCGTAACTCCAGGCCAATACTCGATATCGCGAGCACACACGATCTCAATCCTTGCGTGCCTCTCCGACCTACTCAAGACGTCGCCGCGTCCACATATCAAGAAGAAGATCTCAATTTTTTTTCTTTTTGCTCGAATTCGAAACCGAGAAGAAGTAAAAATTATCTCAAACAGATGATTTGAACCGGTTGCAGAGTTTTGATTTTTCAAAATAAAGGGAAAGATTTCGAGAATGAGAAAAGGAATTTTGTTTCGCCTGTTGTTTCTTTTAATTTGTTTTGCCGAGATGATTTAAAAAGAGATGGGGGAGACAGGATTATGTGACTTTGCAGAGAAAAAGTCTTTGATATTAACGTGTTTGCATTGCCTAGCTACGGTGTTTTGATTGGGAAGGCAAGGTACGGATGTAGATAAAATTTCAACTGATGTTGTCAAATTCAAATTTAAATTTAAATTGAATTCGATATAAATTTTAACGCGTTTACTTAACGTACGGCCAAACGATCACTCCAAATGCTACGAAAATTGAAATGCGATAATAATACAATATTCCGGATCCAATGGAACTGGTTTCGTCGAATTCCGAGACTGTGTCTCGGAAGGCTATTTTTAAATATCGATTCAAACGATATAATCTTAAACTGAACAAATCACTATCAAAATTCAATTCTGAAGCTTCTATTCAGTATTATCAATGTGAATTTTCTAAGCCTTAAAATATTTTAAATCATCTTAAAACTGAAGATTCAAATTTTTATCCAACTTTTCAATAGATTAAATTTTATAATTTAATCGCCAAATTCATATTAACATTTGAAATTTAAGTTAAACTATCCTTCAAATATTTAAAATCAATTAAATATTTTTCGATTTCAATTGTTTAAAGTTCAGGGTCGTAACATATATATAGATTATTTTATATAGATAAGATTTTGAAATAATAGTAAGGATTTTAAAATATGGTAGAGTTTATAAGAAGGTAGATTTTAAATTTTTTATGTATAAGTAAATTAGTAAATATCTATGTAGATAAGATTTGGAAAATATAGGAAGTTTATATAAAATTATATTTTTGAGATTTGTAATTTATTTCGACAAGTAAATATGTAGTTTTAATAAAATAAAACAAATATACATATTCACATTTTAAACATACTAGTTGTTTTTAAAATAATATATTAAGGTGATTAATTTATTTAATTAAATTATCTAAATTATTTTAGTTACTAAGAAATTATTTAAAAAGAAATTAGTTTAAAATTAAATTATTAGTAAATTACATTTTGTTAAAGATAATAAAATATGTGGTTAATTAAATTATCAAATGGGAATTTAATTGTTCAATTGACTCGAATATTAATAAAACACCTAATGTTTATACAAGGTCTGAAAATCGTGGAATCAAATCGAGAATGAAGTGGGTTGCAAAACTGGAATCAAAGGTGAGTTAATCTCACTCATCTGGTAATAACTTAAATGATTAAATTTAAAATAATTGGTTGAATGGTTGAATTGATGATGTGCTATATTTTAGTATATAATACATCTTGGAATGATTGATTTGCCGCATTATATAGCGGTGAGACCCTATGCGTCGCATAATAGCGAATGATATTATATTAATCCCATATACCACGATATTCCACGTCGAAGTGGAACTGGTATTTTATATTGCGCTAACGTCTATGGATGTAGGGAGACAGGTTGGAGGAATCCACCTGGATTGCTCAACATTTATTTAAATTATCTGATATTCTCTGTTGTGATTATTTGATATTCTATGATGAATTATATTGGAATATTGCATGCTAAGGATTACCTGAATATATTTCGGTACACTGAGTTATCAAAATATATAAATTGGATTTTGGAAAGACAATAAAGGCGTGGAGTTTTAAGTAAAATAATTATGGCGAATTTGAATAAATGAATTAATAAGGAATTAATGGAAGTGATATTAAAATACTAATAAATAATTTCGAGTATGAAAAAAAATAAGGATTTTGAATAAACAGAAATTAATGAATTGTAAACTTAAGTGATCATTTAAAGGAATAAAGAATTATTTTAAAATTCAAAGTTTAAATTTATTTAAAAGGATAAAGAAGTAATTTGGGAAATCTAATTATTGGTATTTTCAGTTAATAAGATTTTAAATCATAATTAAGGAATAAAATCTGAAGTTAATGGATTTGGAATAAATGGAGTAAGGAAATTTATTTAAAGGTGAAGTAATATATCAGTGGATACTTGAAGGAATAACTTCATGATGGGAATTTATTAAAGGAATGGAAAAATTTGTTTAAAAATAAATTAATTTTAAAGAATGTGAAGAGAAGTATATTTCCTTGGATAGCCAAGTACGTTTTCAAAGTCAATTTTTAAATATAAGTTAAAGCTTTAATGTTGTTTTAAAAAGCATGTTCTAGAAAATTTATTATTTCTAAATTTTTAAATTCTAAAGTAAGTATTTTTTTTCAAAATTTATTATCGTAATAATTATTTAAAAATGATTTGGTAACTTGTTTAAAAGAGAAAATCTAGCTTTTATGTTTTATAAAGTAACCTTATTTTAAATATTCCTAGAGTATTATTTTTGGTTAAGTATTAAAGTAGTTTTCCTAAATTTAAATGTTAAAGCATACTTTACAATAAAGTGTTTTTAAATTATTTTAAAAATCTAAAGTTTTGCGCTTGGTGATTTCAGTGGAAATAGAAAATATTTGGGAAATTTACTCCTTAAAAGAAAGATAGTTTGAGACTGTTTTCATAACGGTTTGAATGGTGGAAATATATCTTGGGAAGATATTTTGAGAATAATAAATAATTTGGAGAAATTATTTATGGTTGATGGATGTTTGTGAATATTAATTGATATTTAAATAACCAACTATCAATATTGGTCAATGCGCTGATCATTTCGAGGAGACCGGGATCGGGATTTATTTCTCGAAAACCACTTCGATCCGGTTTGTACATTTTCGTAAGGAAGACGAGTTTGGATTCGAAGATTGTAACAACCCGAAATTTTTGACAGCATATTTTAATGAATATTTAATCTAATTTAAATTAAATATAAGCTTGTCAATGTTTAAAATGATGAGATCTTGGATACTTAACGGTTATATGTTTTATAAAAGAAAATTTTGATTTGAAAATTTAAAATTAAATGCTTCAAAACCATTAAAACAAAATCTGTCTTATTCAATAAAATCTAAGATTCTATATTTTATTCTTTGATAATATATATGGATACAATTGTAGTTTTTAAAATGATAAGTTTAAAAGAAAATTAACAAACATATTAATATTAACATAAACATGGAAATCTAATGCATAGGTATAAAACAATATAAATAATTATAACATAAACATACAAAACTAGTATAAAACATAATCATAAATTATAGAATGTAACTAACGAGATAAATGCACAAATATCAGTTATAACTTAGAGGTATAAAAATGCAAGTCTATGATATAAATCAATGTTTGATAATTGAACTACAAATAGGATTAATTTTGAAAGCATAAACATGGAAATCATACATGAACAACATAAATTTTAATAAAGATCTTTGTCTAGAAATAAAAAAAAGAAAAGAATGTAAACCAGTAATAAAACTTAGGTGCTGGAAATTTATATGTATAAGAAAACAAGTTCTACTTTAAGATAATAAAACAAAATACGAGTCTTACAGGATATGCTTGGCCGAAGTAATGAACATTTTGTTCATATAAGTACTATAGCCGAAATTCTAGTAATAAATTCTTTCTGCAGAATACATTCTTAGCCAATAAAAAGAAAGAATGATAATCCAAATAGAAACTGTCTAGATCAACCTATAATTATTCAGCTACTTCTATATATCTATCCACCTACATTATGTTCGTATATAAAACTGAACTAAACCTACAAACAAACCTGGGCAACATTGTTTGCTTTGCAAACATAAATTAATTCAGAAACAGAAAAAAAAGAAAAGAAACAGAGGAAAGAAAAGAAGAGAGTTTCAGGAAATTTCTTTCTGTAGTGTCTTCTTCAACACATCACTTTCTGCTCAAGCTGGTTTTGGTGAGTAAACATTTTTTTTTATAAAAGCTTAAGTTAATAAAAATCTGTGACATGTGAATATCCTAGAATGTAAGGAATGGGCTATGCTTTGCATGTATGTATGAATGAGATTTCTGTATACATGAATATGATAAGTGTGCATGTCTATATGCTCTGCTTTAGCTCATAGTGTTTAAACCCATGTATAATTTCACAAAATCTTTCTCTAAATCTCTGGTTTCTGTTAATGTTTAAACAAATTGTATTTAGTTTAACAAGGTTTTAGATTTAAAAATATTTTAAGTTTAATAAACAGAAATATTGTCTGGAAAAAAAAATATAAAAGAGTAGAGGAGCATTGCTTATGTTAAAAACCAAATACAATGATTTGTAAATTCATTTATATAATCTGACATCTCTTCACAAAACTTGATTTTTAAAAACAAAATCTCGAATTTTAGTTGAGTTTTTGAATTGCATTTCTGAGATAATCAGGAATGGAAGATTGGTCAATTTACGGTGACCAGGTGAACTTTAGGAGTCGTGGCTTTCGTTGAAGCTAGTTTGTCGTCCAAAGGTGTCGGGAAAAATAGCTGGAGTTGTTCCAGTTCGTCGTGGCGGCGGGGTTTGGTCAAAATAGGGTTTCGAACTGTGTTTTTGTCGAGTCTAGAAACGAGACCATGGTGACGCCTCTGGTGGATCGAGTGCCACCAGCTTCTTGGAGATGGAAGGATGGGAGTTGTCGAAGTTGTAACCGGAAGTATAGGCACTTCGGTAGTCGGAGACTTGAGTTCGAGGGGAGTTTGGCCATAGGTGTAGTTTCCAGTTTCAACTCCCTAGCTCGATTTCGAATTTGGGGTTTGTGATGAAGTCTGGGAGGTCGGAATTGATGATGGGATGGTCGTCGACATGTTGAAGGTAACGGCGATAGTTTGAAGGTCGAAGTGCTGGTGTACACGTGTACGCGTGTCAGAGTGACAGTAGTTGATAGGGGAAGTGGCTCGAGAGTGACTCGGTGATTTAGCTGTTTTTACACGAGTTTAGCTTCGGGGACGCGGGTGCTAACTTTCTAGATTCTTTACTTAAACAAATATAAGTTTTCAAAATTGAAGGGAAAGGGAAGGAGGTGAGTTTTCTCGGAGTTAAACTGGGGTAAGGGATGGGTTGGACCCGAAGCAGATTCTAAAATCTGTTGTAAAAGTTTAAAAAAGGGTTTTAAATTTAAATAACAGCAGGTCTTATATAATGAACGTTGTTAATAACTGATTAGGAGTTGTATGATTTTGTTACTTACACTTATTAAGATGAATTCTTAAGTTAATTTAAACTTAATTTAGAAATGTATTTAAGTGTTGAGTAAAAGGACAGAATGTTTTAAAGTTATATGTTAATGATAGTTAAGAAAATAATAAAGGATAATGGTTTATCTTAAAATAATTGAGATTAATTAAGTTTGTAAAAGTAATTAGGGAACCATTAATTAGTTAATTAATAAATGATTAAGGATAAATAAATAAATAGTTAAGATTATAAATTTATTAATTAAGGGATCAATTAATTTGTAATTAAGAATTATTAATTAGATAATTAGAGATAATTAATTAATAATTAGAGATTAATAAATTTAGTAATTAAGATGAAAATAGAGACTAATTAAGTAATTAGGGATAATTAAATGATTAGTTAAGGATTATATGATTAATAATTGATAATAATTGATGAATTAAAGTAATCTTTGATAATTAAATAAGTAATTAAATCTTAGTAACTAATAATTAAGTTATAAATAAAAAAAATTAAGAATAAATTAATTAATAGCAACTAAGTAATAATTGATGAATAAAAGTTAATCAATAAAATAATTAATTAAAGATTAAAGGATTAATTAATTAATAATTAATGATTAACTAAGTAATTAATTAATCATTAATAAGTTAATTAATCAGTATAAGCAGAACACGTAGTGTATATTTAAGCAATTAATTATGTTAAGTTAATCAAACCAATTTGATATGAATTGATGATTCTTGTCTGATTTACCATGATATCTGTTCGATGATATTCTGTGATATGTTGTAATATATTCTGGATATATCTATGATAACTGTGTATGATTTATCTGTTATATCTGTTATGTTAATTCAGGTACTAAATTGAATTGTTAAGTTAAGACAACTTGGCCCTTAAAATGGCGGTTGGATTCGATGAGACCGGGATCGGAAGAATCAAATTTGATTCTCCGAAAACCACATCGATCCAATTTAAACGTTAGGTCGTAAATCCTGAAATGAAGATCGAGATGGTGTATTCAGAATGCAAGGGTTATCGTTGTTAACTCTGAGGGTGATTCCAAAACGAGTGTAACGAGATAATGCATTCGGTTTCGTTCGAACCCGGAACGAACTTGTATGGATTGAATGCTTTCAGTACATCGTCAGGCGGACGATGAGCATTCTAAGAAATATGTTCTATAAAGGTAATCGGAGCCTCAAGCCTCATCAAGCGGGAATGGCTAAAATAGGGGAGATGCAGCAAGATTAGGTGGGTCATGCCCAAGCAGGACAAGATATTTCCCCTGTCTAGATGTCCCTTTTTATTCTGCTTAGTGGGTGGTTGGTCGCGCCAACCACGGGGTTTATCTTGTTCGGGACTGTTCAGTAAGGAATGGTTCCGACCTTGTGTTGTAGGGGGTCGGGAGTGATCCTCGGTACGGTGATTTAGGCCCAGTACTGTGATGGGCGGTACCCCAGTAGCCCTACCATTGTTGGAAATCCATTTTCCCTACGAGACCCTACAGTTTTGATTTGTATTACCCACTTTTGTGGCTAGTAGCTGGAATTTAATGAATGTAACAATTTCGGCTATTTTCTATTTACTTGAAAACCCTAAACACTATTATAATATCACATGATTTCCTATGAAATGTTTTGGTTAGCGTAAGGTAAAAACTTACCCGTTCTTATTTATGGGGAGTCTTACGTGATACCTTTATTTTCAAATGTTTTTCAAAGTTAAACAATTAAACCGTTTACTCATAGCAGACCCATGTCTGACCTGGAGTTTATATTTTGTGTTTTCATAAACTCTTGGGTACTCAAATTTTTATGAGTAGCCAAAGTATAGGTTTCGGACTTTGATTTCTGGAGGAGCTTGGAGCAGGAGTTTCCAGACGTATGTAGCTTTCTATCTAGTGTCGCTATGTTAGTTGATGTGTACTGTACCTCTGATATATATAATGATAGATGTATGTATGACTGTCATATGTATTGATATTGTATAACTCTGATATATGTAAAAACTATGAAATATTTATGTGATATATTATATTTTGTTCCGTTCCGCTGTGAGATTCTGATGTTGTTGTTCTTCTTTCTCTTTCTTGTCTATTTTCTATCCCTTTCTTTCTTAATGATGATACGTCTTTCTGGTAATAGAAGGGCGGGTCGTCACAGTTGGTATCAGAGCATAGGTTGGTAATAACCTTGGCTCTGGTAGGAATTACTCATAGAATACAGTCTGTAGTGCTCTAAAATGAGTCTGAGTGTATTAATAGATACGAGCGCGTATTTATTAGTGATTATAAAATTATTTTTATATTGTGTTGACTTATCTGTTGAGTGTTTATGGATTCTGGTCGGTGTGTGGGACGCCATTTCATCGATAAGGATTTCTAAAATCTTAAACAAGATAGACCGCACAATATTGTTTTTAAAGGTAGGTTAAATGAAATAATTTTACCCAAAATTATATTTTGATATAAAAAAAAATTCTGAAAAAAAAACTATATATATTTGGATGTTTGATTGTTAATAGTACAATCAAATAAAAATTTAAATGTGAGTGGTTTATAACCAAATAAAATTATTTAAGAATGATTTTAAATAAAAAGGAATATAACTGAAATCTGATTAAACTAGAATTTAAGTCCCGGAAATTTGGAAGATGTTTAAATGAAATTTTAACAAAGGATTTGGGAATTTAAAATCTTGGGAATGTTTGAAATGTTTTTCCAAAGATTTAAAGGCAATGATGGAATATTGTTTTGGAAAATATTGTTGAATGGAAATTGTTTTGGGAGGAAATTGTGAAAGTAAGGAAGCACTGAGCTCACTTCGGTCGTTGGAAAATAATCCTGATGATGATGGCCACATCATCATTATTCATTTTCGAGTTTCTAAAGTGATGGATTGCTACCAGGATAGTTGGTTATGATAAATTGTTTGGGCTTGTTGTGTATACAAGTTGTTTCAGAAATTTTCAAAAAGGGAAAATTTGTTTTGGTAAAAACAAGTGTTTGGAATTTGGAAATTTGATTTGATATACCCAGTGGGTATGTGTAGTTATCATTCCAAAATGGTTTTGGAAATGAAAACTGGGCAATTGAATTCTAAGAAATTCTATTTAAATAATGTGAAAGGTTTGAATGAATCAACTGTTGAACTTATAAAGTAAAGTTGATATTAATAAGAGGAAATTGGAAAGTTTAATTCGGAAATTAAAATGTAACTTAAGTAAATGGAAATAAAGAAAATATACAGGAGTTTAACCTGAGATAAGTTAAATGGAATTGTAGTTCAAAATGAACTAATTGGGTATAAAATTTGGAGGTAAAATGATTGTAATTGTGAGGTGGAAATTTATACCTTAAGATGGTAAGTGCTATATATATAATCCGAAATTGTGGTTATAAGATGAAATGACTCAAATGAGCAATATAAGCCTTTAAGTAGATAAGTAAGTCTTGAACTCATATATTGAGTAATAGAAAAAATGGTAAGTAGCTAAGTTTAACTGAAGTTGAGTTGAAATAAAACTGAATTTAAATGAATTCAGTCGAGTTATAAATAATATTGAGTGGAATAATTTTTTTAAGTAAATAGGTAAGTATTGAATTGGGATAAAATAGAATTGGTGTGAGTTGTAAATAAATCTAATTCAAGTATAAATTGAATGACCTTACTACAAATAAAGTCGATAATGAATTGTTAATGTAAATTAAAATTTAAAAATGGATAAAAGAATAAACTAATCGAGCAAATTAGAAAATAGTTAGGATTTGATTAAAGGAAATCAAATCAAAGATTTAAATGAAAAATTGGTAAAATAGAATAAACCTAAGTTGTTAAGTGGAACAGTTTGAAGAAAATAGATAACTTGAGTAAATTGTGAGATGGTTAATTTAAAATATGGATTGTCGAGTTTAATAAAATGATTAGGAATCAAACCTGTTGAAATGAAAGAAAATGCAATGAAAGGATTGCGAATAAACCAATTGGGATGGAGTCAAGTGTAAATTGAGTTGGAATCAATTTAAGATTTGTTATAAAGCTTAAGTGATTGTTTATTCACAATAATATTGTTGAATTGCATAAGAAAATGGGTTGTTTGAAGTAAATGAAATTAGATAAATTTTATGAATTATTAGAAGCCAAAGAGGATGATTTTTAATATGAGTTTGTTTTTCTTAAATGGATTATATATATAAGCAGGTAAGTTAAAAATCACTTATACCGAAGAGAATGATTTGAGAATTGATTGGAATTAATTGTGATAAGGGTTGAAACCTTACATTGTGCTTATGAAAATATGTAATGGAGACTCTGCCGAAACTTTTCAAAATTTGGAAACTTTATATAAAAAAAAATTAGCAACAAAACAATTTTCAAATTGAAAATTTAAGGTAAATTAGTGAATGAAACTGATTTAAAATATATGATAAGACTCAGTTATAAAAGGGAAGATAGTCAATAAAATTAAATATTCAGAGTTGAAGATGAATTGAATTCATAAGAAATTGGAAATTCAGATTTAAATAAGAAGATATAAGAGGATATAAAGGTTAAGTGATAGAGTAATAATATAAGAATATATATAATGCTTATATTAAACTTCAGAAATGAATGGTGAAATTATTAAGTAAATTTGATACTGAGAAAATTATTCCAAGTGGACAGAATCAGAATAATGTGAATAAAAGAAATTGTTATAGGTGATAATCAATGGATATAAATACGCATGATGTACGTATATTATTTTATTCGCATAACAATTTGATCCAGATTCGAGTACAAAATTTCGAGACAGTTATATATCGATCCGAGTTAGGATTTTTCACTCGATTTTCGACGACGAACCATGGATATGGATTTTGATTTATTTTGGCAATTCTCTATCATAGTTATGACTATGCAAGGAGAACGACAGTTTCTGATCAAGGAACGAGATCCGAGTCCGTACTAGGAAGTCGGATGGACAATACTAGTTCGGAAGTGAAATTGTGTGATCGGGCGACCGATCAAATTTGATATTGCGTACGAATAGTATATGTACATCGTACGGGCTTGATTGAATAGATATTGAAATTCTGTAAAGAGTCAATAAAATTTGGAAAGAGTTAATATTGTAAGTTTTCAGAATTGAATTGCCAGAATGGATATCTGGAATTTATTGTGTATTCCATATATCTCATCTAAGGAAATTTGTTCATGATTCACCATTAGTTGTTAAACCAGTAATTCAGGAATTTGGAAGTCGAATCAAATTTGACTATGGTCAGGAATCCAGTTCGGATTGTTGTCATCGAGAAACAAAATCTCGATAATTTTAGGGAAGCTTATCCGAATTTGTGTTCGGATGGCTAGTAATGTTTGTTAAGATTGAACGTTTGGTTGTTGTTAATATATAAATGATATGTATGTTTGAATAGTTAGTATAATAGCTTTTAATTAACTGTTGTTTTAAATTTCGGGGACGAAATTCTTTTAAGGGAGGAGGAATGTAACAACCCGGAATTTTTGACAGCATATTTTAATGAATATTTAAGCTAATTTAAATTAAATATAAACTTGTCAATGTTTAAAATGATGAGATCTTGGATATTTAACAGTTATATGTTTTATAAAAGAAAATTTTGATTTGAAAATTTAAAATTAATTGCTTCAAAACCATTAAAACAAAATCTGTCTTATTCAATAAAATCTAAGATTCTATATTTTATTCTTTGATAATATATATGGATACAATTGTAGTTTTTAAAATGATAAGTTTAAAAAAAAATTTAACAAACATATTAATATTAACATAAACATGGAAATCTAATGCATAGGTATAAAACAATATAAATAATTATAACATAAACATACAAAACTAGTATAAAACATAATCATAAATTATAGAATGTAACTAAAGAGATAAGTGTACAAATATCAATTATAACTTAGAGGTATAAAAATGCAAGTCTATGATATAAATCAATGTTTGATAATTGAACTACAAATAGGATTAATTTTGAAAGCATAAACATGGAAATCATACATGAACAACATAAATTTTAATAAAGATCTTTGTCTAAAAATAAAAAAAAGAAAAAAAAAGAATGTAAACCAGTAATAAAATTTAGGTGCTGGAAATTTATATGTATAAGAAAACAAGTTTTACTCTAAGATAATAAAACAAAATATGAGTCTTACAGGATATGCTTGGCCGAAGTAATGAAAGAAATTAAAATATAAATATCTTTGTACAATCACAATGCTATGAATTAAATATAAAGTTTATGTGCTGTTATACAGTGTATGTGCATATGAAAACACAAGTTTTCACTTCAATATCATAAAACAAAATCTGGGTTTTGTACTTATCAGCAAAACATTAAATACTCGTTATCATAATTAAGAGCAAAAGCATTAATTATCATAACATTTTGTTCATGTAAGTACTATAGCCGAAATTCTTGTAATAAATTCTTTCTACAGAATACATTCTTAGCCAATAAAAAGAAAGAATGATAATACAAATAGAAACTATCTAGATCAACCTATAATTATTCAACTACTTCTATATATCTATCCACCTATATTATGTTCGTATATAAAACTGAACTAAACCTACAAACAAACCTGAGAAACATTGTTTGCTTTGCAAACATAAATTAATTCAGAAACAGAAAAAAACAAAGAAAAGAAACAGAGGAAAGAAAAGAAGAGAGTTTCAGGAAATTTCTTTCTACAGTGTCTTCTTCAACACATCACTTTCTGCTCAAGCTGGTTTTGGTGAGTAAACATTTTTTTTATAAAAGCTTAAGTTAATAAAAATCTGTGACATGTGAATATCCTGGAATGTAAGGAATGGGCTATGCTTTGCATGTATGTATGAATGAGATTTCTGTATATATGAATATGATAAGTGTGCATGTCTATATGCTCTACTTTAGTTCACAGTGTTTAAACCCATGTATAATTTCACAAAATCTTCCTCCAAATCTCTGGTTTCTGTTAATGTTTAAACAAATTGTATCTAGTTTAACAAGGTTTTAGATTTAAAAATATTTTAAGTTTAATAAACAGAAATATTGTCTCGAAATAAAATAATATAAAAGAGTAGAGGAGCATTGTTTATTTTAAAAACCAAATACAATAATTTGTAAATTCATTTATATAATCTGACTTCTCTTTACAAAACTTGATTTTTAAAAACAAAATCTTGAATTTTAGTTGATTTTTTGAATTGCATTTCTGAGATGATCAGGAATGGAAGATTGGTCAATTTACGGTGACCAGGTGAACTTTAGGAGTCGTGGCTTTCGTCGAAGCTAGTTTGTCGTCCAAAGGTGTGGGGAAAAATAGCTGGAGTTGTTCCAGTTCGTCGTGGCGACGGGGTTTGGTCAACGTAGGGTTTCGAACTGTGTTTTTGTCGAGTCTAGAAACGAGACCATGGTGATGCCTCTGGTGGATCGAGTGCCACCGGCTTCTTGGAGATGGAAGGATGGGGGTTGTCGAAGTTGTAACCGGAAGTATAGGCACTCCGGTGGTCGAAGACGTGAGTTCGAGAGGAGTTTGGCCATAGGTGTAGTTTCCAGTTTCAACTCCCTAGCTCGATTTCGAATTTGGGGTTTGTGATGAAGTTTGGAAGGTCGGAATCGATGATGGGATGGTCGTCGACATGTTGAAGGTAACGGCGATAGTTGGAAGGTCGAAATGTTGGTGTACACGTGTATGCGTGTCAGAGTGACAGTAGTTGATAGGGGAAGTGGCTCGAGAGTGACTCGGTGATTTAGCTGTTTTTACGCGAGTTTAGCTTCGGGGACGTGGGTGCTAACTTTCCAGATTCTTTACTTAAACAAATATAAGTTTTTAAAATTCAAGGGAAAGGGAAGGAGGTGAGTTTTCTCGAAGCTAAACTGGGGTAAGGGACGGGTTGGACCCGAAGCAGATTCTAAAATCTGTTGTAAAAGTTTAAAACAGGGTTTTAAATTTAAATAACAACAGGTCTTATATAATGAACGTTGTTAATAACTGATTAAGAGTTGTATGATTTTGTTACTTACACTTATTAAGATGAATTCTTAAGTTAATTTAAACTTAATTTAGAAATGTATTTAAGTGTTGAGTAAAAGGACAGAATGTTTTAAAGTTATATGTTAATGATAGTTAAGAAAATAGTAAAGGATAATGGTTTATCTTAAAATAATTGAGATTAATTAAGTTTGTAAAAGTAATTAGGGAACCATTAATTAGTTAATTAATAAATGATTAAGGATAAATAAATAAATAATTAAGATTATAAAATTTATTAATTAAGGGTTCAATTGATTTGTAATTAAGAATTATTAATTACATAATTAGAGATAATTAATTAATATTAGAGATTAAAAAATTTAGTAATTAAGATGAAATTAGAGACTAATTAAGTAATTAGGTATAATTAAATGATTAGTTAAGGATTATATGATTAATAATTGATGAATTAAAGTAATCTTTGATAATTAACTAAGTAATTAAATCTTAGTAACTAATAATTAAGTTATAAACAAAAAAAATTAAGAATAAATTAATTAACAGCAACTAAGTAATAATTGATGAATAAAAGTTAATCAATAAAATAATTAATTAAAGATTAAAGGATTAATTAATTAATTAATAATTAATGATTAACTAAGTAATTAATTAATCATTAATAAGTTAATTAATCAGTAATTAATTAAGCAGAATACGTAGTGTATTTTTAAGCAATTAATTAAGTTAAGTTAATCAAACCAGTTTGATATGAATTGATGATTCTTGTCTGATTTACCATAATATCTGTTCGATGATATTCTGTGATATGTTGTAATATATTCTGGATATATCTATGATAACTGTGTATGATTTATCTGTTATATCTGTTATGTTAATTCAGATACTAAATTGAATTGTTAAGTTAAATAGACAACTTGGCCCTTAAAATGACGGTTGGATTCAATGAGATCGGGATCGGAAGAATCAAATTTGATTCTCCGAAAACAACGTCGATCCAATTTAAACGTTAGGTCGTAAATCCTGAAATGAAGATCGAGATGGTGTATTCAGAATGCAAGGGTTATCGTCGTTAACTCTGAGGGTGATTCCAAAACGAGTGTAACGAGATAATGCCTTCGGTTTCGTTCGAACCCGAAACGAACTTGTATGGATTGAATGCTTTCAGCACATCATCAGGCGGATGATGAGCATTCTAAGAAATATGTTCTATAAAGGTAATCGGAGCCTCAAGCCTCATCAACCGGGAATGGCTAAAACAGGGGAGATGCAGCAAGGTTAGGTGGGTCATGCCCAAGCAGGACAAGATATTTCCCCTGTCTAGATGACCCTTTTTATTCGGCTTAGTGGGTGGTTGGTCGCGCCAACCACGGGATTTATCTTGTTCGGGACTGTTCAGTAAGGAATGGTTCCGGCCTTGTGTTGTAGGGGGTCGGGAGTGATTCTCGGTACGGTGATCTAGGCCCCGTACTGTGACGGGCGGTACCCCAGTAGCCTTGCCATTGTTGAAAATCCATTTTCCCTACGAGACCCTACGGTTTGATTTGTATTACCCATTTTTGTGGCTAGTAGCTGGAATTTAATGAATGTAACAATTTCGGCTATTTTCTATTTACTTGAAAACCCTAGACACTATTATAATATCACATGATTTCCTATGAAATGTTTTGGTTAGCGTAAGGTAAAAACTTACTCGTTTTTATTTGTGGGGAGTCTTACGTGATAACTTTATTTTCAAATGTTTTTCAAAGTTAAACAATTTAAACCGTTTACTCATACCAGACCCATGTCTGACCTGGAGTTTATATTTTGTGTTTTCATAAACTCTTGGGTACTCAAATTTTTATGAGTAGCCAAGTGATAGGTTTCGGACTTTGATTTCTGGAGGAGCTTGGTGCAGGAGTTTCCAGACATATGTAGCTTTCTATCTAGTGTCGCTATGTTGGTTGGTGTGTACTGTACCTCTGATGAATATAATGATAGATGTATGTATGACTTTCATATGTATTGATATTGTATAACTCTGATATATGTAAAAACTATGAAATATTTATGTGATATATTATATTTTGTTCCGTTCCTCTGTGAGATTCTGATGTTGTTCTTCTTTCTCTTTCTTTTCTATTTTCTATCCCTTTCTTTCTTAATGATGATACGTCTTTCTGGTGATAGAAGGGCGGGTTGTCACAGTTGGTATCAGAGCATAGGTTGGTAATAACCTTGGCTCTGGTAGGAATTACTCATAGAATAGAGTCTGTAGTACTCTAAAATGAGTCTGAGTGTATTAATAGATACGAGCGCGTATTTATTAGTGATTATAAAATTGTTTTTATATTGTGTTGACTTATCTGTTGAGTGTTTATGGATTCTGGTCGGTGTGTGGGACGCCATTTCATCGATAGGGATTTCTAAACTCTTAAACAAGATAGACCGACACAGTATTGTTTTTAAAGGTAGGGTAAATGAAATAATTTTACCTAAAATTATATTTTGATATAAAAAAAATTCTGAAAAAAAACTATATATACTTGGATGTTTGATTGTTTATAGTACAATCAAATAAAAATTTAAATGTGAGTGGTTTATAACCAAATAAAATTATTTAAGAATGATTTTAAATAAAAAGGAATATAACTGAATTCTGATTAAACTAGAATTTATGTCCCGGAAATTTGGAAGATGTTTAAATGAAATTTAAACAAAGGGTTTAGGAATTTAAAATCTTGGGAATGTTTGAAATGTTTTTCCGAAGATTCAAAGGCAATGATTTAATATTGTTTTGGAAAATATTGTTGAATGGAAATTGTTTTGGGAGGAAATTGTGAAAGTAAGGAAGCACTGAGCTCACTTCGGTCGTCGGAAAATAATCCTGATGATGATGGCCACATCATCAGTATTCATTTTCGAGTTTCTAAAGTGATGGATTGCTACCAGGATAGTTGGTTATGATAAATTGTTTGGGCTTGTTGGGTATACAAGTTGTTTCAGAAATTTTCAAAAAGAGAAAATTTGTTTTGGTAAAAACAAGTGTTTGGAATTTGGAAATTTGATTTGATATACCCAGTGGGTATGTGTAGTTATCATTCCAAAATGGTTTTGGAAATGAAAACCGAGCAATTGAATTCTAAGAAATTCTATTTAAATAATGTGAAAGGTTTGAATAAATCAACTGTTGAACTTATAAAGTAAAGTTGATATTAATAAGAAGAAATTAGAAAGTTTAATTCGGAAATTAAAATATAACTTAAGTAAATGGAAATAAAGAAAATATACTAGAGTTTAACCTGAGATAAGTTAAATGGAATTGAAGTTCAAAATGAACTAATTGGATATAAAATTTGAAGGTAAAATGATTGTAATTGTGAGGTGGAAATTTATACCATAAGATGGTAAGTGCTATATATATATATATATATATATATATAATCTGGAATCGTGGTTATAAGATGAAATGACTCAAATGAGCAATATAAGCCTTTAAGTAGATAAGTAAGTCTTGAACTCATATATTGAGTAATAAAAAAAATGGTAAGTAACTAAGTTTAACTGAAGTTGAGTTGAAATAAAACTGAATTTAAATGAATTCAGTCGAGTTATAAATAATATTGAATGGAATAATTTTTTTATGTAAATAGGTAAGTATTGAATTGGGATAAAATAGAATTGGTGTGAGTTGTAAATAAATCTAATTCAAGTATAAATTGAATGACCTTACTACAAATAAAGTCGATAATGAATTATTAATGTAAATTAAAATTTAAAAATGGATAAAGGAATAAACTAATCGAGCAAATTAGGAAATAGTTGGGATTTGATTAAAGGAAATCAAATCAAAAATTTAAATGAAAAATTGGTAAAATAGAATAAACCTAAGTTGTTAAGTGGAACAGTTTGAAGAAAATAGATAACTTGAGTAAATTGTAAGATGGTTAATTTAAAATATGGATTGTCGAGTTTAATAAAATGGTTTGGAATCAAACCTGTTGAAATGAAAGAAAATGCAATGAAAGGATTGTGAATAAACCAGTTGGGATGGAGTCAAGTGTAAATTGAGTTGGAATCAATTTAAGATTTGTTATAAAACTTAAATGATTGTTTATTCACAATAATATTGTAGAATTGCATAAGAAAATGGGTCGTTTGAAGTAAATGAAATTAGATAAATTTTATGAATTATTAGAAGCCAAAGAGGATGGTTTTGAATATGAGTTTGTTTTGCTTAAATGGATTATATATATAAGCAGGTAAGTTATAAATCACTTAAACCGAAGAGAATGATTTGAGAATTGATTGGAATTAATTGTGATAAGGATTGAAACCTTACATTGTGCTTATGAAAATATGTAATGGAGACTCTGCCGAAACTTTTCAAAATTTGGAAACTTTATATAAAAAAAATTAGCAACAAAACAATTTTCAAATTGAAAATTTAAGGTAAATTAGTGAATGAAACTGATTTAAAATATATGATAAGACTCGGTTATAAAAGGGAAGATAGTCAATAAAATTAAATATTCAAAGTTGAAGATGAATTGAATTCATAAGAATTGGAAATTCAGATTTAAATAAGAAGATATAAGAGGATATAAAGGTTAAGTGATAGAGTAATAATATAAGAATATATATAATGCTTATATTAAACTTCAGAAATGAATGGTGAAATTATTAAGTAAATTTGATACTGAGAAAATTATTCCAAGTGGACAGAATCAGAATAATGTGAATAAAAGAAATTGTTATAGGTGATAATCAATGGATATAAATACTCATGATGTACGTATATTATTTTATTCGCATAACAATTTGATCCAGATTCGAGTACAAAATTTCGAGACAGTTATATATCGATCTGAGTTAGGATTTTTCACTCGATTTTCGACGACGAACCATGGATATGGATTTTGATTTATTTTGGCAATTCTCTATCATAGTTATGACTATGCAAGGAGAACGACAGTTTCTGATCAAGGAACCAGATCTGAGTCCGTACTAGGAAGTCGGATGGACAATACTAGTTCGGAAGTGAAATTGTGTGATCGGACGAGCGATCAAATTTGATATTGCGTACGAATAGTATATGTACATCGTACGGGCTTGATTGAATAGATATTGAAATTCTGTAAAGAGTCAATAAAATTTGGAAAGAGTTAATATTGTAAGTTTTCAGAATTGAATTGCCAGAATGGATATCTGGAATTTATTGTGTATTCCATATATCTCATCTAAGGAAATTTGTTCATGATTCACCATTAGTTGTTAAACCAGTAATTCAGGAATTTGGAAGTCGAATCAAATTTGACTATGGTCAGGAATCCAGTTCGGATTGTTGTCATCGAGAAACAAAATCTCGATAATTTTAGGGAAGCTTATCCGAATTTGTGTTCGGATAGCTAGTAATGTTTGTTAAGATTGACGGTTTGGTTGTTGTTAATATATAAATGATATGTATGTTTGAATAGTTGGTATAATAGCTTTTAATTAACTGTTGTTTTAAATTTCGGGGACGAAATTCTTTTAAGGGAGGAGGAATGTAACAACCCGGAATTTTTGACAGCATATTTTAATGAATATTTAAGCTAATTTAAATTAAATATAAACTTGTCAATGTTTAAAATGATGAGATCTTGGATATTTAACAGTTATATGTTTTATAAAAGAAAATTTTGATTTGAAAATTTAAAATTAAATCCTTCAAAACCATTAAAACAAAATCTGTCTTATTCAATAAAATCTAAGATTCTATATTTTATTCTTTGATAATGTATATGGATACAATTGTAGTTTTTAAAATGATAAGTTAAAAAAAAAAATTAACAAACATATTAATATTAACATAAACATGGAAATCTAATGCATAGGTATAAAACAATATAAATAATTATAACATAAACATACAAAACTAGTATAAAACATAATCATAAATTATAGAATGTAACTAAAGAGATAAGTGTACAAATATCAATTATAACTTAGAGGTATAAAAATGCAAGTCTATGATATAAATCAATGTTTGATAATTGAACTACAAATAGGATTAATTTTGAAAGCATAAACATGGAAATCATACATGAACAACATAAATTTTAATAAAGATCTTTGTCTAGAAATAAAAAAAAGAAAAAAAAAAAAGAATGTAAACCAGTAATAAAACTTAGGTGCTGGAAATTTATATGTATAAGAAAACAAGTTTTACTCTAAGATAATAAAACAAAATATGAGTCTTACAGGATATGCTTGGCCGAAGTAATGAAAGAAAAAAATATATAAATATCTTTGTACAATCACATTGCTATGAATTAAATATAAAGTTTATGTGCTGTCATACAGTGTATATGCATATGAAAACACAAGTTTTCACTTCAATATCATAAAACAAAATCTGGGTTTTGTACTTATCAGCAAAACATTAAATACTTGTTGTCATAATTAAAAGCAAAAGCATTAATTAGCATAACATTTTGTTCATGTAAGTACTATAGCCGAAATTCTTGTAATAAATTCTTTCTACAGAATATATTCTTAGCCAATAAAAAGAAAGAATGATAATACAAATAGAAACTGTCTAGATCAACCTATAATTATTCAGCTACTTCTATATATCTATCCACCTATATTATGTTCGTATATAAAACTGAACTAAACCTACAAACAAACCTGAGAAACATTGTTTGCTTTGCAAACATAAATTAATTCGGAAACAGAAAAAAACAAAGAAAAGAAATAGAGGAAAGAAAAGAAGAGAGTTTTAGGAAATTTCTTTCTGCAGTGTCTTCTTCAACACATCACTTTCTGCTCAAGCTGGTTTTGGTGAGTAAACATGTTTTTTATAAAAGCTTAAGTTAATAAAAATCTGTGACATGTGAATATCCTGGAATGTAAGGGATGGGCTATGCTTTGCATGTATGTATGAATGAGATTTCTGTATATATGAATATGATAAGTGTGCATGTCTATATGCTCTACTTTAGTTCACAGTGTTTAAACCCATGTATAATTTCACAAAATCTTTCTCCAAATCTCTGGTTTCTGTTAATGTTTAAACAAATTGTATCTAGTTTAACAAGGTTTTAGATTTAAAAATATTTTAAGTTTAATAAACAGAAATATTGTCTCGAAATAAAATAATATAAAAGAGTTGAGGAGCATTGTTTACGTTAAAAACCAAATACAATGATTTGTAAATTCATTTATATAATCTGACTTCTCTTTACAAAACTTGATTTTTAAAAACAAAATCTCGAATTTTAGTTGAGTTTTTGAATTGCATTTCTGAGATGATCAGGAATGGAAGATTGGTCAATTTACGGTGACCGGGTGAACTTTAGGAGTCGTGGCTTTCGTCGAAGCTAGTTTGTCGTCCAAAGGTGTCGGGAAAAATAGCTGGAGTTGTTCCAGTTCGTCGTGGCGGTGGGGTTTGGTCAACGTAGGGTTTCGAACTGTGTTTTTGTCGAGTCTAGAAACGAGACCATGGTGATGCCTCTGGTGGATCGAGTGTCACCGGCTTCTTGGAGATGGAAGGATGAGGGTTGTCGAAGTTGTAACCGGAAGTATAGGCACTCCGGTGGTCGGAGACGTGAGTTCGAGAGGAGTTTGGCCATAGGTGTAGTTTCCAGTTTCAACTCCCTAGCTCGATTTCGAATTTGGGGTTTGTGATGAAGTCTGGGAGGTTGGAATCGATGATGGGATGGTCGTCGACATGTTGAAGGTAACGGCGATAGTTGGAAGGTCGAAGTGCTGGTGTACACGTGTATGCGTGTCAGAGTGACAGTAGTTGATAGGGGAAGTGGCTCGAGATTGACTCGGGGATTTAGCTGTTTTTACGCGAGTTTAGCTTCGGGAACGTGGGTGCTAACTTTCCAGATTCTTTACTTAAACAAATATAAGTTTTTAAAATTCAAGGGAAAGGGAAGGAGGTGAGTTTTCTCGGAGTTAAACTGGGGTAAGGGACGGGTTGGACCCGAAGCAGATTCTAAAATCTGTTGTAGAAGTTTAAAACAGGATTTTAAATTTAAATATCAGCAGGTCTTATATAATGAACGTTGTTAATAACTGATTAAGAGTTGTATGATTTTGTTACTTACACTTATTAAGATGAATTCTTAAGTTAATTTAAACTTAATTTAGAAATGTATTTAAGTGTTGAGTAAAAGGACAGAATGTTTTAAAGTTATATGTTAATGATAGTTAAGAAAATAATAAAGGATAATGGTTTATCTTAAAATAATTGAGATTAATTAAGTTTGTAAAAGTAATTAGGGAACCATTAATTAGTTAATTAATAAATGATTAAGGATAAATAAATAAATAGTTAAGATTATAAAATTTATTAATTAAGGGTTCAATTAATTTGTAATTAAGAATTATTAATTAGATAATTAGAGATAATTAATTAATAATTAGAGATTAGTAAATTTAGTAATTAAGATGAAATTAGTGACTAATTAAGTAATTAGGGATAATAAAATGATTAGTTAAGGATTATATGATTAATAATTGATAATAATTGATGAATTAAAGTAATCTTTGATAATTAAATAAGTAATTAAATCTTAGTAACTAATAATTAAGTTATAAATAAAAAAAATTAAGAATAAATTAATTAACAGCAACTAAGTAATAATTGATGAATAAAAGTTAATCAATAAAATAATTAAATAAAGATTAAAGGATTAATTAATTAATTAATGATTAGCTAAGTAATTAATTAATCATTAATAAGTTAATTAATCAGTAATTAATTAAGCAGAATACATAGTGTATTTTTAAGCAATTAATTAAGTTAAGTTAATCAAACCAGTTTGTATGAATTGATGATTCTTGTCTGATTTACCATAATATCTGTTCGATGAAATTCTGTGATATGTTGTAATATATTCTGGATATATCTATGATAACTGTGTATGATTTATCTGTTATATCTGTTATGTTAATTCAGATACTAAATTGAATTGTTAAGTTAAATAGACAACTTGGCCCTTAAAATGGCGGTTGGATTCGATGAGACCGGGATCGAAAGAATCAAATTTTATTCTCCGAAAACCACATCGATCCAATTTAAACATTAGGTCGTAAATCCTGAAATGAAGATCGAGATGGTGTATTCAGAATGCAAGGGTTATCGTCGTTAACTCTAAGGGTGATTCCAAAACGAGTGTAACGAGATAATGCCTTCGGTTTCGTTCGAACCCGGAACGAACTTGTATGAATTGAATGCTTTCAGCACATCGTCAGGCGGACGATGAGCATTCTAAGAAATATGTTCTATAAAGGTAATCGGATCCTCAAGCCTCATCAACCAGGAATGACTAAAACAGGGGAGATGCAGCAAGATTAGGTGGGTCATGCCCAAGCAGGACAAGATATTTCCCCGGTCTAGATGTCCCTTTTTATTCGGCTTAGTGGGTGGTTGGTCGCGCCAACCACGGGGTTTATCTTGTTCGGGACTGTTTAGTAAGTAATGGTTCCGGCCTTGTGTTGTAGGGGGTTGGGAGTGATCCTCGGTACGGTGATCTAGGCCCCGTACTGTGACGGGCGGTACCCCAGTAGCCTTGCCATTGTTGGAAATCCATTTTCCCTACGAGAACCTACGGTTTTGATTTGTATTACCCACTTTTGTGGCTAGTAGCTGGAATTTAATGAATGTAACAATTTCGGCTATTTTCTATTTACTTGAAAACCCTAGACACTATTATAATATCACATGATTTCCTATGAAATGTTTTGGTTAGCGTAAGGTAAAAACTTACCCGTTTTTATTTGTGGGGAGTCTTACGTGATACCTTTGTTTTCAAATATTTTTCAAAGTTAAACAATTTAAACCGTTTACTCATACCAGACCCATGTCTGACCCGGAGTTTATATTTTGTGTTTTCATAAACTCTTGGGTACTCAAATTTTTA
Organism: Allium cepa; assembly: GCA_030765085.1. Taxonomy (NCBI): domain Eukaryota; kingdom Viridiplantae; phylum Streptophyta; class Magnoliopsida; order Asparagales; family Amaryllidaceae; genus Allium; species Allium cepa. Next base: position 819,538,317 of record CM060931.1, read on the forward strand.
TGAGTAGCCAAGTGATAGGTTTCGGACTTTGATTTCTGGAGGAGCTTGGAGCAGGAGTTTCCAGACGTATGTAGCTTTCTATCTAGTGTCGCTGTGTTAGTTGATGTGTACTATACCTCTGATGTATATAATGATAGATGTATGTATGACTGTCATATGTATTGATATTGTATAACTCTGATATATGTAAAAACTATGAATATTTATGTGATATATTATATTTTGTTCCGTTCTGCTGTGAGATTCTGATGTTGTTGTTCTTCTTTCTCTTTCTTTTCTATTTTCTATCCCTTTCTTTCTTAATGATGATACGTCTTTCTGGTGATAGAAGGGCGGGTCATCACAAAGATGGAGTAGTGAAGTGCAAGGGCTAGTCTCTACTAATCCAGAGGATATATCCATAATGGATGTAGTGGGATAGTGCCTTCGATTCCGTTCGAACCCGGAACAGACTTGTATGGATGAATGCTTTCAGAACATCGTCAGGTGGACGATGAGCATTCTAAGGGATATGTTCTAAAAGGTAACGCTTAGCCTCAAGCCCCATCAACCGGGAATGACTAAAAATCAGGGGTTATGCAACAAGGCTTGGTGGGCAGCACCCATTTTTGGGTGAGGTCATCCCTGTCTAGATGTCCCTTTCATTTCGGCTTAGTGGTGCGGTTCCTGATCCCAACCATGGGGTGATCTTACTCGGGATTATCCAGTAAGGGATAGTCCGGGTCTTGTGTTGCAGGGGGTCGGAAGTGATCCTCAGTACTGTGATCTAGGCCACGTACCGTGACAGGTGGTACCCCAGTGCCTTTTCATTAGTTGGAAATCCATTCTCCCTACGCACCTTTTACGAGTTTTGTTTGTATTACCCACTTTGTGGCTAGTAGCTGGAATTTAATCTTGTAACAATTTCGGCTATTTTAATAAGTATTTATATATAGACCTTATTATAATATCAGAGGATTTTAATAAAAAGTGTTTTAGCTATCGTAAGTAAAAACCCGGCATGTTTATTTATGGCATGGTCTTACGAGATGCTTTTGTTTTCAAAAGAATTTTTAAAATTTAATAATCAATTTGAGTGTGATTTCTCACGCTGGTATTCCAGACTAACTCGGGTGTTATTTAACTGTAATGCTCGGGTCAGATCGAGTATTATAGGATGCAGGATATGGTGCTGTGGAGCTCAGGAGACGAGATGGATGGCAATACGTACTTCCGTATTTGATTATTATTCCGCTGTGTTTCCAGTTGTATGTTATTGATGTGGAACTCTGATGATGTACACTGATGATGTATGTATAAACAGATATAGTATTTGTTTTTGTGTAAAGATCTGTTATTATCTATTATATTTTATTCCACTGCGATGGTTAGATTCTGATGTTGTTTTCTATTTTCTTCTTCTTTATCTTCCTTTTTAACCCTAATAGTTCGTATTTCTGTTCAACTTGAGTTGATTGATGTAGCATAGTGTTGACTCAAGGGGTACGGATTTGTGGGTCGTTACAATAGTACATCCCAGAGTTACCAAAATATATCAAGACATGAAGAAAACTTTTTGGTGGGAAAGTATGAAGAGGAACATCTCCATCCACGTTAGCAGATGTGCAAACTTTCAGCAGATCAAAAGCATGCAACAAAAGACTGCAGGACTACTTCAACCTCTCGAGATTCCAACTTGGAAGTGGGATATATCAATGGATTTCATTAACGGCTTACCTCGACCAAGAAAGGAAATGTAGGCATTTGGGTTGTCATAGATTGATTGATCAAAAGTGCACACTTTACTCCGGTAAAGCCGACAAGGACTACCTCAAGCCTTGCAGATATATACACAAAGCAGATTGTTCATTTGCATGGAATTCCGAGCAGCATAGTAAGCGAATGGTATCCCATTTTTACTAGTCAGTTCTGGAAAGCATTGTAGACAGCTTTCCGAACGAAGTTGAGTTTAAGCTCCGCCTATCATCCCCAGACCGATGGGCAAATAGAAATAGTGAACCGAGTAGTTGAAGATCTTCTGAGAGCTTGCATCTAGATTTGGAGGTTCATGAAAAAATCATCTTCATTTGGTGGAATTCTCTTATAACACCAGCTACCAGGCAAGTATTAACATGGCCCCTTATGAAGCTTTATATGATCGTCTATGTAGGTCACCGACATGTTGGATCGAAACCAGAGATCGGTTGGTATTTGGTCCTGATATGATTCGTGAAGCCTCAGAGAAGGTATATATGATTAGGAAGAAGCTAAAGGAAACTCAAATCAGATAAAAAGTTACGCTGATCAAAGGCATAGAAATTTAGATTTCTCGGTCGGAGATTTGTATTTTTAAAATCTCTCCATGAGGGGAGCAGTAAGATATAGGAGGGATGGAAAGTTAGCACCTCAATATATTGGACCTTTTTCCATTCTTAAACGGATTGGTCCACTAGCCTATCGAATGGATAACCAAAAAGGTTTTTAGGTGCGCATAATGAGTTTCATGTCTTCCATTTACGAAAATATAAGCATGGCCCATAATTAATTGTAGAGACAACTTCCCAGAAAGATTTAGAAGTAGAGCCAAACTTGACAGTTATAAGACAATCAATTCGAATCATTGATCGTGATGAGAAGCAGTTGCGAAGAAAAGTTGTGAGATCAGTTATAGTTCAATGGAGTAGTGATGTTGAAGACTGCATTTGGAAAACTGAGGATAGAATGAGGAAAGCTTATCCAGAATTTAGAATTAATGTGTAGTTTGTGTATTGTATCGATGTAGTGAACTCATCACTTATGATATGATCGCTTATCATATTTCATCATACATAATATCTGTTCTTTTAAGACATCTTCTTCTTGCGTTAATTTTGGGATGAAATCCTTTAAGGGGGGAGAATGTAACGACCCATAATTTTCACTTTTATCTGGGATATTAATTAATTTTAAACTAAATAATTGTTTTATAAGATAAATAGTTCATTTCAAATTATTATATAATGATAAGAAATTTATTTTCGAGTTTTGATTACATAAATAAATAATTTGATTAAAAACTGAAAATATGACCGGAATTCGAATTCTGGATTCAACGGTTTGGCAAATGGAAATAATTTTAAGTAGTAGCAACCTTGTTTAAATACACACACACACATACATATACATGCACACACACGCACACACACATATAATCTCCTTATGTATAAACAAATGCATCTTGAAAAAGAAAACTCACCATTACTCGCTAATGAGAAGACAAGCACATGGGAGGGATGTAGGCTAGGGTGTGGGTTCGGCCGAAAGTAGGGGGAGTGGTGTAGCACATGGGTGATGGGAGAAGTGATGAGATGTTGTTTGATATTTTTTTGTTCAAAAGTCTATAAATAGCACCTTACACCCTCGCATTTCTTCACACCAAATTCTCAAGTTCTTCTCCTTCTTCACAAGCTTATTAATGCTTACATCACCTCCATTTCTTCTTCAAAATATTTCTCCGACACAACGAAGCTCTGCTAAAAATATATACTTGAAATATACCACCTTAGTTGAAGTTCAAAGCAGTGATCTACATCCATTTCTCCATCTTGGCCATGTTCATCTAGGGCCACCATCACCTCATCGAGGACTTGTAACTATCCCTATAGAGGCCGATCTCCTTGAGCTTTGAACCGGTAAATAAAAAGCGTTAAAATTTAGAAAACAGATTGCTATATATATGAGAACAACTATGTACCTTTTACAAATAATTTCTATGATGATATGATATGTTATTTTTTTTATATACTTGTTATATTGCTTGATCATCATGTTTTAGATGTTGATTATATGCTTTCTTGATATGGAAATGATTCAAGGTAAAATACATGTCGAATTTACACAAAGGAATCACTTCCCTTTACAAATGTTAATCCATCGTTTCTACAAAATGTTAATGCATTTTAAAGGTTGATAATTAATGTGGTGCAAATTTTAATTATGGATGTGAGAATAGCATCCACATATGAAGAACCAATGTTCAGAAGTATATGGGTATTTTAGGAAAGAAAATTGTAGTACTTAAAAATAGGGATGTAATTTATATCTTTTTTTGGGTAGGATGTTTTGTGTATTAAGTTTGATTTTAGGGATGTGTCCCTTATTTTCACTATATATTATCTTTCCGCATGTGAGATTCTAGTATCTTTGTTCTCCTCTTCTTTTTCATTTTTTTCCTTATTTTCTTTTATCCTAACATTTTGTATTTTCGATACTTAGGTGCTCGACACGTGAATATCGTGGATGTATTACTATCGACATTCGGGGGTCGAAAAGGCGACCGTTGCATAGCATTTTGTACATCAAGATAATTTTATCTATATATTTTTAAGAAGCTAATATTTTTTGTTCAAATTGCTTAATTCATTTACTTTCTGTTTATAAGCTAATCGCAAAGAAAATGAACTAATGCATAACAAAAGGTAACTAGAAAAACATAGCTTTGGAAAAAAGATGGATTTGCTCATCTTTTTGTTTAAATTTGACAAAAATAAGGGAAAACAATGCGATCAGAATTTTTTTTAATTTGTCAATAGTTTGAAGAATTATTTTGTAATTAAACTATCACCAATAAATTAGTTGTGCTTAGTAGTATTATTGTTCGTTATTAGTAATATCATTGAATGTGGTAAAGTAAAATTTCTTATTCTGTGCTGAACCTTTTTTGATTTAAATGTTTAGGTTTTCCGCACATAAAAACAAAAACATGTAGCCTTTCCATACACAGAGATAAATTCATTTCTTTTTATTCGAAAGATTAATTTGCTTTTATACAAAATTAATGCAACATCTTTGTTAAAATTGTAATTACATCTGCTAGTTTTAATTTAATACCAACTTTAAATTTACAAAAATTTACCTCTCACTTCATGTATTAATAGGGATATTACATTTATGTTTTGTTCTGATATTTGTAATACTACATGTGTTATACGATACTGCATGTGTTATATGATACTGCATGTATGGTACGATACAATTGATTGAAAATTTGTACATCAAAGGTTCCAATTCTTTTCAAGACTAAAACCCATGGACCATGATAAACACCTATCTCATTATTTCACTACAAAATAGGCTTGGTTTAGTGACGACCACTAGCGATGACTTGTGACGACTAGAAAAGGCGGCCGTCGCTAGCCATCGCCGGCCGTCACCAAATGCGGGTTATACAGGCTCGGCCAAGAGCAGTTTTCTTCACTTTTTCTCTCACTTTCCCCAAATTTTCTACCGAGCTTTCAATCCACCCGCCTCCAACCATCTCCTACCGACGCCAACCACCAGCAAAATCCGTCATCGCTCTCCGGTGCTGCTTCGTTCCCTCCATCTTCTTCGATTTCTCAATTTCTAGGTATAATCTCTAAACCTTAATTTCTAAAAATAATTTTATTATGGGTTTGAATATGTTAGAATAATTGATATTAGATGATGGTAATAATTTATTAGTTGATTCGGGGATTAAATTAAAACCCTTATTTAGAAAATCAGTTGATTATGCAGTTGAAATTGATGATTATTATGAATTAGTTGATGGTAACGGTTTGTTAGTTGATTAAGGGAAGTTAATAAGTGGTTTAATTATTTAACTTGTAAACAAAAATTAGGGTTGATTTGAAATTTGAAAATTAGTTTGTAATCGTTGATTAATATATGCTTATTAATAAGTGTACAACATTTGCTAAGTGTGTTTTAATTATAAGTTTTAGTGGTTAGTATAAAATAGTAAGTTAAAATTTTAGTTTACAAAATAGTTAAGTTAACATTTTAAATTGTTAACTGAATGTTGAAATAAGATTTAAATTTTCAAATTTATTAAATAAAATGTTTAAATACTTGAATGAATTATTAAATTTTGAATAGAGCATAACAACAACAAATATTCTAGTGAAATGGATTATGTAAAAAAAAATTAAGCAACGAGTAGGACAACAACAAATAATTCTAATGAAATCGATTTTGTAAAAAAATTAAGAAATGAATATAACAACAACAAATATTCTTCTAAAATTGATTTTATAAAATGTTAAGAAATTAACATAATAAGACAAATATTGTACTACAATCAATTTTAAAAAAAAATTAGTAATGAATATAACAACAACAAATATTCCACTAAAATCGATTTTGTAACAAAATTAAGAAATGAATATAGGAATAGTTGAATGAATTATAAAATACACTTTAAATTTTTAGATATAATTAATAAATATTTAAATAGTTGAATAAATTATAAAATGTGTTTTAATTTTTTAATCACTTAGAGAGTTTTTGGCCCTGTCTGACAAGTGTTGTATATGACCATTATATGGCCCTTAAAAGAATTTCGTCCTCGAAATTAACAAGTAAGAAAAATTACAGAATCTATCAACTTTTCAAAATCCATAGTTAAATTTCTTACAATAACTTTACTAAGTTTTCAAATCATACTTAGTTATCTTTTCAAAAACAACTACTATAGTTTAACTTTCAATTCCAAATCAAAGTTAAAGTTTTCAAAATTTTCCAATTTTCTCAAAATTTTCTAACGCCTTAAATTTTCGGAAAAATTCGCCATAGTCTCCTTTGCGCGGCTCGATCCGAAAAAAATGACAGTATATATATCATAAATATACATCTCATCAAGTAATGAGGCATCCCGCAGGGAAAAAGTGTAAAAGTACGGTATGTAATCCGAGATATGTACCTTATATTTTATTAGCGAGCATATACGGCTAATATAGCGCGAAAGCGAGCTCCAAATGCGAAGCAAACGCGATCCGCACCTACTAAACACTCAACAAACAACATGAGAACATGTCTATAAACAATAGTATCGATATACAACATATAGCAACATAATAACTATATATGTCAACATAGCAAATGCAACAAAACAACAAATGCAAACATCAACCAACTATCATCCAACTAACATTCATAACCAATCAGTATTCATTCATATTCTCATTAATATTCAATGAAATGGTTTTCAATTTAATCACATTTGATTCATTAACAGTGGATGTTTTTACTAACATTCATTTTCAATTAGTTTATATTCACTAATTCATATTCAAGTTGGTTCACTTCCAAATCAAATTCAAATCTACTTAAGATTCATTTAACTTCCAATTGGATTTCAATTACTTTAGCTTTCTAATTTCGCTAATTCAATTTCATTAACACTTAATGAATTATATAAAATCAACTAACAATCATATAACAATCAATGTATATTAATTACAACCAAATGCCTTTGCTTATATTCATTCATTTTGGTTTAACAAATTGATTTTCATTCAATTATTCAACTTCTAATAAAATTAGATTTTTAATGAATTTACACTTATATTCATTGTTCCATATCAACTTAATTTACATTCAATTGATTTACATTCAATCCATTCATTCAATTCAATTACGAAAGTTGAATTTCATTTAAATAACTTAAGTTCATATCCATCACTTAACTTTATTAATTTACTTTAATACCGAAATCAACTTCATTCAACATCATTTAAGTTATATTCCATTTTTAAACACCACTTGGTTTTACTTAACTTAAATTCCCACTTATAAATCAATTCAGATTTCAATTCTAAAGTAAATTTCCATTTAACTTTAAATTCATTTTTATTTACAACTCATATTCATAAAAATATTCATATAGTTTCACTTCTTATATATATAAGTTTATTTCACAATTGTAAATCACTTTAATTATAATTCAATTCTTATAATTCTTTTTACTTATACAATTATTCTTTTATTTAGATTATTCAAACAACTAAACAATCAACTTATATACACTTTAATAATTCTGAAAATTATTCCTTTATATACAAAATATAATCAAGGTAAAATTATTTCATTTACCCAATTTAAAACAATATTATGTCGAATTGTTCTGTACAAGTGTTTATAAACCCCTTCGGCATAGTTGTCGAGACCGTGCTGACGAAGGTTCATATGCCACTCAATAAACCAATTATCACAATATAAAACAATTTTATATTCACTAACAAATACGCTCTCATAGCTATTATTACACTCAAACTCATTCTAGAGCACTACTGACTCTATCTCTACTGAGTAATACCCAACAGAACCATGGTTGTCGCTTAACCATATGCTCTGATACCAAATGTAACATACGCGATATTTCGTTGCCGAAAAACCGAATAGTTAGGGTTTCAAGAAAAAGAAAGAAGACAGAAGAAGAGGGAAAAGATAGAAAATAGAGAGAAAAGAAAATAGAAAATAGAACGGAACACAACACAACACAACAATATCAGAATCTCACAATCGCAGCGGAACAACATATAATAGATAAATGAATAATCTTTAAACAAAGAACTATATCAGTTATTACATTTTATACATTACATTACATCAGAGTGTACAACAACAAACAGCGGAAAAGAAATACTATATACTAATAATACGCCATGCCATCCAGCTTGCATCCAACAACTCCAGAATATCCAGAATATCCTGATAAACCTAACTCTTGACTGCCCGTGTGGAAATTGGTGGACACCCAGAGTTTAGGAAGGAAAACAATAAACTCCGAGTCAGTCATGTGACTGGTGTGAGAACTCAAAACAGTTTATTTATCTTTAAAATCAAAATAGAGGAATATTTTTAAAGTCAATTCGCAATGCTTTTAAAAATGAGACTACCATAAGGCCTCCCGCACACACACACAATGCAAACGCAGAACGGAGGAGATTTCTCCTTATGATAGTCAAAATGCTTGATACGCATTTAAAAGAACATTTGATATTATTACTAGTGCATAGTGTAGGAAAAATTTATTTCGAAAGTAGAATATAAATCTTAGCCAACATAGACATTTCGAACTATGCCTACTATAGCTACCATCTAAACAGTGGTGACCACCATAAGTAAATGGCAGGTTCTATAACTAATACCGCACAAGATCGTATTGGGAATTGGATTTCCAACGAATGATCAGGCCAAGGAACTTCCCATTGCCACATGAGAACGCCTCTGGAAGGACGACCCCGAGAACCAAACCGGATCTCTGCCAACACAAGGCCGGGTTACCCCTAACTAGGTAACAACTGACACGAGTATGCCATCCCCCGGTCCCATTGGACCTTTATCCGAGCGCTCGTAATCAACATCACACAATCATAAATAAAGTGTTTCAACATGAGTAAGTATCTGGGCTCCATACCATGACACCACCCGTTCCAGAAGGAAATGCACATACCCTAAAGGGAACTACCGCTCATAACCTTGCAGCATCTTTCCTGTTTTGACCATTCCGAGGTGTGAGGCTCGACGAAGTCACGTCCACAAAAACATACTTTATACAAAAGCCATGCTTTGGGTCACCAAATGATCATAGAAATGATCACAAAGATAAACGATCAAATAAATGATCCTATCACAAATAATCAACACAATGATCATTTCACAACAACACTCAGTATGTCACATTACGAAATTGGGAATATATTGCTGATAACATTTAACTATATAACCTCTGAGCTCGTACGTCTCAGAGAAGGGTGTTAAGCTAAAAGAATAAATTCTCCGCCACCAACAGAAATATATTTGAAAGAAATCAGCTTTATATCTTAATTTGTAATGTCAGACATACAATCTATACAAGTCTGTTCCGGGCTCGAACAGAACCGAAGGCACTTACAAAGAAGTCCTTGCAATCCGGATATCCACAATCCTGATCAGATTTCCCATCACATATGGAGAACTCTATACCGGAGCAACTCGGTGCAGAGTCAATCGACAGGTCATCCTATCGCTCTCGCAAATACCCGGTCTTCAACACCGATCTTCAATGCTATCCATTACGTCATATCACTATTCGGAATGGGTAATCCGAATAATGAGCGCAATAATTTAAAAATAAGTGTAGTATTCAAATTCAGCAAATCACAACAAATACCTTTCAAAGGTAAATATTGATAGTCGGTTATTGAACTATCAATGGATATGCACAACATCACCAGATTCCAAATAATTTTCCAAATAATTTATTTCCCGAAAATTATCTTTACAAGATATATTATTCAATACCTCAAAAATAAATCAATATTTATTTTTAACAAATTCCACTTTCTTTTATAAATTCCATAGTGAATTTATATTCCAAAATACCCATGCATATACGATTTCAATTATTCATTTCAATTTATCTTCAAAAAGATAAATTCTCAAATATTCACTTTATATTGGAAAACATTTCCATACTTACTTAATAAGTAATTCTCAATCCATTTATTTTCAACACTTGGAAAATATTCAATATACTTAAATCGTGATTAAGTATATATTTCATTCTTTAAGGAAATCATTCTCTTAACCATATTTATTTAGGCCAAAACAAATGTTGCGTAAAACATCGTTACGACAACCCAAAATCACTAGTATAGGGATTCGAATTTAAGATAGATATATAAATCCCAATACTATACAAAACATTTCCTTTCGGAAATCATTTACTATAACAACAGTGTTATAGCCCACCATTTCCTTCTATTTCTCGAAAACGTCTATTTCAACAATGAATGTTGAAATCTATGGTTTCGAATCTCAACACATTTTAAAACATCGTTAGCTTGTTTTAATTCTGTTTAAAACATCCCATTCAAAACAATTTCTTTAACATACTATTCACTATTCAAAAACGTGAATATACTACGTTAACAATTTCATCATTTCTATACGTTTCATTTTAAAGGATTATTCACTGTCTAAAACGTGAATATAACTCCATTAATAAGTTATAACAATTTACTTATCAAAATAAGTCGTTTGCGGATTTATAAAACAACGTTTATAAATTCCATTTCTATTTATCTTATAACAACTTCCTTTCTATAAATCTCCTTTATTAACCTATTCAATCTCATATCCCAATGATATACTAAAAATCCATATTATAAGTTAAATGCTTATAATTTATTTCTTTGCAAAAAATCGTTCCTTTGAACTTCATAATTATAAATCTTATAACTTATCAGATTCTTTTATTTATGCAAAACCATTCTTTTAACAACTTTATGAATTTTATAAACCTACTGCTTATAAAATTCCATTTCTAACTTCACAGTTTATAATTCTATAAATTTCATTCATTTATGAAATCCATTCACAATTCATTCTAACACTTATAAAAACTCGTTTTATAATTCAAATATTTTAATTTATAAATTATCAATTTATAAATCTTTTATATAAATCAATTTATACTATTATTTTAAAACATCTTTAATCCCCTTTATAATTTCATCATTCTGATTTATAAAATAAATAAATTTTATAAATCCTATTTTTAAACTTTTCACAATAAATTCAAAAATCCCAATTTAACTATTTTATAAAATCATTAACCCCATATTTTCAAAAATCAACTTTTAACTGTATTTCTCAAAAATCATAATTTTTATAACATAAAAATTTATAGTGTTTATTTATTTAAAATGGATCAATTCCAAAAATATAGTATATTTTCAAAAATCACTTTAAAAATCATTTTAAAATTCCAAAATTTGGTCTAATGATGCTACACACCAAATAGTCAATCACGACAACAACGATATCATATATCGATATGATAATCCATCAAATATCAAAATATCTGAAATCAAATAAATGCTGTTGAGGAATCCAGTTGGATCCCTCCAACCTGTTTTCCTGCATCCACAAACATTAGCACAATACCAATTTCCGCTCCAGTACGGAATTATCGCGGTATATGGGATTTAAAATATTATCCGCTTAATAGACGGCGCAATAGGGTCTCATCCGCTATACAATGCGGGAAATCAATAACTGCAATATATACATATGCCAATATATATATATATATATATATATATATATATATATATTGCTATTATATATAATACCAATTTCACTGTTTATGAAATATTCGCGATATATGTTTTTAATAAATAACATCCGCTTACTAACGGCGCATAATGTCTATTTTATCAATCAATAGATAACAATCATCATTCAAACATGCATTCAAATATTTTAAATATAACTATTTAAAATTAAAATCGAAACCGATTCGATTGAGTGAGAAGTTCTCACCTTGATTTCAATTTCGTTTTAGCGATTTACTTCGAATAAAATTAAACGGACGTTTAATTTTACCCAAAATTCTCACTAACTCCCAACGACTCCAATCCAATTCCATAGCGTAGTGCTCATCCATACGATTCCAACGCAACTGGTTTCGCGCGTTTTCGACCTCGTATGAAAAAGATATGCATTTTACAAGTTTCACGAATTTTTATATAAACTAATTTACAACAAAATTTATAATTTATTTGACCTGTATTATTTACAGCCGCATGATCCCTGCACCTTGAAATCCAGGCCGTGCAACATCTTCATCTCCCACGCGCGTATCACCCAGATAACAAAACACGCACAAAACCCATAAAGCTTTGAAACTAGGGTTCCAAATCACCATCTCCACGTTGATCTCTAGGTCGATCAACTAGCGCCATTGCGAAGCTCTACACTAGTGCCATCCTCGCCTTCGACCACGGCAGGCTCGGTCGAACCTAAGCCTCGTAGTTCGCGCCCAAACGCACGCGCTTCCTCCCCACTTTCTGGCCACCACGTCATGATCCAGGCAATCATCGCCGTATGGATCTCAAGATCTTGGGAAGCTCTACTACTTTCGTGTTGACAAGTTTTCCTAATTGCTGATGGATCATAAGAGATTGAGAGGGAAAGGAATTGAAAATTTTCGGCCATCCATCTGAAGTGGCGGCTAGGGTTTAGGGTTATATATATATTTTTTTATTTGTGAGAGAGGGGGCTATTTATAGGGAATCGAACGACACTATTCATCCTGGATTTCCCAAACTCCGATTTACGCGCGGTGACCGACGTTTCTAGGGTTTATCCCGCGTTCCGGACACAATGGAACAGGTTTCGGAAGCTAATTCGGTCATCTGTGCGAGTTATGGAAATAAACGTTCGATTTAAATTAAACCGATTTAAACGATTTTCTAGGCGTTTTAGCTTGCACCGGACAAACGGTAAATCCGATTGACACAAAATTTGAAACCTTACAATAATATCACATTACGGATCTGATGAAACTGGTTTCGTCGAAATTCGAGACTTTTTTAAAAATGGCTATTTTAACTCGCCAAATTTTTTTTTTTTTGAATTACCTAGAGAACCAAGCTTCGCTTGTAAACTCTAGAGAAGTATGTGCCTGCCAAACACATACTTCAGGTACTTGTTGCAGCGTTGTCAGTTTCGAGGCTCGAACTTGTGACCTTCGATCACGCAGTCCGGACCATCAACCAACTGCGTCAACCCTGTTGGCCCAAATTAATATTAAAAACAATTTCGATGCGTTACGAGTTGCCACGATCAAATGATAACTCCAATTGCTACGAAAATTGAAATCCGGTAATAACTAACTATTATGGATCCAATGGAACTAGTTTCGTCCAATTCTGAAACTGTTTGAAAATTGGCTATTTTCACTAGTCGATTAAATATTAAAATATTCAATTTTCACAAGTAAACTTTAAATTCGATTTTAAAAGTTCTAAAATATCATTCTAACTTTAATATGATATAATAAAATTTTACAAATCATTTTCAATCATATTTAACCCAATTTCCAATTTTTCTGTTTTTTTCACATATTAAATTATCGATTTAATTATTCAATTAAATCCAATTATTCAAAATAAAATTTATTCGACTTATAAATTCACTTATTAATATTTAAAATTAATTAAATATACAATTTTAAATTAATTAAAATTCTGGGTCGTTACAGACTTCCCCCTTAAAAGAATTTCGTCCTCGAAATTAACAAGTAAGAAAAATTACAGAATCTATCAACTTTCCAAAATCCATAGTTAAATTTCTTACAATAAATTTACTAAGTTTTCAAATCATACTTAGTTATCTTTTCAAAAACAACTACTATAGTTTAACTTTCAATTCCAAATCAAAGTTAAAGTTTTCAAAATTTTCCAATTTTCTCAAAATTTTCTAACGCCTTAAATTTTCGGAAAAATTCGCCATAGTCTCCTTTGCGCGGCTCGATCCGAAAAAAAATGACAGTATATATATCACAAATATACCACTCATCAAGTAATGAGGCATCCCGTAGGGAAAAAGTGTAAAAGTACGGTATGTAATCCGAGATATGTACCTTATATTTTATTAGCGAGCATATACGGCTAATATAGCGCGAAAGCGAGCTCCAAATGTGAAGCAAACGCGATCCGCACCTACTAAACACTCAACAAACAACATGAGAACATGTCTATATACAATAGTATCGATATACAACATATAACAACATAATAACTATATATGTCAACGTAGCAAATGCAACAAAACAACAAATGCAAACATCAACCAACTATCATCCAACTAACATTCATAACCAATCAGTATTCTTCATATTCTCATTAATATTCAATGAAATGGTTTTCAATTTAATCACATTTGATTCATTAACAGTGGATGTTTTTACTAACATTCATTTTCAATTAGTTTATATTCACTAATTCGTATTCAAGTTGATTCACTTCCAAATCAAATTCAAATCTACTTAAGATTCATTTAACTTCCAATTGGATTTCAATTACTTTAGCTTTCTAATTTCGCTAATTCAATTTCATTAACACTTAATAAATTATATACAATCAACTAACAATCATATAACAATCAATGTATATTAATTACAACCAAATGCCTTTGCTTATATTCATTCATTTTGGTTTAACAAATTGATTTTCATTCAATTATTCAACTTCTAATAACATTAGATTTTTAATGAATTTACACTTATATTCATTATTCTATATCAACTTAATTTACATTCAATTGATTTACATTCAATCCATTCATTCAATTCAATTACGAAAGTTGAATTTCATTTAAATAACTTAAGTTCATATCCATCACTTAACTTTATTAATTTACTTTAATACCGAAATCAACTTCATTCAACATCATTTAAGTTATATTCCATTTTTAAACACCACTTGGTTTTACTTAACTTAAATTCCCACTTATAAATCAATTCAGATTTCAATTCTAAAGTAAATTTCCATTTAACTTTAAATTCATTTTTATTTACAACTCATATTCATAAAAATATTCATATAGTTTCACTTCTTATATATATAAGTTTATTTCACAATTGTAAATCACTTTAATTATAATTCAATTCTTATAATTCTTTTTACTTATACAATTATTCTTTTATTTAGATTATTCAAACAACTAAACAATCAACTTATATACACTTTAATAATTCTGAAAATCATTCCTTTATATACAAAATATAATCAAGGTAAAATTATTTCATTTACCCAATTTAAAACAATATTATGTCGAATTAATCTGTACAAGTGTTTATAAACCCCTTCGGCATAGTTGTCGAGACCGTGCTGACGAAGGTTCATATGCCACTCAATAAACCAATCATCACAATATAAAACAATTTTATATTCACTAACAAATACGCTCTCATAGCTATTATTACACTCAAACTCATTCTAGAGCACTACTGACTCTATCTCTAATGAGTAATACCCAACAGAACCATGGTTGTCGCTTAACCATATGCTCTGATACCAAATGTAACATACGCGATATTTCGTTGCCGAAAAACCGAATAGTTAGGGTTTTAAGAAAAAGAAAGAAGACAGAAGAAGAGGGAAAAGATAGAAAATAGAGAGAAAAGAAAATAGAAAATAGAACGGAACAGAACACAAACAACAATATCAGAATCTCACAATCGCAGCGGAACAACATATAATAGATAAATGAATAATCTTTAAACAAAGAACTATATCAGTTATTACATTTTATACATTACATTACATCAGAGTGTACAACAACAAACAACAAACAGCGGAAAAGAAATACTATATACTAATAATACGCCATGCCATCCAGCTTGCATCCAGCAACTCCAGAATATCCAGAATATCCTGATAAACCTAACTCTTGACTGCCCGTGTGGAAATTGGTAGGCACCCAGAGTTTAGGAAGGAAAACAATAAACTTCGAGTCAGTCATGTGACTGGTGTGAGAACTCAAAACAGTTTATTTATCTTTAAAATCAAAATAGAGGAATATTTTTAAAGTCAATTCGCAATGCTTTTAAAAATGAGACTACCATAAGGCCTCCCGCACACACACACAATGCAAACGCAGAATCGGAGGAGATTTCTCCTTATGATAGTCAAAGATGCTTGATACGCATTTAAAAGAACATTTGATATTATTACTAGTGCATAGCGTAGGAAAAATTTATTTCGAAAGTAGAATATAAATCTTAGCGAACATAGACATTTCGAACTATGCCTACTATAGCTACCATCTAAACAGTGGTGACCACCATAAGTAAATGGCAGGTTCTACAACTAATACCGTACAAGATCGTATTGTGAATTGGATTTCCAACGAATGATCAGGCCAAGGAACTTCCCATTGCCACATGAGAACGCCTCTGGAAGGACGACCCCGAGAACCAAACCGGATCTCTGCCAACACAAGGCCGGGTTACCCCTAACTGGGTAACAACTGACACGAATATGCCATCCCCCGGTCCCATTGGACCTTTATCCGAGCGCTCGTAATCAACATCACACAATCATAAATAAAGTGTTTCAACATGAGCAAGTATCTGGGCTCCATACCATGACACCACCCTTTCCAGAAGGAAATGTACATACCCTAAAGGGAGCTACCCCTCATAACCTTGCCGCATCTTTCCTGTTTTGACCATTCCGAGGTGTGAGGCTCGACGAAGTCACGTCCACAAAAACATGCTTTATACAAAAGCCATGCTTTGGGTCAACAAATGATCATAGAAATGATCACAAAGATAAACGATCAAATAAATGATCCTATCACAAATAATCAACACAATGATCATTTCACAGCAACACTCAGCATGTCACATTACCAAATTGGGAATATATTGCTGATAACATTCAACTATATAACCTCTGAGCTCGTACGTATCAGAGAAGGGTGTTAAGCTAAAAGAATAAATTCTCCGCCACCAACAGAAATATATTTGAAAGAAATCAGCTTTATATCTCAATTTGTAATGTCAGACATACAATCCATACAAGTCTGTTCCGGGCTCGAATAGAACCGAAGGCACTTACAAAGAAGTCCTTGCAATCCGGATATCCACAATCCTGATCGGATTTCCCATCACATATGGAGAACTCTATACCGGAGCAACTCGGTGCAGAGTCAATCGACAGGTCATCCTATCGCTCTCGCAATTACCCGGTCTTCAACACCGATCTTCAATGCTATCCATTACGTCGTATCACTATTCGGAATGGGTAATCCGAATAATGAGCGCAATAATTTAAAAATAAGTGTAGCATTCAAATTCAGCAAATCACAACAAATACCTTTCAAAGGTAAATATTGATAGTCGGTTATTGAACTATCAATGGATATGCACGACATCACCAGATTCCAAATAATTTTCCAAATTATTTATTTCCCAAAAATATCTTTACAAGATATATAATTCAATACCTCAAAAATAAATCAATATTTATTTTTAACAAATTCCACTATCTTTTATAAATTCCATAGTGAATTTATATTCCAAAATATCCATGCATATACGATTTCAATTATTCATTTCAATTTATCTTCAAAAAGATAAATTCTCAAATATTCACTTTATATTGGAAAACATTTCCATACTTACTTAATAAGTAATTCTCAATCCATTTATTTTCAACACTTGGAAAATATTCAATATAGTTAAATCTAGATTAAGTATATATTTCATTCTTTAAGGAAATCATTCTCTTAACCATATTTATTTAGGCCAAAACGAATGTTGCGTAAAACATCGTTACAACAACCCAAAATCACTAGTATAGGGATTCGAATTTAAGATAGATATATAAATCCCAATACTATACAAAACATTTCCTTTCAGAAATCATTTACTATAACAACAGTGTTATAGCCCACCATTTCCTTCTATTTCTCGAAAACGTCTATTTCAACAATGAATGTTGAAATCTATGGTTTCGAATCTCAACACATTTTAAAACATCGTTAGCTTGTTTTAATTCTGTTTAAAACATCCCATTCAAAACAATTTCTTTAACATACTATTCACTATTCAAAAACGTGAATATACTACGTTAACAATTTCATCATTTCTATACGTTTCATTTTAAAGGATTATTCACTGTCTAAAACGTGAATATAACTCCATTAATAAGTTATAACAATTTACTTATCAAAATAAGTCGTTTGCGGATTTATAAAACAACGTTTATAAATTCCATTTCTATTTATCTTATAACAACTTCCTTTCTATAAATCTCCTTTATTAACCTATTCAATCTCATATCCCAATGATATACTAAAAATCCATATTATAAGTTAAATGCTTATAATTTATTTATTTGCAAAAAATCGTTCCTTTGAACTTCATAATTATAAATCTTATAACTTATCAGATTCTTTTATTTATGCAAAACCATTCTTTTAACAACTTTATGAATTTTATAAACCTACTGCTTATAAAATTCCATTTCTAACTTCACAGTTTATAATTCTATAAATTTCATTCATTTATGAAATCCATTCACAATTCATTCTAACACTTATAAAAACTCGTTTTATAATTCAAATATTTTAATTTATAAATTATCAATTTATAAATCTTTTATATAAATCAATTTATACTATTATTTTAAAACATCTTTAATCCCCTTTATAATTTCATCATTCTGATTTATAAAATAAATAAATTTTATAAATCCTATTTTTAAACTTTTCACAATAAATTCAAAAATCCCAATTTAACTATTTTATAAAATCATTAACCCCATATTTTCAAAAATCAACTTTTAACTGTATTTCTCAAAAATCATAATTTTTATAACATAAAAATTTATAACGTTTATTTATTTAAAATGGATCAATTCCAAAAATATAGTATATTTTCAAAAATCACTTTAAAAATCATTTTAAAATTCCAAAATTTGGTCCAATGATACTACACACCAAATAGTCAATCACGACAACAACGATATCATATATCGATATGATAATCCATCAAATATCAAAATATCTGAAATCAAATAAATACTGTTGAGGAATCCAGTTGGATCCCTCCAACCTGTTTTCCTGCATCCACAAACATTAGCACAATACCAATTTCCGCTCCAGTACGGAATTATCGCGGTATATGGGATTTAAAATATTATCCGCTTAATAGACGGCGCAATAGGGTCTCATCCGCTATACAATGCGGGAAATCAATAACTGCAATATATACATATGCCAATATATATATATATATATATTGCTATTATATATGATACCAATTTCACTGTTTATGAAATATTCGCGGTATATGTTTTTAATAAATAACATCCGCTTACTAACGGCGCATAATGTCTATTTTATCAATCAATAGATAACAATCATCATTCAAACATGCATTCAAATATTTTAAATGTAACTATTTAAAATTCAAATCGAAACCGATTCGATTAAGTGAGAAGTTCTCACCTTGATTTCAATTTCGTTTTAGCGATTTATTTCGAATAAAATTAAACGGACGTTTAATTTTACCCAAAATTCTCACTAACTCCAAACGACTCCAATCCAATTCCATAGCGTAGTGCTCGTCCATACGATTCAAACGCAACTGGTTTCGCATGTTTTTGACCTCGTATGAAAAAGATATGCATTTTACAAGTTTCACGAATTTTTATATAAACTAATTTACAACAAAATTTATAATTTATTTGACCTGTATTATTTACAGCCGCATGATCCCTGCACCTTGAAATCCAGGCCGTGCAACATCTTCATCTCCCACGCGCGTATCACCCAGATAACAAAACACGCACAAAACCCATAAAGCTTTGAAACTAGGGTTCCAAATCACCATCTTCACGTTGATCTCTAGGTCGATCAACTAGCGCCATTGCGAAGCTCTACACTAGTGCCACCCTCGCCTTCGACCACGGCAGGCTCGGTCGAGCCTAAGCCTCGCAGTTCGTGCCCAAACGCACGCGCTTCCTCCCCACTTTCTGGCCACCACGTCACGATCCAGGCGATCATCGCCGTATGGATCTCAAGATCTTGTGAAGCTCTACTACTTTCGTTTTGACAAGTTTTTCTAATTGCTGATGGATCATGAGAGATTGAGAGGGAAAGGAATTGAAAATTTTCGGCCATCCCTCTGAAGTGGCGGCTAGGGTTTTGGGTTATATATATATTTTTTTTATTTGTGAGAGGGGGCTATTTATAGGGAATCGAACGACACTATTCATCCCAGATTTCCCAAACTCCGATTTACGCGCGGTGACCGACGTTTCTAGGGTTTATCCCGCGTTCCGGACACAATGTAACAGGTTTCGGAAGCTAATTCGGTAATCTGTGCGAGTTATGGAAATAAACGTTCGATTTAAATTAAACCGATTCAAACGATTTTCTAGGCGTTTTAGCTTGCACCGGACAAACGGTAAATCCGATTGACACGAAATTTGAAACCTTACAATAATATCACATTACGGATCCGATGAAACTGGTTTCGTCGAAATCCGTGACTTTTTGAAAAATGGCTATTTTAACTCGCCAAATTAATATTAAAAACAATTTCGATGCGTTTCGAGTTGCCACGATCAAACGATAACTCCGATTGCTACGAAAATTGAAATCCGATAATAACTAACTATTACGGATCCAATGGAACTAGTTTCGTCCAATTCTGAGACTGTTCGAAAATTGGCTATTTTCACCAGTCGATTAAATATTAAAATATTCAATTTTCACAAATAAACTTTAAATTCAATTTTAAAAGTTATAAAATATCATTCTAACTTCAATATGATATAATAAAATTTTACAAATCATTTTCAATCATATTTAACCCAATTTCCAATTTTTCTGTTTTTTTCACATATTAAATTATCGATTTAATTATTCAATTAAATCCAATTATTCAAAATAAATTTTATTCGACTTATAATTCACTTATTAATATTTAAAATTAATTAAATATACAATTTTAAGTTAATTAAAATTCTGGGTCGTTACAGTGGGGGCTAAAAGAATATATGATTTATTGGATTCTGCTAAGAGGCCATTGTGGGACGGTTATAAAAGAGGAAACGAACTATCAGTAATCGTCGAATACATTACTATAAAATCAAAATTCAATCTTATAGAAGCTGCATTTACAACAGTTGTACAAGCTGTAAAACGACACATGCTACCCAATAATCTGATGTGCGATAGTCGTTATAAAGTGAAAAAACTGATGTCTGCTTTTGGTTTGCTGTACGAAAAGATAGATACATGTGTAAAAGGTTGCATGTTGTATTGGAAAGATGACGTTGACCTTAGAAAATGCAGTATGTAATGAGGAAAGATACAAACCAAGAAAGAAGAAAGGAAAAGAAGTTCCGTACAAGAAAATGCATTATTTACCCGTCACTCCCAGACTTCAATGGGTTATATACATCTTCTACTATGACATGTCATACGTGATGGCACAGTGTGAGAACATCAGAAGAAGAAACTTTGATACATCCATCTGACGGAGAAGCATGTAAACATTTCGATAAGACTTATCCCACTTTCCTGTAGAAAGCCGTAATGTCAGGCTCAATTTATGTACGGATGGATTTTCACTATTCTCTCAGTTTGGTAGTAAATATTCATCCTAGCCAATTATCGTTACTCCCTATAATTTACCTCCATCGATGTGTATGAAAACACCATATATGTTTCTCACTATTGGCGTCCCTGGCCTTCATGATCCAACACAATGAATCGATGTTTATTTACAACCATTGGTCGAAGAGTTGAAAAAACCGTCGAATGAAGGAGTTGAAACATACGACATTTCGAGATTTTTTTTGTATGTTCGCTTCTTATTATGAACTATTGGTGATTTTCCTGCATGTGGGGTGCTTTCTGGTTGGGGTACGGTCGGTCGTCTAGCCCGCCCTTATTGCATTGAAGAAACACGAGCATTTGCTTTACGACATGGGAAGAAAGTTCTTGATTCGATTGACATCGGTGTTTTCTCTATCCCAATCATACTTTTAGAAGAGTTAGAAAAAACTTTATAGTCAACAGAGAAGATAACATGCAACCACTAAATATTTGGTCAAGCGAATAAATATATGAAATTGTAAAGGACTATCCAAGATACATGAAATTGGAGTACAGATTGAAATTCCAGGAAAATTGGACATTTATAATTGGTGCAAACAAAGTATATTTTAAGAGTTACCATGTTGGAAAGATCTCTTACTCCGACATAATATTGACGTGATGCACAACAAAAAAAGTGTTTGATAATGTGTTGTAAAGGAAAAAAACTAAGGACGATTTGAATTCAAAACTTGATATAGCAAACTATTGTAAACGCCCCGAACTTCATATGAAGCCCAATGACAATAAAAAATCCAAAGCATGTTATGAGCTAGACATCAAGCAAGTAAAACTCGTGCTAAAGTGGGTGGAATAACTAAGAATTCTTGATGGGATTTCTTCTAATCTTCATAGATGTGTTGACTTTAAAAATTGTAAATTGAGTGGGATGAAAAGCCACAATTTTCATATCATGATGGAATATTTATTCCCATGGCTTTCAAATAACTATTGCCCATAAAGTATGGAGTGTTATAACAGAATTAAGTATGTTTCATAAACAGCTTTGTTCAAACGACATTAAAAATTGATCATATACATAAACTTGAAGTACTTCTTTCATCCGAAGCACTTCTTTAATGTAATAGAGCATTTACCTATTCTTCTTCCGTCCGATGCACTTCTTCGAGGTCCTGTGCAATATGAATGGATGTATCTATTTGAGAAGTAATATTTAATATCTGCAATATATATGTCAGTTTACAATTCAGATTTCTATATCTAAATATAAATTAATTTATTTTGGAATAGCTACATGAATCATCTGAAGAAAAAAGTTAGACAAAAAACACGAGTTGAGGTTTCGATTTGCAAATCATATCTTGAAGAAGAAGCTTCATTCTTTTTCTCTCATTACTTCAGTGACGATGTAAACTTATCGTTTATAAGTGTTTCTCGTAATGATGAAGTCGTTGTACAAGATTCTTCTCAAACAATGTTATCAATTTTTAGACAACATGGCTGACCTGTTGGAAAATGTATGGAATATGGTTAGACGATAGAGATTACCATGTAGCACACACATATGTACTTCTAAATTATGTTGAATTTGCATCATTTGTTAGGTAATAATAAATTCATATAAAATTCACTTATACATATATATTAATTATAAGCCATATGTAAAGCCATATTACATATTTGCAGTATATACGAATCATAGCATCCATCTGGTGATCTCAGTTAAGAATTTGCTAAATGGTTTTTGAACTACGTTTTTGATCTAAGAAACTGTGTTGTTGATGAAGGTTTATGACATCTTACGATCAAACCAAAAAGAAATGTGAAGACTTATCCCATATTCTTCGTTAATGGATTTAAGTTTAACACTAAAGATTACGGGGCTGAAAAATTAACATATAACAGCGGTATATTTGTCAAAAGAGTGATGATCCAAATGAGCATATAATATATTTTTACGGCGTCTTAACACATGTTCCAGAGTTGACATGTTATGTAGAACTTGTAGAAAAAGTTTTTTATTCAAATGCAATTGGTTCAGTAATGTTCCTGGTTCTGGAATCAACGTGGCTTATTGAAATAAAGCATACCTCACATTACTATAAGTATGATCCTTTCGTATTAGCCAAGCAAGCATTACAAGTTTATTTTGCTCCGTATCCATCCTTAAAAAGAGATAAAATAGATTGGTCGGCTGTTTTTAAAACAAAGCCAAGGTTTACGTTTGATGAAAATAATATTCTAGACGAAGCAGCGTATCAAGCGGATCTTGAACTAAATACAGAAATAATAATAATCGATGACATTGATTTAGGGCCGTTGAATGATGAATCAAATGTTTTATTAGATGCATTTGAAAGTACTGAAGAAAACAAGATGGAGTACGAGACTGAGTCTGAATCAGAAAACAACGAAGACTGAAAATTCTGAATATTTGCTTCGCTTGTTGTATAATGTATTATTCTTAGCTGCATATTATTTCGAGCTGTATATTATTCTTAGCTATGTATTAATAATGATGACTATGTTATGAGCTATGTACTATTCTGTTTTGAAATTTCAATATATTTATTCATGAGATCTTGTCCCATTTATTATGATGTAGTGGAAATTTTATGTAATGATTACTAAAACATGCTTTGTACTAACAAAATTATGCCTTTTCATTGTATGATATTATTTGTCTGTGGTAGATATGTCTGGCAGGAGACATAGCTGGAGATTTGAGCCTTCTCCTTCTTCCGGTGCAGGTGCTAATGGCAGGGCACTAGATTTATGCCCATATGCGAAGGTAGTTTCAAAAAGCGTAGGGTAAGTATTAAATTATTTGAAGTATATTTTTTAAAATTTATTAAATATCTACATGAAAATTTATACAGGGACTTTGAGGTGAAGCCTTCGGATTTCATCCTGCAAGTTTTCAAGAAGGCATTTACGAGTAAGATGTCAGGCCGTTGGCCGCATTGGGACGACATCCCATCGCATATCAAGAACGCTATATTGGCTGATGTACTCGTAAGTATAAGTTTGAATTTGAGTTGAAAATTAATATAATGTACATAATTCAAACTACTCTCAATATGCAGGAAGCTGTGCGTGTAGTTCCAGAGGATATTGATACTTTTACCAATCATTGGAATAAGAGGATGAGAAAAAATTATAAGGACACTTTGTCTAAGGCTAAAAATGCAGGAAACGAACCAAATTGGATGAGCGCTGATGTGTGGGCTGAGTTTCTCTGGCTCTGGGAAACTCCAAAAGTGAAAGTAAGTTATATACTTTTGCATTGTTGTTATAAATTTTTTAAATTTCATATGTTAGTTGCAGTAATTTAGTTAATCGTGTATCTAAATTGTAGCAATTATCTGTTCGGAACCGTGCAAACAGGAATAAAAATCCTACTTTGCACCGTGGCGACTCCAAATCCTTCCAAGAACATAAGAGAGAGTTGGTAAATTTATAAATTGTGTTTATAAAAATCTAAAATGTTGTTTAATCATATTAGTAACATTGTTTATTCATATGTATCGCGTGCCTACTATGGCTGAGATGTTCACGACCACGCATGTTGTTGAGTAGACCGATGAGAAAGGTAACGTTTCATATGAGTGGACGGACGATAAATCTAGATCCGTAACGGTAAACATGCTTATCCGTAATGACAATGTTTCATTGTGACGCCCCACCTCTATGCTCACAATAACAAAGGTTATTATAAGGAATAACGTCTGCTATTGCGAAGAGTAAGGCTTGTTAGAAGCGACCATCCGTACGTTGTGCCTTAGATGAGCATTGATTACATCGATAGGAGTTGTATAATTACTCCCATAGACATAAATTCAATCCAAATCTAAATCGAAACTACGGTGGCTGAATAAAAATCCAGAACAACTCATAATACCAACAACACTGATAATATAATCACATCAGAACAGAAATATCAGATATATAGCGGAAGACAAATCTGGAATACATGTTACAACAATCTATAGTTCACAATAACCAAATGTATATATACATATACATCAACATACATAAGATGGGAGTCAAATAACCAAAAGAACTCCTCGAAGGCTAGATAAAAGATGATGCGAAATCCCAAAAGCTGAAGCTGCTACTGAATCAGAGATAGTGATTACCCTGAAATAACTCGGTCTGACCCGAGTATTATTTAAAAGAAAATAATAAGCGAACTTGTCTATTTTATTCTTAGATGTGAGTGCATCAAAAACAACTTCAATCAAAATAATAATAATCTCGAACGAGACTATTCAACATAAGAAATCGACATAATTAAATGAAGAAATCACATCAAACTCCATCGAAATCAACGTTCAAATTCACAATTGAATTCAAACAAAAATTCACAAAATCTAGAAATAAAAAAATAGATAACTAGAAAATCAACACAAAAGTGGATCGATCCCAACAAATGGCGAGTTTTAGCTACGCCGCACGTGCATCTCAAATGGCCGAAGCCTACCAAGTACTATAATTTTTGACGCCCAAAAAATGACCCGAAGGTCCAACAAATGACCCGAAGGTCTAGTACTGGTATTGACCCGGAGGTCCAACAAATGGTCCAACAAAGTGGCTCGAAAGCCCATCAAAATCATCAAATATTTCAATTATCGAGTCCGGAATTAACCAAAATAGTAAAAGTGTGGTTCCATACTCCACACTTTTGCTAAATCGTTTAAATCTCTTCATCGTTTCCTTGAAAGTGCAAAATTGTGTATTTTATATAAATAACAATTTACCTTCTCAAACGGACAAGTCCGGAATTAACCGAATCGGTAAAAATGAGGGTTCATAGTCCTCAATTTTGCTGAAGCGTTTAAATCACTTCCTCATTCTTTTGAAAGCGCAAACTGTAAATTTTTTGGAAACAATTTCAATTTAAAACGATTTTTAAAACACGTGATTAAATTAGCAACAACTATAGCAATTTCGACGAGGAAATTGCGTATCATAAAACACCGTAAAAACGGATACCAAATCAGCATTGCGGGATAACCGCTTGAAAAGTCACTTTAAATTAACGGTTACTGACGTTAAAATAACAGTGAATTTTCAATCATCAAAAATATCATCAAACAACACGCATCAAAAATGTAGAACCGACGTATAATTTCCGTTATAAAAATAACGGCAACAAATTACATTTTACAACGTAACACTGGTTCAATGCAAATTAAATAACGGACTGTATTAAAAAATTTAAACATTCAAAATAAAATGAGGATTGGCAATTTTCTGTTTACATGGAAAGAAAGTTGTATTCAATTAAATTCTCACAAAAAACAGTGTAACAATTTCAATTTTCACAAAACCAAAATCGGTGTGTTACACGTGTACCAACCCATGCATGCGTTCACTAAACTGTAATTCAACAGGGAGTTTGTTATTTTGCACATAACAAAATAACAGGGAGGATTTCAAAGTGAACTCTATATATATATATATATATATTCCAACTTTCACTTAACACATCAATATTGGACAGTTGCCATATGAGGAAAACATGAATTCTAACAAGCATAAAAACAACCTGAACATTTCAATAATGCAAAACTTTGCTCACGCATGCAGCTTGGAACTTACACACGCATGCAGCTAGGTACTTACACACGCATGCAGCTAGGAGGAAAACATTTCAATATTGTAAAAAATACTTACATACGCATGCAGAGGGAGGAAAACATTTCAATACTTCAAGCAATAACCCACGCATGCACCTAGAAAGTAGAACATTTCAATATTGTAAATACTTACACACGCATGCAATATCTTTGTATATTAAACTAGAATGGGCTAAAGAGGTGCACGTGTAATTCATAAGGCAACAGTTCCAGGATAACTATATTTTGTCCAGTAAAATTTGATGCGTTAATACACTTAAATTATAATGGTTTGCCTGAGCTAAAAATATAAACCTTATTATGCAACCTGACACTATGGTTTTGCTCACACACAACACACTGGAGTTAATTCAAGAACAAAGAAATTGCACGCACAAAAATAAGTAACCGAGAGAGACAATTAACTCAGTTAAAATAGATGAGAGTATACACTCACTGAATATTTGCTCCAAAATAGCTATTAACTCAGATTCCAAAAGGAGAAGAAGTTTATACAAATATCAGCCATTAACGCATCACCTAAGCAGCTGAAAGAAGTGGAATAAAGGATGATGCAGAGACAAATATTTCAACTCTTGTGAACAAGTCAAATATAGGAGTACAGTCCATACTCTTTTTTTTCTTTTTGGTACACTTTGCATTTAATGTGAAAGTGTATTTTAAAATTTTGTACACGGCTATACCCTAGCTGTGGCAGAGTAATGCAGAGTTTCAAGTTGCTTTTGAATTAATGTTTACACCCATTTCCTTACTTCTCTGTTAATTGTTTACTGGTATGTCTCAGCAAATGCAAACATGGTAACATACTTGTTTTATTTCTTGACTAACAGCCTCACAATTGTTCAGCAATGTTAAACGTAAAATGCAAAAATGTGTTGAAGGATAAAATTAGCAAACTAGTGACAACATACTTTGCATATAAGACCATTGTTGCAAAAAGTGACGGCAAGTAGAAAATTATTCCAGCTTTGCTTACACGTGCAAGAAAATGCAGTGCACTCTTCCTTTCACAAAGTTAAGCGTTTAATGACTTTGCAACATTATAGTTTCTTCAAATTTTTAATTTAAAAAATTTTCTATTTAAATTATCCACTCCGACAGTAATTCAAAATTACGATCTGTAACGACCCAGAATTTTTGATAATTAAAATATGAATATTTAATTAATTTTAAATATTAATAAGTGAATTTATAAGTCAAATAAATTTTTATTTGAATTATTGGATTTAATTGGATAATTTAATCGATAATTTAATATGTTAAATTATGAAAATAATTGAAAATTGGGTTAAATATGATTGAAAATGATTTGTAAAATTTTATTTTATCATATGGGAGTTAGAAAGATATTTTAGAACTTTTAAAATCGAATTAAAAGTTAATTTGTGAAAATTGAATATTTTAATATTAAAATCGACTAGTGAAAATAGTCAATTTTTGAACAGTCTCAGAATTGAACGAAACCAGTTCCATTGGATCCGTAATAGTTAGTTCTTACCGGATTTCAATTTTCGTGTCAATCGGAGCTATCGTTTGATCGTGGCAGCTCGAAACGCATCGAATTGTTTTTAATTTAAATTTGACGAGTGAAAATAGCCGTTTTTCAAAAAGTCTCAGATTTCGACGAAACCAGTTTCATCGGATCCGTAATGTGATATTATTGTAAGGTTTCAAATTTCAAGTCAATTGGATTTACCGTTTGTCCGGTACAAATTAAAACGCCTAGAAAATCGCTTAAATCGGTTTAATTTAAATTGAGCGTTTATAGCCATAACTCGCACAGATGTCCGAATTAGCTTTCGAAACCTGTTCCATTGTGTCCGGAACGCAGGGTAAACCCTAGAAACGCTGGTTACGACGCGTAAATCGAAGTTCGGAATTTTCGAATGAATAGTGTTCGATTTTTCTTTATAAATAGACCAACACCTTCATAAATTTAGAAAAAAATAAAACCTAACCCTAATCTAAACCTAGCCGCCACCTAACAAATGAAAGGCCAGATTTTTCCCACCTTCTTCCCTCAATCACTCACAATCCGTTGACATTCACGCGAAGTGTTCAACAGCAACATTGTAGAGCAAGGCGAGAGCTAGAGATCTATACGGTGATGATGGATTTTGGTGCAACGGAGGGGGAGATAAATGAGGCCGATTGCAGCGACTTGCGCACGCATTCCAAGGCTAGAGAGGAGGCCGAGCTTCACTAGCTTAGGGCCGAAGGTAGCTCAGGTCAAGAGCTTCGATTTGCAACTTCCTGATCAAATTCTAGTGGAGCGAGGTGGATGCAAGAAGTAACCCTAGTATTTGAGTAATGGGTTCATATGCGCGTATGGTTATCTGGGAAGAAACGTGAGGGAGAGGGAGAAGGGAAACACGACCCTGATGCCTTCAGGTTGAAATCCAACGGCCTGTAATAAGTTGAGTTTGAAAATAGAAAGTTTATATTGTAATTTGTATATAAATAAATTCGTGTAAAGTTAAAAATCAATATCTTTTTCATACGAGGTCGAAAACGCGCGAAACCAGTTGCGTTGGAATCGTATGGACGAGCACTACGCGATGAAATTGGATTGGAGTCGTTTGGAGTTAGTGAGAATTTTGGGTAAAATTAAACGTCCGTTTAATTTTATTCGAAATAAATCGCTAAAACGGAATTTAAAATCAAGGTGAGAACTTCTCACTCAATCGAATCAGTTTCGATTTTTATTTTAAATAGTTAGATTTAAAATATTTGAATGCATGTTTGAATGTTGATTGTTATATATTGATTGTTAAAATAGACATTATACGCCGTTAGTAAACGAATGTTATTTAATTAAAACATATACCGCGAATATTTCATAAACAGTGAAATTGGTATTATATATAGTAGCAATATATATATATTGGCATATGTATATATTGGAGTTATTGATTTCCCGCATTTTTTTGTTTAGCGGATGAGACCCTATTGCGCCGTTATTAAGCGGATAATATTTAATAAGAACATATACCGCGATAATTTCGTACTGGAGCGAAATTGGTATTGTGCTAATGTTTGTGGATGCAGGAAAACAGGTTGGAGGGATCCAACTGGATTCCTCAACAGTATTTATTAGATTTTCAGATATTTTGATATTTGATGGATTTTCATATTGATATATGATATCGTTGTAGTCGTGATTGACTATTTGGTGTGTAGCATCATTGGACCAAATTTTGGGATTTTAAAATGATTTTTAAAGTGATTTTTGAGAATATACTATATTTTGGAATTGATCCATTTTAAATAAATAAACGTTATAATTTTTAATGTTATAAAAAATTATGATTTTTGAGAAATATAGTTAAAAGGTTGATTTTGAGAAATATGGACTAAAGATCTTATAAAGTAATTTAAATTGGGATTTTTGAATTTATTGGAAAAAGTTTAAATATAGGATTTATAAAATTTGATTATTTTATAAATCAAAATGATGAAGTTTTAAAGGAATTTAAAGACATTTTAAAGAATAATATAAATTAAATTATATTAAGATATTTATAAATGGATATTTATAAATTGAAATATGGACATTATAAAATGAGTTTTTATAAGTGTTTGAATGAAGTGTAAATGAATTTTGTAAATGAATGGAATTTGTAGAATTTTAAACAGTGAAGTTATAAATGAAATTTTATAAACAGTAGGTTTACAAAATTTATAAAGTTATTGAAAGAACGAATTTTGGATAAATAAACAATCTTATAAGTTATAAGATTTATAATTTGGGAAGTTAAAAGAACGATTTTGTAAAATAATCGTTTTATAAGTATTCAACTTATAATATGAACTTTTAGTTTATAATTGAGTTATAAACTGGAATAGGTTAATAAAAGAATTTATAAACTTTTTATAAATAAATAGAAATGGAATTTATAAACGTTGTTTTATAAATTCGCAAATGACTTATTTTGATAAGTAAATTGTTAAAACCTATTAATGGAGTTATATTCACGTTTTTGAATAGTGAATAATTCTTTTAAATAAAATGTATAAAAGGATGAAATGTGTTAACGTAGTATATTCACATTTTTGAATAAGTGAATAAGATGTTAAAGAAATTGTTTTGAATGTGATATTTTAAATAGAATTAAAACGATCTAACGATGTTTTAAAATGTGTTGAGATTCGAAACCATAGATTTCAACATTTATTGTTGAAATAGACGTTTTCGAGAAATAGAAGGAGATGATGGACTATAACACTGTTGTTATAGTAAATGATTTCCGAAAGGAAATGTTTTGTATAGTATTGGGATTTATATATCTATTTAATTTCGAATCCCTACACTAGTGAATTTGGGACGTCGTAACGATGTTCTACGCAACATTCGTTTTGGCCCAAATAAATATGTTTAAGAGAATGATTTCCTTAAAGAATGAAATATATACTTAATTTCGATTTAAGTATATTGAATATTTTCCAAGTGTTGAAAATAAATAAAATTTGTGAATTACTTATTAAATAAGTATGGAATTGTTTTCCAATATGAAGTGATATTTAGAATTCATCTTTTTGAAGATAAATTGAAAATGGATAATTGAAAACGTATATCAATAGATATTGTGAAATGTAAATTCAATATGGAATTTATAAAAGAAAGTGGAATCTGTTTAAAAATAAATATTGATTTATTTTTGAAGTGTGAAATTATATATCTTGTAAAGATATTTTGGAAAATAAATAATTTGGAAAATTATTTGGAAACTGGTGATGTGTGCATATCCATTGATAGTTCAATAATTGACTATCAATATTTCCCTTTGAATGGGTAATTGATGTGATTTGATTGAATGTGAATGCTACACTTATTTTTGAATAAGCGCTCACTATTCGGGTTAACCGGGAAAGGACCATGGGGTCGTATAACCCATTCCGAATATGTGATACGTCGTTATGAATTGCATTTGAAGATCGGTGTTGAAGACCCGGTATTTGCGAGAGCGATAGGATGACCTGTCGATTGTCTCTGCACTGAGTTGCAGCGGTATAGAGACTCCCTAAGTGATGGGAAATCCGATCAGGATTGTGAATATCCGGATTGCAAGGACTTCTTTGTAAGTGCCTTCGGTTTTGTTCGATCCCGGAACAGACTTGTATGGATTGTATGTCTGACATTACAAGTTGAGATATAAAGCCGATTTCTTTCAAATATATTTCTGTTGGTGGCGAAGAATTTATTCTTTTAGCTTAACACCCTTCTCTGAGACGTACGAGCTCAAAGGTTATATAGTTGAAGTTATCAGCGATATATTCCCAATTTGGTAATGTGACATGCTGAGTGTTGCTGTAAATGATCATTGTGTTGATTATTGTGATAGGATCGTTTATTTGATCGTCTATCTTGGTGATCATTGTGTTGATCATTTGTTGACCCAAAGCATGGCTTTTGTATAAAGTATGTTTTTGTGGACGTGACTTCGTCGAACCTCACACCCCGGAAATGGTCAAAACAGGAAAGATGCGGCAAGGTTATGAGGGGTAGCTCCCTTTAGGGTATGTACGTTTCCTTCTTGATAGTGGTGGTATCATGGTATGGAGCCCAGATATTTAACCTATGTGGTTACTACGAATTTATTACTTTGTGGTTGTTGGTTATCGGGATCCCGTGAGAAAGGTCGTTTACGATCGGGGAATGGCGTGCTCGTGTCAGTAGTTACCCAGTTAGGGGTAACCCGGCCTTGTGTTGGCAGAGTTCCGGTTTGGTTCTCGGGGATGTCTTTCCAGAGGCATTCTCATGTGGCAATGGGAAGTTCCTTGGCCTGACCATTTGTTGGAAATCCAAAGAAACAATACGAAACTTGTACGGTATTAGTTGTAGAACCTATCATTCACTTATGGTGTCGCAACACTGTTTGGATGGTAGCTATAGTAGGCATACGATAATGGTCGTATGTTGGCTAAGATTTATATTCTACTTTCAAAATGAATTTTTCCCCTACACTATGCACTAGTAATAATATCAAATGTTATTTTAAATGCGTATCAAGCATCTTTGACTATCATAAGGAGAAATCTCCTCCGATTCTGCGTTTGCATGTGTGTGTGTGTGCGGGAGGCCTTATGGTAGTCTCATTTTTAAAAGCATTGCGAATTGAATTTAAAAAAATCTCTCTATTTTGATTTTAAAGTTAAATAAACTGTTTTGAGTTCTCACACCAGTCACATGACTGACTTGGAGTTTATTGTTTTCCTTCCTAAACTCTGGGTGCCCACCAATTTCCACACGGGCAGTCAAGAGTTAGGTATATCAGGATATTCAGGATATTCTGGAGTTGCTGGATGGCATGGCGTATTACTAGTTATATAGTATTTCTTTTTCCGCTGCACTGTTTGTTGTTGTTGTTGTACACTCTGATGATATGATGTAATGAAATGTGATGTAATGTAATAACTGATATAGTTCTTTGTTTAAAGATTATTCATTTATTATTATATGTTGTTCCGCTGCGAATTGTGAGATTCTGATGTGATTCTGTTGTTTTCTATTCCGTTCTATTTTCTATGTTTTCTATTTTCTTTCTGTTCTATTTTAAAATTCTCTATTTTCTTTCCTCTCCATTTTCTATTCTCTCTAATTTCTATTTTCTATTTCCTTCTTTCCTATCTTCTTTCTTCTTTCTTCTTCTTTTCTTTTTCTTAAACCCATAACTATTCGGTTTTTCGGCAACGAAAAATCGACATGTTACACGATCCTTACCGATTTTAAAAATATTTATTACGACAGTAATAAAATCACGGTCGTTACAGACTCCCCTCCTTATAAAAATTGCATCCCCGCAATTTTCATACTAGAAGCAGTCAATAACGTACATAATTCATCACAACAAAGATTCAAAATGGATAAGATGAATAAGAATGCTCACCTCCACCCGAAGAGGAGAGAAAACCGGGATAAGAACACTCGATGAATTCTCTGGTTTCCCAAGTGCAATCCTTAGGGTTTGCGGACCATTGAATCTTTAAGATTGGAACTTCTTTGTTCCGAAGGCGTTTCACCTCCGTAGCTAGCACACGAATAGGATTTTGCACAATAGACAAGTCGGGCGAGATCTCAAAATCTTGCAACATATGAGGATAAATAATAGAATCTGAATCTCGAAGACATCGACGAAGCTGAAATACGTGAAATATGTCGTGAATTCTCGAAAACTGAACAGGTAGCGATACACGATAAGCAACTGGGCCAATGCGTTCCGTAATAGGAAACGATCCAATATAACGAGGAGCCAATTTCCCGGATTTACTAAAACGCACCACACCCTTCATCGGGGAAACACGAATGGATATAAGATCGCCAACAGAAAATGCCAAAGGCTTCCTACGATGATCGACGTAAGATTTCTGCCTATTCTGAGCCTCTTTCATTCTCTCTCTGATACTATCAATCCTCCCAGAAGAATCACGAATATAATCGGGGCCGAGAACTAGCTTTTTCCTCGATTCTAACCAACAAGATGGTGATCGACACGGCCTTCCGTAAAGAGCTTCGAATGGAGCCATACCGATACTGGATTGAAAACTATTGTTAAACGAAAATTCAACAAGAGATAAGTGGTCTTCCCAACTACCACCAAAATCAAGAATGCAAGCTCGAAGGAGATCCTCTAAAACCTAATTCACCCTTTCAGTCTGACCGTTAGACTGTGGATGATACGCTGTGCTGAGATTGAGCTTAGTGCCTAAAGATTTCTGAAGGCTTTGCCAGAAACCACTAGTGAAAAGCGGATCTCTGTCACTAACAATAGAACTAGGCACACCATGAAGTCGAACGACTTCTTTAATAACAGCTTAGCCAACAAAGGAGCAGTCCGATTGGACATGATAGGAATAAAATGGGCTGATTTAGTCAATCTCTCAACAATCACCCAAATACGAGTGTGGCCCGACCTTGAACGAGCTAGACCATCAATGAAGTCCATTGAAATCTGATCCCATTTCCATAATGGAATCTCAAAAGGCATCAAAAGACCACTGGGATGTTGGCGTTATGCTTTAACAAGTTGACAAGTCATGCAACGACTTACATAACTTGCAATATCACGCTTCATACCCTTCCAATAGAATAAGCGTTTCATATCAGCATACATCTTACTACTACCCGTATGGATAGTATATTTAAAACGATGACCGCCCTCAAGAATGTCATTTCTAGGATTAGAAATATCAGGCATGATCATCTACCCTTCTTTTGAATACAACCATGAATATCAATTTCGAAATCCTTTAGATCATCACTTCGGGATTCCGATTCACAACTCTGAATAAGATGAGCAACATGTGGATCATGTTTCTGGCCATCGACAGTACGATCCAACAAACTAGGACGAGCTTCCATGCTAAATAAAAGCACGGGAGAATCAGAAACTGAAGGACGGTCTCTAATATCACAAAAAGATAAAGCTTCCAAAATATTCCACTCTGTTAGCATCATGGAAACAACAATCTGCTGCTTGCGACTAAGCGCATCGGCAACTCGAGTACCCTTACCAGGGGTATAATGAATATCGAAATCATATAAAGCAAGAAATTCGAGCCAATGTTGTTGCCTCATATTAAGCTCTTTCTGAGTAAATAAATACTTTAGAAATTTGTGATCAGTGAAGAGAATAAAATGCTCGCCCAATAAATAATGTCGCCAAATCTTTAAAGCAAAGACTATGGCGGCTAACTCCAAATCATGGGTAGCATAATGAATCTCGTTAGGCATTAGTTGTCTAGAATCATAGGCAACTACTCTATTCTTTTGCATAAGAACAGCACCGAGCCCAAAACCACTAGAATCGGTATAAACAGCAAGATCACGATTCTTTTCGGGAACCACT
Organism: Allium cepa; assembly: GCA_030765085.1. NCBI lineage: Eukaryota > Viridiplantae > Streptophyta > Magnoliopsida > Asparagales > Amaryllidaceae > Allium > Allium cepa. The sequence goes on from CM060931.1 coordinate 819,574,495, forward strand.
AAGATAGGAGCATGAGTAAGGAGATCTTTTAACTTCAAGAAAGAATTCTCACACTTATCCGACCAAATAAAAGGAATAACTTTCCTCGTGAGGGTGGTAAGCGGTAAAGCATGCGAGAAAAGTCCTTAATAAATCGGCGACAATAACCCGCCAATCCAAGGAAACTACGGATCTCGGTAACGGACTCAGGCCTCTTCCAATTCTGAATAGATTCGATCTTGGAACGATCGACAGAGATACCATCGGAAGAAACAACGTGGCCAAGAAATTTCACCTTATTCTCCCAGAAGTGACACTTGGAGAATTTGGCATAAAGCTGATACTGACGAGGAGTGCTCAAAACAATCTCCAAATGCTGAATATGATCGGCTTCAGATTTGGGATAAATAAGAATATCATCAATGAAAACCAAGATGAACTTATCGAGATATTCCCGGAATATCCGATTCATAAGATCTACAAAATACGCCGGAGCGTTCGTCAAACCGAATGGCATAACAAGCCATTCGTAAGAACCATAACGAGTACGGAATGCAGTGAGAGGAATGCTATCTTTCGCCACTCGTAACTGATGAAAACGGGTAGCAAGATCGCGTTGGGAGAAGAGCTTAGCGCCACTTAGTTGATCGAACATGTCATCGATCCTAGGTAATGGATACCTATTTTTAATTGTGAGCTCGTTAAGCTTGCGATAATCAATGCAAAGCCTAAGAGTACCATATGGCTTCTTAACGAAGACAGTGGCGGCGCCCCAAGGAGACGAGCTAGAACGGATAAAATGCTTGGCTTCCAACTCAGATTATTGTTGCTTGAGCTCCTCATTTTCCTTAGCAGACATCCTTGTGAGAGGACGACTGACAGGATGTGCACCAGAGATAAGATCAATACTTAACTCTATTACCCTTTTCGACGGCAATCTAGAAATAGGCTCAAAAACATCAAAAAAATCACAAACAGCTGGAATATTATCTATGTCATCCTTAGATTCGAGGGAAGAAATGAACGCATTCGAAGTATGATCCATGCTTCGAAATATAATAGATAATTGCTCGCTAGCATCGGGATGCTTAAGATACAAAGTTCTTTCGGGACATAGAATTTGAACTTCATAACGGACGAGCCAATCCATACATAATATCATGTCAAAATCAAGATGATCCATAACATGCAGATTCGCATGAAAGGAGAAACCACAAAGAATAATCTCAACATCAACATATAATAATCCAAGAGTAGCGGATCCACCAATAGGATTTACGATCCTCAAAGGGTCGCAAAGAGTTATAACATCCAAATGAATAATATCAACAAGCTCCTTTGACATGAACGAATGTGATGCACCCGTATCGAAGAGAACTCTAATAGAACAACCATGAAATGAAATGAAATCTTCCAAAACAGAAGGAGTAATACCTTTGGGCTAAGAAGAATCACCAGAAGCTTTAGCAACATTAAGCTTCCCAGATTTGAGACTCTTAGGAGTAGTAGGACCATCAAAATTCCAATGACCTTCCTTCTTGCAGTAACGGCAAATGCGAGGCTTAGGGCAGCTACGAAGAAGATGATCCAACGAACTACAATTATAGCACGCCCACTGAACAGAAGGTGCAGTACTAGGCTGAGAACTAGAAGTAGCTTGCTTCTTCTTCTTCTGATTAGAATTTGGCTTACGAAATGGGAACCTCTTCTTGTTGGGGTTCTTAGAAACCTTAACATCATCACCACTATCACGTTCCTTTTCAACAGCTTCAAGACAAAGAGCCGAATCAATAAGCTCTTCGAAAGAGAGCTTAAGCTGAAGCAAAAGAACTTTCTTCAAATACTTCTTCAAATCATCAACAAAACGAAGATTCTTCTTACGCGGAGTGTTAATGAACTCAACTCCGTATTTGGACAAGGCCTCAAAAGATGCAACATAATCGGAAACAAAGGACTTTCCTTGCTTCAACTCAAGGAAACTACGAGCAAGATTAGCCTTTTTCGATTCAGGAACGAACTTAAGTTCAAAACGTTCCTTAAACCGAAACCGAGAGAGCGGACTCATCAACTTTCGAAATAAAGAGCTCATACCAATCAAGCGCACACTCTTGCAACATACTAAATGCCACAAGAACGCGATGATGATCCAAAAGATCCATCCGAGAAAATATGCGCTCACAAGTGCGCAACCAAGTCTGAACCTCCATAACACTTTCCGATCCCTTGAAAGGCTGACCTTCAAGGTGAGAACTGTCACTACACATGCGGGCGACGACGGACTTCTGAGCAGGAGCTGTGGGAGTAGCAACAGGAGGCTGAGTACCTCGAAATAGCTCCATAAACTGATCAGCTGACATATAGACACCGTCTGGATGAGAACCACTAGACGGGCCTGCAGAAGAACGCTTCCCTCTACCTCTTCCAGCCATAGGCTGATAGACAAGAGAAGGTAAAGATCAGTTAAAACAATACATAATGATAAGAAATTTAACAAATGGAATACTACAGAATATATAATTTATTCCTAGACGTACTCCACATGTTAAAGTGGAAAGAATAGATTAGAAAGGCACGAATAAAAACCCCCGAATAGTTGTAACACATGTTCCATTCTGTTTCTGTTCTGTGTATATTATAATTTGTTCTGAATTTCAGCTCTGATACCAGCTGTGACGCCCCACCTCTATGCTCACAATAACATAGGTTATTATAAGGAATAACGTCTGCTATTGCGAAGAATAAGGCTTATTAGAAGCGACCATCCGTACGCTATGCCTTAGATGAGCATTGATTACATCGATAGGAGTTGTATAATTACTCCCAAAGATATAAATTCAATCCAAATCTAAAACGTAACTACCGTGGCTGAAGAAAAATCCAGAACAACTCATAATACCAACAACACTGATAGTATAATCACATCAGAACAGAAATATCAGATATATAGCGGAAGACAAGTCTGGAATACATGTTACAACAATCTATAGTTCACAATAACCAAATGTACATATACATATACATCAACATACATAAGATAGGAGTCAAATAACCAAAAGAACTCCTCGAAGGCTAGACAAAAGATGATGCGAAATCCCAAAAGCTGAAGCTGCTACTGAATCAGAGATAGTGATTACCCTGAAATAACTCGGTCTGACCCGAGTATTATTTAAAAGAAAATAATAAGTGGATCAGTCTAATTTATTCTTAGATGTGAGTGCATCAAAAACAACTTCAATCAAAATAATAATAATCTCGAACGAGACTATTCAACATAAGAAATCGACATAATTAAATGAAGAAATCACATCAAACTCCATCGAAATCAACTTTCAAATTCACAATTGAATTCAAACAACAATTCACAAAATCTAGAAATCAAAAATAGATAACTAGAAAATTAACACAAAAGTGGATCGATCCCAACAAATGACGAGTTTTAGCTAAGCCGCGCGTGCATCTCAAATGGCCGAAGCCTACCAAGTACTATAATTTTTGGCGCCCAACAAATAACCCGAAGGTCCAACAAATAACCCGATGATCCAACAAATGACCCGAAGGTCTAGTACTGGTATTGACCCGCAGGTCCAACAAATGACCCGAAAGTCCAACAAAGTGGCTCGAAAGCCCATCAGAATCATTAAAATTATCAAATATTTCAATTAACGAGTCCGGAATTAACCGAAATAGTAAAAGTGTGGTTCCATACTCCGCACTTTTGCTAAATCGTTTAAATCTCTTCATCGTTTCCTTGAAAGTGAAAAATTGTGTATTTTATATAAATAACAATTTACGTTCTCCAACGGACAAGTCCGGAATTAACCGAATCAGTAAAAATGAGGGTTCATAGTCCACAATTTTGCTGAAGCGTTTAAATCGCTTTCTCATTCTTTTGAAAGCACGAACTGTAAAATTTTTGGAAACAATTTCAATTTAAAACGATTTTTAAAACACGTGATTAAATTAACAACAACTATAGCAATTTCGACGAGGAAATTGCGTATCACAAAACACCGTAAAAACGGATACCAAATCAACGTTGCGGGATAACCGCTTGAAAAGTCACTTTAAATTAACGGTTACTGATGTTAAAATAAAAGTGAATTTTCATTCATCAAAAATATAATCAAAACAACACGCATCAAAAATGTAGAACCGGCGTACAATTTTCGTTATAAAAATAACGGCAACAAATTACGTTTTATAACGTAACACCGGTTCAATGCAAATTAAATAACGGACTGTATTAAAATTTTTAAACATTCAAAATAAAATGAGGATCGGCAATGTTCTATTTACAAGGAAAGAAAGTTGTATTCAATTCATTCTCACAAAACAAAACAGTGTAACAATTTCAATTTTCACGAAACCAAACTCGGTCTGTTACATGTGTACCAACCCATGTATGCGTTCACTAAACTGTAATTCAACATGTTTGTTATTTTGCACATAACAAAATAACAGGGAGGATTCCAAAATGAACTACATACATACATACATACATACATACATACATACATACATACATACATATATATATATATATATATATATATATATATTCCAACTTTCACTTAACACATCAATATTGTACAGTTGCATATAAGGAAAACATGAATTCTAACAAGCATAAAAACAACCTGAACATTTCAATAATGCAAAACTTTGCTCACGCATGCAGCTAGGAGGAAAACATTTCAACATTGTAAAAATACTTACACACGCATGCAGAGGGAGGAAAACATTTCAATACTTCAAACAATAACCCACGCATGCAGCTAGAAAGTAGAACATTTCAATATTGTAAATACTTACACACGCATGCAATATCTTTGTATATTAAACTAGAATGGGCTAAAGAGGTGCACGTGTAATTCATAAGGCAACAGTTCCGGGATAACTATATTTTGTGCAGTAAAATTTATGCGTTAATACACTTAAATTATAATGGTTTGCCTGAGCTAAAAATATAAACCTTATTATGCAATCTAACACTAAGGTTTTGCTCACACACAACACACTGGAGTTAATTCAAGAACAAAGAAATTGCATGCACAAAAATAAATAACTGAGAGAGACAATTAACTCAGTTAAAATAGATGTGAGTATACAGTCACCGAATATTTGCTCCAAAATAGCTATTAACTCAGATTCCAAAGGGAGAAGAAGTTTATACAAATATCAGCCATTAACGCATCACCTAAGCAGCTGAAAGAAGTGGAATAAAGGATGATGCAGAGAAAAATATTTCAACCCTTGTGAACAAGTCAAATTTAGGAGTACAGTCCATACTCTTTTTTTTCTTTTTGGTACATTTTGCATTTAATGCGAAAGTGTATTTTAAAATTTTGTACACGGCTATACCCTAGCTGTGGCAGAGTAATGCAGAGTTTCAAGTTGCTTTTGAATTAATGTTTACACCCATTGCCTTACTTCTCTGTTAATTGTTTACTGGTATGTCTTAGCAAATGCAAACGTGATAACATACTTGTTTTATTTCTTGACTAACAGCCTCACAATTGTTCATCAATGTTAAATGTAAAATGCAAAAATGTGTTGAAGGATAAAATTAGCAAACTAGTGACAGCACACTTTGCATATAAGACCATTGTTGTAAAAAGTGATAGAAAATTATTCCAGCTTTGCTTAAACGTGCAAGAAAATGCAGTGCACTCTCCCGTTCACAAAGTTAAGCGTTTACTAACTTTGCAACATTATATTTTCTTCAAATTTTTAATTTAAAAAATTTTCTATTTAAATTATCAACTCCGACAGTAATTCAAAATTACGGTCGTTACCGATTTTAAAAATATTTATTACGACAGTAATAAAATCACGGTCGTTACATTCATATTCCTTTATTTCACATTTCATAAACTTTAAATTGAATATTTATAGTGTCAAACTATTGTTCGTAATTGTAGGAGAGACATGAAACGGAGCGGACACGAGTAGCGCAGACCATCGGCCAGACAAAGTTAACGTTTGAGGAGTCAAACCGTATTTGGAATGCCATTATTTATCCGCCTTCGCGAAATAGACGGTGCAGTTATGGAAATCGGGATGTAAACTTCTCCATTTACTAATATATAAATTTACACATGCAAATAAATTTAAACTTAAGTGAACAAGTTATAAATTGTATAAGAAACCTAAATAATTGAAATAAATAAATTGCAACTAATGTATAACAGTTAATTATAAATTTTAGCCGCATAATTAATCAACATTTTTGTTCACACTGTTTATAATGTTCACAAATTATAACTAGACATCAACTATTTCACAGGTATTAATGTCCCAGAGAGCTTAAGGGAGATCCCAAGCCGAAGAGGAGATTGCTCAAATGAAAAAACAGCTGGAGGAGATAAACGATTGGAGTAAGAGCGCATTGGCGCACCAGCTAGACGAGCATATTGCAGCCTACTTGGCACAACATGGGACGATGCCTGGAGAAGACGGGTCGAGCGATGACGATAAGTAGGTATGCTTGTGTTCCTATCGAATTTTCATCATTTTGTTTTGCAGTTATGTGACATCTGTGTATATATTTGATACTTATTCGTTAGTTATGGTGTTTGATGGATTAGTGGACATTTATGTACACATGTGATTGATGGATAGTATTTGTAAGTATGGTTACATTGTTTGATGGATTTAGAATGTTTCGTTTGATTGGTATGATATATTTATATGGTGATAATGAAATGTTTATGTAAATTTATATGTTGCGTTTTACATATGATTATTTGTGATAATGTGTTATTATATGATGAATGGAGTGGTATTAGTTATGAAATTGAATGTATATGTTCTGTAAAGAGATATGAAACTGGTTGTGTGCTTGGATGTTTTGAATAGCGTAAATGGTTTTGATAATTTGGTCTAGGTTAGCGACGGCTAGTGACGACCATTTGGCCCAGGTTAGTGACCGCTGGCGTCGACTTGAGGCGCCACCGTTTGTTAACTAATTTGCCACGTGTACAGGCAAGGCGTTGCCAACCATCGCTATTTTGGTGATGGAGCCGTCGCTTTGCTGTGTGGTGGCGGGCTATTTAACGACGACTTTTAGCGACGGCCAGCGACGGCCAGCGACGGCCGATGGCCGACGACGTCTTTTTGCCTTCGCTAAAGCCATCCTGTTTTGTAGTGTTTATCCAGAACATAGAATGAAGATAGGTTTATATTGCGGGCAAATGCTACTACTATGAGGCTTGCCACATTCATATGGTTGTTGAGCTCATTAAATGTAAGATTTAGATGGCTAACTATTTTGAAACTTTATATGGTGATGGGAGAAAGAAACAATTATGAACTCCAAACTCATATTTATGCATATGTTTGTGAGCATAAGGTTGATTCCACTATACTGAGCAATTATATTGAAATGTATTGTGAATAGTTTTGTTGCTTAACCCCGTACATTTTTCCTTTTAATTTGAGTGTTTATTATTTTATTTCTGGCAACCCTTCCATTTCTCCTTCATATGGCCCTAGTTGTAAGAAAGAACAATTTTCTTCTAGATTAGATTCATACAAGTAAAATCTATCACGTGTCTTATACGTAGTAATATTAATGTTTACTTTGTTGACATTAATTACGAAGTGGGCATAAAGATCAGATAAGGTGTACATTACCATTGAGGTCCCCAATGCTAAGAATATGAAATTAAATCTGCTACTCGATGGTCACTTCTCTTTTGTACAACAAGTGGTCTTGAAAATGTTCCACGTTGAATCTTTTAATATAAATGATCAATTCATTTATGTTTTTTTATGTAAAACGATGATTTCTTTTAACATTTCATATATAGTAATATATATTTTTTATTTTTTGCATAATAATTTTAAGAATTTTTTTTTTTTGTATAAAATGATAAATTTTTTTTTTTTTTTGTATAAGTCGATAAATTATTTGCCATTTTTTATTAAATGATAAATACTTTTATCATTTTTACCAAAAAATCTATTTGCAATTTATTTTCATGTTAAAGCATGTTCATTTGTTTGCTATTTTCCCTAGTTATATTTTTAGGGAAAAAGATAAATAAACTTATCTTTTATGCATAAAGTTAGGTATGTAACAATTGAAGATATAATTCACTTCACTAAGAATATGAATTTTATTATATTAAAATGTATCCCTAAAAGGATAAACTAGTTGAAAGCATAAATATTCCTGGTATCCTTAGTGCAAATCAATTATTTTGAAACATGGAAAACAAGCAACTAGATAATATATAGAGAGCAAAAGGTAGCATTAAACTTCACTTTTAGACAAGTCTCGGAGTAATTCTATGGCCAGACAAATTTTTTGATAACTAGAAGTAAATATTCATCATGAATATTATACAAGATTACAAAATTTCGATTGCAAATGAGCCTAATCTTCACGGCATTACTAAAAGTGCCGATGTCACTCTCTTCATTCAACCATAACTAAACCCATCAACTTCAGTTTGCTGCAAAGACAACTTGTGCTACAAGATTAGAGAGGTGAAACTGGATAATGAACAACTTTGTCTGGTTGAGAATTGAAAAGTTATGTGATTACAAATTATCATATGAAATTTGTAACAAACTATTATGCGATGCATATACGAGCTTGATATAGTCAAGGACCCAAATATAGTCCTATAATTGAATAGCCTCTTAGTGCTTCATTCTTTTGCTAGAAGAACAACAGTACAGTTGACCTTTGTCATTCACAAGCTATTATCAAGCTTCAATATTATCGTAATTATTTTTTTCAACTCATGAAGCAAATTTTAGCCGGACAAAAAATGTTAAAATTTGAAACTACGCATATAATAAAAAACTGGGCAATGAAAGCATAAATAAAGATTCTGTGAGTACTAATAGCCCATAAAATTATAAACCAATTAAATATCATACTTCCTCCTTCAATGATTCAAAGGTACTGGTTTCAATTCTTGAGCTACCTGACCATTAAGTCCTTTCATTTAGTAATGACATCACTAATATCATATAATCAAGTCGGAATTACAACAGTATAGATAAAATGCATATTCAAGTCAATAAAACATATTAAAATAATTTGACAAACCTATAAATGGATAAGTAGTTCAAACTCTACAAATCTAGCGTGTGATAAACCCTCCACATATCCTATAATAGCCAGAAAGGAACTATAGCTTATCACGTCATTGATTCAGGGGAGCTATCTTTTTCATAGACAATTCTCGCTTGGCATAGACCTGATGTATATACCTCAATATCGCCATACTTATTTGTTTTAATATCCTATTGCAAACGAAAAGGAGATGAAATTATCGTTTTTAGCAAAGATAAACGAATTATATCTCTTCATATAAAGATATATTTAGAGAAAGTGGTCGTATTTTGTCTCTAATACAGATTCATATAAATCTAAATTTTGAACGAATATAACCCAATGAATTTGCTATGCTGTATCGCTAATATTAACCGTCATGCTACAACATCCCATCTTTGAATTCAACTAGCAGAAATATAACATAAAATTAATTTTCTTTAAGTAATAGAGAAATATGAACATGTCTTATAGCACAATGATTTAGCTTATTGTACCCGAAATGTGATCATGAGTACAAAAGTCCTACGTAAACTGCATTTGGTGTTTATACAATCTAATGTAAAATGATAACAATATGTGTCATATTATATAAAAAGACAAATTCTTTTATCTGTTCCAATACAAGGATAGAACATTTTATTTTTATTTATATGATATGTATTTTTCAAGTCAAATGTAAAATGATAACTGTTAGCAAATATACAGTAGAAACGACAGCAAACCGTTTCAAACAGTGTTGCAGAAGTATAAACAGAAACGTTAATGTTGTTCTATACACAATTGCAATAGTAGCAAAGTGCTGCAAAACGTATGCAATAGAATAACATGAAGATGGTGTGAATAAAACAGATGTACCGATTAGAATGTCCGAGTCCAGCGTAGAACTGTTGGCTTGAAACGAAACTGCTCCCGCTACGGCGCTTTTGGTTGTAGAGAAATCGCTTCCCAAACCTGTAACGGACTTCTCTGCGATGCAGCGCAGCAATCAAAGAGAACGACGAACGCAAGAAGACTGTAAATATTCAGAACAGAGGAGGAAGAAGAAGAGCAGAAAAAAAAACTGTTGTATTTTTCGTTTTCTGTGTGCCTCTATATATATACTGGGGAGAAGTGTTTGTTGGCTGTTTAAACGGGTGTGACTGTTGGAAGGGTTGCGACCCTTTAAACCAACACACCCGCGCGCGTCCATCTGGGCCTAACGACCGAATTTCAAGTTCAAAAATAATTTGAAGGCTTATAAAATTTTAACGATCATACTGAAGGTAATAGGGTAATAGAAATTTAATTTAAAGGTGATTTGTTCAATTTTAATAATATATCGTTTAAATTGAATTTAAAAATAGCCTTCCGATGCACGGTCTCAGAATTCGACAAAACCAGTTCCATTGGATCCGTAATAGTTAGTTAATTTCGGATTTCAATTTTCTTATCGTTTGGATTTACCGTTTGCTCGCATGGGTGAGTAACGCGTTGAAATTAAAATCAATAATTTCATATTTTAAATCGACTTAAATGCTAACTTTCACGTACGATCAAATCAGCCTCTGAAACACGTTCCATTGTATTCGGAATGTGGGTAAAACCTTATAATCGTCAAGCGGCATTCCTTAAGAGGAGTTCAAAAAATTTTATTGGCAAATTACGAGACGTTTTGAAATTTTTTCTAATATAATAAAATTTAAAGTCAGGGGTCAAAGATATTTTCTTTATCTCGTACGCAAGAAGCTTCTCACCACCTATTTCTATTCCCTCGTCTCCCTCACAAATTAATTAGCAGAAATGAAAAAAAGAAGAAGAAGAAATGGTTGTTATAAATCGCCGGCCTCTTTACTCGTCCCTCCCCTTTTTTACTTCACGCGCTTCATCCTTCACCTTCAATCACCCTCCAGGCCGAAAAGAAAAAAAATTAAAAAAATTTCGATGAAATCAAGACAAATTAAATCGCGATGCCACAAGTGGCATGAGCACGAAGTGGCGACGCAGCTCTTGGAAGCGCTCGAGGCGATGTGAGGTGGTGGTGCGGTTTACGATTTAGGGTTTCAGGGTATTGTTCGCGCCGCTTGTATGTTGATGGTGGAGGCGCCAGGATGGAGCGGCTGAGGGGGGTCGTGGATTGGAGACGAGTGGGTGATGTTGCAGTGCAGATGAGGGATGTTGCGTGCGTACGTGGGTTCTCGGTTTCAGGTGAGCGAAGAGGGATGGGTTTTCTGGAAATAGTAGGCTGGGTTGTGCTCGAATCGATCGAGTCTGTAAGGTATAACAGCTTATTTTATTTTAATAAATATATATGTTCTCATAGATGTTTTAATATATGGAAGTTGATAGGAAATTATTTCATATAATTAAGGTTTGAAAATAATAGGGGTTTGAAAATGTTGAAGTTTATATTAATTAGATTTTAAAATCTATAGATTATTATCTTTATATGTACACATGAAGTTTCAAGAGTGAATAAATATACGTATATACTTATTTTCATTTTCTAGTTAATTTTTAAATAATAAAGATGTATTGGTTTAATTAGATTTAAATTATTTTAGTTATTAAGCAATTATTTAAAGGAAAATAAGTTCAAATTTAGTTCATTAACCAATTGAATTATTAAATAGTACTAAATGGTTTGATTTCTATTCCGAATATTAATAAATCGTATAAACGTTATACACGGTTTGAAATTATGGAGAGACAAGCCGATATGGATCGTATTGCAAATAAAACAAATGTGAGTAAATCTTACTCTGTTGGAGTTTTATTTAAATTTAAGTGGTTAAATTTAAATATTTGGTTGGGTAATTGAATTGATTTGATGTGCACTGTGAATTGATGACCTGTTGATTTTGGTTTTTGGGTTGATTCACGAGTTGATTGTTGTTTGACTCGAAGCGTTTGGGTTTTATATAGTTTTAAACTTAAATCGTAAAAAGAAAAATGGTTTATATTAAAACCAATAAAGATTTAATGATTAGTGATTCATTAAATAAATAGGATAATTTAAGGAATAATAAATTAATTAAATTAATTTATGATTTAGGTTAATTAATTGGGTCTAAATTAATTGGAAAGATCATTGGGTGGGTTGATAAAAAATTACTTATTGGAATTAATAAAAATATAATTACTTTGTGTAATTAATCAAGAGATTAATTAAAATGATTAATTAAGGAGTAATTAATTTATATAATAAAGTAAATATAAGATAGTTCATCATCGGTTGAGATAAATCAAGAATGACATATATATATGTTTTAATTAATGATTAATTATTTAATATAATTAAAATTAGATTAGAAATGTAAAATCATTAATCTATAAAATCAATAATGTAAATAGAGATTGATTAGTTAAGAAAATAAATCAATACAAGTGACATATGAGAAGTTAATTGATATAAATAATTATGGACTAATGTGATTAAAATACTTAATTAATTCCTGAGGTAATTAAGATTTCTTATTGACTTGGGTCGAGAACAATTAATATCGTAAAATGAATTAAAGGTAATTTCTTGAACGTAATTGAAGAATAATTAATCCAGGTTGATTAATGCGGATGAATGTTGAAGGGATAATTGGATTATTTGATTTGGAATTAATTAATATAATATGAAGGAATCTAAGTGAATGTGGTTAGAAATTCAATTAGAATCAATTGAATTGGTTTGTATGTGGTTAAGTTTTGCTTATGGATGAGTGAATGGTATTGGATGTTTTGAATGAGTAGATATCTTTGATATGAAATGTTGTGTATATCATTTGAATAACTTGGGTTAGGATGACATGAGTTTCGAAGAGGCCGAGGTCGGGTATTGGAAAATACCCGAAACCACTTCAAATTTTTATAAATTGATTTGTGAAATCAATACGATGAAAAAAAAAATGATTTAAGTGAATTAGATTATTTTATCTAAGTTTGGTACTTAGAAATTGATATGTGAAATAAGTGTTGTCTATAGCAAATTGTGTAATGGGATAAATTGGTTTGAGTTACCCCGGCTTTTGTATAAATTGATTTCTTTGGTATTCCTTGTTAGTTGAGATTACTCACGCTGGTTTCCAGCCTGACCCGGGTGTTACTTTGGTGTAATGCTCGGGGCAGACCGAGTATTACAGATTTTCAGGTTAGGACGTTCTGGAGTTCAGGAGGCGAGCTGGATGGCAGTATCATATAGAGTATATCTGCTGTATTTATATTATTGTTAATCCGAGACATGATAATTGTAAATATTCAGTGACTGTGTACAATGTAAAACTCTGATGTATTAGAATGTAATCGATAGATATAATATCTTTTTGTAAACTGTTAATATTTATTATTATATTTTATCCGCTACGAATGTGAGATGTTTAGTGTTTCTGTTCTTCTTCTTCTATCTCTTTCTTCTTTTTCATAACTATCTGGGATTTTCGGGATCGAAAATTCTGGGTCGTTACATTTGGTATCAGAGCTGAAAAGTTAAGCGAGAACCTTGGCTCTGGTGGTGATTACTCATTAAATAGAGTCCAAAGTGCTCTAGAATTAGTTGAGTGTATACATATATGAGAGCATACTTGTTATTTTCTTATATAAAGGTTTTAAATGATTTTATATAATATATATATATTTATATATAAAGTAATATTTCCTTCTAATAAATATTTAGGTGATTAGCTGTTAGATTATTGGAATTAAAATCTAGAAGTAATATAATACAACCAAACTGAAGCCTTGAATTGGAATTAAGTTAAGTAAAAAAACGTAAATACAACTAAAGTAAAATTTAAGTGATTGAAAATGAAATTCTAAATCCGTTCCCAGAATTTGAAAATTTTGTTTCAAAGTAATGGAAAATAATAAATAAGTATTATTGAGATAACTGGGACTTGTTGCAAACAATAGGTTGTTTGAAATTTGATTTGGATTTAAGGCCAAGGGTGGTTTAAAATTTTAAAACATGGTTGGGAGGGCCAAGTAATAAACATGTATATTTGTATGGATATACATGATATCAAAGATAATTTGAAATAAACTCTAAGAGGTTGAGTTTTGATTTTTCCCTGAAGTGTGATGTAAAAACCCAAAGTGATATAAGTTTTGAACTTATAAGAGGGAAAGAATTTTAAAGTTGAAGCGGGAATTCAAATTGTGTAAGATTGATTGGATTAAGTAAATTGGGAATTTGTGTGATCTCAAAACGGGTTTGAGATTTAAAAATTGAAAATGAATGGACGTTTTAAAAATAAATTGGATAATATCATCCTATTGTTAATAAAAATCTTTAAATGGAGAATGGTATTGTATAAATAAAATAAATTTAAATAACTAAATTGTAAATTAAACTTGTTTAAAAACCGGCTTTAAACTGGAAGATAAAATTGAGTAATAAATAATTAATATTTTAAAATAAAATTCTATTGAACCATGAAATACATAAGTTAAGATAATTTAAAAGGGAATTTTGAGAATTGGATTCTGAAATGCTTTGAATTTGAAATGGGTTCAATTGATAATAATTCAGATTGATTCGAATAATTTGAATTATAATATAAGTTAAACATGATTAAAATTAAATGGAATTTGATTTAATTGGGAAGGGAATCAAGATTGATACGACTTGAATTGGGTTTAAATAAATTTCAATAGAAATTGAAGTTATTCAAGTTAGAATTGAGTCAATTAAATGGAAATTAGTTGGGAAAGTGAACAGTTTGACTCTTGACTATTTTCAATATAAATTATTTTAATATAAACTTATTTTTCTAAGCTATTAAATATATACAACCTTTCTTTCTTAAAGCCAAATTATTTTATACTTGTTTTACAATTATTTTGGAGCAATTTAACCATTTTTCAACTGTTTCTAAACTAATTAATATTTTTCAACTATTTCACAAACTAATTTCTATTTTACAACTATTTTGCAATTATTTGAAATTCTTGAAACTATTCAACTATTTTCCGACTATTTTACAATTAGTTAACTATTTTATAGCTATTTTGTAAACTAATAATTATTTTTCAACTACTTATCTATTTTTAAAATTTTCGAGCTATTTTCTAAATATAAACTGGTCGGAGTTCAAACTGTTATTGATTAAATACCCAGCTGAGTTAAGAATTGAAGTGATAATTCAATGGAATTGAGGCAATTGTGAATAGAAAGGAAATTGATTTGGTTAATAATCGACGAAGATAATTACGTAGGATGTACGTATATTATTCTATTCGCATAGTGATTTTGATCCAGATTCGAGCACATAATTTCGAGATAGTTTATTGATCTGAGTTGGGATTTTACACTCGATTTTCGACGGCGAACCTGGACATGGAATTGTTGATTGGTTTTGGATACTCTCTATCATAGTTATGGCTATGCAAGGAGAATGACGGTTTCTGATCAAGAAACCAGATCAGTGTCCGCACTAGGAAGTCGGGTGGACGATACTAGTTCGGAAGTGAAATTGTGTGATCGAGTGAGCGATCAGATTGGTATAGTGTACGGATGTTATGTGTACATCGTACGGATTTGAATGAAATTGATATTGGAAAGAGAAATCAAATTTGAATATTTGATTTTGAATAAACAAAGTTATATATATCTTTGTTATATAAGATAAATCTTTCCTTGTTAAATCTATTGCCAGAAGGAAAGGATTTTTGAAGGTGTTTGAAGTATAAAAGAAGTTTTATACAAGTTTGAAAAGATCCAAAGTTTTTAAATTTTATATATTTGCATATATATATATATATATATATATATATAAAGGATCTTATGAGGAATTTGGAAAAAGGTTTTGGGAACCTTTGGATTTGGAAAGGCTTTTGATTTTTGGGTAAAATCAATATTGAATTTGGAAAGCCTAGTTTGAGAATTATCGATTTTGGGATAATCGATTTTGTGTAAAGGAGCTTTGTATGATATCATACTAGGTGTATGATTTGAAGATACTATATGTGTATAGTATAAAATGTTTTGATGATGGCTCTGGGGAAAAAGGCGCTCCCTTGCAATGAACTTCTCAGGAGTGCCACCGGGGGGTGCTGCCTTGAGTCCCAAGGGGGTTCTAAAGTTGATTCTGTGAGGAGTCCGGACAAAACTAGTTCCTGAGGATTATTGGGTTGCGAAAGTCGAGGGCGCTGATGCCTACAGGGGCAATTTGGGTTATGCTGTGACGATAGTGTAACTCGATGTCACTGCGATCTACTGTGGGGACCATAGCGAAATCGTGTGGAGGATGAGTGCCAACAGTCTACACTTGATTTTGCCGGGAAGGCAACGCAACATCGGTAGACTGCGATCTATGGTCAAGTGGAGTGGAGAAGTTTCATTTTTGGCAGCGAAATTCGATGGCGCTAATGCCTACAGTTATATGGGTTTTTGCTGTGATAGCTACGTAACCCCAGTTGTAGTTGCGATCTGTCGTGGGTTCTATGATGTAATCGAGGGGCGCGGAGGCCTACAGTTATCTATGGATTTTTTCGGGATGACAACGTAACCATCGGGTTAACTGCGACCATGGATGGGGGTGATGATTTCCAGAGCATTTTCACCAAAGATATTTCCTCTATTTTCCAAAAAAAAAAAAACTGTTTTCTATATTTTCGATAAAATTATTTTTCAAAAGAATTTTCACTGGATGTTGAAAACGGGTTTGCCAAGTACTTATAGGTTTTCAGTCCTACGCCTGATGAACGTATGACTGAATTTCTGTGAGAACAAGGATGAACTGGTTGAGACATCGAGTTATAAAAAGTATTTTTATAAAGAGCTATTCTATTAAGTATGATGTGAATTTAAAAGCATTTCTAAAAATTTTAAATAAAGATGTTGGAATTTTGGAAAATCAAGGAAATCCAAACTGGAATTTTAATGAAGTGAACTTGTAATTAAAATCAAATATTGATTTAGAAGTTGAAAGTAAGCTAATTGACTAAATAATTATTTGATTGAGTATATTAATAAAATTTAACTTGGGAAAATAAATGGATTGTAAGTTGATAATGGGTTTGGGGATGAATTCAAATTTTAAATAGAATTCGACTTAGATTTGATAATGAATTAAATAAGAGGAGATGTTGTAAAATAAAAATAAAATAAAGTTGGATTGAAAATGTGATGGTTTGAATTACAAATAAAATTCAAGGGTGATTTGAATAATATTTAATGAAATTTGCAAGTAAATTGGATATAAGAGAAGTGATGTTATATGAAATAGAAGTGATTATAATAGATATGGTTTGAGTTGCAAACAAAACCCCAAGTGAATAGAAATAAATTGAGAATTAACTTGTATTAATAAAATTATTCGAACATGAATTAAGTACGTAAATTAAAATTTTAAAATGGGTTAATTGAGTTAAATAATAAATGGATGAAGTCTAATTACATAAAAACTAAATCAAAGTTGTGATTGGAATTGGATTATCAGACTGAACTTAAGTTCGGTGACATATTAATTTGAAGTATAAATGAGTTAAGTATGTGCTTGGATATTTTTTTGATAAATTGAGAAGGTGAATTTGAAATTAAAATTTAAAATGGATGGGTTAACTGAATTTAATGGAAATGGATTAAATGAGAATCAAATAGAAGTAAACTTAAGTTTGATGTTGGAATAAATTAAAGTAAATTTACTTAAGTTAAAATTTAAGGAAGCTTGGCATTGAATAAGAGTGAAGCCAATTAAATAAAAGCTTGGGTTAAATTTATGTGGGAAAAATGGATATTAATAATAAGCATTGAATATTGACAAGCTGATTGAAATAGTTTTAAAGCGGAAACGATGTGGAAATGAAATGAAATGTAGATTATGGTTGGTAAATAAATTAGAAATGAAATGGAATTAAATATAAAATGAGTTGAAATTATTTTGAAGTAGTTATAAACTAAAATAGACACTTTATTAAGCGAATATCGTGGAAATTGCATAACAATAATTATCGTTTGGCATAAACAAAAGTAATTAAATTCCTGTGAGTTAATAGAGATTAAATAAAATTGATTCTGAATCATTTGAAGTGAATATGAGCTTGTTTGGATTAAAAATCAATGGAATGTAAGAAATTGAGTTGCAAACCATTGAAATTAAATGAAATGGTTTATAAATTGGTTGAAAGCAATTGAATTAGCTTTAAGGTTATATAAATCGCTTATGGAAAGGTTTTGGTGCTTGTTGTTTATGATATACATGTGTTTAACTATTGAAAATAAGTGAAATGCTAATAGATTTTCAATATATGGCACTTACATATTTAAATTGAGTAAGTACAGGTACCTGAAGGACGTTTGGCTGGATTTGGATTGCACTAATTGCTAAAATAAACAAGCTGCTTGCTTAAAGTGCTAAATAAGGTACGCCTACACAATAAAACTAGGAAATATGAACTGTTTTTGCTTTTGCCGACCGGGTGTGTCGATGTATATATATTTAAATCTCTTGTTAAATTGCAAAAGCTCCTCCGTACAAAGGAGACTCTGCCAAAATATTTCGAAAATTTTGGGAGTTAGAAATTTTTTGAAAA
Organism: Allium cepa; assembly: GCA_030765085.1. Taxonomy (NCBI): domain Eukaryota; kingdom Viridiplantae; phylum Streptophyta; class Magnoliopsida; order Asparagales; family Amaryllidaceae; genus Allium; species Allium cepa. The sequence continues at coordinate 819,593,045 of CM060931.1, forward strand.
TTTTTGAGAAAATTTTTGTTAAGCAATTAAATGATTTTAAATATGAAACTGAAATGGATTAGTAGATGGAACTAATAAGACTCAGTTATAAATGGAGAATAAAAAAATTAATATTCAAAACTGAAATAAGTTGAATTCATATTAAAACGGGAAAAACGAATTAGAATAGATGTAAATATGAAAACCTATATAAAAGAATGTATAAAATGATTTGTAAAGTTTCAATTGAATATTGTTGCTAAACAAGATATGCAGGTATTAAGGGAAAAAGGAATTGGATTTGATTCCAAAGGATAAATTTGAATTGCCCGACAAAAAAAGTACGTATTTAAAATTCAATACGAAATTGGATTGGGTTTTTGATGTAGCCACTTGGCTTTTGTTTTCTTTTGGAATTTGCGAGCCCGTAGAGGCCTTTTGTAGTTGTACCGATCTAGCCGCGCAAAGGAGACGCTGGCAAAAAATTTCGAAAATTTAGGGAGTTAGAAAAATTTTGAGAAAATTTTGATAATTCAAATTTTGGTTTTAAATTGAAATTTAGATAATTGAGCAAAGGGATATTGTTTGAAATTGTGAGAGAGTTTGAAAAGTTAGTAAGAAAGATACGAAGTCTTTTGTAAAAGACAGTTGGTAGGATGTTGAATAGTGAGTTTTGGAAAGAGGTAAACGGATATTGGTCCATTCTCCCTAACAAGTAATTTCGGGGACGAAATTCTTTTAAGGGGGGAGGAAGGTGACGACCCGGAAATTTTAACGAATTAAATTGGAATAATTTATCGATTTTAAAATATTTAAAAGTTAATTTTAACTTGAATTCAAGGTATTAATATTTACTTGATAATTAAATCATTGGATTATATTGTTTAAATATTGAATTTGATAATTGAAATTGGGTAAATTGTTGAATCTGAAATCTCTAAGCCTGTTTAAAATAATTTGAAGGCTTATAAAATTTTAACGATCATACTGAAGGTAATAGGGTAATAGAAATTTAATTTAAAGGTGATTTGTTCAATTTTAATAATATATCGTTTAAATTGAATTTAAAAATAGCCTTCCGATGCGCAGTCTCAGAATTCGACGAAACCAGTTCCATTGGATTCATAATAGTTAGTTAACATCGGATTTTAATTTTCTTAGCGTTTGGATTTACCATTTGCTCGTACGGGTGAGAAACGCATTGAAATTAAAATCAATAATTTCATATTTTAAATCGACTTAAATGCTAACTTTCACGTACGATCAAATCAGCCTCTAAAACACGTTCCATTGTGTTCGGAATGTGGGTAAAACCTTATAATCGTCAAGCGGCATTCCCTAGAAGGGGTTCAAAAAATTTTATTGGCAAATTACGAGACGTTTTGAAATTTTTTCTAATATAATAAAATTTAAATCAGGGGTCAAAGATATTTTCTTTATCTCGTACGCAAGAAGCTTCTCACCCACCTATTTCTAATTCCTCATCTCCCTCACAAATCAATTAGCAGAAACGAAAAAAAAACAAGAAGAAATGGTTGTTATAAATCGCGGCCTCTTTACTCGTCCCTCCCCTTTTTTACTTCACGCGCTTCATCCTTCACCTTCAATCACCTTCCAGGCCGAAAAGAAAAAAAAATCGATGAAATCGAGACAAATTAAATTGCAATGCCACAAGTGGCATGAGCACGAAGTGGCGATGCAGCTCTTGGAAGTGCTCGAGGCGGCGTGAGGTGGTGGTGCGGTTTACGATTTAGGGTTTCAGGGTATTGTTCACGCTGCTTGTAGGTTGATGGTGGCGGCACCAGGATGGAGCGGCTGAGGGGGGTTGTGGGTTGGAGACGAGTGGGTGATGTTGCAGTGCAGATGAGGGATGTTGCGTGCGTACGTGGGTTCTCGGTTTCAGGTGAGAGAAGAGGGATGGGTTTTCTGGAAACAGTAAGCTGGGTTGTGCTCGAATCGATCGAGTCTGTTAGGTATAACAGTTTATTTTATTTTAATAAATATATATGTTCTCATACATGTTTCAGTATATGGAAGTTGATAGGAAATTATTTCATATAATTAAGGTTTGAAAATAATAGGGGTTTGAAAATGTTGAAGTTTATATTAATTAGATTTTAAAATCTATAGATTATTATCTTTATATGTACACATGAAGTTTCAAGAGTGAATAAATATACGTATATACTTATTTTCATTTTCTAGTTAATTTTTAAATAATAAAGATGTATTGGTTTAATTAGATTTAAATTATTTTAGTTATTAAGCAATTATTTAAAGGAAAATAAGTTCAAATTTAGTTCATTAACCAATTGAATTATTAAATAGTACTAAACGGTTCGATTTCTATTCCGAATATTAATAAATCGTATAAATGTTATACAAGGTTTGAAATTGTGGAGAGACAAGCCGATATGGATCAGATTGCAAATAAAACAAAGTGAGTAAATCTCACTCTGTTGGAGTTTTATTTAAATTTAAGTGGTTAAATTTAAATATTTGGTTGAGTAGTTGAATTGATTTGATGTGCACTGTGAATTGATGACCTGTTGATTTTGGTTTTTGGGTTGATTCACGAGTTGATTGTTGTTTGACTCGAAGCGTTTGGGTTTTATATGGTTTTAAACTTAAATCGTAAAAAGAAAAATGTTTCAGATTAAAACCAATAAAGGTTTAATGATTAGTGATTCATTAAATAAACAGAATAATTTAAGGAATAATTAATTAATTAAATTAATTTATGATTTAGGTTAATTAATTGGGTCTAAATTAATTGGAATGATCATTGGGTGGGTTGATAAAAAATTGCTTAATGGAATTAATAAAAATATAATTACTTTGTGGAATTAATCAAGAGATTAATTAAAATGATTAATTAAGGAGTAATTAATTTATATAATAAAGTAAATATAAGATAGTTCATCATCGGTTGAGATAAATCAAGAATGACATATATATATATATACATATACATATACATATACATACATACATATATATATATATATGTTTTAATTAACGATTAATTACTTAATATAATTAAAATTAGATTAGAAATGTAAAATCATTAATCTATAAAATCAATAATGTAAATAGAGATTGATTAGTTAAGAAAATAAATCAATACAAGTGACATATGAGAAGTTAATTAATATAAATAATTATGGACTAATGTGATTAAAATACTTAATTAATTCCTGAGGTAATTAAGATTTCTTATTGACTTGGGTCAAGAACAATTAATATCGTGAAATGAATTAAAGGTAATTTCTTGAACGTAATTGAAGAATAATTAATCCAGGTTGATTAATGCGGATGAATGTTGAAGAGATAATTGAATTATTTGATTTGGAATTAATTAATATAATATGAAGGAATCTAAGTAAATGTGGTTAGAAATTCAATTAGAATCAATTGAATTGGTTTGTATGTGGTTAAGTTTTGCTTATGGATGAGTGAATGGTATTGGATGTTTTGAATGAGTAGATTTCTTTAATAGGAAATATTGTGTATATCATTTGAATAACTTGGGTTAGGATGACATGAGTTTCGAAGAGGCCGGGGTCGGGTATTGGAAAATACCCGAAACCACTTCGAATTTTTATAAATTGATTTGTGAAATCAATACGATGAAAAAAAAACGATTTAAGTGAATTGGATTATTTTATCTAAGTTTGGTACTTAGAAATTGATATGTGAAATAAGTGTTGTCTATAGCAAATTGTGAAATGGGATAAATTGGTTTGGGTTACCCCGGGTTTTGTATAAGTTGATTGCTTTGGTATTCCTTGTTAGTTGAGATTACTCACGCTGGTTTCCAGCCTGACCCGGGTGTTACTTTGGTGTAATGCTCAGGTCAGACCGAGTATTACAGATTTTCAGGTTAGGACGTTCTGAAGCTCAGGAGGCGAGCTGGATGGCAATATCGTATAGAGTATATCCGTTGTATTTATGTTATTGCTAATCTGAGACATGATAATTGTAAATATTCAGTGACTGTATACAATGTGAAACTCTGATGTATTAGAATGTAATCGATCGATATAGTATCCATTTGTAAACTGTTAATATTTATTATTATATTTTATCCGCTGCGAATGTGAGATGTTTGGTGTTTCTGTTCTTCTTCTTCTATCTCTTTCTTCTTTTTCATAAATATCTGGGATTTTCCGGATCGAAAATTCCGGGTCGTTACAAAACCCATATATCGAAATAGGTGTTTTAAAATATTCTGAACGCGATGGAAAAAGTTTTACGTCCATATTCCATCGTATGAAGAAGATATGCTGAAATCAATATTTTCAAATTGATTTCAAATTGATTTCAATTAAATCGATTTCAAGGCGTTTCGCGTTCGTACGATCAAACGACAAGTCTGATCGCTACGAAACTTGAAACCCTATAATAATTCAATGTTATAGATCCGATGAAGCTTGTTTCGTCGAAATCCGAGTCAGCGGCCAAAATGGCTATTTTTATATTAATTAAATAAATTTAAAATAAATTAATTAAATCAAATTTCGCGTTTTAAATTCTGAAATTTGCAATCCTTATCACTTTATAATTCTCAAACCTTTACAATGATTTAACAATTTTTAAAAGTCAATTTATTAAAGATTAATCAATAGAAATATTCAACAACAGCAACAACAACAAAGCCATTATTCTCAAGCAAGTTGGGGTCGGCTAGAGATGGAACTAGTATGCTTCTCCTCCACTCATCTGGCATCCTGTTTGATTTGGAAATATTGTTGAACAACTTAGTTAGCCAGGCTATCCCTGCATTTCCAAGGCATCTCCACACCTCAATGGGGATGTCATCAGGCCCTAATGTCTTGCCTGCTTTCATCCGTTTTAGTGCCTCTTTTACCTCGGATTCTTGAAATCTCCAAACAAAATGTCTACAGGTATCATCCGAAGAGCCATCTATCTCGATCATAGTGCTATCATCTTCTTCATTAAATAGCTTGTCGAAGTAATCTCTCCATCTATTTTTTATCTCCTCGTCCTTCACCAAAAGTCTATTATTGTCATCTTTGATGCATTTAACTTGGTTGAAGTCTCTTGTCTTCCTCTCGCAGAGCTTAGCTACCCTATAGACGCTTTTCTCACCATCCTTTGTACTTAGATTATGGTATAGATCTTCATACGCCCGACCTCGTGCTTCACTCACCGCTTTCTTTGCGTTCTTTTTTGCCGCTTTGTACTTTTGCATGTTGTCCCCGCTCCTGAGATGGTGTAAGCACTTATAGCATTCCTTCTTCTCTTTGATAGCCTTTTGCACATCACTGTTCCACCATCAAGAATCTTTAAGTTCGCGTTTATTTCCCTTCGCTATCCCAAACACATCGGTACCCACTTTCCGAATGCGTCTTGCCATCTCACCCCACATGTGATTTGCTTCTCCTTCCATATTCCATGCCCCTTCTGCCATCACTCTATCCTTAAACACCCGTGAGACATCTCCTTTGAGTTTCCACCACTTCGTCTGACTAATCTTGGCTCCTTTACCATGTTGAACACGTATTCAGAGACGAAACTCGGAAACCAAAAACTGATGTTGTGAGATGACACATTCTTCAGGTATGACTTTGCAATATACACAAGCTCGTTTGTCGTCTCTTCTAGTAAGTACAAAGTCAATCTGGCTAAAGTGTTGGCCACTACTAAAAGTAATTAAGTGTGACTGTCTCTTCCTAAAGAAGGTATTAGCTATCATGAGGTCATATGCAATAGCGAAATTCAATATTTCTTCTCCTTCTTGGTTCCCATCGCCATATCCAAAACCACCATGCACTCTCTCAAACCCCCCACTAGTTGCACCAGACCATTGAAATCTCCTCCTATGAAAAGTTTTTCACTACTAGGCACATCTCTAACCATGACATCTAGCTCTTCCCAGAAATTCCTCTTGACAGCTTCACTTAGGTCTACTTGTGGGGCATAAGCACTAATGACGTTCAGAATCATATCACCCACTACCAGCTTAACTAGGATGATCCTGTCCCCTTGTCTCCTAACGTCGACTACTCCGTTTCTAAGGTTCTTGTCAATTAAGATACCTACCCCGTTTTTGTTACGCTCTTTTCCCGTGTACCATAATTTGAAGCCTGTGTTCTCCACCTCCTTCGCCTTTTGGCCCGTCCATTTGGTCTCCTGAATGCATAAGATATTCACACGTCTCCTACTCATAGTATCAACTATCTCTCTTAGTTTTCCTGTTAATGATCCTACATTCCAACTACCTAATCGAATCCTACTTTCATCGACTAGCTTCCTTGCCCTTCGCACCCGTCGAGAAATCTTCAATTTCATAAAAATTCAAATATTATAGATATATTTCCAAAATTTCCATTAAATTGAGTTTACCCATAATTATTCCATTCATAATTTCAAATAGAAGGGTTTACCATTGGATTTAAAATTATCACATAAATATTTTCCGTTTTCAACTTGATTTTTAAATTAACGTAATAATTACATATTTGATTTCATTCATTTGCAATAAATCCAACTATTATAAATTAAATAAATTAACTCACTATTAAAATTCAAATTCTATAATTCAAATATTTCATCATCTTGATTTACTTATTAATTTATAATTCTTTAAACCAATTCCCGTCTCAATTTAAAGTAGCTTAATTCACTCATTAGAGAATTTATTTCAATTTCTTAAAATAACCCCTTATTATAAATTGAATCCAATTTTATTTTAATAAGTTTCAAATTTAACGGATTAGATTCAACTTCAACCTCTAACTTACACTTAAGTTTAGATTATAATCAATTTATAACGTATTACCATTTTAGTTATTACTTTACCTAGCCTTAATTCAATCACATTGCAATTTATTACGTATTTCTTCCTTAGTTAATAACCTTCCTATTTCCATTTACCCATTTATTATATCTAAGCAAATTATATCCATAAATTACGATTAACTATTCTAAATAAATTGATTCACTAGGTTTCACGCCTTTTTATTACATCAATTATCCTATCATGAATGGAATTTTACCTTGGTTACATCTTGTTGATCCGACATTCTTCACTTACCAATTTATTCCACCTTAACTGCCATAATTTATTGAATTAATTGAAATTGATTACAAATTAACTTAACAACCAAATAAAATAAGTAACGTACAATAAATATTGTCATTAACTCTTAATTACACTTTTAGAGGTTCATTATTTACACCCCAATATTGTAATTACTTACATGACACTGGTTTTACTCAATTAACATTTATTACAAACTATTCCAAAATTTTTATTCAATACTTATTAGTTCTCTTATATTATATTTATAACCAAGTGTAACTTTTAACTTATACTAACATATTCTTTAATTTATTCCAATTACCGTTACAATGTTTTTATTACATAATCAATTAAATACTTTCCTTTCTCGTATTAAATTATATATCTGTATAATCTTTTCCACTATTCATTCATTAGAATTCTATTTAAATTTCAATCTATGGTAATAACACATTTATTATACTTTTGCATATCAATAAACAAGGTTCCAAATAAATAGAGTTTATTAAATTCAATTTTTATAATTAAGTCTATTACAACCAATGTAATATTTCATAGGTTAATTATTAACATTTTCTTCGTTACCAATTATAACAATTGTATTTCTTTATAATTTAATTCCAAAATCTTATAAATATGACAAATTTAATTAACGAAATTTACGGGTCGTTACAAAAGGTAAGCAGGTATCAAACCTAATCGGGTACGTAATGATGCAAAAGCTAAGCGCATGCCAAACTTAACCGAGTATGTGTGGAAATCAATGTATAACTGATATATATTATTTAACCGAACTTACCACTGAATTCAAAAGCTAACTGGATGTCAAACCTAATCATGTACATATGGATGCAAAAACTAACTGGATGTCAAACCTATTTGGGTGCATATGGATGCAAAAGCTAACGGGATGCCAAATCTAATCAGGTACATATGGAATCCAATCTATAACCAAGATATATTGTTTAACCGAGCTTACTACTGAATGTAAAAGCTAACCGAATGTTAAGTCTAATCGGGTATGTATGGATGCAAAAGCTAACCGGATACCAAACCTAATCAGGTACATATGGATGTAAAAGATAATAGAACGCCAAACCTAATATGGTACATATTGATGCAGAAGCTAATCGGGTGCCAAACGTAATCAGGTACGTATGAATGCAAAAGTTAACCGAATGCCAAACCTAATCGGATACATATGAAAACTAATCTATAACCGAGGTATATTATTTAATCGAGCCTACCACTAAATGCAAAAGCTAACCGCATGCCAAACCTAATCGGGTACATATAGATGTAAAAGTTAACCAGATACAAAATCTAATCGGTTATGTATGGATGCAAAAACTAACAGAATGTCAAACCTAATTGGGTAGGTATGGAACCAATCTATAACTGAGATATATTGTTTAACCGAGCTTACCATTGAATGCATAAGCTAACTAGATGTCAAACCTAATCTGGTAAGTATGAATGCAAAAACTAACCGAATGTCAAACCTAATTGGGCATATATAAATGCAAAAACTAATTGAATGAAAAATCTAATCGAGTACTTATAGATGCAACCGATGATGAATCTAATCAGGTACCCAAGGATACAAAAACTAATCGAGTGCCAAACCTAATCAGATACATGTGGAAACCAATCTATAACTGAAATACATTATTTAACTGAGCTTACCAATAAATGCAGAAGCTAAATGATGCCAAACCAAATCGGATACCCAAAATGTACCCATAACTAAGCCCATAACCAATGTTAAAAAAAATTGATATTATACAGTAGCAATAGTTAATTGAGCCCATGGTAGATATTAATCAAGCCCATAACAAAGCTCATGACCAAATACATAACCGAGCTTATAACTAATGTAAAAAACTTATATTGTATAGTTGCGGCTGTATAATCAATGTTATTCATCATGGAATATATGATTATGCATGCGAATTATAGTCTAAATAAAAGAAAATAATTTAAATTTAAACATAATTAATCATCAAGTTATTTATCTTTTATACTTTATGTTTTATATTTGATCATTTTAAATATAACAATATCATAGTTTACCACGTAATTTATCTCTTAAGTTTGTACATGATTTCACGAATCTTACAAGGAATTAGGTAATTCAGCCCAACATGGAATCAGAATCTTAGGCATCTGGTGAAGGTTGCACTTCCTATTTCTATTTATTTATCTTTTATTTTAAAGCAACTTACTATTGAGTTATATATATTTTATTTTTAAACTTTTACCATTTCAAATATAAAAATGCAATATTATAATTTTATGGAAAATGGTAGTGGTGAACACTTCTATTTTTGATTGGTATTTTTAGAACCATAAATAAATTTAACGTTTTGTATGATAAAAATAATAGAATTATCATTACATATATAGTTACCTATAGAAAATTTATCATTTTGTATGATAATAATAGATTGATCATTTTGTATCATAAATAAATGATATCTTAGTTTTTTCAATTTACAATGTAAAACAAACAAAATCAAAATATTAATCCAACAATATGTTTTTCTTACAAGAGGAGAAAAACAAATAAATTAATCATCAAAGGAAAAGATAAAACTAGTAAATAACCACATGAGATCACACAATTTTTATTCCCTATTCACATCGTTGATAAAAAAAAATGGAACTAAATATCAAAGTATATACAATTTTAGCTGAAGAGACTATTCACAGACAAAAACTCAAATTATTTAATCTCTCAATATATCTGGAAGGTATAATAACACAAAATTTCGTCGATATACAATTGTATATCAGTATGGCAGAATTTGAATCAAAGTCATGCTAAAATCAATAAGCTCGATACAATTACAGGTATACTGTCATCTTGAATGAATTTTCATGTGTTCTGGGAAGCACTGAAAGAGTATTTGATATCTTTTGATAGCATGATCAAATGAATACATAAGGCTGAAGCATTCTATGATTCTACTTTACAATCTATAATCCGACAATTTGTTGAAGCTTCCAGATTCCAGCTTCCTATTTATGAAACAATATTTTATTGATGAAGCTTGATACCATGCATGAAAACTGATTTAGATATGATACTTTCCCTTTTGGCTGCTTATAAGCTGAATCAAACAATTGAAATTGCATCAACAACTCTACACTTTTCCACAATGTATCGCTGCCAACTGAATGAGCATTGGCTTTGAATCTCTATCTTCTCCATACACTCTTACATTTGATCTACACATGCCTTAACTAACCTAAACCATAAATGTTGAATATTTGAATGAAAAGAACAACCCTGAAGTTTAGTCCTGAGCATGTATCTAAATAGAGTCAAACTGCATCTGTACTGTTAAAATCTAGCTACTTTAACATACTAAATCACTACATGTTGTTATTTGCACCATTATGAACATTTATCTTACTCTGCTTCTTTTTCTACTTCTGTTGATACTTGCTTGTTGAAGGCCCTTTAGTAGCAGCGTCTATAACATTTTCTGCAGGAATATTATCATCGTTTACACCATCTTTGTGAAAAACAATGCCTACGAAAATTAGTTCATTTTACACAGCCTCGATCCTAATAGCGAAATGTACTTCAGATGTATTAGATTAATCTTTCAGCATAGTCAGAGAATTCTTTAGTCCTCAAGCTCATCTTCTCCAACTTTTCTAGCACTTCTTCTAGAAATGGATTAATTTTCATAAGTTTTTCATTATTGACAAAATAAAAGACAAAATTATAAAGTTTAAGAATAAAGCAACAGTTATAACTACATAAGCTAACTTAATGTACCCCTAATTCACATTGACTGCACTAGTGAACTACAACAAATCTTCTAACAATAGATTAATTTTAGAAAGAACTCCACTTAATCACCATTGTAACTTTGATTGAAACTTACTATCCCATTAAGTGTAACAGAAAGAAACATCTCAATCTCTGCTTGAAAAATATATATTAAGAACCAATATATAAAAAAGCAGGATTTTAAGAAAAAATCAACAATGTTATTGGGTGTATTGCAACATACCTTCAATTTCAACGTAAAAAAATTTTTGTGCGATAGAGGTAGATGCTACAGTAAGACACCTCACAATACACTAACATGTAGCACATGGACACTTATGTTCTCTCAATCACTTTGTCACCCCACCAATCAGTCAAACAACTTCAGTTGGTCAATCAATCACTCGGTAACTCAACTTCATTCAATCCTTCAGCCTAAGCAAATACATGCTTTAGTAACTAATGCTTTATTTATGCAATTAATCACTCTCGCTTGTTTCAGTCCAGATGAAACAGAATTGATCAGAGAGCTCCAAAAATTAACTAAAGACTAATTGATTTTTTCACATCAGTGTATACCACAAAATACAAAGCCTAATTACAGAATAAAAATTTAATCTCAGTATTTAAAAAATCAATTGATGATAATATACCAAAACAAATTTAAACGGACAACATATTTCTCTAATACAAATTAAGAAAATATAGCAAAAAAAATATTCAAACATTCAATAGACATCCTCTTCGATTATGTCCTAATTTCTTGCCTTTTCCAAATTTATTTTGTTTTCTATGAAAAACGACAAGACTGCATAGTTTATTAATTCTAGGCGAACAGGTTGGGAGGATGAACAATTAAAGAGCCTTCAGCTACAATAAGCTGTTTATCAACAGTAGAAATTAGCTGAATAACATGCGAATAAGAAGTAAGATAAGGTGCAGAAGTATAATAATAATTAATATAGTCATAAACATAAAGTTTGCAAACTGTTATACACTTCAAAGCATGCATACAAACAAAACCTACAACCTTCCATTGGTTACAAGTACACATTCAATTTTGAAGAACAAGTTTTGAGAAATTGGTGAATGAACTTCAAATAGGAAGAAACATAGAAATATTCCATCAAAAATCTTCTTCTTTTAATGCCAATAATTGAGCTTCCATCTTCGAAAAAAGAATATTATTCCATTTTGATGCTTCTTCTATTCTATTTGACATTTGAATCATATGTTTAATCCTAATTTCGTCAATACAAGCAGTAATAGGAAGATGTCTTTCATCTAAAATCCATGAATTGAAACTTTCAACAACATTCAATTTATTTTCACCATAACGATCACTAGGGAAAAAATGGTCAACCCAATGATCAAGAGGCTCATCATCATTTAAAAATTCCATTACGTTTTGACCTCCAATTTGTGTAAGTTTTTCCATGGCTCTTTCAAATTCATAAAGGTTTGAAGCTTTTGCACAACATTCCAATAAATAAGCTATCCAAGATCCTTTACAACTTTTTACAACTGAAACTATATTATTTTGCTCATGGTGTAAGCAATAAGAATGACAAGCATTTGGGAAAAAAATTAGGAATACTAAGCAATAATGCCCAAAGCCTATCCGAAATGAAAACCAAAGTTCGCTCAACTCAAATTGATTTTTCAAGTGATCTAAAAACCAAGACCAATTGTCTTCATTTTTTTTAGAAATAGTAGCCATAGATTATGGAAAAAACCTAATAATGCAAAACAAATGATTATTATTGGAAAAAAAAAATATCAACCAAACATAAAAGATAAATATGAAAAAACAACATGAAAACATAAAAGAAAAGTATATTTAGATTTTAGTCTTCATAGTTGTTGGTAATGTATTAAAATTAACTATGAAGTATTTATAAATATAAGGAAAAACATACTAATGGCATACGACTATGTAAAAGATATTTATATTTTTATATGGGAAAATTTATATTTATAAATAGCCAATGTACTGATTTTATTCACATTGATCTTTTTTCTACTGTAGTTATATAGTTGTTATACATATAAAACTGAGAGGATATGAGTATGTATCAGATAACACAGGAGTTTAATCAAAATTAGTTAACTTTCTATTTTCCAAAGTATGTTGATAAGATGATATTTTGATTCTATTTGTTTGAGTTACAAAATGTGCATATAAATAAACTATTGCCTTCAACGAGGGTGAATAATTTCCAAATGTGGAAGTGTAGATGAGCATAAATTTGGTACTTTAATGCTATTTGCTTATTGTTTTTCTCGTTTTGGCGGTTTAACTTATCCTTCTTTGTTCTCAAATATGCATGTATATTGTGTTGTTCTTGATAATGGAATGGAATATATAATTTTTCATTTTTTCTCTCCATAAAATGAAATGGTCTCTTCAATTTCAGTGTACATAAGTTTAGTGTACCTGTGCTAATGATAGCATCTTTGTTCCTTAATAGACCCACTTTGTCTTAATGTTGTTTTAATATAATATCATCGTACATAAAACTTTCATGTTCATCATAGTGACATTGTTGATAGATTTCTTCCGACCTCTTCAATGCTTTATATATGTGTGATTGTCCTTACAAATGTTTTCTTATGTTTTTTTTCTTAAAATATAAGCATGAAACAAACAGCTTGAAACAACATCATAACTTTGAATAATGTATTTTAGATATCTCTTAAATAATTTACAAACATGAATCATAAATATCATATAAGCTTTTATAGAAAATCGGTACACATATAAAATACTACCAGAATAAATTTGTATCTTGTCACTACAAGAAAACTGCGGTTTACCTACGCCAAAATGGCGTAGGCGGGGCGTAGATAAATGCATTAACTACGTAACCCCTACGCCAATTTTGGCGTGGGTAAAACTTGCGTAGCTAATAAAATACCTACATTTTACCTACGCTATCCATTGGATTGTTTCCTACGTCCTCGTAATTTTCCTACGCCTTCCCCACGCCATGTTGTACCTACGGTTTTGTTACGATATTTTTACTTCTTTAAGCACTCACGTCTTTCCTACGTCATTCGTTTACCTACGTCTTTCCTACGCCCAGTTTTCCTACGCTTTCCCTACGTCATTCTCACATATTATGTTTTCTACGTCTTTTCTACGTCATTCATTTATGCACGGTTTACCTACGCCTGTGTTTTTAATGTTTTTCCAACGCCATGCACACGACTTTTTGCTGCATTAATATTTCATTTACCTACGCCTTCCCTACACCTTCCCTACGTCTTTTTTGAAGCAATTTTGATATATTACCATTCTATTTCATTTCACCACATTAAATAGAAACTAAAATCAACTTATTTTATATATATACACATTCCAACAAAAAGATTAACGTCAAACCATTCATCTTTAATTCAAAAAACAAATATCTCATTCATATTGCAAAGTCAAACAATATTAATCAAGTTCCTATGTGTTAAAATAATATGATAATATGTTCATGATACATGACATCATACAGATACCATTAAAAAGTTTTCAATACCCTCATCCCTCACGACGATCATTCGGCCCTTTATCAAATCGCTGTCGAAGTATCTCGGTGAGTTGTTCATACCGCATCTTCAGCATTTGAATCTCCCCTTCTTGACGCTCCACCTTTTCCTCTAGTTTGGCTCTATTCTGTGCTTCTCCCTTATTGAAGCTATAAGTGGCGTCTTTGTATTTCTGCATTTTATCAAATATTGCATCAATTTCTGCATTTTAAACTAATTAAAATAATGTTTTGTTGAAAGTTTAAATACTTACTCCAGGGATATTGCCATAATATGGCATACGGTCCTTTCTTTTAGCTATAGCACCGGTAAGCTTGTCGAATACTTCTTCCTCGACTTCATACGAAATTACTGTACCCTGACTTTTCAATTCTTCAATTCTAGCTTGTTATTGTGCCTGTATTTGTGATTTTCCAAATACAAGAACAAAAACATAAATACATGCTCACACTGTGCAGTTTCAGAAATCATGAGAAGAATAACTTTAACGATGTATCAAATTTAAGTATGACACATATACAAACGCACGCATTTACACACATTTGCAGAGATATAAAATTAAAAAACTCATGCAAAATAAGAAAATCGCTAACCTCTGCTTGTTTTTCATCTACCAATCTAATTAGTACAACTGCTTCCATAACATAAACCACCTACCCTTGCATACAAATCATCCACTTCCAGTCTTCCACATTATCAAGCTTTTGTATCATTAATTGTTCGCAAATGTCATCTTTCCCATTTTTAGCAACTTTTTATCAGCTAATTAATTCGATATGTACACCTCTTTTATTTATTTATCTATTGTTTAATAGGTCTGTCTGATAATAATACTGGGATTCAGTTTGGGCCTTTCGCGCTGCCACATAATGGATTGCCTGTCAAACTATCTCGTAAAATAATTACTTAATCAACGTTGTTGTACAAATTAACACACAATTAATGGACATATGTGTTGTTGTGATGCCGAGGTAAGAGATTAGACTAATGGCTGGGAAATGAAAGCCAAACTGGTACGAAGTTTCTCAGAGAGGCTAGAGATAATGACAATCAAGCTGTATTTCTTTTACTTCTCTGTACAATGCTAAATTATGGATATTTTGTCAAGATCATTGTATCATATGAAAGCAGTGGATCAATCTATGTATAGTTTCTATACAGAAGTAACTCTGTTTGATTTGATTATGTAAATTTGTTTTAATCCTTCAACTTTGCTTTTTGGTCATCATAATAGCTACCGTTTTTGTGCCCAAAATTGGCTCGATTCTAAATCTTGGCTCACTAATGATACTTTACAATGACAAATTAATCTTTGCAATTCACGATGCATTTCTGTGCACATCTTCCCACTGCCTTGACCACCCTAACCACTTAATACATCACCGCCTACCATTGCAACATTGCCTTCTGCACGACCAACTACAACCTCTTAACAACAATGCAGTTCCATCCCCATACAATTAACCATCATCTTTCTGCCCTCACGTCAAAACTGACCACAACGAACTTCTGCCCATCACTTGCTGAAGCTCCTCTGCCTTCACCTCTCTGCATCACTTGCACTTAACTGCACAGTTCACTCACCAACATACCCATTTCTACTTCATACATACCTCTATCTCAATTGCAAACATCACCAACCTGTTGCCATTTGTGACCATAACACACTCTTCATTACCCTTCACAATACTGATACATACCACATCAAAACATTGCAATCCATAACAGATCACTTCCACTACTTCACAACCAGTAACATTCCTCTGCAAATTGACATCAACCTCTGCGACCATCTACCAGACCACCTTACTGCCTTTCCACACTAACAACTGCTACCTATCTCACAGCCACATATCTCAGCTCATCCCACTTTACAAACCACAATAATTCATCCATTACAACTCCACACAACTGCAGCTACCACAAACCCACTTCTTGCATCAGCATCATCAAATCTGTAGTCCAGCTCACCTCATCCTTCCACCCAAAACTCAACTGACCATTGCCAAACTCACCTCCAACTGCCAATAACTTACTTCATCTCAGAGCACTATCGGTTCCCCTTCATTAACATCACTGCCTACAACAACCCTTACAATAACCACTGCCTCATCCTACCCTGTACATCTTCGCCATCACAAACACTACACTACTGCCAAACCACTTGCAAAGACCAAACAACAAAATATTTTCCACATTCTATCATTTCCATTGCCTATTACAGCACAACATTTCCATTGCCAATCGAACAACTTCAATTGAAACTCAACCGCCTTCGCCTTCATCGCCTTCATTCAATGCCTTTATTCACTGTTTCCATACATTTCCAAAACTACTCAAAATATCATCAACATACATCATCACACAAATATAATTCCTACCCCTGCTACCACTCCACTACCTTACACAACTCAACCATCATCTTAAACCGTCCTGCACACAAGAATAACCCACAAGTTCTACAAACCGTGCACTTTAACAAACTATGCACTTCAACCAAACTACAGAAACTGACTTTGCCCTCTATCAACTTTTCAAATATATCACCATCTAGTCTCGTACTCCTCCTCACCTTGCTGCCTTGTTGAAGAGATTGAACCCTCTCAAAATTCTTTGCTTTTAATATGATCTATATCAAATCGATCATTGTTAAAAACAAAACCGACCTCTTAACTAAATCAAGTATAGAACTAGTGAGTAAACCATTCGACATAGTAGAACAATTAGTGCTGCCTAAACAGTCTATCGAACCTGAGCTAGAGGGTATCTCTCTAGTAGCCGAGCAAGTGGATGCACCACATAGTCGTGTAGATATTAAACTATTAACCAGTTATTAAAACCAAGCTATAAGAATAACTTACTGCAAATTCCATCGATGCTTCATCAATCCATCCACTAGATCCGCTGTCCGAAGTGACCTTGTGAGTCCTACAATACACTTTCCAAGTAGTTGGCTCCCTATTTAGTTCATCGGTCTAGAAAATAAAGATAAAAATAGAGTAAAAATGTGATAAGATGATGTAAATTAACGTTAAAACAAGATTTTGAGATCAAACCAAATCGTTTCGGTAATCCGCAAAGGATCTCGAACCTCCACAATGTCGCTTTTGGTTTTGATCCCTAGAGTTTGTAGCTTTTTCTGCCCGAGCTTTTACTTCAAGAAGCTCCCAATATGCCAAAAACTGCTCATATATCTCCTGGGGTAGGTTCGGATGCTTTTTGCCTGACTCTTTCATACTATGAATCAAGTCCCGATACTTCAAACTTGCTTTTCTATTCCATGTCTACTTCACAATTGCTGGTGAAGCATCATCTGTCCATTGAAATGACTCCTATTCATATAGTGGAAAATGTAATGACCGAAAAAATAGATGTAACACAAATACACTAATATTATTTTACCAGAAACTCCTGAAACATCACTTTCTTAACATCATCGGGTATACTTTTAAAATTGGGCCAAACATCGTTAACCCGTGCTAACAAACCTACTCGAATAGCATAAGATGTAGCCCTGGAAGTGAACTCATATCTGAAACATATAAATGTAAAGCATGAATATACATTACTCAAACTGTTTGTATGAGATATATCATTCAAGCACGATAGTGGTTTTTGACAATGGATACAATTCGATAGTGTCTAGGAAAACAATTTATGTTCTCACCTAGCTTATTTCAAATTAGTCAAAGTAAATTAAATAGAGTCACAAAAGTCAACATCAGTTACTTATTTTGCAAGAATTCTTACCCAACATTGGCTTGCCAGAAAACTCCGACCCTTGTTACGGAGGAGGAGTCCGACACGGATGCATTACTCGATGGATTGGTAGCATCAACTTCAAGGGAAGTAGGATGAACAACGGGAGGCATGATATGATGCTCTGCTGACTGTGATCCCGATCCATCTTGACTGCTAGGAGATGCACTAGGTTGTATTGTGGCAGATGTGTTGTTGCCAGAAAGACGTAGAGCAGGTCGTTTCATGGAATGACGATGACGATCAGCTCGAGTAGACATGTCCTGTTAAATGCAATTACTATAACATAGAGAAATACATATGATTTGAAGAATTAAATATACAACAAACCAATTAAAACAACATGAACTGAAGACTAAATACCCAAAGATAACTAAGCATACAAGAGTGATTTGAAGTAAAAATTCATATCAGTAGAAAAATCAAACAAGTATATTAATGAAAGCATGCTACCAATCAACATTATCATCATAACTTCCATTATTTACACTATCACATTCATCAACTTTGACATTTTCATCTTCAATATCATTTTCATCAGCTTCGATATCATAATCAACTTCGACATTATCGTCAACCTCTACTCCATCAAATACTTCATTATGAAGTGGTCCGACGTCGTCAATGTCTTCAGTGATTTTCCGTAGTCCGTTATGGTCCAAATCATTCTGATATGGTTGATCTTCGCTTACGATCTTGTTCGAATTGAATGACCATCTTGGCTTTGTTTTAATGACGGCCCACCAATCCGCTTTATTGTTGTTCATAGCAGGATAGGGTACATAATAAACTTAAGTCGCTTGCATCGCTAACACAAATGGATCATAACCTTGGTATCATCTTTTGTGATTTATTTCAATAATTGGATAATCTTTATGTGCACGATGTATTCCTACATCTTTTTTATTGTCGAACCATTCACATTTGAACAAAAAGGTTTTAAGCTCTGGTGCCATCGAGTAAGTAAGTTCAATTATTTCCTGTAACATGCCATAATAATCTTGTAGATCATCATCCCCGTTGCGTCCTTTAACACACACCTCACTGTTGTAAGTTGTTTTATTTGCTCCAAATTCAGTTATGTGAAATTTGTAGCCGTTAACATACATAATTGGACATTTCATATACTTCATCATAGGATCAAATGCAAGTTTTGCGTAACAAACATCAGTGATTCCATTATCATCAACCTATTAAAATAAATTCACATACATTATAATATTATATAGATTTATGATATAAAACGCGATTAATATATAATAAATCATACTCACATATTTCTTAAACCATTTATCAAATCCTTTACTGGGCTCAACATCAGGATTTGCTTCTTCAAATTGAATGTTGGACGATTAAAATTACCAAGGAAAATTTATGATATAAAACATAAATCATTTTAATTGATTGAAGTTGTGTTACATACCGAATAAGATTTGATAGCTCTTCACAATTGAGAAACACAGTTGATTTAGCTAAAGTAAAATCTTTAATTGTCTGAAAACCTCCATCTTTCCATTTACGATATGGACGTCCCCATTTCTAAAATATGGATAGAGATATATTAGATGAATCATCCATTTCATCCTCATTACGGTGGCCACTGTTAGAAATCTTGACATGGTCTTCAAAATTGCAATTAAAAATGTGGATGCTTCTTCAGTAATGTATGCTTGGCAAATTGAACCTTCAACACGTGCTTTTTTTACCTTTTTTTAAGGTGGCCAAGATACCTTAATATGAATACATGAAATATTAAATATAACATTCTCATAATGATCTGATGAAAATATGGAAAAAAAAGTCCACCTTAGTTATATATATATCTATACCTCTCAAAAGGGTACATCCATCCATATTGTACCGGTCCTCGCATTAAAGCTTCCGTGGGTAGATGCACAGGTAGATGTTCAATGTTATTAAAAACTCCTAGAGGAAATATTTTTTCCAATTTACACAATAACTTTGGTACATCCTTCTCTAGTTTCTCCAAATGAGCTTTAATAAGAGTAGTCGAACATAAATCTTTGTACATTAAGCTAAGCTCACTTATGGGCATCCAAACCTTTTGTGGTAATAGCTCCTTAAAAACTATCGGAAATAGAGTCTCAAGAAATACATGACAATCGTGACTCTTCTTCCCGATAGTTGAAGGTCCTTCATGTCAACACATCGTTTCATATTAGAAGCAATTCCATCTGGTAACTTCAAATTTTCTACCCACTCTAATACTTTTTACGATGAATATTTTCCAATTCATAACAAGCTAAACATTTGAAATTTGGACGTTCACTATCAATTTTTATTCCAGGACGATTACAGTAGAATGCAATATCCTTCCTTGACTTCAAATCATCTTTTGTTTTTCCTTTAACATTCATAATTGTGTTAAAGTAGTTCTCAAACACATTTTTCTCATTATGCATTACGTCCAGATTGTGCCGAAGTTTCAGATTCTTCCAATATGTTAGTTCCCAAAATATACTTTGTTTGCACGAATTATGAATTTGTTCTTTACCAGGGATTTTTGGCTCTCTTCCTATCTCATGCATTTAGGATAATCTTGCACGATCTCGTACACTTGTTCACTACTCAAAATGTCAGGTGTCTCTAAAGTAATAGTTGTATTTGCCCTGAAGTTTTTCTCATCAAATCTAAAACGATCATTTGGATGCAAAAAACGATGATGACGATCCCACCAACACTGTTTGCCGCCATATTTTAATCGAAAGGATTCAGTCGAATTCATACAGATAGGACAAGTGAACTTGCCGCTAGTACTCCAGCCAGAAAGCATCCCATATGCTGGAAAATCACTTATTGTCCATAATAAAGAAACAAACATTCTGAAATTTTTTTTCCTTGACACGTCGTAAGTAACAACGCCATCTATACACAGTTTTTTCAGCTTATGAACTAAACGTTGCAAATATACATCTTTTCCGTTTTTGGGATTCTTTGGTCCAGGAACAATCACAGTTAAAAACATGCATGAATTCTTCATACACGTCCACGGAGGTAAATTATAAGGTGTTACAATAACTGGCCATGTCGAATAAGGTTTTTCGAATGACGTAAAGGGCACGAAACCATCCGTACACAAACCAAGTCGGACATTTCATGATTCTTTAGCGAAATCGGGATAAACTTTATCAAAATGTTTCCATGCCTCGCCATCAGAAGGATGACATAAAATCCCTTCCTCTCGTTGTCGTTCATTGTGTCATCGCATGTGTTTTGCAGTAGCATAAGATGCATATAACCTTTGTAATCTGGGTGTAAGCGGAAAATAATGCTTACGAGTGAAATGTACACCTTTTCCATTGGTTTTTGTAGACATATATCTTTTTTTATTGCAGATTTTACAATTCGTAAGGTTTTTATCTTCCTTCCAATATATCATGCATCCACTTGGGCATGTGTCAACTTTTTCATACGGTAAACCAAATGCAGATACTTCCTTTTGTAATGAATACCAATTACATGCCACATTGTCAGGTGGAGGCATTTCTTTACACGGACTTAAAACCGCATTCATCATGCTTTCCGACGCATTGTATTCGGATTTTATAGTGATTAACCTAGATGTAACCAACAAGTGTGTCATTGTACAACCTTTATAAAGCGGTCGTTTCGATGCTTTTAACAAATCAAAAAACTTTTTAGCTTCCGAGTCAAGTTCTCCTGCTTCAGGTTCATCAGTCCACATAATTGGACCGGCAGCATC
Organism: Allium cepa; assembly: GCA_030765085.1. Lineage (NCBI taxonomy): Eukaryota > Viridiplantae > Streptophyta > Magnoliopsida > Asparagales > Amaryllidaceae > Allium > Allium cepa. The sequence goes on from CM060931.1 coordinate 819,614,879, forward strand.
ATGGACGATTTCTATCATTCTATCTTCCATACTATAGTCATCAAAATTAGCATCGATGGTTTCGGTTGCATCTTCAACTACCACTGTCGAATCATGCTTTGTCCCCGATTCACCGTGATATCTCCACACGTAATAATTTGGCATAAAACCATAATTATGCAAGAGAAAAGTTATACTTTCGTAATCTTGAAGTTTCATGCAATGACATTTCTTACACGGACATCGAATTACTTTCATCTTTGTTTTATTACAAGACGCCACTTTTAGAAATGCTTCTACACCGTTTCTAAAATGCAATGATATTGATCCTCTTTTCCATCCAGGATCATACATCCAAGTTCGAACTTTCATATAATCCATCTTTTACTCATAATTAGAAATAAATTAAATTATATTTAATTTTAGGAAATTAATCATTAATTGAAAAAAGCATGTGCAAAATAACTACAAAAGGTTTTGTTGTTATACTGAATTTTGTAAAATTTGACTTCTAATTGTTTTGATGGATAACGTTAAGAATACAAGTACAAAGTTTTTGGTGTACCTTAATATCTTCATTCGTAAAATAAGAAAGCATAAATATACAAGTAGGAACTAAAAAATGATTATGGTTATAACCCTAGTGAATTTGACAATAGTAAACTGGCTTAAAGCAACATAAATATGAGTAACATTAGTATGCAAGGAATAATTAAACACGGTAATTGTTATGCAATAAATTAAACCCGTGATAGCAAATAGGCTTAAAGCAGCTTAACACAAGTAGAATTAATATATGCAAAAAAGAATTGCACGCGGTGATTGCTACGAGTTGAATGAATCTCATGACAGTAAATAGGCTTAAAGCACATTGTTTAATCCATAAATCAAAATACAAGCTATTAATTTACATGGCTCTACTCTTGAGAAGAAAACTCTCAGGATATTTTTCAGCAATACGTACATTTATACCTATGATATCACCATTATATTAATAAGATAATGTTCATTATTCTAAACACATATCAGTTTTACTAAAACATACATAATGTATACTTAAACAAAACAGATTGAACTAGAACATAAACAATTTGTTAGAAAAGTTTACACAACACTCTTTTTTCTGCAAAATCCAACAGCTCTTCCTATAGGATATGTAAAATCTAACAATCACAGAGATTCCGAATTATAGGCAAATTAACTCTAATGAACCAAACAATTGATAAAACCAGGGATACTGATAGAATATAAGAACACAACAATTGCTGGAAAGTAAAAATGAACATCTTTTGACAAAATACAGCTGCAGCACAATATAAATGATCGTACTATGGTCGTTTCCAACGCAGTATAATGCAAACAGTAACATTATAAACAAAACATTCAATAGTTCCTACAAAATAAATCTATAACATTGAAAAAATGCTGGAATATCAAAATTACAGCATACCAAAAATTAATTTAATAAGAAATAAATTGGAGGAAAATATCAAAATTCACTATATCTACTACAATAAATCGTATGAAGAACTGCTCTGATATAAAGTAAAGATCATGATGCTGAGGAAATTTATGAGCAGAATACCAAAACAAAATCGAAAACAAAGTTGAGCAGATCTGTGAAAATTGCAAACAAATCGCCATAATCACTCTGGTCGCAAAAATATAGACAGAAACAATCGCTGCTTAGGTAACTGTTCAGAAACAAATTTCGATCCATCGTAAATTTTCAGGATTTAAACCGAACAGTCCAATCATTGTAACAATACTAATACAAAAAATAACCAAAAAAGATGAAGAAAGGGACAAGGAGAAATTTTCTGAATTAGATAAAGAGAAGACGAGCAATGTCAGCCGCTTGGACGTTAAACGATGAGAAGATAATTTATCTGAAATTTTAGCGTCCAAAATGACCGACGATTGTAGAGTTAGGTTTTTTTTTGGTGAAAAACTGATGTAAGGTAGGAGAATGGAAGCGGTGAATAATGTAAAAATAAAAAACTATTTTTGTGCTATGCAAGTGTAGGGATGGCGTGGGAAATTTTCCTACGTCTTTCCTACGCCAATGTGGAATTATATAAAATTAACAGAGGCGTGGAAATGACGTAGGAGATATCTACGTTTTTTCTACAGTACCATTTTAGTGTAGGCGGTTTCCTACACCTTATCTCCGCCTCGATTTTTTCTACGTGTTGAAGTTGGTGTAGGAGAAGCGTAGGAAATTTCCTTACGTCTTCCCTATGTTTTTACCTCTTTATACCAGTTTCCTACGCCTACCCTACTTCCCGCCTTTTAGCATAGGAAAGACGTCTGAAACTTTGCGTAGGAAACTGTAGTATTTTCTAGCAGTGTTGAAGCAAGAAAAAAAATCAATTGTAAAAATTTCCATAGTGAGCAAGAGCACGCATAAGTGTGCATTTATACTAGTATTAGCAATAAAAACAATTACAATTCATTCAGAGGCTCTTCCTTCCTCTAATAATTTTTTTGGGATGCGTCTGAGTAGGCTTGGGTTCACCAACCTTCTGCTATGAGGTATGATCCTAAGGGCTGCTGGTTTTATAGGTATGTGGGTGGAGACGAGGAAAATATGCAATTATTTTACCATGTTGAAGGGGAATGATTAGTTCTTTCCGTTCTAAGACGTGTTGGTGATATGAATCACTTCTTGCTATCAGAATATTACTTGGCATAGGAAACAACTTTATTGCTCCGACTCAATGGACTTCATTCCTAACTTAACATTACTTTTTCGAGATATTATCATGTCATGGGTCCCGAATCTTAGGATGATGGGAGTGAAGGAAGTGGATCTTCCTCTTTCGAGGGAGACTAGGGTTTTAATTTTGTCCTTAGTAAGTTGGCTCCTTATTCCAACTTCCTATGCCTTATTTTCATATAGTGGTTCTGGCGCTTGTGCCAAACACCTATTCGGATTCATTTATATACGTGGATGACTCACAATAATGCCGGCTAGCTTTGCTGAAATAACATTTACTTACTTGATTTTTTTTTGGAAGTAATTAACACAAAATTTTGAACATATATTTAGTTAATCTACAATTAACATTCATCGAACAACACAATTAAACACTGAAATATATTCATCAACAGTTAAAAAAATTATTGACAAATGTTCAATAATTGATTAAAAAAAAAGATAAAAAATAGTAAATTACCATAACTTACATGTATTTGAAATAACTTTAGTGAAAAAATTTATATCTTAATTTCCATTTGTTGTTGTAGCGGCCGTCAAATAACCTTTTCTACCTCGTAAGAAAATTGCATCAAGAAAAAATCATATGATGACAATGGCTAAATTCATAAATACAAGCCTAAAAAGAAATATAAACCCTTTGAAAATGATTTATACTCTCATCAACGTTAATAGCAAAATAACTACCAGATTGCTTTATTCAACAGCCTTTAAAAACCAACCCAAGTCATTATAAGATTGTTCTTCATTACCAAATATTTCTTTCAAAGCCATCTTTTTGCCCATATACGCATAATATTAACTTAATTCAATATCATAATCCTTTCTAAACCTTGCTATAATATCCTTTGTTTTTCTAGATGGCACATCTCGCACTTGATCCAAAATTAATGCTTTCACGAGATCATTGTTTATTAGTAGGATACAAATCGATCGAAAACCACCTCCATATATATGCTTTGGTTCAAATATTCTTACTAAAAAGTGATCCAACTACTTGTAACTTACAAGATGCATGAATTTTAAAAGAACAATTTTCAACAGAACACTTAATTGTAATATGTTCTTTGCAATTCTTCACAAATTTAGGTTTAAAACCATTTTTAGCATGATATGCATTAATAGTTCTACGAAAAGCAAGCATAGAATCAAATTTTTAACCAACTCTAATAAAGAAATCCAAAGTAGAACCCTTTTTCATCAATTCATTGAAGTATTGTTCTTTTGCAAAAGAATCCATGCTATCAACCAAATCAACCATAATATCATCAATTCTAACTGATCTACTATTAGGGCTAGGGCAAGATATACTACTTCCAACAAAATTAATACGACCAATATTCTTTAATTTAACAATAACACCAAAAAATCCTCTTTTCTGTTCAATGATAAACATAAAATAGCTTGTAGATCACTGTCTGTCTCAATGAATGTAATCTTAGTATCTTTAACATAAAAAAGATCAAAAGCCAAATGAGTAAGATTTTTCCAAGCTTTACAACTTAAAATTAGAGAATTCAAACAAAACCTCAAAGTAAAAGTATGATTGTTAAAATCAAAACCAAACCATAACAGATTCTACGTCCCTATAAAACAAAAACAAAACGAATTTATCATTATATAAAAGTGATTAAAAAAGGTTCTAAATAAATTCAATACAAAGCAAATCTCTGCTCACCAACATTATCCATCATAACAATAATAATAGTTAAATTTCAACCAAAATCAGATGATGAGTACCGGAGTCTAATGGTAGAAAAACCCTAAAAATATAAATCAGTTAAACAAAATAATCAACAAGTAAATAAATAATTCCAATCAAAATATAAAAGCATAAAACACAACTTACCAATACTAGGAAAGTCATCAGACTATTCGAACAACTCAGCCAAAATACTACAGTCGAAAATCACCGTGAATAGGCCCTGCAAACTAATTATTTTAAACAGCGGGCATAGGAACTTATCCATCTCATATTTTTGCCACTAGGACCTAATTTCCAATTTATTTATTTATTTAATTTACAAGGTATTGTATAGGAAATGTCATGACAGAATTAGAGGTATGTCCTAGAGGCAATTACGTAATTTTCTACATACATTTAACTCGATCGCCAATCCCGTTCGAAATATAAAGTGTTTTCTTTCTATTATACTAGTATGTAACTCGTGCGTTGCACACGACGATGTTAATAAAAAACAGTATTTATATTTTGATTATTGCTAAAATTAGAAATTTATTATGTAATTTATGATAAATTTATTGTGATATATTAATCATAAATTAAAATGACATGTGATGCTCAGATGTAAGATTGAAGTGTCAATCCTCGCTAGCTATATATATTTGTAGCAATTAATGTCCTGCTAAAAAAATTAAATTCTTTAATACTATAGATGTAAATAATTTATGTCATGTGATTTTTTTTATATGTATGAGTGAGTAAATAACTTTACCATTTTTGTTTTAATTGTTGTGTATATATCGAATTGTTATTTTTCAAGGATTTGTAAATAGATTTACGAAGGTTAATTTAATTTAATATATTTAAATAATTTGAATTAATAATCAACATAACTATCAAATATAAGAAGTTGAATGTGAAAAGTTATAGAAAATTACGTAGAGCTTTAAACGTATTTGTACTTGAGAAGAGCATCTTATGCCCGTTATTTACATGTGAACTTTGATCCATTATTTAGTTTTCATTTTTAAACAATTTTGTAGTTAACCATAGATTTTATGTTGTTATAGGAGAGTCACACTTACAACTTTGATAACCCCAAATAATGTTATGTAGCATTTAGTTGAGTTATGAGTTTGACATGGTTTGATAACATGTTGAAAGTTAATGTTTATATAATCTAATTTTTATCGATGTAATTTGTGCGTTTACATGATAATGTTGTAAAATAAAAATTTATCTTTTAAAGGTTAAAAATAAAATTATGTTACGTATTGTAACATAATGTAAAATTAAAATTTAAAGATAACTAAATTAGAAATTAAAAGAGTTATTGTTATTTATGTACACTTTTTATGATATGCGATTTATATATCCTTATGTCTGAATAAAGAAATAACTTTATCATTTTTTCCACGTATAAATGAATATTGTATATATTGAAATTCTTATAGTTTTAGTATTTATTGGATTGATTAATGAATATCAGTTAATCAAATTTATTTAAATGGTTCAAATTTAAGATTACACAATTAGTTAAATATGTGAACTTGATTGTAAAATATTAGAAAAGAACTGAGAATGGTTTTTAAGTAATTTTAAAAAAAAAATGAAATTTTGATGTTTGAAGTTAATTGAATTATATAATGTATTGTATGATAAATTCGTTCAGTAAATAAATTATAAAATAAATTTGTTATTATCGCTAATGTATATAAATTATGTTATGTGATTTATATACGCACATAAACACACACACATATCTAAATAAAAAAAACCTTTTTTTTACACCAATTTGTTGATACGCCTATAATATATATATATATATATATATATATATATATATATATATATTAATATATATATATATATATTAAAACTTTAGTTTTTTAGAATTTATTAATAAATATTAGTTGACTAAGGTTGTCCATTAATTTAAATTTTGGATTATGTAATTAATTTAAATACGTGGGCTTTGATGTAAAATATTGAAGGAGAATCTAGAAAGATTTAAAAATAACTGTAGACTTAATTTGAATATAAAATACTATGAGAAGTTTAGTATAATAAATGTAAAGTGATAAATTATAAGATATTAAAAATGAAATATCTATAGTTGGAGAGAATTAAGTGCAATGAAGATAATTCCTAGAATTAATCATAGAGTTTAAAATTCTTCTGCTCTAGTATTATTTAATAGATACTTGACATGATATGTTATATTAATTAATTAATTTAATTAAAAGTATAATCAATAGAAAATTCATAAATAGTATGCTTTGTGATAGTAGTTACAAAGTGTCATAACCATGAGTAATTTATCACGTTGAAAACAAATATATCATTTAAAAATTTTCTGGTTAAGATGCATCAAAATTGGATATAGATGTATCCGTAGAGACTAGAGTACGCACTGTATTACTCGTAATCGCTGGGAGCACCTAGGGGTTACGTATTGATAAACATTGGATAACTATGAAATGACTCACAAGATAGTTTTTTATTGGTTAATATAACTAAGGTCACATAAAAAATATTGATATGACTAATTTACACAGTTCACTCGACTTGAGAATACCATTGACCTTCAATATGAAAGCTCCGCCTTGATTACAGTCAAATCATGGTAGGCGTCCATTGAGTGACTGTAGTTGGGTTGAATATAAGTATTGAAAGTAAAGCACTATTCAAAAGAGGATTCGTCTCCTAAGTTATATTCGGGTGTGATGACCCCAAATTTTGGGCAATATCAATTTAATAATCTGTATTGAAAAGTAAATTGATTTGATAATTGCCTTTTATAATTTTAATTTAATTTGACAAATTGATTCTTTTAAAAGCAAATAAATATCTAATTGATAAATTTTATCTTTTTTAAAAAAGTTAATAAAATATTTTCTATTTATAATATATATTTGTATATATTGTAAATAGGAAAGCTTTGGTTGTATTTAATAAATAAATAAAAGCATGTTTTTATGTTCTTATATATTTCGGTAATTTGGAAATTATGTTTAAATATAATATAGAACTTTTCAAAGATTATTTAAGTAAATAACTAGATGGTTTTAAAATACATAAGATAAATGTTTAATTGTTTAAAAATAGAATTTTAGCTTAAGTTTAAATTTAAATAAGATTAACAGAAAGAGTTATTTTATTTTCTTTTTAAATATTGCTTAATAAATATGATTTATAATTAGATATGAAAGTTTAAGATACAATTAACATATGATATATTAATTCATTTAGAAAGATAAGTAATTTATATATGTAATAAGATAATCTCTTTTATAAATTATTAAAAGTTGATAAATGTGTTATTTTCAAATAATAAGTATAATGTATTGTTTTTATATATAAATATAATAGATTTTAAGGAATATAGGATTTGTTATTCTCAAAATTAAATATGTAGTTATATATGTATATATATAACTTGATTTTTAAATCAGATTTTAGAATTTAATTTGAATTTGAATTTGAATTAATTTTAAAATTCAAAAGATAGATATTTAAAATGTTTTGGATTTTAAAAATATATGTATAAGCTTTTAATTATACATAAAATTAGTTTTATAACATTTTCTTTAAGGTAATATATATATATATATATATATAAGTATTTATAAACTAATAAATTAATATAGAAGCTCTTATTTACATTTAAAATAAATAGAAAATTAGAAAAGACAAGTGTAAATATTTAAAGCTTGTTTTAAACAAGTGTTAAATAATGAGTAAGGGTAAATGACAAGTTTTAAGATGTTAAACAAGTGTCCTTTTAATTTTTGATTTTTCTTTTTATTTTTAATAAATCACATTTTTCACTTATATAAACTGCTTTCTCACCTTCCATTTTATCTATTTCTTTTCTAAATCTAAGAAAATTTTCAGCCTATAACAATTTCAAAAGCATATTTGAAATCCACTTCTCAAACAAAATAACTCCAAACAAATTCTGTAATTAACATCTTCCTCAAACCTGTACAAATCCCCCAACAAACCAGTGAATCAAACACCTCTCTAACCAAAATCATTATCCTGTAATTTATTTTCAATTTCAAAACCACGAACTTATCAAAATCAAAACCTGAGATCAAAATTCAATAAGCCTGCATATACATTTTTCTTCATCCTGAGATCAATGAGCCTGCATGCATTCTTCAGCAAGTTCAAGCAGTTTCAGTTCATCAATTAAAGAAGAAATTTTAGCATGTAGTTTTCAAAAGCCTAAATCATCTTGCCTGCATTCAAATTTTCAAGTTTTTTTTTACAAATTCCAGCAACTCAAGTTTAATGTTTTCAAACTGTTTCAAAAGCAAAGCCTCTATTCAGCATCTTTTTAAGGTGAGTAAACTTTGCATTTAAATGTTTTAAATCTGGTTGATGCTTGTGTTGAATATTATTGTAATATAGTATAATTACAGGAATGTTTGATTTTTGAATGCATGTTTGAAATAAAATAAATGCCTGTACAAAATCTCTGTATAATATAAGATCTCTGTTATTTCCAGGCTCCTGTTTGATTTAAAAATTCATATCTTCACAAAATTTTAGAATTTGGTTATGATTCATAAATGAAATATGATTATCTTAGTGTAATATGAATTTAAAAAAAATAGTTTTAGAGTTTTTATTCAGAGAATATTTAAAAAACACAAGAATACAGGAATGATCTGATTTTGGCTTAAAATCAAATATTTTAAATTTATGATTCGAAATCATAAACAAAATTGTGATGGCATATTTAATTAATTGGAGGTTAATTAATGTGTAATTAAGGATCTTTAATTAGATAAGTTAAGTTTATAAATTAATGTTTAGGAATTAATTAATCAAGTAATTAAAAGATTAATTAAGTTTCAGTTAAGCAATTAATTAATTAAGTAATTAAAGATTAATTAATTTGTGACTAATAATTAATTAAATTGTAATTAATAATACTTAATTAAAGAATAATTACTTAAGGAAGTAATTAAAGAATTTTTAATAGTTAATGAAGGCCATTAACTAGGGATTATTAAATAATTAATTAATGTAATAATTATTTAAGTATAATTACTTAATGAAAGTAATTAAAAGGATTAATTACTCAATGTAATTAATTAAATTAACGTGATTAGTTTAAGTTAAATAATTAGTTTAATTAATAATCATTGGATGATGGGTTACGTATAATTACTTTGTGTAATTTATTAAGTATAATTAATTAGTGAAGTAATAAGTGGATAATTACAGAATGTAATTAATTGAAGAATGAAAGGTAATTTGGGTTTAATTACTTAGTGGAAGTAATTTATAATTAAATACTTAGTATAATTAATTTAAGTATTGGTTAAAGTTATTTGAAGATAATTAAGTGATGTAATTAATTAGGGATAATTAATTACTGATTGTGATTAATCAAGGTTGATTAATGAATACATATTGATTAAAGATTAATTACTAAATATGATTAAAAATTAATTAAGAAGTAATTAAGGAATCATTAGTTGATGTAATTAATGATGGAATTAAGGATTGATTAAATAAAGGGTAGTTAATCAATAACAAGTGATTATAAAGCAATTAAGTTAATGTAATTAATCAAGGATGAATGTAATTAATTATAGTTAATTAATTAATGACGTAACTAAAGGTTAATTACTGTATTTGGTTAAGAATAATTAATCTGTAAAATTAGTAAAAGGCTAATTACTTGAATGTAATTAAAGAATAATCAATCAAGGATGATTAATGAAGATGAATGATTAGATGGTGATTAATAAGTTGATTTGTAATTAATTAATGGTTATGTAAGCAAGATTTATGTGATGAAAGTTATTAATTTAATTTAATTTAAATTAATCAGAAATGCAAGTAATTAATTTAATTCATTTTAAATTAATTAGAGATAGTGTGATTAACTAATCCTTGCTTATTATGGATGGATGTTATTGATTGCCTTGAATGGTTTGAGATCTCAGATATGAGATAAATGATGTTGTGTGATATGGATGCTTTGGTTGAAGTATGATGATAATGTGAATTATCTATTTGTGATGATAATATGGATTATCTACTTATGTGATATTGTGATTTATCTATCTATGTGTATATAGATAATGAATTGAATTGTATTAAACTTTAAAACAACTTGGACCTAAAAGATAGCGTTTTGGATTTCGATGAGACCGAGATCGGGTTTTCAGATTTGGATATCCGAAAATCACATCGATCCAAATTAACGATAGGTCGTGAATCTCAAGTGAAGATGAAGAGTCAGAGTGCAAGGGTTATCGTCGTTAACTCTGAGGGTGATTCCTAAATGAGTGTAACGAGATAATGCCTTCGATTTCGTTCGAACCCGGAACGAACTTGTACGGATTGAATGCTTATACAACATCGTCAGGTGGACGATGAACATTCTAAGGTAGATGTGTTCTATGAAGGTAATCGTAGCCTCAATTCTCATCAATCGGGAATGGCTTAAATAGTGGAGGTGCAGCAAGGCTAAGTGAGTCGCGCTCAAGTAGGACAAGATTTTCCCCTGTCTAGAAGTCCCTTTTATTCGGCTGTGTGTGGCAGTTAATTCGCGACAACTGCCGGGGTTGTCTTGTTCGGGACTGTCAAGTAAGGGATTGTTCTGGCCTTGTGTTGCGGGAGATTGGGAGTAATCCTCGGTACGGTGATCTAGGCCCCGTACTGTGACGAGCGGTACCCCACTAGCCCTGCCATTGATGGAAACCCATTCTTCCTATTTGCCCTTACGATTTTGATTGTATTACCCACTTTGTGGCTAGTATGCTGGAATTTAATTATGTAACAATTTCAGCTATTTCTTATTTATTTGAAAACCCTAGACCTTATTATAATATCACTGGATTTTCTATCAAATGTTTTGGTTAGCGTAAGGTAAAAACTTACCCATGTTTATGTGTGGGAAGTCTTACGTGATACCTTTTGTTTTCAAAGGTTTTTAAAGTTAAGCAAATTAAACCGTTTACTCACACTAGACCCATGTCCGACTCAAGTGTTTATTTTCTGTTTTATTAAACTCTTGGGTACTCATATTATGTATGAGTAGTCGAGGGATTCAGGTTAACTTTGACGAATTTCTGGAGGAGATTTGGAGCAGGAGGCTTCAGCGTATAGATATATAGAGTTTCCGCTGTGATGATGTATTGTATTGATGTACTTGAGTTGTATGATAGATAGAAATTTATAACTGTCTAGTATGTGTTGTATAAGCTTAGCTACTTTGATAGATGTTGGGTATTATGTAATACTTATGTGATTAATATAATTTATTTGCTCATCTGTTGAGATTTTGATGCTGTTTCTTTCTTTCTTCTCTATCTTTTCTCTTTTCTATCCCTTTCTTTCTTACTCATGATGCGTCTTTCTAGGGAGTGAAAGGCGGATCATGACAGTTGGTATCAAAGCACTAGGTTGAGTGAATATTGGAGTGATTTCTTTCTTGAGAGAGCATATTTGTAATTTTAATATATATATATAGACACACACACGCACACACACCTGATTTGTTGGATTACCTGTTTGGGTTTTCCAATATAAGTTCTAGAGGTAGATAGGGTAGTGGTGTGTGTAACACGACTATCAATGGTAGTTGTCCGAGTGATTGAGGATGGAAGTGTATCTGTCGAGACTGTAGACCTAGTACCGTCTCGAGTAGGCTTTGCTGTGGTGTAAGGATTTCACCAATCTCTGAAGGAAACCTTTAAAAGGTTCAGAGTCCATCTTTGAAGTAGGGTGAGTAAGTTTGGATCTGTCGGTTAGGAAGAAGCTAGTGATGGTATCTTGGCAACTTCGGAAAGTAGTAGCTGTGTGATGAAACGCAGTGACTATAGATGTTTCCGAAGATGTTTCTTTTGGAACAAGCTTAAGGAAGTATGTCTGCATCGGTGATGTGGCTGAGTTCAGTAGGGGTTTATGTTTGGTTTGAGGTCTGAGTTTCTCGAAGAGCTTTGGATTAGGAAGTCTTTGACATCTCTGTCAGCAGTGCAGCTTGGAGTGTTCTGTGTGCCGGCAAGAAGGTCTTTTGTAAGCAATTTTCTAGAGGTGGAGTTCAGAAGCTGTGGAATGGATCCATTTCTTCGGCGGATTGACTGAATAAGCATAAGCTGTTCTGATTGGTAAGAGAGAACAATTTCCTTGGATATTAGGCAGGGTTGATCGCAAAAGTGACTTACGATAGTTGGATGTTCTCTTAAGTTATCTTCTTCTTGGATCGAGGCTTCCCTGGGTATGGAAGTTGTTAGAGGTTTTTCCGGATGTCTTCGAGGAAGTTAGAAGTCTGCCTTAGCATCTTGAGATTGAGTTTTCGTATCGACTAGAATTCCAGGAGTGATACTGGTGGTTCATCTTAGTAGAAGAATGGTTCATAGAGAAAGAGTTTGGTGAAGCAGCTCAGGATATCGTGGAACTTCTGAATTTTATTTTATAGATCTGTTGAACTATATCTCTGGGATGTGTTGTTTAGTTTGTGCTTGTATTCATCATCGGATTTTCTCATCTACTTCAAATCAGAGTTGTGCAGCGGAAGCAGTTTGGAAGTGATTTTGTTTTGTCTTTTTCGGATAGGAGAAGTAAGTTCAGTCTTCTGATATTTGTGGAGTGGAGTTGGTGTTCTTGATGTTAGACTGATTTTGAGAGGATCATTCTGTTGGGTTGTTTTTGGTCTAGTTTGTTTCTAGAGGCATCAGCGAAGGTTGAGCTGATCAGGAAGGATGATGGCAGCGTAGGATCGTCAGGAGAGTTTTGTGGATAAGAGACGGAGATTGATTTTGGATAAGTTTTCTGTGATCGAAGCGGCTTTAAGTTTTTATAAGACTAGGAATCTAGCTCCGAGGTATTGGGTCTTTCCATGTTCTGGTAAGGATAAATGCTTTGGTTTTCAAGGTTGAATTGCCAGTTTGGATGACTGGAATTCGATGTGTTTCACATATCCCGGAGGGAGTACGTGTATGATCCATCGCTGGTTGTGGAATCTGCAGTTCAGGAGGATTTGGTGTTGAGCAGGACTTGACTGTGGTCTGATATGCTGTTCAGATTGCAGATCTAGATGAGTAGGAGCTCTATAGCTTAGCGGTATAGTTATTTTGGATTCATAGAGCGATATTCCAGTGTTTGAACCAGGGAAACTCGAGATAGTGCTTGGGAGTCTATCCTGATTTGTGTCAGGATCATTAGATTTGTTTGATTTGAGTGAATTGATTTCTATGGTTGTTAGCATATGGTTGATAATATATGCTTGTGGTTTTAAAATTAAAATTGTTTATGGATTATTAAATTACCTTTGCTTTTAAATTTCGGGGACAAAATTCTTTTAAGGAGGGAGGAATGTGATGACCCAGAATTTTGGGCAATATCAATTTAATAATCTGTATTAAAAATTAAATTGATTTGATAATTGTCTTCTATAATTTTAATTTAATTTGACAAATTTATTCTTTTAAAAGCAAATAAATATCTAGTTGATAAATTTTATCTTTTTTAAAAAAGTTAATAAAATATTTTCTATTTATAATATATATATATATAATATTTGTATATATTGTAAATAGGAAAGCTTTGGTTGTATTTAATAAATAAATAAAATCATGTTTTTATGTTCTTATATATTTTGGTAATTTGGAAATTATGTTTAAATATAATATAGAACTTTTCAAAGATTATTTAAGTAAATAACTAGATGGTTTTAAAATACATAAGATAAATGTTTAATTGTTTAAAAAATATATTTTTAGCTTAAGTTTAAATTTAAATAAGATTAACAGAAAGATTTATTTTCTTTTCTTTTTAAATATTGCTTAATAAATATGATTTGTATTAGATATGAAAGTATAAGATACAATTAACATATGATATATTAATTCATTTAGAAAGATAAGTAATTTATATATGTAATAAGATAATCTCTTTTATAAATTATTTAAAGTTGATAAATGTGTTATTTTCAAATAATAAGTATAATGTATTGTTTTTATATATAAATATAATAGATTTTAAGGAATATAAGATTTGTTATTTTCAAAATTAAATAGTAGTTATATATGTATATATATAACTTGATTTTTAAATTGGATTTTAGAATTTAATTTGAATTTGAATTTGAATTAATTTTAAAATTCAAAAGATATATATTTAAAATGTTTTGGATTTTAAAAATATATGTATAAGCTTTTAATTATATATAATTAGTTTAAAAACATTTTATTTAAGGTAATATATATATATATATATAAGTATTTATAAACTAATAAATTAATACAAAAGCTCTTATTTACATTTAAAATAAATAGAAAATTAGAAAAGACAAGTGTAAATATTTAAAGCTTGTTTTAAACAAGTGTTAAATAATGAGTAATGGTAAATGACAAGTGTTAAGATGTTAAACAAGTGTCCTTTTAATTTTTGATTTTTCTTTTTATTTTTAATAAATCACATTTTTCACTTATATAAACATATGCTTTCTCACCTTCCATTTTTTTCTATTTCTTTTCTAGATCTAAGAAAATTTCCAGCCTATAACAATTTCGAAAGAAAATCTGAAATCCACTTCTCAAACAAAATAACTCAAAACAAATTCTGTAATCAACATCTTCCTCAAACCTATACAAATTCCTCAACAAACCAGTGAATCAAACACCTCTCTAACCAAAATCAATATCCTGTAATTTATTTTCAATTTCAAAACCAAGAACTTATCAAAATCAAAATCTGAGATCAAAATTCCATAAGCGTGCAAATACATTTTTCTTCATCTTGGGATCAATGAGCCTGCATGCATTCTTCAGCAAGTTCAAGCAGTTTCAGTTCATCAATCAAAGAAGAAATTTTAGCATGTACTTTTCAAAAGCCAAATCATCTTGCCTACATTCAAGTTTTCAAGTTTTTTTTAAAAATTCCATCAACTCAAGTTTAAAGTTTTCAAACTGTTTCAAAAGCAAAGCCTATGTTCAGCATCTTTTTAAGGTGAGAAACCTTGCATTTAAGAACAATTTTAAATCCGGTTGATGCTTGTGTTGAATATTGTTGTAATATAGTATAATATTTACAGGGATGTTTGATTTTTGAATGCATGTTTGAAATAAGATAAATGCCTATCCAAAATCTCTATACATATAATATAAGATCTTTGTTATTTCCAGGCTCCTGTTTGATTTAAAAATTCATATCTTCACAAAATTTAGAATTTGGCTATGATTCATAAATGAAATATGATTAGCTTAGTGTAATATGAATTTTAAAAGATAGTTTTAGAGTTTTTATTTAGAGAATATTTCAATAACACAAGAATACAGGAATGATCTGATTTTGGCTTAAAATCAAATATTTTAAATTTATGATTCGAAGTCATAAACAAAATTGTAATGGCACATGATGAATTTAGAAACCAGATTCAAAATTTTTAGTTTGGTATTCACTAAGTTAATCAAAGTTGAAGGATTTTGGGGTTTTCACGTATATTAGGTGATCGATGGCGATTCAGAGGTAGGCGTTGTTGTCTAAGATGGCCTAGGGGATGAGGATCACTGGAAAAATAGTTCGAGATTTTTTTGGTGATTGGAGTTGCTTGGCGAAGCTAGGCTAGGGTTTTTGGGGGTAGTTCTATCGAGTGACTAGGCGAGGCGATTTCTCTTTATCAAAGCGTCAAGTTCGATCGCATGGCAAGGGATCGAAGCAAGGTGATGTAGTGATACTCTGGGAGGAGGGTTGGTGTTTCCAGCTGTCGTGATCATCGTGGCGATCCAGTTTTGTTAGCCTGGGTTTGGGGTCTGTCATTGTCAGATTGCTCGTTTTCGTTTGGATGACGATGGCATCGATCTGGGGGTTCATACGTGATGTCGAGGTGATCGCCGACTTGGAGGCGTCGTTGGCACGGTGAGAGCGTCGTCTAGAGCATCGTGCACGTGCACGAGTGCCTTCAAATATCATATGATCTCTAGCTTCGGGAAGAAGGTCTTGTCTCAAGATGTGATCACGTATTTTGCCGTGATGTCTCGAAGCAGTTGAAGACGAAGAGTTACTCGTGTGTTGTCTCGTGAATTCTGGTGTTAGACTCGGGTCGAACTCGATTCATTTGCGTGCTTTACTCGAAAGCTAGGATGTAGAGCTCGTGTGTTTGCTCGAGTTTTTATTTTTGGCTCAGGATTGATTATTGGCTTGTAACAGGTTTCAAACTTTGTAAAAAAAAATGTTTCAAGCTTAAAGCAAAATGAAATCAGGTTTTCAAGATAAATATTTTATAAAGTTTATTATCAAAGTGTTTAAAACAAATATTAAGTTATTAAAATAATTTGTTTCCAAAAAGAGGAATGTTTTATACAACATTAATGGTGGTTAAAAATTTAATAACTTTTAAAAAGGAGTTGATAAGTAAGTTTTCAAAAGAATAAGATTTCAAATTTAAATAAATTTAGGTTTAAATTTTTTTATCAATCTCTTTTACATAAAAAAAAAAGTATTCTTTAATTTTGATTCAAAAAGGGTTGTAAATTGATTTAAATTTTGTTAAAGTTAAGTGTGTTAATTATTTTTAGATCTTAAATTTTAAAATGAAATTTAAAGTGTAAATTTAAAGATAAGATTTCAAAGACTTTGTAAATGATAATTAAATCATGTATAAGGATAATACTTTATCTTAAAGATAATTAAGATTTAAATGTTTGAAATTGATTAAGTTAAAGAGTAATTAATCTATTTAATTAATTAAGGATTTTTAACTAAGTACTTAAGGGATCATTAGTTAATTAATTGGAGGTTAATTAATGTGTAATTAAGGTTAATTAATCACGTAATTAAAAGATTAATTAAGTTTCAGTTAAGCACTTAATTAATTAAGTAATTAAAGATGAATTAATTTGTGACTAATAACTAACTAAATTGTAATTAATAATGATTACTTAAAGAATAATTACTTAAGGAAGTAATTAAAGAATTTTTAATAGTTAATGAAGGTCATTAACTAGGGATTATTAGATAATTAATAAATGTGATTAATTTTAATAATTAATTATATTAATTAATTAAAAATAATCATTTGTGGAATTGTTTAAGTATAATTACTTAATGAAAGTAATTAAAAGGATTAATTACTCAATGTAATTAATTAAATTAATGTGATTAGTTTAAGTTAATTAATTAGTTTAATTAATAATCATTGGATGATGGGTTAAGTATAATTACTTTGTGTAATTTATTAAGTATAACTAATTAGTAAAGTAATAAGTGGATAATTACAGGATGCAATTAATTGAAGAATGAAAGGTAATTTGGGTTTAATTACTTAGTGTAATTAATAAAGAAGGATAATTACTTAGTGGAAGTAATTTGTAATTAATTACTTAGTGTAATTAATCTAAGAATTGATTAAAGTTATTTGAAGATAATTAAGTGATGTAATTAATTAAGGGTAATTAATTACTGATTGTGATTAATCAAGGTTGATTAATGAATAAAGATTGATTAAAGATTAATAATTAAATATGATTAATAATTAATTAAGAAGTAATTAAGGAATCATTAATTGATGTAATTAATGATGTAATTAAGGATTGATTAATTAAAGGGTAATTAATCAATAATAAGTGATTATAAAATAATTAATTAAATATAATTAATTAAGGATGAATGTAATTAATTATAGTTAATTATTTAATGAACTAATTAAAGGTTAATTACTGTATTTGATTAAGAATAATTGTAAAAGTAATAAAAGGCTAATTAATTGAATGTAATTAAAGAGTAATCAATCGAGGATGATTAATTAAGATTAATGATTAGATGGTGATTAATTAATTGATTTGTAATTAATTAATGGTGATGTAAGCAAGATTTATGTGATGAAATTAATTAATTTAATTTATTTTAAATTAATCAGAAATGCAAGTAATTAATTTAATTCATTTTAAATTGATTAGAGATAGTGTGATTAATTAATCATTGCTTATGTATGGATGGATGATATTGATTGCCTTGAATGGTCTGAGATCTCAAATATTAGATAAATGATGTTGTGTGATATGGATGCTTTGGTTGAAGTATGATGATAATGTGAATTATCTATTTGTGATGATAATATGGATTATCTACTTGTGTGATATTGTGATTTATCTATTTGTGTGTATATAGATAATGAATTGAATTGTTTTAGACTTTAAAACAACTTGGACCTAAAGATGGCGTTTTGGATTTCGATGAGACAGGGATCGGGTTTCCGGATTTGGATATCCGAAAACCACTTCGATCTAAATTAACGATAGGTTGTGAATCTCAAGTGAAGATGAAAATTCAGAGTGCAAGGGTTATCGTCGTTAACTTTGAGGGTGATTCCAAAATGAGTGTAACGAGATAATGCCTTCGGTTTCGTTCGAACCCGGAACGAACTTGTATGGATTGAATGCTTTCAGAACATCGTCAGGTGGACGATGAGCATTCTAAGATAGATGTGTTCTATAAAGGTAATCGTAGCCTCAAGTCTCATCAACCGGGAATGGCTAAAATAGGGGAGGTGCAGCAAGGCTAAGTGAGTCGCACTCAAGTAGGACAAGGTTTTCTCCTGTCTAGAAGTCTCTTTTATTCGGCTATGTGGGGCAGTTGATTCGCGACAACTGCCGGAGTTGTCTTGTTCGGGACTGTCCAGTAAGGGATGGTTCTGGGCTTGTGTTGCAGAGCATTGGTAGTAATCCTCAGTATGGTGATCTAGGCCCCGTACTGTGACTGGCGGTACCCCAGTATCCCTGCTATTGATGGAAACCCATTCTTCCTACATGCCCTTACAGTTTTGATTATATTACCCACTTTGTGGCTAGTATGCTGGAATTTAATCATGTAACAATTTCAGCTATTTCTTATTTATTTGAAAACTCTAGACCCTGTTATAATATCACTGGATTTCCTATCAAATGTTTTGGTTAGCGTAAGGTAAAAACTTACCAATGTTTGTGTGTGGGAAGTCTTACGTGATACCTTTTGTTTTCGAAGGTTTCCAAAGTTAAGCAAATTTAAACCGTTTACTCACACCAGACCCATGTCTGACCCAAATGTTTATTTTCTGTTTTATTAAACTCTTGGTTACTCATATTATGTATGAGTAGTCGAGGGATTCAAGTTAGCTTTGACGAATTTCTGAAGGAGATTTGAAGCAGGAGGCTTTAGCGTATAGATATATAGAATTTTCGCTGTGATGATGTATTGTATTGATGTACTTGAGTTGTGTGATAGACAGAAATTTGTAACTGTCTAGTATGTGTTGTATAAGCTGTGTAACTCTGATAGATGTTGTATGTTATGTAGTACTTATGTGATTAATATAATTTATTCGTTTTGCTGTTGAGATTCTGATTTTGTTTCTTTCTTTCTTCTCTATCTTTTCTCTTTTATATCCCTTTCTTTCTTACTCATGATGCGTCTTTCTGGGAAGTGAAAGACGGGTCGTGACATTGGGGTTAGTATCACGGTCAACTCGGGTCAACTCGAAGTCAAAGTCTCTGGCCAGAGCAGTTCGGTTAATAATAACTGTAATTATTAAACCAAGGACTTTGTGTTTGGACTATAGAGTTGAATATGAATGATATTGGAAAACTTGACCATTATCAAATTCTATAAGTCCAAAGTGATAATTTTGACGAAGAGAATTGGTGTGAATAAAAGCCATATACTCGTAATGCTTAGTAAAGAAAAATTGGATTTTATCGAAGCCAAATATGCGATAAATTTGGCCAAAATGTCACACCACCTGTTAAGTGGCATGTGAACGTTAATATTCAAATAGTTTGATATTAATCCCTAACTAAATTTACACCCGACTAGTCATACATCCGAAACGATAAATTCCCCATTGACCAAACGGTTTAAATTAATTTCTAATTTTTATAAAGTAATTAAATCAATTAATATTTATGAAATATTGATTATAAAATTTGATTATGATTTAACGAATAAATATTATTAAATATACTTATAATAGTTATAAATATATCAATCGATATACAATATCGATAAGCGATTAAATGGATTTAATTGTATAATATATTTCTTAGGCTTAAATGTGTTGAAGGCCCACTATACGGCTTGTTATTTTCGGCAGCAAACACGGGTATAAACAGCTCATTTTTGGGTAAAGGCTACTTGATTTTAGATGGCTGAGATTAAAGGAGAACTAGTATGAGATGGTATCCACACTTTTCTCCTTTCTATACACTATACAAGCATTTTTAACCAAGTTTGATCGGTATCTTTTTTGCTACCACCTCTTTTATTCCTTGCTGGCCAACAATCACTACTCCCTCCATTTCATCAAAATCAAATGTAATTAAATTCGATCGCTATTGGATAACTGGTAGTAGCGGTTCAAGGACTAGCTTTTTGTTAAACCAGAAATAGTTTCAAGAGGCAAAAATATCTTTTCATGGTGGACTTCAAGGCTTTGGAACTAATGTATAATTTTAATTAAAATACAATTATCAATACACAATTATAATATTTTATTATATATACATAGTACATAGGTAGTCAAGTGACGATTCTGATATGCAAGTAATATTATTACAAAGTTGTTTGGTTGTATGTATGTGTATATATTAATTTTTTATCAAATATACATCAGGCCAGTACGGCTCAAAATAAAAAATATATTATATTTTATCAAATTAGTATACATATGATTGGGGTTTTTAGGCTCAGGGAAAAAGTTAGAGAAAAATTTAGTTTCAGAGACAAGAAGTTTGTATTTTAGGCTGAAGGACACATTTTAGTGTAAATCACAGAATGATAGTTGCAACTATCATTTTCTATTCACACTAAATGTTGTCCTTCAGACTAAAAAACAAACTTGTTGTCCCTAAAACTAATTTTTTTTTTCAACTTCTTCCCTATGTCTATTTTCCTGTATATTATTTAATTGATACATATAGTTTATAACTAAATACATCATACTTTAATAAAAGATAGTCGTATAACTTTATATATGAAGAAAATTAAAAAAACAATAACTTTCGACAGCGAATAAAATATTTTATTATTATTCAATACTTTTTAAATCAATTTATATTACATAAATAAATTATATTACTTCAAATATGTGAAAAATATATTTTATAAATAATAAAATTAAAAGAAGCTTATGACCAAAAAATTATAAAATAATATTTTTTATTTTTAAATTAATTTTCTAATTTCGATCGAAAATAAAAAAATCATTTTAAAATAATTTTTAAACCAAAAAAATGTGGAAAGTGTTTTCAAAGTATAAGATATCATTTAAGATTTTGTAGAATTTAAAATTCAAAATAAAAATTAGAAATTAATTTTTAATTAATATTTAAACACTTTTTGCATACATATTTATATAAAATATATATTAAAATAAAAAAATATGTGTGTGATGTATGTATGTATTTACAGAGCCGTGCACAAGACCTAGGAAATTATATTTATCAGAATATTTTATGAATTTTACTTATATATATATACACACATTCGTTATTTCATTATAAATATATTTGTATATAAATATTAAAAAAATTCTTTTCATTGTACTTAGATATACATACATATATATTGCTTACGTTTAAAAAATATATTTTAAAACATTTATAAATAATTTCTTTATATTTATATAAATTTATTATGTAATATATGTATATTTGAAATGAATATTTTATACATATAATTATATATATGCACTTGTATACTTTTATAAAATTATTTAAACAAAACTTATATATACATACACACACACACACAATTTACATATAAATAATAGTGTATTGAATATACCTGCATTTTGAAAATATTTATTTGTAGATTGGATGAGCTAACGTGTATGTTGCGATGCAAACTCCAACATCCATACACGAACATGTTTATACATTGCAAGGATTGATATGTTACACATACACATACACATACACATATATGTGTATATGATACATACATATATATACATATATATATATATATATATATATATACCATAAAATAAATTAAATAAACTATATATAATTTATAAATTTAAATAAAATTAAAGATTTTATTTGAATGAAATTTTGGAACGTTCTAAATATATTTGACTTCATAGGCTCAAAAAAGATCCAATAAGGAAATTTTTATGGAATTCACTCATAACTTTCGCTGCGGACCGACCCAATTCTAATATGTCATACATTCTTTGTTTTCTTATTCTCCTTTTCAATGTTTAATGACACTATTGATGTACAATTTAACATGCTTATATTATTACCTTGTTCACTATTTCATTGTTTCAACACAATAATTGAATATAAAATAAACTATTTTACGTTTATCCAAGATTCTTCGGCTCCAATAATTTGAGTTCGTTTTAATTATTCAAATATTTACATATGTTGATTAATTTTTGTGTAGTATTATTCTTCTTTATCAAGAATGCTCAATTTTTTTTTCCAATGATTTTAATTTCATGTATACTAATATATAACAAGTTATCTAGGAATTTAACATCTTTTGATTCGTAAGAAAAATGCGTTCTAATATTTTATTGAAGATTGTGATTATCAAATTACCTAATCATATTCCATCTATAGTGGTGATTTTATTTAGAAAATTGATATATCAAGATGAAACTTTTGGAATATTTATACATGGAAAGAATGATGGATTTAGCGAAGGACATATACTATTTTTGATTTGGATATGCATCCCTTGCAAAGAAAATCGCTCTTGAAATTTTAATTAACATTTATGCAAAAAAGCTATCATTTCTTTTATTTGTGTGAATAATTATTTTAGTTGTTTGTTCACTAACAAATTGTTAAACAACAAATAGCAACTTGATATTTATTATGTCTTTTTATAATATACTTAAGGTCATCATCATCATCTATATAACGAAATTGCTTTGTGCTCACTAGGTCATAAATTTTATTGACTAAGGACGGCTCAGATCTATATTTAAAAAAAAATCAGACGGATCACCTTCATCCACATAACATAGAACTGTATTTAGGTTAATTCCCATTTGCCTCCATGATCTTCACGATTCATCATCCGTAATCCTACCAAACCACCATTTCCACCCAATTCGGTTTCTCTTTCCTTCAACAATTCCTCCTCCACGACGATTGCTTATTATCTTTTCAAAGGCAAGTTCACACTTCGAAACCAAATTATCTCTTTTCTTTTTATGTGGTTCCTTTGAAGTTATACATTTTCTCATCAATAGCACCCAATAAAAGGTATTTTTCCCGTTTTCAATTCTCCATCTTCTGTTACTTATGCAAATTGTACACATTTCATTATAGTACTATTGATTCTAATTAAGAATGATGAATTCTAAATGTTTTCTGCTTCTACAGACCGTGTATAATTTTTGACCTGTGATTTTTTGTGGTAATGAGTTTTTATAAGTTGTTGTTGTTTATTTATGTTTAAGCTTTTCATATTACTGTGTTTTAGTACTAATAAGTTTGTATGCTTTGATGTCCATTGTTTTATTTGGTTTTAACTTCTCACTATATTTGTATGCGCACATATTATTCAGGAAAATGACCTATCTGCTACTGACTTAGTATACCTTCAATTGAATTATTTTACAGTACTTGACATATTTGTTCCAGTAAATACAATAAATGTTTTGGTTGACCTTTTGGTCTATGCTTGAGCTATATAAAAATAATTAATACATTTGCAACTTTTAAACATTTGGTAATAATATATTTAAACATTTGGTGATGTCAACTTTCTAAATTGAGATCATCATTATAAACTTCGGTAGAGGCTCAACTCATTATTGTACATATATGTTCGATGAAGTTGAAAAAAATTCTTCTTTTATTTATTTGTTGGGTGAAATGGTAAACTAATCCGTGAGGCTTGACCTGTGTAGTTAATGCCCTGCTATTACCCCGCTACAACCCCGCAATATCTCATAGCGGATTTCTACCGCAACGATTTTTTCATATAGCCCCAAAATATAGCATTTCCGCTTTTATCCCCGCTATTTCCGCTATATCCCGTTATTCCCGCTATATTTTACTATTTCCGTTATATCTTCTTTAATAAAATGAATTAAAAAATTGCATTTATACATTATAAAAATAATGAAACTAATTTAT
This sequence comes from Allium cepa, assembly GCA_030765085.1. Taxonomy (NCBI): domain Eukaryota; kingdom Viridiplantae; phylum Streptophyta; class Magnoliopsida; order Asparagales; family Amaryllidaceae; genus Allium; species Allium cepa. The sequence goes on from CM060931.1 coordinate 819,639,363, forward strand.
TTGATTTAATTTTTAATATATTTTCAGAAATGAAAATACTCTAATATTCTACTAAATTCAATTATGATATATAGCAGTTTTACGTTTATTTAAAGTATATTCGCATATGTTTCTTGTTTAAAATCATTTATCTATTAATTATAATTCAATTGAATGATAATTTTTAATTTAATTACCATTTATATATTTGTAAAAACATTAAGTACGAGTTTTATATGCTATTTTAGAGCTATCCGCTATATCCTGCTATATCCTCGTTGTATCCCCGCTATGACTTTTTGCATCTCCACCGCTTTGAATCTGCCGAGCGCTTTAACTGCATCGGGCTTGACAAATATCTAATTATCATACAGATGAAAATACATATCTTTAATTTTTTGTTATTAATTAATTTAATATTACTTTCATTAACAATTATTTCATAATTTATGCTATCATATATTCATGCATATGGCTTGACTTTCAGTACCTATGAATTACTTTTATTTTAGTTTGATTCTTAATTTATGCATATGTTCTACAAATGTAGTATTCAACATTTTATTCAGTTTCTCTTCTTTCTCTAGGCCTAAGTTGTATGTATGTACGTACTGTATTCTCAGAATAGAAGGCCGATAGAGACGAAAGATCCATTGACAAGCATGAAAACCAAATTGTCAACAATAATAAAGAAGTTGGAACCGACCAAGTACTACATACAAACTAGATAAATTGAAGGAAAGGATATTTTGAATTTTATAAACATGGAGTGACCAAACATTACAATATTTCCATATTGTGATGATACCATAATGGGTTCATTACAGGAGAGCCTCAACGAAGGCGATGAGGATTGATAAGGAGGTAAGCATCAATATTTTGTGTATTTGAAAGGTGCTACATTTTCCCCCCAAACATCACAAACTTGAATAGCTCATATGGTCACTCATTCTAAAGATACATTACTCAATTACAAACATCGTTGCTATATTATTTTGCACAAACAATTGCACATATTAGTTAATAAAAAGATTAATTTTCATCTTGCAATTTTGATGCAACTGATATATCATCAAAACATTGCATGCAATATTAGATTAAGTCTTCTTACCTTATACTCACCCTTCATCATTAAACAACAACGTTTTGACTTCATTTATCCGATCACCGTTCATTTTACAATCACCATTAATCGTTTTTTCAATAAGCAAAGTGACTTTTTTATATGGAATGCTAAATTACTAAGTGAGCTGTTTATGTTAGTACGAAGTTTGCATATCTTTTTTATAGTATTTGTTCCCGAACACCATTAATTTTATTATTTCATTAACAAGAAAAAAGATGTATATATTTTGGCATAGGAAACAACTAAAGTAACTACCAATCAAATCTGGCACACTAGCTCATAAGTGAATATCGATAACTAGAAAATATTTAATCATGGTATGCATCTAAAAAACCATGTTATTCTGTTATAGTCCTAATATACTGTTTTATAACAAAATATACTTTTTATTTCGTTTTTGAAAATTTTCTTTTGAATATGCTCTGACCGTGTTTAAGATCATTTTGCTTCCACGCATGTGCATCCACCCATTGCGGTAATCTTCAATTTGTGAAGGCAATGAGGGTATATTCAACTCAAAATTATTTTACAGTAAGTGCCCATAGTTTGTCTTTTTTCATGCATTGATCCCATACTGTAAATTTCCCTCTTTCGATCCAATTTCTGCTTTTCATTTTAAACCACGAGGATCGATGGTGAACATATCATAATATCCAAAAGTCCTACTTCCTTTCTATGAATAAAAGTATATAAAAATAAACTCATATATATTACTAATTACATTATTATTTCCTTTTGGTACAACAACAAGGTATTCCTCAAATTCTTACCAAATGAATTAAGTTCTGTATTTAGGGAATTTAGTTGGATTGGTAGTTCCATAAATTGAGATATGACTTGATAGAAGAAATTAGATACTAAGTTTTATTTTTATGTCCTTATCACATGCCAATTTAGATAATATTGTTTTCTTCAAATATCAATTTTGTACAGAAATAAATTAGCAGTTGCTCAAAAGAAAAGTGAGGAGAACTATGCATTACATTTTAGTTTTGATTATTTTCGTCATGGATCTTTATTTTAATGCAGCAATCAACTCTGGTATGGCAAAGTTGTAGTTTATAGAATTAGAAACAATTAACAATTATATTAAAGAGCACCTGTGCAAAGATGTTGGATAATCTAGTAGTATCTACAACTATGGTTCTTTCTTATGAGCAGCTAATGTATTTGACCATAGAAGAAGCTTTGGCTATGCTTATTACAATGATATCCACAGCGGATGCAAAGGTACTTACACTAAATGATATATAAACTAATATAGATTTATATATAGTATACCTTAACTAACTAATCTTTCCATTTTGATGAATGCATCTATCATCATACGTTCCCATTTCTCTAACTAACTAATGTTTCGCTCTTCAGTATGGGTTCTTCTCATTAATTTTTTTTAATTTTCCCGTTTTATTTTATTTTCTCCTCCATGCAGGTTTCGATAATGTGTGTAAATATTTCTGAAGATAAAGTTGGGAAAAATATCATGCATCCACTTGAATAAATGTGTAAATATCTATTGGACAAAGCGGCTTTGGAAACTTGGACTATTTTGCTTAATCATTTTTCTCCCTTTAGTATTAGTGCAAATCAGCCACTTGGAAATGAGTTAAATAATGATCCAAAGAGGTATAACCACTTCAATCTTAATTTACATCACATGCAGACGGCATGTTGGGTTGAGCTGGAAAAACAGGGAAAATCGTCAATTTTGGACGATGATGGAAAATGTGAGTATATCATTTTCTTTATTGTTTTTTCTCATACGGCCATATATTTGCTTTAGATCTTGATGAATGATAACCAACTTCTTTTTAAAACTTGATCAATCATTTTATAGGTTCTTTTGTATATGAATCCCTATTTGATGATAAAGATCTAATTGATTCGAAGATGTAAATGGATGTTTGATTTGAGCAATGGATATACCATTATGCGTACATATACGTAACTATCCCATCTTTGTTTTCAAAGTCATCATTTTCAGTATTTGACTTATGTGTATAACATCTAATCAATTGTTATTGGTGCATAAGAATGAAGAATGAGTAATTACCTAAGTTTATCACCAAAGTAAACCCAATTTGTTGAAATTTTCATTAAACTATGTACTTTATTTTGTGGTAAGTAAATATTTCAAACTTAGTTACAACGGAGCATTTTAAAATTTAAGCATAAAGTTACGCAGTTGCATAAATTATCATTTATTGGGTATTAATATGTTACTTCAACGTAAGGCTTCGCCTTCGGAATCAATTTTCTTTGGTCTTCGGCACATTAAATTATGTTAAACAACATATGGATCTTGAATAAAGTAATCGCTCCCCATAATTTTTCTTCACTTCGCTAACATATATTTTAAAGAGAGTACACAATTATAGAATTGCAGTGTTCCCAATGTTAATATATGTTTAAACATGCTGACTTTAAAATCATGTCAGGGTTAATGATTTTGGCACCTGACAAGATTTTGGCAGGGTGTTGACTTTTAAATTTATGTCTATTTAAGTGTTGGACGATTGACAATATTTTTCATGAATGGTTATTGAAATACAATGCTGACAAGAATCTAAATTACGATGTCATGTTTACTGTATGTTGTAGGTGATGATTGCACGGAAATAATTTGGACCTACAAAATGCATAGGCGTGGATCACCTTGCTGGCTAGCATTCTTAATATCCAATTTTGTCATCATACCTACTTTCTAATCGGTAACATGCAACTTATATGTTGAAACCAACAAAGAGCAGCAGTGGAGAGTATCATCGAAGAATAACAAATTTCGATATTATTTGTATTTTTTTATTTTCTGATCCGTGCCTACGTAACTTCCAGTTACATCAAAACGTACAAATGTCAAAAATGTACAATATGTTATTTGAATTTATATAGGAGTAAAAAATATACGAGGATATGAGTTTATGCACCAACATTTTGTTAAATCTTTTAAACACCAAGGAAGCTTCATAATTTATTACCAACTTCATATATCAGGGCCTTTTTATATATTGCTGGATTTTTAGACTTAAAGGAAAAAGTTGAAAAAAAATATAAGTTCATAGACAAAATGTTTGTTTTTTAGACTTAAAAGACACTTTTTAGTTTAAATTATAGAATTTAATACAGAGTTTTTTAATAATTTTTGCTTGTCTACAGAATTCAAATCTTTTAAAATTAATTTGTGGCATTTTAGAAATTAAACCTAAGGTACTAATGTTTTTAATTATACGTTTATGGTTGTTGCAGGAAGGCAATCGTGTGTTATGGTATTGAAAAAATTTATACCAAAAATAAAGAGTGAAACACCACACCAGCCCGAATCGAATCGATTGGTGCGCGCATGTGATGCTCATACATAGTGTGATGTTCATTCTCAACATGAAAGAAAAAATTGAATGCCGAAATGGCCTAACATTCTTTTTGAGAATTCTATATTTAGTTTGGATTACTCTACTTTCCTACTAGTAGAAGCCTCTGTCCACTTTTATCGTAGTTTTTTCAATAATTCAATTCTTTTTTCCGGTAGCACATGAGGGCTGACTCTACCGAACACTTATATGTATAGAGCATCTTACATTTAACGATGAGAACACATGGCGTTGTCTGGTTAATTTGTCTCTTTGTATTTTGAGAAAATTTCAAAACTACGACCCGCGACATGCTTTGACACTTATGTGAGATTTGATGAATCTCATTGTTGTAATATAAATTTTCTTTTCTTTTTTCTCCTTATTTTACACACTCTCTTAAATGATCGTTTGCCATTATTAATTCTTAAGATTCTTAATCTATTGAAATTTCAGGCAACAAAATTCTTTAAACTGATCCATGCGATATATATTTGTTTATGCTTCTAACTAGGCTCCTTACCATTATTTAGTTGGGTTCATCCGATTTCTACTGTCTACTATTTTTGTTTTGTCAGCTTTGGCTTTATATTGAACATGAGCCGACTTAGAAATAGACCTGTCAAAGTTTGACCCAACCCATTTACCCTACTTACAAATGGAATGGGTCAACCCATTTATGAATATTATAAAATGAGTTATGGTTTGGGTTGATCCATGTTTAAAAGGGTTATAAATGGATAACCCATTTATTAAAAGCATTATATTTTAATATAAATTTGAAAAATAAGTATTTTGAACATACATTATAATTTTTCATGGAGATTGACAGTTGTACTTAGAAAATAACAGGCTACCACATCCCTATATTTGAATTCCACCTGGTGCAGAAGCCGCTATTTTTTTATTCAGACTGCAATAACTTCTTCTTTTAACTAGGAAACATCAGCTGAAGGCTAAGTTTTCGAAATGTCACTTCTGGAAGAGTGAAGTGAGGTTCTTAGGCCATGTTATTTCTGGAAATGGAATAGCGGTTGATCCAGCTAAGGTGGCAGCAATCCAGGATTGGGTTAGACCTAAGAATGCATCTGATGTGAGAAGTTTTCTTGGATTAGCAGGATATTATCGTCGGTTTATTAAAGACTTCTCCAAGATAGCTGCACCATTAACAGGATTGACGAAAAAGAATCAGGTATTCAGTTGGGATGCTAAGTGTGAGCAAGCTTTTGGAACCCTGAAAGAGCGACTGACGAGTGCTCCTGTTTTGACTATTCCAAGTGGGAATGATGAGATGGTGGTTTACACCGATGCATGTGGTACTGGACTTGGAGCAGTGCTAATGCAGAAGAATAAAGTTGTTGCGTATGCAAGTCGACAACTGAAGCCGCATGAAAGGAATTACCCGACTCATGATTTGGAGTTGGCGGCGATTGTGTTTGCCCTGAAGATGTGGAGACATTACCTATTGGGAGTTCGATTCGAGTTGTTTACAGATCATAAGTCGTTGAAGTATCTTTTCTCCCAAAAGGATTTGAATCTTCGACAGCAACGATGGCTAGAGTTTTTAGCATCATATGATTTTGGTATAGCTTATACTCCGGGAAAAGGTAACGCAGTAGCTGATGCGTTGAGTCGAAGATATGCAGGATTGGGAGCCATGTTTTCGGAATGAAAGAGTCTCGAGTTTTTAGCTAGATTTGACTTCAGGCCCAGATGTGAATTGGAACCTGAAATGTTGGCAAACTTATCGATAAGGCCTACTCTTGTGGAAAGAATTGGCGAGAGCCAAAAACGAGATGATAAGATTGTCAAGATTATCGATGATCTGGAATCTGGACTGGAACCAGAGAAGGATAAAGGATTCGAAGTCGATGGAGAGGGTTGGCTTCGGAAGCAAGGAAGACTAGTTGTTCCCGATATAGATGAATTGAGAGATGAAGTTCTGAGGGAAAGTCATCACTCAAAGTTGACAATTCATCCAGGAGGAAATAAGATGTATCGGGACATGAAGAGAACCTATTACTGGGAAGGTATGAAGAAGGATGTTGGGAATTTTATTTCCAAATGCATGAACTGCCAGTTGGTTAAAGCAGAGCAGAAGAAGCCCAGTGGATTGCTTCAGCCATTAGAAGTTCCTACATGGAAGTGGGAGCAAGTGTCGATGGATTTTATCGATGGGTTACCTAGAACAAGAGCAGGAAATGAAGGAATTTGGGTTATAGTAGATCGTTTGACTAAGAGTGCAAGATTTATTCCTGTTCGATCAACTAGGACTGCATCGAAGTTGGCAGAGTTGTATGTTAAGTGGATAGTTCGATTCCATGGTATTCCGAAGAGTATAGTGAGCGATCGAGACCTATTGTTCACTAGTGGATTTTGGAAGAGCTTTCAGGAAGTTTTGGGAACCGAGTTGTGTTTGAGTACAGCATATCATCCCCAAACAGATGGTCAGACTGAGAGAGTCAACAGAGTTTTGGAAGATCTCCTCAGGGCATGTGTTTTGGATTTCGGAGGATCATGGGAAGATCATCTTCATCTGGTGGAATTTGCGTATAATAACAGTTACCAGTCAAGCATTGGTATGGCACCGTATGAAGCGCTGTATGGAAGACCGTGTAACTCTCCGACATGTTGGTTGGAAACTGGAGAAAAGCTAATACTTGGGCCAGAGATGATTCGTCAGACTACGGATTGTATAGAGATCATTCGGCAACGAATGAAGGCAGCCCAAGACCGCCAGAAAAGTTATGCTGATAAGCGTCGTAAGGATTTGGAATTCGACGTAGGTGATATGGTTTTAGTGAAGATTTCTCCACTGAAGAATGTTGTCCGATTCGGGAAGAAAGGGAAATTGACTCCGAGATTTGTTGGACCATTCCCGATCATCGCGCGAATTGGAAAGCTCGCTTATAAATTGGAGTTACCGAAAAAGATGGCGGGTGTGCACAATGTTTTTCATGTATCTTATCTACGGAAGTATGTGCACGACTCGAATACAGTAGTTTCTGCTGATAGCTATGAAGATTTAGAGGTTGATCCAGTTGTTAGAAGACCTCGTAAACCGCTTCGTGTTGTTGAAACCGACACGAAACAGCTTAGGAGGAAGACGATTACGTTGCTCAAGATACAATGGAGTGATGATGTTAACGACTGTACATGGGAGGAGGAAGAGAGGATGAAGGCAGCTCATCCTGAACTCTTCAAGGTATAGCCCTAAGGTGTCGTGACATCTCATGAATTTGTAACTTGATCCGATCTTAGAATTCTGCATGCTAGGCTAGAATTGGATGCATGGTTTGTTGATTGCTGTGGATGGTAGGCATGCAGAATAGTTTTGGTTGCTCTTGTTTGTTTGGAATTTCGGGGGCGAAATTCCTAAGGGGGAGAGAATGTAACGACCCGTATTTTACGTGTCGATATATCATAGAATTATTAGGTCGTTAGTTTTGTTTATGTCATCCATAGCTTAAGTCGTATGGAAGTTAACTCGTGTAGAGATTAACTCGGTGGGAAAACTTAGGTCGGTATTCATGAGTCGTAGACGACCTAAGGGGATACGAGTTAAGGAATAGGTTGTTAGCGAGTTGGTAATTGGAGTAGGTTAATATGTTGCGACCTAAGATAGCTAACGAGCTAACGGGTTAAGAACTGGGCGAGTTAAGAAGTTAACGAGTTAGTGGGGTTCTTAAGTCGTAGACGACCTATGGGTTAGGAGGTAATGACCTATAGAAATTATTCGAGCTAGCATGCTAGCGAGTCAAGAGAGGCAGCGACTTACGAGTTAACGGGTTACGGCCTATATGTTGCAGCGACCTTAAGGAGTTAGGTCGTAGACGAGTTAAGCCTGATAGTTAGGTCGTTTGGAGGGTAGGACGTGTTATAGTTTAGGTCGGCCGAGTGACCTATAGGGATTAGCGACTTAAGGTTTTAGTACGACCTAAATAGGTGAGCGACTTATAGGTATTGAGCGACCTAAGGGTTGGACCAACCTAAGGTAGTTAGCGACCTAGGGCAGAGCGACCTAGGAGATGATGGCTTGGGGTCATTCTAGTTAGGTCGTGAGCGACCTATGTTTGATACCGTGTAGTAGTTAGGTCGTAGGAAGGTGTTAGTGTTAGGTCGGCAACCAGTTAGGTCGCTAGGTCGCATGAGTCGTAGGTCGTTGAAGCTTAGGAAATAGCGTTAGGTCGCTAAGTTGGTTGTGTCGATAGGTCCTTAGGTCGGGGATAGTAGATAGGTCGTAGGTCGAGATGTTTTTAGGTCGTGAGCGACCTAATACCGTGCGACCTAAAAATCAGCCTATAAATAGAGGCGCCTATCTCACTATTTTGGCACCGGTTTTTGAAGCAACGAAGTGCTGCCATTTTGAGAGCTCGACTACAACATTTCTTCACTTCTTTTCTCTACTCTAATCTTGTGCTAACATCCATCCAAGATCGAAGATCCAAGAGCCAAACTTGAAGATCTTCATCCAACGAAGTGAGATTTCATCGTTTCAAGCGGGATTTCGACAAATCAAGCTTGAATCTTTGCTGTCCAGATCTGAAACGTATTTCTTTTGGGTTGTTTTGGAGATTCGGTGAGTGGTGGTTGTCTCTCACGCGGACCCAAAGGAGTATATTGGTTTGGTGGTTTGTTGGAGTGTTGTAGATAGCGATTTTATGCATTTTTCTTTAGATCCAAGTGTAGATCCATTACTTATGAAGATGTTTACTTATGCAAGTTCATTCATCAAGTTGTAGAGACAAAACCCATGATTTATATTTGTTAGATCTATGCTAAAAACCCATGATTCATGCATGTTAGATCTATGCTCATTTATTTACGAAATTGCCATTGTAGTTATAAATGCCTATTTAGACCATGTTTGATTATTTGATTGCTTAAACTAATGATTGATTTGATTGATTGCTATGTATGTTAGTTGATTGATAGTTAGATCTAGACAGGATGGTCAATGGTGATTCAAAAGCCAAGAGAAAGGCTCTTGAATTGGAAAAGCTGCTGTTGGCATATGAAGCGGATGTGGAAGCTCATATGGATGGATTTGATAGGATGAAGTTTTGCTATGATTAGAGGAAGCGGAACATGATATCGAGATGGGACTTTGCTATGATGCGTTGGAGCAAAGCATGATGTGAGATAGTCTTGGTTTAATCCAGGCAGGGATCATTCCAAGCATATTGATAACTCGAGGGATGGTTCGAGTTGGTTGATAATGGATTGCTCGAGAGGAAGCTTGGGCTAGTATGAGAGTAGTCGTCGAGGAGGATGACTAGGAGGCTTGGACTTCATCGTTGTTGAAGGTTCTAGTAAACTCAAAGCAAGAGTACATGGGGCGCCCAAAACGACTACAGGCAGGTGGTCGGGACACCCAAAAGACTACAGGCAGGTGGTCGAGTACTCTGGGCAGAGTAGGTGAGTCCTAGGCACGGGTCACGATGACGTGCGGTGTTTGTCTAGAACCGGGGTTACCATTAACCCTTGACTTACGGCTGAAAGAATGTGCCCGTCACTCAATTAACGGTGGTATCGAAGCAAAGATAACAGTGATAGCCAGAGTCATGGATGTATGGTTGTATCATCATTCGGCCTGAAGAGCGGTGTTTTCTGGGTGCTTATCTGATCTTGGTTTAGGCCTTGGGGGTTTGTATTTAGAAAACATCGACCTTGACTCGAGTGATTATTGCTTTACTTTAATTATCTGTGTTGCTATGCTTGCTTCTCCTTAGGGTGTGTCCGGGGGCTATCACTGTAGAAAGTGGTGGAGTGGGATGGTTGGGTTCCTATTCCTTTTTATCCTTTATGCTCTTTTGGTATGTTTGATAGCTGATTTACTGCTCACTAGGACTTTGTCTGACTCAAGGTTTTATGTCTCCTCTTATTACCTTGGGCTGTTCATCCATGTTGGGATGGGCAGACTAGGTAACAGGTGACAGGTGCTGTTCTTGGAGATTTACGCTGATGATGACGAAGACGAGCTGGAGGCTTTTGCATATTATTTTCTTATTATATGTACTGGGTGTTCCGCTGCTGTATTTGTTTTGAGTGCTTTGTAGTGAGGCTTGATGTATTGACTTTCAGATGCTTGTATCAAACTTATATGAAGTCTATATGATGGTTTTCTGTTATGGAGCTTCACTATATATTTCTCTATTGTATTTTGTCCATGCGCTGTGAGTTATACGATAGAGTTCGATGTTTTTACCTTACCCTGACAATCGTCCATGGCTGCCTGGCACACTTTCAGCGTACTATTTCCTTGTTTCGGTGCAGGAGTCATGGGCGGTCGTCACAGAAGTGGGACTATATATCAATGGATTTCATTAACGGCTTAACTCGAACAAGAAAGGAAAGTAGGCGTATGGGTTATCATAGATTGATTGATCAAAAGTGCATACTTTACTCCGGTAAAGCCGCAAGGACTGCCTCAAGCCTTGCAGATATATACATAAAGCAGAATATTCATTTGCATGGAATTCCGAGCAGAATAGTAAGCGAATGGTATCCCATTTTTACTAGTCAGTTATGGAAAGCATTGTAGACATCTTTCCGAACGAAGTTGAGTTTAAGCTCCGCCTATCATCCCCAGACCGATGGCAAATAGAAAGAGTGAACCGAGTATTAGAAGATCTTCTGAGAGCTCGCGTCTAGATTTGGAGGTTCATGAGAAAATCATCTTCATTTGGTGGAATTCTCTTATAACACCAACTACCAGGCAAGTATTAACATGGCCCCTTATGAAGCTTTATATGATCGTCTATGTAGGTCACCGACATTTTGGATCGAAACCAGAGATCGGTTGGTATTTGGTCCTGATATGATTCGTGAAGCCTCGGAGAAGGTAGATATGATTAGGAAGAAGCTAAAGCAAGCTCAAAGCAGATAAAAAGTTACGCTGATCAAAGGCATAGAAATTTAGAATTCTCGGTCGGAGATTTGTATTTTTAAAATCTCTCCATGAGGGGAGCAGTAAGATATAGGAGGGCTGGAAAGTTAGCACCTCAATATATTGGACCGTTTTCCATTCTTAAACAGATTGGTCCACTAGCCTATCGAATGGATAACCAAAAAGGTTGTTAGGTGCGCACAATGAGTTTCATGTCTTCCATTTACGAAAATATGTGCATGGCCCATAATTAATTGTAAAGACAACTTCCCAAAAAGATTTAGAAGTAGAGCCAAACATGACAGTTATAAGACAATCAATTCGAATCATTGATCGTGATGAGAAGCAGTTGCGGAGAAAAGTTGTGAGATCAGTTATAGTTCAATGGAGTAGTGATGTTGAAGACTGCATTTGGAAAACTGAGGATAGAATGAGGAAAGCTTATCCAGAATTTAGAATTAATGTGTAGTTTGTGTATTGTATCAATGTAGTGAACTCACCACTTATGATATGATCGCTTATCATATTTCATCATACATAATATCTGTTCTTTTAAGGCATCTTCTTCTTGCGTTAATTTTGGGATGAAATCCTTTAAGGGGGGAGAATGTAACGACCCGTAATTTTCACTTTTATTTGGGATATTAATTAACTTTAAATTAAATAATTGTTTTATAAGATAAATAGTTCATTTCAAATTATTATATAATGATAAGAAATTTATTTTCAAGTTTTGATTACATAAATAAATAATTTGATTAAAAACTGAAAATATGACCGGAATTCGAATTCTGGATTCAACGGTTTGGCAAATGGAAATGATTTTAAGTAGTAGCAACCTTGTTTAAATACACACACACACATATACATGCACACAAACACACATAAGCTCCTTATGTATAAACAAATGCATCTTGAAAAAGAAAACTCACCATTAATCGCTAATGAGAAGACAAGCACATGGGAGGGATGTAGGCTAGGGTGTGGGTTCGGCCGAAAGTAGGGGGAGTGGTGTAGCACATGGGTGATGGGAGATGTGATGATGATGTTGTTAGATATTTTTTTGTTCAAAAGTCTATAAATAGCACCCTACACCCTCTCATTTCTTCACACCAAATTCTCGAGTTCTTCTCCTTCTTCACAAGCTTATTAATGCTTACATCACCTCCATTTCTTCTTCAAAATATTTCTCCGACACAACGAAGCTCTGCTAAAAATATATACTTGAAATATACCACCTTAGTTCAAGTTCAAAGCAGTGATCTACATCCATTTCTCCATCTTGGCCATGTTCATCTAGGGCCACCATCACCTCATCGAGCACTTGTAACCATCCCTATAGAGGCCGATCTCCTTGAGCTTTGAACCAGTAAAATAAAAGCGTTAAAATTTAGAAAACGGATTGCTATGTATATGAGAACAACAACGTACCTTTTACAAATAATTTCTATGATGATATGATATGTTATTTTTTTTATATACTTGTTACATTGCTTGATCATCATGTTTTAGATGTTGATTATATGCTTTCTTGATATGGAAATGATTCAAGGTAAAATGCATGTCGAATTTACACAAAGGAATCACTTCCCTTTACAAATGTTAATCCATCGTTTCTACAAAATTTTAATGCGTTTTAAAGGTTGATAATTAATGTGGTGCAAATTTTGATTATGGATGTGAGAATAGCATCCACATATGAAGAACCAACGTTCAGAAGTATATGGGTATTTTAGGAAAGAAAATTGTAGTATTTAAAAATAGGGATGTAATTTATATCTTTTTTTGGGTAGGATGTTTTGCGTATTAAGTTTGATTTTATATATTATCTTTCCACATGTGAGATTCTAGTATTTTTGTTCTCCTCTTCTTGTTCATTTTTTTTTCTTTTTTTCTTTTATTCTAACATTTTGTATTTTCGATACTTAGGTGCTCGACACGTGAATACCGTGGATGTATTACCATCGACTTTCGGGGGTCGAAAAGGCGACCGTTGCATAGCATTTTGTACATTAAGATAATTTTATCTATATATTTTTAAGAAGCTAATATTTTTTTTTCAAATAGCTTAATTCATTTACTTTCTGTTTATAAGCTAATCGCAAAGAAAATGAACAAATGCATAACAAAAGGTAACTAGAAAAACATAGCTTTGGAAAAAAGATGGATTTGCTCGTCTTTTTGTTTAAATTTGACAAAAATAAGGGAAAATAATGCGATCGGAATTTTTTTTAATTTGTCAATAGCTTGAAGAATTATTTTGTAATTAAACTATCACCAATAAATTAGTTATGCTTTGTAGTATTATTGTTCGTTATTAGTAATATCATTGAATGTGGTAAAGTAAAATTTCTTATTCTGTGCTGAACCTTTTTTAATTTAAATGTTTAGGTTTTCCGCACATAAAAACAAAAACATGTAGCCTTTCCATACACAGAGATAAATTCATTTCTTTTTATTCGAAAGATTAATTTGCTTCTATACAAAATTAATGCAACGCCTTTGTTAAAATTATAATTACATCTGCTAGTTTTAATTTAACACCAACTTTAAATTTACAGAAATCTACCTCTCACTTCATGTAATAATAGGGATATTACATTTATGTTTTGTTCTGATATTTGTAATACTACATGTGTTATACGATAATGCATGTGTTATATGATACTGCATGTATGGTACGATACAGTTGATTAAAAATTTATACATCAAGGGTTCCAATTCTTTTCAAGACTAAAATCCATGGACCATGATAAACACCTATCTCCTTATTTCACTACAAAATAGGCTTGGTTTAGTGACGACCACTAGCAATGACTTGTGACGACTAGAAAAGGCGGCCGTCGCTAGCCATCGCCGGCCGTTACCAAATGCGGGTTATACAGGCTCGTCCAAGAGCAGTTTTCTTCACTTTTGCTCTCACTTTCCCCAAATTTTCTGCTGAGCTTTCACTCCACCCGCCTCCAACCGCCTCCTGCCGACGCCAACCACCTCCAAAATCCATCACCGCTCTCTGGTGCTGCTTCGTTCCCTCCATCTTCTTCGATTTCTCAATTTCTAGGTATAATCTCTAAACCTTAATTTCTAAAAATAATTTTATTATGGGTTTGAATATGTTAGAATAATTGATATTAGATGATGGTAATAATTTATTAGTTGATTCGGGGATTAAATTAAAACCCTTATTTAGAAAATCAGTTGATTATGGAGTTGAAATTGATGATTATTATGAATTAGTTGATGATAACGGTTTGTTAGTTGATTAAGGGAAGTTAATAAGTTGTTTAATTATTTAACTTGTAAACAAAAATTAGGGTTGATTTGAAATTTGAAAATTAGTTTGTAATCGTTGATTAATATATGCTTACTAATAAGTGTACAACATTTGCTAAGTGTGTTATAATTATAAGTTTTAGTGGTTAGTATAAAATAGTAAGTTAAAATTTTAGTTTACAAAATAGTTAAGTTAACATTTTAAATTGTTAACTGAATGTTGAAATAAGATTTAAATTTTCAAATTTATTAAATAAAATGTTTAAATACTTTAATGAATTATTAAATTTTGAATAGAGCATAACAACAACAAATATTCTAGTGAAATGGATTATGTAAAAAAAATTAATCAACGAGTAGGACAACAACAAATAATTCTAATGAAATCGATTTTGTAAAAAAATTAAGAAATGAAGATAACAACAACAAATATTCTTTTAAAATTGATTTTATAAAATGTTAAGAAATTAACATAATAAGACAAATATTGTACTACAATCAATTTTTTTTTTAAAAATTAGTAATGAATATAACAACAACAAATATTCCACTAAAATCGATTTTGTAAAAAATTAAGAAATGAATATAAGAATAGTTGAATGAATTATAAAATACACTTTAAATTTTTAGATTTAATTAATAAATTTTTAAATAGTTGAATGAATTGTAAAATGTGCTTTAATTTTTTTAATCTCTTAGAGAGTTTTTGGCCCTGTCTGACAAGTGTTGTATATGATCATTATATGGATATTCGTTTTTTAACAGAATGGACATCTATATTCGTCTGATATAATATTTGTCGGATTTGTCTCTGTATTGGACAAGTTACAAACATAATACAGTAATTACATTTTGTAAATCATTTCATTTTAAAAGGTATATAAAATTTCGACAAGACTTCCTTTTCGTTCCCTGTGTAAACGCATTTGTGTACGATACAGGGATCAGAAGGGAAGTGCTGCCGAATATTGTTGCATCGTTTAATCTGAAATGATTTATAAAATGTAATTACTTTATTATGTTTGTAATGGGAAGTAGGATGACTGACCATCAAAGTCAAAACTAATGAATTAAAAATTTAAAAATAAAGTGAAGTAGTTATTTGAATTTTCTACGATGGTGAAGTGTTTACAATGATGAAGTGTTGAATATTATTCCTACATTTGAACTGTTTACTTGATCTTTCTAACATATATTTTCAAATCAGGAAAAATGATCGATTATTTTCTCGACCATAGTTGGATGTATGAAGTCAAAACTGGTAGGAAAGGTTCAATAAAGGAAATTTTCTGTAACGGTGTATACAAATTTATTAGATTCGCTAAATCTAATAATTGGAACAATGAAGAAATTCGTTGCCCATGTAGTAAGTGCCAATATTTGAAGCATTGGATGTTAGATATAGTTGAAGTACATTTGTATGAATATGGCTTCGTGCCAAATTATTATTTCTGGGATCGTCATGGAGAACTTGTTGAACCTACACCTAATCCTGTAGTGTTAGAGGAGATAATATTTGTGACGCCCCACCTCTATACCCACGCTAGCCAAGAACACTACGGTGTAATGTTGTCGACTAGCACGGAGAATAAGGCTGTTGAGGAGTGACCATCCGTGTAATTGCTTTGTGCGAGCATCGATATGTCAGATAGTATAGC
Source organism: Allium cepa (assembly GCA_030765085.1). Classification (NCBI taxonomy): domain Eukaryota; kingdom Viridiplantae; phylum Streptophyta; class Magnoliopsida; order Asparagales; family Amaryllidaceae; genus Allium; species Allium cepa. The sequence continues at coordinate 819,655,635 of CM060931.1, forward strand.
ATGCAATTCTTTTCAAGTGGAAATCCGACATGCCGACACAAACTCAAAGCTACTACACAGTGGCTATAATATGTTCGGAAACAAATATAGAAGTAAACATAACATAAATCAGTCACAGACAATTCATATCACAAAGGCGGAAATAGATATGAATATAACACATGAAAGTGTTCATCAGAGTAGTGGTCAAAAAGATCCACAATAATACAAAGAGTAGCAACACGTGCTAGACAAAAGAATAAGTATACATCATAGAGTCTGTATCTCAAATGTATACAACAAAAAACTACTAAACTAAAGTAGTTAGCCAAAAGTCAGAAGATGGTTCCAGATAGAAAGCCATGAGGAAGCACCTGTAATATCTCAGTCTGACCTGAGTATTATTTAAGAAGAAAATAATAAACGGATCAGTCTAGCTATAAATATCAGATGAAGTGATATATAATAAGAGATATGACATAAACATATAATAATCACAATGCCAAGCTGTGATAAATAAGTAATTGAAAATCAACAAGAGATTAATCAATATCACAATAATCTACTCAAGATAAAAAGGAATGTCATACTCCAAATTTCATTCACCAAGCCACAATAAATGACATATATATCAATGCCTATCGTAAAAGTTGGTGAAACATAAATTCCAGAAATCAACACACGAAATCCAGAAATCACAATAAAAAGGATGGCCAATCCCAGGAAAATGAGCTCCTTCTGACAGGGTATAGTCCCCCATTGCGGACATTGAGCCGAAGCTCCTCCTGGTGAGTCGAAACTCCTCCTGACAGGGTATAGTCCCCCATTGCGGACTTTGAGCCGAAGCTCCTCCTGGTGAACCGAAGTTCCTCATGACAGGGTATAGTCCCCCATTGCGGACATTGAGCCGAAGCTCCTCCTGGTGAACCGAAGTTCCTCGTGACAGGGTATAGTCCCCCATTGCGGACATTGAGCCGAAGCTCCTGCTGGTGAACCGAAGTTCCTCGTGACAGGGTATAATCCCCCATTCCAGACATTGAGCCGAAGCTCCTCCTGGTGAACCGAAGTTCCTCGTGACAGGGTATAGTCCCCCATTGCGGACTTTGAGCCGAAGCTCCTCCTGGTGAGCCGAAGCTCAATAAAAACGACGTACAGTCCTCCATGGGGACAAAGAGACATCGCACAATGCTAGTCTAAACCATAAAATGATCGTCATGATCAAAGAGAAGTGTCGATTACAGTAAGCTAGTGAATATATGAGCTTAGCTTCATGTCCCATAACCACTAGCTTAACTTAAATATTTACGAACGAATTGTAGATCTCCACTAGAAAATTATCACAAGAGATTCAATCGAACAAGTCCAAGAATTAACCGACGAAGTAAACGCAAGCGTTTCATACCACTTGTTTTACTAAGTCGTTTAATTAGATTTCTCATACGACTGAAGTAAAGGCTTGTATATACTAATAGATTGGAAAATGGTTTTATAAACAAATTTGGTATTAAAATAGCATTGAAATCGTTTGAGGAAAGAGTTTTGATATTTACTACTAGTATAGAAAACCTTTATATTTTAAAGTGACAAATCATAGAAGTGATTGTAGAAACAATCGGGCATAAAAATTCACATTCGAAGACGTGAATAAAATCCAAAGAAATTGATATAAAATCCATCAAAGTGGATATATCTAAAATTCCCAAAGAAAAGGTCATCAAAGTCGATAATAAATGACAACAACAAAAGGGAGACAACACGAATCGATTAAAGTTGGATATTCAAACGAATTAGCAAAATAGGCTAATCTGGCAAATTTGAGCAGGTCGGTCGACCGGACTCCCTGAGTCGGTCGACCGAACCAGAGGTAGGAATGTGCTCGGGGAACCAGGTCGGTCGACCGAACCAGGGGGGTCGGTCGGCCGAACCAGAAACAGAGAAGTGCATAGCACATTTGGAAGCAGGTCGGTCGACCGAGCCAGGGGGTCGGTCGACCGGACCTGTTTCCAGCCTTTTCCCTGCCTATTACAAATGAGGTTCAATCTTGACCAAATTGCATTCGCACGAGCAACGGCGCTAAGGGTTTATGCCAATCGACTACCCGGCCCTATAAGCTCCTCGATGCATCACCAAAAACATGTTCAAATATCAAAGTTAGGATTTTTAACGAATTGAACTCAAAACACTAAAAATTGGAATATTCACAAAAGCAATCCAAATCAAAATCAAATGCACATGAATAAGTGTTAGGAATTCATACCAAACAATAGAAGAGAATTATAAGCATAGATGTGAGATTAAAAATCTCACATTTGAACTAAAATTTATGAAGATGAAGCTTGAAAGCAAAGGGGAATCAACCACACTTCAATCTCAACACAAGAAGCTTGAATCTAAGCTTAAACGAGAAACATTTCCTAAATTAGGTTTAGGAAATTTCTGAAATCAAAGAGAGAATGTGTTGGAGAAGAAGAAGAGGAAGCTTACCAATGGGTTCTCTTGAACTTTGGAGCTAGGAGATGGATTTGCAAAGGAAGCTAGGGCTTGGAGTTTTAATTTCCACTCTCCACCTCCATTTTCAGTTTTGCTAGAGGGTTAGGAGTTGGAATGAAGTAACGAAGAGGAGAGGGGGATTGGGACTGAGTTAAGTGGGGTTAATGGGCTCAGCCCAAACCAAAGCCCTAAGTAAAAAGTAGCAAAAATCAACTTTCTCCAAACATATCAAAGTTTATACTCAAAAAGGTCGCAAACGTCATTTTGAACTCAATGGGGGTGGTCTCGAGTCCTAATTCAGCCGTATGCAAAAAGTAGCTTTTCGGACTAAAATCCGACTAACGATAAAATATTTAAATATAAAATCGATAAATATACGGGTTGTTACAGACTCCCCTCCTTAAAGAAATTGCGTCCTCGCAATACTTAAGAGGAAAATAAGAAGTAACAACCATGGAAGCATATCAACACAAAAGAAAATTGAAATAAGAAGTTCACCACAAAGAGCACGAAAGAGTTAGCAAGGACGGGATCGCTCAATGAATTTTCAAGATTCCCAAGAGTAATCTCTAGGTTTTGAGAACCATTGATCTCTCACAAGAAGAACATCTTTATTTCGAAGTCGTTTGACCTCCGAAGCAATAATGCGAATGGAATGTTGCTCAATAGAACGAAGTATATCAAAACGTTCGATGAACTTGATAAAAAGATAATTCCATTCAGACATTATCAAAGAATCAACCACCTGTTGCTTACGACAAAGCGCATTGGCAACACGATTTCCCTTCCAGGAATAAAAAGAATATCAAGATCATAAGATGTCAGGAACTCGAGTTGACATAAAGTTCCTTATGGGTAAATAAATATTCCAAGGATTTATGATTGAGATGGAGAACAAATTCCTCCCCTAAAAATGATGATGCAAAACTCTAAAAGTAGAAACAATAACCGCGAGCACTAGATCATGAGTGGCATATCTAGTCTCGATAGGCTATAATGATTTAGAAGCACAAGTGATAGCACGTTCTCCTTTGCAAGAGAATGGCATCCAAACCAATACGACTAGTATCGGTACAAATAGCAAAGTCTTGGTTCCCCTTCAGGAATCACAAGAATAAGAGTATCGAAAAGAAAGAATTTCTTTTAAATAATCTTCTTTCCTGAAAAGTTAAAACTTTCAAAATTGCATTTATCATTATGTAATAATCTTTCTAGAAAATTTTACTATTTTCAAGTTAATATACTGTGTCTGATTGTCTCATCAAAGCGTTTAGGAGATTCTTATCAATAACGTTGATCAAGCGCATCAACCAGAATTCTTAACACACTAAATGGGCAATACAATCACAAAATCGTATTCTATAGGATAAGTAAGTTTCTCAAAAACTTCTAAGAATATTCTTTGTTCGTTTCAAGAACAAAATCCATTTTTACTTATAAATAAATTTTATGAAAAAGATTTTGCAAAATTTTAAATTGCTATTTTCATCCAAAAATCAATAAGTACAAGAATGGAGTCATCGAGATATTCATAGAATATTCGATCTATAAAATGGATGAAATAAGCTGGACAAACTGAATGACAAAATAAGTCGTTCATAGGAATCATAACAAGTGCGGAATGCGGTAAGTGGAATGCTAACTTCCGCAACTCGTAGAAAATGAAAACCGGTGGTAAGGTCAAACTGAAAAGACCTCAGCACCACACAAAGATTACTTAGGTGATAAATCCTAAGACAAGCTCAAAAATACCGGAAAATTTCTCAAACTATTTAGATAAGAGAAATAAAACTTTCCTCATCATGAGGGTTTAAAGAATAAAATGATGCCTTTAAAAATTTGAAACTGGAATCACAAGGAAAAATAGAAATCTGCTTAACAGATAGAAAATGTCGAAGATGAATAGTCCACACGGAAAATAGGATATGAGCTTCACAACGATTAAGCCAATCCTTACAAAAATCAATTCCGAAGCCTAAGTAAAAATATCGGCTCGGAAAGAAAAATCACATAAAATAATTTCGACATCAATAGAAAGCAAATTGAGTGTTGCAGATCTACCATCCGGATTCGCAACTCTCAAAGAAGTCATCAAGCTCAAAATGTTTAAAGAAAAAAGAATCGACAAGTTCTTTTGATATAAAATAGTGAGATGGAACCCATATCAAAAAGAACTCAAATAAGAAGATCATGAAATAAAACAATGCCATCAAGGATTGAGTGAAAAGTACCTTGACTAAGAGAAGAGTTGCTAGGGGCTTGCAGCTTTCCTTCTCTCCTGCTTTGACGCTTGGGACACGAAGAGATATAATGATCCGCACTTTTGCAATAGCGGCAAGAAATAGGCCTTGGACACCTATTTATATAGTGGTCCCTAGAGCCACAATTGTAGCATTCTCCGCGATTAGGGATGGGAGCATTTGCTATAGAAGTCTCTTGCTTCGCCCTCTTGTTAGGATTAGGACTTTCAAACCTAATAAAGGGATGCCTCTTCTTGTTGTTGTTGGAGTTCGGTTTGGCACTCCCAAGCTCGACATCAATTTCTCTATCAGCCTCTTCAAGACGAAGAGCGATATCAATAAGCTGATCAAATGAAACCTCAAGTTTCAGGAGTAATGACTTCTTAAGATTCTTATTCAAGCCATAGACAAATCTCTGATTTTTCTTCAATGGGGTGTTAATGTATTCAACCCCGTATTTGGAAAGAGATTCGAAAGATGCGACATAGTCTGTCACAGAAGATCCACCGTGAACAAGGTCAATAAAACGCCGGGACAAAGTTACTTTTTCAGCCTCCGGCACAAATTTCGATTCGAATCTTTCCCGGAATTGCTCCCAAGTGAGATCCGCCTCAACGATTTCAGAAATTAGGAGCTCATACCAATCTAATGCTCTTTCTTGGAGCATGCTAGAAGCCACTTGGACACGATGAAGGTCAATAAGGTTCATGCGAGAAAAGATGCGATCGCATGATTTAAGCCAAGCTTGAATTTCTATAACACTCTCGGATCCCCTGAATGGCCTTCCACCCAAATCGGTGTAGTCTCTGCACAAGCGTGCAAAACCGGATCTAGGATAAGTAGGCTCTGGAATGGGTCCGGCTGCTTGAGCGTTCTTTACTAAATCAAGAAGTTGCTGGGCAGACATAAATACTCCATCCTGGGGAGTAGCACTAGATTGACCGGCGCTGGGACGGCCAGGTCTAACGATTTCTCTTCTTTAAGAAAGAAAGAAAGAAGAGGAAAAGGTTATTCTCAAAGTAAATTTCAATCAAACTTGATTGATAAAACAAGGAATCATAAAGAAAATAGGATGAATCGGTACGAAGACTCGAATAAAATCCTAAAGCACGACTCCTAAGAAAGACTTAGGACGATGATCCTTATTATAATATTTCATATTGTTCCGAAGTTTGGCTTTGATACCAAGCTGTGACGCCCCACCTCTATACCCACGCTAGCCAAGAACACTACGGTGTAATGCTGTCAACTAGCACGGAGAATAAGGCTGTTGAGGAGCGACCATCCGTGTAATTGCTTTGTGCGAGCATCGATATGTCAGATAGTATAGCATGCAATTCTTTTCAAGTGGAAATCCGACATGCCGACACAAACTCAAAGCTACTACACAGTGGCTATAATATCTTCGGAAACAAATATAGAAGTAAATATAACATAAATCAGTCACAGACAATTCATATCACAAAGGCGGAAATAGATATGAATATAACACATGAAAGTGTTCATCAGAGTAGTGGTCAAAAAGATCCACAATAATACAAAGAGTAGCAACACGTGCTAGACAAAAGAATAAGTATACATGATAGAGTCTGTATCTCAAATGTATACAACAAAAAACTACTAAACTAAAGTAGTTAGCCAAAAGTTAGAAGATGGTTCCAGATAGGAAGCCATGAGGAAGCACCTGTAATATCTCAGTCTGACCCGAGTATTATTTAAGAAGAAAATAATAAACGGATCAGTCTAGCTATAAATATCAGATGAAGTGATTTATTATAAGAGATATGACATAAACATATAATAATCACAATGCCAAGCTGTGATAAATAAGTAATTGAAAATCAACAAGAGATTAATCAATATCACAATAATCTACTCAAGATAAAAAGGAATGTCGTAGTCCAAATTTCATTCACCAAGCCACAATAAATGACATATATATCAATGCCCATCGTAAAAGTTGGTGAAACATAAATTCCAGAAATCAACACACGAAATCCAGAAATCACAATAAAAAGGATGGCCAATCCTAGGAAAATTAGCTCCTCCCAGGGTATAATCCCCCATTGCGGACATTGAGCCGAAGCTCCTCCTGGTGAGTCGAAACTCCTCCTGACAGGGTATAGTCCCCCATTGCGGACATTGAGCCGAAGCTCCTCCTGGTGAACCGAAGTTCCTCGTGACAGGGTATAGTCCCCCATTGCGGACATTGAGCCGAAGCTCCTCCTGGTGAACCGAAGTTCCTCGTGACAGGGTATAGTCCCCCATTGCGGACATTGAGCCGAAGCTCCTCCTGGTGAACCGAAGTTCCTCGTGACAGGGTATAGTCCCCCATTGCGGACTTTGAGCCGAAGCTCCTCCTGGTGAGTCGAAGCTCAATAAAAACGACGTACAGTCCTCCATGGGGACAAAGAGACATCGCACAATGCTAGTCTAAACCATAAAATGATCGTCATGATCAAAGAGAAGTGTCGATTACAGTAAGCTAGTAAATATATGAGCTTAGCTTCATGTCCCATAACCACTAGCTTAACTTAAATATTTACGGACGAATTGTAGATCTCCATTAGAAAATTGTCACAAGAGATTCAATCGAACAAGTCCAAGAATTAACCGACGAAGTAAACGCAAGCGTTTCATACCACTTGTTTTACTAAGTCGTTTAATTAGATTTCTCATACGAGTGAGGTAAAGGCTTGTATATACTAGTAGATTGGAAAATGGTTTTATAAACGAATTTGGTATTAAAATAGCATTGAAATCGTTTGAGGAAAGAGTTTTGATATTTACTACTAGTATAGAAAACCTTTATATTTTGAAATGACAAATCATAGAAGTGATTGTAGAAACAATCGGGCATAAAAATTCACATTCGAAGACGTGAATAAAATCCAAAGAAATCGATATAAAATCCATCAAAGTGGATATATCTAAAATTCCCAAAGAAAAGGTCATCAAAGTCGATAATAAATGACAACAACAAAAGGGAGACAACACGAATCGATTAAAGTTGGATATTCAAACGAATTAGCAAAATAGGCTAATATGGCAAATTTGAGCAGGTCGGTCGACCGGACTCCCTGATTCGGTCGATCGAACCAGAGGTAGGAATGTGCTCGGGGAACCAGGTCGGTCGACCGAACCAGGGGGGTCGGTCGGCCGAACCAGAAACAGAGAAGTGCATAACACATTTGGAAGCAGGTCAGTCGACCGAGCCAGGGGGGTCGGTCGGCCGGACCTGTTTCCAGCCTTTTCCCTGCCTATTATAAATGAGATTCAATCTTGACCAAATTGCATTCGCACGAGCAACGGCGCTAAGGGTTTATGCCAATCGACTACCCGGCCCTATAAGCTCCTCGATGCATCACCAAAAACATGTTCAAATATCAAAGTTAGGATTTTTAACGAATTGAACTCAAAACACTAAAAATTGGAATATTCACAAAAGCAATCCAAATCAAAATCAAATGCACATGAATAAGTAATAGGAATTCATACCAAACAATAGAAGAGAATTATAAGCATAGATGTGAGATTAAAAATCTCACCTTTGAACTAAAATTTATGAAGATGAAGCTTGAAAGCAAAGGGGAATCAACCACACTTCAATCTCAACACAAGAAGCTTGAATCTAAGCTTAAAAGAGAAACATTTCCTAAATTAGGTTTAGGAAATTTCTGAAATCAAAGAGAGAATGAGTTGGAGAAGAAGAAGAGGAAGCTTACCAATGGGTTCTCTTGAACTTTGGAGCTAGGAAATGGATTTGCAAAGGAAGCTAGGGCTTGGAGTTTTAATTTCCACTCTCCACCTCCATTTTCAGTTTTGCTAGAGGGTTAGGAGTTGGAATGAAGTAATGAAGAGGAGAGGGGGATTGGGACTGAGTTAAGTGGGGTTAATGGGCTCAGCCCAAACCAAAGCCCTAAGTAAAAAGTAGCAAAAATCAACTTTCTCCAAACATATCAAAGTTTATACTCAAAAAGGTCGCAAAAGTCATTTTGAACTCAATGGGGGTGGTCTCGAGTCCTAATTCGGCCGTATGCAAAAAGTAGCTTTTCGGACTAAAATCCGACTAACGATAAAATATTTAAATAAAATATTTAAATATAAAATCGATAAATATGCGGGTTGTTACAATATTATAACGAATCTGATGGAAATTATGGTGGAAGGTGCAACACGATTAATGTTTCCTACCATTCAAGCCGACGATGAAGACGTAAATGTCGAAAAAGAACCGATTGTGGGGGCTAAAAGAATATATGATTTATTGAATTCTGCTAAGAGGCCATTGTGGGACGGTTATAAAAGAGGAACTGAACTATCAGTAATCATAGAATACATTACTATAAAATCAAAATTCAATCTTATAGAAGCTGCATTTACAACAGTTGTACAAGCTGTAAAACGACAATTGCTACCCAATAATCTGATGTGCGATAGTCGTTATAAAGTGCAAAAACTGATGTCCGCTTTCGGTTTGCTGTACGAAAAGATAGATACATGTGTAAAAGGTTGCATGTTGTATTGGAAAGATGACGTTGACCTTAGAAAATGCAATATGTAATGAGGAAAGATACAAACCAAGAAAGAAGAAAGAAAAAGAAGTTCCGTACAAGAAAATGCATTATTTACCCGTCACTCCCAGACTTCAATGGGTTATATACATCTTCTACTATGACATGTCATACGTGATGGCACAGTGTGAGAACATCAGAAGAAGAAACTTTGATACATCCATCTGATGGAGAAGCATGTAAACATTTCGATAAGACTTATCCCACTTTCCTGTAGAAAGCCGTAATGTCAGGCTCAATTTATGTACGGATGGATATTCACTATTCTCTCAGTTTGGTAGTAAATATTCATCCTAGCCAATTATCGTTACTTCATATAATTTACCTCTATCGATGTGTATGAAAACAACATATACGTTTCTCACTATTGGCGTCCCTGGCCTTCATGATCCAACACAATGAATCAATGTTTATTTACAACCATTGGTCGAAGAGTTGAAAAAACCGTCGAATGAAGGAGTTGAAACATACGACATTTCGAGATTTTTTTTTGTATGTTCGCTTCTTATTATGAACTATTAGTGATTTTCCTGCATGTGGGATGCTTTCTGGTTGGGGTACAGTCGGTCGTCTAGCCCGCCCTTATTGCATTGAAGAAACATGAGCATTTGCTTTACGACATGGGAAGAAAGTTCTTGATTCGATTGACATTGGTGTTTTCTCTATCCCAATCATACTTTTAGAAGAGATAGAAAAAACTTTATAGCTAAATAGAGAAGATAACATGCAACCACTAAATATTTTGTCAAGCGAAGAAATATATGAAATTGTAAAGGACTATCCAAGATACATGAAATTGGAGTACAGATTGAAATTCCAGGAAAATTGGTCATTTATATTTGGTGCAAAAAAAAGTATATTTTGAGAGTTACCATGTTGGAAAGATCTCTTACTCCGACATAATATTGACGTGATGCACAATAAAAAAAAGTGTTTGATAATGTGTTTAATACAATTTTGAATGTAAAGGAAAAAAACTAAGGACGATTTGAATTCAAAACTTGATATAGCAAACTATTGTAAACGCCCCGAACTTCATATGAAGCCCAATGACAATAAAAAATCCAAAGCATGTTATGAGCTAGACATCAAGCAAGTAAAACTCGTGCTAAAGTGGGTGGAATAACTAAGAATTCTTGATGGGATTTCTTCTAATCTTCATAGATGTGTTGACTTTAAAAATTGTAAATTGAGTGGGATGAAAAGCCACAAATTGAACTACGTTTTTGATCTAAGAAACTGTGTTGTTGATGAAGGTTTACGACATATTACGATCAAACCAAAAAGAAATGTGAAGACTTATCCAATATTCTTCGTTAATGGATTTAAGTTTAACAGTAAAGATTACGGGGCTGAAAAATTAACATATAACAGCGGTATATTTGTCTAAAAAGTGATGATCCAAATGAGCATATAATATATTTTTACGGCGTCTTAACACAGGTTCCAGAGTTGACATGTTATGTAGAACCTGTAGAAACTTTTTTTTATTCAAATGCAATTGGTTCAGTAATGTTCCTGGTTCTGGAATCAACGTGGCTTATTGAAATAAAGCATACCTCACATTACTATAAGTATGATCCTTTCTATTAGCCAAGCAAGCATTACAAGTTTATTTTGCTCCGTATCCATCCTTAAAAAGAGATAAAGCAGATTGGTCGGCTGTTTTTAAAACAAAGCCAAGGTTTACGTTTGATGAAAATAATATTCTAGACGAAGCAGCGTATCAAGCGGATCTTGAAGTAAATACAGAAATAATAATAACCGATGACATTGATTTAGGGCCGTTGAATGATGAATCAAATGTTTTATTAGATGCATTTGAAAGTACTGAAGAAAACAAGATGTAGTACGAGACTGAGTCTGAATCAGAAAACAACGAAGACTGAAAATTCTGAATATTTGCTTCGCTTGTTGTATGATGTATTATTCTAAGCTGCATATTATTTCGAGCTGTATATTATTCTGAGCTATGTATTAATAATGATGACTATGTTATGAGCTATGTACTATTCTATTTTGAAATTTCAATATATTTATTCATGAGATCTTGTCCCATTTATTATGATGTAGTGGAAATTTTATGTAATGATTACTGAAACATGCTTTGTACTAACAAAATTATGCCTTTTCATTGTATGATATTATTTATCTGTGGTAGATATGTCTGGCAGGAGACATAGCTGGAGATTTGAGCCTTCTCCTTCTTCCGGTGCAGGTGCTAGTGGCAGGGCACTAGATTTATGCCCATATGCGAAGGTAGTTTCGAAAAGCGTAGGGTAAGTATTAAATTATTTGAAGTATATTTTTTAAAATTTATTAAATATCTACATGAAAATTAATACAGGGGCTTTGAGGTGAAGCCTTCGGATTTCATGCTGCAAGTTTTCAAGAAGGCATTTATGAGTAAGATGTCAGGCCGTTGGCCGCATTGGGACGACATCCCATCATATATCAAGAACGCTATATTGGCTGATGTACTCGTAAGTATAAGTTTGAATTTCAGTTGAAAATTAATATAATGTACATAATTCAAACTACTCTCAATATGCAGGAAGCTGTGCGTGTAGTTCCAGAGGATATTGATATTTTTACCAATCATTGGAATAAGAGGATGAGAAAAAATTATAGGGACACTTTGAATAAGGCTAAAAATGCAGGAAACAAACCCAATTGGATGAGCGCTGATGTGTTGGCTGAGTATCTCCGTCTCTGGGAAACTCCAAAAGTGAAAGTAAGTTATATACTTTTGCGTTGTTGTTATAAAATTTTAAAATTTCATATGTTAGTTGCAGTAATTTAGTTAATCGTGTATCTAAATTTGTAGCAATTATTTGCCTGGAACCGTGCAAATAGGAATAAAAATCCTACTTTGCACCGTGGCGACTCCAAATCCTTCCAAGAACATAAGAAGAGTTGGTAAATTTATAAATTGTGTTTATAAATATCTAAAATGTTGTTTAATCATATTAGTAACGTTGTTTATTCATATGTATCGCGTGCCTACTATGGCTGAGATGTTCACGGCCACGCATGCTGTTGAGTAGACTGATGAGAAAGGTAACGTTTCATATGAGTGGACGGACGATAAATCTAGATCCGTAACGGTAAACATGCTTATCCGTAATGACAATGTTTCATTGTGACGCCCACCTCTATGCTCACAATAACGAAGGTTATTATAAGGAATAACTTCTGCTATTGCGAAGAATAAGGCTTGTTAGAAGCGACCATCCGTACGTTGTGCCTTAGATGAGCATTGATTACATCGATAGGAGTTGTATAATTACTCCCAAAGACATAAATTCAATCCAAATCTAAAACGAAGCTACGGTGGCTGAATAAAAATCCAAAACAACTCATAATACCAACAACACTGATAGTATAATCACATCAGAACAAAAATATCAGAATATAGCGGAAGACAAGTCTGGAATACATGCTACAACAATCTATAGTTCACAATAACCAAATGTACATATACATCAACATACATAAGATGGGAGTCAAATAACCAAAAGAACTCCTCGAAGGCTAGAAAAAGATGATGCGAAATCCCAAAAGCTGAAGCTGCTACTGGATCAGAGATAGTGATTACCCAGAAATAACGCGGTCTGACCCGAGTATTATTTAAAAGAAAATAATAAGCGAACTAGTCTAATTTATTCTTAGATGTGAGTGCATAAAAAACAACTTCAATCAAAATAATAATAATCTCGAACGAGACTATTCAACATAAGAAATCGACATAATTAAATAAAGAAATCACATCAAACTCCATCGAAATCAACGTTCAAATTCACAATTGAATTCAAACAAAAATTCACAAAATCTAGAAATAAAAAATATATACCTAGAAAATCAACACAAAAGTGGATCGATCCCAACAAATGGCGAGTTTTAGCTACGCCGCACGTGCATCTCAAATGGCCGAAGCTTACCAAGTACTATAATTTTTGACGCCCTAGAAATGACCCGAAGGTCCAACAAATGACCCGAAGGTCTAGTACTGGTATTGACCCGGAGGTCCAACAAATGACACGAAGGTCCAACAAAGTGGCTCGAAAGCCCATCAAAATCATCAAAATCATCAAATATTTCAATTATCGAGTCCGGAATTAATCGAAATAGTAAAAGTGTGGTTCCATACTCCACACTTTTGCTAAATCATTTAAATCTCTTCATCGTTTCCATGAAAGTGCAAAATTGTGTATTTTATATAAATAACAATTTACCTTCTCAAACGGACAAGTCCGGAATTAACCGAATCGGTAAAAATGAGGGTTCATAGTCCTCAATTTTGCTTAAGCGTTTAAATCACTTCCTCATTCTTTTGAAAGCATAAACTATAAAATTTTTGGAAACAATTTCAATTTAAAACGATTTTTAAAACACGTGATTAAATTAGCAACAACTATAGCAATTTCGACGGGGAAATTTCGTATCACAAAACACCGTAAAAACGGATACCAAATCAGCGTTGCGAGATAACCGCTTGAAAAGTCACTTTAAATTAACGATTACTGACGTTAAAATAACAGTGAATTTTCATTCTTCAAAAATATCATCAAACAACACGCATCAAAAATGTAGAACCGACGTATAATTTCCGTTATAAAAATAACGGCAACAAATTACATTTTACAACGTAACACCGGTTCAAAGCAAATTAAATAACGGACTGTATTAAAAAATTTAAACATTCAAAATAAAATAAGGATTGGCAATTTTCTCTTTACATGGAAAGAAAGTTGTATTCAATTAAATTCTCACAAAACAAAACAGTGTAATAATTTCAAATTTCACAAAACCAAAATCGGTGTATTACACGTGTACCAACCCATGCATGCGTTCACTAAACTGTAATTCAACAGGGAGTTTGTTATTTTGCACATAACAAAATAACAGGGAGGATTCCAAAGTGAAATATATATATATATATATATATATATATATATATATATATATATATATATATTCCAACTTTCACTTAACACATCAATGTTGGACAGTTGGCATATAAGGAAAACATGAATTCTAACAAGCATAAAAACAACCTGAACATTTCAATAATGCAAAACTTTGCTCACGCATGCAACTAGGAACTTACACACGCATGCAGCTAGGTACTTACACACGCATGCATCTAGGAGGAAAACATTTCAATATTGTAAAAATACATACATACGCATGCAGAGGGAGGAAAACATTTCAATACTTCAAGCAATAACCCACACATGCAGCTAGAAAGTAGAACATTTCAATATTGTAAATACTTACACACGCATGCAATATCTTTGTATATTAAACCAGAATGGGCTAAAGAGGTGCACATGTAATTCATAAGGCAACAGTTCCAGGATAACCATATTTTGTCCAGTAAAATTTGATGCGTTAATACACTTAAATTATAATGGTTTGTCTGAGCTAAAAATATAAACCTTATTATGCAACCTGACACTAAGGTTTTGCTCACACACAACACATTGGAGTTCATTCTAGAATAAAAAAAATTGCACGCACAAAAATAAATAACCGAGAGAGACAATTAACTCAGTTAAAATAGGTGTGAGTATACACTCACCGAATATTTGCTCCAAAATAGCTATTAACTCAGATTCCAAAGGGAGAAGAAGTTTATACAAATATCAGCCATTAACGCATCACCTAAGCAGATGAAAGAAGTGGAATAAAGGATGATGCAGAGACAAATATTTCAACTCTTGTGAACAAGTCAAATATAGGAGTACAGTCCATAGTCTTTTTTTTCTTTTTGGTACACTTTGCATTTAATGTGAAAGTGTATTTTAAAATTTTGTACACGGCTATACCCTAGCCGTGGCAGAGTAATGCAGAGTTTCAAGTTGCTTTTGAATTAATGTTTACACCCATTGCCTTACTTCTCTGTTAATTGTTTACTGGTATGTCTCAGAAATGCAAACATGATAACATACTTGTTTTATTTCTTGACTAACAGCCTCACAAATGTTTAGCAATGTTAAACGTAAAATGCAAAAATGTGTTGAAGGATAAAATTAGCAAACTAGTGACAGCATACTTTGCATATAAGACCATTGTTGCAAAAAGTGACGGCAAGTAGAAAATTATTCTAGCTTTGCTTACACGTGCAAGAAAATGCAGTGCACTCTCCCGTTCACAAAGTTAAGCGTTTACTGATTTTGCAACATTATATTTTCTTCAAATTTTTAATTAAAAAAATTTTCTGTTTAAATTATCCACTCCGACAGTAATTCAAAATTACGCTGTGCTGAGAATGAGCTTAGTGCCTAAAGCTTTCTGAAGGCTCTGCCAGAAACCACTAGTGAAAAGCGAATCTCTGTCACTAACAATAGAACTAGGCTCACCGCAAAGTCGAATGACTTCTTTAATAACAGCTTAGCCAACAAAGGAGCAGTCCGATTGGACATGATAGGAATAAAATGGGCTGATTTAGTCAATCTCTCAACAATCACAGAAATACTAGTGTGGCCTGACCTTGAACGAGGTAGACCATCAATGAAGTTCATTGAAATCTGATCCCATTTACATAATGGAATCTAATAAGGCAGCAAAAGACCACTGGGACGTTGGCGTTCTGCTTTAACAATTTGACAAGTCATGCAACGACTTACATAACTTGCAATATCACGCTTCGTACCCTTACAATAGTATAAGCGTTTCATATCAGCATACATCTTACTACTACCCGGATGGATAGTATATTTAAAACGATGACCGTCCTCAAGAACGTCATTTCTAAGATTAGAAATATCAGGCATGATCAATCTACCCTTCTTTCGAATACAACCATGAATATCAATTTCGAAATCCTTTAGATCATCACTTCGGGATTCCGATTCACAACTCTGAATAAGATAAGCAACATGTGGATCATGTTTCTGGCTATCGGCAGTACGATCCAACAAACTAGGACAAGCTTCCATGCTAAATAAAAGCACGGGAGGATCAAAAGCTGAAGGACGGTCTCTAATATCATAAAAAGATAAAGCTTCTAAAATATTCCACTCTGTTAGCATCATGGAAACAACAATGTGCTGCTTGCGACTAAGCGCATCGGCAACTCGAGTACCCTTACCAGGGGTATAATGAATATCAAAATCATATAAAGCAAGAAATTCGAGCCATTGTTGTTGCCTCATATTAAGCTCTTTCTGAGTAAATAAATACTTTAGAGATTTGTGATCAGTGAAGAGAATAAAATGCTCGCCCAATAAATAATGTCGCCAAATCTTTAAAGCAAAGACTATGGCGGCTAACTCCAAATCATGGGTAGCATAATGAATCTCGTTAGGCTTTAGTTGTCTAGAAGCATAGGAAACTACTCTATTCTTTTGCATAAGAACAGCATCGAGCCCAAAACCACTGGCATCGGTATAAACAACAAGATCACGAGGGGAACCACTAAGATCGGAGCATGAGTAAGGAGATCTTTTAACTTCAAGAAAGAATTCTCAAACTTATCCGACCAAATAAAAGGAATAGCTTTCCTCGTGAGGGTGGTAAGCGGTAAAGCATACGAGAAAAGTCCTTAATAAATCAGTGATAATAACCCGCCAATCCAAGGAAACTACGGATCTCAGTAACGGACTCAGGCCTCTTCCAATTCTGAATAGATTTGATCTTGGAAGGATCAAAAGAGATACCATCGAAAGAAACAATGTGACCGAGAAATATCACCTTATTCTCCCAGAAGTGACACTTGGAGAATTTGGAATAAAGATGATACTGACGAAGAGTGCTCAAAACAATCTCCAAATGCTGAATATGATCGGCTTTAGATTTGGGATACATAAGAATATCATCAATGAAAACCAAGATGAACTTATCGAGATTTTCCCGGAATATCCGATTCATAAGATCTACAAAATACGCCGGAGCGTTCGTCAAACCGAATGGCATAACAAGCCATTCGTAAGAACCATAACGAGTACGGAATGCGGTGAGAGCAATGCTATCTTTTGCCACTCGTAACTGATGAAAACCGGTAGAAAGATCGAGTTGGGAGAAGAGCTCAGCGCCACTTAGTTGATCGAACATGTCATCGATCCTAGGTAATGGATACCTATTTTTGATAGTGAGCTCGTTAAGCTTGCGATAATCAATGCAAAGCCTAAGAATACCATCTGGTTTCTTAACGAAGACAGCGGCGGCGCCCCAAGGAGACGAGCTAGAACGGATAAAATGCTTGGCTTCCAACTCAGATAATTGTTGCTTGAGCTCCTCATTTTCCTTAGCAGACATCCTTGTCGGAGGACGACTGACATGATGTGCACCAGAGATAAGATCAATACTGAACTCTATTGCCCTTTTCGGCGGCAATCTAGAAATAGGCTCAAAAACATAAAAAAATCACAAACAACTGGAATATTATCTATGTCATCCTTAGATTCGAGGGAAGAAATGAACGCATTCGAAGTATGATCCATGCTTAGAAATATAATAGATAATTGCTCGCTAGCATCGGGATGCTTAAGATACAAAGTTCTTTCGGGACATAGAATTTGACCTTCATAACGGACGAGCCAATCCATACCTAATATCATGTCAAAATCAAGATGATCCATAACATGCAGAATCGCATGAAAGGAGAAACCATAAAGAATAATCTCAACATCAACACATAATAATCCAAGAGTAGTGGATCCACCAATAGGATTTACGATCCTCAAAGGGTCGCAAAGAGTAATAACATCCAAATGAATAATATCAACATGCTCCTTTGACACGAATGAATGTGATGCACCCGTATCGAAGAGAACTCTAATAGAACAACCATGAAATAAAATGAAACCTTACAAAACAGAAGGAGTAATACCTTTGGGCTAAGAAGAATCACCAGAAGCTTTAGCAACATTAAGCTTCCTAGATTTGAGACTCTTAGGAGCAGTAGGACAATCAAAATTCCAATGACCTTCCTTCTTGCAATAACGGCAAATGCGAGGCTTAGGAAAGCTACGAAGAAGATGATCCAACGAACCACAATTATAGCACGCCCATTGAACAGAAGGTGCAGTACTAGGCTGAGAACTAGAGGTAGCTTGCTTCTTCATCTTCTGATTAGAATTTGGCTTACGAAATGGGAACCTCTTCTTGTTGGGGTTCTTAGAAACCTTAACATCATCACCACTATCATGTTCCTTTTCAACAGCTTCAAGACAAAGAGCCGAATCAACAAGCTCTTCGAAAGAGAGCTTAAGCTGAAGCAAAAGAACTTTCTTCAAATACTTCTTCAAACTATCAACAAACGAAGATTCTTCATACGCGGAGTGTTAATGAACTCAACTCCGTATTTGGACAAGGCCTCGAAAGATGCAACATAATCGGAAACAAAGGACTTTCCTTGCTTCAACTCAAGGAAACTACGAGCAAGATTAGCCTTTTCCGATTCAGGAACGAACTTAAGTTCGAAACGTTCCTTAAACCGAAACCAAGAGAGAGCGGACCCATCAACTTCCGAAATAAAGAGCTCATACCAATCAAGCGCACACTCTTGCAACATACTAGATGCCACAAGAACGCGATGATGATCCAAAAGATCCATCCGAGAAAATGTGCGCTCATAAGTGGGCAACCAAGTCTGAACCTCCATAACACTTTCCGATCCCTTGAAAGGCTGACCTTCAAGGTGAGAATTGTCACTACACATGCGGGAAACAGCGGACTTCTTAGCAGGAGCTGCGGGAGTAGCAACAGGAGGCTGAGTACCTCGAAATAGCTCCATAAACTGAACAGCTGACATATAGACCCCGTTTGGATGAGAACCACTAGACGGGCCTGCAGAAGAACGCTTCCCTCTACCTCTTCCTGCCATAGGCTGAGAGACAGGAGAAGGTAAAGATCAGTTAAAATAATACACAATGATAAGAAATTTAACAAATGGAATACTACAGAATATATAATTTATTCCTAGACGTACTCCACATGTTAAAGTGGAAAGAATAGATTAGAAAGGCACGAATAAAAACCCCCGAATAGTTGTAACACATGTTCCATTCTGTTTCTGTTCTGTGTATATTATAATTTGTTCTGAATTTCAGCTCTGATACCAAGCTGTGACGCCCCACCTCTATGCTCACAATAACAAAGGTTATTATAACGAATAACGTCTGCTATTGCGAAGAATAAGGCTTGTTAGAAGCGACCATCTGTACGCTATGCCTTAGATGAGCATTGATTACATCGATAGGAGTTGTATAATTACTCCCAAAGATATAAATTCAACCCAAATCTAAAACGAAACTACGGTGGCTGAAGAAAAATCCAGAACAACTCATAATACCAACAACACTGATAGTATAATCACATCAGAACAGAAATATCAGATATATAGCGGAAGACAAGTTTGGAATACATGTTACAACAATCTATAGTTCACAATAACCAAATGTACATATACATATACATCAACATACATAAGATGGGAGTCAAATAACCAAAAGAACTCATCGAAGGCTAGACAAAAGATGATGCAAAATCCCAAAAGCTGAAGCTACTACTGAATCAGAGATAGTGATTACCCTGAAATAACTCGGTCTGACCCGAGTATTATTTAAAAAATAATAATAAGCGGACCAGTCTAATTTATTCTTAGATGTGAGTGCATCAAAAACAACTTCAATCAAAATAATAATAATCTCAAACGAGACTATTCAACATAAGAAATCGACATAATTAATTGAAGAAATCACATCAAACTCCATCGAAATCAACTTTCAAATTCACAATTGAATTCAAACAACAATTCACAAAATCTAGAAATCAAAAATAGATAACTAGAAAATCAACACAAAAGTGGATCGATCCCAACAAATGATGAGTTTTAGCTACGCCGCACGTGCATCTCAAATGGCCGAAGCCTACCAAGTACTATAATTTTTGGCGCCCAACAAATGACCCGAAGGTCCAACAAATAACCCGATGGTCCAACAAATGACCCGAAGGTCTAGTACTGGTATTGACCCGGAGGTCCAACAAATGACCCGAAAATCCAAGCCCATCAAAATCATAAAAATCATCAAATATTTCGATTAACGAGTCCGGAGTTAACCGAAATAGTAAAACTGTGGTTCCATACTCCGCACTTTTGCTAAATCGTTTAAATCTCTTCATCGTTTCCTTAAAAGTGAAAAATTGTGTATTTTATATAAATAACAATTTACGTTCTCAAACGGACAAGCCCGGAATTAACCGAATCAGCAAAAATGAGGGTACATAGTCCTCAATTTTGCTGAAGCGTTTAAATCGCTTCCTCATTCTTTTGAAAGCACAAACTGTAAAATTTTTGGAAACAATTTCAATTTAAAACGATTTTTAAAACACGTGATTAAATTAACAACAACTATAGCAATTTCGACGAGGAAATTGCGTATCACAAAACACCGTAAAAACGAATACCAAATCAGCGTTGCGGGATAAACGCTTGAAAAGTCACTTCAAATTAACGGTTACTGACGTTAAAATAACAGTGAATTTTCATTCATCAAAAATATAATCAAAACAACACGCATCAAAAATGTAGAACCGGTGTACTATTTCCGTTATAAAAATAACGGCAACAAATTACGTTTTATAACGTAACACCGGTTCAATGCAAATTAAATAATGGACTGTATTAAAAATTTTAACCATTCAAAATAAAATGAGGATCAGCAATGTTCTTTATACATGGAAAGAAAGTTGTATTCAATTCAATTCTCACAAAACAAAACAGTGTAACAATTTCAATTTTCACGAAACCAAACTCGGTCTGTTACACGTGTACCAACCCATGCATGCGTTCACTAAACTGTAATTCAATAGGGAGTTTGTTATTTTGCACATAACAAAATAACATGGAGGTTTCCAAAATGAACTACATATATATATATATATATATATATATATATATATATTCCAACTTTCACTTAACACATCAATATTGGACTGTTGCATATAAGGAAAACATGAATTCTAACAAGCATAAAAACAACCTGAACATTTCAATAATGCAAAACTTTGCTCACGCATGCAACTAGGAACTTACACACGCATGCAGCTAGGAACTTACACACGCATGCAGCTAGGAGGAAAACATTTCAATATTGTAAAAATACTTACACACGCATGCAGAGGGAGGAAAACATTTCAATACTTCAAACAATAACCCACGCATGCAGCTAGAAAGTAGAACATTTCAATATTGTAAATACTTACACACGCATGCAATATCTTTGTATATTAAACTAGAATGGGCTAAAGAGGTGCACGTGTAATTCATAAGGCAACAGTTCCGGGATAACTATATTTTGTGCAGTAAAATTTATGCGTTAATACACTTAAATTATAATGGTTTGCCCGAGCTAAAAATATAAACCTTATTATGCAACCTAACACTAAGGTTTTGCTCACACACAACACACTGGAGTTAATTCAAGAACAAAGAAATTGCACGCACAAAAATAAATAACTGAGAGAGACAATTAACTCAGTTAAAATAGATGTGAGTATACAGTCACCGAATATTTGCTCCGAAATAGCTATTAACTCAGATTCCAAAGGGAGAAGAAGTTTATACAAATATCAGCCATTAACGCATCGCCTAAGCAGCTGAAAGAAGTGGAATAAAGGATGATGCAGAGAAAAATATTTCAACTCTTGTGAACAAGTCAAATATAGGAGTACAGTCCACACTTTTTTTTTTCTTTTTGGTACACTTTGCATTTAATGCGAAAATGTATTTTAAAATTTTGTACACGGCTATACCCTAGCTGTGGCAGAGTAATGTAGAGTTTCAAGTTGCTTTTGAATTAATGTTTACACCCGTTGCCTTACTTCTCTGTTAATTGTTTACTGGTATGTCTTAGCAAATGCAAACGTGATAACATACTTGTTTTATTTTTTGACTAACGGCCTCACAATTGTTCATCAATGTTAAATGTAAAATGCAAAAATGTGTTGAAGGATAAAATTAGCAAACTAGTGACAACACACTTTGCATATAAGACCATTGTTGTAAAAAGTGATAGAAAATTATTCCAGCTTTGCTTAAACGTGCAAGAAAATGTAGTGCACTCTCCCGTTCACAAAGTTAAGCGTTTACTGACTTTGCAACATTATATTTTCTTCAAATTTTTAGTTTAAAAAATTTTCTTTTTAAATTATGCACTCCGACAGTAATTCAAAATTACGGTCGTTACCGATTTTAAAAATATTTATTAGGACGGTAATAAAATCACGGTTGTTACATTCATATTCCTTTATTTCACATTTCATAAACTTTAAATTGAATATTTATAGTGTCAAACTATTGTTCACAATCGTAGGAGAGACATGAAGCGGAGCGGACACGAGTAGCGCAGTCCATCGGCTAGACAAAGTTAACGTTTGAGGAGTCAAACCGTATTTGGAATGCCATTATTTATCCGCCTTCGCGAAATAGACGGTGCAGTTATGGAAATTGGGATGTAAACTTCTTCATTTACTAATATATAAATTTACACATGCAAATAAATTTAAACTTAAGTGAACAAGTTATAAATTGTATAAGAAACCTAACTAATTGAAATAAATAAATTGCAACTAATGTATAACAGTTAATTATAAATTTTAGCCGCATAATTAATCAACATTTTTGTTCACACTGTTTATGATGTTCACAAACTATAACTAGATATCAACTATTTCACAGGTATTAATGTCCCATAGAGCTTAAGGGAGATCCCAAGCCGAAGAAAAGATTGCTCAAATGAAAAAACAGCTGGAGGAGATAAACGATTGGAGTAAGAGCGCATTGGCGCACCAGCTAGACGAGCATATTGCAGCCTACTTGGCACAACATGGGACGATGCCTGGAGAAGACGGGTCGAGCGATGACGATGAGTAGGTATGCTTGTGTTCCTGTCGAATTTTCATCATTTTGTTTTGCAGTTATGTGACATCTGTGTATATATTTGATACTTATTCGTTAGTTATGGTGTTTGATGGATTAGTGGACATTTATGTACACATGTGATTGATGGATAGTATTTGTAAGTATGGTTACATTGTTTGATGGATTTAGAATGTTCCGTTTGATTGGTATGATATATTTATATGGTGATAATGAAATGTTTATGTAAATTTATATGTTGCGTTTTACATATGATTATTTGTGATAAATGTGTGATTATATGATGAATGAAGTGGTATTAGTTATGAAATTGAATGTATATGTTTTGAAAAGAGATATGAAACTGGTTGTGTGCTTGGATGTTTTGAATGGCGTAAATGGTTTTGATAATTTGGTCCAGATTAGCGACGGCTAGTGACGACCATTTGACCCAGATTAGCGACCGCTGGCGTCGACTTGGGGCGCCACCATTTGTTAACTAATTTGTCACGTGTACAGGCAAGGCGTTGCCAACCATCGCTATTTTGGTGACGGAGCTGTCGCTTTGCTGTGTGGTGGCGGGCTATTTAACGACGACTTTTAGCGACGGCCAGCGACGGCCGACGGCCGACAACGCCCTTTTGCCTTCGCTAAAGCCATCCTAGTGTTTATCCAGAACATAGAATGAAGATAGGTTTATATTGCGGGCAAATGCTACCATGAGGCTTGCCACATTCATATGGTTGTTGAGCTCATTAAATGTAAGATTTAGATGGCTAACTATTTTGAAACTTTATATGGTGATGGGAAAAAGAAACAATTATGAACTCCAAACTCATATTTATGCATATGTTTGTGAGCATAAGGTTGATTCCACTATACTGAGCAATTATATTGAAATGTATTGTGAATAGTTTTGTTGCTTAACCCCGTACATTTTTCCTTTTAATTTGAGTGTTTATTATTTTATTTCTGGCAACCCTTCCATTTCTCCTTCATATGGCCCTAGTTGTAAGAAAGAACAATTTTCTTGTTATTCATCTAGATTAGATTCATACAAGTAAAATCTATCACGTGTCTTATACGTAGTAATATTAATGTTTACTTTGTTGACATTAGTTACGAAGTGGGCATAAAGATCAGATAAGGTGTACATTACCATTGAGGTCCCCAATGCTAAGAATATGTAATTAAATCTGCTACTCGATGGTCACTTCTCTTTTGTGCAACAAGTGGTCTTGAAAATGTTCCACGTTGAATCTTTTAATATAAATGATCAATTCATTTATGTTTTTTTATGTAAAATGATGATTTCTTTTAACATTTCATATATAGTAATATTTATTTTTATTTTTATTTTTTGTATAATAATTTTAAGAAACTTTTTTTTGTATAAAATGATAAATTTATTTATCTTTTTGTATAAGTCGATAAATTATTTGCCATTTTGTATTAAATGATAAATACTTTTATCATTTTTACCAAAAAATCTATTTGCAATTTATTTTCATGTTAAAACATGTTCATTTGTTTGCTAATTTCCCTAGTTATATTTTTAGGGAAAAAGATAAACTTATCTTTTATGCATAAAGTTAGGTATGTAACAATTGAAGATATAATTCACTTCACTAAGAATATGAATTTTATTATATTAAAATGTATCCCTAAAAGGATAAACTAGTTGAAAGCATAAATATTCCTGGAATCCTTAGTGCAAATCAATTATTTTGAAACAAGGAAAACAAGCAACTAGATAATACATAGAGAGCAAAAGGTAGCATTAAACTTCACTTTTAGACAAGTCTCGGAGTAATTCTATGGCCAGATAAATTTTTTGATAACTAGAAGTAAATATTCATCATGAATATTATACAAGATTACAAAATTTCGATTGCAAATGAGCCTAATCTTCACGGCATTACTAACAGTGCCGATGTCACTCTCTTCATTCAACCATAACTAAACCCATCAACTTCAGTTTGCTGCAAAGACAACTTGTGCTACAAGATTAGAGAGGTGAAACTGGATAATGAACAACTTTGTCTGGTTGAGAATTGAAAAGTTATGTGATTACAAATTATCATATGAAATTTGTAACAAACTATTATGCGATGCGTATACGAGCTGATATAGTCAAGGACCCAAATATAGTCCTATAATTGAATAGCCTGTTAGTGCTTCATTCTTTTGCTAGAAGAACAACAGTACAATTGACCTTTGTCATTCACAAGCTATTATCAAGCTTCAAGTGATTACAAATTATCATATGAAATTTGTAACAAACTATTATGCGATGCATATACGAGCTTGATATAGTCAAGGACCCAAATATAGTCCTATAATTGAATAGCCTCTTAGTGCTTCATTCTTTTGCTAGAAGAACAACAGTACAATTGACCTTTGTCATTCACAAGCTATTATCAAGCTTCAATATTATCGTAATTATTTTTTTCAACTCATGAAGCAAATTTTAGCCGGACAAAAAATGTTAAAATTTGAAACTACGCATATAATAAAAAACTGAGCAATGAAAGCATAAACAAAGATTCTGTGAGTACTAATAGCCCATAAAATTATAAACCAATTAAATATCATACTTCTACCATCAATGATTCAAAGGTACTGGTTTCAATTCTTGAGCTACCTGACCATTAAGTCCTTTCATTTAGTAATGACATCACTAATATCATATAATCAAGTCGGAATTACAACAGTATAGATAAAATGCATATTCAAGTCAATAAAACATATTAAAATAATTTGACAAACCTATAAATGAATAAGTAGTTCAAACTCTACAAGTCTAGCGTGTGATAAACCCTCCACATATCCTATAATAGCCAGAAAGGAACTATAGCTTATCACGTCATTGATTCAGGGGAGATATCTTTTTCATAGACAATTCTGGCTTGGCATAGACCTGATGTATATACCTCAATATCGCCATACTTATTTGTTTTAATATCCTATTGCAAACGAAAAGGAGATGAAATTATCGTTTTTAGCAAAGATAAACGAATTATATCTCTTCATATAAAGATATATTTAGAGAAAGTGGTCGTATTTTGTCTCTAATACAGATTCATATAAATCTAAATTTTGAAGGAATATAACACAATGAATTTGCTATGCTGTATCGCTAATATTAACCGTCATGCTACAACATCCCATATTTGAATTCAACTAGCAGAAATATAACATAAAATTAATTTTCTTTAAGTAATAGAGAAATATGAACATGTCTTATAACACAATGATTTAGCTTATTGTACCCGAAATGTGATCATGAGTACAGAAGTCCTACGTAAACTGCATTTGGTGTTTATACAATCTAATATAAAATGATAACAATATGTGTCATATTATATAAAAAGACAAATTCTTTTATCTGTTCCAATACAAGGATAGAACATTTTATTTTTATTTATATGATATGTATTTTTCAAGTCAAATGTAAAATGATAATTGTTAGCAAATATACAGTAGAAACGGCAGCAAACCGTTTCAAACAGTGTTGCAGAAGTATAAACAGAAACGTTGATGCCGTTCTATACACAGTTGCAACAGTAGCAAAGTGCTGCAATACGTATGCAATAAAATAACAGGAAGATGGTGTGAATAAAACAGATGTACCAATTAGAATGTCCGAGTCCAGCGTAGAACTGTTGGCTTGACACGAAATTGCTCCCGCTACGGCGTTTTCGGTTGTAGATAAATCGCTTACCAAACCTGAAACGGACCTCTCTGCGATGCAGCGCAGCAATCACAGAGAACGACGAACGCAAGAAGACTGTAAATATTTCAGAACAGAGGAGGAAGAAGAAGAGCAGGAAAAAAAACTGTTGTATTTTTCGTTTTCTGTGTGCCTCTATATATATATACTGGGGAGAAGTGTCTGTTGGCTGTTCAAACGGGTGTGAATGCTGGAAAGGTTGCAACCCTTTAAACCAACAGACCCGCGCGCGCGTCCATCTGGGCCTAACGACCGAATTTCAAGTTCGAAAATAAACGGTTCAGCGCAGCGAGCCAGAGTGCAGCCTGGAGGCCCATTCAATCACAAGTCCCCAAGAGCCCCAAGGCCCAAGGCCTTTATCTTTAACATATATATATATATATATATGAAAGCCTTCATGCCTTCATGCATGATCCATTCCTTCTCCTCATTTTCTTTTGATATCACTTACCGAGCCTTAGTATATAAGGTGGGATTGAGAAGTGTATTCCCCGATGTGGGTTATTGTTTCCTTCTCTTTAGCCACTTATTCATTTCTAACAATCCCCCACATGAATGTGTGGTTATTTAATTTATTCTGAAATATTGCGAAACACTGATCATATCGGTGAAAGTAGCACAATGGCCTTGAACTTTTCCTTGTGTTTTATCGTTATAACTTACTGGCGAATCAGTGGACTAGATTGTGTTTGAACTGTAAGCCTTTTGTGTAAGCTGTATAAAGATAACACATGATAAGTGTTCGTTATTACTCCTTGGTTCTCTGTTTGTATTCGTTTTTGCCATGAACACCAGCTTGGTCTCATGAGTGCTTGAAGAATTTGACCTTACAATTCTTCCTGAAGCGGCACCTTCGCACTCACGTAGGTGATTCTATAAAGAGTATCCCCTAATACTTCACTTGGTTCTTTATAACACCACAGTATAGACATCATTAAAAGCTAAGCTTATCCTACTCTCCGACGAGTTGTGCACTGACTTATTTTAGGAATGGTTAATGTTTCTTGCAGTGCTACTAAGTTATATCATCAATTTAGTTGTCCCTTTGAACCTAGATCTTGGGATCTCCAGTTAGCTAGGTAGGGTTTCTATTGAAGAAAAACTTTTCAGTTTATAGGTCTTAAACCCATTCTCGTCGATAAGGTTTGAACTTTCTCTCTAGGCAAGCCTTTAGTTAGTGGATCCGCGATGTTATCTTTTGATCTTACATAGTCTATAGTGATAACTCCATTAGAGAGAAGTTGCCTTATGATTTTATGTCTATGACGAATATGCCTAGATTTACCATTATACAGTTTACTATTAGCTCTTCCAATAGCAGATTGACTATCACAATGTATACATATTGGAGGTACTGGTTTTTCCCAATTTGGAATATCTTCCAAAAAACTACGAAGCCAATCTGCTTCTTCTGCGGCTTTATCCAGAGCAATAAACTCGGATTCCATTGTTGACCTTGCTATGCAAGTTTGTTTGGACGATTTCCATGAAATTGCTCCATTTCCTAATGTAAACACATATCCACTTGTGGATTTTGTGTCTTTTGACCCAGTTATCCAATTTGCATCACTATATCCTTCTATTACAGAAGGATATTTTTCATAATGCAACATATAGTTTTGTGTATACTTTAGATATCCTAGAACTTTGATTATTGCTTTCCAGTGACGTTTACCAGGATTGCTGGTATATCTGCTAAGTTTTCTTATAGCGTATGTAATATCAGGTCTAGTGCAGTTCATGACATACATAATACTTCCCAGTATACGGGAGTATTCAAGCTGATATATACCATCACCAGTGTTCTTTACCCAATTTTGGTTCATATCTACTGGTGATTTTGCAATAGTTATATTATGCTGCTTGAATCTTTCAAGTATTTTGGCAATGTAATGTGACTGAGATAACGCATATCCTTGTGATGTTTTTATAATTTTTACACCCAAGATTACATCAGCCACTCCTAGGTCTTTCATGTCAAATCTAGAGGATAACATATCCGTTATAGATTTTATTATGGCCTTATTATTTCCTAGGATTAACAAATCATCAACATAAAGACAAACAATGACATATCCAATATTTGTGTGTTTTATATAGACACACTTATCTGATTCATTTATTTTGAATCCATTTGATAACATGGTCTCATCAAATTTCTCGTGCCATTGTTTTGGTGCCTGTTTAAGGCCATAAAGTGATTTTACTAACTTACACACCTTATTTTCATTTCCTGGGCTTAGAAACCCTTTAGGTTGCTGCATATATATTTCTTCTTCCAGTTCACCATTTAAAAATGCAGTTTTCACATCCATTTGGTGTATTTCCAAATTTAGTATGGATGTTATTGCTATAAGCATCCTAATTGATGTGATTCTAGTTACTGGTGAGTATGTATCAAAGTAATTTAGATCTTCCTTTTGTCTAAATCCTTTTATTACAAGTCTTGCTTTATACTTGTCGATTGAGCCATTAGCCTTTAGTTTTTTCTTGAATATCCATTTATAACCTAGTGGTTTTGATCCTTTGGGTAGATCCACTAGTTCCTATGTATGGTTTTGTAAAATAGATTCTATTTCACTGTTGACGACCTTCTTCCAGTAAGGAGCATCGGTAGATGACATTGCTTGCTGATAAGTTAGAGGTTCATTTTCTATCATATATGCATAGAAATCCGGTCCAAAAGCTTTAGAGGTCCTTTGTCATTTGCTCCTTCTTGGTTCCTCTATCTCTGATTCAACATTCCTTTCAAACGTGGTTTGATCAATATTATCCTTAGGAGTATCAGTATCTCTCTGTCTCTTTTGAACAATTGTTTCAATCGAGTGTTTAAGAGGAAAAACATGTTCAAATAATCTGGCATTTCGAGACTCGATAATGGTGTTTTCATGAATGTCATCAATTTCAGATTTGTACACCAAAAATCGATATGCACTACTATTATAAGCATATCCAATAAATATGCAATCTATGGTTTTGGGTCCAATTTTGACCTTTTTATGCTTAGGTATTTCTACCTTTGCTAAGCACCCCACACTTTTAACTATTTGTAAGATGGAGGTCTGTTTTTCCACAGTTCATGTGGTGACTTAAAGGTCTTTTTGCGAGGTACTTTGTTCAGTATATGATTAGCTGAAAGTATCGCTTCACCCAGAAATTGTCTAGTAATCCAGAACTAATAAGAAGAGCATTCATCATTTCCTTCAGGGTACGATTCTTACGTTTCTGCTATTCCATTGGATTGAGGAGAATACGGTGCTGTTGTTTGATGGATTATACCATTTTGAGCGCAAAATTCCTCAAATGGAAATTCGTATTCTCCACCTCTATCACTTCGCAAGGCATTTATCCTTTTGTTTAGTTGATTTTCAACTTCTGCCTTATATTGTTTAAACGTTTCAAATGCCTCATTTTTGCTTCTTAGTAGATACACATAACAGTACCTAGTGCAATCATCGATAAAGGTAATAAAATACCTTTTACCTCCTCTGGTTTGACACATGTTTAGACCACATACATCAGTATGTATTAAATCTAACGGCTCGGTATTCCTTTCAACATGATGAAAGGAAGTTCTAGTTAACTTTTCTTCAGCACATGTTTCACACTTATAGTTGTGATCTATAGTAAACTTAGGTATAAAATCTAAGTTAACCATTTTTCGCAAAGTATCAAAATTCACATGGCCTAGTCTAGCATGCCATATATTAAATGACTCAGCGATATAAACAGAAGAATCCATTTTATTCATGTCTTTTGGTACAACAGTCATTACATTCATCTTGAATAGACCATCACTCACATACCCTTTACCCACATACACTCCATTTTTAGACAATACAAAATTATCAAAAACAAAAACCAACTTGAAATCATTCTTGCTCAGCAATGATCCCGAAACTAAGTTCTTACGAATGTCTGGTACATGTAGAACATCATTCAAAGTGAGTTCTTTTCCAGAAGTCATTTTGAGAACCACTTTTCCTTTTCCTTCAACCTTCGACGTGGAGGAGTTTCCTATGAAGAGTTTCTCTTCTAGTGTCGCAGGCTTGTAGTTGGAAAACATCCACTTGTTGGCGCAAATGTGTTTTGTGGCACCAGTGTCCACAAACCATTCCTTCATGTTGCCAACTAAGTTGCATTCTAAGATCAAGGCTGACAAGTTCATTTATGAAACTCCATCGAAGGCCTATCATGCTCCGTAACATTGGCTTGGTCTTTCTGCTTTTTGGTCCTCGGCGCTCACTTTCCTTATGGCCTTTCTTCCCGCAATTATGGCAGTTCCCTTTGAACTTCTTAGCCTTCTTTGCATTTGGATTATTTTCTCTCTTTCTTTTGTTGTTCTTGTCGGTCTCAACAACATTTGCTTTTGCCACCATGGTGTTGGTTGACTTCTTTTCAGATTTTCGGTTATCCTCTTCAATTCTGAGTTGAACAACAAGATCTTCCATAGTCATTTCTTTCCGCTTGTGCTTCAGATAGTTCTTGAAGTCCTTCCATGACGGAGACAACTTCTCGATAGAAGCAGCAACTTGAAATGATTCGCTTAACTCCATCTTCTCATTATGAATCTCAAGGATGATAACCTGAAGTTCCTGTATCTGGCTGACTACTGTTTTGGTGTCGACCATCTTGAAGTCTAGGAATTTGCCGACTATGAACTTCTTCATCTCGGCGTCTTCCGTTTTGTAGTTTTTCTCGAGGGATAACCAAAGAGTCTTTGCATTTTGGACAGTGCAGTACACACTGTACAGACTATTCTCCAAACCGTTGAGAATATAATTCTTGCAAATGAAGTCAGAACCCTTCCAGGATGTGAGGGCCTCGACCTTGGTGGCGTCGGGCTCGAGTTCATCTACTTGTGGAGGGCCTCTGTTAGGTATTTGGCCAGACCTAACGTAGTCAGGTAGAAAAGCATCTTCTGTTGCCAGCGCTTAAAATCCTGGCCATTGAATTTTTCCGGCCTCTCTCCATGTGAGAATGGTACAGGCTGTGTGACAAGTGGTCCTGTCGGAGCGGAGGTCAATGGCTGCTTTTTGTCGAAGTGTTACTTTCTTGAGCCATCGTCTGAAACGATATGACTTCAATTAGTGCACAAAACAGAATCAAACAAAGCACAAATCTGTTTTAAGGGAACATCGATATGACTTCAATTTGGTTTCAAGATTGTTAGCAAATATATAGTAGAAACGGAAGCAAACCGTTTCAAACAGTGTTGCAGAAGTATAAACAGAAACGTTGATGTTGTTCTATACACAATTGCAATAGCAACAAAGTGCTGCAATACGTATGCAATGGAATAACAGTAAGATGGTGTGAATAAAACAGATGTACCGATTAGAATGTCCGAGTCCAGCGTAGAACTGTTGGCTTGAAATGAAATTGCCCCCGCTATGGCGCTTTCGGTTGTAGAGCAATTGCTTCCCAAACCTGAAACGGACCTCTCTACGATACAGCGCAGCAATAACAGAGAACGACGAACGCAAGAAGACTGTAAATATTTCAGAACAGAGGAGGAAGAAGAAGAGCAGGAAAAAAAACTGTTGTACTTTTCGTTTTCTGTGTGCCTCTATATATATACTGGGGAGAAGTGTCTGTTGGCTGTTCAAACGGGTGTGACTGTTGGAAAGGTTGCGACCCTTTAAACCAACAGACCCGCGCGCGCCCGTCTGGGCCTAACGACCGAATTTCAAGTTCAAAAATAAACGGTTCAGCGCAGCGAGCCAGAGTGCAGCCTAGAGGCCCATTCAATCACAAGACCCTAAGAGCCCCAAGGCCCAAGACCCTTATCTTTGACCTATTAATATATATATATATATATATATATATATATATATATATATATATATATATATGAAAGCCTTCAAGCCTTCATGCATGATCCATTCCTTCTCCTCATTTTCTTTTGTTATCACTTACCGAGCCTTAGTATATAAGGTGGGATTGTGATGTGTATTCCCCGATGTGAGATATTGTTTCCCTCTCTTTAGCCACTTATTCATTTCTAGCAATAACTACATGTATCATTTTAAATGAAAAGATAATTTCTTTTATCATTCTATAAATAAAGATTTAGCTTTTTTATTTTTGTTTGTATAAGATGATAAATCATTTTATATTTTTAAACTAATAACAACTAAATACTTTTTTCAAAAAAATTAGTAAATACTTCATAATAAATTGTAATGAAATGCTTCTATTAAATCTTATTTAATAAAGATAAATTCTTCATTTTTTCAGTTAGAAAAATAGTGTTATATTGTTATCTCTATAACGAAAATAGTTCTATGTCCATTTACCATACTGTAATGAAAAGTGATATTTTCATTTAACATTCTCTAGTGTTAGCTGAATACTTTATTTTTTATTTAAAACCAAACAAGCTTAAATTTTATATCGATTTATCATTTTTCAATGAAAAACTCTTTGTCCATTTATCATTTTACACTGAAAAACTCTATGTTCATTTATCATTTTACATAAAAATAATTGTTAAACTAAACCTAGTAAGTCTACACCACAATGTTCATTTATCATTACACTAGCATAAATGTTGTACATACCGTTTAACTATTAAAGCAACATAATATAGTAATAAATAAATTTATTATTTTGTAAGGAATAATGTATAAGACGATAATTCTTTTTTGATTATTTTATAAAGTGAAATATCTATTTATCTTTTGATATATAATCATAAAAAATAAAAGTGATCGCCACTGTCGTTTTCTATAAATTCTTAATGTTATATTTTATATTCAAAATGATAAAAGATAAACATACGATATAAAAGTTAAATAATGAAAAATCATTCCTTATCTTTAAACATAGAAGGATATAACAAGAAAGACAAAAACTAAAAAATAAAGATAAATTACTTGATCATTTGACATCTTCTTATCATTTTATAAAAAATGATAATTTAACTTATCTTGAGAATATCTATTTTCTGTTTTTATAATAAAAATGGTAAATTGATTTATCTTCTTATATAAGGGTTTGTTCTTATAATGTTTTATATGAATCAATAATTTTTCATTTGAAAATTATTATAGATTTATTATTTTTACGATGAATGTTAGAAAACAGTTTCATACCCATTTATAACCGAACCAACTTCAATGAACCATTGCAGTTTAATAACCAAAAATCAAATTCTAATTCATTAAAGCTACAAATGGTCAAACTCACCAAATCAAGACCGCTGAGCTATCCTTTTTCATTTGATGCGAGCTTCCAAACACGAATACAATAATTATTATAACACAATGAAATATATAAAATAGAGTACAATTATATTTAGAATTGTGGTTTACATTAATGGATATTGACAAGCTTCCATATATCACAAATTCAGTAAGGAATCGCCTTTTCGACCACCGAATGTTGTAACGACCCATAAATTTTCGATAATTGAATTTGTTAATTTAATAAGACTTTGGCAATTAAATTTGGAAGAAATAAAAATTTATAATTTGTTAATGGAATAATAAATTGGATGAAAGGTAACCAAGTTAATTTAAGTCAATTATTAACAACTTTAATGAAACTCCAACCAATGAAAATAATGTAAATATTATACTTAGTTATAAAATTGAATATAAGTAACAAATGTAAATTTTTAATTATTGTATGAACTAGATAGTTAATGGCAATTGAATAAAATTAGTGTTAGGAAAGTAATTATAACATTTGGTTGACATAATAAATTTATTAATGTGAATAGAAGTTAATTGGTGACAAACTGTTATATTACCTATTTATTTAACCTGTTAAATTAAACTGGAATTTACATTATTATAAATGGATTTATTGCAATTAAGTGTAATTGAATTTTACATTTACGTGAGTTAATACAATAACTGAAAAGTGCGAATGTAATAAAATAAATAAAAATGTTAATTATATTCATAATGTAATAATTGATTTTATAAAATAGTGAAATCAAGATAAATAAATCAATTTGGGATTTAAATTTTATTTAATGTGTGAAATTGACAAAATTCAATATAGTTGAAATATGGTAATTAATACAAATAAAAGATGGAAATCGGAGGATATTAGTGCATTGAAATATAAAATAATGTTAACTATGTTAGTTGAGTAATAATTGATTGAATATTAAGTTTGTAATCAAATAATATCCAATTTATTGGAATTAATTTGTAATTAATTGGATTAATTGCAGTTGACATTTGAACACTGTATTTATTGAAATAATTAACATTAAATTGATATGTGAATTTGCTTTTAGTTATTATAAATATCTAAGGGATCAAAAATGATAAAAATCTACTAGTTTATAATATTTCCAAATTCAATTATTTAAAATTTCACAAAATTTATGTTTAATTACATTATTAAAACTGTTATAATTTGCGGGTAGTTACAACCTTCGACCTTGGAGTTTTCCACAACTGTAGAAATTGAGCCTATACATTAGCACCCATCCATGATGGCTTCTTTCCCGCTCTCTTGGCTTTGGATATGGTCTCCCTATTGTTTTTTCGCATTCTTTGATTTTAATGATTGACAAAAACATCCATATCTTGAGGAACTACACGAACAGCTGCCTGCATATTGAATTTGATATTGGTTTGAATTATATACATTGTACTAATTTACAAATAAATTATAAATTTAAAATTACCATCAAGTCCACGAATGTGGTATTCTTGATGTGATCGGGAATGTCATCCCAGTGAGCCCAACGTCCCGACATCAGGCTCATAAATGCCTTCCTCGACACTTGTAGAATAGAGTCTCTCAGTTGGACCTCAAATCCCATGTATAAAATAAGTTGTACGAATAGTGAAAATGTAATAAATTTGATACTTACCCTGCGCTCTTCGACACTACCTCTGCAACCGGACGTAAATCCGGTGTCGTGCCGCTAGCACAGGCACCAACGGAAGGAGAAGGCTGAGATCTGCTAGAATGTCTCCTGTGCATATTTGTTACAAACATATCATTTCATATAATAATAAAAATATCATTTCATTATTACAAAACATGTTTGAATAATCATCTCGCATAAAAATTGCACTAAAACGTCATAAAAGAGATAAGATCTCTTGAGGATATATATATATATATATATATATATATATATATATATTAAGAAAAAAAATAAGATATAACTCACAACATAATCATCATTATTGATCACAGCTGAAACTCAGAATATACATCATACGACAACTGATACATATTTTTTAAAACTTTCAGTCTTCATCGTCTTCTGATTTAGTCTTGGTCTCGTACTCTATATCGTTCTCTTATGTACTCTCAAATGCCTCTTAAAACATTCGATTCATCATTTAACAAACCCAAATCAATATCATCGGCTATTCTTATTTCGTCATTTGGTTCAAGATCCGTTTGATAGACTACTTCTTTCGAAATATTAATTCCATCAGACGTAAATCTTGCCTTTATTTTAAAAACAACAGACCAATCCGCTTTATCTCTTTTTAAGGATGGATTCGGAGCAAAATAAACTTATAATGCTTACTTGACCAATATGAAAGGATCATACTTATAGTAATGTGAGGTGTGCTTTATTTCTATAAGTTATAATCTTTGTGCACGTTGATTCCAAAACCATAAATATTGTTGAACCAAGTGCACTTGAATAAAAACTTTTTCTGCAGGTTGTACATAATATGTCAATTCTAAATCCTGTGTTAAGACGCCGTAAAAATCTTTTATATGCTCATCTGGATTGTCGTTGCCTTTGACAAATGCACCACTGTTACATGTTAATTTTTCAACACCATAATCCTTAGTGTTGAATTTAAATCCATTGACGAAGAATATCAGATAAGTCTTGATATCTCTTTTTTGTCCGAGCGCAAGATGTTGTAATCCTTCGTCAGCAACGCAGTTTCTTGGATTATAAACGTAGTTCGAAAACCATTTAGATACTGAGATCGCCTGAAGGATGCTATGATTCGTAAATACTGCGAATATATATGCACTATGTGTTATATTACGATTGAAATGTAAATATCATTGAAATAATATGAATTTTTATTACCTAAAAAATGGTGCAACTTAAGCACAATTAAGAAGAACATATGTGTATGCTACATGTTGACCTCTATCATCTAACCATATTTCCACAAATTTTCCAACAGGCTGGCCATGTTGTCTAAAAATAGACCACATTGTCTGCGAATAATCTTCTTCAACGGTTACATCATTACGAAGACCACTTACAAATGATAAGTTCACATGGTTACTAAAGTAGTGTGAGAAAAAGAATAAAGTTGTTAAAATCTATCCTCAAATAATCATGCATTTCAAGGAAATCAATATATATATACGACTAAATTGTAGTTGCACATTCAGTGTGCAACTTTACAGGGACCGGTCGACCGGTCATAATATATGCGGTCGACCGTTCCTGCATAATTTGCACACTGAACGTGCACACATGCACATAACGTATATATATTTGAATTCCTGTCTATTGGTCACTTTTTAACCTATCGACCGTTTTTAAACAGAAAGCAATTTTTCCAAAAGACACTTCTTTTCTCCAAAGGTTGCATCTCTTACCTTTCATCAAAGATTATATCTCTTAATGGCAACTGCTCACAAAGAGTTACAACCATTCTTCTCTATATAAACTCATCTAAATCGTTGATTAAAACAACATGATTGTATATGCTTTTTACTCTAATCTCTGATCTTACTTTCTACATACTCCTGCATTCTAAAAGCTCTCAATTATTTATTGAATCATTGAAACTATTTCATATCTTTTGATTCAATAAGTAATATACTTTCCTTAATCTTTTCAAAACATCATTCGCATACTTTGAGGATAAGATTATAGGAAGGGTGTACTACTAGTGACAAATCCGTGTTTTCAAGAGCACAAGTTGTCAACAACAATTGTATTTGTTCTTTTGTTGAAGTCCTCTGTGTTGTAAGAGGCAAGTGTTGAAGTCCTCGGTGTTGTAAGAGGCAAGTGTTGAAGTCCTCAGTGTATTAGAGGCGTGAAATCCCGTTCGTTTGCTCGGGTGTTGTAAACCTGTTCCTCCGGGTGAAGCGAGGTAGTTAATAGTGAAAATCCAGATAGAAGTCTGGGACTGGACGTAGGACGGTGCTCCGAACCAGTATAAAAATCTCTGGTGTGATTTTTCTATTTTTATTTACTATGCTATTATCATCTATTTCCGCATTTATATTATAGTCCATATTACACGATCCGTGTGTACTATATTAGCACGTGCATTCGTATACACACCACACTTTTCATTTGGTATCAGAGCACGGTCATCATATAACCGTAACACAGTTATTTGATATATTATAGTAATATGGCAAATAACGTAAGTACTAGCACTCAAAACACCACTTACACGGAGGGTCAATCGACACAAAGACCTCCATTTTTCAATGGTCTTAACTATAGTTATTAGGCAACACGTATGTCATTCTTTATGCAATCAAATAGCTATGATGCTTGGAATGCCACTCAAAGAGAAATAGTGGATCCAACAACTGATTATTCAGAATGGACTGCAGCTGAGAAAACGGCAGCAGCCGTAAATGCAAGAGCAATAAATATGTTGTTCTGTGCATTAGACCAAAATGAATATAACCGTGTTAGTATCTGCACTACTGCATATCAAATTTGGCAAACACTAAAAATCACTCATGAAGGTACTAACAAGGTTAAACAAGCCAAAATAGCCATGCTGAAAAGTCAATTTCAAAATTTCAAAATGAAACCAAATGAGACAATCAATGACATGTATTCACGGTTTCAAACTATTCACCATGCACTTATTGGCTTAGGACAAAAGTATTCTGATTTCGATGTTGTTTCAACAGTCCTACATTCTCTGACTAGTGAATGGGAAGGAAAAGTATTAGCAATTGAAGAAGCTAATGACCTTTCCGTCATGAAGCCAGATGAATTGATAGGAAATTTAATGTCCTATGAAGCAAATTTGCAGGCTAGAAAAGAACAGAAGAAGAAAAGAAAAATGTAGCATTTCATGTTGAGAAAGATGAAAATGAATCAGATTCTGAAGACGAAGATTTGGCATTCATTGCGAAAGGATTTAAAAAATTCCTAAAGTATCGAAAAGCCAGTCGTTACAATAAAAGGAAACCTGGATCAAATAAACCATCTTCATCTGCTATAGAATGTTTCAACTGCCACAAAAAGGGACACATGCAGAAGGATTGTCCAGAACATAAGAAGAAGTCAGAAAATGACAAATTCAAATATAAGAAGGACAAATCTAAGAAACGAGCCTTCTCAGTAACATGGGATGATTCAGAGTCATCTTCATCAGAAAGTGAAAGTGATTCAGAGAATGAACAAGCTAATGTTTGTTTTATGGCAACAGAAGATGAGGTACAAATTCCTACATTTGATGAATTACTTGATATTAATGCTGAATTGATAGTCAAATATAAAGACATAAAACGTCAATTAAAAGTAGTCAAAGCAGATTTAAGTAGAGCAGAGTTTGAACGAGATATGTTAAAAGATGAGAAGAAAATATTAGAAGAGGAACTTGAAAATATTCAAGAATCATCATCTAATGTTGACTCTCAAATATCTCTTTTGAGTCAAGAAATAGAAGCTCAAAAAGAGAAAAATAATGCTCTCACTAGTGAAAATCATGAGCTTAAAGCAAAAGTCAAAATTCTAGACCTAGAAAAAGCTAGCTTACAAACAAAGTTTGATGACATTACTCAAAATGTTTCTAACGTTAACAAAGGTCGAGAAAATTTGACAAAAATCATTAAAAGTTCATAATCTATTTCAGACAAACAAGGATTGGGATATAACAAACAAAAAACCGAGAAACATCTTGGAAATAAAAGGAAGAAGAAAGTACAAAAAACTGAAGCTAAGAAAAATCTTAGTTTATTATATTCCAAACCAAAACCAGTTGTGAAATTTCAAAAGAAAAATGTCAAGACTATCAAAATATGGGTTCCTAAAACAAATAACAATTTGATTAGGAACAAATACATTCAGCAATTCATGAATACTGTGCATTTTAATAATAATTATATATATAAAGGGGATACCGGACCCATATGGGTTTGGACTCCTAAGACCTAACTCTTAGGACCCTATAAAAAGTGGGTACCATGGACTTAATTCTATTTTTTGCAGGTCCCACTTAAGAAAAGAGGAAAGTGGATATTGGACAGTGGTTGCTCAAAGCACATGACGGGAGACAAGAGCTTATTAACAAATATTACATACTCAGATGGTGGCTCCGTCAGTTTTGGAGACAATTCAAAAGGCTATATCATCGGCAAAGGCGATGTGAGCAATTGCGCTACATCTAACTTACCTCTTATTACTAATGTCATGCTAGTTAGAAATTTAAAACACAATTTGCTTAGTATTAGTTAGTTATGTGACAAGGATTTTATAATTTCATTTTCGAATAATAAGTGTAGTATTTTAGATAAAGACCATAATTTGGTTTTCGAAGGTTATAGAGACAGAAATATATATATTCTGAATATGAATATTAATCATAATTCAGATATGTGTCTTGTGGCTAATGACAATGATCCATGGCTATGGCACAAACGCTTCTGTCATATAAACTTCAGAACTATTGACAAGCTAGCCAAAAACAATCTAGTTAGAGGACTACCCAAAATGAGTTTTAAAGTTAACAACATTTGTGATGCATGTCAATTAGGAAAATTGACCAAATCATCTTTTATATCCAAGAAAGTCATATCAACATTACAACCACTTGAGTTACTACACATGGATTTATTTGGACCTACTAGGGTTCAATCAATAAATCACAGTCAATATGTGCTTGTAATTGTTGATGATTTCTCTCGTTATACATGGACAATTTTCTTAAAAAATAAAAGTGACACTTTCGATCATTTCAAATCTTTCATCAAAAGAATTCAAAAATCAAAAGGGATTAAAGTTAAAAATATAAGAAGTGATCATGGCGGAGAGTTTGAAAATAATGAATTTGAACATTTTTGTACAAAGAAAGGTATATATCATAATTTTTCGTTTCCCAGAACTCCACAACAGAACGGAGTTGTAGAATGGAAGAACCGAATTTTACAAGAATGTGCAAGAACATTATTGAATGGAACCACCTTACCAAAATATTTTTGGGCGGAAGCTGTCGCAACTGCCTGTTATGTTTTAAATCGTGTGTCCATAAGAGCTCTTACCAAGAATACTCCTTATGAATTATTTAACAAAAGGAAGCCTAAAATCTCATACTTCAAAGTTTTTGGTTCCAAGTGCTTTATTTTAAATACGAAAGACCAACTTGGCAAATTCGATCCAAAAGCCGATGAAGGAATATTTGTCGGTTATTCGGAACGAAGTAAGGCCTATCGGATATTTAATAAACGAACCAAAACTATTGAAGAATCACTCATGTCTCTTTTGATGAAATCTATCAGCATCCTCACACTATATCAGATGATGACGAATCAATAGTCACTGACAATCCAATCATCACAAATATTGATTCTGACTCGGAAATAATTATTGAGAATATTCCTCAAATATGTGAGTTACAATCACCGCCAAGAATATTAAGAGACCATCCGGCTCAAAATATAATCGGTGAAATAACATCACGTGTCAGAACAAGGAGTCCACTCAATCAAATGGGTCACGTCGCTTTTCTCTCAAATATCGAACCTAAGAATCCAAAAGAAGCTGCTACAGATGATTACTGGATCATTGCCATGCAGGAAGAACTAAATCAGTTTGAGCGCAATGACGTTTGGGAACTTGTTCCAAGACCAACTGATCAGTTAGTTATTGGTACTAAATGGGTCTATAAAAATAAGGCTGACGAACAAGGAAATATCACCAAAAATAAAGCAAGATTAGTAGCACAAGGATATAATCAGGAAGAAGGTATCGATTATGAAGAAACTTTTGCACCAGTTGCTCGACTAGAAGCTATTAGAATCCAATTATCTTTTGCTTGTCACCATAATTTCAAACTTTATCAGATGGATGTCAAAAGTGCTTTTCTCAATGGATTTATCAAAGAGAATGTCTATGTCGAACAACCTCCTTTGTTCGTACATGAAAAATATCCTGACCATGTGTTCAAACTTAAGAAAGCTCTGTATGGTTTAAAACAAGCACCTCGTGCTTGGTATGAACGACTACGTAGCTATCTTATTAACTCAGGATTTCAAATAGGCAAAGTCGATCAAACTTTGTTTATTAAACATTCTCGAAAAGATATTCTAGTTATCCAGATATATGTAGACGATATCATCTTTGGTTCAACAAACGATAAATTCTGCAAGGAATTTGCAAGTATTATGACCAAAGAATTCGAAATGTCTCATATGGGAGAACTATCTTATTTTCTTGGACTTCAAATAAAGCAACTTTCAAACGGTATTTTTATCAATCAAGAAAAATACTGTGAAAACCTTATCAAACGCTTCGGATTAGAAAATACATCTGGTAAACCAACTCCTATGAGTACAACTACACATCTTGAAAAAGATGAAAGTGGTAAGAATGTTGACCAGAAATTATATCGAAGCATGATTGGTTCTCTTCTTTATCTCACAGCTAGTCGTCCAGATATAATAATGAGGGTTTGTTTATGTGCTCGTTTTCAAGCCGATCCAAAGGAATCACATCTACGAGTAGTGAAACGTATAATTCGTTATCTTAATAATACCAAAGATTTCGGTCTTTTTTATCCAAAAGAATTTCCATTTGAATTAGTATCATATAGTGATGCTGATTTCGGTGGCTCACGAACGGATAGAAAAAGTACAAGTAGTACGTGCCATTTTATTGGAAAATCACTTGTCTCTTGGTTTAGTAAGAAACAGAATTGTGTTTCACTATCAACATGTGAAGCTGAATATATATCAGCAGCTCTCGCTTGTACTCAAGTACTATATATGCAACAAACACTTCAAGATTTTGATATTCATTTATCAAATTCTATTATATACTGTGATAACACTAGTGCTATAAATCTCTCTAAAAATCCAGTAAATCACTCCAGAACCAAACACATTGATATTCGTCATCATTTCCTTCGAGATAATATTGACAAAGGAAATATATGTCTTGAATATGTCCATACTGACAATCAATTAGCGGACATTTGTACTAAGCCTCTACTCGAATCTAATTTTATTAGATTATGAAGAGAGATTGGTTTAATTTCAAGAAAAAATCTTGACTAAGTAATTTCTAAAGAACGTCTTCTCTTTTAATTATTCTTTAACCATAACTTTTGCATAAACTATTTTTTTTACATTAAATATAAGCCACTGCTTGATTTAATGGTTAATTCTCTTTACTCATTTTCCATTCTTTTCTTTTAGTGATCGTCCTTTCCTTTCTTATTTTATAATTTCAGTTTTAAAAGGAGAGCTATTTTTAGAGTTAACATAAAGTCTCTGCTTATGTTTTCTTGGTCAAAATTTTCTATTAACTCACATCCATAAGTTTATACATAAGAAACTTGTATATAAGCTTGCAAAAATTTCATATTTTGTTCATCTTTTCTTATCTAACCATAATATTCTATACAACATTCCCTATGGATCACATTTGTGATAAATGTGCTCAAGAATCACACATTTCTATTACGAGTTCTGAGTCGGAGGAATATTATTCTCCTACAACACCAAAACAAAAACCAAGTTGTCATCATCAATGCTCTTGTATTTCTGATAATACTCCAAATTCAAAACGAGTGAAGAGGACACGGTTTTGTTCTCCTCGTACCAAAGCACAAATCGATGAGATTCACCACTATCAGAAACATCAAATAGATCTTCAGAGACAGCTCCATTATGGGCAAAGTCAACTTTATCATGAGCAACAACGGACATCGGCACGATTATCCGTTTTAGAAAAGTTGGCAACATTTTTCTGTAGTTCCAACAAGCATGACGTGCATGAACCAATGCCGTCTAGGCCATCAACATCTAAAAGTCCTAACTCTTGGGATCAGAACTATGAGAAGAATGAAGGTGCTCAGAAACACTGGAGTCCATGGTCAAAACGTATTGAAGGAAACAACGATAATTCTAATGACGAACCTTCCACTTCTCATTAGATTTATATATAGTTATTATATCTTTATCTATCACTTGTGTAATAACGGTTATATTTTGTATTAAGAATGAAATATAATATATATATAACTTGATATATTATAAAAACTTGCAAAATAAAACGTTCTTACTCAGCATGCAAAACCGGTCGACCGCCCCATTTATAGCCGGTCGACCGTTTGCTCCCTGGTTGAAAACGGTCGACCGGCCATATTTCACTGGTCGACCGGTTGACGTATTTTCAGTTTTTATATATATATCTATGCGTCATTTTCTTTCTACCCTCCTTCTCTTTTGACTCAAGCTGTTATTTTTTCCCAAAATCACAAACCCTGGTTTCCTATTTTCAATTCCCAAATCTCAAATCTTCCAACAATGGCTCCTCCTCAAAAGAAATCCAAGAAAGGAACATCCTCTGAAACTTCATCTCTGAGCATCTCCGCCAAAAAGTGGCTTGAAAGTCCA
The DNA here is from genome assembly GCA_030765085.1 of Allium cepa. NCBI lineage: Eukaryota > Viridiplantae > Streptophyta > Magnoliopsida > Asparagales > Amaryllidaceae > Allium > Allium cepa. Next base: position 819,700,077 of record CM060931.1, read on the forward strand.
ATTGCTGTAACAAGATGGAATCAGATGACAAATTACAAGTTTCATCCAGGCTCTTTCATCAAATTTGATGATTTCACGGCTTATGGAGTTCGGAGGTTAGCCAATAATTCCAACATTACTCCATTGATAGATTTTTCAGAAAAAAATGTGGAGATAAATCATTTGATGATCAAATTATTTTACGCCAACATGAATCTCGACGAGTATCAACCTGATAATCCAAACGGAGTCATCTGTGGCAAGCAAATTTTTCTTACTCATGCTAGAATTGCCTCTATACTTGGTATACCAAATCGAGGCGATGAGTTTTCATCTAATTTCTGCGAAGTCTTCACTCGCAATAGTACCAGTCATCAGTTCATAGAAGACAATAGTGATGGAACAAAGTCTATTGGACTTCGACCCACAGCCAGACTACTTCATCGTGTTTTGATGCATTCTCTTTTTCCTAGACATGGAAATTATGATGCTGTATATAAAGAAAACTTCAAAGCTCTCTATGCTATTTATGGTGAGATCCAAATCAATTGGGTACACATGCTTTTTGATGAAATTCTCAAGGTAAATAACTCTACACGACCTCATTTCTTCTACAATGAATATATCATGCGACTTTTGTTAGCTTGTGGGGTAAAGCCTCCTGATTCTGCAACCTCAAAACCAAAATGCATTGATTCCATAACCATCAAACGAATGAAGCTTCCTCCACCTTATCTTGAGATTATGCCTTTTGAAGAATGGAAACAAAGAGGACCAAGAAAACAAAAGGCAACTTCCTCTCGTCCTCGTTCCGATGAAGTAAAACTATTAAAATCAAAATCATCCACAAAAGAATCACTTGAAACTATTGCGCGTAACCAATTTTTGCTTGAATCATGTCTCAAGCGCATGGACTCTAAAATTGATAAGCGCTTCAATAAGGTCAAGTCATTCTTCGGTATGCTATGGGATGCTATATCATGTTCCACATCCACCTCTGTTCAAGCACAAGACCCAGGAAAACGTCCTGCTGCTCCTGTTTTCACCTGGACATCATCTGACGAGTCTACTGGTATGAGCGGTCATGGACATGGAGAATCATCTAGAGGGAACAATGATGAGGAAGAAGAAGAAGATGACGACGACGACGATGATGATGATGAAGAGGAGATACGATCTGCTTCATCTTAGATTCTATTATGGTTTATCACTTTAAAAACATTCATCGACACTTGTACTAAATAGTGTCGTTATTCTTATTTTTTCGTTTGACATTATGGTCTGTATTATACTCTGTTATGTTTTGGATGTGTTAATGTTTTATTTTGCTATGCATATCATATTAATTACACTTCTCTACTATTCTAGTATCTGCTACTCCTTTTTGTCGATGACAAAGGGGGAGAAAGGGCTAACAATTGTTTGCAGGAACGTACATATATAAGAATTCAAAGAGAGAGATCACATACTCAGGGGGAGATTCAGATTTGCAGATATATATTGTCATCAATCAAAAAGGGGGAGAATGTTGAGTCACAAGTTTTATGAAGGTTTTGATTTCTGACAAATAAATAAAGGCGATCGACAAAACAAGGTCATTATGACTATAAAGAGCTACATATGGTACTCTAGATTGTAGGATGATTATTTGATATTATAATAGTGATAAACTTGTTAAAATCTATCCTCAAATAATCATGCATTTCAAGGAAATCAATATATATATACGACTAAATTGTAGTTGCACATTCAGTGTGCAACTTTACAGGGACCGGTCGACCGGTCATAATATATGCGGTCGACCGTTCCTGCATAATTTGCACACTGAACGTGCACACATGCACATAACGTATATATATTTGAATTCCTGTCTACTGGTCACTTTTTAACCCGTCGACCGTTTTTAAACAGAAAGCAATTTTTCCAAAAGACACTTCTTTTCTCCAAAGGTTGCATCTCTTACCTTTCATCATATCTCTTAATGGCAACTGCTCACAAAGAGTTACAACCATTCTTCTCTATATAAACTCATTTAAATCGTTGATTAAAACAACATGATTGTATATGCTTTTTACTCTAATCTCTGATCTTACTTTCTATATACTCCTACATTCTAAAAGCTCTCAATTATTTATTGAATCATTGAAACTATTTCATATCTTTTGATTCAATAAGTAATATACTTTCCTTAATCTTTTCAAAACATCATTCGCATACTTTGAGGATAAGATTATAGGAAGGGTGTACTACTAGTGACAAATCCGTGTTTTCAAGAGCACAAGTTGTCAACAACAATTGTATTTGTTCTTTTGTTGAAGTCCTCTGTGTTGTAAGAGGCAAGTGTTGAAGTCCTCGGTGTTGTAAGAGGCAAGTGTTGAAGTCCTCAGTGTATTAGAGGCGTGAAATCCCGTTCGTTTGCTTGGGTGTTGTAAACCTGTTCCTCCGGGTGAAGCGAGGTAGTTAATAGTGAAAATCCAAATAGAAGTCTGGGACTGGACGTAGGACGGTGCTCCGAACCAGTATAAAAATCTCTGGTGTGATTTTTCTATTTTTATTTACTATGCTATTATCATCTATTTCCGCATTTATATTATAGTCCATATTACACGATCCGTGTGTACTATATTAGCACGTGCATTCGTATACACACCACACTTTTCAAAAGTTTCTTCTTCAAACTATGATTTTCAAATCGAACCTTCAACTCTTGCTTTCTGTCTAATTTTTTTCTTCAGATGATTCATGTACCCATTACAAAATTAATTCAATTTAAACGCACTTACGTAAATCTGAATTTTAAACTAACATTTTTTTAGGTCTCAAATGGATACCTCCATCCATATTGCATATGACCTCGATGAAGAGCTTTGGATGGAAGATGAATAGGTAAATGCTCCATTACATTAAAAAAACCTAGCAGACAAATTTTCTCCAGTTTTTATAGTAGTATAGGGATCTCTACTTCAATTTTACATATACGGTCGATTTTTAACACTGTCGAGCAAAGCTGTCTATGAAACAGACTTAATTCGGTTATATCACTCCACACATTTACGGGCAACAGTTCTTTGAAAACTACTAACAATGAATATTCCATCATGATACGATAATTGTTACTTTTCGTCCTACCCAATTTACTATTTTTAAAGTCAATACATCTACGGAGATTAGAAGACATCCCATCAAGGAATTTTAGTCCTTCCAACCACTTTAGCACGAGTTTTACTTTCTTGCGGTCTAGCTCATAGCATGCTTTGGGGTTTTTATTGTCATTGGGCTTCATACGTTGTTCGACGTTTACGAAAGTATGGTATAACGAGACTTGAATTCAGATCGTCCTTTGTTTACCCTTTGACATTCATAATTTTATTAAACACGTTATCGAACATGTTTTTTTAGTTGTGCATCACGTCAATATTATATCAAAATAGAAGATCTTTCCAGTAAGGTAACTCCCAAATATACTTTGTTTGCACCATTTATGAATGTCCGATTCACTTGGAATTTCAGTCTGTATTCCAGTTTCATGTATCTTTGGGTATTCCTTTACAATTTCATATATTTCTTCGCTTAACCAAATCTTTAGAGGTAGCGTATCATCTTCTCTGTTAGCTTTAAAGTTTTTTTATCTCTTCTAAAAGTATGATTGAGATGGAGAAAACACCAATGACAATCAAACCAAGAAATTTTCCTTCCACAACGTAAAGAAAATGATATTTTCTCTTCCATGCATTAAGGATAGGCTAGACGACCGACCTACTCCAACCTGAAAGCTATGCAGGAAAATCATTAATAGTCCATAACAAAGAAGCAAACATACGAAAACTTCTTTGTTGTGAAATGTCGTATGTCTCAACACCTTCAAGCCATAATGTTTTCAAGTCTTCGATTAATAGTTGTAGATAAACTCGGTTCCTTATGTTGGATCATCAAGGCCAGGGACGACAATTGTGAGGAACATGTATGGAGTTTTCATACACATTCACGGAGGTTAATTATAAGGAGTAACGATAACATACCAAGATGAATATTTGCTACCAAACCGGGAGATTGGCGAAAAACCATCCGTACATAAATCAAGTCTGACGTTATGGCTCTCTGCAGCAAATGTATGATACGTCTTATCAAAATGTTTCCATGCTTCTCCATCGGATGGATGTCCATCTGGCTTTCTTCACATGTTGTGCCATCGCATATGACATGCCGTGGCCGAAGATACATATAACCTTTGAAGTCTAAGGGTAATTGGTAAATAATGCATTCTCGTATATGGAACTTCCTTTTCTTTCTTTTTTTCTTGGTTTATATCTTTTCTCATCATATATTTTGTAGTTCCTAAGATTAATGTCATCTTTCCAATACAATATGCAACCTCTTATACATGTATCATTCTTTTGGTAAGGCAGACTGAAAGCCGACATAAGTGTTTTCACTTTATAATGATCGTCACACATTAGATTATTGGGTGGCATATGCTGTTTTGCAGCTTGTACAATTGTTGTAAATCCAGCTTCTGTAAAAGTTGATTTTTGATTTCATAGTGATGTATTTAGCGGTTATAATACTTCGGTTCCACTTTTACAACCATCCCACAACGATCTCTTAGTGGCATCCAATAAATCATAAATTATTTTGCTCCCACATTCGATTCTACTTCGACGATGATGTCTTCACTGTCAACTTGAACAGTAGGGAACATTGATCGTGCTGCATCTTCCACCATACTTTCTGTTGGATTCGTCATAACAACATCGATCTCTGACGCAACAGGATCCGTTGTAGGTGCAACAAGTGGTTCATGATGATCCCATAAATAATAATTTGGCACAAATCCAGATTTATACAAATGTACTTTAACCGTATCTGGTTTCCAATGCTTCGAATGTTGACACTTACTACAATGGCAACGAAGTTCTTAGTTATTTCAATTATTAGATATTGCGAATCTAATAAATTCGTGTACACCATTGTAGAAATATTCTTTCACCGAACTTTTCATGTAACAACCCGCATATTTTACGATTGAATATTTAAATATTTTATTTAAATATTTTATCGTTAGTCGGATTTTAGTCCGAAAAGTTACTTTTTGCATACGGTCGAATTAGGACTCGAAATCACTTCCGTTGGGTCCAAAATACCGTTTGCAATCTTTTTGAGTATAAACTTTGATATGTTTGGAGTTAGTGGAATTTTGCTACTTTTTTGTACTTTGGGCTTTGGGTTTAGTTTAGCCCATTAGCCTAAACTATTAACTCTAGCTCAACCCCATTCCCTTCATAACTTTACTTTCATTTCCTAACACTCAAGCTTCATCAAAAATGGAGGAAGGAATGGGAAATTAAAACTCCAAGCCTTAGTTCATTTGCAAATCCAACACCCAACTCCAAATTCAAAGAGAAGCCGTTGATTCTTCCCTTGCTCTCAAGCTTCTTCTTCACTGATTTTGTGTAAAGTGAGATTTTTGTCTCACATCTTTGTCTACAACTATCTTTGATTGTTGGGTATGAATTCCTAACACTTTTTCATATGCATTTGCTCTTGATTTGGATTGAATTGGTGAAAATTCCAATTTTTAGTGTTTTGGGTTCAAATCTTTAAAAATCCTAACTTTGATATTTGAACACGTTTTTGGTGATGCATCGAGGAGCCAATAGGACCGGGTAGCCTATGGGCATAATCCCCTAGCGTCCGTGCTCGATCGGTTGCAAATTGGGAGAGTTTTTGCACTTCAAACCCTTAGGTCGCTCGGCCTGCAGATTAGGTCGGCCTGCATTTAGGTCGCTCCCCTATAGGTCGCGCTATGCTTAGGTCGTTGCTCGGCCTTGTACCCCTTAAGTCGTTAGGTCGCTTGGCCTTCTCACACGCCTTAGGTCGTTAGGTCGCTCGGCCTTCTTCTACCCCTTAGGTCGTTTCGTGTTAGGCCGCTCACCTCCTTAAGCCGCGAGCTCTTAGGTCGCTCGGTTATATATTAGGTCACTCACTTAGGTCACGCTCTACATTAAGTCGCTCGGCCTATCCTTACCCCCTTAGGTCGTGCCATGCCATAGGTCGCAACACCTAGGTCGCTCGCCTTGCAATGAGTCGGCCTGCCTATAGGTCACTTACCTCCTTAGGTCGCTCGGCTTACTTGCACTGTTAAGTCTCCCATGCTACGGGTCGCGCCGCTCCTTAGGTCGCATGTAGTTAGGTCGCGCCACCCTTTAAGTCGCCCATGCTTTAAGCCGTGTGCTATTTCTTGAGCCGCTGATTTCTTGTGATTGACTTATGATAAGTCGTAAGTCGTGGCTGTTAGGTCGCAAGGGTATTTCCACTTTGATGGATTCGGAATCGAATACTTTGGATTTTATTCACGTCTTCGAATGTGAATTTTTGTGATTTATTGTTTCTATAATCATTTTGTGATTTGTCACTTTATCTCACTCGTACGAGAAATCTAATTAAACGGCTTAGTAAAACAAATGGTATGAAACGCTTGCATTTACTTCGCCGGTTAATTCTTGGACTTGTTCGATTGAATCTCTTGTGACAATTTTCGAGTGGAGATCTACAATTTGTTCGTAAATATTTAAGTTAAGCTAGTGGTTATGGGACATGAAGCTAAGCTTGTATATTTACTAGCTTACTGTAATTGGCACTTCTTGATGATCGTTGATGATCATTTTTGTGATTTAGACTAGCAAATGTGCAATGTCTCTTTGTCTATGAGGGAGACTAAACCCCATTTCTGTGGAGCTTCGGCTCAATTTGGTGAGGTAGCGACCCATGGTCTTCGGGACGTTTTGTGGAGCTTCGGTTCAAAATTAATAGTTAGCAACCATGGAATAGCGTTCCATTTTGTGATACACGTGTTGGTGAGTTTTCATGCTGATTTCTAGATTTCCATTGATGATTTCTAGAATTTGTGTTTTCACCAATTTTCGTCATTTACATTGATAAGTTCTATCAATATTTGTGCATTGGTGAATTTGTGTGTCATTAACTTTTGTGATTAGCATTGATATTATTATCAATATTTATGGTTTGGAGAATATAAATAAAGAATATGACATTCTTTATGATCTTTGAGAAGATTCTTGTGATATTGATTAATCTCTTGTTGATTTTCAATTACATACTTATTACAGTATGGCTTTATGGTTAACATATGTTTACGTCATATCTCTTATTCTATATCATTTTATCTGATATTTATAGCTAGACTGATCCGTTTATTATTTTCTTATTAAATAATACTCGGGTCAGACCGAGATGTTACAGGTGCTTCTGCTTGACTTCACATCTGGGATTATCACCTTGACTTTTGGCTAACTACTTAGATTAGTAGTTTTTGTTGTATACATCTGAGATATAGAATCATTGATGTATCCACATTCTTTTGTCTAGCACTTGTAGCTATTCTTTTGTGATATTGTGGATCTTTTCTAACCACAACTCTGACGTAAACTTTCATGTGTTATATATTCATATCTATTTCCGCCTTTGTGATATGGATGTTTGTGACTGATTTGTGTTATGCTTATTTCTGTATTTGTTTCCGAAGAATATATATAGCCACCGGGTAGTAGCTTTGAGTTTGTATCGGTATGTCGGATTTCCTCCTAAAACCAGATGCATGTTGTACTATCTGACATATCGATGCTCGCACATAGCAATTACGCGGATGGTCGCTCCTCAATAGCCTTATTCTCCGCGCTAGTTGACGGCATTACCCCGTAGTGTCCTTGGCTAGAGTGGGTATAGAGGTGGGGCGCCACAATTTCGTATCAGAGCCAAACTTCGGATCAAATTAGAATAATCTAGCAAGGTTCATCATCCTAAGTCCATCTTAGGAGTCATGCTTTAGGATTTAATTCGAGTCTTCGTACCGATTCATCCTATTTCTTTATGATTCCTTGTTTATCTATCAAGATTGCTTGATATTTATTTGGTGAAAAACCTTATCCTTCTTCTTTCTTTCTTTCAAAAGGAAGAGAAATGGTTAGACATGGTCGTCCCAACGCCGGTCAATCTCGTGCTACTCTCCAAGATGGAGTATTTATGTCTTCCCAGCAGCTTCTAGATCTAGTAAGGAATGCTCAAGCAGCCGGATCTAATCCCGAGTCTACTCACCCAAGGTCTAGATTTGCACGTTTGTACAGCGATTATACCAATTTGGGTGGAAAGCCATTCAAAGGTTCTAAAACCATTATTGAAGTCTAGGCTTGGCTGAGAACGTGCGATCGAATCTTTTCTCGCATGAATCTTATTGATCTTCACCGTGTTCAGGGGCCCTCTAGTATGCTCCAAGAAAGAGAATTAGATTAGTATGAGCTTCTGATTTCTGAAATAAATGAAGCAGATCTTACTTGGGAGAAATTCCGAGAACGCTTTGAATTAAAATTTGTGCCAGAAGCTGAAAAAGTAACATTGGCTCGTCGTTTCATTGACCTTGTTCAAGGTGAATCCTCCGTGGCAGATTATGTCGCATCCTTCGGGTCACTTTCTAAATATGGGGTCGAGTACATCAACACCCCATTGAAGAAGAACCAAAGATTTTTTTATGGCTTGAATAAAAATCTCAAGAAGCCATTACTTCTAAAATTAGAAGTTTCTTTTGATCAACTCGTTGATATCGCTCTTCGACTTGAAGAGGCAGATAAAGAAAATGACGTTGAAGTTATGGGTGCAAACCGAACTTCAACAACAAGAAAAGGCCTAATAAGTTTAGAGGTCCTTATCCCAATAAGAAAGGAAGCAATCAACTTCGGTGGCGAAGACTTCTACCTCTAGTAGTGGGCAATGCTACAATTGTGGTTCTATGGACCATTATGCGAACAAGTGTTCAAATCCCCGAGTTTGTCGCTATTGCAAAAGCCCGGATCATTATTTATCTTCTTGTCCCAAACTTCAAGGCAAGAGGGAGGGAAAGCTTAATGTTGCTCAAGCCCCTGGCAACACATCTCGTGGTAAAGGTATTTCTCATTCTATCCTTGATGGCATTATTTTATTTCGTGATCATCCTATTCGAGTTCTTTCTGATACGGATGCGTCCCACTCTTTTATTTCAAAAGAACTTGTTGATACTTTTTCTTTGGATGTTTTGTGTTTAATGACTTCTTTAAGAATTGCGAATCCGGTTGGTGGATCCATAACAATCAGTTTATTGTGTAAAGATGTCGAGATTGTTTTGTGTGATTTTTCTTTCCGAGTCGATTTGCATGTTATGCGATACTTAGGCTTTGGAATGATTTTGGGAATGGATTGGCTTAACCGCTATGGAGCCTAAGTTCTATGTCCCGAGCGGACTATTCATTTTCGACATCCTCAATCTGTTAAGCAGATTTCTATTGATCTTAAAGATTCAGATTCCGGTTTGGTTGCGTCTTTATATTCTTTAAATCCTCATGATGACGATAATGATGATGAGGAAAATATTATTTTTCTTATTCACGTTGTTCGTTAATTTTCCGACATATTTGAGCCTGTTTTAGGATTATCACCTAAGCGAGCAATTGAGTTCAGAATTAATCTCATCCCTAGAGCTCAACCAATTACTCGTCCTCCTTATCGTATGTCCAATAAGGAAAATGAGAAGATGCACAAACAATTATCCGAATTGGAGACGAATCAATTTATTCGCTCTAGTTCCTCTCCTTGGGGAGCTTCGGCAATTTTTGTGAAGAAATCCGATGGTACACTTAGGCTTTGCGTTGACTACCACAAGCTTAATGATCTTACTACGAAGAATAAATATCCTTTACCTCGAATTGATGATCTATTCGATCAACTAAGTGGTGCTAGAGTCTTTTCACAACTAGACTAAGCTATCGGTTTTCATCAGCTTCGTACTGCAAAGGATAGCATTCCTTTGACATCGTTCCGTACTCGTTATGGATCTTATGAATGGCATCTTATGCCATTTGGTTTAACGAATGCTCCGGTTTATTTCATTGACCTTATGAATAGAGTTTTCAAAGACTTCCTCGATCGGTTTGTCCTCATCTTTATTGATGATATTCTTGTGTATTCAAAAACTGAGGAGGAGCATGAAAAGCATCTTCGGATTATGTTGGAAACTCTTAGGAGCAATCAATTGAAAGCAAAATTTTCTAAATGCCACTTTTGGCAGTCTCGTGTGAAGTTTCTCGGCCACATTATTTTCGAATCCGGAATTTTCGTGGATCCTTCAAAGATTGAAGCGATTCAAAATTGGAAGAGACCGGAGAGTGTGACGGAAATTCGTAGTTTTCTCGGATTGGCGGGCTATTACCGCTGTTTTATAAAAGACTTTCCAAAAATTTTTGTGCCTCTTACTAGTTTGACAAAGAAAGGTGTTAAATACATTTGGTCGGACAAATGTGAAGCTACTTTTCCGAAATTAAAAGAACTCCTTTCCGGTGCTCCTATTCTTGTGATTCCCGAGGGAAACCAAGATTTTATTGTTTATGCCGATGCTATTCGCATTGGTTTGGGTGCCGTTCTTATGCAAAGAGAATATGTTATTGCTCAATTGAAGCCAGCCGAGACTAGATATGCCACTCATGATTTAGAGCTCGCAGCTATTGTTTTCGCCCTTCGTATTTGGCGTCATTATCTTTTGGGAGAAAAATTTATTCTTTACACCGATCATAAATCTTTGAAGTATCTATTTTCTCAAAAGGAACTTAATTTGCGTCAACAACGTTGGCTCGAAATTCTTGCAGCTTATGATCTTGATATTCTTTATACCCCCGGAAAGGGAAATCGTGTTGCCGATGCACTTAGTCGTAAGTAACAAGAGGTTGTTTCTATGATGATATCCGAATGGCATGACCTCGGAATTCTATCCACTTTTGAGATCCGAGATCGTGTGTCCCATTTATGTTCATCTCTTGTTTTGTGTAGTCTTGAGGCTCATCCTTCTCTTTTAGACCGCATCCTTGAAGCTCAAAAGCTAGATCCCGAATTGGCTCTTCTTGGCCAAAATTTTAGGAATAAAATTGATATTGAGGGTTTGAAAGACTTTGATATTGATTCTCGTGGCGGTATTCAAAAATTTGGTAGACTAATCGTGCCAAATATTTGTAATCATCGTAAAGACATTTTAGAAGATTCTCATCGTTTTAAATTAACCATTCATCCCGGTAGTAGTAAAATGTATGCGGTTATGAAGCGACTTTATTGCTGGGAGGGAATGAAATCTGATATTGCTAACTTTGTTAAGTGTTGCATGACTTGCCAACTCATTAAGGCCGAATATCAAAGGCCCGGTGGGTTATTACAACCTTTAGAAATTCCAATTTGGAAGTGGGACCAAATTTCCATGGATTTTATAGACGGCCTTCCTTGTTCTCGTTCGGGTCATGATAATAGTTGATAGACTTACTAAATCTGCCCATTTTATTCCCGTTCGGTCCAATCGAACCGTTCCTCTCTTGGCCAAACTCTTTATTAAAGAAATTGTAAAATTGCATGGAGTTCCTACTTCTATTGTTAGTGATCGTGATCCATTGTTTACTAGTGGATTTTGGAAGAGTCTTCAAAAAGCTTTGGGAACGAAGCTTAATTTTAGCACAGCTTATAATCTCCAGTCCGATGGACAAACTGAGTGTGTGAATCAAACTCTTGAAGATCTTCTTTGTGCATGTGTTCTAGATTTTGGTGGAAGTTGGGAAGATCATATTTATCTTGTTGAGTTTTCCTATAATAATAGCTTCCAATCTAGTATTGGTACGGCACCTTTTGAGGCACTCTATGGAAGGCCATGCCGATCTCCTTCTTGTTGGCTCGAGGCCGGTGAGAAGCTGGTTTTAGGTCCAGACTTTATTCGTGATTCCACAGAGAAGATTGATCTTCTTCGTCATCGGATGAAAAAAGCCCAGAGTAGACAAAAATCCTATGCCGATAACCGGAGAAGGAAATTAGAATTTTCTGTGGGAGATCTTGTGTTTATTCGTGCTTCACCTATGAAGGGTTTTATACGTTTCAGTCGATCGGGAAAGTTAGCACCTCGATATTTGGTCCATTTCCCATCAACGAATGTATTGGTTCCGTGGCTTATCGCCTTTTATTACCGGCTCAGTTTTCTGCTATTCATGACATGTTTCACGTTTCTCAATCACGAATGTGCCTACGTGATTCCGATTCTATTCTTGAGTTCAGTGTTGCGGAAGAAATTGAAGTTTCGCCTAATTTAACTTATGAGCAACATCCTATTCGTATTATTGCTTCGGAGGTCAAGCGCCTTCGAAATAAAGATGTTCCGCTTGTTAAAGTTCAATGGTCTTCAAATCCTAAGGATTGCTCTTGGGAATCTAGAGAGTTCATCGAGCGAACACATACAGACTTATTTTTCCGTGCTCTTTGAGGTGAATTTCTTATTTCAAATTTCTTTGTAATGATATGCTTTCGTGGTTGTTACCTTATATTTTCTTCTTAAATATTGCGAGGATGCAATTTCTTTAAGGAGGTGAGTCTGTAACAACCCGCATATTTTACGACTGAATATTTAAATATTTTATTTTAATATTTTATCGTTAGTCGGATTTTAATCCGAAAAGTTACTTTTTGCATACGGTCAAATTAGGACTCGGAATCACTTCCATTGGGTCCAAAACACCGTTTGCAATCTTTTTGAGTATAAACTTTGATATGTTTGGAGTTAGTGGAATTTTGCTACTTTTTTTTACTTTGGGCTTTTGGTTTAGTTTAGCCCATTAGTCTAAACTATTAACTCTAGCTCAACCCCATTCCCTTCATAACTTTACTTTCATTTCCTAACACTCAAGCTTCATCAAAAATGGAGGAAAGAATGGGAAATTAAAAGTCCAAGCCTTAGTTCATTTGCAAATCCAACATCCAACTCCAAATTCAAAGAGAAGCCATTGATTCTTCCCTTGCTCTCAAGCTTCTTCTTCATTGATTTTGTGTAAAGGTGTGATTTTTACCTCACATCTTTGTCTACAACTATTTTTGATTGTTGGGTATGAATTCCTAACACTTTTTCATATGCATTTGCTCTTGATTTGGATTGAATTGGTGAAAATCCCAATTTTTAGTGTTTTGGGTTCAAATCTTTAAAAATCCTAACTTTGATGTTTGAACACGTTTTTGGTGATGCATCGAGGAGCCAATAGGACCGGGTAGCCTATGGGCGTAATCCCCTAGCGTCCGTGCTCGATCGGTTGTAAATTGGGAGAGTTTTTGCACTTCAAACCCCTAGGTCGCTTGGCCTGCACATGGATGATTCTCGGCCTGCAGATTAGGTCGGCCTGCATTTAGGTCGCTCCCCTATAGGTCGCGCTATGCTTAGGTCGTTGCTCGGCCTTGTACCCCTTAGGTCGTTAGGTCGCTCGGCCTTCTCATACGGCTTAGGTCGTTAGGTCGCTCGGCCTTCTTCTACCCCTTAGGTCGTTTCATGTTAGACCGCTCAACTCCTTAAGCCGCGAGCTCTTAGGTCGCTCGGCTATATATTAGGTCGCTCACTTAGGTCGCGCTCTACATTACGTCGCTCAACCTATTCTTACCCCTTTAGGTCGCGCCATGCCATAAGTCGCAACCCCTAGGTCGCTCGCCTTGCAATGAGTCGGCCTGCCTATAGGTCGCTTACCTCCTTAGGTCGCTCGGCCTGCTTGCACAGTTAAGTCGCCCATGCTATGGGTCGCGCCGCTCCTTAGGTCGCATGTAGTTAGGTCGCGCCACCCTTTAAGTCGCCCCTGCTTTAAGCCGTGTGCTATTTCTTGAGCCGCTGATTTCTTGTGATTGACTTATGATAAGTCGTAAGTCATGGCTGTTAGGTCGCAAGGGTATTTCCACTTTGGTGGATCCGGAATCGAATTCTTTGGATTTTATTCACGTCTTCGAATGTGAATTTTTGTGATTTATTGTTTCTATAATCATTTTGTGATTTGTCACTTTATCTCACTCGTACGAGAAATCTAATTAAACGGCTTAGTAAAACAAATGGTATGAAATGCTTGCATTTACTTCGCCGGTTAATTCTTGGACTTGTTCGATTGAATATCTTGTGACAATTTTCGAGTGGAGATCTACAATTTGTTCGTAAATATTTAAGTTAAGCTAGTGGTTATGGGACATGAAGCTAAGCTTGTATATTTACTAGTTCACTGTAATTGACACTTCCTGATGATCGTTGATGATCATTTTTGTGATTTAGACTAGCAAATGTGCGATGTCTCTTTGTCTACGAGGGAGACTAAACCCCGTTTTTGTGGAGCTTCAGCTCAATTTTGTGGGGTTGTGACCCATGGTCTTCGGGCCGTTTTGTGGAGCTTTGGCTCAAAATTAATGGTTAGCAACCATGGAACAGCGTTCCATTTTGTGATACACGTGTTGGTGAGTTTTCATGCTTCCGTTTTGTGATAGGCCTCCCCCTCCCCCCTTTTTGTGATTTCTAGATTTCCATTGATGATTTCTAGAATTTGTGTTTTCACTGATTTTCGTGATTTACTTTGAAAAGTTTTATCAATATTTGTGCATTGGTGAATTTGTGCGTCATTAACTTTTGTGATTGGTATTGATATTATTGTCAATATTTATGGTTTGTAGAATATAAATAAAGAGTATGACATACTTTATGATATTTGAGAAGATTCTTGTGATATTGATTAATCTCTTGTTGATTTTCAGTTACATACTTATTACAGTATCGCTTTATGGTTATCATATGTTTAGGTCATATCTCTTATTCTATATCATTTTATCTGATATTTATAGCTAGACTAATCCATTTACTATTTTCTTATTAAATAATACTCGGGTCAGACCGAGATGTTACAGGTGCTTTTGCTTGACTTCACATCTGGGACTATCACCCTGACTTTTGGCTAACTACTTAGATAGTAGTTTTTGTTGTATACATTTGAGATATAGACTCATTGATGTATTCATATTCTTTTGTCTAGCACTTGTAGCTATTCTTTTGTGATATTGTGGATCTTGTCTGACCACTACTCTGATGTACACTTTCATATGTTATATATTCATATCTATTTCCGCCTTTGTGATATGGATGTTTGTGACTGATTTGTGTTATGCTTATTTCTACATTTGTTTCCGAAGAATATATATAGCCACCGGGTAGTAGCTTTGAGTTTGTATCGGTATGTTGGATTTCCTCCTGAAACCAGTTGCATGTTGTACTTTCTGACATATCGGTGCTCGCACATAGCAATGACGCGGATGGTCGCTTCTCAACAGCCTTATTCTCTACGCTAGTTGACGGCATTACCCCGTAGTGTCCTTGGCTAGAGTGGGTATAGAGGTGGGGCGCCACATTTCATTTTAGTTTTGTCTTCATACATTCATGTACGATCGATAAAATAATCGAACATA
This sequence comes from Allium cepa, assembly GCA_030765085.1. Classification (NCBI taxonomy): domain Eukaryota; kingdom Viridiplantae; phylum Streptophyta; class Magnoliopsida; order Asparagales; family Amaryllidaceae; genus Allium; species Allium cepa. The sequence goes on from CM060931.1 coordinate 819,715,371, forward strand.
GTTCCTAATTTAAAAAACTAGGTTAGTAATTTCGATAGAACTTCACTTCTATTCTATGCACAACTCTCGCCCAAGTGATATATTGTTGTTGTTTATTTTCTACAATAAAGTATAACCTTTTAGGACTGAAGGCTATACGCACCACACTTCTGCCTAATTTCGACAGCAATTTACTTCACTTCTCTTCTACGCATAACTTTGCATCCAAGGGGAGTATTTTTGTTGTTTTATTTTCTAAATAAATTAAAACCTCTTGGAGTAAAGGCTTTATTTGTGGTTGCTGTGTTTGTTATAATAATACTTAATGCTTATTTTCAAATCAATACTATATTCATTTCAATTTTTTTTAGATAATCAATTTTAGCACAATATTTGTTCTTGTATATAAATTTCAAAGCTTTTTAGAAAATCGATTTGAGTACATTATTTTTTGTTGTTATATTCATTTTTTTTACTTATTGGAAAATCGATTTTAGCATCATATTTCTTCTTGTTTTGTTCGTTTCTTAAATTCAAAGAAAATCGATTTGAGTAAAGTATTTGTTCTTGTCATATTCATTTCTTAACTTTTTAGAAAATCAATTCAAGTATAATTTTATTGTTTTTATATTTATTTCTATTTTTTTAAATTATTTCAATAGAATATTTGTTGCTGTTATATTCCTTACTTAACTCTTTACAAAATTGATTTAAGTATAATTTTTCGTATCGTTTTGTTACCTAAATTATACGGTTTATAACATATTTTCAAACTATTTTACCTGATAAAATTTTAATTTACAAATTTTGTAAGATAAAACTAGAAGTTAGCACTAATAATAACAAAGTAAAATAAATTAAATTTATACACTAATTAATTATACACTGATTTTCATGTAAACTATAAACAAACATCATTTTCCACTATAACAAACATCGTTTTCCACTATAACAAACATTTGTGTAATCTTATCAATATGCGTATTAATCAATGAATACTAATTTTTGAATTTTAAATTAACCCTAACTTTTGATTACAAATTAAACAATCAAATCATTTACTAACAACTCCAAATCAACCAACACTCTATTATAATCAACTAACACAGAATAATTATCAATTTCAAATCAATAATCGACTACTTTTCAAAATTAGGGTTTTAATTTTATCTTCAAATCAACTAATAGACTATACCATTATCTACTAACACCTAATCTAACATATTCATACCAAAATTACTATTTTTGCATAAATAAGGTTTAACAAAATAAACCTACAAAAATGAAGCCAAATTGAAGGTGGAAGAAGTGCATAACGTGTAGGGGTCGTCGGCGTCGGCTAGATGCGGCTGTTGGCGGTTGGAGTTGGTTAGGGGCGTAATTGGTGAAGAAGAGATGAATGGAGGGAAGATGGAAATGTTTTGCTTGCGGGTTATATTCGGTAGGCGACGGATAGCGTCGGCCGCGTTTTTTAGCCGTCGCCCTGATCGGTCGCAATTTGAAGTCGTTCTAGTAGTGATAACCATTGAATTATTGACTAAATTTTTTTCCACCCCTATGCTACTTTTACAACTACAGTTGATAAGCATTTTCTATTTACAAATGAATGATGAAACCCACCACTACTTTTTCAAATAAAAAGGCAAGCCTATATAATCAGTGAAGCATGGATGTTAAATTATGTTCAATACAAATTTATGGCAGCTGTAAGGAAAGTCTTGACTTTACAATTCTAATGCAAGAAAAGCTAGCTAAAAGTATCAAATTCTAATGTAATATCAGTTATCTATGGATCAAAACAATATTCTTCTAGAACTTGAAACTACGCTTGTATAAAAGTTGAAACTCCATGCTTAGCCTGTTTGCTACAACATATACCAAAATGTTGTATTAAGTAAGGATCCATTATATATTTGGTGTTTCATATAAAAAGTATTGTCTCAAAATTCCATTGGACTGTCGATTGAATGTCACTTAATCGGTACCAGATTTAAAATAGATAAATAAGCCTGCAAGAAAACCCATGACTTAAAGGTAAGAAACAAGCTGGTCATGATCAGAACTTCCATCTAATCACTTTTAGAGCACCCTCAATGTTCAAACTTACAAGTAAAAGTAAACACAAAATGGATATGGAAAGTAAATGAAAGCATGTCTATCAACTGCTTACCAAAAACTATTGTAACGCCCCACCTCTATACTCACACTAGCCAAGGACACTATGAAGTAAGGCCGTCAACTAGCACGAATAATAAGGCTGTTGAGGAGCGACCATCCGTGTAATTGCTTTGTGCGAGTATCGATATGCCAGATAAAATATCACTTTCATTTCTACAAGAAGTCCGACATACCGATACAAACTCAAAGCTACTACACAGTGGCTATGTGGTTCTCGGAAACAAATATAAAATAAGCATAACACAAAGTTAGTCACAGATATTCATATCACTAAGGCGGAAACAGATATGAATATAACACATAAAAGTGTACATTAAAGTAGTGGTCATGCAACATCCCCACACCACAAAAGAATAGGTACAAGTGCTAGACAAAAGAATATGTATACATCAAGGAGTATCTATCTTGAATATATAAAACAAAAACTACTAATCTAAAGTAGTTAGCAAAAAATCAGATGATAGTCCCTACTAAGAAGTCAAGTGGAAGCACCTGAAATACCTCGGTCTAACCCAGGTATTATTTAAGAAGAAAATAATAAATGGATCAGTCTAGCATAAATATTAGATAAAATGAGATAGTATAAGAGATATAACAAAAATGTATGATAACAATAATGCCATACCATGACAAGTATACATTTGACAATCAACCAAAAATCACACAATATCTCAAGAGTCTCATACACCAAAAAGAATATCATATTCTTCATTATATTCATCAAACCAAATACTAATAAAGCTTATCAATATAAATCACAAAAGTTGGTGAAACACAAATTCTAGAAATCATCACTTAGAAATCGAGAAATCAAAAGGGGGAAGATTTAAATCAAACAAGTTAGTTTAAGTATAAATTAAAAAAAAAAAAATAGAACAAGTCTCTGATTTTTTTTGAAATTTCCTAGAAACCCAAACTATGCAGTAAATTTATTAACAAATGTTGAAACCAAATGATAAAATTTGATGAGATAACTATATGATCTATAATTGCATTTGAAAGCATGAATTTTGGGAAGAAGTTTATAATTTTTAAAATTGCAGTGAGGGAGTATTTGGGGGTTTCCTGCGAATTGAGTTTTGACCTTTAACTGATGATCCCTATATTTGGATGGCTTGAAAATCTTTATGGAGTTAGTGTAAACGTCTGTGAGTATAGGAAAAATAGTAGAAGAATTTTTAGATCACTTTGATGTTTGAATTTGTCAGAAATTTAATTTAAACCTAGTTTAGAAGCTGTCTGGAAAATTGATCACTTCAACCTCATTATTGCATCGAGTTGAATGAAAATTGGAGTGAGGGAAGCTTGGTGGGTCGGTGGACCATGGCCGGAGTTGTGGCCTGTGTAGTTGATCGGAGTCGTGAGAATTTGGGGTTTTCTGGTTGTGGGTTTTTGAGTTTAGATCACCCGGTGAACTCGATTTTGATTCAGAGCATGGGGTGTCGTTATGTGGGTCGTAGGTGGATGTAGGGCGTTTGGGTGACGTGTGGGTGGGTTCGACGTTGGCCAGAGAAGGTCCGGCGTTGGTGCAGGTTGCACGATGATGGGGAGGTGTCTGCTGTTCTTTTTGTTTGGGTTTTGTTTGTTGTGTTACTGGAATTGAGTTCGGGTAATAAGGGAGAAGACTCGGGGAATAGCTCGATTACTTTTGGTTGTGGCTCGGGGAAACTCGCGTGGCTTTGGGTTGAGTTGCTGTGATAACTACTTTGGTTTTAACAGTTTATTTTAAGTTTTAATTTTAACAGTTTTTAAGGATTTAAAAATCCTTGTGCTTTGTTTCTTAGGTTCCAGTAAGGGTTGAACCCACATTGAAGTGTTAACAAATATTTCAAAATTTAGATAAAATAAGTTTTAAACTTTAAGAAAATTTTAAGTTAAATTTTAAGTTTTTGTTTTAGAAATTGAATTGTTTTTATAAATAAACTTATATAATGTTTTAAATATCTTAAAGTTAAAAATCTTAATATTATTTCAAATCTTATTTTGAAATAAAAAGAATTTTAAGTAAAGGTTTATTTAAATTAATTTGTGGAAATAATTTATTAATTAACAAATGAAGATTAAGATAATTTATTTGGAATTAGAATTGTTAATTAATAAAAAAAGTAATTAATGAATTCTTTATAAATTCATTTAATTTATGAATTAAGTTAAATAAAGATTTCTAAGATTTATTTAAGATAATTATTTTATCTTAAATAATAATTAAGTATTAATAATTTGTAATTAGTTAGTTAATTCAAGAAGTTTAAGTTAATTAATTTATTTAATTATTATTTAAAGGGGTTAATTAAGTAATTAACTAAGTATAATTAATTATTTAATTAACTATTAACTAAGATGATGATTTAATTAATGACAAATGATTAATTAAATTGTAATTACTTATTTATTTAAGTAATTAGGGATTTATTAAAAGTAGTAATTAATTAATAATCAATAAAGGTTTTATTAAATTTTAATTGGGATTTCTTAATTAATAATTAAAGAATTATTAAAATATAATGCTAGTTAATTAAGAACTAATTAACCATTTTTATTTAAGGTTAATTAATTTTAATTAAGGATTAATTAATTAATTTTAGTTATGAATTAATTAGTTTGTAATTAAGATTGTTAATTAATAATTAAGTTTACTAATTAATGATTAAGAGTTGATTAATTAGTTAATTAAGTTTAATTAATTAATTATAAAAGTAATTAGTGATTAATTACTTTTGATTAAAGGATTGATTAATAATTAAGGTTTATTAATTAATAGTTGGAGATAATTAATCTGATAATTGAAGATTAATTTGAGTTAATGAGTAATTAGGGATGAATTACTCAATGTTGTTTTATGAGATGAGTGAAATCAAGTAAGTTAATTAATTTGTTAATTGATTAAATATAGACACTTGATTAAGGATTAAGTATGTTTACTTAATAAGTTTTGGTAAGGCTAATTACTTAAGATAAGTAATTGATTAATTACAGAGGTAATTGAGTTAGGTAAATTACTGATTTGGAAAGTAATTTTTAATGGGTAAATTACTTGTTAAAGTAATTAAACGTTTATTACTTGGGTGATAAATCAAAAGGTTTATAAAGTAATTAAGAAGTAATTAAGAATAATTAATTACTGTATTTAAGTTGATTAATTAAAAGCTATTAATCTAAGCATGATTAATTAATTAAGGTTCATTAATTGATATGATAATTAAGGATTAATTACTTTATTAAGAGTTAATTAATCAAGGTTGATTAGGATTAATTAATTGATTTAATTAATGTTTATTTAAGCAAGATATTGGATGAAGGTAATTAATTTAATTAATTTTAAATTAATTAAGTGATTAGGTAATTAATTTAATTCACTTTAAATTAATTGGAGATAGTTAATTTAATTCAGTTTAAATTAATTATATTGTGGTTTGAGTTAATCATTGCTTATGAATGATTGGATGACATTGATTGTCTTGAATGCTTTGTGATCTCGGTAATGAGATAAGTATGGTTTTGTGGTATGGATGTTTGATTGGATTGTGATATAGATTATTAATTGGGATGTTGATATATGGATTATCTATTATGATATTGATAATGTGGATTACCTGTTATTTGATAATGTTGGTTATCAATTGTGATTTGTGAATTATCTATTCTGTGTGTATATAGATAGTTGAATTTAATTGTTTTAAAACCTTCAAAACAACTTGAACCTAAACGACACGCTTTGGATTCCGATGAGACCGGGATCGGGTTTCATATTTGGATATCCGAAAACCACATCGATTCCAAATAACGTTAGGTCGTGAGTCAAAGTGGAGCTTTGTGAAGACTCGAGGTGTAAGGGCTATATGTCAGTATAACTCTGTGGGTGATTCCGTAATGAGTTGGCGGAATAGACCATATAGATTCGAGAGGGAGAATTAGAGTGCAAGGGTTATTGTCGTTAACTCTGAGGGTGATTCCAAAACGAGTGTAACGAGATAATGCCTTCGGTTTCGTTCGAACCCGGAACGAACTTGTATGGATTGAATGCTTTCAGAACATCGTCAGGTGGACAATGAGCATTCTAAGTGATGTGTCCTATAAAGGTAATCGTAACCTCAAGCCTCATCAACCGGGAATGGCTAAAACAGGGGAGGTGCAGCAAAGCTTCGTGGGTCGCACCCACTGGAGAGTAAGATTTACCCCTGTCTAGAGGTCCCTTTTATTTCGGCTGTGTGGACGGTTGAATAGCTACAACCGTCGGGGTTGTCTTATTGGGAACTGTTCAGTAAGGAACGGGTCCGGCTTTGTGTTGCAGGGGGTCGGGAGTGATCCTCGGTACGGTGATCTAGGCCACGTACTGTGACGGGCGGTGCCCCAGTAGCCCTGCCATTGTATGGAATCCAAAATCCAGTAACTGCCATACGTATTAGTTGTGCCCAACTATGTTGGAACGTGAGATGTAAGCATTCCAGCTATTTCTGTATTTTACTTGAAAACCCTAGACACTATTATAATATCATCGGGTTTCCTATCAAATGTTTTGGTTAGCGTAAGGTAAAAACTTTTCCATGTTTATGTGTAGGAAGTCTTACGTGATACCTTTTCTTTTCAAAAGGGTTTTGGAAGTTAAGCAACTTTAACCGTTTACTCACACCAGACCCATGTCTGACCCGGAGTTTATTATGTTTTTTTTAAACTCTTGGGTACTCAAATTTTTATGAGTAGCCAAGGGAATTCAGGTTAGGATTTTAAGTTGGCTTGACGAATTCTGAAGGAGCAATGGAGCAGGAGGCTTCTGCGTATAGCTATAGAGTATTCCGCTGTGTGTTATCTGAGTTGTTGTATTGAGTTGTATAACTAGACAGGTGTTTATAACTGTTAGTATGTGTTGTTTTAGCTGTGTAACTCTGATGTATATGATACTATGTAAAGTATTATGTGATTAATATAATTTATTTGTTCCGCTGTTTAGATTCTGATGTGTTGTTTCTTCTTCTTCTCTATCTTTTCTCTTTTCTATCCATTTCTTTCTTAAAGATGATGTGATTTTCCGGGAGTGGAAAGTCGGGTCGTCTCACTTGGTATCAGAGCATTAGGTTGAGTGAATACCTAGGCTCTGTAGTGGTGTCTTTCTTGAGAGAGAGTACTTGTAATTTTTATTATATATTACTATATATATTTATTCTACCTGTCTGTTGGGTTACCTGTTCGGGTTTTCCGACATAAGTTATAAAGGTATATGGGGTAGTAGTGTGTGTAACACAACTACCATTTGTTGGAATTTGAATGTTTGAGGTTGGAAGTGTATTTGTCGAGACTGTAGATCTAATACCGTCTCGAGTAATCTTTGTAGTTTGGTGTAAGGATTTCATTTGATCTCTGAAGGAATCCTGTTAAGGTTCAGAGTTCATCTTTGAAGTGTAAGTTTGATTGCGCTCGTATGAGCGGATTTTTAAGGATTTGGATATGTCGGTTGGGCAGAAGTAAGTGATGGTATTTTGATACCTCAGGAAGTAGTAGCTGCGTGATTAGATGCAGTGACTATGGATGTCTCAGGAGATATTTTCTTTCGGAGCAAGTTTAAGGAAAGCGTCTCTGTTTCAGGAGTTGTAGCTGAGTTCAGCAAGATGTATGTTTGGAGGTCGAGTTTCTCCAAGAGCTTTGGATAAGAAGTCTTTGGCGTCTATGCTAGCGGTGCAACTCAGGAATGTTCTGTGTTTTTGCGGAAAGATCTTTTTGGCTTAGCATTTCCTGGAGGTGGAATTCCGAAGCAGCAGTGAGGATCTGTTCCTTCGATGGATTAGTTGGTCAAGGATAAAATGTTTTGATTAGTGGAAAGAGAACGGTATCTTGGATATTGGATTGGTTGATCACAAAAGTGACTTGCGATGGTTTGGAAGATTTTCTTGGATAGTCTTTGCCTGGATTTGTGGCAACTTTAGAGGATGTAGAAGTTATGGGATTGCTGAAGATTTTTCTGGATATATCTTCAGGAGAGTTAGAGATTTCCCGCATTGGAGTTTGAGTTCTGAATCGACTTGATGTCAAGAGTGATAATGTTGATTCAGTTGGATAGAAGGTTGTTACCTAGGATGGTTGTTTGATGTAGCAGCTCTGTATTTCTTGAAATTTCTGTTGAACCTTATTTCCATGATGTGATGTTTAGTTTGTGCCTGTGTTCATCGACGGCATTTTCATCTGCTCTAGATCAGAGTTGTGCAGCGGAAGCAAGGTGGCTGTTGTTCTTCAGTGGAAGCAACTGGATGTTGCACTATTTTGGATTAGAGAGTTTCTTCTGAATTTATTTTTCAGAATTTGAGGCAAGTTGGCGAGTTATTCTATTCTGTCTTTTATAGATGGGAGAAGTTGTTTTCTTCTGTTGATAGTAAAGATTGGTTGTATTTTGGATTTATCTTGTGAGGATCAGTTTGTGAGTTGATCCAGTTTGTTTGTTGAAGCATCGGTGAAGGTTGAGCTGATCAGGAAGAATCTGTAGGCAGCCCGGATCATCCGGTAAGTTTTGAAGTTAAGAAACGGAAGAATTTGAAATTCGAAGTTGGAGACTTCGATGTTGTTGAGATTTCTCTGGTAAAGGGAACAATGAGATTTGAGGTAAGCTCCAAGATATTGGATTCTTCTGAGTTTTGTAGGATCAGTGTTTTGGATTGAAGAGTTGAATTGCCAGTTTGGAAGACTGGAATTCAAATTATTTCACGTGTCTCTGAGAGAGTACGTGTCTGGTCATCACTGGTTTTTGAGACCAGTAGTTCTGTGAAAGTTTTAGTTGTTGATCAGACTTGTCTTTGGTTTGATATCTTGTGTAGATTATAGATCTAGCTGAGTGGGAACTCAGTAGCTTATAAGTATAGTTAGTTTGGGTTTAATTGAGCGAGTATTCCTGTGTCTGTACTGGGAAAACTCGAGATATTTTAGGAAGTTTATCCGGATCTATGTCCGGATAGCTAGTGTTGTTTGATTAAATTGGTTGTTTGGATAAAATTGTTTGTTTGATTGATAGTGTATGGCTGTTATGAATGTTTGAATTGGTTGAAAATAGAATAAAACTGTGGATTATCTTTGTTTTAAATTTCGAGGACGAAATTCTGTTAAGGGGGGAGGATTGTAATATCCCGGAATTTCCAGGAGTTTAAAATGCTGATAATCTCTTAATTTAAAATTATTTGAATTGATAAATTGTAATTTTCAAAAATAATTAACCAAGTAATGTTTTAACTTTGGTTATAAATTGGTTTTATATTAAGAATAATTATTTTGTATTGTGTAAACCAATTCTAAATTGATATTTTTTTTTCAAAATTTATAAGTGTGTTTAAATTACATTTATATCTTTGTATTTAAATCTGTGTATTTTAAATTGATTTCAAAATAGGATATATCGCTTGTAAATAATAATGAGTTTATTTAAAATAGTTGTTTATATTGATTTAGATTTGATTTGACTTTGTAAAGGAATATAAATTTGAATTTAAAGGTATACATTCATATTTAAATAAATGATAATATGGTTTGGTTTTAAATTACGTAGGTAATGTTTTTAATTAAAATAAGATTTGTTTTATTTCTTTTATAAAAATTTGATTTGTAAAATAAATGCAAGGTTTTTGAAATAACATTTTAAAGTAAGGTTGTAATGTTGTAAAATTTTATTTAAATTATATTTAGTTGCATTTTTTTAAAAGATTGTACATATATAAATTAAGCATACTTGTGTAAATGTATAAATGTATTTGTTTATTTGATATTTAATAAGAAAAGCATTTTTAAAATTTAGAGAGCACATTAGTAATTAGAAAAAATAATAATTTTAAAATACTTTTAAATATCTTTAAAATTAAAACAAACTTAAGTGACAAGTGTTTAATTTTAAAACACTATTTTAACAAGTGTTAAAAATATTTAAGGAGATTGAGACATGTGTCATATTTACATTTTTGTTTTAAAAATCTGAAATTACTTATAAACATTTCCATCTCCTTCTCATTTTTTTCTTTTTATCTACTTCTCAAGAATTTGAAACAATGGCGGCTTCAAATATGAACACCCCTCAACTCAAACAATCTTCAAAAGAAATCAATTCCTCAAATTGAAATCTGATCAATCCTTAATTAAAAACTGCATTTATTCCTCTAAACCAAAATCTGAAGCACTCCTCAACTCTAACACTTTCAGAAAAAAAAGAAGAGACAAATGCCTGCAGTTTTTCTTAAATCAAAAATCTGCATTTACTCCTCAAATTCAAACCCTTTTCTGTGATCAAAGCCTGCAGTTTTCCTGAAAACAAAATCACAGAAAATCTTCAATCCATGTCTGCATCATTTCCATATGCATGCAAGTAAATCTGTTGAAAGAAAACCTGAAGCAATGTAGTTAAAAAACTCTGGCTCAAAACATGATGTTTCAAAGCATTTCAAGGTTTTAAAAGAGGCATAGCAAGTTTTTCAAAAATGCAAATCTGAAAAGCAATTTCTATTTGGAGGCTTCCTGTTCTTTTTCAAAATTCCGCACTGTCTTCTTCTTTTAGAGGTGAGTAAACACTTACAAATTTAAGTTAAGTAGATAATTATATGGTTGATTTTAAAATCTGTGATGATAACTATTATGTATGTATTCATGTGAGTAAACATTTTAACTATAACTTAAGTGGTTAATTATCCTTTGCTTGACAAATTTCTGGAAATAATTGAAGTTTGCATGTGTGTATATAAATGCATAATCTATGTGCGTGGGTGTGAACCAACTGTGCATGTATGATTTGATGATCTTCTCTGTTTAAAAGTATAGAGAATAGGAATAGAAAAAAAAAATATGTTTAACAACTCATCTGGGATTTGTTATGTTGAAATTGTGTATGCTGGTTCCATCTTCATCTCTGTACTTTACTTTAGAATTTGAGAAAAGAAAATCAAATCTTTGAGCTCATTTATTTAAACCATTGTTAAGTCATAGATTTAAATCAAACAAGTTAGTTTAAGTATAAATTAAAAAAAATAGAACAAGTCTCTGATTTTTTTTGAAATTCCCTGGAAACCCAAACTATGCAGTAAATTTATTAACAAATGTTGAAACCAAATGATAAAATTTGATGAGATAACTATATGATCTAGAATTGCATTTGAAAGCATGAATTTTGGGAAGAAGTTTATAATTTTTAAAATTGTAGTGAGGGAGTATTTGGGGGTTTCCTGCGAATTGAGTTTTGACCTTTAACTGATGATCCCTATATTTGGATGGCTTAAAAATCTTTATGGAGTTAGTGTAAACATCTGTGAGTATAGGAAAAATAGTAGAAGAATTTTTAAATCACTTTGATGTTTGAATTTGTCAGAAATTTAATTTAAACCTAGTTTAGAAGCTGTCTGGAAAATTGATCACTGCAACCTCATTACTGCATCGAGTTGAATGAAAATTGGAGTGAGGGAAGCTTGGTGGGTCGGTGGACCATGGCCGGAGTTGTGGCCTGTGTAGTTGATCGGAGCCGTGAGAATTTGGGGTTTTCTGGTTGTGGGTTTTTGAGTTCAGATCACCTGATGAACTCGATTTTGATTCAGAGCATGGGGTGTCGTTTTGTGGGTCGTAGGTGGATGAAGGGCGTTTGGGTGACGTGTGGGTGGGTTCGACGTTGGCCAGAGAAGGTGCGGCGTTGGTGTAGGTTGCACGGTGATGGGGAGGTGTCTACTGTTCTTTTTGTTTGGGTTTTCTTTGTTGTGTTACTGGAATTGAGTTCGGGTAATAAGGGAGAAGACTCGGGGAATAGCTCGATTACTTTTGGTTGTAGCTCGGAGAAACTCGCGTGGCTCTGGGTTGAGTTGCTGTGAGAACTGTTTTGGTTTTAACAGTTTATTTTAAGTTTTATTTTTAACAGTTTTTAAGGATTTAAAAATCCTTGTGCTTTGTTTCTTAGGTTCCAGTAAGGGTTGAACCCACATTGAAGTGTGAACAAATATTTCAAAATTTAGATAAAATAAGTTTTAAACATTAAGAAAATTTTAAGTTAAATTTTAAGCTTTTGTTTTAGAAATTGAATTGTTTTTATAAATAAACTTATATAATGTTTTAAATATCTTAAAGTTAAAAATCATAATATAATTTCAAATCTTATTTTGAAATATAAAAAGAATTTTAAGTAAAGGTTTATTTAAATTAATTTGTGGAAATAATTTATTAATTAACAAATGAAGATTAAGATAATTTATTTGGAATTAGAATTGTTAATTAATAAAAAAAAAGTAATTAATGACTTCTTTATAAATTCATTTAATTTATGAATTAAGTTAAATAAAGATTTCTAAGATTTATTTAAGATAATTATTTTATCTTAAATAATAATTAAGTATTAATAATTTGTAATTAGTTAGTTAATTCAAGAAGTTTAAGTTAATTAATTAATTTAATTATTATTTAAAGGGGTTAATTAAGTAATTAACTAAGTATAATTAATTATTTAATTAACTATTAACTAAGATGATGATTTAATTAATGACAAATGATTAATTAATTTGTAATTACTTATTTATTTAAGTAATTAAGGATTTATTAAAAATAGTAATTAATTAATAATTAATAAAGGTTTTATTAAATTTTAATTGGGATTTCTTAATTAATAATTAAAGAATTATTAAAATATAATGCTAGTTAATTAAGAACTAATTAACCATTTTTATTTAAGGTTAATTAATTTTAATTAAGGATTAATTAATTAATTTTAATTATGAATTAATTAATTTGTAATTAAGATTGTTAATTAATAATTAAGTTTATTAATTAATGATTAAGAGTTGATTAATTAGTTAATTAAGTTTAATTAATTAATTATAAAAGTAATTAGTGATTAATTACTTTTGATTAAAGGATTGATTAATAATTAAGGTTTATTAATTAATAGTTGGAGATAATTAATCTGATAATTGAAGATTAATTTGAGTTAATGAGTAATTAGGGATGAATTACTCAATGTTGTTTTATGAGATGAGTGAAATCAAGTAAGTTAATTAATTTGTTAATTGATTAAATATAGACACTTAATTAAGGATTAAGTATGTTTACTTAATAAGTTTTGGTAAGGCTAATTACTTAAGATAAGTAATTGATTAATTACAAAGGTAATTGAGTTAGGTAAATTACTGATTTGGAAAGTAATTTTTAATGGGTAAATTACTTGTTAAAGTAATTAAAGGTTTATTACTTGGGTAATAAATCAAAAGGTTTATAAAGTAATTAAGAAGTAATTAAGAATAATTAATTACTGTATTTAAGTTGATTAATTAAAAGCAATTAATCTAAGCATGATTAATTAATTAAGGTTCATTAATTGATATGATAACTAAGGATTAATTACTTTATTAAGAGTTAATTAATCAAGGTTCAACATCACCAAATCCCAAATAATTTCCCAAATTATTTATTTTCCAAAAATACCTTTACTAGATATATAATTTCCACACTTCAATCATTTGAAAACAAATTTCAAATCATTTTTCACTTTTGAATCTTTGAAAAAAAATTTCAAATCAATTTCCTTAAACGGAAACACTTCCCAATATTTATCCATTTTAAATTTAAAATGGTTCATTTAAATCAATTCAAATAATCCTTACCGATTTACTTTATATTTACGTTCCAAATCCATAAATTTATTCCCACACTTCAAAAATAAATCAACGTTTATTTTTAAACAATTTCCCTTTTCTTTTATAAATTCTATAGTGAATTTACAATTCCAAAATATCTATGAATATACGATTTTCAAATCGATTTTTAATATTCATTTTCAATTTATCTTTAAAAGATAAAATCTCAAAATATTCACTTCATATTAGAAAACACTTCCATACCTATTTAATAATAAGTAATTCACAAATCCATTTATTTTCAACACTTGGAAAATATTCAATATACTTAAATTGAAATTAAGTATATATTTCATTCTTTAAGGAAAACATTCTCTTAAACACATTTGTTTGGACCAAAATGAATGTTGCGTAAAACATCGTTACGACAACCCAAAATCACTAGTACAGGGATTCAAAATTTAGGTAGATATATAAATCCCAATGCAATACAAGACTTTTTCTTTCGGAAATTATCTACTATAACAACAGTGTTATTGTCCACCATTTTCTTCTATTTCTCGAAAAACGTCTATTTCAACAACGTATGTTGAAATCTATGGTTTCGATAGTTGATACATTTTAAAACATCTTTTAAAACAATTAACTTCTTTTTAAAATTTCACTTCTCCAAATCATGCCCGTTTTATTCAATAATATATTCATTGTCTAAAATCGTGAATATACTTTATTTTCCCAATTCAATGTTTCTACACATTTATCAAAGATTTTCCACAGTCCAAAATCGTGAATATAATTCCTTTAATAATTTCTATGTTTACTTATCAAATTTATTTGACTACGGATTTATAAAACAACGTTTATAAATTCCATTTCTATTTCATAACTACTTCGATTTATAAATCTCCTTTAATAACCAATTCTATTTATATTTTGTTTACATGTCGAATCCAACTTATAAGTAAATTACTTATAATCCATTTATTCACAAATCCATTCTTTTATATCATTGTTAATTTATAAATCTAAAATTCTTATTTACTTATAAAACTAGGTAAAACTTTATTTTAATACTTATAAAAGCTTGTTTTTTAATTCCAATATCTTCAACTTATAAAATATCAATTTTATATATCTTTTATATGAACCGTTTATAATAATTCAAAAATCCCACTTTAAACCATTTTATAAATTTATCAACTATTTATTTCAAAAATCATGCTTTGGTTTTATTTCAAAAAAATCCTAATTTTTATAACATAAAAATTTATAACGTTTTAATGATTTAAAATGAATCAATTCGATTGTAACAACCCGCATATTTATCGATTTTATATTTAAATATTTTATTTAAATATTTTATCGTTAGTCGGATTTTAGTCCGAAAAGCTACTTTTTGCATACGGTCGAATTAGGACTCGGGACCACTCCCATTGAGTTTAAAATGCCGTTTGCGACCTTTTTGAGTATAAGCTTCGATATGTTTGGAGAAAGTTGATTTCTGCTACTTTTTACTTTGGGTTTGGTTTTTGGGCTCAACCCTATGTTAACTTATGCTCAAATCTGAGCCACTCTTCCCCACTCACCCTCATTCTCTTCTCATTTCAGTTTTTAGAGTGTTAATGGTGGGAGAGATTGGAAATTAAAATTCCAAAACCCTAGTTTCTCTTGCAAATCAAATTCCTTGCTCCAAACTCAAGAAGAACCCATTGGTAAGCTTCTCTTCTTCTTCTCCAACTTATTCTCTTCCCAATTTCAGAAATTCCTAAACCTAATTTCGGGAATGTTCTTGTTTTTGAGCTTAGATTCAAGCTTCTAGTGTTGAGATTGAAGAGAGGTTGATTCTCCAATTGCTTTCAAGCTTCTTCTTGTTCGATTTTGTGAAAAGGTGAGATTTTTATCTCACATCTATGACTATAATTATCTTTGGTTGTTGGGTATGAATTCCTAACACTTCTTCATGTGCATTTGCTCTTGATTTGGATTGGTTTTGTGAATATTCCAATTTTTGGGTTTCTAAGACAAATTTGTGTAAAATCCTTTTATGGATGTTTGATCATGCTTTTGGTGATGCATCGAGGAGCATATAGGGCCGGGTTGCCGTTTGGCATAAACCCTTAGAGCCAATGTTCGTCCGATTGCATTTTGGAAGAGTTTGCTCTTCATTTGTATAAGGCTGAAAAACAGCCCAGGCATGATTCAGTCGACTGAAATCTCTGTTCAGTCGACTGAACCTGAAACCCGAGAGTTTCCAGGCATGATTCAGTCGACTGAAAACAGAAAGTTTTCTGAACCTGGAAAATTTCCATGTACAGGGTCAGTCGACTGAAATTCTCTGTTCAGTCGACTGAACCTGCTGTTTGAGTCCAATTTGCCTTTTTGAATTGGAATTCCAATTTAAATCGATTCGTGATAATCCTATTTGTTGTTATCATCTATTATGATTTTGATGACTCTTTTTAGGGATTTTTGAATATCCATTTCGATGGATTCTTTATCGATTTCTTTGGATTTTATTCACGTCTTCGTATGTGAATTTTTGTGATTGGTTGTTCTTACAATCTTCTTCGTGATTTGTCACTTTAAAAAATATAAAGGTTTCCTATACTAGTAGTAAATATCAAAACTCTTTACTCAAAGGATTTCAATACTCTTTTAATACCAAATTCGTTTAGAAAACCGTTTTCCAATCTATTAGTATATACAAACCTTTACCTCACTCGTATGAGAAATCTAATTAAACGGCTTAGTAAAACAAGTGGTATGAAACGCTTGCGTTTACTTTGTCGGTTAATTCTTGGACTTGTTCGATTGAACCTCTTGTGACAATTTTCTAGTGGAGATTTACAGTTTGTTCGTAAATATTTAAGTTAAGCAAGTGGTTATGGGACATGAAGCTAAACTCATATATTTACTAGCTTAGTGTAATTGACACTTCTCGTTGATCATGACGATCATCTTTGCGATTTAGACTAGCAATGTGCGATGTCTCTTTGTCTGCGAGGGAGACTAAACCCCGTTTTGTGGAGTTTCGACTCAATTTGTGATGGGGTAGCAACCCATGGTCTTCGGGCCGTTTGTGGAGCTTCGCCTCAATTTGTGATGGTTAGCGACCATGGAATTAGCGTTCCGTTTGTGATACACGTGTTGGTGAGCTTTATGCTCCCGTTTGTGATAGGCCTCCCCCCCCTTTGTGATTTCTGGATTTCTTGTGTAGATTTCTAGAATTTGTGTTTCACCAATTTTCGTGATTTCCATTGATAAGTTTTATCAATATTTGTGCATTGGTGAATTTGTGTGTCATTGACTTTTGTGATTTCTGGATTTCTTGTGTAGTCTTCTGGAATTTGTGTGTCTTTGACTTTGGTGATTGACATTGATATTATCGTCAATATTTGTGGTTTGATGAACGAAATAATGAGTATGACACTTCTTTGATTCTTGTGTAGATTTGGTGACATTGATTAATCTCTTGATGATTATCAACTAAGTATATATATATATATATATCACAGCTGGGCATTGTGATTATTACGTGTTTAGTCATATCTCTTATTCTATATCGTTTCATCTGATATTTATTGTTAGACTGATCCGTTTATTATTTTCTTATTAAATAATACTCGGGTCAGACCGAGATGTTACAGGTGCTTCTGCTTGACTTCTCATCCGGGATTAACTCCTTGACTTTTGGGTTAACTACTTAGATTAGTAGTTATTTTGTTGTATACATTTGAGATATAGACTCCTTAATGTATACTTATTCTTTTGTGTAGTTCATGTAACTATTCTTTTGTGATATTGTGGATCTTTTTAGACCACTACTCTGATGTACACTTCCTAGTGTAGTATTCATATCTTATTCCGCCTTTGTGATATGAATTGTCTGTGACTGATTTATGTTATGTTTATTTCTATATTTATTTTCCGAAGGATTTATATAGCCACCGTGTAGTAGCTTTGAGTTTGTGTCGGTATGTCGGATTTCCTCTTGAAATAGAATGCATGTTATATTATCTGACATATCGGTGCTCGCGCAAAGAAATTACATGGATGGTCGCTCCTCAACAGCCTTATTCTCCATGCTAGTCGACAGCATTCACCGTAATGTTCTTGTCTAGCGTGGGTATAGAGGTGGGGCGTCACAGCTTGGTATCAGAGCCAAACTTCGGAACAATATGGAATATTATAACAAGGATCATCGTCCTAAGTCTTTCTTAGGAGTTGTGCTTTAGGATTTTATTCGGGTCTTCGTACCGTTCCATCCTATTTTTCTTATGATTCCTTGTTTTATCTATCAAGATTGCTTGATATTCAATTTGGTGAATAACCTTTTCTTCTTCTTCCTTCTTTCTTAAGGAAGAGAAATGTCTAGACCAGGCCGCCCCAGAGCCGTGCCATCTAGCACTCCGCCCCAGGATGGAGTTTTTATGACTGCTCAACAGCTTCTTGATTTGGTAACAAATGCTCAAGCGGCTGGAGCTAACCCGGAACATACTCACCCAAAGTCGGGATTTGCACGCTTGTGTAGCGATTACACTAATTTGGGTGGGGAGTCATTCAAAGGTTCCGAAACTGTTATTGAAGTATAGGCTTGGCTAAGAACATGCGATCGCATCTTTTCGCGCATGAATCTTATTGACCTTCACCGAGTTCAGGTGGCCTCTAGTATGCTCCGAGAAAGAGCATTGGACTGGTACGAGCTTCTTATTTCTGAAACTAATGAAGAGGATCTCACTTGGGAGAGATTCCGAGAACGCTTCGAGTTGAAATTCGTACCGGAAGCAGAGAAAGTGACGTTGGCTCGACGATTTATAGACCTTGTTCAAGGTGAGTCCTCCGTGACTGACTACGTCGCCTCCTTCGAGTCGCTTTCCAAATATGGGGTTGAATACATCAACACCTCTCTTAAGAAGAACCAGAGATTCGTTTATGGCTTAAACAAAAGCCTCAAGAAGCCATTACTTTTAAAGTTAGAAGTTTCTTTCGACCAACTCGTTGATATCGCTCTTCGTCTTGAAGAGGCGGATAGAGAGAATGATGTTGAAGTGGTGGGTTCCAAACCAAACTTCAACAACAGAAAGAGGTCAAACAAATTTAAAGGCCCTTATCCCAATAAGAAAGGGAAGCAAGCAACCTCCGTGGCAAAGACTTCTTCCTTTGGTCGTGGGGAATGCTATAATTGTGGTTCAAAGGACCATTATGCGAACAAGTGCCCAAAGTCTCTTTCTTGTCGCTACTGCAAAGTTCCCGGTCATGTTGTATCTTCATGCCCCAAGCTTCAGGGCAAGAAGGAGGGAAAGTTAAATGTTGCTCAAGCCCCTGGCAACACATCTCGTGGCCAAGGTATTTCTCATTCTATTCTAGATGGAATTATTTTGTTTCGTGATCATCCTATTCGAGTTCTTTTTGATACGGGTGCGTCCCATTCTTTTATATCAAAAGAACTTGTTGATACTTTTTCCTTGGATGTTTTGTGTTTAATGACTTCTTTGAGAATTGCGAATCCGGTTGGTGGATCCGCAACAATCAGTTTATTGTGTAAAGATGTCGAGATTATTTTGTGTGATTTTTCTTTCCGAGCCGATTTGCATGTCATGCGTTATTTAGGCTTTGGAATGATTTTGGGAATGGATTGGCTTAACCGTTATGAAGCTTATATCCTATGTCCTGAGCGGACTATTCATCTTCGACATCCTCAATCTGTTAATCAGGTTTCTGTTATTCTTAAAGATTCAGATTCTGCTTTGGTTGCATCTTTATATTCTTTAAATCCTCGTGATGATGATGATGATGATGAGGGTGATATTATTTCTCTTATTCACGTCGTTCGTGAATTTTCCGACATATTCGTGCCCGTTTTAGGATTACCACCTAAACGAGCAATTGAGTTCAGAATTAATCTTATTCCGGGAGCTCAACCTATCACTCGTCCTCCTTATCGTATGTCCAATAAAGAAAACGAGGAGATGCGTAAACAATTATCAGAATTGGAGACCAAGCAATTTATTCGCTCTAGTTCCTCGCCTTGGGGAGCTTCAGCTATTTTTGTGAAGAAATCCGATGGTACACTTAGGCTTTGCGTTGACTACCGCAAGCTTAATGATCTTACTATCAAAAATAAATATCCTTTACCTCGGATTGACGATCTATTCGTTCAACTTTGTGGTGCTAGAGTCTTTTCACAATTGGACTTAGCTACCGGTTTTCATCAGCTTCGTATTGCAGAGGATAGCATTCCTTTGACATCATTCCGCACTCGGTATGGATCTTATGAATGGCTTGTTATGCCATTTGGGTTAACAAATGCCCCGGCTTATTTCGTTGACTTAATGAATCGAGTCTTCAAAGATTTTCTTGATCGATTTGTTCTCATCTTTATTGATGATATTCTTGTGTATTCTAAAACCGAGGAGGAGCATGAAAAACATCTTCGGATTGTGTTGGAAACTCTGAGGAGTAATCAATTAAAGGCAAAATTTTCTAAGTGCCACTTTTGGCAATCTCGTGTGAAGTTTCTCGGTCACATTATTTCTGAATCCGGAATTTCCGTGGATCCTTCAAAGATTGAAGCGATTCAAGATTGGAAGAGACCGGAGAATGTGACAGAGATTCGTAGTTTTCTTGGATTGGCGGGCTATTACCGTCGTTTTATTAAAGACTTTTCTAAAATTGCCGTGCCTCTCACTAGCTTGACGAAGAAAGGTGTTAAATACATTTGGTCGGACAAATGTGAAGCTTCTTTTCAGAAATTAAAAGAACTTCTTTCTGATGCTCCTATTCTTGTTATTCCCGAAGGGAATCAAGATTTCGTTGTTTATACCGATGCTAGTCGCATTGGTTTGGGTGCCGTTCTTATGCAAAAGGAACGCGTTATTGCTTATGCTTCTAGGCAATTAAAGCCTGCTGAGACTAGATATGCCACTCACGATTTAGAGCTCGCGGCTATTGTTTTTGCTCTTTGGATTTGGCGTCATTATCTCTTAGGAGAGAAATTTGTTCTTTACACAGATCATAAGTCTTTGAAATATTTATTCTCTCAAAAAGAACTTAATTTGCGTCAACAGCGTTGGCTCGAATTTCTTGCACCATATGATCTTGATATTCTTTATACTCCCGGTAAGGGTAATCGTGTCGCCGATGCTCTTAGCCGTAAACAACAAGCTGTTGTTTCTATGATGATATCCGAATGGAACGATCTCGAGATTTTATCCACTTGCGAAATTCGAGACCGTGTTTCCGATTTACGTTCATCGTTTGTTTTATGTAGCCTTGTGGCTCATCCATCTCTTTTAGACCGCATTCTTGAAGCTCAAGGGCTAGATCCCGACTAGGCTCTTCTTGGCCAAAATATTAGGGATAAAATGGATATTGAAGGTTTGAAAGACTTTGATATCGATTCTCGTGGCGGCATTCGGAAATTTGGTAGACTTGTCGTGCCAAATATTGGTGATCTTCGTAAAGATATTTTAGAAGATTCACATCGTTCTAAGTTTACCATTCATCCCGGTAGTAGTAAAATGTACGCGGATATGAAGCGACTTTATTATTGGGAGGGAATGAAACTTGACATCGCTAACTTCGTTAAACGTTGCATGACTTGCCAACTCGTTAAGGCCGAACATCAAAGGCCCGGTGGGTTATTGCAACCTTTAGAAATTCCAGTTTGGAAGTGGGATCAAATTTCCATGGATTTTATAGATGGCCTTCCCCGTTCTCGTTCGGGTCATGATAGCTTATGGGTGATTGTTGATAGGCTTACTAAATCTGCCCATTTTATTCCCGTTCGGTCTAATCGAACCGTTCCTCTTTTGGCCAAAATATTTATCAAAGAAATTGTTAAATTGCATGGTGTTCCTACTTCTATTGTTAGTGATCGTGATCCATTGTTTACTAGTGGATTTTGGAAGAGTTTTCAAAAAGCTTTGGGAACGAAGCTTAATTTTAGCACCGCTTATCATCCCCAGTCCGATGGACAAACCGAGCGTGTGAATCAAACTCTTGAAGATCTTCTTCGTGCTTGTGTTCTTGATTTTGGTGGAAGTTGGGAAGATCATATTTCACTTGTTGAATTTTCCTATAATGATAGCTTCCAATCTAGTATTGGTATGGCACCTTTTGAGGCACTCTATGGAAGGCCATGCCGATCTCCTTCTTGTTGGCTTGAGGCCGGTGAGAAGCTGGTTTTAGGTCCAGATTTTATTCGGAATTCTACAGAAAAGATTGATCTTATTCGTCATAGGATGCAAGAAGCCCAGAGTAGACAAAAATCCTATGCCGATAACCGGAGAAGGAAGCTAGAATTTTCTGTGGGAGATCTTATGTTCATTCGTGTTTCACCTATGAAGGGTGTTGTACGTTTCAGTCGATCGGGAAAGTTAGCGCCTCGATATATTGGGCCATTTCCTATCACTGAACGCATTGGTTCCATGGCTTATCGCCTTTTATTACCGGCTCAGTTTTCTGCTATGCATGACGTGTTTCACGTTTCTCAACTTCGGAAATGTCTTCGAGATTCCGATTCTATTCTTGAGCCCGGTGTTGTGGAAGAGATTGAAGTTTCGCCTAATTTAACTTATGAGCAACATCCTATTCGTATCATTGCTTCGGAAGTCAAGCGACTTCGAAATAAAGATGTTCCGCTTGTTAAAGTTCAATGGTCTTCTAATCCTAAGGATTGTTCTTGGGAGTCTAGAGAGTACATCGAGCGTACACATCCGGACTTACTTTCTCGTGCTCTTTAGGTGAACTTCTTATTTCAAACTTCTTTTGTGTTGAATATGCTTTTATGGTTGTTACTATATATCTTCTTCTTGTAATATTGCGAGGACGCAATTTCTTTAAGGAGGGGAGTCTGTAACAACCCGCATATTTATCGATTTTATATTTAAATATTTTATTTAAATATTTTATCGTTAGTCGGATTTTAGTCCAAAAAGCTACTTTTTGCATACGGTCGAATTAGGAGTCGGGACCACTCCCATTGAGTTTAAAATGCCGTTTGCGACCTTTTTGAGTATAAGCTTCGATATGTTTGGAGAAAGTTGATTTCTGCTACTTTTTACTTTGGGTTTGGTTTTTGGGCTCAACCCTATGTTAACTTATGCTCAAATCTGAGCCACTCTTCCCCACTCACCCTCATTCTCTTCTCATTTCAGTTTTTAGAGTGTTAATGGTGGGAGAGATTGGAAATTAAAATTCCAAAACCCTAGTTTCTCTTGCAAATCAAATTCCTTGCTCCAAACTCAAGAAGAACCCATTGGTAAGCTTCTCTTCTTCTTCTCCAACTTATTCTCTTCCCAATTTCAGAAATTCCTAAACCTAATTTCGGGAATGTTCTTGTTTTTGAGCTTAGATTCAAGCTTCTAGTGTTGAGATTGAAGAGAGGTTGATTCTCCAATTGCTTTCAAGCTTCTTCTTGTTCGATTTTGTGAAAAGGTGAGATTTTTATCTCACATCTATGACTATAATTATCTTTGGTTGTTGGGTATGAATTCCTAACACTTCTTCATGTGCATTTGCTCTTGATTTGGATTGGTTTTGTGAATATTCCAATTTTTGGGTTTCTAAGACAAATTTGTGCAAAATCCTTTTATGGATGTTTGATCATGCTTTTGGTGATGCATCGAGGAGCATATAGTGCCGGGTTGCCGTTTGGCATAAACCCTTAGAGCCAATGTTCGTCCGATTGCATTTTGGAAGAGTTTGCTCTTCATTTGTATAAGGCTGAAAAACAGCCCAGGCATGATTCAGTCGACTGAAATCTCTGTTCAGTCGACTGAACCTGAAACCCGAGAGTTTCCAGGCATGATTCAGTCGACTGAAAACTTCTGCACAGTCGACTGAAACTGGAAACAGAAAGTTTTCTGAACCTGGAAAATTTCCATGCACAGGGTCAGTCGACTGAAATTCTCTGTTCAGTCGACTGAACCTGCTGTTTGAGTCCAATTTGCCTTTTTGGATTGGAATTCCAATTTAAATCGATTCGTGATAATCCTATTTGTTGTTATCATCTATTACGATTTTGATGACTCTTTTTAGGGATTTTTGAATATCCATTTCGATGGATTCTTTATCGATTTCTTTGGATTTTATTCACGTCTTCGTATGTGAATTTTTGTGATTGGTTGTTCTTACAATCTTCTTCGTGATTTGTCACTTTAAAAAATATAAAGGTTTCCTATACTAGTAGTAAATATCAAAACTCTTTACTCAAACGATTTCAATACTCTTTTAATACCAAATTCGTTTAGAAAACCGTTTTCCAATCTATTAGTATATACAAACCTTTACCTCACTCGTATGAGAAATCTAATTAAACGGCTTAGTAAAACAAGTGGTATGAAACGCTTGCGTTTACTTTGTCGGTTAATTCTTGGACTTGTTCGATTGAACCTCTTGTGACAATTTTCTAGTGGAGATTTACAGTTTGTTCGTAAATATTTAAGTTAAGCAAGTGGTTATGGGACATGAAGCTAAACTCATATATTTACTAGCTTAGTGTAATTGACACTTCTCGTTGATCATGACGATCATCTTTGTGATTTAGACTAGCAATGTGCGATGTCTCTTTGTCTGCAAGGGAGACTAAACCCCGTTTTGTGGAGTTTCGACTCAATTTGTGATGGGGTAGCAACCCATGGTCTTCGGGCCGTTTGTGGAGCTTCGGCTCAATTTGTGATGGTTAGCGACCATGGAATTAGCGTTCCGTTTGTGATACACGTGTTGGCGAGCTTTATGCTCCCGTTTGTGATAGGCCTCCCCCCCCCCTTTGTGATTTCTGGATTTCTTGTGTAGATTTCTAGAATTTGTGTTTCACCAATTTTCGTGATTTCCATTGATAAGTTTTATCAATATTTGTGCATTGGTGAATTTGTGTGTCATTGACTTTTGTGATTTCTGGATTTCTTGTGTAGTCTTCTGGAATTTGTGTGTCTTTGACTTTGGTGATTGACATTGATATTATCGTCAATATTTGTGGTTTGATGAACGAAATAATGAGTATGACACTTCTTTGATTCTTGTGTAGATTTGGTGACATTGATTAATCTCTTGATGATTATCAACTAAGTATATATATATATATCACAGCTGGGCATTGTGATTATTACGTGTTTAGTCATATCTCTTATTCTATATCGTTTCATCTGATATTTATTGTTAGACTGATCCGTTTATTATTTTCTTATTAAATAATACTCGGGTCAGACCGAGATGTTACAGGTGCTTCTGCTTGACTTCTCATCCGGGATTAACTCCTTGACTTTTGGGTTAACTACTTAGATTAGTAGTTATTTTGTTGTATACATTTGAGATATAGACTCCTTAATGTATACTTATTTTTTTGTGTAGTTCATGTAACTATTCTTTTGTGATATTGTGGATCTTTTTAGACCACTACTCTGATGTACACTTCCTAGTGTAGTATTCATATCTTATTCCGCCTTTGTGATATGAATTGTCTGTGACTGATTTATGTTATGTTTATTTCTATATTTGTTTTCCGAAGGATTTATATAGCCACCGTGTAGTAGCTTTGAGTTTGTGTCGGTATGTCGGATTTCCTCTTGAAATAGAATGCATGTTATATTATCTGACATATCGGTGCTCGCACAAAGAAATTACATGGATGGTCGCTCCTCAACAGCCTTATTCTCCATGCTAGTCGACAGCATTCACCGTAATGTTCTTGTCTAGCGTGGGTATAGAGGTGGGGCGTCACATCGATAATTTAATAAACATATAATTTCAATAATCACTTTAAAAATCCCTTAAAAATAAAAATCGTTATTTTTAAACTTCAAAAATGGATCCGATGATGCAACACACCAAATAATCAATCACGACATCCAAACATCATATATCATCATATGATAATCAACAAATATCGCACTATATGTAAATAAATAAATACGGTTGAGGAATCCAGTTGGATCCCTCCAACCTCTTTCCCTGCATCCACAGACGTTAGCACAATACCAATCCCGTTTCAAGACGGGATATCGCGGTATATGGGATTTATAAATTATTATCCGCTTAATAGGCGGCACAATAGGGTCTCATCCGCTATATAATGCGGGGAATCAACTACAAGTACATATATAATACCAATTCCACTTCATGGTGGAATATCGAGGTATATGTGTGTAATAAATAACCTCCGCTTAATAGGCGGCGTATAGGGTCTATTTCAATACAATAGATAATACTATATTATCCAAACAAACAATCAACACAATCAACAATTTTAAATCTAACTATTTAAAATTTAAATAAAACCCCTTTGAGAGAGAAGCTCTCACCTTTGCATTTAATTTTGCAGTCCATTTCCATCTTGACTCGATTTTTCTTGATTTATACCTTGAATAAATATTAGATGATTTTATTAATATTCGAACAATTTGAATAATTATTCTCCATTTGATAAATTTATCACCTAAATTCATTTCATTCACTTTTTTTTGTTTTCTAATCTTGTGTTCACATACATTTAGTTCTGTAAACTTATATATTCACTAAATCCAAATGGAAAATAATAAAAGAAAAATATTCTTTCTAGCATTTATATTAAACAGAAAATGGTTTATACTTACTGTAATAAATTATATTTTCTGCTTATCGATATATATACATTCATTGTATTATAATTTCACTTTAAGCTAATATTTTAAATTTTAGACAAAATTCCTTTTTAATAAAATAATTTCTAATGACCAAAAGTTAAATAAATTTTATTTTATCTAGTTAAGTTAATTTCAAACAAATTTCTTTTTAATAAAATAATCGAATTTTATTGAAAAATTAATTACCATAAAAATTAAATTAACTAATACTTATATTTAAACGACAATTAATTTCCTCTTTAATAATCTAGTATATATATATTTTCTATTCTTTTCCTTTTGAAGCTGCATATGTCAGAATAGCTTATATACATCTAAAAAAAATCCAACTTTATATAAATTCATGTTTATATAAAATAACTTCATAAACTGTTTTATATGTATATTAACTTACTGTAACAAATTAAAAGATGATATACAGAATTTTTTTTTTACGAGTCAGTGTGTGTGTATATACTCATTTTTAAATTTTAATTTGAAAATAAGATTCGAACCTCTCTGCCAATCCCAGCTCGAGAACATCGCGACCACTGCTCCACCTCCACGGCGCTGCCTGCGATGAAACGCATCAACCTTCCACCATCGCTCAAACCTTGCGACCCGTACTGCCTTGCGCACGCGAGAAGGCATCGCGTCGACGTCGCTACATGTCGCGAATCCCAATAGCCCTATGTCGCCAGTGAATATCGTGCGCCTCCCCCCTTGAACGTGCGTGCTTGCCTTCGTTGATGCCGACCGTGCCAATGCGATGCTCAAAATTGAGCTCCCCAAAATTGCTACATCACCTCGCCCTCAAAATCAATCGCCTACCAGATCTCGAATGCTCGCATGCGATTCGCCACGAACCCTAGGTCGCCGCTGCCCATCGATTTCAAATCGAAATCGGCCCCTTTTTTTTGAAATTCGCGAATGAACCGAGGGAGAGAAGGGTTTGGGTTTTGAATTTGAAGAGGGAGTGGAAGATAAGATGCGGCCATTTTTTTTATTTTGAACTTCGAATTTTGTTTTGGAAGAAGAAGCTCCGTTTTATTTTTATTAAACGAAGATGGTCGCGTGATTCAGGGCAGAAAGAAGGGAGAGGGATGGTTTGCACGATTCTCTTCGTGATCCTAGGCGTGTTTTAAGGAGAAGCTGGAAAGAATAAAGCAATTGTGATACGTTTGTTATTTTTTTTAATTTGTTTCGATACAAATTTCAATGCATTTATGTGTCGTATGCTCACATAACAACTCCAAATAATACGAAATTTAAAACCCGATAATAATTCAGTATTACGGACCCAATGGAACTAGTTTCGTCGAATTCCGAGACTATGTCTCGGAAGGCTATTTTTAAATATCGATTCAAACGATATAATTTCAAAACTGAACAAATAACTGTATAATTTAATTCTGAAGCTTCTATTACCTTTAGTATAATCAGTATGAATTTATAAGCCTTTGAAATATTTTTATCAGCTTAAAACTGAAGATTCAAATTTTTATTCAACTTTCAATAGATAAAATTCTAAAATTTAATCGCCAAATTCATACTGATAATTTGAAATTCAAGTCAAACCATCATTCAAATATTTAAAATTAATTAAATAATTTCAACTTAAATTGTTCAAAATTTAGGGTCGTTACACATTGTGTTATTGTAACCTTCCTATGCTCTGACTTATTTAGTACCACTTGCTTTTGGGTGTTCACTTTTAGTTTTTCCGAAGTATAAATAAATATGTTGCCTATTGCCATACTTGCTTGGATAAGTTTCTTTGCAGGCATGGCTGGTACACGCATAAATCAAAGCTTTGAGATATATTATTGTACGTATTCTATGTTTACGTGCCATGTGCGAGTCTTTGTTGCGTTTTATTTTGATATCTAATATATATTAATAAGTAACTTGTATAATATATAAATAATAAGAATTATAACTAGAATAATGTCTAGCATATGGAATTATACTTAAGTTTGGATAACTGTTTAATTAGTTTTATAAAATGTATTTATTATCCATCTCTTAATGTTTATTTTGTCATATAAAATTATAGGTCGTGAATGATTGATTATTATCTATTATTTTGTTTTTTTATATATTTATTGAAATATACTATTCTTTCATTAGTTTTCTGATTATGTTTTTTGCTGTTTATTGAATAAAGATTATATAAATGATTCACTGTGGATATAGATTTGATTGATGATATGGTGATGACATCCTTCTATGTGATTCTGTAATGATTTCTATTCTGTATGCTGAGGAATCCGAATAAACAAAGTACTTATTAAGCAAGATGAACATAAGATGGTCTTGATAACTTATTTTGCCGACCAAATTATTTTTCCTAAATTATCAAAAAACACTTGTTACAAAAGCTTTTTTCCTCCCAAAAAGTGCTCTTTGGTAAGAATTAAAAAAGTAGATTGAGAAGCCAAAGATATTTAGAATTTGGCTTTTAAAGACTCCAACTTAATAGCACACAACAACGCAAGTGTGATAGAATCACCTAGAAAAATTAAAGAAGAGAATAATAAGAAAGTGGACAATCAATATTCAAAGTATACAAATACAAGTAAGTTGGCAAGATTAGAAATGGCGTCCAGATCTAGATCTGGAGACTAGGGTTTTCCCTTTTCTCCTATTTTCTTCGATCTTCTTTCTTTCTCTTGTACTTGATTCTTAATTTCTGTCTTCAAATCTTTCTCCTCAATACTTAGACGTCATTGCCATATCATGAGCTCTCTGCGGGACGAAAAAGGCTGGGAGGAGGTGAGAAGGAAGAGGGGCAAGGCTTCTCAACCTGTAGGACCTGAAGCTAGGTTAAATATGGGAGGTTATAGATCTTACAAACCAGGAGTAGTATTAGAACGGAACCGTGGCAAATCTGGAGCTATTTCGGACAGGAATCAGGGGGGAAGAGTTCAGGAGGCTAATGAAGGACGGTATTCAACTAGATCTTCGAAATCTTCAAAGCAGAACGTCAATAAATCAGGAAATTTTTCAAAAATTAAATTCACTGTATCAGAGAATGCCAAAAAATTCTCTTATAGTGAAGTAGTAAAAATAGGAGCTGTTGGAGATCTGGGAAACCTAGACCTTGAATTTATTGAGCCAAAAATAACAGATGATAAAAGAATTGGTTCCCTTTCATCTGAAGCTATCAGAGAAGCGGAGGATGGATGGGACTTATGCATACTACGGTATGTGGTTGGCTATAAACCCTGGTTAAAAATTTATGAAGGGTATGCCAACAGAGTATGGTCAACACAGAAGCCGTTTTCTGTTCACTTAAGGAACAATGGTTTTTTTTGTAGTAAGATTTGATTCTGAGGAAGATTGCAATAAGATTTTGAAATCTGGTCGCTGGTTTATGGATCGGAACCTGATTATCATGAAATGTTTGTCACCTGACATGAACACGGATAGGGATCTCCTTACATCTTTGCCCATGTGGGTCAGACTTCCTGGTTTAAGCTTTAAACTATGGGGCAACAAGGCAATTAGTGCTTTAACAAGCACTATAGGATTCCCTATAAAGATGGACGAGGCCACGAAGACCAAATCTAGACTAGCCTATGCCAGAGTTTTGATTGAGGTTAATGCCACCTATGGCATGCCTAACACCATTGAAGGCATGGACGAAAATGGAAGGAGTTTCGTTCAGTCAGTGGAATAGGAAAACCCTCCTCCCGTATGTGGTAATCGCGTGTGTTTCGGGCATGTAACTGATGAATGCCCGATGACTAAGTCCTGGGTTCCTAAATTGACTCAAGTAGAAAATTCTAAGAAGGAAAATCCTGCAGACCCAAATCTTGTAGGTGGTTTGGAAACAGTAACGGAGGAAGGCAGAGACGGCATTACTAATATTCCTGGCAATCTAGTGATCAATGGAAATACTACAAATGATGACCATTTATCTGAAGAAGAAATCAGGAATAACGTGGGGGAGGTTTCACATGGAGAAGGAATATCATAAGAAACACAAGAAAATGTAAACTGTTCCCCTAAAGAAGGGTCTCCGAATAGAAATCAGAGAGGTTCTAACTCGGTGGAGCAAGAGGTTTTTACTGAAAATAGAGAGAGGATCATCTCTACGAGTCAGCTTTCCTTGGAAGTTAGAGAAACGAGTCCAGCACTCCCAAAGTCACCTCCGACCCTAAAAACAATTCTCAAACGTCCTTCAATCCCATCGGAATCACAAACAATCCCAATTAATTTACTTTCTAATGATACTTGTATTGATGATGGTATAATTAACAATGTTAATATTAGGAAAGGTACTGATTTATGTTCTGATATGCATTTACAGGAAAATCTGGATGAAGACACAGGAGAGATAGAAGCGGTAGGGGAACAGAATACATATGATAAAGTCGATCAAGCCCAGGAGGAACAGTCTATTCCCAAGTCCCAGGTTACAGAATATGAGAACATCCAGAAGGATAAACTCGTTCGAAAGAATCCCAAATGGGTCCAAATGTTGGGCATTTCTGCGGTAGACAAAGGGGAGTCCTCAAGTAGTAGGTTGCAGAGGACTCGAAACAAGAAATCTTTATAATGTCGTTTGCATGCTGGAATGTTAGAGGGTTTCATAACCCCAATAGAATGAAAGAAATGAGAAGAATTATTGATAAGTTTAATATAAGCTGTTTTGGTATTTTGGAAAATAAGATGCTATTTTCGGAACTTATAGGTATGGAAAGAGGTTTGGCTGACGGATGGAAAGTCATAAGTAATGTTTCATGTTATTATAAATGCAGAATTTTCGTCCTCATTAACGGGAACTATTGGGATTTCAATTTCATTAGCATGAGTGATCAACATATTACAATTGAACTGATCAACAAATTGAGGTTCAAATGTAATTTAACTTTTGTCTATGCTCAAAATTTTGTCCATCTTAGAAAAAGATTATGGAAGAATTTACAGGAAGACGCGATCAATATTTATAGACCATGGTTGGTTTTAGGGGACTTCAACTGTATTCGAAGTCCCTCGGAAAGAAACGGAGGTAACCCAGTGCCATTTGGAAATTTATTTGAGTTAGATGATATGACAAATGACACAGGCCTTAAAGAGATAATCATTAAAGGTTATGAATTTTCCTGGTGGTCTGGTCCTAGTCGAAACATATTTTCTAAAATCGATAGAGTCTTCGCTAATCTGGATTGGATCAATTTATATCAAGACTTAATGGCAGAATATTTACCTCCTTCCGTGAGTGATCACAATGCTGTTCTTGTATCTCTCTTTCCTAAGCCTAGAGCAAAAACTATACCTTTCAGATTCATGAATCACTGGCCTCTATGTGATCATTACTTCCCTTTGGTTGAAAAATTATGGTCCTCTGATCAGAAAGATCGACCTCTATTTCAAATCTTAAATATTATCAAGAACATCAAGAAAGAGCTCAAGATCTGGAGTGCAAAAATACGAAATACCAAACAAGAGGTTTATGTCCAGAGAGAAAATTGTTCTAGACTTCAAAAACTTCTGGAAATATCAAAAGATCACAATCTAGCTATGGAATTTCAGGATGCCAAAATAAAATTGGATATGGCACTCAGAAAAGAATTTTTGGATACTAAACAAAAAGCTAAATGTGATTGGTTGTTGATGGGTGATGAGGCTTCTGCTTTCTTTTATGCTAAAATGTCTAGCAGAAGAAGCAGAATGCGCTTGACTAACATTTTAGTGGAAGACAAGGAGGTTTCGGAAGATCAATTTACTGAATCGGCTATTAACTTCTATAAACAAGTTTTCAATTTACCTTTAAGCGACCAGTTCCCAAAAGTTATTTGTAAATCGATAATTTCTGAATATGGTGTGAATTTCTTAAATGATGGTCTTTCATTGGAAGAAATTAAATGTGCTTTGTGGGGTATTAAAGATATTACTTCACCAGGTCCAGACGGCTTTAATTCAAAGTTTTTCAAAATCCATTGGAATATTTCTAAAGACTTAATTTCCAAAGTTTGAATGATATTTTCCGTAAGGGTTCAATTATTAAAGAGTGGAACCATACTTTCTTGCATTTGATTCCTAAAAATGATCATTCCATTAGAATTCAAGACTATAGACCCATTGCCTGCTGTAATACTTTATACAAGGTTTTCTCCAAGACTCTCTGTAACAGACTGGTTCCTTTTATGGATAAGTTGGTGTCCCCTAATCAGACGGCTTTTATAAAAGGTAGATCAATAGGGGATGGTATTTTGTTTGCTCATGAAATTATTAGGCGTCTTGGAAGAAAGGATAATAAATATATGTGTATTAAAGTAGATTTGAAAAAGGCATATGATTCGATTAATCAAGCTTTTGTTATACACATGTTAATAAGCATGGGTTTCCCAAACAAATAGGTGAAAATTATTGAAAACATCATAACTACGCCAGTGTTTTCCGTCGTTGCAAATGGGGAATCGCATGGCTATTTTAAGAGCTCAAATGGCCTTAGACAAGGTGACCCCCTTTCCCCTATACTATTTTCATTGGTTATGGAATACTTTACGTTGCTGATGGATGGTAAAGTTAGAGACGGCCTTATTTCTCCAATTACAGATTTTAACAATAAGTTAACTCATCTTATTTATGCCGATGATATTATTGTTTTTACTAAAGCAAGTGTACAAAATGCCATTGCTATTAGTGATGTTTTTCAAACCATGAAGAAAATTACTGGACTGGAACTAATTTATGAGAAGTCTAATGTTTTCTTCGGTAAAGGGGTAGTCAATTGCACAGATATTAGCTCTATACTTAACATCCAACAATCGGATCTCCCGATAAGGTACCTGGGCATCCCCTTGTCTAGTTCTATCTGAGAGACAGGGATTGTTCTCTTTTGATAGAGAAGATCAAGATAAGACTTGCAGGATGGGAAACCAGAATGCTCAGCCTAGCTGGGAGACTAGAACTTATCAAATCTACCATTTACCCTATTATTCAATTCTGGATGCAACGTTTTTGTCTCCCAAAATCGACGGTTCTTAAAATAAAGCATCTGATTCTTAATTTTCTTTGGAAAAGCCGTAGCAGTAAGATTCCCTGGGAAATTTTGTGTAAGCAAAAAGAAGAAGGAGGAATGGGTCTGAGAAATTTAGAAGAGATGAATCAAGCGTTATACATTAAATTGATATGGAAAATAGTCAATGCAGAAGGAATTTGGGCATTTCTCATGTATTGTAAGTACATTGGTAATAAAAGTTTTTGGGAAATCAATCAGAGAACGGATGACTCAGGAGTATGGAAATACATTTTGAAAAATAGACACGAAGCTTTGAAATGCTTGTCTCTTAATATTACAGACGGTAAAACTACTTCTCTTTGATACGACCCATGGCTGAATGGAAGTTCAATTATGGAACGTATTGGAATAGACACAGCTTTCAGAACGGGTATGGAAAATTTATCCCTTAATAGGATTGTTAAAGACGGTGAGTGGAAGTGGAATGCGTTTAGTTTTCTATTCCAAATCCATGAGGAAATTGAAGGTGTCAAGATTCATAAGGATAGAGAGCGGGACTACTGGTCATGGAAGTGTTCTAAGGACGGTAAATACCAGTTTAAAAAAGTATGGAACTCGGTTAGAACTAGTTTCGAAATAAAAATTTGGTCGACACTGGTTTGGAATAAAATTCACGTTCCTAAAATGGCGGTATGCCTATTTAAAGCCATTAACGACTATTTATTAACCAAAGAGAGATTACTACAGAAACAGATCCTTGTTGACCCCTCATGTATTTTTTGTAATAATCACATTGAAAATATAGACCATCTATTTTTTCAATGTAATTTTACAGAAAAAGTTTGGCAATGGAATTGCAAAAAAATTTTTAAGTCGCCGAAAAGTCTGTTTTCTTTCACTCTGAAGGAAGATTTGCAAAAAATTGTTTATATCTCAAGATTAAAAAATCTAGACTCAGATTTGTTCCAACTCACTTTGTCTGTTTGTATCTGGCACTTATGGAAAGAACGTAATGACAGGATTTTCCATAATAGATTCAATGATACTTCGCAGATATGCTCAAAAATATTCCAGACTATGAATATCAGAATGGTAAAATCTAAACATTTTAAGCACATCAATGGCAAGACAGACATAGTAGCAAACAAATGGGGATATACCTCCCAATGCTGAATTGGGGATTCATCGGCTTGATCATATGTATCGATTCTCCTTCTGCTTTCGTCAATTCAGTGTCTCGTTTCAGGTTATCTGTACCTGTATTATTCTTACACTTACCTCACTTCCTCTCTTTAAAATTACATTAATATTTACAATTAACAATATTTTTAGATCTAGTCTGTAAATTTTAAGATTGCAGAAACTATAGCAGATTGATGTTCTCCGCCTCGCTTGACTGATATTTAGACCTATTTTATTTCAAATCGAGTTAGTTTCTGAATTCTAAGATGCAAGTAAATATCATTAGGGAGTTAGAGACTTAGCTTGTGAGGAAGACCTGATTTCCAAAGCATCTCGTCAAAGGACCCCCTGTAAAGCTGTA
Source organism: Allium cepa (assembly GCA_030765085.1). Lineage (NCBI taxonomy): Eukaryota > Viridiplantae > Streptophyta > Magnoliopsida > Asparagales > Amaryllidaceae > Allium > Allium cepa. The sequence continues at coordinate 819,750,210 of CM060931.1, forward strand.
ACTTTCCTGGCTTAGATCTGCTAGATTTAGGGGTAGAGACTTCTGGATCTTGCTGGAATTGAAGCTCCTGGCCTCCCAGTTGCAATCTTGAGTTCAAAAACGCAGTGACTTGCTATTAGATTCTCTTTAAAAGCAAAAAGTTTTAATCTTTACGGGTTTAAGACCCTAACCTGTCTTTGTTCTTCTCGTGGAGGATCTGATACAAGGATTTGAAGTTCTCTGTTTCACTCTTCTTAGATTTGTTACAGAAGACGAAGTCGACTAGAGATAAACCTTTATTCTCTTTCGCCGCCATTAACGATTCTTTTATTAAGTTTCGTTCGAGAGGAGTAAATGAAGTGGGATACAACTGTTGTCTTTCCTTATTTACCGTTCGAGATGTCTCGAATACTCTATTGGGTTTCGGGTGAAGTCGTTTAGGCTATCGAATTATCTTTGTATTTGGGCTTATTAACGTGGTTTATCATGTTGGGCCTGTTATATTTGTATTGGTATTTGTTTACCTGTGGTACTTTGTACATTATTGTTTTCTTAGTTTCTAATAGAAAGATTGAACCCTTATTCAAAAAAAAAAATAAGAATCATAATCTCCATTGAAAATACAAGATCTACAATAAAGTTATAAATTTTAAAAGGACCTAATACTATTGATTCCATTCAATAAGTTCTAAATTATTCACATATATGTTAAAGACTTAAAACAAACTACATTAAAAAACAATATAATAAAAGAAAAGGAGGGTTAGGCACTGTAACAACCTGGTATTTTCAACCATTCGCATCCGTACATGTAACGACCCAGAATTTTAATTAATTTAAATTTTAATATTTAATTAATTTTAAATATTAATAATTGAATTTATAAGTCGAATAAATTTTTATTTGAATTTTTGGATTTAATTGAATAATTAAATCGATAATTTAATATGTTAAATTATGGAAATAATTGAAAATTGAGTAAAATATGATTGAAAATGATTTGTAAAATTTTATTTTATCATATGGGAGTTAGAATGATATTTTTGAACTTTTAAAATCGAATTAAAAGTTTATTTGTGAAAATTGAATATTTTAATATTTAATAATCGACTAGTGAAAATAGTCAATTTTTGAACAGTCTCAGAACGAAACCAGTTCCATTGGATCCGTAATAGTTAGTTATTACCGGATTTCAATTTTCGTGTCAATCGGAGCTATCGTTTGATCGTGGCAGCTCGAAACGCATCGAATTATTTTTAATTTAAATTTGGCGAGTCAAAATAGCCATTTTTCAAAAAGTCTCGGATTTCGACGAAACCAGTTTCATCGGATCCGTAATGTGATATTATTGTAAGGTTTCAAATTTCAAGTCAATTGGATTTACCGTTTGTCCGGTACAAATTAAAATGCCTAGAAATCGATTTAAATCGGTTTAATTTAAATTGAACGTTTACAGCCATAACTCGCACATACTTCCGAATTAGCCTCCGAAACCTGTTCCATTGTGTCCGGAACGCGGGATAAACCCTAGGTATGTTAGTTTCGGCGCGTAAATCGGAGTTCGGAATTTCCGGATGAATAGTGTTCGATTTTTCTCTATAAATACACACCATCCTCTTCATAAATTAAAAAAAAAAAAAAATAAACAAACAAAACCCTAGCCGCCACTACCCCATGAACGGCCAGAAATGCTCCCATCTTCATCCCCAAATTTCTCCAAATCCGTTCATTAATTCAAGAAACTTCCTAAATGAAAGTTGTAGAGCACAACACGATCTTGAAGTTCAACGGTGGAGATGTAATTTGGAGCAATGGAACGACGGGAAATTGACCATGAAGTGGCCGGCCTGTGCATGCAAAACGAGGAGGAGGAGGGGGCCGAGCTCCATGTGCTTCAGGCCGAGTGTAGGGGGAGTGAAGGCCTTCGAATTGCAAGTGATGTGATCGAGTTTCGTCGAGAAATGAGGTTGTAAAGTGAAAACCTAATTTCATGCTATGGGTTTCTATATGTTCGGCCGTGTTTTCTTGCTCCTGGAGGCGTGCGTGAAGAGGAAGAAGGGTGGGGGACGGCCAGGATGCAAAGGGAAGGAATCAAGTGGCTGTGATGAGTTAGGTTATAATTTTTAAAGTAAATGTTGTAAATTAGTTAATTAAAATCGTGTAATCTTTAAAACTGCATAACTTTTTCATACGAGGTCGGAAAAATGCAATCTCAGTTGCGTTGGAATCGTATGGACGAGCACTACGCGATGAAGTTGGTTTGGAGTCGTTTGGAGTTAGTGAGAATTTTGGGTAAAATTTTATTCGAAATAAATCGCTAAAACGGAAATTAAAATCAAGGTGAGAACTTCTCACTCAATCGAATCAGTTTCAATTTTATTTTAAATAGTTAGATTTAAAATATTTGAATGCATGTTTGAATGATGATTGATATCTATTGATTGTTAAAATAGACATTATACGCCGTTAGTAAGCGGATGTTATTTAATAAAAACATATACCGCGAATATTTCATAAACAGTGAAATTGGTATTATATATAATATCAATATATATATATTGGCATATGTATATATTGCAGTTGATTGATTTCCCGTATTTTTTAGCGGATGAGACCCTATTACGCCGTTATTAAGCGGATAATATTTAATAAGAACATATACCGCGATAATTTCGTACTGGAGCGAAATTGGTATTGTGCTAATGTTTTTGGATGCAGGAAAACAGGTTGGAGGGATCCAAGTGGATTCCTCAACAGTATTTATTTGATTTCAGATATTTTGATATTTGATGGATTATCATATCGATATATGATATCATTGTAGTCGTGATTGACTATTTGGTGTGTAGCATCATTGGACCAAATTTTGGAATTTTAAAATGATTCATAAAGTGATTTTTGAAAATATACACTATGTTTGGAAATTGATCCATTTTAAATAAATAAACGTTATAATTTTTATGTTATAAAAATTATGATTTTTGAGAAATATAGTTAAAAACTGATTTTTGAGAATGTGATGCTAATGATTTTATAAAATAGTTTAATCGGGATTTTAGAATTTATTGTGAAAAGTTTAAATATAGGATTTATAAAATTTAATTATTTTATGAATCAAAAGGATGAAGTTTTTAAAGGAATTTAAAGACGTTTAAAAAGAATAATATAAATTGATTTATATTAAGAGATTTATAAATGGATATTTATAAATTGAAATATAGACATTATAAAACGAGTTTTTATAAGTGTTTGAATGAAGTGAAAATGGATTGTATAAGTGAATGGAATTTATAAAATTATAAATGGTGAAGTTATAAATGAAAATTATAAATAGTAAGATTTATAACTTTTGTGAAATTATTAAAGAATATATTTGGATGAATAATTGAATCTTATAATTTATAAGATTTATAATTATGAAGTTAAAAGAACGATTTTGTAAAAAAAATCGTTTTATAAGCATTTATCTTATAATGTGAACTTTTGGTTTATAATTGAGTTATGAATTGAATATAGGTTAATAAAGGAATTTATAAAAGGAGTTGTTATAAAATAAATAGTAAAGGAATTTATAAACGTTGTTTTATAAATTTGCAAACGACTTATTTTGATAAGTAAATTGTTGAAACCTATTAATGGAGTTATATTCACATTTTTAACTGTGAATAATCCTTTGAAATGAAATATATAAAGGGATGAAATTTGTTAAGGTAGTTTATTCACGTTTTTGAATAGTGAATAATCCTTTGAATTAAAATGAATAAAAAGGATGAAATGTGTTAACGTAGTATATTCACGTTTTTGAATAGTGAATAATATGTTAAAGAAATTGTTTTGAATGTGATATTTGAAACAGAATTAAAACGATCTAACGAAGTTTTAATTGTGTTGAGATTCGAAACCATAGATTTCAACATTTATTGTTGAAATAGACGTTTTCGAGAAATAAAAGGAAATGGTGGACTATAACACTGTTGTTATAGTAAATGATTTCCGAAAGGAAATGTTTTGTATAGTATTGGGATTTATATATCTATTTTAATTTCAAATCCCTATACTAGTGATTTTGGGACGTCGTAACGATGTTTTACACAACATTCGTTTTGGCCCAAATAAATATGTTTAAGAGAATGATTTCCTTAAAGAATGAAATATATACTTAATTCGATTTAAGTATATGGAATATTTTCCAAGGTTGAAAATAAAAAGATTAGTGAATTACTTATAATTAAATAAGTATGGAATTGTTTTTCCAATATGAAGTGAATAATTAGAATTTATCTTTTTGAAGATAAATTGAAAGGAATAATCGAAATCGAATATTCATAGATATTTTGGATTATAAATTCAATATGGAATTTATGAATGAAAAGGGAAGTTGTTTAGAAATAAATATTGATTTATTTTTTAAGTGTGAAAATTTTATATCTTGTAAAGATATTTTGTGAAATAAATAATTTGGAAAATTATTTGGAATCTGGTGATGTGTGCATATACATTGATAGTTCAATAACCGACTATCAATATTTCCCTTTGAATGGGTATATAATGTGATTTGATTGAATTTGAATGCCACACTTATTTTTGAATAAGCGCTCACTATTCGGGTTAACCGGGAAAGGACCATGGGGTCGTATAACCCATTCCGAATATGTGATACGTCGTTGTGAATTGCATTTGAAGATCGGTGTTGAAGACCGAGTATTTGCGAAAGCGATAGGATGACCTATCGATTGTCTCTGCACTGGGTAGCTCCTGGTATAGAGATTCCTTAAGTGATGGGAAATTCGATCGGGATTGTGAATACCCGGATTGCAAGGGCTTCGTAAGAAGTGCCTTCGGTTTTGTTCGAGCCCGGAACAGACTTGTATGGATTGTATGTCTGACATTACAAGTTGAGATATAAAGCCGATTTCTTTCAAATATATTTCTGTTGGTGGCGGAGAATTTATTCTTTTAGCTTAACACCCTTCTCTGAGACGTACGAGCTCAGAGGTTATGTAGTTGAATGTTATCAGCGATATATTCCCAACTTGGTAATGTGACATGCTGAGTGATGCTGAAATGATCATTGTGTTGATTATTTGTGATAGGATCGTTTATTTGATCGTCTATCCTTGTGATCATTGTGTTGATCATTTGTTGACCCAAAGCATGGCTTTTGTATAAAGTATGTTTTTGTGGACGTGAATTCGTCGAGCCTCACACCCCGGAATGGTCAAAACAGGAAAGATGCGGCAAGGTTATGAGGGGTAGCTCCCTTTAGGGTATGTGCATTTCCTTCTGGAAAGGGTGGTATCATGGTATGGAGCCCAGATACTTACTTATGTTGATACACTATATTTATTACTGTGTGGTGTTGTTGGTGACGAGCGCTCGGTTTAAAGGTCCAATGGGACCGGGGGATGCCATATTCGTGTAGTAGTTACCTAGTGATAAAAGTAACCCGGCCTTGTGTTGGCAGAGAGCTGGTTAAGTTCTCGGGGACGTCCAGCCAGAGGCGTTTCCATGTGGCAATGGGAAGTTCCTTGGCCTGATCATTTGTTGGAAATCCAAAGAAACAATACGTGACTTGTACGGTTTTAGTTGTATAACCTGCTATGGAATGTGGCGGTAACCTGCTATTGAACATAGTTAGCTATAGTAGGCATACGATAATGGTCGTATGTTGGCTAAGATTTATATTCTACTTTCGAAATATTTTCCTACACTATGCACTAGTAATAATATCAAATATTATTTTAAATGCGTATCAAGCATCTTTGACTATCATAAGGAGAAATCTCCTCCGATTCTGCGTTTGCATGTGTGTGTGTGCGGGAGGCCTTATGGTAGTCTCATTTTTAAAAGCATTGCGAATTGAATTTAAAAATATTCCTCTATTTTGATTTTAAAGATAAATAAACTGTTTTGAGTTCTCACACCAGTCACATGACTGACTCAGAGTTTATTGTTTTCCTTCCTAAACTCTGGGTGCCGACCAATTTTCACACGGGCAGTCAAGAGTTAGGTTTATCAGGATATTCTGGATATTCTGGATTTGCTGGAGGCAAGCTGGATGGCATGGCGTATTACTAGTTTATATAGTATTTCTTTTTCCGCTGCATTGTTTGATGTTGTATGTTGTACACTCTGATGATTTGATGTAATGTAATATCATGTGATGTAATAACTGATATAGTTCTTTGTTTAAAGATTATTCATTTATTATTATATGTTGTTCCGCTGCGAATTGTGAGATTCTGTTGTTCTGTTGTTTTCTGTTCCGTTCTATTCTCCAATTTTCTATATTTTCAAATTTTCTATTCTCTGTTTTCTTTTCTTTCTATTTTAAAATGATCTATTTTCTTTTCCCTATCTATTTTTCTCTCTTCTTCTCTCTTTCTCTTTTCTTAAATTCTTTTTAAAAACCCATAACTATTCGGTTTTTCGGCAACGAAAATCCACGTACGTTACAGTACATGTCGAACTTGAATTGCTCAAAATATCAGATTGTTAATTTAAGTATGGCAAACTAAACATATACAGTAAATAAATCAATCACAGAAGCACGGATACAGAGTAGTACAATAATACGCAGCGGAATAAATGAATAGCAGTTCATGAAGCTACTATATAAACATCAGAGTTAGATATAAAATACAACGGAATATCTCAGATGCAGTGAAGTCTCCAGTACGAGAAGATGACTTCCCTGAATCAATCAACTGGATGACTGAAAGGATAGATAGCTGGATCTTCAAACAAAACTCCAACTTCGAAGGTGAGTCTCAAATGCTGTATCACTCAGTCTGACCCGAGCGTAAAGAAAAACACAAAAACACTCGAGTCAGGATTAACATTCTTATATCTATAAATCCAACTCAAGTGAAATATCAACTGAAATACAAGTAACTTAAAGGAAGTTCGGGATAACCATCCCCTAAGGATCTACATAACTATCTACAAGGTAGAAATATACACTATAACACCATGGTCCTTTCAAATTAATTTATATTTCAAAACCAAAATTTCATTTTCACTTCAATATAAAAATAGTATATATATATAGATTTTGAAAATATTATAAAGTAAAGTATTTATAATTTCCTCAAGTTTCACTGATCACTTCAAAAATCAACTCAACTTTCCTATTCAGATTAAATTAAATCTCAAATTTCAGTTTCCATGCAATTTAGTCTTCTAAAGAACAAATTCAAATTTTATCAATTTCAAATACAGATCTGAATCGCAATTTAACAATTTAAGTCCCGTATTTCAAAGCTTCAACATTTCAAACTAAACCTAACAGTTTCATATAGATCTTGATTTAACTTCATTATTATTTATTCTTGAAATATCCACTCGATATTACTTATATAGCCTTATATTACAATTCGTTATATTTGCCTTCAATTTCTTTAAACGTGAATATTCATTAAATCACTAAAGTCAAAGTTATGTTATGAACTATAATTTAAGTTTTCAATTCAATAAGTTTCGAATTTGATTTAATTGAACAAAATTATTAATTAAATACCGTTCCAATAAATTCAACTTTATCTTCCTTAACATATAAAAACATTGGAAATCTATTTAAGATAAAATACTTATACATATTCTATTAATTAAATTAAACTTTATTAAATTAAAGTTTACTATTAAATCTACTCTACTTTAAACATATTTATATATAAAAATATTTTCAATATTAACTAAAACCCTATATTTCTCCTAAAACCATAGAAAATCAATTCAAAATATTTATGTATGGACCAACGGCGTCTGTATATACTTCTATCATATGGTTAAGTGATACAGATATTTATCATTTTAATCTGTAATTAAGTGTATATATATATATATATATGTATATATACGGGTAGATATCATTTCGACCCGTAATCCCAATTAGTTCAAATGAAAATCGCTTGGGTTTATCATTTCAACCCATAACTATTTTCTCCTATTCTAAAGTCCATTCGGGTATGCATCATTTCAACCCATAGTGAATTCTATACTAACAGGGAACTTGCAGAGTGATAGCAGATAATAAAATAATAACAGGCATATATCATCAATAATTTAAATAAAATATAAACAATAGGATATGGTGTCATATCTCATAGGTGAACAGTTACAGATAATAGCATATATAACAAAATAACTACAACATTATATTTCAGTTGTCGTTTCAATTGAAATCAAATTTAATAAAATACAAGAATGTTAATCGTGAGTGATTGCTCACCTTTCGAGGCTAGAGATTTTGATGACTCGACAAGATACGAATTGGGTCACGATCTAGACCATCGAATAGTCCAAACAACAACTCAAAGCAAAGTAAGATTTGAAGGCGAATTGGAAGAAAAAGGCTGATGATCAAGAATTGATAAAACGAATCAGAATTGGATCGATGAAGGTAAAAGGTATATAGGTGGACTTATATACTAAAGTCAAACATGTAAAATAAATTGTATGCTGTAATTAAAACAATATTTGTTATAAATTTAGTATCGACGAAATCAACTTAAGTCCAAAATAATATGTATATGTATAAACAAATATATGTAAGATATTTATATATATACCACCCACAACATTCATGTTACTCAAATGTATACAGACCCATTATAAATCTATGTAGACCCATCAACATACAAGTATAAGTTATATAGTAACCTTTATAATTCTGTTATGACTCACACTTTAAAATATAACTGTAACTATTTATAACAATATATATATATATATAATAGGTTTTAGACTATGAATATATGCACAGCCTTTGCAAAATATATGAACAGCCTTTTACAAAATATATGCACAGCCTTTTAAATTTCCAAATATCTGCAAATCCTCACTGCTATAAGCCAACACACCAACTGCAACACGCAACTACATACATATGATTATTTATGTATTATTCTAAATATAAAGTAACGTGCCTATAACACAAATATAAACTTATATACTAATATATCAAATACTCTTACGTATCTGGTATGCGCATAATTACAGTGCATATGCAACTTACATTTTTATCAATAATAAAATTTATTACTGCAACCGATATATATAATAAATTTGAATATAACCAAGAGATTATAACATACTTTTTAATATAAATTGTAAATAGAAGGTCTGAATGTAAAACCCATATGTTAAAACACATACATTAAAACTGTAAAATACATATACTTATACATATGTGAACATTTATTTATATAAGACTTGTTGTAAAAAAAATGATCGATTTAAAAATAATGATATAAATCTAAATATAGTTAGCTCTTACAATTCTATATCTAAACGAATATGCAGACCCTATATGTAAAATATGGCTAAATATGCACACATGCTCCTGTTTATGAAACCAATTGTATGTTGACAAGTGTGTATATAACAATCGTATATATAAGCTATTTATAAATTATCAGCGTACTATATATATAGATAAGACAACTTGTAATAATTTGTATGAATTCATATATATAGGTATAAAAAGGTAAACAAATTATAGCTTTTAACTTTTAGGTAAATACAACACAATATATTTATAATATAGATATTGCCTCGTATAAAAGAATTGCAAAGGTTGTAGAGGAAAGGAGAAAGGTGGGGTTCGAAAAATAAAGGAGGAGGGTCCCTGCTATCTACAAGCATGCGAAATTTTTTTTTTCAAAGAGAACAAAATGAGTAGTTGAATGGAGAAGAAGGCCACTTATATCATCTGTTGTATTCTCTCACAAGCAACACCAGATGACTGAGAAGAGAAAGCGAAAGGACAAAGACAAACGTATAGATTTATATTGGGAATATCAAGGCCAAAAGTGAATAAATATAAAGGTGAATAAAGTGGGCCGTTTAAAATTTAATGAATGCAACGTAACGTATAATGTTTTATGAACGTAAAAATAACGTACCGATATAAATGTAAAGTAACGAATATGGAAAATTCAAGCACAAATAAATGAAACGAAACGTACACAAATAAATGAAAAACAATGAATTTAAAAAGGAAATAATAGTGTAAATGTGAATCGTTGCCACATAAACAAATAAAACGTATACAAATCTTTTACCGGTTATGTGATGGCAACGGTCACCCTTAATTAAGCTAAATAATAAAAACCAATGCTTTGAACGTATGCCATAAATTAAGTAACAGACACTAATTTCTAAATTTATAAGTAGCTAGGAATAGCAACGTTTGAACGTGAATTGGAAAAATTATTAAAGCAATTAATACTGTGGTCCAGCCTGTAACGACCCCGAATTTTTGATAATTTAAATATGTATATTTAAATTATCAAAATTATTAATAAGTGAAGTTTATAAGTCGAATAATTTTATTTCGAATAATTGGATTTAATTGAATAATTAAATCGATAATTTAATATTGGAAAATACAGAAATAATTGAAAATTGGGTTTGATATGATTGAAAATGATTTGGAAAATTTTATTATATCATATTGGAGTTATAGTGATGTTATAGAACTTTTAAAATCGAGTTAAAAGTTAATTGTGAAAATTGAATATTTTAATATTTAATTATCGACTGAAAAATAGCCAAATTTTGAACAGTCTCAGAATTTGACGAAACTAGTTCCATTGTATCCATAATAATAGGTTATTATCGGATTTCAATTTTCGTAGCAATCGGAGTTTTCATTTGACCGTGGCAGCTCAAAACGCATCGAAATTGTTTTAATATTAATTTGGAGAGTTAAAATAGTCATTTTTCAAATAGTCTCGGATTTCGACGAAATCAGTTTCATCGGATCCGTAATGTGATATTATTGTATGGTTTCAAATTTCAAGTCAATCGGATTTACCGTTTGTCCGGGGCAAGCTAAAACGCCTAGAAATTTGATTTACCGATTTAATTTTAAATCGAACGTTTATTTCCATAACTCGCACAGATGACCGAATTAGCTTCCAAAACATGTTCCATTGTGTTCGGAACGCGGGGTAAACCTTAGGAACGCCAACCGGCACGCTTCGTTTGGAGTTCGGGAAATTCCGGATGAATAGTAACTCGAGAAATTTTCTATAAAAGCACCACTCTTCACAAATTAATTTGCAAACCCTAATTCAATAGCCTAGCCGCCGCCTCCCTCATTGTCAACGGCCAGAAAATTCCCTCCTTCCTCCTCGTTTTTCTTTCAATCCACGCTTCATTTCAGAAATCTTCCAACTACAAAATGAAAGAGGATGGTGAGATCTCCAGATCCAACGGCTGTGATCGGAAATGACGCGGCAGATCATTTGTCAAATCGAGCTCAAACGTCGAATAGTCGCGCACGTTTTTCCATGCCTAGATGAGACCGAGCTCCTCCATGCTTGGGCCTAGCATAGTGTTGGCGACGCTCTTCGATATGGCACTCTTTGATATGTTGAGCACGTCAATTGATAGTTAAATAATCCGACTATCAATATTTACCTTTAAATAGGTATTTGTTTGATTGTTTATATTTGAATGCCACACTTATTTTTGAATAAGCGCTCACTATTCGGGTTAGCCGGGAAAGGACCTTGGGGTCGTATAACCCATTCCGAATATGTGATACGTCGTAATGGATTGCATTCGATGACCGGTGTTGAAGACCGGATATTTTTGAAAACGGAAGGATTGCCGTTGGGTTACTCTGCATCGGATGATCTCCGATATAGAGGTTTTATCACCCTTAGTGACGGGAAGTTCGGACGTGATTAGAAATTATCCAGAATGCAAGGACTTCTTTGTAAGTGCCTTCGGTTCTGTTCGAGCCCGAAACAGACTTGTATGGATTGTATGTCTGACATTACAAGTTGAGATATAAAGCTGATTTCTTTCAAATATATTTCTGTTGGTGGCGGAGAATTTATTCTCTTAGCTTAACACCCTTCTCTGAGACGTACGAGCTCAGAGGTTATGTAGTTGAAGGTTATTAGTGATAAACTCCCAATTTGGTAGTGTGGCATGCTGAGTGTTGCTGTGAAATGATCATTGTTTGATCATTTGTTTGATCATTTATCTTGGTGATCATTTCTATGATCATTTGTTGACCCAAAGCACGGCTTTTGTATAAAGCGTGGCTTTGTGGACGAGACTTCGTCGGACCTCACACCCCGAAAATGGTCAAAATTGGAAGGATGCGGCAAGGTTATTAGGGGGTAGCACCCCTTTAGTGTATGTCATTCCTTCTGGATAGAGGTGGAATCATGGAATGGAGCCCAAATACTTAGCCTATGTGGTTACTGCATTATTATTCTTATGTGGTTGCTGGAAATCGAGGATCCTCGGATAGATCGGTTACGATCGGGGGATGACATATTCGTTCAGTAGATACCCAGTTAGGGGTAACCCGACCTTGTGTTGGCAGAGATCCGGTTTGGTTCTCGGGACGTCATTCCAGAGGCGTTTCCATGTGGCAGTGGGAAGTTCCTTGGCCTGGCCATTTGTTGGAAATCCAAAGAAGCAATACGATCTTGTACGGTTTTAGTTGTAGAACCTATCATTCACTTATGGTGGTCACCACTGTTTGGATGGCAGATATAGTAGGCGTAAGTGCGAAATGCCTATGCTGGCTAAGATTTATATCTTTACTTTCGAAATAATTTTCGTACACTATGCACTAGTAATAATATCAAATGTTTCTTTTTATTGCGTATCAAGCATCTTTGACTATCATAAGGAGAAATCTCCTCCGATTTTGCGTTTGCATTGTGTGTGTGTGCGGGAGGCCTTATGGTAGTCTCATTTTCTAAAAAGCATTGCGAATCTATTTTAAAATTATCCTATTCTTTGTTTTAAAGATAAACTGTTTTAGTTCTCACACCAGTCACATGACTGACTCGGAGTTTATTGTTTTCCTTCCTAAACTCTGGGTGCCCACCAATTTCCACACGGGCAGTCAGGAGTAAGGTTTATCAGGATATTCTGGAATTCAGGAGTTGCAGGAGGTATGCTGGATGGCATGACGTATTCACTAGTATATAGTATTTCTTTTCCGCTGTTTGTTTGTTGTTGTACACTCTGATGATGTAATGTAATGTAATATGATGAAATGTAATAACTGATATAGTTCTTTGTTTAATGATATTCATTTATCTATTATATGTTGTTCCGCTGCGAATTGTGAGATTCTGATATTCTGTTGTTTCTTTTCTGTTCTTCTTCTATCCTTTTCTCTCTTCTTCTACCTCTTTCTTTTTCTTTAACCTTAACATTTCCGTTTTTCGGCAGCGAAAAATCGCAAAAGTTACATTTGGTATCAGAGCTTATGGTTAAGCGACAACCATGGCTCTGTTGGGTATTTCTCATTAGAGATGGAGTCAGTAGTACTCTAGAATGAGTTTGAGTGTAATAATAGATACGAGCGCGTATTTGTTAGTGAATATAAATTGTTTTATATTATGATGATTGGTTTGTTGAGTGGTATATGGATTTTGGTCAACACGAGTAATTAACGTTGTTGATAGGGATCTCTAAACACTTGAATAGAACAATTCGACACAGTATTGTTTTAATAGGGTAAATGACATAATTTTACCTTGATTATATTTTATATATAAAGGAAATAATTTTTCAGAATTATTAAAGTGTATATGAATTGATTGTTTGGTTGTTGAATAAAAACAACAATTTTTTAAAGAATAATTGTACAAGCAAATGAATTATAAGTATGAATTATAATTAAAATAATTTACACTTGTGAAATAATCTTATGTATAAGAAGTGAATTATATAAGTAAAAGATTTATATATGTGATTTATAATCTGAAAATAAAATTCCAGAGAAGTGTTTTGAAAGGATTTGATATTTTGGAAAATTGTTTTGGAGAAATTAAAGCTCTAAACTCTTTTCGGTCGCTGGAAAATAATTCCGATGATGATCATGACATCATCGGTGTTCATTTTGGGGTTTCCAAAAAAGGTATTGCTTCCAGATTATTTTAAATGAAGTTGTTTGGAAAATTTGGGTTTGGTTTTAAAATTCAAAAAGGGAAATTGAATTGATTTCAAAAATGGTTTTGAAAGGTTGAAAAGACTCTGGAATCCTATTTAAAATATTTATGGGAATGATAAATGAGTTGATAACTTATACAATTTGAGTTTTAATAGAATAAATTTAACTTAAAGGATGGAGTTAAATTAAAGGAAGTATAAGTAAATCAATAAAATCCAAGTTAAAATAAATTTGAGTTGTCATCAAAGACATGTGATTTGAAATTTAACAAAAGGAAAGTTAAATAAATTGAATTGGATTTATAAGTGAAAACTTAAGTTAAATTAAACAAAAAGTGTTTGGAATGAAATATAACTTAAGTGATGTTGAACGAAGTTGAATTTTGGTATCGAAGTAAATTAATAAGTGAATTAATGAAGTGAAGTCATTAAGAATTTGAACTTGAGTTATATAAATGAAATTCAACTTTAAATTGTTAAAGGAATTAGCAATTGAATTGATAAATGGATTGAATGTTAATCAATTAAATGTAAACAATTGATATGAAATAATATAAGTGTTAATTCATTAAAACCTAGTTGAATAAATTGAATGGAAGTCAATTTAATATGATCCAATTGGAATTAAAAGTGTTGAACCAAATTGAATGTAAAGTGAATAAATTTGGTTGTATTGAATAAACATTGGTTGTTATTTGATTGTTGATTGATTGTATATAATTCATTAAGTGTTAATGAAATTGAATTAGCGAAATTGGAAGCTATGTAATTAAATTCAAATGGATAATATGTAAATTTGAATAGAATTGGATTTGATTTGGATTGAAAGCGAACCAATGTGAATAAATTAGTGAATGTATACTAATTGGAAAATGAACAAATGAATGTTAGTTAAATCCAATGTTAATGAATCAAATGTGATCTAAATTGGAAAACCAATTCATTAAATATTAATGAGAAATAAATTATATTGATTTGATAGTTGCATTTATTTCTATTGAATGCATACTATGTCGGCACATGTAGTTATTATGTTGCTATATGATGTATATTGAGATTATTTTCATATATGCATGTTCTCATGTTGTTTGTTGAGTGTTTAGTAGGTGCGGATTGCGCTTGCTTCGCATTTGGAGCTCGCTTTCGCGCTATATTAGCCGTATACGCTCGCTAATAATAAATAAGGTACATATCTCGGATTACATACTGTACTTTTACACTTTTTTCCCTACAGGATGCCTCATCACTTGATGAAATGTATATTTGTGATATATATACTGTCATTTTTTTTCGGATCGAGCCGCGCAGAGGAGACTATGGCGAATTTTTCCGAAAATTTAAGGCGTTAGAAATTTTTTGAGAAAAATTGGAAAATTTTGAAAACTATAACTTTGATTTGGAATTGGAAGTTAAACAATAGTACTTGTTTTTGAAAAGATAACTAAGTACGATTTGAAAACTTAGTAAAGTATTGTAAGAAGTTTAACTATGGATTTTGGGAAAGTTAATTGATTCCGTAATTTTTCTTACTTGGTAATTTCGAGGACGAAATTCTTTTAAGGGGGGAAGTTTGTAATGACCCAGAATTTTTGACAATTTAAATATGTATATTTAATTGATTTTAATTATTAATAAGTGAAGTTTATAAGTCGAATAATTTTATTTCGAATAATTGGATTTAATTGAATAATTAAATCGATAATTTAATATTGAAAAATACAGAAATAATTGAAATTGGGTTTGATATGATTGAAAATGATTTGGAAAATTTTATTATATCATATTGGAGTTATAGTGATGTTATAGAACTTTTAAAATCGAGTTAAAAGTTAATTGTGAAAATTGAATATTTTAATATTTAATTATCGACTGAAAAATAGCCAATTTTTGAACAGTCTCAGAATTGGATCCGTAAAAAAAATTTATTATCGGATTTCAATTTTCGTAGCAATCGGGGTTGTCGTTTGACCGTGGCAGCTCGAAACGCATCGAAATTGTTTTAATATTAATTTGGCTAGTTAAAATAGCCATTTTTCAAACAGTCTCGGATTTCGACGAAACTAGTTTCATCGGATCCGTAATGTGATATTATTGTATGGTTTCAAATTTCAAGTCAATCGGATTTACCGTTTGTCCGGGGCAAGCTAAAACGCCTAGAAATTTAATTTACCAATTTAATTTTAAATCGAACGTTTATTGCCATAACCGTACAGATGACCGAATTAGCTCCCGAAACATGTTCCATTGTGTTCGGAACGCGGGGTAAACCTTAGGAACGCCAACCGGCACGCTTCGTTTGGAGTTCGGGAAATTCCGGATGAATAGTAACTCGAGAAATTTTCTATAAAAGCACCACTCTTCACAAATTAATTTGCAAACCCTAATTCAATAGCCTAGCCGCCGCCTCCCTCATTGTCAATGGCCAGAAAATTCCCTCCTTCCTCCTTGTTGTTCTTTCAATCCACGCTTCATTTCAGAAATCTTCCAACTACAAAATGAAAGAGGGTGGTGAGATCTCCAGATCCAACGGCTGTGATCGGAAATGATGCGGCGGATCATTGTCAAATCGAGCTCAAACGTCGAATAGTCGTGCACGTTTTTCTGTGCCTAGATGAGGCCGAGCTCCTCCATGCTTGGGCCGAGCATAGTGTTGGCGACGCTCTTCGATATGGCACTCTTTGATCGACCCGAAGCGATGGAGGGTGGTCGCATAATTTAACCCTTGTTTAAATTGAATGGGTTCGGCTTTCGGTTGTTATCTGGATATTGCACGCGTGAAGGAGAAGATGCAAAGCACGGCTTGGATGCAGGGAGATCAACGGACCAGGATGAAGGTTGTAATTTATATAAAGGAAATTTGTAAATTTAGTTTATAAAAAAATCGTGTAACTTTAAAAATGTATAACTTTTTCATACGAGGTCGAAAACGCGCGAAACTAGTTGCGTTGGAATCCTATGGACGAGCACTACGCTATGGAATTGGATTGGAGTTGTTTGGAGTTAGTGAGAATTTCGGGTAAAATTAAACGCGCATTTAATTTTATTCGAAATAAAAGCTGAAAACGAAATTGAAATCAAGGTGAGAACTTCTCACTCAAGCGAATCAGTTTCGATTTTTATTTTAAATAGTTAGATTTAAAATACTTGAATGTATGTTTGAATGATGATTGTTAAAATAGACATTATGCGCCGTTAGTAAGCGGAGGTTATTTATTAAAAACATATACTGCGAATATTTCATAGTAAGTGAAATTGGTATTATTATTGTACTTGGAGTTGATTTTCCCGCATTATATAGCGGATGAGACCCTAATGCGCCGCCTATTAAGCGGATAATATTTTATAAATCCCATATACCGCGATAATTCCGTACTGGAGCAGAATTGGTATTGTGCTAATGTTTGTGGATGCAGGGAAACAGGTTGGAGGGATCCAACTGGATTCCTCAACTGTATTGATTTATTTACAGATATTATGATTATTTGTTGATTATCATATCGATATATGATATTTGGATGTCGTGATTGACTATTTGGTGCTGTTGCATCATCGGATCCATTTTTAAAGTTTAAAAATAACGTTTTTGATTTTAAAAGGATTTTAAAGTGATTTTTCAAAGTATATGTTTTTATTAAATTTTGAATTGACTCATTTTAAATAATTAAAACGTTATAAATTTTTATGTTATGAAAATTACTGTTTTTGTAAAATATAACCAAATTGAGATTTTCGAAATAAATAGTAATTAATTTATAAATGGTTTAATTTGGAATTTTGAATCATTATAAAAGATTTTTAAATTTATTTTTATAAGTTAAAAATATTGGAATTATAAAACGAGCTTTTATAAATATTAAAGGTGAAATAAAGATGGATTTCATAAGTGAACGGAATTTATAGATTTATAAATTGTGAAGTTATAAAACGAAGAGATTTTTGTGAAATAGAAGATTTATAAGTAATTATCTTATAAATCGGATTTTGGCATTTAAATGAGATCCAAATGGAATTGGTTAATAATGAGATTTATAAATCGAAGCTTATAAATAGAAATGGAATTTATAAACATTGTTTATAAATTCGAAATCAATTGAATTTGATAAATTGAATATTGAAGTTTATTAAAGGAAATTTATTCACGATTTTGGACAGTGAATACATTATTGAATAAATTGGTCATGTTTGGCAAAATGAATATTATAAAATGAAGTTAATCGTTTTAACGATGTTTTAAAATGTATTATGAATCGAATACATAGATTTCAACATTTATTGTTGAAATAGACGTTTTTGAGAAATAGAAGGAAATGATGGGCTATAACACTGTTGTTATAGTAAATGATTTCCGAAAGGAAATGTTTTTGTATAGTATTGGGATTTATATATCTATTTTAATTTCGAATCCCTATACTAGTGATTTTGGGTTGTCGTAACGATGTTTTGCGCAACATTCGTTTTGGCCCAAATAAATATGTTTAAGATAATGATTTCCTTAAAGAATGAAATATATACTTAATTTCGGTTTAAGTATATTGACTATCTTCCAAGTGTTGAAAATAAATGGATTTGTGAATTGCTTATTAATAAATAAGTACGAAAATGTTTTTCCAATGTGAAATGAAACGTTTTGAGAATTTATCTTTTTGAAGATAAATTGAAAATGAATAATTGAAATCGTATATTCATAAATATTTTGGAATGTAAATTCACTATGGAATTTATAAATGGAAAAGGGAATTTGATTTAAAAATAATCGTTGATTTATTTTTGAAGTGTGGAAAGATATATCTAGTAAAGATATTTTGGAAAGTAAATAATTTGGGAAATTATTTGGAATTTGGTGATGTTGAGCACGCCAATTGATAGTTAAATAATCCGACTATCAATATTTACCTTTAAATAGGTATTTGTTGTGATTGTTTGAATTTGAATGCCACGCTTATTTTTGAATAAGCGCTCACTATTCGGGTTAGCCGGGAAAGGACCTTGGGGTCGTATAACCCATTTCGAATATGTGATACGTCGTAATGGATTGCATTCGATGATCGGTGTTGAAGACCAGATATTTTTGAAAACGGAAGGATTACCGTTGAGTTACTCTGCATCGGCTGATCTCCGATATAGAGGTTTTATCATCCTTAGTGACGGGAAGTCCGGACATGATTAGAAATTATCCGGAATGCAAGGACTTCTTTGTAAGTGCCTTCGGTTCTGTTCGAGCCCGGAACAGACTTGTATGGATTGTATGTCTGACATTACAAGTTGAGATATAAAGCTGATTTCTTTCAAATATATTTCTGTTGGTGGCGGAGAATTTATTCTCTTAGCTTAACACCCTTCTCTGAGACGTACGAGCTCAGAGGTTATGTAGTTGAAGGTTATTAGTGATATACTCCCAATTTGGTAGTGTGGCATGCTGAGTGTTGCTGTGAAATGATCATTGTTTGATCATTTATGATATGATCATTTGTTTGATCATTTATCTTGGTGATCATTTCTATGATCATTTGTTGACCCAAAGCACGGCTTTTGTATAAAGCGTGGCTTTGTGGACGAGACTTCGTCGGACCTCACACCCTGTAAATGGTCAAAAAAGGAAGGATGCGGCAAGGTTATTAGGGGGTAGCGCCCCTTTAGTGTATGTCATCCCTTTTGGATAGAGGTGGTATCATGGAATGGAGCCCAGATACTTAGCCTATGTGGTTACTGCATTATTATTCTTATGTGGTTGTTGGAAATCGAGGATCCTCGGATAGATCGGTTACGATCAGGGGATGACATACTCGTGTCAGTAGTTACCCAGTTAGGGGTAACCCGACCTTGTGTTGGCAGAGATTCGGTTTGGTTCTCGGGACGTCATTCCAGAGGCGTTTCCATGTGGAAATGGAAAGTTCCTTGGCCTGACCATTTGTTGGAAATCCAAAGAAACAATACGATCTTGTACGGTTTTAGTTGTAGAACCTATCATTCACTTATGGTGGTCACCACTGTTTGGATGGTAGATATAGTAGGCGTAAGTGCGAAATGCCTATGCTGGCTAAGATTTATATCTTTACTTTCGAAAGAATTTTCCTACACTATGCACTAGTAATAATATCAAATGTTTCTTTTTAATGCGTATCAAGCATCTTTGACTATCATAAGGAGAAATCTCCTCCGATTCTGCGTTTGCATTGTGTGTGTATGCGGGAGGCCTTATGGTAGTCTCATTTTCTAAAAAGCATTTTGAATCTATTTTAAAATTATCCTGTTCTTTGTTTTAAAGATAAACTGTTTTAGTTCTCACACCAGTCACATGACTGACTCGGAGTTTATTGTTTTCCTTTCTAAACTCTGGGTGCCCACCAATTTCCACACGGGGAGTCAGGAGTAAGGTTTATCAGGATATTCTGGAATTCAGGAGTTGCAGGAGGCAAGCTGGATGGCATGACGTATTCACTAGTATGTAGTATTTCTTTTCCACTGTTTGTTTGTTGTTGTACACTTTGATGATGTAATGTAGTGTAATATGATGAAATGTAATAACTGATATAGTTCTTTGTTTAATGATATTCATTTATCTATTATATGTTGTTCCGCTGCGAATTGTGGGATTGTGATATTCTGTTGTTTCTTTTCTTTTCTTCTTCTATCCTTTTCTCTCTTCTTCTACCTCTTTCTTATTCTTTAACCCTAACATTTCGGTTTTTCGGCAACGAAAAATCGCAAACGTTACACAGCCTGTACGTTTCGAATTTGAAATGTAAAGTAAAAATATAAGGGAGGAAATCAATGGAAAAGTAAATGAAAAGCTGCACGTTTTAGGCCTATCCACTTTCTTTTGAATGAACATGCGTATGCGGTGCATTTTGTTTCAGCCTCAAGATGAAAGCAATGTCATAAAACGTTATAAAGAAACGTATGGAATTAAATATAAGCAGTTTTAGTGGAAAGAAAATGAACGGCTTGAGCGACCAAGTGACGTGAAGATTTTTAATACATACATAACATATATATTAAAATTTTAAAGTAAGAACGAAACAATGAAAAAAAGAAAGTCGAAATAAAAGGTCAGGAAAAGTAGAAATGAGTATATATGTTAGAAAAGTAATAATTTTATTAGCAACGGTCATCCATTGATTTAGCTTCCTTATTCAAGCGAATAAATAATGTGGTCCAGCTGTAACGTTTCAAATTTTGAAACGAAGGAAATAGAAATGGGACAGGTTGCAAAAGGAAAGCCACACATAAATGGAATAAATCGTTAACCACGAAATGTGCCACATTCAATGGAAACAAACTGAAATGATAACGTCAAGCACGGGAATTAAGGACAATAAAGTAGAAAGTATGAGAAACGTAAAAGTGAATAAATGAATGAATGCAAGCAATATATATATATATATATATATATATATATAATGATGTAAAATATTATGTTTCTTCCAGAGAGAAGAGAAAACGTTTGAAATGGAATAAATAGGGAAGGAACAAACCTGAAATGAAACAACAACAGGAAGAAAATTAAAGAGCTACAGCACGAATACAAGGAGTAATAAAGGTGAGGTATTGATTGGTTTGTAACTGATGTAAAATTTGAATGGACAGGAAAATAAAATGTAACGACCTGATATTTTCAACCATTCGCATCCGCACATGTCGGACTTGAATTGCTCAAAATATCATATTGTTAATTGAAATTTGGCAAAACTTAACATCTACAGTAAATAAATCAATCGCAGAATCACAGATGCAGAGTAGTACAATGATACGCAACGGAATAAATGAATAGTAGTTCATGAAGCTACTGTATAAACAAAGTTAGAAATAAAATACATCAGAAAATCCCAGATGTAGTGTAGTCTCCAGTACGGGCAGATGACTTCTCTGAACCAATCGACTGGATGACTGAAAGGATAGATAGCTGGATCTTTAAGCAAAGCTCCAACTTCGAAGGTGAGTCTCAAATGCTGTATCACTCAGTCTGACCCGAGCATAAAGCAAAATACAAAACACTCAATTCAGGATTAACATTCTTATATCTATAAATCCAACTCAAGTGAAATATCAACTGAAATATAATTAACTTAGAGGATGTTTGGGATACCCATCCTCTAAGGATCCAAGGAACTATATATAGGGTAGAAATATACACTATAAATAGCTGGATCTTTAAGCAAAGCTCCAACTTCGAAGGTGAGTCTCAAATGCTGTATCACTCAGTCTGACCCGAGCATAAAGCAAAATACAAAACACTCAATTCAGGATTAACATTCTTATATCTATAAATCCAACTCAAGTGAAATATCAACTGAAATATAATTAACTTAGAGGATGTTTGGGATACCCATCCTCTAAGGATCCAAGGAACTATATATAGGGTAGAAATATACACTATAACACCGTGGTCATTTTAATTTTATTTATATTTCAAAACTAAAATATCATTTTCATTTCAAATATCTCTATTTTCCAAATTAGTATATATATATATATATATATATCCAATAATTTATGAAGTAAAGTATTTTTATTTCCTCAAACTTCACAAATCGTTTCAAAAATCAACTCGACCTTCCCGTTCAAATTTAATTAAATCAAAATTTATCAATTTCCATTCAATTTAGTTTCTGACTAAACTAATTCCAATTTTATCTATTTTAAATACGGATTTGAACCACAAAATAAACCATTTAAATTTCAATATAATTCGAAGTTAATATATTTCGAAGCTTTAAATATTCAACATTTCAAAGACTAAACTTTGATAGTTGCGTTTATCTCCCAACTTGACTTCACTATTATTTAGTTTTGAAATACACTTAATAAATTCAATATTATTTAATATGACCTTAAATTTCATTTTCTATATATTACCTTTAATTTCTTTAGACATGAATCATCCATTAAATTTCTTAAATAAAAATTCAAGTTATAGGATCATATGTTAAAGTTTCAAATTTAATAGTTTCAAATTGATTTAACTAAATAAAATCCTTACTTAATGACAAATTCAAATAAGTCCCAAATATATCTTAAAACCTTAGCTTATAAAATTTATTCCACAATTCTATTTCAGAAATACAAATTTAATAAATCCTTAAACATATTTCATATTTATAAAATCAATCTTAATTAAATTATCTTAATATTATATCTATATATAAAATAACCTTTATATATAATACTTTAAATCAATATTCATTAAAACCATATTTCTTTTCAAGACCATAGAAATTATTTTTAAAACATTCATATAGACCATGACGTCGATGTAAAATTTTCTATTCTATGTACAAGGGATACAGATATTTATCATTTCAATCCGTAAGTTAAATATATACGGGTGGATATCATTTACACCCGTAATCCCAAATTCAATTCAAATGAAAATCGCTTGGGTTTATCATTTCAACCCATAACGAAATTCTCCTATTCTAAAATCCGTTCGGGTATGTATCATTTCAACCCATAGTGATTTCTATACTAACAGGAAACTTGCAGAGTGATAACAGATATGAAAATAATAATAAAAACATGCATATATCATCAAAAATAAATATAAACAATAGGATATGGTGTCATATCCCGTAAGTGAACAATTACAGATAATAGCATATACAACAATGTAAATAACTACAACATCATATTTCAATTGTCACTACCAATTAATCAAATTTAACAAATAAAAGAATGTTAATCGTGAGTGATTGCTCACCTTTCAAGGATAGAGAATACAGAAGATGACATGGATACGCACACTGATACAGACACTGAAATTTGAATTATAAATCCGAGCACGAATTTCAAAGCAAAGTAGAATTGGCACGAATTGGACGAACGAGGATGATAATCACGAATTTATGAATTGAACTAGAATCAGTCCGATTTATACAGAATTTTTTTCTATTTTAATAAAAATCAAAATTGCATCCCTAAGATAAATTTAAAGTCGAATCACACACACACACACACATATATAATTTACCTTTTTTTTCATACATAAACCAATAGTTTTAACATTTGAAATAAAACATATATGTTAAATAAAAATCCTTATAATTTTTCCAAACCATTTTAATTTTTACACATAGATCAAAATTTCTATTTACAAATCTAAGACCCAAACCACCCCATACGACCTATGTACACAATATCATTAAGATTTATATTTTAAAATAAGAATAATATATAAAACTTCAACAAATTACACTGTTCAAATCTCATTTATAAACTACTATATACATATAGTACAAAATCCACTTCACAATACAATTATAAATTTTAAACACTTTACCTATATATATATATATATAAACTAATATATAACTACCCATACATAAACTGTAAATCCTATACATAGACTTATATAAAATTTTAGACAACGGACGTACGAATTACTTATATAACTTATATTATAACTTATTTTATAAATATATATAATACTGTAACCTGTGCTTTTATGCAAACACATATATACCCTTAACTTTTATGCAAACATGGATGCCACTGAAATGTAAACTTATATATTAGATACTAACTCCATACATAAGTGTATGCAAAGTGTGTGTGTGTGTGTGTGTGTGTGTATATATATATGGCCATAAATATATATCTATAATTATTATAACTTTATATAAATATATGTCATATACGAACTTAGGAAAATAAACAACTTCAAAAATCCTATACAACTTCCATAATAATAAGATGTAAATTGACCTTCAATAAAATTTATAAACCTTTTTATTATAAAACTATATATATAATAACGGATTTACAAAACTTATAAAATAAATCATACAATATGGTTTGTAAAATATACATATATGGACTCAATGTTAAAACAAAAATGAATATAAATCTACTTGCCAAACAAGTAGACTCCATTTTCAGATCCAACACAACTCACACATATTAAATATGCATACATTTCTAGAAACAGAACAAACTTTTCGAAAAAAAATGGAAACCACGTTTGGTATATATATGTAGTCAGATCCAACAACTTTATATAAACCACTATATGTATGCATCTTATATTTTTATACCACTATCAATATATCATAACTATACTCCATATAAACAAATATGCGTACCAACTTTGAATGCTAGAATATGCATCAACAGCACGTACAGGGGACGTGTATTGATACAATCATCCATATCATAGTTAAATATAAAACTATATATAATATATAAATAACACTTGCAAATATAAACTTAACTTACCTATGCCTGGTTATGTGAACGGTAGAGGAAACAGGGGAGGGTCGCTGTGTCTTCGATGGATATTGTACAAGGGGAAGAGTGGGTTCGATGGAGGAGCGGAGTTTGGAAAAGGTGAAGGAGAGGCCGAACTTTGTAGTTCCAGGCAAGTTTATGTAGAAGAGGAAGAAACAATAGAGAGGGAAAGAAGAGAAATCTGGGAAGAAGCAATAAAAAAAAGGGAAGAAAATACGAACAGAAGTAAATGGAAACGACTAAATAAAAGTAATCAAAGAAATAACACAATCACGTGCTATGATTCAGTGGAGAATTTAAGGCAAAATATTCACGTTGATTCAGGAAAATATTCAAAGCAAATAAATGGTAGCACGTTTCAAATTTGAACGGAAGGAAAGAGAAAAGTCACAATTTCGGAAAAATATCAAAGTAACAGCTACACATTTATTCAAGAGCTATTACAGCAAATTTTAAATTGTGAAGGCAACGTTACTCTGCAGTATATTTTTAAAATAAGAACGTTGAACGAAAATCAACAGTCAAATATGGTGCGGTGTATATGGCAAGAGTCACGCTGATTACTGAATAAAGTAAAACGAATAACCATTTTTTTAGACGGTGGAAAAATGAAGAAATAAAAGGTTAGTGAAAGTAGGAATGAATATACTAGAAAAGTAACGATTCTAGTAGCAACATCATCTTAGATTAAGTTGAAAATTTTATAATAATTTATTACCGTGGCTATGGTTCAAATTTTTTTGAAAGCAAGGAAACCAAAAGTTCACAATTAAAGGTAAGCTTTGAATTTTTAATAAATACAAAACATATCCAAGTTTATATGTTATAACTTTCCAGCTGTAGTGTATATATATAATAAACGGTCATAATGAAAGAAGTGGAAACAGGGAGCGTAGGAAAGGAAAGGTTAGAAAAATAAAATTTTCACCCTAAAATATACTTTCTTAATTTTTGATGAAAATTTATCATTTGCCACATTTAACTATACGTAATCCAAATGTAAGATTTTATTTCAAAATATTATTATTTGAAATTTCTCAAAAATCAAATTAAATACGCTAAACAAAACCATTAAAAATTAACAAAATTTTACGGTTCGTTACACTCTCCCCCACTCAAAACTTTTCGTCCCCGAAAAGGAAGAAGGTAGGAGAATAAAAACAACCAAAAAGATAAATAGATTGGAAGACAAGGATAAACAATTAATTTAAGACTATATAAATTTTACTTGAAATATTCATTTGAAAACTTCATTTGAAATTAAATTTTCTTTAATATTTAAAAAAAAATTCAAACCCATTTGTAAAATGTCTTGCTTCCTTTATAAATACCATTTATAAGTTTTAAATAACACCTTTTTAAATATATATGAAAACTATTCGGAAACAGTTATTCACATCCTTGGTTATATTTTCAAGGAAGTTATTTGACAACATTAAATCCATAGTTTATAAATTTACTAATTTATCTTAAGACACTTTCAACATTATAGATAAATTATTACTCATTTCTTAAATATCTTATATTAAATTAATAACTTCTGCAATATTAATGACACTAATGATTTACTATTAAACCATGTAGTATATGAATAAACAATATTTTAAAGATTATATTCAAAAAGGAAAGGAGGGTAGATTCGGAAAAACGGAATATAGGTGAATAAATAAAGCTGAGCAGATAAGGTAGGTTCAAAGGGATATTATCACGCTCGAATAATTAAATCAAACCATAAAATTTTAATCTCAAATATTAATACAAAATTTCTTTTTTGGAAATACCTTTATAATAAAATACTTTTATATCGAAACGAATTTTTCCTTTCAAAAATACTTTTATAACTCGATATTTCAACAAGTTTATCCTCGTTCCTGCAGACTTTGGCCATGCGTTGATTAAGCGTAAAGCTAGAATTCTTCAAGTACTTAGTAGACCTGTTTCAACACCTAGTGAAAATACTTGAAAAACCTTAAAAAAAAAGATATAGAAAGTACAATCCAAACAAAAAAAATCAAACCAAAACCTTTGTCCGACCATGGTTCGCGGATACACAATGGTTACGCCTGGATCCCCCAGGAAACAATCCGTATCCGTAAGCTTTCTCAGCCTTGCGAGTTACGCCATGATGACTAGTAGGGTGCAGGATACACAATGGTTACGCCTGGGTCCCCCAGGAAACAATCCGTACCCCTAGGCCGTCTCAGCCAGGCAGTTTCGCTACTAATGCGACCTACACAGATTGCAGGATACACAATGGTTACGCCTGGATCCCCCAGGAAACAATCCATACCCCTAGGCCAGACTCAGCCAGGCAGTTGCGCTATGCAGTCGCGAGAGAAAAAAACCATGGGTTACGCCACGGTGGGAACACCCAAGTATCACATTTGGAAAACCAAAAATCAAAGAGAATAATATCGATAGAATGAATCCACAATGTGGACACAAAGCGGATATCAAGCAAAAGGCACTTTCCATATCTTTACTTTGAAAATTTATATCATATAGTACCTTTTCAAATCACTTTCAAATATTATACTTATATAAAGTCCATTATATATAGGATTTCATTCTCAAATCGAATACTTTTCAAATCAATAGTATATCAAATCACACTTATATAGACTTCGATTATATAAAATTCTCTTTCCAAATTGAGTATCTTTCAAATCAATAGATTTCAAACCAACTTTATACTTATACAAATCCATTTTATATAAGTTCGACCACTCCCAAATCAAGTACTTAATAATATAAGGTTCTCAATTTCAAATTATTTCAATATCAATTCAGTTTCAAAATCATATATGATTTCACCAAATTTTCTTCCAAATTAAATATCTCAATTTCAAAGTTTCCAAAATAATAGGTTTAGAAAAATAATCCCAGTTTCCAAATTAACATAATTCAAGTCAACAAATTGATTTACAAAATCACCATATAAGTACTGGTTTTAATTCCAACCTAATTTCAAAACCAAATATTTTTGTCAAAATCAGTTATACTCAAAATGTTTCCAAATTTATAATTATCCCTTTAAAACCTTTAAACTATTTATTTCTATTTGAAATATCCAATTTACCTTTCTGAAAACCATTATTTAAAACTTAAATTTTTTTTCAAAACATTTCAAAACTCAATTCCATATTAGTATAATTCAAAGTAGCCATATTCATTTACTTAACAAAAGGTTTTAAACTTAAACATACAAAACTAAACTTATATGCTTTATCAAATATTTTATCCTCTTCGAAATTTCTTAGCTTTGAAAATTTAACCTCGATTTGGAAGTGTTCGAACATTCAAAATAGTTAGGGAAATCAAATTTCCAATTGAAGAGTTGAAAATCAACAATAAATCAATAAATCAATTTCAATATATAGGATTATACCAAATCAAATCCGAAACTCGAGGACTGAATACCTGTCTCACTTTAAATTGTTTCAAATATATACATATGTCTTTCGAAAATATCAAATTACTTCGAAATTTGAAATCAAAAACAGTTTTACAAAATCACTCGCATAGCGAAGCTATTAAAGTGGCTTCTCCCCCACTTTGAAACTCGATAATCAATGTCGATGATGCGTGCACTCATCACTGAAATTATTTTCCAGCGACATAAGTGAGTTCTGAACTTCTATTGTCTTGAAAACTTCTTTGAAATTTCTTCAAAATTATTGGAATTCATTTGAACTCATTTGAAACATTTCCTATTCGGAAAATACTTTTAAATCATATTATTTTTATATATTTTTCAAAATCTTAAAACTAATCAAAATACCGGTCAATTCTCGAATTTCAAATTTTACCCTTCAGTTATAAATCATTTTTATATAAATCAATTTCTTATAAATTTCCAAAATTTCAAATCCTTTCAAAACTTTTATATATAGAATAACATTTCACTTTTATATATAGAATAAAATCATAGTTATCCAAATAATAATTTTGATATATAAAATAATTTCAAACACAACCGATTTTCAAAGGAGGATTCAAGAATGGATTTCAAAGCAACGATAGAGATTTAAATTAGGGGAACTCCAATCAATTGAATCCTGATTCGAAGATAGACTCAATCGAAGATGAGATAATTAAATTACAAAATAGAAGATGGATATACTTCTATAAATCGTGGCGACCTTAATCGGGTCAACCGTGACTTCAGGAATATAATCGATGCGGAATTCCAAAACAAATCGAGATTCGATCGCCAGAGACAGAATTCGCCATATCAAGATATAGCAGCATCGTAAAGATACAGAAATCTTCGGTGAATCAATGCCTGTTGTAAAGGAGTTTTCACCCCCTTTACAAAACATTCAGTGGAATTATGGGATACTCCAGAATCAAATGAATATAAATAGAAAGAGACAAGGATGAATTTCGGAACCGAGAGACATTCCAAAATTCAAAGGAAATCGAGTCAAAAAGGAAGAGATTCAACTCGAACGAAAGAGATTCTGTAAATAAATTTACCATATATGCTAAGTTTTGCCTAGAACCTCGCTCTGATACCAACTATAACGACCTGATATTTTCAACCATTCACATCCGCACATGTCGGACTTGAATTGCTCAAAATATCAGATTGTTAATTGAAATTTGGCAAAACTTAACATCTACAGTAAATAAATCAATCACAGAATCACAGATACAGAGTAGTACAATGATACGCAGCGGAATAAATGAATAGTAGTTCATGAAGCTACCGTATAAGCAAAGTTAGAAATAAAATACATCAGAAAATCCCAGATGCAGTGAAGTCTCTAGTACGGGAAGATGACTTCTCTGAACCAATCGACTGGATGACTGAAAAGATGATAGCTGGATCTTCAAGCAAAGCTCCAACTTCGAAGGTGAGTCTCAAATGCTGTATCACTCAGTCTGACCCGAGCGTAAAGAAAAACACAAAACACTCGAGTCAGGATTAACATTCTTATATCTATAAATCCAACTCAAGTGAAATATCAACTGAAATATAATTAACTTAGAGGATGTTTGGGATACCCATCCTCTAAGGATCTAAGGAACTAACTATAGGGTAGAAATATACGCCATAACACCATGGTCATTTCAATTTTATTTATATTTCAAAACTAAAATATCATTTTCATTTCAAATATCTCTATTTTCCAAATTAGTATATATATATATATATACAATAATTTATGAAGTAAAGTATTTTTATTTCCTCAAACTTCACAAATCGCTTCAAAAATCAACTCGACCTTCCCGTTCAAATTTAATTAAATCAAAATTTACCAATTTCCATTCAATTTAGTTTCTGACTAAACTAATTCCAATTTTATCTATTTTAAATACGGATTTGAACCACAAAATAAACCATTTAAATTTCAATATAATTCGAAGTTAATATATTTCGGAGCTTTAAATATTGAACACTTCAAAGACTAAACTTTGATAGTTGCGTTTATCTCCCAACTTGACTTCACTATTATTTAGTTTTGAAATATTCACTTAATAAATTCAATATTATTTATATGAACTTAAATTTCATTTTCTATATATTACCTTCAATTTCTTCAGACATGAATCATCCATTAAATTTCTTAAATAAAAATTCAAGTTATAGGATCATATGTTAAAGTTTCGAATTTAATAGTTTCAAATTGATTTAACTAAATAAAATCCTTAATTAATGACAAATTCAAATAAGTCCCAAATATATCTTAAAACGTTAGCTTATAAAATTTATTCCACAATTCTATTTCAGAAATACAAATTTAATAAATCCTTAAACATATTTCATATTTATAAAATCAATATTAATTAAATTATCTTAATATTAAATATATATATATATAATAACCTTTATATATAATACTTTAAATCACTATTCATTAAAACCATATTTCTTTTCAAGACCATAGAAATTATTTTCAAAACATTCATATAGACCACGGCGTCGATGTAAAATTTTCTATTCTATGTACAAGGGATACAGATATTTATCATTTCAATCCGTAAGTTAAATATATACGGGTGGATATCATTTCAACCCGTAATCCTAAATTCAATTCAAATGAAAATCACTTGGATTTATCATTTCAACCCATAACGAAATTCTCCTATTCTAAAATCCGTTCGGGTATGTATCATTTCAACCCATAGTGATTTCTATACTAGCAGGGAACTTGCAGAGTGATAACAGATATGAATATAATAATAACAACAGGAATATATCATCAAAAATAAATATAAACAATAGGATATGGTGTCATATCCCATAAGTGAACAGTTACAGATAATAGCATATATAACAATTTAAATAACTACAGCATCATATTTCAATTGTCGTTTCAATTTAATCAAATTTAACAAATGAAAGAATGTTAATCGTGAGTGATTGCTCACCTTTTAATGCAAGAGAATACAGAAGATGACATGGATACGCACACTGATACAGACACTGAAATTTGAATTATAAATCCGAGCACGAATTTAAAAGCAAAGTAGGATTGGCACGAATTGGACGAACGAGGATGATAACCAAGAATTTATGAATTGAATCAGAATCAGTCTGATATATACAGAAATTTTTTCTATTTTAATAAAAATCAAAATTGCATCCCTAAGAAAAATTTAAAGTCGAATCACACACACACACACACACACATATATAATTTACCTTTTTTTCATACATAAACCAATAGCTTTAACATTTGAAATAAAACATATATGTTAAATAAAATCCTTATAATTTTTCCAAACCATTTTAATTTTTATACATAGATCAAAATTTCTATTTACAAATCTAAGACCAAACCACCCCATACGACCTATGTATATTAAGATTTATATTTTAAAATAAGATTAATATATAAAACTTCAACAAATTACACTGTTCAAATCTCATTTATAAACTACTATGTACATATGGTACAAAATCCACATCACAATACAATTATAAATTTTAAACACTTTACCTATATACATAAAATAATATATAACTACCCATACATAAACAGTAAAGCCTATACACAGACTTATATAAAATTTTAGATGACGAACGTACGAGTTACTTATATAACTTATATTATAACTTATTTTATAAATATATATAATATTGTAACCTGTGCTTTTATGCAAACGCATATACACCCTTAACTTTTATGCAAACATGCATGCCAACTGAAATGAAAACTTATATATTAGATACTAACTCCATACATAAGTGTATGCAAAGTGTGTGTATATATATATATATATATAAGGCCATAAATATATATCTATAATTATTATGACTTTATATAAATATATGTCATATACGAACTTCGGAAAATAAACAACTTCAAAAATCCTATACAACTTCCACAATAATAAGATGTAAGTGACCTTCAATAAAAGTTATAAACCTGTTTATTATAAAACTATATATATAATAACAGATTTAAAAAACTTATAAAATGAATCATACAATATGGTTTGTAAAATATACATATATTGACTCAATGTTAAAACAAAAATGAATATAAATCTACTTGCCAAATATGCAGAATCCATTTGCAGATCCAACACAACTCACACATATTAAATATGCATACACTTCTAGAAACAGCACAAACTTTTCAAAAAAATGGAAACCACGTTTGAATGCTAGAATATGCATCAACAACACGTACAGGGGACGTGTATTGATAAAATATATCATAGTTAAATATAAATATAAATATATATATATATATATATATATATAGATAACACTTGCAAATATAAACTTAACCTACCCATGCCTGGTTATGCGAACAGTAGAGGAAGCAGGGGAGGGTCGCTGCGTCTTCGATGGATATTGCGCAAGGGGAAGAGTGGGTTCGGTGGAGGAGCGGAGTTTGGAAAAGGTAAAGGAGAAGCCGAAATTTGTAGTGCCAGGCAAGTTTATATAGAAGAGGAAGAAACAATAGAGAGGGAAAGAAGAGAAATCTGGGAAGAAGCAACAAAAAAAGGGAAGAAAATACGAACAGAAGTAAATGGAAACGACTAAATAAAAGTAACCAAAGAAATAACACAATCACGTGCTATGATTCAGTGGAGGATTTATTGCAAAATATTCACGTTGATTCAGGAAAATAATCAAAGCAAATAAATGGTAGCACGTTTCAAATTTGAACGGAAGGAAAGAGAAAAGTCACAATTCTGGAAAAATATCAAAGTAACAACTACACATTTATTCAAGAGCTATTAAAGCAATTTTTAAATTGTAAAGGCAACGTTACTCTACGGTATATTTTTAAAATAAGAATGCTGAACGAAAATCAACAGTCAAATATGGTGCGGTGTAAATGGCAAGAGTCACCCTGATTACTGAATAAAACAAAACGAATAACCTTTTTTTTTAGACGGTGGAAAAATGAAGAAATAAAAGGTCAGTGAAAGTAGGAATGAATATATTAGAAAAGTAACGATTTTAGTAGCCACGGTCATCTTAGATTAAGTTGAAAAATTTATAATAATTTATTACCGTGGCTATGGTTCAAATTTTTTTTAAAGCAAGGAAACCAAGAGCTCACAATTAAAGGTAAGCTTTGAATTTTTAATAAATACAAAACGTATCTAAATTTATACGTTTATAACTTTCCAGCTGTAGTGTATATATATAATGAACGGTCATAATGAAAAAAGTGGAAACAGGAAGAGTAGGAAAGGAAAGGTTAGAAAAATAAAATTTTCACCCTAAAATATAGATTCTTAATTTTTGATGAAAATTTATCATTTGCCACATTTAACTATACGTAATCCAAATGTAAGATTTTATTTCAAAATATTATTTTCTAAAATTTCTCAAAAATCAAATTAAATACGCAAAATAAAACCATTAAAAATTAACAAAATTTTACGGGTCGTTACATAAAATTTATGGTAACAGTCAATTCCCTTGATTTCATGGAAATTTCTGAATCAATTATAATCATACGTGATCCAAATATAATTTTTTTTTCTTTTTTCAAAATTTTATTATTAATAATTTCTCAAAAATCCAATTCAATACGTTATAAACCAATTAAAAATTACTAAAATTTTATGGGTCGTTACACTCTTCCCCAGAAAAGGAACAAAATAAGAGAATAGAAACAACCAGATGAAAAATTAGACTTTGAAAAACAAATTAAACAATTTATTTAAAGCCATATACTTTTTTATTTAAATTAATTCTCATTTTATTAAATCCATTCAATTAATTATGAGATCAGTTATTTATAAAACACTAAAAAAAATTTACTATTAAACTATGTAGTATATAAATAAACAATATTTTAAAGGATATATTCCAAAGAAGAAAAGAAGATAAATTCGGAAAAGTGATTATAGGTGAATAAATAAAGCTGAGTGGATAAAGTAGATTCAAAAGAATAGTATCGGGCATGAATAATTAATTCAAACCATAAAAATTTCAATTTCAAATACTAATACAAATTATTTTGTTGGAAATACCTTTATAATAAAATACTTTTATATCAAAACCAATTTTCCTTTCAAAAATACTTCTATAACTTGATGTTTCAACAAGTTTATCCTTGTTCTTGCAGACTCTGGCCATGCGTTGATTAGGCGCAAAGCTAGAATTCTTCAAGTACTTAGTAGACCTGTTTCAACACCCAGTGAAAATATTTGAAAAGCTTTTTAAACATATATGGAAAGTACAATCCAAACAAAACATCCAAGCCAAAACATTTGTCTAACCATGGTTCGCAGATACACAATGGTTACGCTTGGATCCCCCAGGAAACAATCCACATTCGTAAGCTTTCTCAGCCCTGCGAGTTACGCCATGATGACTAGTAGAGTGCAGGATACACAATGGTTACGCCTGGATCCCCCAGGAAACAATCCGTACCCCTAGGTCGTCTCAGCCAGGCGGTTTCACTACTAATGCGACCTACATAGAGTGCAGGATACACAATGGTTACGCCTGGATCCCCCAGGAAACAATCCGTACCCCTAGGCCAGCTCAGCCAGGCAATTTCGCTATGCAGTCGCGCTCATAGGAAAAACCGTGGGTTACGCCACGGTGGGACACTCGAGTATCACATCCGAAAAATAAAATATCAGAGAGAATAATATCGATAGAATGAATCCACAATGTGGCCACAAAGTGGATATCAAGCAGAAGGCACTTCCCATATCTTTACATCGAAAATATATATATCATATAATAACTTTCAAATCACTTTCAAACGTCATACTTACATAAAGTCCATTATATAGGATTTCATTATCAAATCGAATACTTTCCAAATTCAATAGTATATCAAATCATACTTATATAGACTTCGATTATATAAGATTTCTCTTTCAAAATTGAGTATCTCTCTTATACAAATCCATTTTATATGTTCGATAACTTCCAAATGAAGTATTTAGTAACATATGGTTCTCAAATTTCAATCTATTTCAATATCAATTAAGTTTCAAAATCATATATGATTTCACCAAATCATTTCTTCCAAATTAAGTATCTTCAGTTTCAAAGTTTCCAAAATAATAGGTTTAGAAAACAATCCCAGTATTCAAATTAACATAATTCAAGCCAAACAAATTTATTTCCAAAATCACCATATAAGTACCGGTTTTAATTCGAATCTAATTTCAAAACCAAATATTTTTCTCAAAATCAATTATACTCAAAATGATTTCCAAATTTATAACTATCCCTTTAAAACCTTTAAACTATTTATTTCTATATGAAAAATCCAATTTTTCCTTTTTCAAATTATCTATTTAACAAAAGTTTCAAATTTACTTAAGCCATACTCTTCATACTTTAAACATATAAAGCTAAACTTATATTCTTGATCAAATAATTTGTACTCTTCGGAATTTCTTAGTTTTAAAATTTTAAACCTTGATTTGGAAGTGCTCGAACCTTCAAAATAGTCGGTGAAAACAAATTTCAAATCCAAGAGTTGGAAATCAGCAACAAATCAGTAAATTAATTTTTATATATTGAGTTATACTAAATCGAATCGAAAACTAGAGGATTGAACACCGACTTCCTTTAAATTATTTTAAAAATATATACACATATATCTTTCAAATATCAAATTATACTTCGGAATTTGAAATCAAAATTTGTTTCACAATATCACTCGCATAGCAAAGCTACTAGAGTGGCCTCTCCCCCACTCTGAAACTCGAAAATCAATGTCGATGATGCATGCACTCATCACCGAAATTATTTTCCAGTGACAAAAGTGAGTTCTCGACTTCTATTTTCTTGAAACTTCTTTAAAAAAAATCTCTTCGAAATCATTGGAATTCATTCGAAACATTTCTTATTCGAAAAATATCTTTTAAATCATATTATGATTTTTTTTTTCCAAAATCTTAAAACCAATTTCAAAACACCGGAATTCAATCACTCGAATTTCAAATTAAAAACCTTCAGTTATAAATTATTTTTATATAAATCCATTTCTTATATAATCTTCAAATTTTCAAATCCTTTCGAAACTTTTATATATAGAATAACATTTCTTATTCGTTTTATATATAGGTATATAATCCTTACCGAAAACATTTTCTTCTTTATATATAAAATAAAATCATAGTTACCCAAATAAAAATTTCGGTATATAAACAAATTAAAAGTACAAACAAAACCCGATTTTCAAAGGATGATTCAAGAATGGATTTCAAACACAGATAGAGATTTAAATTAGAGGAACTCTAATCAATAGAATTCCTGATTCGAAGATAGACTCGATCGAAGATGAGATAATCAAATTACAAAATAGAAGATGGATATACTTCTATAAATCATGGACGACCTTAACCGGGTCAACCGTGACTTCAGGAATATAATCGATGCGGAATTCCAAAACAAATCGATATTCGATTGCTAGAGATAGAATTCAACATATCAAGATATAACAGCATCATAAACCGAGGATACAAAAATCTTCGGTGAATCAATGCCAATTGTAAAGGAGTTTTCACCCCCTTTACAAATCATTCAGCGGAGTTATGGGATACTCCAGAATCGAACGAATATAAATTGGGAGAGACAAGAATGAA
The DNA here is from genome assembly GCA_030765085.1 of Allium cepa. Taxonomy (NCBI): domain Eukaryota; kingdom Viridiplantae; phylum Streptophyta; class Magnoliopsida; order Asparagales; family Amaryllidaceae; genus Allium; species Allium cepa. Next base: position 819,787,383 of record CM060931.1, read on the forward strand.
TTTCGAAACCGAGGGACATTTCAAAATTCAAAGGAACTTGCAATCAAGAGAAAGGAGTTCAAGCCCGAACGAAAGTGATTCCGTAATTAAATTTTGCATACATGCTAAATTTGCCTAGAGCTAAAGCTCTGATACCAACTGTAACGACCTGGTATTTTCAACCATTCGCATCCATACATGTCGGACTTGAATTGCTCAAAATATCAGATTGTTAATTTAAATTTGGCAAACTAAACATATACAGTAAATAAATCAATCATAGAATCACGGATACAGAGTAGTACAACAATACACAGCGGAATAAATGAACAGTAGTTCATGAAGCTACTATATAAACACCGGAGTTAGAAATAAAATACAACAGAATATCTCAGATGCAGTGAAGTCTCCAGTACAAGCAGATGGCTTCTCTGAACCAATCAGCTGGATGACCGAAAGGATAGATAGTTGGATCTTCAAGCAAAGCTCCAACTTCGAAGGTGAGTCTCAAATGTTGTACCACTCAGTCTGACCTGAGTGTAAAGCAAAACACAAAAACACTCGAGTCAGGATTAACATTCTTGTATCTATAAATCCAACTAAAGTGAATATCAACTGAAATACAAGTAACTTGAAGGATGTTTGGGATAACCATCCCCTAAGGATCTACAGAACTATCTACAAGGTAGAAATATACACTATAACACTGCGCTCCTTTCAAATTAATTTATATTTCAAAAGCATATCATTTTCTTTTCAATATAAAAATAGCATATATATAGATTTTGAAAAATTTATAAAGTAAAGTATTTATAATTTCCTCAAGTTTCACCGATCACTTCAAACATCAACTTGTCTTTCCTATTCAGATTAAATTAAATCTCAAATTTCAATTTCCATTCAATTTAGTCTTCTAAAGAACAAATTCAAATTTTATCAATTTCAAATATAGATCTAAATCACAAAAAGCTTCGAACAGTTTCATATAGATCTTGATTTAACTTCATTATTATTTATTCTTGAAATATCCACTCAATATTACTTATATAGCCTTATATTACAATTCGTTATATTTGCCTTCAATTTCTTTAAACGTGAATATTCATTAAATCACTAAAGTCAAAGTTATGTTATGAACTATATTTTAAGTTTTCAATTCAATAAGTTTCGAATTTGATTTAATTAAACAAAATTATTAATTAAATACCATTCTAATCAATTCAACTTTATCTTCCTTAACATATACAAACATTGGAAATCTATTTAAGATAAAATACTTAAACATATTCTATTAATTAAATCAAACTTTATTAAATTAAAGTTTACTATTAAATCTACTTTACATCAAACATATTTATATATAAAAATATTTCCAATATTAACTAAAACCCTATATTTCTCCTAAAACCATAGAAAATCATTTCAAAATATTTATGTATGGACCAACGGCGTCTGTATATACTTCTATCATATGGTTAAGTGATATGGATATTTATTATTTCAATCCGTAATTAAGTATGTGTGTGTGTTTATATATATATATACGGGTAGATATCATTTCGACCCGTAATCCCAATTCAGTTCAAATGAAAATCGCTTGGGTTTATCATTTCAACCCATAACGATTTTCTTCTATTCTAAAGTCCATTCGGATATGTATCATTTCAATCCATAGCGAATTCCATACTAACAGGGAACTTGCAGAGTGATAGCAGATAATAAAATAATAACAGGCATATTTCATCAATAATTTAAATAAAATATAAACAATAGGATATGGTGTCATATCCCACAGGTGAACAATTGAAATCAAATTTAATAAAATACAAGAACGTTAATCGTGAGTGATTGCTCACCTTTCGAGGCTAGTGATTTTGATGACTCGACAAGATACGAATTGGATCACGATCTAGACCATCGAATAGTCCAAACAACAACTCAAAGCAAAGTAAGATTTGAACGCGAATTGGACGAACAAGGCTGATGATCAATAATTGATAAAACGAATCAGAACTGGATCGATGAAGGTAAAAGGCATATAGGTGGATTTATATACTAAAGTCAAACATGTAAAATAAATTGTATGCTATAATTAAAACAATATTTGTTATAAATTTAGTATCGATGAAATCAACTTAAGTCCAAAATAGTATGTATATGTATAAACAAATATATGTAAGATATTTATATATATACCACCCACTACATTCATGTTACTCAAATGTATACAGACCCATTATAAATCTATGCAGACCCATCAACATACAAGTATAAGTTATATAGTAACCTTTATAATTCTGTTATGACTCACACTTTAAAATATAACTGTAACTATTTATAACAAAATATATATATAATAGGTTTTAGACTATGAATATATGCACAGCCTTTACAAAATATATGCACAGCCTTTTACAAAATATATGCACAGCCTTTTAAATTTCCAAATATCTACAAATCCTCACTGCTATAAGCTAATACACCGATGTCAACATGCAATTACCTACATATGATTATTTATGTATTACTCTAAATATAAAGTAACGTGCCTATAACAAAAATATAAACTTATATACTAATATATTAAATACTCTTACGTATCAGGTATGCGCATAATTACACTGATATATGTAACTAACCTTTTTATCAATAATAAAATTTATTACTGCAACCGATATATATAATAAATTTGAATATAACCAAGAGATTATAACATACTTTTTAATATAAATTGTAAATAAAAGGTCTGAATGTAAAACCCATATGTTAAAACACATACATTAAAACTGTAAAATACATATACTTATACATATGTGAACATTTAGTTATATAAGACTTGTTGTAAAAAAATGATCGATTTAAAAATAATGATATAAATCTAAATATATTCAGCTCTTACAATTCTATATATAAATGAATATGCAGACCCTATATGTAAAATATGGCTAAATATGCACACATGCTCCTGTTTATGAAACCAATTGTATGTTGACAAGTGTGTATATAACAATCGTATATATAAGCTATTCACAAATCATCAGCGTACTATATATATAGATAAGACAATTTGTAATAATTCGTATGAATTCATATATATAGGTATAAAAAGGTAAACAGATTATAGCTTTTAACTTTTAGGTAAATACAACACAATATATTTATAATATAGATATTACCTCGTATAAAAGAATTGCAAAGGTTGTAGAGGAAAGGAGAAAGGTGGAGTTCGGAAAATAAAGGTGGAGGGTCCCTGCTATCTACAAGCATGCGAATTTTTTTTTTTCAAAGAGAACAAAATGAGAAGTTGAATGGAGAAGAAGGCCACTTATATCCTTTGTTGTATTCTCTCACAAGCTACACCAGATGAGTGAGAAGAGAAAGGGAAAGGACAAAGACAAACATATAGATTTATATTGGGAATGTCAAGGCCAAAAGTGAATAAATATAAAGGTGAATAATGTGGGCCGTTTAAAATTTAATGAATGCAAAGTAACGTATAACGTTTTATGAATGCAAAAATAACGTACCGATATAAATGTAAAGTAATGAATATGGAAAATTCAAGCGCAAATAAATGAAACGAAACATACACAAATAAATGAAAAACAATGAAGTTAAAAAGGCAATAATAGTGTAAATGTGAATCATTGCCACATAAACAAATAAAACTATACAAATCTTTTACCGGTTATATGGTGGCAACTGTCACCCTTAATTGAGTTGAATAGTAAAAGCCAATGCTTTGAACGTATGTCATAAATTAAGTAACAGACACTGATTTCTAAATTTATTAGTAGCTAGGAATAGCAACGTTTGAACGTGAATTGGAAAAATTATTAAAGTAATTAATACTACGGTCCAGCCTGTACGTTTCAAATTTGAAATGTAAAGTAAAAATATAAGGGAGGAAATCAATGGAAAAGTAAATGAAAAGCTGCACGTTTTAGGCCTATCCACTTTCTTTTGAACGAACATGTGTATGCGGTGCATTTTGTTTTTGTCTCAAGATGAAAGAAATATTATAAAACATTATAAAGAAACGTATGGAATTAAATATAAGCAATTTTAGTGGAATGAAAATGAACGACTTGAGCGAACCAAGTGACGTGAAGAATTTTAATACATACATAACATATATATTAAAACTTTAAAGCAGGAACGAAACAGTGAAAAAAAGAAAGTAGAAATAAAAGGTCAGGAAAAGTAGCAATGAGTACATATGTTAGAAAAATAATAATTTTATTAGCAATGGTCATCCACTGATTTATCTTCCTTATTCAAGCGAATAAATAATGTGGTCCAGCTGTAACGTTTCAAATTTTGAAACGAAGGAAGTAGAAATGAGACAGGTTGCAAAAGGAAAGCCACGCATAAATGGAATAAAACGTTAACCATGAAACGTGCCAGATTCAATGGAAAAAAACTGAAATGATAGCGTCAAGCATGGGAATTAAGGACTATAAAGTAGAAAGTATGAGAAACGTAAAAGTGAATAAACGAATGAATGCAAGCTACAGATATATATAAAAAAATGATGTAAAATATTATGTTTCTTCCAGAGAGAAGAGAAAACGTTTGAAATAGAATAAATAGGGAAGGAACAAACCCGAAATGAAATAGCAACGGATAGAAAATTAAAGAGCTACAACACGAATACAGGGAGTAATAAAGGTATGGTATTGAATGGTTTGTAACTGATGTAAAATTTGAATGGACAGGAAAATAAAATTTATGGTAACAGTCGATTCCCTTGATTTCATGCAAATTTTTGAATCAATTATAATTATACGTAATCCAAATATAATTTTTTTTCTTTTTTCAATATTTTATTATTAATAATTTCTCAAAATCCAATTCAATAAGTTATAAACCAATTAAAAATGGCTAAAATTTTATGGGTCGTTACAGGCACTTTAACCACCTAATTGGATGCAATATTCGTATACCTATTGTTTGGCGGAATAATTGGACAGTTATAAACATAATTATTAAGGTAGCCATGCTTTTCAATGCTCAAATCTAACATAAATCACAAAGCGAGTTTTTAATGCATTTCTACATCGTTTTGCTTTTGATGTGTTATTGGAATTTTACAGAATTGCACGTTAGTTTAATTTATTTTAATTTCTCTTATAGGGTTGCACATTGGATTAATGTATAATAGTTTAATTCACTAAGGGCACAACTAACAATGGCTTGTTCAGTTGCTAAACAAGTCACGGAGCAGCCAGATGTGGCATATTCACTTTACTGTGGCTATTTGAGTTGTTCTCGTGGCTGGTTAAGTGAACAGAGCTTGGTGTTTATAACAACAAAGACTTTGCCATTATAAAACATAGCCATTTCCATGTAACGGTTATATTACAACGTTCCACTTATCGCCTATATATTCCACCACCCTTCTCCTCCTTTCACTCCACCTCATCCTTTACTTCTTCATCCTTTAATTCTGAAAATGTCTTCTTCATCCGAATGTTTCTGCCGAAAAATTTGTTAGCAAGAAACTCATTTCCATATACCCTTCCACCGGATTCTCCAACTAACGCTCACCATACCAACAATAAACACTTTGTCCATCACATGAGTATGCATATTTGTCGTATTCGAACTTCTCCAATAGCCAGCTTTACCAACCGCTCTCTCCTTCTAACTTTCCTTCCATTCAATCTACTGCCCTGTAATAATATTACCAACAATGTCCTCCATTAGGCGCATACGACGATCATTCGTCGTACATGTCTTTGATGATGCAAAACGATCAAGTGCAACATCATCATCTTAATGTGCAATAGTTAGAGATTCGCGACCGTGAAGCAATGCAGAATGTACAAAGGCAATATTCTTATGCACGCAAGGCTCTTGCTAACGAAGAAATCGTTAGTAATTTGGAGGAGGAGGAAGACAAACACCAAGAGGAAGATGCAGTAAATACTGAAGAATACAAAGAAGAAGCCGATGCAAAGATGCTTCCGCTCCTGAGCACGGAATATAACAAGAAGAAGAAGTGGAAATCCTTAAGTGGCATTTTCGACAAACGACACAGAGATTCAGTTGCACTGGGGATAAAAATTGGCATAGAAGATATTGACGTGGAAAATTTCGAAGAGAAAGGAGAAGCAGCCGGCGGCAAAAAAAACCAAGTTAATTTTACTATTGAACAATATATTTCACTTGCTAAATCATGGATATGCATTTCGCAAGATAGTATTTCTGGCAAATATGAAAGGCCAGAAATTTTGGAAAAGAATTGCGGATTTTTACAACACCTTAGAACCATTGAAGAGAACATAGGGATCGCTCAGAGGAGGTTATCGGGTTATGAATTCCGCATGCCAAAACAATTTGGCTATACTTACCAGATCACAGAATAAGCAGCAAAGCGGTGCCGCTCTTTGTTACATTGTAAGTAAAATGTTGTTTTGACTAGTTTTGTATATTCATACGCTTTGGATTTGTTCTATAGATTGAAGAATCACATAAGGCCTATCAGCTACAGTACGGTCAACCATTCAAATTCCAGGAGTGCTTTGAGCTTCTCTCTAGTTTACCGAAATGGATGAATCCTAACAACTTCATGTTCGACCAACAAAAGAAAGCCAGAAGAATGAACTACTCCGATTCAAGTCTAGGAAGTGATCCAAGTTCGTAGGAAAGATCTCCACTATTTGGTAGAAAAAAAGTCAATTCAGTTGGAGCAACACAGTGCGGAATTTTCAAGATTTGTAGGAACTTTAGAGACGTCTGCTAGAGAAAAAATAGAGCATAGAGCCAACTTTTCAGCACATAGAACTGACAATGAAATGGAGCTTCAATAGGATGTCATGGAAGATCGAGAGTTCAAGAGATGATCCCATGAGAAGAAGAAAGCTTTGATGCGAGAGAAGGATTATATCGAATAGATTACTTATGATTTCAGTAAGCTTTCTCCTTTACAACAAGAACGAGTAACTAGGCAGTTAGTAATTTATAAGAAAATTAGACATAGTGGAAGCGGAAGCGGAAGTTGCATGTATAGGGATGAGTTTTAGATGTACGGTTGCATTGTAATGGTTGGTGCGTATTTGTGTTGCATCTTTGTTGTATCTCTAAATATCGTTTGGTTTATGTGTGTATTTTTGGTGTACTTGTTATAATTTTATTGTAACATTCTGTATTTTGAACTAATGTCGTACATAGATTTATTAAAGGGTACTTTTGGCACAAGTCCTTATCAAGTTTCAAAATTCACGAAAAGTCCTTTACTAAATTTCAGTGTAAATTAGGTCCCTGTTTTTTTATTCACGATTATTGCAAAGCATGATGCAACTTTTCATAAAAGTTGCTGACATTTCCACAACTTTTCTGTATACTGTGAACATAGTGTATGAAAGTTGCTGAAATAACAGCACTTATTTATAAAAGTTGCTGACATTTCAGCAAAATTTATATACACTGTAAACACAGTGTATGAAAGTTGCTGAAATATCAGCACTTAATTATAAAAGTTGCTGACATTTCGGCAATAATTTTTCTTTATTTTTAGAAAACAGGGACCCGCTTTACAATGAAACTTTGATAGGGAAAGTTGCTAAAATATTAGCACTTATTTATAAAAGTTGCTGACATTTCAGCAATAATTTTTCTTCGTTTCCAGAAAACATGAACCCGCTTTACAATGAAACTTTGACAGGGACCCGCTTTACAATATGAAAGTATGATAGGTATGCCTTCCTAATTTCCACTTTATTAAATAAGTTCCATAATAATATTACGAAATAGTCAACATACAAACCTTAAAGCATAATACAGTAAATAAACTAGCAAACATAAAACCTCATCAACATAATTGAGTAAACAAACTAGAAAACACAAAACAAACTAGTAATATTCCTAAAACAGCTGCTATAAGCATGACTAAGGATTCCTACTATTCCTTCCTCTGTGTGCCTACAAATGATCCACCAACTAGTCATGTAATTGAAAGTGTGCAACTTGATCTTCAATATGTTGTGTCCTGGCAACATATTCCTCCATTGAGTCAATGTTTCTATTAGGTCTTTTGTTAGAAACTTTAAAAATGTCTAGGAAATTGGTCCTTTGATTTTTATTACCCACCTCTTTCGAACTCTACAATCATTATATGAATTATTATACAAGCATACATAATTTCAGATAGAACTCTTGCATCACGAAATCAAGTATTTCTCATCGAACTGTTCAATCACCGTTTTACAGAATTCCTTCATGCACTCTGTTAGTGTTGATGAATTTTGAAATATTCATCCATATGATCACCAACTGTTCCGTAGCTTAACATACGTAACGGCGCCGAAATTTTGATGTGGGGAGAATGCCCAGGTTCTAGTGTTCCATTTAGCCTATAAGTGAAATTTGGGTTGTTTTCATGAAGTTTGATATATATTTTATAAAAAAAATATGGGCCCATCCGAAATCGATGGCGGAACAAATTTATATCATAGGTTGGATTGTCAATGAAGCAGTCCCTCACCAGCTTTTCATGTCCATCCTTATAGTCACTCTTATATCGTCGGTCAATTGGTCCAGGTAGGCTACCACGATGGTTGCTCATGGATCCTTCACCAAAAAAGTAAGAATATCTTACTACTGCTTATTGAATTTGAAACTCTGCCGTTTCATCGTCCATTTCTTGTTCGTTGTCTTAGCTTTGGTTCATGTCTTGTTTGTACTGGTAGTATAGGTTAGGATCCATGGTTGTCAAGCAGTAAGTAATTTGAGTTATTAGTTTGTTTAGTTTTTTGTAGTAGTGTATTGAAGTAGATTAGAATGCAAGTATATATAAGTGTAGGAGGCAAAGGGATATGGAATACAAATAAAATGACAGTACGGCTATAGTGTTGGGATATGGAATATAAAATACATTGACGGTATGGATAAAGTATGGAACACAAAGTAAAAGTGACGTTTGCAGAGGCCATACTGGCTACAGTGTAGCTGTAGTTGTTGGGAAGGACATGACAGTAATGGATATAGTACATGTTTGTAGAGGCCATAATGGCTACAATGTTGGAAAGGACATGACAGTAATGGGTACATTGTACGTTTGCAGAGGCCATAATAGCTACAGTGTAGCTACAGCGTTGGAAAGGACGTGACAGTAATGGCTACAGTGTACGTTTTGTAGAGGCCATAATGGCTTTAGTATACGTTTGCAGAGGCCGTTGACTGATTTCAGTTAATTCCACGTCGATACAATTGCAACCCCCATGATTACTATTTATACACTAAGTATTGGCATGTGATGTTCATAGGATTCCAAATGGAAAATCAGACATGGACTTCCCATGATTATTTGGTGTTGATTAAAACCTATATTCAGACTGATACATGACACATGGAAGAGGAGGTCGATGATGGTTTTTGGATCATTGTCTACGAAGCTTATAACAACCATCCAGAATGTAGGTTGAGAAGACGAAATTTGGATACTAAAAGTACATTTGTTATATTTACTAGAGCATGTAGAAGGTATCGGAGAATTATAACCGAGGTAGAATGAGACAATGTTTTTCAAATGACCCGATCAACTTTTGACTCCATGTATTTTATGGATCAAACACACTTTGTTGGTCATGCTACGTACAATTCGTGGGTAAATTATATTAGACAGTTTGAGTGAGTTCTATGTCAAAAAATGATGTATGTTCATGTGTTTGTCCAAGTGTCTTAGGTCTGCTTGTGTCCATGAGTATTAGTTTGGGGAACTTGTATTCTATGATTTCTATCAGTTTAATGCATGTCCACCTATAGTAATATGAGTTGTGTATGTTCGATGTAATTTGGAGACCAAATTATGTACTTAAACGCACCATAACATATGACATACTTCAACATACTCCAACATACCGCAACATACTTAAACATACATAAAAAGACATATTTAAACAAACGATAGACTCTAACATACCACATCATACGAGATACTTCAAAATACTACAATAGACCACGACACACATAAACATACAACAAAAACAATACTTAAACTAACGATAGACTCGGACATACCACAACATACCACATGCTCCAACATAGTACATACTTCATTATCTTAGTTATGCCTACCACCATGCCGAAATTCCAATGCACTTAGTCTGTCACATAGTATGGCTAGTTCTTGTTCTAGTTCGTTTGCATATTCCACTGCTCGATGAGAGAAAGGATCATCAATCCATTCCCATAAACCACAACCAATTGGAAAGTTATGGCATCTGTAAAGGCGCCGTCCAATGTTGTTCGGCTTCGCATGACGGAATACGTAACTGACACTCCGCAAAAACAATATAGTAATGGAGGAGAGTTAACTTCCTGCTCTATCTGAATCTACTCATTACGGACTTTTCGGTGTTCCTGTTTGCTTGTAGGAAGTCTTATCTCTTATTCATATGAATGCCGTACAACATGTTGTTCATATGGAGGTTGAACGTCCTTTTGGATTCTTAGTTGGCTAAGATCTAGGAACTCAGTTCGGATGTCCTCGCAATGCTGCTTTTGATACTTGATAAGCCAATCCTCATCCGTACGTAGACTTTCCGAAGGCACGTAGCCTCCTATATCAAAGTCAATAGAAGAAGGCTAGGATGGCATCGGTGTGAGATGTAAATGAATGTAAGGAAGATGTAGATAGTGGTTAAGATGGAGTAGATGATTATGAAAAAGTAGATGTAAACTGGTATGTGTACATATAGAAGGGAAGCAGAAAATGGCAAACTGGTAATTATGAGAAGAAGAGAGCAAGGTTATGGTAAGTATAGAAGGTGGTATGCTTGCTACCGATGAATGTAATTGTTTATACTATTAGGTTATGGTTATCTATGCTTTTAGGAAGATATCTATATGGTTGCCATTAACACATAAATATGAAAAATAATGACATCGACGCGTAAACTGAATACAACAGAAATATCATACATCACAACACATGAATAATAACAATGATGACATAGAAACTGTAACATCCCAAAATTTTGAATTTGAATTCCGTAACTTGTTTATATTTTTGAAAATTAATTTGAAAAGTTTCAAAGGAAATAAAATATTATTAATATTAAATACTACTTAAGATTATATACTAGGAAGTTATATGGATATAAATAAATATTTGGTAGTTTAAGTTTTATATAAATAATAATAATAAAGAAAAATATATAACAAACAAGAAATTGTCTTAAACCATAAAATGAAACATATGATATAAATTAAATGTTGATAGTTAAACTTCAATTAGAAATTTAAAAAAAATTCAAGAGTATGTTTGTAATAAAATCATATGGTCATAAAATGACATAGGAAATTCATACAAGGTTGCATAAGGATTTTATAAACCAAGAAACAATAAAATAAAGGTTGTATGCAAAAACAAAACAAAATTAGATTACAAAAGAAAATCTGCAAAACAAAACAAAATTTGTACTTACAAAAATCAAAATAGGATTATATGTTAGCAAAATTGGGAACATAAGCGATTAATGCTATCTATTCTTAGGCCTAAATCAAGATCATTTCAGCCAAAATAAAATTTTTGCTTAGTCAAGCAAGAAAAAAAAATATCTGATCAAAGAAAAAGGTCGTACCAGTAATACCTCCCCTTAGTACAAACCTGATTCCTTTACATATACACATTCATATTGTTTCATTTCGTTCATAAAAAATATAACAAAGTCAAGAAGAAAAAAATATAAACATAACCTTATTTTCAAGCCTAAATACAATCTGTTGAAAAAAAAATCAAACTGTAGTCTTTCAAAACAAAAGGGATTTATCTGTTTCAAAATAATTTCAAGTGAGTAAACTTATTTTTTTAATTGAAATCTAAGTATTTAGTTCATGAACCTTATGTTTTTGTTGTATATTGAAAAGAAAATGTTGTTCTGTATGTTTCTATGTTACTGAAAAGTTTTATATAGTTTGTTCTTCAATATTTTGGGTCTCAGAGCAAAGTGAATTAGGAGAAAATCAAATAAACTTCATCCAAACATTTTTAACTTAGGATTTTTTAACCAAATAGGTTTGTTCAAACATCATTTATGAGCTAAAATTTGTATTAAGCTTGATCATGAAGAGTTGACTCTGTAACCTCAAATTTACAGTAAGAACAAATTTTTATGATGGAATAAGTATTTTAAATCGTTGTTTTGATTATATAACTTGAATGAATACACAAAGATAGGATTTTTAAAATTAATACGATGGTTTTTAAGTATTCAAGGAGCAGTTTCTAATTGATCATAAATCACGTTTTAACCAATTTTTGGTAATCCAACGTAATTTGGTTGATGAAATTTTGTTTGAAGCTAGTTTATTAATCAACGATTTCAGGAAAATTGTCGAAAAAATTTCTATTGCGTAAATTGATGAATGGAGTTCGATTTAGGGTTACAGTTCGAGTTTTGAACGTGTTCAGTGGAAAGAGGATTGCGTCCTCTTCGTTTGATCGAGCTCCTTGAGATTCAAGGGAATGGAAGAGAGGAGTGTTGACATGATATAGCCGGAGTCGTGGATTTTCTGGCGAACGATGCGAGGAGGACGAGGCAATTTGGTTTGGGTATGTTCAAGTTTCAGTTTCGACGAAAAGGTGGATTTTGATTCCGTGGTTTCTGTGTCGAATCGAGCTTCGATTTCGAGTAGGAGGATGAATTGCGACTTGCCGAAGGTCGCGATGGCCACCAGAACGGCGGCGCGACGCCTTGCACGGGAACGACGTCGATCTCGTGCCAGGAAGTTGGGTTGGGAAGAGACTCGAAGGAACGCTCGAGTGGAAGACATTTTGGCTCGGGTTCTCTCGCGTTCAAGTGGGGTTGTTTCAGCAGTTGATTAAGATTCAAAACTTAAGCTAGAGAAAAAAAAGGGAAAAAGGAGAAGAAGCAGAGAGTACGGGGGAAAAGATGTCTCGGGGAAGCTAGTATGAAACTCGAGTGAATACTCGAGTGAAAACTGGGAAGACTTGGGTTTAGTTTAAAAATGGGTTAAGCCCTATAAATTTCAAGTTTTCAATGTTAAGTAAATTTTAGTAGTTATGGAATAATTAGTGTTGACTAATTTAAGTTAAGAACTTGTCACAAGTTTTAAATTAACTATGTGGATACTTAACGGTGTTTTAAAATTTAATTAATACTTAGGCTAAATAATTTAATTTAAGTATTAAAGTTAATTAACATTAAAACTTTTTATAACTGTAATAAATTAATTTTCAAAGTATAAAGAGGATTTTCTAAATGATAATTAAGGTAAATAATTACTATCAATTAATTGCTTTTTGAAAAATAATCAAGAATGATTTATAATAGTAATTTCAAATTTGTTAATTAATGATTGAGTGTCTAATTAATTTGTAAATTAAGAATCATTAATTAGATAAATTAAGTTGATTAATAGTTAATTAAATTAGTGAATTAAGTAATAATTAATTAACAAAGTTGATTAAGATTTAAATTAATTTATCCAAAATTAATTATTGATTTAAAATAATCAATAAAAATAATTACGTGGTTAATTTATTAAATCACATTCACTTCAATTGGTAAATAATTAACTATTGTTGTGCACTGGATTGATATTTCTGTTTGTTTATAATACTGTGTGATGTGAATTATTCCGTGATGGACTGTGATTTGTGATTTAATTCTGTATTGATGTGGAAACCTCTTTGCCCATAAACGACATTTAAACTTCGATGCGACAGGGAGTCGGATTTCAGTTAGTTATCCGAAACCCACATCGAACCCTGAATGTGAATCTATGAAATTGATATATTCACGTGTTTTAAAATTTAGCGTTCGCTATTCGGTTTAGCCGGGAGAGGACCTATGTGTCATATAACCCATTCCGAATAGCGATACGTCGAAATGGATAACATTTGAAGACCGTTGAAGAACGGGTGTCTTCGAAAACGATAGGATGACCTATCGGTTGTCTCTGCACTGAGTTGCTCCGGTATATAGATTCCCTAAGTGAAGGGAAGTCCGATCGGGATTGTGGATACCCGAATTTGCAAGGGCTTCTTCCTTTATTGGACGAAGTGCCTTCGGTTCCGTTCGAACCCAGGACAGACTTGTATGGTTGTGTGTCTGACACTACACTTTGAAGTATAAAGCAGATTTCTTTCAAATACATATTTGTTGTTGGCGGAGAATTTATTCTCTTAGCTTAACACCCTTCTCTAAGACGTACGAGCTCAGAGATTGTGTAGTTGAAGATTATCAGCGATATACTCCCAATTTGGTAGTGTGGCATGCTAAGTGCTGCTGTGTGTTGATGATCATTTGTTGATCATCTGTGATCGAAGCATGGCTTTCGTGTAAAGCGTAGCTTTGTGGATGAGACCTCATCGGACCTCACAACCCGGAAATGGTTAAAACAGGAATGACGCGGCAAGGTTATGAGGGTCGCGCCCTTTAGGGTATGTCATTTCCTTATGAAAAAAGGTGATGTCATGGTATGGAGCCTAGATATTTACCTATGTGGTTGCTCCAATCTCATTTACTGTATGGTTGTTTCTTTGTGATAGAGGGCCCACGGATAAAGGTCCTAAAGGACCGAGCAGTGGCATATTCGTGTAGTAGTTACCTAGTTACAGAGGTAACCCGGCCTTGTGTTGGCGGAGAAATGGTTAAGTTCTCGAGACGTCCCGCCAGAGGCGTACCCATGTGGCAGTAGGAAGTTCCTTAGCCTAACCATTTGTTGGAAACCAAAACAAAACAATACGAACCCAGTACGGTTTTAGTTGTAGAACCTGTCATTTAACATGGTAGCTATAGTAGGCATATATAATGGTACCTATGCTGGCTAAGATTAATATTCTACTTGAAAATGTTTTCGCACTATGCACTAGTAATAATATCAAAGGATTTTTCTCGTATTAAGCATATTTGACTATCATAAGGGGAAATCTCCGCCAAGTGTGCGATTGCATTGTGTGTGCCGGGAGGGCTTATGGTATTTTCATTTTCCAAAAGCATACCGGATTTTCTTTTATAAATCTATTTTATGTAAAAGCAAATGTTTTTGTTTACTCATACCAGTCCCATGACTGACCCGGAGTTTATTGTTTCTTTTCTAAACTCTGGGTGCCCATAATTTCCACACAGGAAGCCTAGTAGCAGTTTCCGTGTTCTGGTGTTAGCACTATTTTAGAAGCTTTGCTTTGGAGATATTTTAGAAACTTTTGGGATCTCAGGTGCTTAGTTTTTGAAAGTTCGCTATCACTTCATATCATTTGAAGACTTTTTGGCATATGATCATTTGTTGTACTATCATAATGTTTTATTAGGAGTTGTGATATATGTGTAAAAATACTCTGATGTAGTAATGAATATTATGTTGATGTTATATCTATGATGTGATGCATGATGTTCATTCTGTTTCTGTTGTTTTATATTCATCTGATGTTGTTATAAGCTCCATCCGACTGGAGTTCAATGTTTGAATTTTTGGCAGTAGAATACAAGTGAGGTATTTAGTCTCAATTTCCGAACATTGGATTTCGGGACAGAAATATGAATGATAATAACATCGGTACATAAACCAAATACAATAAGTATATCATACATTAGAATAAAAGAATAAGTACAGAAAGAACATAGAAACACAAGTGAAATACAATACATAAGGTCATCCATCCGCATGTGGACGTGTATGACGTCGACGACGTCTCTCGTCATCATCATCTTCACCACTGCTCGGGCAAGCTAAATGCTCATAGTACATCTGCATGTCAGCAAATCTCTTACGCTCTTAATCCAGCTGTGCCCGCAGTCCTGCTGCTGCCTCTCCCTGCCGATGTGTCTCACTATAATAGTAGTCTAGGCTGCACCTATGCTCTATATATCCTGTATGTCTGATCCCCATCTGCATATCGTAAAGATCAACGTAGGATATCTGGTTCGGATCCGCGTACTGATCATGCGTTGGAGGATGAAACACATCAACACCGGTCTGGTCCAATGGTAGGGAACTTCCATGTTCCATTCAAAGTGAGAAGCAGCCGCCACGTGATCGGGTGCACAGTAACCTTGACTGGGCTGGGTAAGATCCTCTAGGGGGATGTATGCCATGGCATATAGCAAACAGATTGACTAAATCTATCGCCGCTGCATGGGTAATGGTATCAGTAGATCCACTGTAAAATCTACGCCAGAAGTCATCGTATGATGGACCGGTAATAACAAAGCCCTCGGGCGGCCGCCAACCTTCTGCCCACACCATGTTTAGCTGCTCTTAAGGGTAAATCAATCAACGACAGGTATGAGGGTGTGGATCATCTGGAATAGCATCAAAGTCATACAACTGTCTCCAACACCTCTCACCAAGATACCAATATGCGCCAAACGCCAAGGGATAAGATAGGAGCAGAAATCTCCGCCCGGCAAGCATCCTAGCAATCTCTATAAAATCAAGGCTGATGACGCACTATTGTGAAGTGGATTCCATATAATCTGGTGTTCGTACATCCTCAAATCGATTTGGTTGTAGGCATAAACATGACGAGACTCTTTATCCCTAGCCCCCCTATTATCCGCGCACCAAAATGACAGACGAGGGAAAAAATTAGATGCGTCTGAAGTCAAAGTGACGAAATAAAAATTCCTTGAATACTCAAAATACCAGTACTGTAATGACTCCCAGAAGCTAAATAATGAAACTTGTGCGTCTGTAATGGTGCACTGTACGTCGAGACATCTGTACTAATATGCAAGAATATGCATACCCCAGTCATATAGAACAACACCACTGAAATCCAAATGAGATGCGACTTTAATAAACCAGACTGCCGAACTACTACTCAATGTGCTGAAAAAAAGTTACCCACGAGGTATAGAACAAATAATCGCGCAAGCTCCATATCATCATTAAGAGAGTAATGACTAAGTTGACTCTAATAGCGCCTCTGGCCTGATTTGATGCAGCGGAAGCGTCAAAGTGTGGTGGAAGATCATGAAAAACTATTGGATCATGCCATCTAGCGTCATTCTCTAATCCTTGCTCATGCCCGTATGGTACAATAATCTGTTCTTCACTTCTCTTGTTGGCACTTCTGGCGCCGCTGTTACTGCCTTCTCCATGCATGAACTTTTTGTCGAAGTATTTTAGCAATCTAGACATCTCTTTGAATGTGGATCTTAAAAACGAGCTCTAATTTTGGTATATACTGACGGATGTGGATTGTTGGAGGTGGACATTCATGATTTTGGTGAAGGATGGAAATGGTTTTCGGCTGAAAATGATAGAGGAAGATAAGAAAAATTGTAATGGCTAGGGTTTGTGAGGTGGGCTATAAACTTATAACGGCAAAGACTTCGCCGTTGTAAACTTATAACGGCTAAAACTTCGCCGTTATAATCCCCCTAGACCAACCTTGTAGCTAGTCTCTATCTTACCTAGTTGCGCCGCTCGTTCGCTTTGTTGAAAAACAGGAAAGAGAGCGCAGTGAACAAGTCGAATTGTTGGTAATGGTCTAAATAGCATAGCTAGGCATGTTACTTGCATAGCAACAGGCAAGGCGTCCGCAAAATCAAGTGGGAAATCAGGCCAACTAACTATTTGGTAAACCTGGGCTTACTTGAAAAGTTTGTCATGAATAAATAGCATATAAAAATTGCATAACTAGGCTTTTTGCATATGAAAACTGTATGGCAACTAATTACTTAAGCTCACTCACGGAAGAAGAATGATGCAACCTGAAAAATCAAATAAAATTATCAAAATAAAGTATCTCTTTTACCCAACAGCTAACGTATAGTTAGTACTCATATAGAAACTCATTTCTAATAAGAGGAAGAAATAAAAAAGATATATCTCAAACAAAATCACAAAGCCAAGTTGACCAGCTCACCAAGCGTTTTCTCACTTGCTCGATTTTATCAGGTTGCACCAGCTCAATTCCCACGTCACTGCTATGTCACGTTCTCTCAACTCCAAACATGAAAAAAATTTCATGCATTTATTTGTTTCAGCACCCTCACCATCCAAGCACCTCTGCTCTCTAAACCATGCTGCTATGTGCAGTCCGCATATAACATCCTTCAACTTCACGTAGTGTTCTGTTTCAGCATCTCACAAGCTACGCAGTCCTCCAACAGCCAACAACTCTTCACCATGCTCCCTCAGCTTGACGCAGAATTATTACTTCGTTTAGGCAGTAGTGTATTTGTGCAGCTATTGGACCTATGAAGAAAATAATTCTTTATTGCTGCTAAAAAGCATGTATCATGGTTTACAATTCACTAACATGTAGAGAGATACACTACCGGAGTAGAGAATTAACAAAGTGAAGCACACTAACCATGCATAAAAAAGGCATTGATGCAAAAGTAATCGATACCAATAGGTTTTGCGACGACCAGTGTCGCTAATTTGGACACTTGGCAAATCCAAAGTGGTCGTTGGTCCGTCGCCGACGCTAGTCGATACAAAACTGGGTAAATAGGCCGTAGCAGGCCGTTGCTGGTCTGGACAAATTAAATTGGTCGTCGCTAGCCGACGCAAGCCGTTGCAATACTGTGTATTTTTTTACCTACAGCTTTCATTTAAGACATCCAATCAAGAAAATATCACCATATTTCTATCCATCTCATCTACAACACATATAAATTCAATTTCGCAACCATAACCACTGCATATCACACATAAGTAAGTATATAATGCTAAAATCAATATTTACACCAACATTTCATCAAACAACGTCTATATTCCCTCAAACAACACAACCATACTTAAAAATACTCATGTCCATCAAATAAAACATCCACGAATCCTTCAAACAACACAAACATACCGATAAATACTCATATCCACCAAACAAAACATCCATAAAACCATCAAGCAACACAATCGCAAGCAAGTACCAAATCCATCAACACATGTCAATAAATACAAAACAAAATGAATAAAATACATCAAACACCACAGTCATACCTACTCATCATCGTCTCCTTACCCATCCTCCCCAAACATTCTCCCGTGCTCTTCTAAATATGCCGTAATATGCTCATCTAGCTGTTGCATCAATCCTCCGCTCTTCCATCAATCATTAAACTCTGCATTTGCCGTTTCGGCTAAGCTATCTTCTCTTCTACCTAGGATCTCCTATAAGCCGTGTGGGTCGTTATCGCCTGTAAAATAGTTAATAGCAAGTTATAATTTATGCTCAATATTAAATAAAATTTATATATTATTTAATGAAGTAGTTTACCTTCTGATTTCCGTAACTGTAACGCCTATTTTCGTGAGGAAGGGTCAATCAGAACATCCCATATACTGTTTGAATCCAAGCGGGTTTTTTATTCGCATTCTTTGCCTTCGAAAGAATGTCCCTATAATATTTCCGCATCTTTTAGTTCTGGTGATTTGTGAAAACACCATATCTTCCGGATCAACACTTTTCGCAGCCTGCATATTGAAATTAATTTGAATTATATACATTATATTAACTTTCAAATGAATTATAAATTTATACTTACCATCAAGTCGGCCCATACAGCGTTCAGAACATGGTCTGGGATGTTGTCCCAATGAGCCCTACATCCTGACATTTGACTCTTGAATGCCTTCTTAGAGACTTAAAAAAATATAGTCCGAAGGCTCCATCTCGAAACCCCTATATAAATTTTGATGTAGCTATTTATATTTTTTTAAATAATATACATGCAATAAATTTGATACTTACCCTACACTCCTCGGAACAACCTCCGCTAAAGTAATTGGAATTTAATTTTTTCATATAAGGATTTTTTGAATTTGTAGTTAATTCTTTGGGCTTGTACAAGTCACCTTCCCATTGTTCTAGGGCAACTACTTCAATAATAGAGGCATTTGAGAAAGCCCTTTCGCTATTTGTTGTCATGGCCGATTCGAATTGAACAAAACCTGTGTAGGTTAAAATTTCTTGGTAGAAATTAAAATTCTTTGCATATAGGTAGGGATCTGTAAAAAAAATTAAATAGACAGTCATAATCTCTTCAACGGATAAATGTATATATATTTTTCTACAGAATATTTTTCTACAGAATATATCCATATAGTAGATATCGAAATCAATGGGTATACCGCTAATTCATAAACATCAGTTCTAAGCTGTTCTTCAATTGGTGTAGTCTTTAAGACATATTCTCTTAAGTTTTTTTGCATCCTTTTAAAATACTAACTTATAAGTCGTTATAGGACGAGATGGTGCAGTTTTACTGCTTTCTTTCTTTTCTTTTCCTTTATTCATTCTTTCCCTATAGAAATATCGAGTTAAGAAATCTGGTGAAGAATTATCAGATCCTTTAATAAACTCAATATCAAAATCAAATGCTGATAAGACTACTTGCCATCTGGCAAATATTTGTTTTGATGCGATGTTTTTGACATCTTTTTGCAAAATTCCTTTTGTAGACTTACAATCTACCCTTAGTAAAAACTTTTGAATTAATAAATCACTTTAAAAATTTTGTATGCATAATACAATAGCTAATACTTCCTTTTTAACAGTAGAGTAATTAACTCTAGGTCCTTGCCATATTCCAGATGTAAATCTAACTAAACACTCTTTATTATCAATTCTTTGTTTAAGAATACCACTTTACCTTTATCTGATGCATCAGTTTCGACTATTTTAAGTTCATCAAGGTCGGGGATTGCAAGACAAGGAATTTCCTTTATCTCTGCTTTTATTTTATCACTACCCTGGTATGTTCTTTTGTTAAAACAGGTGGATTTTTTCTTAATCTTTAAAAAAATGTTTTAGCTTCATAAGCTAAGTCTTTATAGAATTCAAAAACATAGTTCAAGCTTCCTAAAAAAATTATGATTGATTTTTATCATTAATTTCATTTGGAAATTTTTCTCTAAATATAACTCCTTTATCAATAGGAAATATCGTTCCATCTTTTATAATATTTCCAAGAAATCTAATTTCTGTTTGAAAAAGTTTTATCTTTTTAGCTGATACAGCTAATCCAGCCTTTTTGGTAATATTTATTAAATATTCAAATGCTTAAAATGTTGTTCAATTGATTCTGAGAATATAAGAACACGTTAATGTATACTATCGTAACTATTGTATAAACATTATAGATATCATTCATTATTTTTTGAAATTCTTTAGAGACGTATTTTAAGCCAAATGACATTACATGTCATTCACAATGACCAAACAGAACAGTAAATGCAGCTTTGTATCTATCTTCTTTTTTGATCTAAATTTTCCAAAATCTAGATTTCATATCAAACTTAGACATTATTTTGGCTGAATAAAGCATTGCTATTAAATCTTTTTATTACGAATTGGATACCTAAACCATCTTAAAGCCTTTTTAAAGGTTTATAGCCTATAACTAATCTTGGAACATTGCGTTCCAGTTCCGCTGCATTTTCAACATAAAACATCGAACAACTCTATGGACTTTTAGATGATCTAATAAGACCTTTCTGTAATAATTCTTCTATTTCATTTCTATAAATTTCTAAATGTCTTTGAGATATAGCCATTGGTCAAGATTTAGTCGGAATTTGACTTTCTTTAAAACTAGCTTCGTAAGGTAAACAGATTCATGTTTTTTCCTTTGTGAAAAGACATCAAGAGTATCTACACAAATAGTTTTTTCAATATGATTTCGTAGGTCCTTAACCTTTTGTTGTAAATATGGTTGTAATAAATTTTCTTTTATTCTTTTATAATTTATTCCACGAGATAAAGAATTTAAAAAGTTTTCTTTTCTTTTAATACTTTTTTGTATAATACCAATTTTATGATGTTATGGTTGTGACCCAAATTTGAATGTTAATTCTTGATTTTTGATAGTACTAGCAATTCCTTCTTTCGATATATTTGTTATAGGATATAACAAATGTAAGAAAGGATTTCCCAGTATAATATTATGAGATAAAATTTTAACCATTATAAATGGCATTTCTAAACAAATTCCTTTATTACAGATAGCTGTATTTTGTAGCTTATAATTAACTAACAACTTTCTTCCATCTACACCATTTAATATTTCTATATTTTTAGAAAAATATTTTGAAGGTACTTACCCTTCATTGATGTAGTTTAAATCTGCACCTAAATCTATCATTACTAATGTAGTAAAGTATTCTTTGTGAACTGCAGTAGTGATCATAGATTGCCTTTTTTGAGTAATTAACTTGTCTACTACATTAGTGAATGTTAAAGAATTTGATTCTTCTTCTCCCTTTCTGATTATTATCATCTTGAGGTTTTATCTCTATTAGAGACAATTCTTTCTTTTAATTCTTTTATTTCTTGTTTAAGTATTTTAAGTTCATGTTGTAATTCTACAATTGAGGTTTCAATATCTACTAGATTGATATTACTTGAGGTTTTTACTTTTCTTAAAATGGCTTTTAAACTATAAGTTTCTAGTTCTTTTAGCTTTAACTTCTTTTTATTTTTCTGTGTTTTTAAATATATTTTAACATATTTTTATTTTCTTCCGGATCTGAAATTTTATTTATAATATCCAGAATGAAATTTTCTTCTTTTGTCAGCATAAACTATCCATCGGCTTTACATAAACAATCCATCGGCTTTACCTAAAGCTTTGTAATTTACACTTATTTGCATAATAGCCTAGTGTTTTATATTTCCAACATATTGGAACTTTTGTTTGAGCATATTTTCTTTACTCTTTTCTTTTATAAGGCTTATATATTTTCCTTTTAGGAGTTTTGCTACTTTTTGCATTTTGCTTTTCGAAAATTTTTATTCTTAATAGAATTTTTTCTTAGACGATTTTCTAAATTTTTTATTTTAATTAATTGATTTTATTGGTAATAAACCAAATTGATCACAAAAATCTCCTAGAATTCTTTTTTCATAAGTTTTCTCCTTTTGGATTTGCTTATGTAATTTTATTTCATTGCATAAATGAATTCCTTCTGCAACTGCTTCCACTGCTAATTCACCATAAGTATATTGGCTATATGGTATAATTCCATTACTTTTCTGCTTAAAACGATTTTTAACCCTTTATGCAAAGAAGTGTGGTTATCCTGATAAGAATGTTTCTTTCTAAAATTCATGATTACTATCACTCATGGTAAATAATTTAAAAAACATTCATCTTTATACCATCTAAATAGAGATAAAATTTTGACATTTTAAATTCACTAACTGTTCTTGAGTTATATCGGTTTGAAGAGCTATAGCTCTAATGAAATGTTTGGCCATTGTATATATCAGCGTGTTTACACAGTTAGTTTTGGCCATTCCATCTTCTAATTTGGTTGCAGTAAATATATGCGCTTTTGCTTCATTAGAAAGATGAAACTCCCACCAACCTTTTAGTTGACCAGTAAATCCTTATACAATAGCTTTAGCTATTCTGTCATCTTAATTACTTTTAATTAGACATGGCTTAGCATACATTTTCATATAATTTAGACTAGTTTGTACTTGGTACTCGGAATAACCGTCTATATTCCATTCTACAATGCAAGTACCATCAAAAGATATAGCTTCATAATTGTTTTGTTCCCCAAATAAGAGGTCGACTGACGTTGGTCTCGTATAATAAGGTTTACTATACTTCCGTAATTTATTTTATTAACTTTAAAATTATTTTCTGGTTTATTTTGTTTTATGTTTAAGAACATTTTTTGTAAATTATTTATTTCTTCATCAGAATTATTATCAAATTCTTATTCTAAAATATCTCAAGATATCTTATCTTCTATTATGGGTGTCTCACGACCCGTCTTCAACTAACCAGAAAGGCGTATCATGCATTAAGAAAGAAAGGGATAGAAAGAGAAAGAAAGAGAAAAAAGAAGAAAACAAAAACAGAATTTCAACAGCGGAACGAACAAATTATATTAATAACAAAAGTATTACATAGATATACAACAACTATCCGAGTTATACAAATTATACATCACATACTAGATAGTTATAAACATCTGTCTAGTTATTACAACACAGTACAAAACAACTCAAACAAACGGCTCAGAGATACCAACACAGCGGAATACTATATTACTATAACGCAGAAGCCTCCTGCTCCATTTGCTCCTCCATAATTCGTCAAAGCTAACATGAATCCCTTGGCTACTCGTAAAAATTTGAGTACCCAAGAGTTTAAGAAAAATAGAATAAACTCCGGGTCAAACAGGGGTCTGGTGTGAGTAAACGGGTTAAAATTTCTTAACTTTAGAAAACCTTTGAAAAGAAAAAGGTATCACGTATGACTTCCCATACATAAACATGGAAAAGTTTTTACCTTACGCTAAACAAAACATTTGATAGGAAATCCAGTGATATTATAATAGTGTCTAGGGTTTTCAAGTAAATAAGAAATAGCCGAAATTGTTACATTCATTAAATTCCAACTACTAGCCACAAAAGTGGGTAATACAATCCAAACCGTAGGGTCTCGTAGGAAGAATGGGTTTCCATCAATGGCAGGGCAACCGGGCTACCGCCCGTCACAGTACGTGGCCTAGATCACCGTACCGAGGAGCTACCCTAACTCCCCTGCAACACAAGGTCGGGACCATTCCTTACTGAACAATCCCGAACAAGACGACCCCGGCAGTTGTCGCGAATCAACCGCCCACACAGCCGAATAAAAAGGGACTTCTAGACAGGGGTAAATCTCGCCCTCCAGTGGGAGCTACCCACGAAGCCTTGCTGCCCCTCCCCTGTTTTAGCCATTCCCGGTTGATGAGGCTTGAGGCTGCGACTACCTTTATAGAACACATCTATCTTAGAATGCTCATCGTCCACCTGACGATGTTATGAAAGCATTCGATCCATACAAGTTCGTTCCGGGTCTGAACGAAACTGAAGGCACTATCTCGTTGCACTCATTTTGAAATCACCCTCAAAATCAACGACCCTAGCCCTTGCACTCTAAATCACCATCTCGAATCTATAAGCACTATTCCGTCAAACTCATCACGGAATCACCCACAGAGTTATACTGACGTATAGTTCTTACACCTCGAGTCTTCACTTGCTCCACTTGGATACACGTCCTAACGTTTAATTGGAATCGATGTGGTTTTCGGATTCCAAATATGGATACCCGATACCGGTCTCATCGAAACCAAACGCCATTTTAATGTCCAAGTTGTACTTAATGGTTTAAACTTATATCCAGGATGATATAAACAGATAGATGAATCATATTATCACAATAGATAATTCATATCAAACACTCATCTCACAAAGTAGCATATCACATATCATAGATATCCAAATCATCCAGTATCAACCAATCATTCAATATTAATCACCTAATAAAAATCAATCATCCAATATTGATTATCCAATATCAATCAATCAATCAATATCAATCAATCATCCAAAGCAGAATTGATTAACTCTTAATCATTTGGATTAACCTTAATCCTTCCTTATTTATTTATTCCAAATAAATAAATAAGTCATCTCTAATGATCTTCCTTAATTAATCTTCCAGATTAATTATCTTTTAGTTACATTCAAGTAATTTTCCTTAACCATATACAGTAATTAATCTTTAATTACTATCATAAATTACAATAATTAATGATCCTTCATTTACTTCCATTAATTAACTATAATTAATTACATTAAACCTTAATTAATTACAATTAATTAACCACTCTTACATTAATCACTTTTATTAATCAACCTTGATTAATTCATTAATTAACTAGTGATCCTTATCAATTAATAATTACTTTATTTAATTAAACAATTAATTTGTAATTAATCATCTTATTAATCATAAACAGCAATTAACAATTTGTAATTACTTATCTTAATTAATTAACTTCTTAATTAATTATATTTACTCTGATTAATTAGTCTAATTAATTAGTCTTTAATTGCTTCATTAAGTAATTATTAATCGATTAAATTAATAAATAATCCTTAATTAATTACCTTATTAATTAATCACATCTTTAATTAATTACCCTTAGTAATTAATCTTAAATTAATCACATTTATTAATTAATCACATTAATTAATTAACTATAATAATTGAGTAATTAACTCTTAATTACTTAACAAGTAATTATCTCTAATTACTTTATTAATAAATATTAATTACTCTCTTAATTAATTACTTAACAAGTAATTACTTCCATTGTAACAACCCGCATATTTATCGATTTTATATTTAAATATTTTATTTAAATATTTTATCGTTAGTCGGATTTTAGTCCGAAAAGCTACTTTTCGCATACGGTCGAATTAGGACTCGGGACCACTCCCATTGAGTTTAAAATGCCGTTTGCGACCTTTTTGAGTATAAGCTTCGATATGTTTGGAGAAAGTTGATTTTTGCTACTTTTCACTTTGGGTTTGGTTTTGGGCTCAGCCCTATGTTAACTTATGCTCAAATCTGAGCCACTCTTCCCCACTCACCCTCATTCTCTTCTCTTTTCAGTTTTTATAACATTAATGGTGGGAGAGATTGGAAATTAAAAACTCCAAAACCCTAGTTTCTCTTGCAAATCAAATTCCTAGCTCCAAACTCAAGAAGAACCCATTGGTAAGCTTCTCTTCTTCTTCTCCAACTTATTCTCTTACCAATTTCAGAAATTCCTAAACCTAATTTTGGGAATGTTCTTGTTTTTGAGCTTAGATTCAAGCTCAATTGGGTTGTGTTGAAGAGAGGTTGATTCTCCATTTGCTTTCAAGCTTCTTCTTGTTTGATTTTGTGAAAAGGTGAGATTTTTATCTCACATCTATGACTATAAGTATCTTTGGTTGTTAGGTATGAATTCCTAACAATTATTCATGTGCAATTGCATTTGATTTGGATTAGATTTGTAAATATTCCAATTTTTGGTGTTTGAAGCCAAATCTTTAAGAATCATAACTTTGATGTTTGATCATGCTTTAAGAGTTGTTTCGGAGAGCCTATTAGGCAGGGTTGTCACTTGGCATTAATCCCTTGTCTTCGTCGCTTGTCCGATCGCTTCCGTTTGGATTTTCGCCCATTTTTGGGCAAGGCTGATTTTTGCCTACAGGGGGATTTCAGACGTCTGAACCCAATTTCAGACGTCTGGTTTCAAATTCAGAAGTCTGGTTTGGAAATTCAGACGTCTGGACTTGGTCCCTGGAAAACGCGAAAAGGCAGAGAAGAATTTCAGACGTCTGGAAATCCATCCAGACGTCTGGTTAGTGGTTCAGACGTCTGGAAGGTAATTTCAGACGTCTGAAATGTGCAGTTTTGCCTATTTTCGCTGTTTTTGAGTATATGTCCAACTTTAATCGATTCGTGTTGATTCCCTTTTTGTTGTTATCATTTATTATGGACTTTGATGACATTTTCATCGTGATTTTTAGGAATATCCATTTTGATGGATTCGGTATCGATTTATTTGGATTTTATTCACGTCTTCGAATGTGAATTTCGGTGATTGATTGTTCTACAATCATTTTTGTGATTTGTCACTTTAAAAATATAAAGGTTTCAATACTAGTAATAAATATCAAAACTCTTTCAACAAAATGATTTCAACTCTATTTTCAATAACAAAGCTCGTTTCTTAAACCGTTTTCCAATCTATTAGTATATACAAACCTTTATCTCACTCGTATGAGAAATCTAATTAAACGGCTTAGTAAAACAAGTGGTATGAAACGCTTGCGTTTACTTGTTCGGTTAATTCTTGGACTTGTTCGATTGAATCTCTTGTGACAATTTTCTAGTGGAAACTTACAATTTGTTCGTAAATATTTAAGTTAAGCTAGTGGTTATGGGACATGATGCTAAACTCATATATTTACTAGCTTAGTGTAATTGACACTTCTTGATGATCATGACGATCATCTTTGTAATTTAGACTAGCAATATGCGATGTCTCTTTGTCTGCGAGGGAGACTAAACCCCGTTTTGTGGAGTTTCGACTCAATTTGGTGGGGTAGCAACACATGGTCTTCGGGCCGTTTGTGGAGCTTCGGCTCAATTTGTGATGGTTAGCAACCATGGAATTAGCATTCCGTTTGTGAGACACGTGTTGGTGGGCTTTATGCTCCCGTTTGTGATAGGCCTCCCCCCTTTGTGATTTCTGGATTTCTTGAGATGATTTCTAGAATTTGTGTTTCACCAATTTTCGTGATTTCCATTGATAAGTTTTATCAATATTTGTGCATTCGTGAATTTGTGTGTCATTGACTTTTGTGATTGACATTGATATTATTGTCAATATTTGTGCACTAGTGAATTTGTGTGTCATTGACTTTTGTGATTGACGTTGATATTATCGTCAATATTTGTGGTTTGGTGAACGAAATAAGGAGTATGACATTTCTTTGATTCTTGTGTAGATTTGGTGATATTGATTAATCTCTTGTTGATTTTCAATTACTTATATATATATATATATATATATATATATATATCACAGCTTGGCATAGTGATTATTATGTGTTTAGTCATATCTCTTATTCTATATCATTTCACCTGATATTTATAGCTAGACTGATCCGTTTATTATTTTCTTATTAAATAATACTCGGGTCAGACCGAGATGTTACAGGTGCTTCTGCTTGACTTCTCTCATGGGATTGATTCCTTTGACTTTTGGTTAACTACTTAGATTAGTAGTTTTTGTTGTATACATTTGAGATATAGACTCCATAATGTATACTTATTCCTTTGTGTAGTTCATGTAACTATTCTTTTGTGATATTGTGGATCTTTTTAGACCACTACTCTGATATACACTTTCATGTGTAATATTCATATCTATTTCCGCCTTTGTGATATGAATTGTCTGTGACTGATTTGTGTTATGTTTATTTCTATATTTGTTTCCAAAGACCTTTATAGCCACTGTGTAGTAGCTTTGATTTTGTGTCGGTATGTCGGATTTCCTCTTGAGATGAAAAGTTATATTTTTATCTGGTATATCGGTACTCGCACAAAGCAATTATACAGAGGGTCGCTCCTCAACAGCCTTATTCCCCGTGCTTGTTGACAGCATTCACAGTAATGTTCTTGTCTAGCGTGGGTATAGAGGTGGGGCGTCACAGCTTGGTATCAGAGCCAAACTTCGGAACAATATGGAATATTATAACAAGGATCATCGTCCTAAGTCCATCTTAGGAGTCGTGCTTTAGGATTTTATTCGGGTCTACGTACCGTCTTATCCTATTTTCTTTTATGATTCCTTGTTTTGTCTATCAAGATTGCTTGATATTCAATTTGGTGAATAACATTCTTCTTCCTCTTCTTTCTTTCTAAAGGAAGAGAAATGTCTAGACCTTGCTGCCCCAGAGCCGTGCCATCTAGCACTCCACCCCAGGTTGGAGTTTTTATGACTGCTCAACAGCTTCTTGATTTGGTAACTAATGCTCAAGCAGCTGGAGCTAACCCGGAACCTACTCACCCAAAGTCGGGATTTGCACGCTTGTGCAGCGATTACACCAATTTGGGTGGGGAGCCATTCAAAGGTTCCGAAACTGTTATTGAAGTCCAAGCTTGGCTTAGAACATGCGATCGCATCTTTTCGCGCATGAATCTTATTGACCTTCACCGGGTTCAGGTGGCCTCTAGTATGCTCCGAGAAAGAGCATTAGACTGGTACGAGCTTCTTATTTCTGAGATTAATGAAGAGGATCTCACCTGGGAGCAATTCTGGGAACGCTTCGAATTAAAATTCATGCCAGAAGCTGAGAAAGTGACATTGGCTCGATGATTTATAGACCTTGTTCAAGGTGATTCCTCCATGACTGATTACGTCGCCTCCTTCGAGTCGCTTTCCAAATATGGGGTTGAATACATCAACACCCCTCTGAAGAAGAATCAGAGATTTGTTTATGGCTTAAACAAAAGTCTCAAGAAGCCATTACTTCTAAAGTTAGAAGTTTCTTTCGACCAACTCGTTGATATCGCTCTTCGTCTTGAAGAGGCGGATAGAGAGAATGATGTTGAAGTGGTGGGTTCCAAACCAAACTTCAACAATAACAAGAAGAGGCCAAACAAATTTAAAGGTCCTTATCCCAATAAAAAGGGGAAACAAGCAACCTCCGTGGCAAAGACTCCTTCCTTTGGCCGTGGGGAATGCTATAATTGTGGTTCGAAGGACCATTATGCGAACAAGTGCCCAAAGTCTCTCTCTTGTCGCTACTGCAAAGTTCCCGGACATGTTATATCTTCATGCCCCAAGCTTCAGGGCAGGAAGGAGGGAAAGTTAAATGTTGCTCAAGCCCCTGGCAACACATCTCGTGGTCAAGGTATGCCTCATTCTATCCTTGATGGAATTATTTTACTTCGTGATCATCCTATTCGAGTTCTTTTTGATACGGGTGAGTCCCATTCTTTTATATCAAAAGAACTTGTTGATGCTTTTTCTTTGGATGTTTTGTGTTTGATGACTTCTTTGAGAATTGCGAATCCGGTTGGTGGATCCGCAACAAACAGTTTATTGTGTAAAGATGTCGAAATTATTTTGTGTGATTTTCCTTTCCTAGCCGATTTGCATGTCATGCGTTATTTAGGCTTTGGAATGATTTTGGGAATGGATTGGCTTAACCGTTATGAAGCTCATATCCTATGTCCTGAGCGGACTATTCATCTTCGACATCCTCAATCTGTTAAGCAGATTTCTATTAATCTTAAAGATTCAGATTCCAGCTTGGTTGCATCTTTATATTCTTTAAATCCTCGTGATGACGATGATGATGATGAGGGTGATATTATTTCTCTTATTCACGTCGTTCGTGAATTTTTCGACATATTCGAGCCCATTTTAGGATTACCACCTAAGCAAGCAATTGAGTTCAGAATTAATCTTATTCCTGGAGCTCAACCTATCACTCGTCCTCCGCATCGTATGTCCAATAAAGAAAACGAGGAGATGCGTAAACAATTATCCGAATTGGAGACGAAGCAATTTATTCGCTCTAGTTCCTCGCCTTGGGGAGCTTCAGCTATTTTTGTGAAGAAATCCGATGGAACACTTAGGCTTTGCGTTGACTACATCAAGCTTAATGATCTTACTATCAAAAATAAATATCCTTTACCTCGGATTGATGATCTATTCGATCAACTTAGTGGTGCCAAAGTCTTTTCACAATTAGACTTAGCTACTGGATTTCATCAGCTTCATATTGCAGAGGATAGTATTCCTTTGACCTCGTTCCATACTCGATATGGATCTTATGAATGGCTTGTCATGCCATTTGGTTTGACGAATGCCCCGGCCTATTTCGTTGACCTTATGAATAGAGTTTTCAAAGACTTTCTCAACCGGTTTGTTCTCATCTTTATCGATGATGTTCTTGTGTATTCAAAAACCGAGGAGGAGCATGAAAAACATCTTCGGATTGTGTTGGAAACTCTTAGGAGTAATCAATTAAAGGCAAAATTTTCTAAATGCCACTTTTGGCAATCTCGTGTGAAATTTCTCGGTCGTATTATTTCCGAATCCGGAATTTCCGTGGATCCTTCAAAGAATGAAGCGATTCAAGATTGGAAGAGACCGGAGAGTGTGACAGAGATTCGTAGTTTTCTTGGATTGACGGGCTATTACCGTCGCTTTATCAAAGACTTTTCCAAGATCGCCGTGCCTCTCACTGGCTTGACGAAGAAAGGAGTTAAATACATTTGGTCGGACAAATGTGAAGCTTCTTTTCAGAAATTGAAAGAACTTCTTTCTGATGCTCCTATTCTCGTTATTCCCGAGGGGAATCAAGATTTCGTTGTCTATACCGATGCTAGTCGCGTTGGTTTGGGTGCCGTTCTCATGCAAAGAGAACGTGTTATTGCTTATGCTTCTAGGCAATTGAAACCTGCTGAGACTAGATATGCCACTCATGATTTATAGCTCGCGACTATTGTTTTCGCCCTTCGTATTTGGCGTCATTATCTTTTAGGAGAGAAATTTGTTCTTTATATCGATCATAAGTCCTTGAAGTATTTATTCTCCCAAAAGGAACTTAATTTGCGTCAACAGCGTTGGCTCGAGTTCCTTGCTCCTTATGATCTTGATATTCTTTATACCCCCGGTAAGGGTAATCTTGTCGCCGATGCTCTTAGCCGTAAACAACAAGCTGTTGTTTCTATGATGATATCCGAATGGAACGATCTCGAGATCTTAACCACTTGTGAGATTCGAGAGCGTGTTCCCGATTTATGTTCATCTCTTGTTTTATGTAGCCTTGAGGCTCATCCTTCTCTTTTAGACCGCATTCTTGAAGCTCAAAGGCTAGATCCCGAATTGGCCCTTCTTAGCCAAAATATTAAGGATAAGATTGATATGGAAGGATTGAAAGACTTTGATATCGATTCTCGTAGCGGCGTTTGGAGATTTGGTAGACTCATCGTGCCAAATATTAGTGATCTTCATAAAGATATTTTAGAAGATTCACATCGTTCTAAATTCACCATTCATCCGGGTAGTAGTAAAATGTACGCGGATATGAAGCGACTTTATTATTGGGAGGGAATGAAACTTGACATCGCTAACTTCGTTAAGCGTTGCATGACTTGCCAACTCGTTAAAGCCGAACATCAAAGGCCCGGTGGGTTATTGCAACCTT
This sequence comes from Allium cepa, assembly GCA_030765085.1. NCBI lineage: Eukaryota > Viridiplantae > Streptophyta > Magnoliopsida > Asparagales > Amaryllidaceae > Allium > Allium cepa. The sequence continues at coordinate 819,819,862 of CM060931.1, forward strand.
TAGAAATTCCTATTTGGAAGTGGGATCAAATTTCCATGGATTTTATTGACGGCCTTCCCCGTTCTCGTTCGGGTCATGATAGCTTATGGGTGATCGTTGATAGACTTACTAAATCCGCCCATTTTATTACCGTTCGATCTAATCGAACCGTTCTTCTTTTGGCCAAAATCTTTATCAAAGAAATTGTTAAATTGCATGGAGTTCCTACTTCTATTGTTAGCGATCGTGATCCATTGTTTACTAGTGGATTTTGGAAGTGTCTTCAAAAAGCTTTAGGAACGAAGCTTAATTTTAGCACCGCTTATCACCCCCAGTCCGATGGACAAACCGAGCGTGTGAATCAAACTCTTGAAGATCTTCTTCGTGCTTGTGTTCTTGATTTTGGTGGAAGTTGGGAAGATCATATTTCACTTGTTGAATTTTCCTATAATAATAGCTTCCAATCTAGTATTGGTATGGCACCTTTTGAGGCACACTATGGAAGGCCATGCCGATCTCCTTCTTGTTGGCTTGAGGCCGGTGAGAAGCTGGTTTTAGGTCCAGATTTTATTCGTGATTCCATAGAAAAGATTGATCTTATTCGTCATAGGATGAAAGAAGCCCAGAGTAGACAAAAATCCTATGCCGATAACCGGAGAAGGAAGTTAGAATTTTCTGAGGGAGATCTTGTGTTCATTCGTGTTTCACCTATGAAAGGTGTTGTACGTTTCAGTCGATCGGGAAAATTGGCGCCTCGATATATTGGGCCATTTCCTATCATTGAACGTATTGGTTCCATGGCTTATCGCCTTTTATTACCGGCTCAATTTTCTGCTATCCATGACGTGTTTCACGTTTCTCAACTTTGAAAATGTCTTCGAGATTCCGATTCTGTTCTTGAGCCCGGTGTTGTGGAAGAGATTGAAGTTTCGCCTAATTTAACTTATGAGCAACATCCTTTTCGTTTCATTGCTTCGGAAGTCAAACGACTTCGAAATAAAGATGTTCCGCTTGTTAAAGTTCAATGGTCTTCAAATCCTAAGGATTGTTCTTGGGAATCTAGAGAGTACATCGAGCGAACACATCCGGACTTACTTTCTCGTGCTCTTTGAGGTGAACTTCTTATTTCAAGTTTCTTTTGTGATTGAATATGCTTTTATGGTTGTTACTTTATGTTCTCTTCTTAAATATTGCGAGGACGCAATTTCTTTAAGGAGGGGAGTCTGTAACAACCCGCATATTTATCGATTTTATATTTAAATATTTTATCGTTAGTCGGATTTTAGTCCGAAAAGCTACTTTTTGCATACGGTCGAATTAGGACTCAGGACCACTCCCATTGAGTTTAAAATGCCGCTTGCGACCTTTTTGAGTATAAGCTTCGATATGTTTGGAGAAAGTTGATTTTTGCTACTTTTCACTTTGGGTTTGGTTTTAGGCTCAGCCCTATGTTAACTTATGCTCAAATCTGAGCCACTCTTCCCCACTCACCCTCATTCTCTTCTCTTTTCAGTTTTTATAACATTAATGGTGGGAGAGACTGGAAATTAAAAACTCCAAAACCCTAGTTTCTCTTGCAAATCAAATTCCTAGCTCCAAACTCAAGAAGAACCCATTGATAAGCTTCTCTTCTTCTTCTCCAACTTATTCTCTTACCAATTTCAGAAATTCCTAAACCTAATTTTGGAAATGTTCTTGTTTTTGAGCTTAGGTTCAAGCTCAATTGTGTTGTGTTGAAGAGAGGTTGATTCTCCATTTGCTTTCAAGCTTCTTCTTGTTTGATTTTGTGAAAAGGTGAGATTTTTATCTCACGTCTATGACTATAAGTATCTTTGGTTGTTAGGTATGAATTCCTAACAATTATTCATGTGCAATTGCATTTGATTTGGATTAGATTTGTAAATATACCAATTTTTGGTGTTTGAAGCTAAATCTTTAAGAATCATAACTTTGATGTTTGATCATGCTTTAAGAGGTGTTTCAGAGAGCCTATTAGGCAGGGTTGTCGCTTGGCATTAATCCCTTGTCTTCGTCGCTTGTCCGATCGCTTCCGTTTGGATTTTCGCCCATTTTTGGGTAAGGCTGATTTTTGCCTACAGGGGGATTTCAGACGTCTGAACCCAATTTCAGACGTCTGGTTTCAAATTCAGACATCTGGTTTGGAAATTCAGACGTCTGGAATTGGTCCATGAAAAACGCGAAAAGGCAGAGAAGAATTTCAGACGTCTGGAAATCCATCCAGACGTCTGGTTAGTGGTTCAGACGTCTGGAAGGTAATTTCAGACGTCTGAAATGTGCAGTTTTGCCTATTTTCGCTGTTTTTGAGTATATGTCCAACTTTAATCGAGTCGTGTTGATTCCCTTTTTGTTGTTATCATTTATTATGAACTTTGATGACATTTTCATCGTGATTTTTAGGAATATCCATTTTGATGGATTCGGTATCGATTTCTTTGGATTTTATTCACGTCTTCGAATGTGAATTTCGGTGATTGATTGTTCTACAATCATTTTTGTGATTTGTCACTTTAAAAATATAAAGGTTTCAATACTAGTAGTAAATATCAAAACTCTTTCAACAAAATGATTTCAACTCTATTTTCAATAACAAAGCTCGTTTCTTAAACCGTTTTCCAATCTATTAGTCTATACAAACCTTTACCTCACTCGTATGAGAAATCTAATTAAACGGCTTAGTAAAACAAGTGGTATGAAACGCTTGCGTTTACCTGTTCGGTTAATTCTTGGACTTGTTCGATTGAATCTCTTGTGACAATTTTCTAGTGGAATCTTACAATTTGTTCGTAAATATTTAAGTTAAGCTAGTGGTTATGGGACATGATGCTAAACTCATATATTTACTAGCTTATTGTAATTGACACTTCTTGATGATCATGACGATCATCTTTGTGTTTTAGACTAGCAATGTGCGATGTCTCTTTGTCTGCGAGGGAGACTAAACACCGTTTTGTGGAGTTTCGACTCAATTTGGTGGGGTAGCAACACATGGTCTTCGGGCCGTTTGTGGAGCTTCGGCTCAATTTGTGATGGTTAGCAACCATGGAATTAGCATTCCGTTTGTGATACACGTGTTGGTGGGCTTTATGCTCCCGTTTGTGATAGGCCTCCCCCCTTTGTGATTTCTGGATTTCTTGAGATGATTTCTAGAATTTGTGTTTCACCAATTTTCGTGATTTCCATTGATAAGTTTTATCAATATTTGTGCATTGGTGAATTTGTGTGTCATTGACTTCTGTGATTGACATTGATATTATTGTCAATATTTGTGCATTGGTGAATTTGTGTGTCATTGACTTTTGTGATTGACGTTGATATTATCGTCAATATTTGTGGCTTGGTGAACGAAATAAGGATTAAGACATTTCTTTGATTCTTGTGTAGATTTGGTGATATTGATTAATCTCTTGTTGATTTTCAATTACTTATATATATATATATCACAGCTTGGCATAGTGATTATTATGTGTTTAGTCATATCTCTTATTCTATATCGTTTCATCGGATATTTATAGCTAGACTGATCCGTTTATTATTTTCTTATTAAATAATACTCGGGTCAGACCGAGATGTTACAGGTGCTTCTGCTTGACTTCTCTCTTGGGATTGATTCCTCTGACTTTTGGTTAACTACTTAGATTAGTAGTTTTTGTTGTATACATTTGAGATATAGACTCCATAATGTATACTTATTCTTTTGTGTAGTTCATGTAACTATTCTTTTGTGATATTGTGGATCTTTTTAAACCACTACTCTGATATACACTTTCATGTGTAATATTCGTATCTATTTCTGCCTTTGTGATATGAATTGTCTGTGACTGATTTGTGTTATGTTTATTTATATATTTGTTTCCGAAGACCTTTATAGCCAATGTGTAGTAGCTTTGAGTTTGTGTCGGTATGTCGGATTTCCTCTTGAGATGAAAAGTTATATTTTTATCTGGTATATCGGTACTCGCACAAAGCAATTATACAGAGGGTCGCTCCTCAACAGCCTTATTCTCCGTGCTAGTTGACAGCATTCACAGTAATGTTCTTGTCTAGCGTGGGTATAGAGGTAGGGCGTCACATCCATCATTAACCAATCCTTAATTCTTTAATTAATTAATTAATTACTTCATAATTAATTAACTTCAACAATTATATTAACCAATTCTTTAATTGATAATATTAAGTGATTCCATTAATCACTTCAATTAATTACTTCCAATGAGTAACTTCCATTAATTGCTTTCATAAGTAATTAACCTTCTTAATTACATTCAAAAATTAACCATTGATTACTTCATTAAGTAGTCACACTTTATTAATCCGTAATTAAGTGATTATTTAAAATTAAATAAACAATTAACTAATTATTTAAAATAAAATAATAATTAATTAACTGACTTCTTATATTTTTAAAATCCTTAATTAATTAAGAAAAGCATTATTCTTAATTAAGCTTTACTTATTAATAAAACATATTTATTTAATATCCTTAAGTTCATATCCATAATAATTTAACCTTATTTATCTTCTTAAATAAGTTATTTGAAATTATTCAAATTTGATAACTTCAAACAAAATATTTGAAATTCAAAATTTAACAATAACCTTATTTTGAAAATAAAACATTTGGAAATGAATTTGAAAATTTTAAAACATTTTAAACATCTAATTTAAACTTATTTATTTTCAAAATAAATATGGAAACTTAGTTATTAAACATCACCTAACAATTTACTTGAAAACTTTGATTAATATTTAAATTCAAACATACTTCTTTAAATTTAAAATCCAAAATGTAATTAAATTAAATTACTTCAAAAAGAAATCATTTTAAATAAATTTAAATTTTAAAACAAATTCAATTTATACTTTTAAAGTTTAATTAACATTCACTTTATCAAACAACAAGTTTAACCTTGTATTTCGGTTCTTTTATAACTTGTTTATAATACAATGCTTACCTCATTCCTCAATCTCGAGTCTATTTGCATTTACTTCAATTACAAGTTATTTGCACCTTATTATTATTCAGTACAAAACATTTTACAAGTTAGAATTTGCAACTTAATATTATACATAACTACTAAACAGCAAACTAAAAACCTGAGGTAAACACAGCAGTATCACGCGACTACCTGAGACAACCCAACACCTCCCCTTTTCGGGTCGCACACGAGCATAACTTGATAATTCCTTTGGGTCATAACCCTTCTTCCCCAACTCGAAATACCTAGTGCACAAGAATGTGCACGGTGCACCTACCCACGAGCTTCCGTCCACCTTTGAGCGTCGCGATCGACAACGTCGATCACACTAATGCTCCCAAACCCCAAACCAAACCCAGATTTGAGATTACTTCAACGAATCGAAATATGACCCCCAAGCTCAAAAACTGCAGCACCAACTCGTCCCAAAACCCCTCCACGGCCATCGCCACGACACCGTACAACCTTTGCCGTCCTCACTATCGATTCGCCATGCTTCGCCGAACCATTCTCGCCCCTTGCGACACAATCGGGTCCTCTATACACGATGCAAAAATTTCTACAGCCATGCCGAAAACACAACCCACTAAAACCCTAGTTTGATCAATTACGATCAAATTACTCATTGGAAAAATTCAAAAGTATTTTCCCTTAATCTATAACATACATGCAAGCTTCAGTCCAAGTATCAACTCAAATTATTAAGTATATCATCTGCAGTTCCTAAAAATCCCCAAAATATTCAAACCCAAAATCCACACTAATTACACAATTAAAAATTACAAATTGCATATCTAAATTCATGATTTTATACAACAAACACAACCATACCCTTCCAAACCAAAATTAGGATGGTTGATTTTTAACTAAAATTTAGTTTTACTGTGAATTTCCTATATTTACATACCTATGGCTTTAAAAAAAATATGAGACTAATTTTAAAATTACTATCAAACTATAACATACACTTTTCATTTATATAACAAGTTCAAAGAAGTTATAGTTTTGAAGGATTTTGGATTTAAAGATGAAAATCAAATCCTGCTTAAAGAAAAGAGTTTAAATTCAAATTTATAGGCACTAAGTACTTATAATAATCATGCATTCACATAATCAAATATTCATTATCAAAGCAAGAATTCATTTGCATGCATTATTATTTAACCAAAAATTAAACCAAATCTGTTTTTAAAATGATTACTCACCTTATTGAATTTTGCAGAGCAATTTTTTTTATACTTGAATTTTCCAGGCTCTGAGATCTGGAAAAGCTTGGCGTTGAAAATCATATTGCATGTCTTCTATTTGATGATTAAAAGATTGAACTGCTATTGATCTTCCTTTTGCATGCTGATGAATACTTCTTAGAAATACAGGTTGAAAATTTGCCGGTTTGAAATAGAACTTTAATTTGCAGAGTGAAGTTAATATTGCAGGTTTGATTAAATTCAGATTTCCTTTTGTATGTTGAAGTTGCAGTCGTACTTTATGCAGGTTGAGAAGAACTTCAATTTGCAGATTTGAAAATTACAGACTTTATCTTTTGCTACAGATTTGATTTCAATTGCAGGTAGCATTTTTTTTAGGTTTTTGAATTCATTTCTGGTTTTGAATCTTTAGAAAAGAAGATAAAGGAAAAAGAGTTATGTTTATTAAGATTAAAGAGAGTATAAGATTAAAGTAAAGACACTTGTTCAGAAACTTACAAATGTCATTTATTATGCTTAATAGTTTAACAAGTGTTATTAAGGGTATTTATAATGTTTACACATGTCTTTAAGTCTTTTAATTAATTTTACTTAGTTTAAATGTAAACATAAACTCACATGTTAAATTTACTTTATAAATAAATACTTGTAAATATAAATTTATCTTTAAAAGAAAATGTTCTAAAACTAATTAAAATATAAATAATTTCTTTATACTTGTATTTTAAAAATCTAAAACATTTATAGATGCATTTACTATTTTAAATTTAAACACTTTAAAGAGAACAAAAATAAAACCTTGATTTAAACTATCATACTTAAAAATAAATAAATATCTTATATTTTAAAAACAATTGAATTCAAAACAAAGTTTTGAATTGCAACATTCATTCATATATAATTATCAATTTATTAAATTAAATTTCAAAACAACATCAAATTATAACATATACGTACATATATATTACAAGTTGAAAATTCATTTTTTATTTAAAAAAAATATATTCTATTCACAATATATATCAAATATATATTATAAACAGAACAAAATTTTATTAGCTTTGAAAAATAAATCTTATCAATTTTTAAATTGATATAAAGATATTGATCAAAATTACCAAATTAAAATTTATTAACCTTTACAAGATTAAATTTACCAATTTAAATAAAAATTATAAAGAAAAATTATCAAATCCATTTAATTATTAATACAGATTATTAAATTGATATTGCCTAAAATTCCGGGTTGTTACAGGGTGCAAATTCCTTTTCCTTAATATTTAAAGCATCTAGCCTTCTCATTACTTCTTCCAACATTTCGTAGTTTTCTCCTGGTTTGTCTATATTCATTTCTAAATTTTGCGCTGGCCAAGGTTTGAATAAAACTTCATCTGATCATAGATTTTTGTATTATTTGTTTGATCTTTTTTAGACCCCTATTAAATTCTCGTAAGTTGATTACGTATTGACTGTAGAGTTAAATTTGTAAAAAAAATTTCCTCCACTATAGTTTAAATGTCCTATATTTTTGCTATAAGGGTAGCAGTAATTTCTTCTTTGTCTATTTTAACTGATTAGTTTTCCTTTGGAGGATGTATCACCTAATAGTGTTTCCTGCTTTTGTAGTGTAATCTTTATAAGTATAATTTATGTTAGGGACAGTTAAGAAGTCATCAAAATCTAGAAAAGTATCCTTTTGTTTTTCTATTTCCTACGTTTTTTCTATCAATATTAAGATATCATTGTCTTCTAGTAGATCATTTCTTATCTTTTTAAAAAACATTTTACATCTTTTGATCCATTTATTTTGTTCGTTAGGATCTTTCTTGAAGAACTATTTTCTTTTATATTTGTTTTCTTGCGAATAAAACTTTGTTTTTTGGGATAATAAATAAGGAAATTTAAACTCTTCATTCAGAGTTATGGTATTTATACCAAACACATATTTATCCTAATTATATCTCATATCTAAAGCAGTTGGCGATTTGGGACATGGTGGTGGAATTTCAACCCTGTATTCAGGTTGACTAACTCCATCGGTTACATTCCTTATAATTAAATTTTCTTTTTCTACTTTTAAAGGAGTGGTTTCAGCATTGTTGAATCTTGATTCTTCTAATTTAGAGTTAGAATCTAATTTTAGGTGTGTGGCTCTTTCTTTTGAAAATTTATTTTCAACGTCACCATCAGTATATTCAATAAATTTTTCAATTTTTTATTCTCTACTTTAGTACATTCATTTGTTTCTTCTGAAGCCATTTATCCGGTAAATTTATATCATTCCAAGTGATTGATTATGGGATTACAACATTACTTTTACTAATGTCTGTTATAAACATCGGTATATTTTTTGTATATGTAACAATAGTATTCATTACTTTATAACATATTCTACAAATAAGAATAACATTTTGTGTTCCTGGTTTCATATTAAAACTTTCAGTTTTTGTAGACTGAAGTAAATTTGGGTTTGTTAAAGACATAGTAAAGTTTGGAAAACATGAAAAATATACTGGTCCACCATATGGTGTTGATTCTACTATTCCTAATAAAGAATTATGAAATTTATTATGTCCTTTATCTCTTACTACAATTATAGCAAATGTATTCAGTCCTAATCTTGTTGCTGGTTTTCAAGCAACTTGGATTAATCCAACATGAATGAATTTATATTGTTCTCTATGTAAATTTAAAAGCTTTTTTTAAAAATAAACCAGATGAACTATATCCTTTGGATAAAGGATTTAGCTGTTCTATTGTCTTTATTACATAATCAGTTTTGTAATAAAATTTTGAATTTTCTTGTAAATCTTTGAAGGAGAACAAGTCAGAATTTTACAGTAATTTAAATTAGATTCTAAATCTTAATTTATAGTTTTTTCTTTATTTTTACTGAGAATTTCTCTATCTAGATTATCTAGACCGTTATTATTATAATTTCTAAATGATAATACTCTAGATAGTCTTTTCATATTATTTACCTTATCACTGTAAACGATTTACGATAAAACTTCCCTAACAACGCCTATCAACGACAACAAACGGGAATAGTATAGCTACGTGACTTAAGGACATAATTCTGGGTTTTAAAGGTAAAAATAAGTTGGAGTAACTAGATTTGATCAAGTAGAATTGAAAAGAAAATAGTTTGATAAACTAGCATCGAAAAAATTTATACAGCAATTGTTAATAAATGACGATGAATAGTGCAATGAATAGTACCTATGATGAATGTACCTTCTCCCTAGGGCTTTTAAGCCTGAGAAAAATTATCTTTTGAAAACCTTCCTTATTTAGGAAGAAGAATTTTAAAAAAATAGTGGGATAAATATGATTTTTTTTTACAGCGGTGATGGCTTATGAGCATGTCTATAGATCAAAGCTCATGAAAAGACTAAAAAGGAATGGATGATTATATGCTAAAAGTAGAAGGCATAATGTTAGATGTTTCAAGAAAAAGGTCAATGGTGTCTGGATTCTATATGTAAATTTCCATCAACCTGACAATGTAACTTTCATTATAAACGAAATACAGTTATCACCTCCTTCGGGATTTCCTCCTTTAACCTCTATATAAATGTTGATGTAGCTATTTAACAAATTTTAAATAATATACATGCAATTAATTTGATGCTTACCCTGCACTCCTCGGAACAACCTTCGCTACTGGACGTAAATCCGACGTTGTGCGGTGGTACCCACGCTAGATGAATGAGAAGGCCGAATTCTGCTAGAATATCTCTTGTAAGATGTATATATCCGCCACAAACATATCATCTCATATAATGGAAAAAATATCAATTTATTATTCGAAAACATGTTTGATCAGTCATTATGTAAACTTCCACTAAAGCATCATGAATGAAATAAGATCTCCTTAATACATATATAGAATTAACAAATAGAGTAATATATAACTCACAACATAATCATCATTATTAGTAACAACGGAAACTTGGAATATACATTTTACAACAAGCGATATAGATATCTAGAATTATCAATCTTCATCGTTTTCTAGTTCAAACTCGGTCTCGTACTCCATATCATTTCTTCTGTACTCCCAAATGCTTCTATTGAAACATTTGATTCATTATTCAATGACCTTAAATCAATATCATCAGTTGTTATTATTTCATTATTTGGCTCAAAATCCTCTTGATACGCTACTTCATCTAGAATATTATTTCTATCAAACGTAAATCTTGCCTTTGTTTTAAAAACAGCTGCCCAATCCACTTTATCTCTTTTTAACGATGGATAAGGAGAAAGATAAACTTGCAATGCTTTCTTGGCTAATACGAAAGGATCATACATATAGTAATGTGAGGTATGCTATATTTCAATAAGCTTATAATCCTTATGTACATTGATCCAGAACCGAGAACATTGCTGAGCCAATTTCATTTGAATAAAAAAACTTTTTCTGGAGATTATATATAATATGTCCATTCTAAAAACTGTGCTAAGACGCCGTAAAAACCTTTTATATAGTCATCTGGATCATCACACTATCTTTGACAAATACACCGCTGTTATACATTAATTTTTCGACACAATAATCATTGGTCTTGAATTTAAATCCATTGATGAAGAATATTGAATAAGTCTTGACATTTCTTTTTGGTCTGAGTGCAAGATGTTGTAATCCTTCGTTAATGACATAATTTCTTGGATCATAAATGTAGTTCATAAACCATTTAGCAAATCCTTTACTGAGATCTCCAAATGGATGTTGTGATTCGTAAATACAGCAAATATGTATAATATGTTCCATTATAAATAATACGTAAGCGTAGTAGAAATAAATATGAAACTACTATTACCTAACAAATGGTGCAACTTCCACACAATTAAGAAGAACATTTGTGTGTGCTACATGGTGATCTCTATCGTCTAACCATATCTCCACATATTTTCCAACAGGTAGGCCATATTGTCTAAAAATAAATAATACTGTTGGAGACGTACCTTGTTCAAGGGCTTCGTCATTACGAGGAACACTTACAAATGATAAGTTTAAATGGTCACTGAAATAATAAGAGAAAAAGAAGGAAGTACATTTTTCAATGATTTTCATATCGAACCTTCAACTTGCTTTTTGTCTGACTTTTTTCTTCAGATGATTCAAGTACCTATTACAAAATTAATTCAGTTTAAATTTACTTATGTAAATCTGATTTTTAAATTAATAAATTTTACAGATTTCAATATTACCTCTCAAATGGATACATCCATCCATATTGCACAAGACCTCGAAGAAGTACTTCGGATGGAAAGTGAACAGTAAATGCTCTATTACATTAAAGAAATCTAGTGAAAATATTTTCCATAGTTTTCAGAGCAGCATAGGGATTTCTACTTCAAGTTTACGTATACGGTTGATTTTTAACGTTGTCGAACAAAGTTGTTTGTAAAACAAACTTAATTCTGCTATAATACTCCATACATTTACAGGCAATAGTTCTTTGAAAACCACGGGTAATAAATATTCCATCATGATATGGCAATCGAGCTTCTCATCCCACTCATTTTTTTGTTTTTAAAGTCAACACATCAGCGAAGATAAGAAGAAATGCCATCAAGACATCTTTGTCCTTCCACCCACTTTAGCATGAGTATTACTTGCTTGCTGTCCAGCTCATTGTGACGACCCAGAAATTTTTAACATTTGAAAATGAAAATATTTAATTGATTTTAAACATTAGAAGTTATTTTTTACTTGAATTTCAAATATAAATATGAATTTTGGCAATTAAATTTTTGAATTTAATTTATTGAAGTTGGATAAAAAAAATTGAATCTTTAATTTTAAGCTTGTTAAAAATATTTTAAAGGCTTAGAAAGCTTATATTGATAATACTGGAGATAATGGAAGCTTCAGAATTTGATTTGGAAATGTTTTGTTTAGTTTTGAATTTATTTTGTTTAAATCGATATCTAAAAATAGTCTTCCTAGGCACAGTCTCGGAATTCGACGAATCCAGTTTCATTGGATCCGTAATATTGTATTATTATCTGTAACGACCCGTATTTTTACGGACCGAAAGATCGTAAAACTGTTGTCATTAGATTTTTAGTGTCATTAAGTCGTTTAGATCTTAAGTCGTTTGGAGCTTGAGTCGTGTAGGAGATAAGTCGGTTGTACGACTTAGTGGTGTTGAGCGACTCATGGTAGTGGCCGACTTAAGATGGTTGCAAGTTAGTGGATTAAACGACTTAAGGAATTAGCGGGTTGAGAGGTTGAACGAGTTACGACTTAAGGTAGGTAGCGGCTTAAGGGGGGTAACGACCTAGTGGCTATGACGTGTTATAGTTAGGCCGTGTGCTTAGTTAGGCCGTGTGCTTAGTTAGGTCGTGACCGACCTATGTTAAGACGTGTGGGTACTAAGTCGTTAGGATGTTTGGTTGTCTCTTGTGCTAAGTCGTAAGGTCGGCTTTGTAGTTAAGTCGTTGTTGTTAAGCCGTGTGGAGCTTAGGTCGTATGAGAGTTAGGTTGAGAGAAGCGACCTATAGATGTAACGGCTTAAGTATGTTGAGCGACTTAAGAGTTAGGTTGTGTAGGAGTTAAGTCGCATAGGATTTAGGTCGTGTGGAAGTTTGGCGACCTAAGGTAGAAGAGCGACTTAAGGTTACCGAGTTAAGGTATGGAGCGACCTATAAGTTGGACGAGTTAGCGAGTTATAGGATGTTACGACCTAAGAGAGTGACCGACCTAATGGGAGTTAGCGACCTAAGATAGTGAGCGACCTATAGGATAGTGGTTTAGGTCGGTGGAACGACCTAAGGGTTAGGGCGACCTAGGTTTAAGGGTTTAGGCGACCTAAGGGGTTAGGTCGTGTGGAAGATAAGTCGTGAGTGACTTATGGTTAAGATAGGACGTGTGTATCGCTTGGTCTTAAGAAGGAGTTGTGGTTAGGTCGTGAGCGACTAATGATAGGTTGTTAGGTCGCGTAAGAGCTTAAGCCGTTGGATCGTGAGTGCGTTAGGTCGTGGATGCACATATGCAGTAGGTCGTTAGGTCGTAAGTCGTGGGAAGTCTTAGGTCGGGGGCGACTCATGGGTTAGGTCATGGACGACTTATGGGGCGGCGACTTAAGAAATTCAGCCTATAAATAGAGGTGTCTATCTCACAATTTTGGCGCCGGTTTTTGAAGCAACGAAGTGCTGCCATTTTGAGAGCTCGACTACAACACTTCTTCATTTCTTTTCTCCACTCTAATCTAGTGATTTCTTCCATCCAAGATTGAAGATCAAATCGAAGATCCAAGAACCAAAGTTAGAGATCTTCATCCATCGAAGAAAGATTTCATCGTTTGAAGCGGAGCTTTGAAGGATCAAGCTTGATTCTTTGCTGTCCAGATCTGAAGTTGGTTGTTTTTGAGGTGTTTAGGTGATTCGGTGAGTGGTGGTTATCTCTCACACGGACCCAAAGGAGTATATTGGATCGGTGGTTTGTTTATGTGTTAAAGAGAGTGATTTCGTGCATTTTTCTCAAGTCTGCATGTAGATCTATTGTTCATGATGATTTGACATCTATTTTACTACATGTTACTTATGCAAGTTCATTCATCAAGTTGTAGAGATATTGTTCACAATTCATGCTTGTTACAATGCATGTTAGATTTGGACTCTTTATTTACGAAATAGCCATTATTGTTGTAGTTGTTTATTTAGATCTTATTTGAATGATTGATTACTTGGACTAATGTTTGATTTGATGGATTAGTTGATTGATAACTTGATTTGGACAAGTTGGGCGAAGATGATTCAAAAGGTAGGTGGAAAAGCTCTTGAATAAGGAAAGCTGCTTGTGGCATATGAAGCGGATGTTGAAGCTCATATGGATAGATTTAATGATGATGTTGAGATGGGACTTTGCTATGATGCGATGAAGCAAAGCATGATGTGAGAAAGCCTTGGTTTAATCCAGACGGGATCATCCCAAGCATATTGATAACTCGGTGATGTGGTCCGGGTTTGTGGATAATGGTTAGCTCGAGAGGCGCTTGAGCTAGTATGTGAATAGTCGTCGAGGAGGATGACTAGAAGGCTGCGATTTCATCGTTGTTGAAGGTTCTAGCATGCTCAAAGCAAGAGTACGTTGGAACGGGTCACGACGACGTTCCAAACACGGGTCACGATGACGTGTTAGTACTCTGGGCAGATGCGAAAGTCCTAGGCACGGGTCACGACGACGTGCGGAGTTATGTCTAGAACCGGGGTTATCATTAGCCCTTGACGGACGGATGAAAGAATGAGCCGGTCATTCAATTAACGGTGATATCGAAGCAATGATAACAGTGATAGCCAGAGTCATGGATGTTTGGTTGTATCATCACTCGGACTCAAGAGCGGTGTTTTCTGGGTGCTTATCTGATCTTAGTTTAGGCCTTGGGGGTTTGTACTTGGAAAACATCGACCTTGACTCGAGTGATAATTGCTTTACTTTAATTGTCTGCTTTGCTATGTTTGTTTCTGCTTAGTGTGTCCGGGGGCTATCACTGTAGAAAGAGGTGGAGTGGGATGGTTGGGTTCCTATTCCTTTGTACCCTTTATGCTCTTTTGGTATGTTTGATAGTTGATTTACTGCTCATTAAGACTTTTTTCTGACTCAAGGTTTTATGTTTAACTCTTGTTACCTTGGGTTGTTCATCCATGTTGGGATGGGCAGACCAGGTAGCAGGTGACAGGTGCTGTTCTTAGTGACTAACGCTGTTGATGACGAAGACGAGCTGGAGGCTTTTGCATATTGTTTTCTTACTATATGTACTGGGTATTCCGCTGTTTGTATGGTTCTCTGAGTGTTATGTAGTGAGGCTTGATGTATTGGCTATTCAGATGTTTGTATCAAATTGTTATGAGCTTATGATGAGACTTCTGTTCAATAGAGCTTCGCTATGTATACTTTCTATTGTATTTTATCCATGCGCTGTGAGTAATACGATAGGCTATTCTGTGTTTACCTTACCCTGACTATCGTCCATGGCTGCCTAACACACACTTTCAGCGCACTATTTCCTTGTTTGGTGCGGGAGTCATGGGCGGTCGTCACATTTGGTATCAGAGCTTTGGTTAATCGATTTTAGCTAACGCTCACTGACGTAACTACGCATGAGAGACGTAATTGTATTTTGATGGGTGATTACTATATATAATATAGTAACTTAGAAGGATTTGAACTCCTTATGTAGTTGTTTCTCAAGGTGTTCTAATCATTCCTTTTTATAGATATTAAGGATGAGTCGAAGAGGTAGACCAGCTGCTAGGGAAGGCCGTGCTGCTGAAAGGGTTGCTGATTATGCTGCTATGTTTGAGGCCATGATGACTTCGATCATGAGAAGAATACCAGCTTCAGGACCATCAGTAGATGTTGGAGTTCAAGTTCAAGCTCCAAAACCAGTGGATTTTGCTAAGCTTTGCAAGGACTATACTGCTCTTGGAGGAATGGTTTTCTTGGGAACAGAGTCAACCATTTAAGTCCAAAGATGGATAGATGCTTGTTGAAGGATCTTTGGTGATTTGGGAATTGAGGATGCAACTAAGAGGAAGCTTGCATCAAGACAGCTTCAAGGAAGAGCTTCTGATTGGTGGAACTCTATCACCACTGATACTCCGGAGGAAGAGATTACTTGGGTACAGTTCCAAGCTAGATTTGAATCTAAGTTCATTTCTACGACTCAGAAATCTGTTTTGTTTAAGAAGTTTGTAGAGCTCAAGCAAGGTGGAAGACCAGTTCTTGAGTATGTTTCTGAATTTGAAGCTTTGTCCTAGTATGCTAGATCGTATATTGAGTCTTCATATCAGAAGAACGAGAAGTTTGTGACAGGCTTGGGTAGTTATCTTGGGAGGCAGTTGGTGGATCATCTGGACGATCTGTTTGAGAAGCTTGTGGAGAAAGCTCTCAGGCACGAGAGTTTGTTTCCTAAGGAAGGGTCTGTTGTTGCTGTGACCAAGGAAGAGTCCAAACCACAGCAGGGTGGAAACAAGAAGAGGAAGAGCAACAACAGAAGGGTAAGGATGGCCAGAAGAAGCCAAAGGGTGAAGTGACCTGCTACAATTGTCGGCAGAAGGGCCATTTCTCTAGGGATTGCAATAATCCAAAGGTGCAGTTGAAGTGCCACAATTGTGATAAGCTGGGGCATATCAGGAAGGACTGTCCAGAACCGAGAAAGGATAAGCAGATTGTGCAAGCTTATGCTTTGCGGGTCGTGCCATCATCTTTGAAGGCTCCTACTGCTGAAGAGGAGGGAAAGAGCGTGGTGGTTCAAGGTACTCTTTCCATTTGTGGTGTTCCAGTTAAAGTGTTGTTTGATACTGGGGCGTCACGTTCCTTTGTTTGTAGTGAACTTGTAGGCCGGTTAGGTTTGGAACCGGAAATTGTTGATAGACTATTGGTTGTGACTAATCCAGTTGGGCGTTCGTCTTGTTTGTGTATGGTATGTCGTGGTCTAGTTGTATCGAGTCATGATTGCTCTTTTGTTTGTGATTGTTTTGTTCTGAACTTTGCGGGGTTCGGAATTATTTTGGGAATGGACTTACTTAGGAAGTATGCGGCAAGAGTTGATTGTAAGAGGCTGGAGGTGACAGTCGAGAATGTGGAGGGGCGAAAGGTTGTGATACGATGTAAGCATGAAGAAGGCGTCTTCATGAGCTTCATGTATTCGCTGGTTGTTCCACGAGATGGACTGTCATCGGTGCCGGTCGTGAATGAATTTGAGGATGTCTTTGACGAGGTCAAAGGGTTACCGTCGCATAGAGAGATCGAGTTTCGTATCGATCTAGTTGAAGGAGCCAGACCTGTTGTGATGCCTCTTAGGCGAATGGCGCCTAGGGAGCAGCAAGAGTTGAAGATGCAAGTTGATGACCTTTTACAGAAAGGATTCATTCCGCGTAGTGCGTCCGAATGCGGTGCACCTGTTGTGTTTGCAACCAAAGCGGATGGATCGTTGAGGTTGTGTGTGGATTATCGTGAGCTGAATAAAGTGACTAAGAAGAACAAGTATCCATTGCCGAGAATAGATGACTTGTTTGATCAGCTTCACGAAGCTAAGGTGTTTTCTTAGATGGATTTGGCAACGGGATTTCACCAGTTGAGAGTGGCAAAGGATAGTGCGCCGAAGACTGCTTTTAGGACACCATCCGGTTTCTATGAGTGGCAGGTAATGCCGTTTGGATTGACCAATGCACCAGCGTATTTTGTGGATCTTATGAATAGGGTATTCAGGGATTAGTTGAACAAGTTCGTACTTGTGTTCGTGGATGATATCTTGATTTATTCCAGAACTGAAGAAGAACACAAGACACACTTACGTGTTGTTTTGGAAATCTTGCGGAAACATCAGCTGAAGGCTAAGTTTTCGAAGTGTCACTTCTGGAAGAGCGAAGTGAGGTTCTTAGGCCATGTTATCTCTGGAAATGGAATAGCGGTTGATCCCGCCAAGGTGGTAGCGATCCAGGATTGGGTTAGACCTAAGAATGCATCTGATGTGAGAAGTTTTCTTGGATTAGCAGGATATTATCGTCGGTTTATCAAAGACTTTTCCAAGATAGCTGCACCGTTAACAGGATTGACGAAAAAGAACCAAGTGTTCAGATGGGATGCTAAGTGTGAGCAAGCTTTCGGAATCCTGAAAGAACGACTAACAAGTGCTTCTGTTTTGACTATTCCAAGTGGGAATGATGAGATGGTGGTTTACACCGATGCATGTGGTACTGGACTTGGAGCAGTGCTAATGCAAAAAGATAAAGTTGTTGCATATGCAAGTCGACAACTGAAGCCGCATGAAAGGAATTATCCGACTCATGATTTGGAGTTGGCGGCGATTGTATTTGCTCTAAAGATGTGGAGACATTATCTATTGGGAGTTCGATTCGAGTTGTTTACAGATCATAAGTCGTTGAAGTATCTTTTCTCCCAAAAAGATTTGAATCTTCAGCAGCAACGATGGCTAGAGTTTTTGGCATCATATGATTTTGGTATAGCATATACTCCGGGAAAAGGAAACACAGTGGCAGATGCGTTAAGTCAAAGACATGCAGGATTGGGAGCCATGATTTCAGAATGGAAGAGTCTCGAGTATTTGGTTGGATTTGACTTCAGGCCCAGATGTGAATTGGAACCTGAGATGTTGGCAAACTTATCAATAAGACCCACTCTTGTGGAAAGAATTGGCGAGAGCCAAAAGCGAGACGATAAGCTTGTCAAGATTATCCGCGATTTGGAATCTGGATTGAATCCAGAAAAGGATAACGGATTTGGACTCGATCGAGAAGGTTGGCTTCGGAAACAAGAACGACTGGTTGTTCCCGATATAGATGAATTGAGGGATGAAGTTCTAAAGGAGAGTCATCGCTCGAAGTTGACAATTCATCCAGGTGGAAATAAGATGTATCGGGATATGAAGAGAACCTATTACTGGGAAGGTATGAGGAAGGATGTTGGAAATTTTATTTCCAAATGTATGAATTACCAGTTGGTAAAAGCCGAGCAGAAGAAGCCAAGTGGATTGCTTCAGCCATTAGAAGTTCCTACATGGAAGTGGGAACAAATATCAATGGATTTTATCGATGGTCTACCTAGAACAAGGGCGGGAAATGAAGGGATTTGGGTCATCGTAGATCGTTTGACTAAGAGTGCAAGATTCATTCCTGTTCGATCAACTAGGACTGCATCGATATTGGCTGAGTTGTATGTTAAGTGGATAGTTCGATTCCATGGTATTCCGAAGAGTATAGTGAGCGATCGAGACCCATTGTTCACTAGTGGATTTTGGAAGAGCTTCCAAGAAGTTTTGGGGACCGAGTTGTGTTTGAGTACAGCTTATCACCCTCAAACAGATGGTCAGACTGAAAGAGTCAACCGAGTTTTGGAAGATCTCCTTAGAGCATGTGTTTTAGATTTCGGAGGATCATGGGAAGATCATCTTCATTTGGTGGAATTCGCATATAATAACAGTTACCAGTCAAGTATTGGTATGGCACCGTATGAAGCATTGTATGGAAGACCGTGTAACTCTCCGACATGTTGGTTGGAAACAGGAGAAAAATGGATACTTGGGCCAGAAATGATTCGACAAACTTCCGATTTCATAGAGATCATTCGGCAACGAATGAAGGCAGCCCAAGACCGTCAGAAAAGTTATGCCGATAAGCGTCGTAAGGATTTGGAATTCGACGTAGGAGATATGGTTTTTGTGAAGATCTCTCCACTAAAGAATGTTATTCGATTCGGGAAGAAAGGGAAATTAACTCCGAGATTTGTTGGACCATTCCCGATCATCGAGCGAATTGGAAAGCTCGCCTATAAATTGGAGTTACCAGAAAAGATGTCGGGTGTGCACAATGTTTTTCATATATCGTATCTACGAAGGTATGTGCACGACCCAAGTACAGTGGTTTCTGCTGATAGTTATTAAGATTTAGAAGTTGATCCAGTTAGAAGACCTCGTAAGCCACTTCGTGTTGTGGAAACTGACACAAACAGCTTAGGAGGAAGGTAGTCAAGTTGCTCAAGGTACAATGGAGTGATGATGTTAACGACTGTACATGGGAGGAGGAAGAGAGGATGAAGGCAGCTCATCCTGAACTCTTCGAGGTATGGCCCTAAGGTGTCGTGACATCTCATGAATTTGTAACTTGTTCTAGTATTAGAATTCTGCACGCTAGGCTAGTAATTGGATGCATGGTTTGTTGATTACTATGGATGGTAGGCATGCAGAATAGTTTTGGTTGCTCTTGTTTGTTTGGAATTCCGGGGGCGAAATTCCTAAGGGGGAGAAAATGTAACGACCCGTATTTTTACGGACCGAAAGATCGTAAAACTGTTGTCATTAGATTTTTAGTGCCATTAAGTCGTTTAGATCTTAAGTCGTTTGGAGCTTGAGTCGTGTAGGAGATAACTCGGTTGTACGACTTAGTGGTGTTGAGCGACTCATGGTAGTGGCCGACTTAAGATGGTTTGCAAGTTAGTGGATTAGACGACTTAAGGAATTAGCGGGTTAAGAGGTTGAACGAGTTACGACTTAAGGTAGGTAGCGGCTTAAGGGGGGGTAACGACCTAGTGGCTATGCCGTGTTATAGTTAGGCCGTGTGCTTAGTTAGGCCGTGTGCTTAGTTAGGTCGTGACCGACCTATGTTAAGACGTGTGGGTACTAAGTCGTTAGGATGTTTGGTTGTCTCTTGTGTTAATTCGTAAGGTCGGCTTTGTAGTTAAGCCGTTGTTGTTGTTAAGCCGTGTGGAGCTTAGTTCGTATGAGAGTTAGGTTGAGAGAAGCGACCTATAGATGTAACGGCTTAAGTATGTTGAGCGACTTAAGAGTTAGGTTGTGTAGGAGTTAAGTCGCATAGGATTTAGGTCGTTGGGAGGTTAGGCGACCTAAGGTAGAAGAGCGACTTAAGGTTACCGAGTTAAGGTATGGAGCAACCTATAAGTTGGACGAGTTAGCGAGTTATAGGATGTTACGACCTAAGAGAGTGACCGACCTAATGGGTGTTAGCGACCTAAGATAGTGAGCGACCTATAGGATAGTGGTTTAGGTCGGTGGAACGACCTAAGGGTTAGGGCGACCTAGGCTTAAGGGTTTAGGCGACCTAAGGGGTTAGGTCGTGTGGAAGATAAGTCGTGAGCGACTTATGGTTAAGATAGGTCGTGTGTATCGCTTGGTCGTAAGAAGGAGTTGTGGTTAGGTCGTGAGCGACTAATGATAGGTTGTTAGGTCGCGTAAGAGATTAAGTCGTTGGATCGTGAGTGCGTTAGGTCGTGGATGCGCATATGCAGTAGGTCGTTAGGTCGTAAGTCGTAGGAAGTCTTAGGTCGGGGGCGACTCATGGGTTAGGTCGTGGATGACTTATGGGGCGGCGACTTAAGAAATTTAGCCTATAAATAGAGGCGTCTATCTCACTATTTTGGCGCCGTTTTTTGAAGCAACGAAGTGCTGCCATTTTGAGAGCTCGATTACAACACTTCTTCACTTCTTTTCTCCACTCTAATCTAGTGATTTCTTCCATCCAAGATTGAAGATCAAATCGAAGATCCAAGAACCAAAGTTAGAGATCTTCATCCATCGAAGAAAGATTTCATCGTTTGAAGCGGAGCTTTGAAGGATCAAGCTTGATTCTTTGCTGTCCAGATCTGAAGTTGGTTGTTTTTGAGGTGTTTAGGTGATTCGGTGAGTGGTGGTTATCTCTCACACGGACCCAAAGGAATATATTGGATCGGGGGTTTGTTTATGTGTTAAAGAGAGTGATTTCGTGCATTTTTCTCAAGTCTGCACGTAGATCTATTGTTCATGATGATTTGACATCTATTTTACTACATGTTACTTATGCAAGTTCATTCATCAAGTTGTAGAGATATTGTTCACAATTCATGCTTGTTAGAATGCATGTTAGATTTGGACTATTTATTTACGAAATTGCCATTATTGTTGTAGTTGTTTATTTAGATCTTGTTTGAATGATTGATTACTTGGACTATTGTTTGATTTGATGGATTAGTTGATTGATAACTTGATTTGGACAAGTTGGTCGAAGATGATTCAAAAGCTAGGTGGAAAAGCTCTTGAATAAGGAAAGCGCTTGTGGCATATGAAGCGGATGTTGAAGCTCATATGGATAGATTTAATGATGATGTTGAGATGGAACTTTGCTATGATGCGATGAAGCAAAGCATGATGTGAGAAAGCCTTGGTTTAATCCAGACGGGATCATCCCAAGCATGTTGATAACTCGGTGATGTGGTCCGGGTTTGTGGATAATGGTTAGCTCGAGAGGCGCTTGAGCTAGTATGTGAATAGTCGTCGAGGAGGATGACTAGAAGGTTGAGGTTTCATCGTTGTTGAAGGTTCTAGCATGCTCAAAGCAAGAGTACGTTGGAACGGGTCACGACGACGTTCCAGACACGGGTCACGATGACGTGTTAGTACTCTGGGCAGATGCGAAAGTCCTAGGCACGGGTCACGACGACGTGTGGAGTTATGTCTAGAACCGGGGTTACCATTAGCCCTTGACGGACGGATGAAAGAATGAGCCGGTCATTCAATTAACGGTGATATCGAAGCAATGATAACAGTGATAGCCAGAGTTATGGATGTTTGGTTGTATCATCACTCGGACTCAAGAGCGGTGTTTTCTGGGTGCTTATCTGATCTTAGTTTAGGCCTTGGGGGTTTGTACTTGGAAAACATCTACCTTGACTCGAGTGATAATTGCTTTACTTTAATTGTCTGCTTTGCTATGTTTGTTTCTGCTTAGTGTGTCTGGGGGCTATCACTGTAGAAAGAGGTGGAGTGGGATGGTTGGTTCCTATTCCTTTGTACCCTTTATGCTCTTTTGGTATGTTTGATAGTTGATTTACTGCTCATTAAGACTTTTTTCTGACTCAAGGTTTTATGTTTAACTCTTATTACCTTGGGCTGTTCATCCATGTTGGGATGGACAGACTAGGTAGCAGGTGACAGGTGCTGTTCTTAGTGACTAACGCTGTTGATGACGAAGACGAGCTGGAGGCTTTTGCATATTGTTTTCTTACTATATGTACTGGGTATTCCGCTGTTTGTATGGTTCTCTGAGTGTTATGTAGTGAGGCTTGATGTATTGGCTATTCAGATGTTTGTATCAAATTGTTATGAGCTTATGATGAGACTTCTGTTCAATAGAGCTTCACTATGTATACTTTCTATTGTATTTTATCCATACGCTGTGAGTAATACGATAGGCTATTCTGTGTTTACCTTACCCTGACTATCGTCCATGGCTGCTTGACACACACTTTCAGCGCACTATTTCCTTGTTTGGTGCGGGAGTCATGGGCGGTCGTCACATTATCGGATTCCAATTTTTGTAATGTTTCGAGTTATCGTTTGGCCGTACGATAAGAAAACGCGTTGAAAATTAAATCAAAATTTAATTTAATAGTTCGGTCCAAAAAGCAATCTTCTTCATACGATCGAATTAGGACTCGAAACTTTTTCCATTGTGTTCATAATAGGGGTATAACAATATAAACGCCTAACGGCACGCCTCGATAGGAATTCAAAATTTTGATTTGCAATTATCGAGAAAATTTAAATTTAAATTAGAATTAAAATATATTTTTATACCTAGTCAATCTTCAGCTGCATTTCTATCACATCAGCATGCAAACTTTACGTCCCTTTTATTTCATACTTTACGCAACCTTTCCAGCTGAAGTATCAGAAGAAAAGAGTACATATACATCGCGTTCCCTTTCTTTTTTGAATAGCCGAACCAAATAAAAATATTTGGTCCCCTCTTCAATCCCAAAATCGAGAAAAAATAATAATGGCTGTAATTCCTCTTTAGATCCAAAATCGTTCGCGAGCTCCTCATCTATTTCCGGCCTCAATTCGAAATCAAGGCAAAGTCATGCCTACCTCAAATCGACCGGAGCCATTCTTATTCAATTTGATTTTTTGAATCTCGTGTTCACCTTCAGTTGCGTTCGAGTAGGGAAGCTGCAGCGTGGCGCACGCGATGGTTTTAGGGAGGATGGCCGATCGACGGTGATGGAACCGCAGGTAGGAGCGTCGAGCATAGTCGGAATCTCGGGCTTGTCAGGTGAAGGTCAGTGCTATAGTGTGTAGAGGCGATAGGGGTGGCGACCGTCATCGTTGGCGGAAGCGAGGGTTCGTGAGCGATCCTACTCTGTCAGGCGAGGTGATGAAGGCTCGATTTGGATAGCAAGCAGAAGTTCGACGATTTGGGATTCTTGTTGAGTTGAGGTAATTTAGTTCTGAATATTTTAATTCAGATGTTACTTTGGGTTTAGACTTGGAGGGACGTTAACTGTTTAGTATTTACAGTTTTGTTAATTTAATAAATAAATATATATGTTGCAGAAATTATATGTGTACAAGATTTTGAAAAAAAAATTAATATTGAAGAGAGGATTGGACTTTGTAATCTCTATAGATATTTTATGAATATATGTGCAGTTTCGAAATGAAGAAGAAAAATAATAATGGAAGTTTTATAGATAAGAGCTTGGAGAAAAGAGATTTTAAATTTGTTGAATACTTATATAAATAAGATTGTTTGAAATCTATAAATTAATAAAATTGTATAAATGTTTATACAAGGTCTAAGATGGAGAAAAAAAGTCCGGACTGGAAAATGGTTGCATGCGTAAGCAAAATGTGAGGTCTTCTTATTCAATCAATATTGTTCTGATTTAAATTTTGAATAGTTAGATTTAAAATTGATTGACTGTGTGATAGGATGATTTATTTATAATAATTATTCACTGCATGATATTATATATATAGTATATATTGGAGTTGGTTATTTCCCGCATTATATAGCGGATGAGACCCTATTGCACCACATAATAGCGGATGCTATTTTATAAATCCCATATACCGCAATATTCCACATCGAAGTGGAATTGGTATTTAATTGTTGTGCTAACGTCTGTGGATGCAGGGAAAATAGGTTGGAGGGATCCAACTGGATTCCTCAAATAATTGAATTTGTTTCAATATTGTATGTTGATTATTTATAATCTGTGTGTTACTATTTGTGATTGAAACTGTTGAAGGCTAAAATTTAGCCGAATATATTTTTGGTATCGTAAGATAACAGAAATAAATAAAATTGGATTTTTGAAATTTAGTAGAAAATTTATAGTAAACTAATTTTAGGAAAATTGAATAAATTTAAAAGAAGGAATTTGTGTTCAAAGGATAATAAATTTAGTGTTGAAATAAATTTAGAAATAAATTTTGGAAATTGATTTAGTATTTGGAAATCAATTTAGAATTTAATTCGGTGCCGAAAATGAATATTTAGAAATCGATCTGAAAATCGAATACCAATGTATATTTAGAAGTTCAAATTCATAATAGGAATTTATAAAGGGAAGGAAAATTTGTTTTAAAAATAAACACTTGCTTATTTTTAAAAGTGTGAAAGGAAATTACGGATTTGGAATGTAAATTTAAAATAATAAATCCAGAAGGATTTATTAATTGATTAAAAATGATCCATTTTGAAAATGAAGGTTCATTTTCCCTGAAAAGCCGAGTATGTTTGTAAAATAGTTTTTGAAATATAAATTAAAAGTTCTAGGGTTGGTTTTAAAAGAATATTTTGGAGAAATTAATTTCTTAGGTTATTTTGTAAATCTTTAAAGTAATGATTTATTTAATTAATTATGGAAGTAATGAATAAAGATTTAATTGATATTGTTTTTAGAAAATGGATATTTAAATAGTTACATCCTATCTACTAATTTTACTTTAAAATTAGTTTGGACTTGAATTTTTATATGAGATTTTAATATAATATCTTTACAACTAATGTTTTAGATAAAGTGTTTTAAAATAGTTTTTATTCTGAATGTTCCAAATATATAAGTTTGGATAGGTAATTTTAATTATTTTAAATCATTTGAACTCGACAGATTTTCAGTGGAAATAAATAAATACTAGGAAATGTATTCCGCGTAAGGAAAAGCGATTTTAATTTTTTTCCGAAGTATTGAAATGTGGAAAGTAATTTGAAATCTGTTTTCAAATGGTTGAAGTGTGAAATATACCTTGCGGAGATATTTTGAAAATAAATAATTAGGGAAAATTACTTAAATTTGGTAATTGTTGTGAATGTCGATTGATAGTTAAATAACCGA
This sequence comes from Allium cepa, assembly GCA_030765085.1. NCBI lineage: Eukaryota > Viridiplantae > Streptophyta > Magnoliopsida > Asparagales > Amaryllidaceae > Allium > Allium cepa. The sequence goes on from CM060931.1 coordinate 819,845,694, forward strand.
CTATCAATATTGGCCTTTTAAATGGCATTTGAACTTCAATGCAACCGGGGTCGGATTCCAAATAGATATTCGAAACCCACGTCGAACCTTTGTGATTGTGATGGATCTTTTATTTAAAAGATCGAAGTGAAAATTGTTGTAATTTGTTGAAATCTGGATGTAACACTTATTTTTAAAAATAAGCACTCGTTATTCGGATTAGCCGGGAGAGGACCTTGTGTCATAAAACCCATTCTGAATAATGATACGACGAAATAGGATTGCATTTGAAGACGGTGTTGAAGACCGGGCATTTTCGAAAGCGAAAGGAGTACCTGTCGATTGTCTCCGCACCGGGTTGCTCCGATATAGAGATTTTATCACCTTTGTGATGGGAATTTCGGACATGATTTGTGAATATCCGGACTTGCAAGGGCTTCTTTTGAAGTGCCTCCGGTTCTGTTCGATCCCGAAACGGACTTGTATGAATGTGTGTCTGACATTACATTTTGAGATGTAAAGCTGGTTTCTATCAAATACATTTCTGTTGGAGGCGGAGAATTTATTCTCTTAGCTTAACACCCTTCTCTGGGACGTACGAGCTCAAAGGTTATGTAGTTGATGGTTACTAGTGATATATTCCCAAACTGGTAATGTGGCATATGAAGTGCTGCTGATCATTTGTTGATCAAAGCATGACTTTGTGAAAAGTTTATCTTTGTGGACGAGACTTCGTCGGGCCTCACACCCCGGAAATGGTCGAAACAGGAAAGATGCGATAAGGTTATTCCCGTCGCGCCCTTTAGGGTATGTCATTTCCTCCTACAAAAGGGTGGTATCATGGTATGGAGCCCATATACTAAAAAACCTATGTTGTTGCCACAAATATTTTATATATACTTTGTGGTTGTTGCTATGTGGTTGAGGATCCTCGGATAAAGGTCCCAAAGGACCGGAGGATGGCATGCTCGAGTAGTAGTTACCTAGTTACAGAGGTAACCCGGCCTTGTGTTGGCAGAGATCCGGGTAGGTCTCTAGACGTCCCTCCAGAGGCATACCCATGCGGTAGTAGGAAGTCCGTAGCCTGGCCATTTGTTGGAAATCCAAAGAAACAATACGAGCCCTTTACGATTGCAATTGTATAACCTGCCTCCTCAGTAGGTAGCTATAGCAGGCATAATATAATGGTACCTATGCTGGCTAAGATTAATATTATACTCTCGAAATGTTTTCTACACTATGCACTAATGATAATATTAAAAAGGATTTTGCGTATTAAGCATGTTTGACTATCATAAGGAGAAATCTCCCACAAGTCTACGATTGCATTGTGTGTGTGCCGAGAGGCCTTAGGGTTGTTTCATTTTCCAAAAATCATAGCGGAGTTCTTTTTATTTTCTTTGTGAAAAGAACTGTTTTTAAGATCTCATACCAGTCGCACGACTAACCTGGAGTTTATTGTTCCCTTTGTAAACTCTAGGTGCCCATAATTTTCCACACGGGCAGCCTAGAGTCAGGTTAGCAGTTATTCAGAAGCGATGTTAAGAAGTTGTTGTGGAAATCAGAAGTTAGAGCTGGATGGCGAAGCGTATCACTAGTATATGTTATATTCTTTCCCGCTGTTTATTTTTGTAACACTCTGATAATGTAATGTGATGTAATGTAATAGCTGATATAGTTCTTTGTTTTAAAGTTATTCATTTATCTATTATATTTGTTCCGCTGCGATATGTGAGATTCTGTTATTGTTTCTATTTCTTCTTCTATCTTCTTCTTCTTTAAACCCTAACGGTTTAGTTTTTCAGTATTCGACGGTTTGGCATTCAATACGGTGGACGTATTGATGTCGACTTCCGGGTGTCAAAAAATTGGGTCGTTACACTCATAGCATGCTTTGTATTTTTTATTGTCATTGGGCTTCACATGAAGTTCATGACGCTTACAAAAATGTGCTATGCCAAGTCTTGAATTCAGATCGTCCTTAGTTTTCCCCTTAACATTCAAAATTGAATTAAACATGTAACGACCCAAAACTTAATTACCTTAATGATGAATATTGAAATATAATTTTATTAACTAATTAGTGGATTTTATAACTTAAATAAACTCCTTTTAAATAATAATTAAAGATGGTGAAATAACTTTTGTAACGGCCCGAAATTTCACTACTTTGATTTGCGAATATTTAATTAATTTTAAATTTTCGAATAATAGATATAATAATGAAAATAAAACTCTTTTAAATAATATTTAACGATGGTGAAATTTTTTTAACTTTTGTTTACAAAAATTATTAGTTCAAAGAAAAATAGAAATTGTTATCGAAAATCGTTTCTCGAATGTTTACTTTTAGTTGTCGAAAAGTTGTCGGAAAACGTTGTGCGCATTAATGCATCAAATATACACACTTTTATAAATGAGTTAGGATTTTTAATATGTATATGTGTGTGTGTGTGTCTATATATATATATATTAACTTAGTAATTATAAATGGGTGATTCGACTAATTATGAAAGTTTTTATAGAACAAAATTAAAGTGTAAACATAAGTGACGTTATATGTCAACTCTTTACAAACATAAGTACCCAAGCTATTAAATGAATGTTGGCTTGGAAAATAAATGGGGGATAAGATTAGGTGGGAGAGGATAAGAAAAATTAGGTGGAAAAAATCTAGGAGAGGTTATGTACTTAGGTGATTAGGTAATTTTCAAATTCACCTTAGTGTATAAAATATTTTCCTAACATTTCCACTAGTTTCATACATTTCTATTTCATGAAAAATTCCTCCAAAGCCTTCATGTTTATTTCCATGGCATCAAAATTAATTCCAAAGTTAATAAAATCTATTTCCATTCTCTTTTAAGTTTTAAATCTTTGTTAAAACTATTCTCTTCCACTTCTACACCCCTTCCTCACAAAAAATAATCCATACACCCCTCCACCATGTTGGCCGAGCACCTAGACCCCGCTAGGCCGAATACTTTTCAGCTAAAAGCCACCAAAAACTAAACTTTTCTAAGTTAGAAGCAAAACCTTAGGTTGTGTTCGAGTTATGGAAGAAGTTAGCTTGATTTAATCCGCTTTCGGCGAGTAAAGTTCTCACCTTTATTCAAATTTAGTAACTTTATGCGTGATGTATATCTGTTAGTTAGGTATGATGCTTGTTTGAGTAGTTATGTTATTGAATTGGTTATGCATAAGTGTACTTGGAAATGGTGTTCATTTGGTTGTATATAAGTATGCTTATATATGGTGTTGTATAAAAATGAATTCGGAAGTTAAGGGTAGTAAATTAGCAAGGTATGATCTTTCTTATGTTTGCAATTATGTTGAAGCGATGTGGTTGTGATATTGGTTATGATCTTGGCTTATGTTGTTCATGCTAATAAAGTTATCATCTTTGCTAACTTAAGCGACTTGTGAAACCCTCTTTGAAAGGTGTGAACTTTGGACTTAGATTTGGAAAATACATTTAAGTTTAAAACCTGTTTAGTTTCAAAACCCACATCTTTATGTTTACAAGCAGTAATGTTTCCAAAAGTTAAATTTTTAATGACGACTTAGAAAACAAATTTTGAGTTTGGAAATTTCAGGTCTTATAACGATGGTCGCTATAAGTGCAGTTTCTGAAAACAAACTCTTTTTCGAAATCTAAAAATACTTACACTTGGTATCAGAGCTTTGGTTATGCGAATACCTAGGTCTGTTGGGGTCAACTCATTAGAGATACGGTTAGTAGTACCCTAGAATGAGTTCAGTATTTGAGAGTACATTTCCTCTTTGTTTTGATCAGCATATATATATATATATATATATTTGGTTTTATGCTCTTTTTCCTAAGATAATACGGTCCATGTATTCTAAAGATATCTTACTTTAGTTAGGTAGTAAGAATGGGTACGAAAAGGGGATGAGAAAGGAGAAACAGTAGCACAACAACCACAAATAGAATAACTTCGAATGTTGGAAGGGGTAGAATAGTTATTGAGGCAGTAGCTCCAGTGCAACCCCGAGTTAACTATGGAACTCTTTGCAAGGACTACACAAGCCTAAGAGGAAAACCTTTCAAGGGTATCGAATCTATCATTGAAGTACAAGCATGGCTTGGGTCATGTGAGAAGATTTTCAAAGGTTTGGACATCCCTGTTGATCACAAACGGTTCTTGGCGTTATGGAAATTGTAAGAGGGTGCAGCTGCATGGTCGGATTCTGTCACCACAAATGTTCCAAGAGATGAGTTCTCATGGGCTAGATTCAAAGAAGTATTCGAAGACCAATTCATGCCAACTGCAGGAAAAACTCGATTATATAGAAATTTCATGGATCACAAGCATGGAGAATTGTCTTCGGTAGAACATGAGATGAAATTTAACGAGTTATCTTGTTTCGGCCCTGGATTTATTGACACGCAACTAAAGAAAAACGAGATGTTCGTATTAGGTATGAGAAAAGATGACCGCTCATGTGAAAGAATCATTTGTAGATTTGGTGGACATAGCATTAAGATATGAAGTGCTTTTGAAGAAAAAGCTAGCAGCAGCAAGAACATCACCCGGTGGTGGTACCACTAACCCAAATAAAAGGAAGTTTGATCCAAATTGGAAGAAGCAGAGTAAAGGAAAACCGAGTGGAGGAGATTAGGGAAATAAGTATAAACATGTTGTTTGTTACAATTGTAAGAAAAAGAGGCATATTTCAACACACTGTCAACAGACGAAGGCTATCTCTCCAATGGTTTAAAAGACGCGTTGCTACACATGCTACCAGCCTGGACACATGGTTGAGGGCAGCCCACTATTGAAGCAGGACCAGCAGACTAAAGTTTATGCTATTAAGGATGCGGCCTCAACCTCTGATGATGTTAAAGCGAAGGGAGTCTTGGAAGGTACTTTACTTATTAATGGTATTTTAGTTCATGTTTTGTTCGATACCGGAACTTCTCATAGTTTTGTCACTAATGAATTGGTAGATATTTTACAACTTATCCCAAAATTTATAGAAACGCCTATTTGTGTGTCCAACCCTATAGGCGGTATAACTAATCTATGCTTGGATTGTGAAAGAGTACAAATTGATTTCCGAAAACATCTTTTCTTTTGTGACCTACTTGTCTTGGATTCTAAAGGGTTTGATGTTATTCTTGGTATGGATTGGTTGTTGAGATATGGAACTATACCGGATTGTGCTAAGAGGTGAATAGTGTTGAAAACCAGTTCGGGAGACGTATTGGAAAGTATAGTTTGTAGGAAACCTAACAAATGTATAAGTAGTTTCCTTTATTCTTTGGAATCATCTTAGGAAGAGCTAGGATCGATAGAAGTTGTTAAAAACTTTCTTGACATTTTTGAGCCGGTCAGCAATTTGCCTCTCCATCGAGCGATTGAATTTCAAATTGATCTAGTTTCTGGTGCAAGACCTATATTTCAACAACTATGTAGAATGGCCGCAAGAGAGAAGCAAGAGCTAATATATCAAACCGATGATTTGTTAAGAAGAAGATCGATTAGACATAGCCATTCGAGTTAAGGTTCGGTTGTAGTTTTTGTAGCTGAGTTCGTTGATTCGTTAAGGTTGTGTGGATTATAGGGAATTAAACAAACAGACCATTCGAAATAAACACCCTTTGCCTCACATAGATGATATGTTCGACCAACTTCATGGAGCTGAGTTTTCTCCCAATTAGACCTTGCTATGAGTTTCCTTCAGTTAAGGGTAGTAGATGATAGTATACCTTAACTGCTTCTAGAGGTCCAGACCTTTTCTATGAGTGGTTGGTTATGCCTTTTGGGATAACCATGAGCCTGCATTTTTTGTTGATCTTACGAATCAAGTTTTTAGGAATGTGTTGAATAAGTTCGTGTCGGTTTTCATCGACGACATTCTTATATATTTAAAAACCAAGGAAGAGCATAAACGCCATTTGGAAATGGTGTTGGAAACGCTAAGGAAAAACGTTCTTGAAGCTAAGTTTCCTAAGTGCCAATTTTATCAATCGAAAGTGAAATACCTAGGACATTTGTATCGGGTGATGGCATCTCAATTGATCCGGCTAACGTAGCTGCTATGCAAGATTTCAAGAGACCCTAAACTCCTACTGAGGTGGAAAGCTTTCTACGGATGGAGAGTTATTATAGGAAGTTTATAAAGGATTACTCCAAGATTTCCACTCATTTAACCAAGCTGACGAAAAATGACGTTAAATTCGAGTGAACTTCAAAGTGTGAGGATGCATTCTTCGAGTTAGAAGAATCGTTGATCAGTGCTCCTGTTTTGGCTATTATTCATGGAGGAGAAGGGTTAACTATTTATATTGACGCATGTGGAGTTGGCTTGGGAAAAATGTTGATGCAACATGGGAAGGTTATAGCCTATGCAAGTAGGCAGTTAAAGTCTCACGAGAAGAATTATGCAATGCATGACTTGGTGCTGTTAGCCGTAGTACTTGCATTAAATATGTGGAGGCATTACTTGCTGGGTAAGAATTCTTCTTTCCCTCTTTTGTTTGTTTCTAGTCTTTAGGGATCCTTGTTAGTAATTTCCTTCTTTAATAGGTGAAAAGTTCGAGCTCTTCACTGATCATAAGTCCTTTAAGTAATTTTTCACTCAGAAGAATCTAAAGCTCAAACAATAACAATGGTTGTAGTTCCTGGCTGCTTACGACTTAGATATTCTTTATACACTGGGAAAATGAAATGTGGTGGCAGACATTCTTAGTAGGAATGCAGTGTTGGCTCTCTTTGAAGTTAAACCAACTCTTTTGGAAAGATCATCCAAGATGTTGAGGGTGGGAAGTGTGCAAGTTTCGAGTTAGATGACCAGGGAATTTTGCATATGAATGGGAGAATTTATGTAACATCTTCTAGAGGCCCAAAGCTAAGGGCTACAGATACTATAGTCACCCATAGTATTAACTTTCGGTGACTAAATACGGCTATGTTAATGGTATCCATAATATCAGAAGCACTTGAATATTAAACAAAATCACAGATTTCCAAAAAAAATCAATTATATGATTACATTTCAAAATATATATTTCACATTCAAATTACATAATCCCATAATCATTTCCCAGGTTCAAATAAAATACAATTATTACACAAATATGCTAAGAGTGACATATGATGATGCCCCCTTGGTTGACAAGAGTACTATATAGACATAATTGTCCTAAATACAACACAGTGAATTAAACAAAACAAAACAACAACTCTTATGTAGTTATCCGTCAGCCACTTGCTCGTCTCCGGAAGCTTTATTCGTCGACCCACTAAAACATGTAAAACCTCAACCCATAGCTTACTGAAATCAATTTTGAGCGCCCGAGAGTTTAAAGGGAAGAACATAAACTTCGAGTCAGAAATAAAGCCTGGTGTGAATAATAGTGTACATATCAGATATACGATATTAAGTGAGACCACGGTGCTTAGCGGAGCGGGTTTCCACTCACTAATATCCTTTTAAAACATATCTTTTACAAATCATAATCCTGCAACCAAAACAGGTTAAAACTGCAAAATATTATTATGTAAACAGACATATCAGGTAATAAATGGACTATTTAACCGAACACTATAGTTTTGTTCGGCTAACTACTACCCTTCGGCCGAGTCGGGCCTACCAGACAATGTAACAAAATAATCCAATATCTGCTAGACACATCTTCTGGATGGTCTGTCCTTAACTACATGTTAAATATTTCTCTTATGGACGACCTTAACTTAACATCTTCCAAGGTCACCTGATCCAAATGGTTTTGCGGGCTCACCAATAACCTATCTGTATACAAATATATATTCTCTTCTATGTGCAACCATACTTCTAGTCTTACCGCGACAAATCCCTACATACTGGAATTTCGGACTAAATTTTCTTGGGCCACTAGCTAAATTATAAGGCGCGACTCTAAACTCGTCACATTTGGTATTCTAATATCTGAGTCATTTTACTTTGGGATACCTTCCCAAAATTTTACTTGAAAACCTTTTCATTAGAAATTGATTTAAAACCATTCAAACCAAATTTAAATTAGGAAAATATACAGTCTCTATGCTTTACTCAAAATCACCTAGCCATATTATATATATTTATATATAAATATATACTTTACTCAAACCTTTGTTTATGAAAACATTTAACTTTTGTAAGTACCCCTTTCGAATCTGCTGAAAGCACCTCTTTCGAAAACAAGTAAAACCCTTCATTTAACCTAGGCCGAAAGGCCAAAACCTTCCTTTCGAAACCATTCTTAGGAACCTTTCAAAACCTTTAAAAAACCTTCTTTTCGAAAGCTGTAAAACCTTATATGTCTTTCTTCTAAAACACCTTAAAAATTCCTTTCAAAAACTTTGCAAAACCTTTCCTTCCAACCTTTCAAAACCATTGGGGAACCACCCCTTTGAAACCTTTCATTAAATCTTTCGAAAGGATTGGGGAAGCACCCCTTGGAAACCATCATTTAAAACCATTCGAAAGCATTAAATCTTTTAAAATAGCAAATCTTTAGAAAGCATTTGGGTTCAATTTAAAACATGTGGAAACCTTTCGAAAGCAATCAAAATTTACCCCTTCGAAACCTTTGAAAACCGTTTCAGCCAAAACCATTTGGATATGCCTTCAAGTAGAGCAAAAGGATCTGAAACCTATAAGAGTTGAAAGCATTCCTTTCAAAATCTATTCCTAAGAAAAGAAGCAATGGTGTCGAAACCACCATTCTGATAGCTTTGGAGAAGTGACCAAGTTTAGAAACAAAGTATACCTTCCGAAACCATTGACTTCGAAAGGTAAGAAAAGCGGCAGCTAAAGGGCTTCGACCTAGTTGAAAGCATATATTTAAAAACAAAGGCGCAACCTCCTTAAAAAAATTTCTTAAACCATTTGACTCAGTCGGAAGCCAACCAAGTCGAAAGCAACATAGTCGAAAGCAAAGCAGACACATTTTCAATTTAGAACAAAGGCATGCTTCAACCCTATCTGTACCATATATTTCAACCCTATACCTACCGCCTTCGTCCGATTCGCTACATACCAAGTATACTGATACCATGCGCATTAGTTTCGAAAGCAATGATGGCGAAACGTCTTGGTTGGAACCCCTGGTGTCGAAAGTGGCGAAACAGGCTAAAAACAAGTAAATTTTGTCTTTAACTTAGAAGAAAAATGCTTTTTGACTAATCTGCTAAATTGTTAAAATCTTATTGGTTGCTAAATTTTCTTTCCTAAAAGTACTACCATAACTTCAGAAATAAAAATTAAATACATTTTATAAAATACCTGTTAACTCCACTTTTTTACGACTCAACGACCTAATGTGCTACAGGGATCAGCGACCTAAATGACCAAGCGGGTTAAGAAGTTTAACGACCTAATAATTCAAAGCCTCCAGCGAGTTAACATGGTAACAACTAGCGACTTAGCGACCTAGCGACCTAACTTGTAACGAGTTAACGACCTAAGCTACTGAACGAGTTAACGACCTGATGACTCAATGGAAAGCAGCGACCTAACGACCTAAAAGGGGGAGCGACCTAACGACCTAAAAGGGGGCAGCGACCTAACGATTTAGATTAGAATAAAGCCGCTTGCATATAGGTCGCTCCCAACCTTAAGTCGCGATCTCTTCTAAGTCGCTCCATATAAGTCTCTTTCTACTCTCATAGGTCGCTACGACCTACCAACCAAAGCAGCTGATCAAGCGTAAGCCTTAACCCGTATCCCTTAGGTCGCTTATGACCTACAACCTAACCCCTAGGTAGCCTACGGCCTACGACCTAACTCCAAAAATTTCCTATAAATACCTCGCCTACTCCACCGAAGAGAGGACTTTTGGGCTCATTTCTGGAACGCCTATACTCTGATGTTTTCTCGACTCATCTGACATTTCAAACACCGAAGACGCTTCAACGAACTTTTGGAAGAGATCTAGCACATTCATCATGAATTGGAAGAGCTCTTCTACATGGAAGTTCTAGCTACTTGTCTTAGTGATGTCGTAATCGAAGATCATTGTAAAAGTTGTAATCGAATCAGCAATAAAGAAGATTAAAGTGGACGTAGGCTTAACTTTAAGCCGAACCACTATAAAAACTGTTGTCTCTTTATTTTTTCTCTATTATTTTCTGCTTATCTCTAGTTCCCGTACCAATGGGTGGTGCTTTCACATTTTCACTACATACACTGGGGTGTTAGCGTCCAATTTTAACGTTAACATTTTTGGTGCTTTCACTGAGAATTGAACTCAAGATGATCTCATCATTGCTCCGCATAGATTTGTTGAAAACTTTCTTTAAGAACCATAAGTTTATCTGAGATCATGGCTCCTGGAAAGAAATGTAAATCTGCTAGATCTGGAAGTGCTTATGACAACACTGCTGCTTCTCCCGCATCGAATGAAGCGGCTCCTAGTGTTGGAATTACAAGGGTCGAGTTGGATGCAGTAGTTTCTGGGTTGTATCAACAGATGGAAGCTCAGAACACTTTAATGTTGGACAGGATAAACGCTTTACTTGGAGTTAACCAACAATCAAGAAATGATGAAGAAACCTTTGCGGAAGATGCTCATGATTCCCAAGGGAAGAGTGTTCCTCAAAGGACAGCTGGCACCGCCGAAAGGTCACCTCCCCAAGCTGGAGGTTCAATGCCGTAGCCAACTTTTCGTGAACGTTTGCCCAGGAAAACTTCCGAGAAAGTAGCTGACGTCAGTCCCGTGGGGGCTCTGAACAATGAGGAATACCTCTCGGGAATGATTCGAAAAATTATGAAAGAAAGCATGCAAAGGGAAGAAGACGAGAATGAATGGGGGTTTGCTCCAAGCAAGACTCCTTTCACTCAAAGGATCCTGAAGGCCGAATTTCCAAAGAAGTTTGTTCCTCCCACTATTCCAGCTTATTGGGGAACAAGCAATCCTAAGCAATTCTTATATAAGTACGACTGGCACATGACTGGTGCCAGAGCATCGATGAGATCAAGTGCAGATATTTTCCGGTGTATTTGGAAGGAGTGGCTCTGCTTTGGTTCACGAAACTGCCAATTCGTTCCGTGGATCAATTCTCCGATTTAACTCGGAAATTCAAAGACCAATTCAGGTTATATGCTACGAAGCCAAGGATTTAATGTCACTATCCAGCCTCGAACAAAACCCTGGAGAGCCTCTCAAATCTTTCTTTAACCGCTTCAATATAGCCTTAGCCGAAGTTGACAATGCGGAGCCTCGAATGATTCTCACTTACTTGATGCGAGCTATAGACAAATCTAGTGAATTCGGGAAATGGCTAAAGATGAAAGAGCCAAATTTGCTCAAGAAATTCTACAAGAAGGCCGACGAATTTATGCACTTAGAGACCCTTCCTGTGCTGGTAAAAGTAGTCGTGAACGAAGTTGAGAATAACAACGTTGCTTCTAACAAAAAGAAATCCGGTGTCAGAAGAGGAGAAATGACGATGGAAAAAAGCGAAAAGATGCGAAGAAAAATCGCCACTTTAAACCTTCAGATTTTACTCCTTTAATGGACACTCCAGAGAATATCTTTTTCGTAGCCAAGGATGTTGTTGAATACCCTAAACCACCTAATTTGAGGCTTGGGAAAAACGTTGCGCATAATGGAAGATTCTGTCGATTCCACAATCAACCCGGTCATGACACTAATGAATGTCGTCATCTAAAGGTTTTTGATTGAGGAGCTGTTGAGCCAGAATAAACTTCAACAATATGTGAAGAGAAACAGAAACGATCCAACCTCATCTACTCAAGGGCAACAAATTCCTGCTTATCAATCCGGTTCAGGTAAGAGAGCTGCAACACAGGAGTCCAAGAGGCCCATCATTAATGTCATCACAGGGGGTCCTCACCCGGGAGGCAGAAGTTGGGCTAAGATGGAAAGATATTCTCAAGCTTTGAGATATGCCCCAGAATGTTCTATGTCAAGTCAAGAAAGAGTTTCAGACTAAAGGGGAAAATCTGCCTGCTTATTTGTCAAAGGCCTGGGAGCGCCATATATCCCGGGAAGAGAACATAAAGGCTGATTCTCTCGCAAAGTATTGAAGCTTTGGCAAAGTTAAATTATTGGGTATTGGTCCCTGTGGAAGTCTTGTCAGCTCCAAGTACTGATGAGACCCAATTCCGAAAGCCTGAAACAGCGAGCATTTGCACCCAAAATTTACTTAAAAGCAATGCTTAAATTTGTAAAATGATTATGGATGTATCATTTTTATATTGATTCACACTGATTTTACTATAAATCTTGTGTTCTCTACTATTAAAAAATGCCTGTCTCATTTCGATGTGCATATATCTTAAAATATATTGCTAAAATGTCGATTTAACATTGCAGGCCATTAAAGCAAAGCTTACCTATCCAACATATGATAAGGCCAAGCGATTCTTACAAATCACTCAACAAACAAATGTCAAGCCACAAAAATTCCACATTCAATTCCTACATCAGAAGTTCTTCTCACAAATAGTTGGTGATTCCACCGGAGGGGAACCTTCCCAAAGTGAAGGTTCCAGGCCCTTGCTAACTAATTATGATCGTCTGTGCAAACGGACATCCGGTCAAGTAGCTTACGTTTGCCCCATGGATTCATTTAACAATGAAATGCGCTTCTCTGGGAAAAAGCAAACAAGTTGCGAAGGAAAACAACATGTGCTTGAACACGATAACAAGGAATCACTGAAAGGTAGATGGTGCAAAGATATGGGCAAGCAGACAAAGAACAGCCAAAATGGAATCTTGCACTTCAATCAAAAAAGTTGGTGGAACCACCGAAGGGGCACCTTCCCAAAGTGATGGTTCCAGGCCCTTGCTAGTCAATTGTGACCGTTTGTGCAAACAAACATCCAGTTAGGCAGCTTGCGTCCGCTCCGTGGATGCACTTAACCGTGAGAAGCAACCCTCCTGGCGAACAACAAAGCCCACTTCGAAGGCCCTCTTCTCCTCACAAGGGGGAAGAGCCAAAAGCCCTCTTCGGAGGCCCTCTTCTCCTCGGAGGTCCTCTTCTCCTCACAAGGGGGAAGAGCCAAAAGCCCTCTTCGGAGGCCCACTTCACCAGAGTTGAAGTGCCAAAGCCCTCTTCGGAGGCCCACTTCAACAGAGTTGAAGTGCCAAAGCCCTCTTCGGAGGCACGCTTCCCCGCGTACAGGAAAAAAAAAAGACCTCTCTCCAGAGGCACAAACAAAAAAGCCTTCTCTCTAGAGTCACAAACAAAAGACCTCTCTCCAGAGGCACAAACAAAAAAAAGCCCTCTCCCGAGGCACAAACAAGAGCCCTCTTCGAAGGCACAAACAGATCAAAGCCCTTTTCGGAAGGCCCACTTCATCACGGAATCCACTTGCAAAAATAAAAAGTGACTATCTCCGAAAGTGAAGTGTAAAATCATTTTCAAACAAAAGAGAGAGAAGACTTCCCCGATACAAGGCACACTCTACTAAAGCAAAGTAATATTTCCCTAAAAATGGAAAAATTATTCTCTAAAGTAAGTGTGCAAGCCTTCTTAAAATGGAAGAATCATTTTCCAACTTAGGAGTACAAGTCTTCTCGAAACAGAAGAGTTGTTCTCCAAAGTCTTACCAAATGAAAGAAATTGCAATAAGCCGTGGTATGAGGGCAATACAATATATTTACATTAATAAAAGCAACGCTCAAGTAACATACCACAAACTTATTGCAATATCACACAAAGAAAATGAAGAAACTTGTGCGAAAATAAGGAATAAATGTATTCACAAATACAGTCAAAAGATTGTACAAGTAAAAAGAATCATTTTATTCCATACTATAAAAAATTTTTATACATGTGTAGGTTTCAAAAAGCGGAGGCCGGTACCCGCACAATCTCCGGTCAATACAAGTCTTTATGTACAAGCAAAAAGCAAAACAAGAAGGGTAAAGTGAGACTCATTATTTCTTCTTCCCACCACCTTTAGAGCCCTCGCCTGGCCTAATGGTTAATTTTGGATGCCGACTTGAACGAGTTGGGGAAGAAGGAGATAGAGGTATAGTTGGGTCTACTTCTGCCTTCTCTTCACTAACAGAAGTGCTTTTCCTTTTCTTCGTTGAAGTTACACGCTTCCTTTTCTTCCTTGAAGAAGACTCGCCGCCTGGAGTTTTAAGTTCAGACAACTTTATGTCATCATGAAATTTCTCCGGAGTCTTTTCACCTTCTTCAAGTTCCACAGCCTTCTGCTCTTGTGAAGCAGCCGGGTCATCCAAGCCTTGAAGAGCTTCTATTAATTCTTCTTGTGACCCCGGTTGGGAGGCAAAACGAGGCATAATTTGAAGAGATGGAGGTGGAACAGCTGGAAGAGGAGAAGTCTGTGCAGCACTTGCGTTTTCACTACAGAAGAAGAGAAGTTAAAATCAGTATTCCTCGCAAAAAGAGGAGATAGTGGCGCATAAAGGCATAAGTAATAATCAAAAAGTTCATCAATCTCATGTGAAGCGAACAAGTGGTCCACTTGAGCTAAATCAACGTTGAAGTTACCTGGAGAAGTTGGCTTTATCACGTCAACTCAAAGCCTTGTGCTTCAGCGCTTTCTTAAGCCTCATCTCCAGTATGAGCAGTTACAATTTCAATGTCAGCTTTGGCAGGAGGCGAAGAATGGGAACTGGAGCCAATGATATCAATGTCGGTCGAAACCGAAGGAAGATTCGGGTCGGTCAAATGTGCCCTCCCCAAATGTTTTCCTTCCGACGTTCCGGCTCGCTCTTTAGCAAGTTGCTCCTTCCCCCAGGCAAGGGTGGCACGTGCCTCATCATCCAGATAGTACGCCTCAAGATCTGCCTCTATATAGCCAGCGCCTCCAAGCATATCAATTGCGGCGACCCACACTTCGGCCAAGGTGTTCTCGTACTTTGGGCCCAAAAACGGAAGACTACCGCGCCCCAGGACACTGTGCAAATAAAACTCGAATAAGGTAGAGCTGATGTTGGCTATGGTTTCCTCATGAGATTCTTCGGCTGCTGCTTTGCCAACAATAGCTTCATCACGCTCTTTTTCAACTTTAGAAAGTCGAGCTTTTAACACTTCAATCTCCATGCCCTGAGAGCTAGTTTTTTCACGCAACTGAGCAATATCAGCGTGGCAGCTTTCTACAATTTGTTGTTGTGCCTCAAATCAAGCCTCAGCATCTCTTTGACTGGCATGAGCGTCTCTCGCTTGTTTTTGAAGCACTTCTTCCTTTTGAGTATAGGAAGTGGAAGAAGTGGCAAGCTCTTCTTTGAGTTTTTCAATTTCCGCTTCAAGCTTCTCATTGTAAGTGGTGATGTTCTTCATTTCTGCATCGTGATGGTCGAGAGTTTTCTTTCACTCGGACTTATCGCTCTCCATGGTTAACATAGCCTCGAGATTTAAGCGATTCACCCATTGAAGCTCGTCAACTGCTTTTTCCATCCAGACATTCTCAGTGTCAAGTTTAACAACGTCGAGATTCCTTAGCATGGCCTGCTTGTCAATGGGAATCAAGTCCAAGTCGAAGCGTACTCCTTTTAAACACCAGTTTGGAAACCGGCTTTGGAGCGCAGGCGAGGAATTCTCAATTTGATACGGAGGCCTGTTGATGATCGTTTGAATATCAGCTCTTTGAAGGGCAAGAGAGCTGGAGGGGATTTGCAAAGAGACGGGAGCAGCAAGCTTTTTAGAAATTGCAGACGCCGGCTTTTCGCTAAGCTTGGCCCGCATGCTTGGATCTTCAGCGATATGATCTTTCCCATTGTCATCATGAGATTTTCTTTTGTGGGAATCATCATCTCTGGAAAGAATCATGTCGTTCATCCCTTCTCCCATAGCGCTCCTCATAAGCCCGCCTCTCACGAGCTTTTCTTGCGGCTCTTTCTTCATCAGTTTCCCTTGGGGCAGGAAGATACCGCTTGGGATCATAAGAGTCGCATCTTCCATGGCGCTGAAAATCATCATAATATGAGGCGCTACGTCCCATTGGAGAACCTGAAAGTGAAGAAGAGACAAAGTTTAAGAATCTTCAAAGTAAAGAAGATAAGTGCACAAGATTGCCAAAATCCTAAGTGTGTGTGGCGTATGAACTACGCGCGTCAAGCTACAAACCACTCTTCGGCTTAAGAGTTATCCCTTGAGTTGATGGGGTTGTTTGCAAAACTGATGTCACTTCGACTGCTGGAGAAGCAAGTTTAGAAGCAGTAGTATCATCTTGAAAGAGCTCCTGTGAAGTAACCACCAGGTCGCTCAATCCCTCAAAAATGTCGTCACCGTCATGCCTAGCGGGACTCTTTCTCTCAGCTCCTTCATCAGCAGCCTTCCCAGAGTGTTGAGGAGGTTCCTCTTCTTCGATAACTAGGGGAAGTACAAATTTGCCGGATGACCCCGCAACGTCAATGGAAGCAGAACATTTCACCAATGAAGCCTCGGAAGTAGGTTCCTTCGGTGTAAGTTCTTCGGCGAAAACTGGGGCATCTAGAGTCTCTGCTTGAGAACCAGGGCATCATGAAGCTGGGTAGATCGGGAAGAATGAAAAAGTCCCAATTGATGCAAAAATTCATCCTTCAGCAAAAATTTAACGCTTCTCTCCTCAACCGCCACAACACTTAGTCTTTCAAAAGTCGGCTTATGGCTGAAATCTTTAGAAAGAGGAGGAAGTGCTGTAAAAGTAAAGAATGAAGTTAGCACTTAACAACTCGGATTTTGAAAAGTTCAGAAACGGAAAGAACGGAGATATGCAAGCTTACTTCCTACTCTCCAAATGCTGTAGAATGCTGGGGGCAACGGACGAAGATAAATTGGTTAAAAAACCCGTGGACGCTTTCAGGAAGATCAGTGATCAACTTACGGTTCCTTGCGCTTCTCATAAGCATTATAGAAGGATGATCTTTGTTCTTCGCAAATGTGCATAAGTAACAAATTTCTTCAAAGCTTGGAAGACGGTCGAGTGTCCTCCTAAACATTACACACAGTCCCATCAAGATGGCGTAGCCATTGGGGTGCAATTGGAAGGGAGAGATAGTTAATCGGAGAAGGAGCTGTCGAAGAAAATCGTTAAAGGGAGGAATAGCTCCACTCAAGCACATCTGACGATTAGCTGCGATGAAACCAAGAGGTGGCCTATCAGTAGTATCGTTTACCCCAGGAAGCAAAGCATCTACCTCAGCAATACCGAACTGAATACATAATTGATTGAACACCCGTTGATTCAGAGTAGTTGGAGTTCTTTCCGGTGGACTATCCAAGGGGCTAGCTATTGGGAAAACTTCTTCAGCTTGTCCTATTATCTCTTCTTGTTGAGAAGTTATTCTACACAAGGAACTAGGTATTCAAATATGAAGGTGCACGTTTCCTAAATGTGTGGAGTGTTGTGCAAACTAATAAAATGACAAGAAAATATAACTGGAATTAAACTAATAGGGATTTGTCGATTATAAAGTTTCAGGGCTTGTTATTTTTGGTCCAAGTACAAGTGCAGTGTTGACGCAAACAGATCAGCTTTAGTTGATTAATTTTGCTTTGCTTTAATACTTCACTTGAATTTGTTGATTCATAGCACTTCATTCGTATAATTTCTTTAAGTTGATTATTCTTTATCGACTAATCTGTCATTCGATGTGGGCAGTTGGTGGCAGTATATTTGCCCTAGTTTTCTGCAAATGTTGTATTTAACAGGTTGTTAGCTTCAAAAGTTAATATAATCTATGAAAAAGTGCAACAAGTTCAAGCAGTTCATTCCAGCTGTTCAAGTTGGAAATTCAATCAAGTTCTGTCAAATTTTACAAGTGTTCAAGTTCTGTTCACTTCTTAGGTCGCAAGAACGACTTAAGTTAACTCGGGGTTCTTTAGGTCATCCAGATTGTGCTCGAGTGACTTAACATAGGTCGGGCTTTCTTTAAGTCATTCTATAAGAATTCATATGTTGTTCTGGCAAAATTAAGTCACTACAAGGCAAATTTGCTTAAGTGTTAGCTCGCCCAAATCATAATGCGACCTAAAGGTAGGTCGTTAAAAGGGTTAACTCATCCGAAGCAACATGCCGTACATCTTAAGTCGTAAAGTTCATAGGTCGTTAAGATGGGTCGTTCAAATTTCCTTAAGTCGCAAAGTCCATAGGTCGTTCAGTGCGGTAAGGCACTCTACATGGTTAACTCGCTTCGTGCCTTAGGTCTCTCTAAGAGTAGTTCAGAAATGCCGAGCTTTCTTCCATCAAGAAATCCTAAGTCCTACTCTCCACTCGCACGTTGCCATGTGCCCATCTCCCTTGCCTCACCAAAAACGCCATGACATAACCTAAAATTCAATAACCCGTTAACAAAGTGCCTCTTCGCCTCCTCCAAACACCTAAAACCTCATCATCTCCTCCAAATTTCCGGAAACCATCATTAAACTCCTCAAATTCAAGGCACTCGCTAAGCAGCTCTGTAAAATCTTAGGCCAATCAATCTTCAAGGCAATCGCTAGCGATTAGATAGAGATCGAAGGGCAAATCCAAATGTAATTTTTTAACATGACAACAAAAAGTGTTTGGAGATGATTATGGGAGAATCGGTGGCAAACGCGGTGAATAAATGCTCGAAATTACCTAAATTCACTGATGGAATTAACGATTGGAGATGAAAAAGGAGAAATTTCGTGTTAGTCTCTAAGCTATGGTGTAGCAATGGTGGCAAAGTATACACGATAAAGTGAGGAGGATGAAGCGAGCTAACGGCTTATATAGGGGAAAGAGGAACGGATGCATCGGCACGCGAGTTAACGAGCTATTTAGGTCGCTGACGACCTAGCGGAGTTAGATTGAAGCATACGACCTATAACCTAGGCATATGCTTCGAGGGGCAAGTGTTAACTCCACTTTTTCACGACTCAACGACCTAATGTGCTACTGGGATCAGCGACCTAAATGACCAAGCGGGTTAAGAAGTTTAACGACCTAATGATCCAAAGCCTCCAACGAGTTAACGTGGTAACAGCTAGCGACTTAGCGACCTAAAGTTCAAGCGACCTAGCGACCTAAACTTGTAACGAGTTAATGACCTAAGCTACTCAATGAGTTAACGACCTGATGACTCAATGGAAAGCAGCGACCTAACGACCTAAAAGGGGGAGCGACCTAACGACCTAAAAGGGGAAGCGACCTAACGACCGAAAAGGGGGCAGCGACCTAACGAGTTAGAGTAGAATAAAGCCGCTTGCATATAGGTCGCTCCCAACCTTAAGTCGCGACCTCTTCTAAGTCACTCCATATAAGTCACTTTCTACTCTCATAGGTCGCTACGACCTACCAACCAAAGCAGTTGATCAAGCGTAAGACTTAACCCGTATCCCTTAGGTCGCTCACGACCTACAAACTAACCCCTAGGTCGCCTACGACCTACGACAGAAATTCCCTATAAATACCTTGCCTACTCCACCGAAGAGAGGACTTTCGGGCTCATTTCTAGAACGCCTATACTCTGCTGTTTTCTCGACTCATTTGACACTTCAAACATCGAAGACACTTCAACGAACTTTAGGAAGAGATCTAGCACATTCAACATGAATTGGAAGAGCTCTTCTACATGGAAGTTCTAGCTACTTGTCTTAGTGGTGTTGTAATCGAAGATCATTGTAAAAGTTGTAATCGAATCAGCAATAAAGAAGATTAAAGTGGACGTAGGCTTGACTTTAAGCCAAACCACTATGAAAACTGTTGTCTCTTTATTTTTTCTCTATTATTTTCTGCTTATCTCTAGTTCACGTACCAACGGGTGGTGCTTTCACATTTTCACCACATACACTGGGGTGTTAGCGTCCAATTTTAGCGTTAACAATACCCTTTCCCCTTTTATAAATATATAAAATATTTAAGTCCCGTACCTTAACTAATGTTTGAACTTGAAGTCCGTCGGAAGACGTAGGAATTCTGGGTAGAAAAATTTCTTGCAGCCGAGCATCACTTCCATAACAATACATAAAACAACTTATCAAAATCAATATATAAATCCGATATATAAGCTGAGGTCAATATCAATATAAAACTCAAACATTATCCTATCAAACGCAAACATTACCAATCAATACAAAACAAACCTTTCATCATTAGTCTCACCTATTCGACTACAATATTCACATCCAACATCGACGTACAATATATACATCCAACATCAAACCCCACAAGTCAACCCAACAAATCAACCGCACAAATCTATGTCAAACACCACATGTCCATAAATTAACCTCACCATCACTCAATGTTTATATGCCCCGGCTTCAAAAAAAACTGCAAATTGTACCTCATGGCACATCATCGACTTCGGAACCACCAGCGAAGGGAATGCTCCATGACAATCAACATACTCAGCCAAATACTGGTTCATTTGCTCCATTTGCGCTGCTTGGAGGCGGTCCTGCTCCTGTAGTTGTGTAATCTGCTGTCGAAGCTCATTAATCTCCGTGTTATACTAAGCCCTTTGGTAAGCCCTTTGTGATGCCCAAGCCTACAAAATAATTTGAAACATGTTTAAGTTATTACGTAACTTTTATAAAAATTAAGCAAATTTTACAACTTGTTTAATTTTTATAAATTACCGATTGATTGTCGTAGCCGTAGCGCCAATTTCTCGGTGTCGTGTCCATAATAAATTTGATGATCGCGTCCTCCTCATCAGTGATCAACTGCTCCCATACCGAATGCTCAAGTGTCTACGCACGTGCTTGCATAAATTTTCCTGTAACGCAAAATTAAATACAATTAAATATTACATGATATTATTATAATATTTTATAACTAATTAATTAAAATGATCATTATTAATAACTTATAACTTAAAATATACTTTCATGTGCAACGTATGCTTTATCAACCTCATGTAGGGCATACGAAACTGATCCCTCGTCGTCAGTCTGCCTGACGGCATGTGTATGCGCAAATACGTCCATATACGAGAGGGGACCCCACATGCTCTTTTTGGCAATAACTGATGTGTATTATTGTTGTTCATACAAATTTATACCAAAAATGTAATAACTGTTCGTAATTGCAATTAATCAATTTATCAGGTCCCCGCGATGATGCTAAAATGATTTTGAGCCACCGTGGTCCGTGACTAGATTTTTCTGCCTGTTCGCAGAGTTCCTGTCTAACTCCACTTGCAAATTAAAATTTAAGATTATATTTAACAGGTATAAATTATGTATTCTCTACTGAACAAATTAAGGTGATATCTGATAGACTTACCATGAATTCATCGCTACCCCACCATGCGACCCAAGCAACACATATGTTGACGCCCATCCAGTTTGGCTTCTTCATGGATTTTCTGATGGTAGACATCGTATCCCGGTAATTCTTTGCAACTTTGGAGTTCCACTAGCGCTTGCAAAGAGCAGCATCCTCCTCTTGTAAGTCTATAGTACCCTATATATATGTTGAAAGAATAGAAGTTATACATAATACTAAATCAGCAAATCATAAATTGATTATATATAATGATATATAATTTTACACTTACCAGTAACTCCTGGCAGATGCTCTCCCGTACATGGTCGGGGATCCTACTCCATTTCGGCCAGCATGATGTCATACGGCTCTTGTATGCCTACTTAGATATTCTAAGAACAATGTTTAAAGGCTCAAGCTCAAAACCCCTACATGAAATATAATACAGACAAATCATGGCTAATATATATAACAAAATATTTATAATGCTAAATTGAATTTAATACTTACGAGTCATCTGCTTTCAATAGCAATCTAACCACCATACACGATGCCTCCTGTGAAGGGTCGCTGCCATCACCTCCGCTGTAACCGGTCCCTCTCTGAGACAAAAAGGAGGAACCACACTACGAAGAACCCCGCCGCCTAAAGAATGATATCCGTAATACCTGTCATATACATATTATCTTATTATGACCGAAGATATCATTCAATTATGAGCAAACATACACTACAAGAAAATATACTTTTGATGGCAACATAGGATAGCATGGGAAGCCATATCGCTATCTTTCTATTATTAGTTGTGTAAAAATACACTGTTAACGCAAAAAGTTAGACGCTAACACCCCGATGCAAATAGAGATTGAATGAAAGCACCACCGGTTAACACGGAAAACAGAAAAAGCAGTAATCCACTGAAAAAGCAGTAAGAGACACAGAGTTTATAGTGGTTCGGCTTATGATCAAGCCTACGTCCACTTCAATCCTTCTTTATTGCTAATATGATTACAATCCTTTACAATTTTCTTCAATTACAATTCACTTCAACAGACAAGTAGCTAGGAAAAACTTTGATGCAAGAGAATTCTCCGAATTCATGGTTGAATGTGTTGAATCCCTATTTGAAGTTGATTGAAGCATCTTGCGAGTTTCAAATGTTGGAATAAGGCTCGGCTTGAAGATGACAGAGTCTCGACACTTTGAAGAAAATGATCCGAAAAGTCCCCCTCATGTTGGAACTTAGGGTGTATTTATAGAGAATTTTGGATGGGCCTTAGGTCGTGAGCGACCTAAGGAAGGTCGTAAGTCGCTCACGAGTTAAGGGAAAACGAGCTATGACCTATCTGGTTCGCACATGGCCTTCTGCACTAACTGGTAGGTCGTAACGACCTAGAGGAAGGTGGGATAGTTTTATCACAAGTACTAAGTCGTGGACGGCCTAGGGAAAGTCCTCGCGACTTAAGGGAAAGCGGTATAACTTTATTACCGAGCATTAGGTTGTGAGCGACCTAAGGAAGGTCGTAGGTCGAGGGGCGACTTAGGGATAGGTCGGCTATAACTTAGGCCGTGGGCGACCTAAGGGATGGCAGGGGAGAGATGCGACCTACCGAATTCGGCCTAAAGGAATTGCTCCGTCCTAGGTCGCGAGCGACTTAGTGGTTGTGGGATCCTGGTTTTAGCTTGCAGAAGATGCTAGATCGCTTGAGTTTTAGGTCGCTAAGTCGCATCCTTCTATAGGTCGTTATCTCGCTGTTGATTCATTAGCTCGTCAGGTCGCTGACCCTCTTAGGTCGTAGAATAGTTAAGTCGTTAAGTCGCTGAGGCGCTTGTGAGGTTAGGGCGATGGTCCATCTACTCCTTTAAGTCGCTGCTCCACTTCAGAAGTGAGGTCGCTTAGCCCGCTACCTATGTTAGGTCATCGGGTCCTTATCTCGTAGGTCGCTTACTTCTTTGTGTGATTAGGTCATTAAATAGTTAGGTCATTCCACATCTTAAGTTGTTAGGTCGGCTCCACTTTTTAAGTTGCTGAGTACCTGATAGAGCGGAGTTAACATTTGCCACTCGGAGTACACGCCTATTCCTTAGGTCATGTGCTCTGATCCAGCTTTTGGGTCGTTGCCGACTTATTGGTCTTGCTAGGTCGCGTGCCATTATGCATTTCTTTCAGCCCGTATAAATTGCTTAGCTCGCCAATTCCTTATTTCATCTGTTCTAACTCTCTTAAACCGCCATTAACGATCCTCCGAGGTTAAAAATTTATCTTGAGACTTTCTCCTCCTTCAACCGTTAAGTCCATCAACGAATTTTTAGGTAAACTCGAGCATTTACTTACTGCACTCATCGCCAATTCCACCATAACCGTTTCCACACGGTTTTGTTGTTATGTTGCAATTCGATATTCCAACTGGCCCCTTGATTCCTGTTGAATTGCTAGCGATTAGCTTCGAAGCTAGTAAGAGCTTTGAATCCAAGAAGTTTGGTAATGGTTATTGAAGATTCGAAGGGGGAGAGATGCTTTTAGAGGTTTGAGCAGAGGATAGGATTCGTGGCTAATCGGGTTAATGGGTTTTAGGTTTAGACAGAATGCTTCAAATGACACAATGGTTGATAAACGCGTGGCAAAGTGTAATTGGTGAGTAGTAGGGCCTATCGGTTCCAACGGGAAATAGCCTTGGGTCGCTGCATCATTCCAAAAACGACTTAAAGGATCTGGGCGACCTAAAAGTCCCTGCGACCTAACTGATTTGGCCGACCTGACAACTTCTGTGACATAAGCCTTGAATCGTGGCCGAGCTAGGACTTGGAGAAATTCACGTTACTTTGAACTGAAGCCTTTTATTCTTGCCATGCCTCACGATTTAAAGGACCAACGACTCAACTTAACTCGCAAGAAACCTTTTGGGTCGTGGACGATTTAAGCTTTAGGTCGTGCAAGCGACTTAGCCTTTAGGTCGCACAAGCGACTTAGCACTTGGACAATTTTCCACTGCTGAATTGCTTCTTGCGACTTATACCCATCTCATCCTACTCGTTAGGTCACGAGCGACCTTGGACTTGAGCGAATTTTCTCCGCCTTGAATTGAAGCTTTGCGATTTAACCTTTAGATTGTGAATGATTTAGGACTTTGATGCGCATTGCCATGCCTTGTACTTTTAACTCAAACCATACGGCCTAGGACTTGAACAAGTTGGGAACCTAAAAATTTTGATAGGACTTGATTGCACTTCCAACTCGAACTTTGAACTGCCGAAATAACTTTCATGACTTTGCTATGCTTTCTTAACATATTATACCAAATTTGATGCTAATAACCTGTTAAATACAACATTTGCAGAAAACTAGGGCGAATATACTGCCACTGATTGCCCACATCAAATGACAGATTAGTCGATAAAGGATAATTAACTTAAAGAAATTGTATGAAATGTTGTGAATCAACAAACTCAAGTGAAGTATTAAAACAATGTTAACCAACTAAGGTCGATTTGTTTGCGTTAATATTGCACTTGTATTTGGACTTAAATCGACAAGTCATGAAATATTGCAATTGACACATGTTTAATTTCAATTATATTTGCTTGTTGCTTTGTTAGCTTTACACAGCACTTCACACATTTAGGAAACGTGCACCTTCATGTTTGAATATCCAGTTGTTTATGTAGAATGGCTTCACATCAAGAAGAAGTGGTAGCTCAAGCTGGAGAGATCTTTCAGATAGCTATTCCCGTAGTGAATCCTCCAGAAAGAAGTCCGACTACCTTAACCCAGAGAGCATTTAACCAGCTACGCATTCAATTTGGCCTTGTTGAGAGTGATGCTTTACTTCCTGGGCCGTATGATACTGCCGATAATCCACCTCACGGTTTTGTCGCAGTCAATCGCCAGATGTGCCTAAGTGGAGCAATTCCTCCCTTTAACGATTTTCTTCGAACGCTTCTCCTTCGGTTGACCATCTCTCCGTTTCAACTACATCCCAATGGATATGCTATCCTGATAGGGTTATGCGTTTTATTTAGGAGAACTCTTGATCGTCTGCCGAGTTTCGAAGAAATTTGCTACTTATGCTCATTTGCTAAGAATAAAGATCATCCCTCCATTACTGTTGTAAGAAGCGCTAGGAATCGCAAACTCATTACCGATCTTTCCGAAAGTGCACATGGCTTCTTGAATCAGTTTTTCTTTGCTCGTTGCCCCCAGGGTTTTATGCTATCTGGAGAGTAGGAAGTAAGATTACATGCTTCTATTTTTTCCATTCCTGAGCTTTTCGAGATCTGAGTTGCTAAGTGCTAATTTTACTCTTTCCTTTTTTAGCACATCCTCCCCCCTCTAGAGATCCAGGCCACAAGCAAATTTTTGAAAGACTGAATGCCATGGCTGCTGAGGAGAGGAGTATAAAATTTCTGTTGAAGGATGAGTTTCTACATCAGTTTGGACTTCTACATTCTTCCCGCTCTACACAACCTCACGAAGTCCCTGATTCCCCAGCTAAGGCATTAGTTACCCCAGTTTCTACTGACGAACCTGTACCGAAGGAACTTACAACTGAGGCTTCGTTGGTAAAATGTTCTACTCCAACTGACATTGCGGGGCCATCTTGTAAACTTGCTCTTGCCCCGGTTATTGAAGAAGAAGAAGATCTTCAACAAACCGAGAAGACTACTGATGAAGGAGTTGAGGTGAAGAGCCCTGTTGAACACAGTGGTAATGACACTTTCGAAGGGTTGAGCGACTTTATAGTTACGTCTCAAGAACTCTTTAAAGATGATCTTTCCGCTGCTAAAATTGTATCTACAGTGGTTGAAGCGACATCTGCTCTTCAACAGACTCCTCCAGCTCAAGAATCGACATTGGCTGTAAAATCTATCACCACCCCCCAACTGAGGAGCGGTTCGTAGTTCGGCGCGTGTAGTTTGCACACACCACACACACTTAGGATTTATTGGCACTTATATGCACTTAACTCCTTGCAATTTGAAGATTCTCAAGTTATGCTTCTTTTTCAATTTCAGGTTCTTCAATGGGGCAAAGTGGCTCGTATTATGATGACTTTAAGTAGTATGGAAGGCGCAGTCAATATGATTGCAGGCGCTATCTTCCCCCTCATAGGGAAACTGATGAGGAGTGGGTTGCTCGAAAAGCTCAGGAGAGAAGAGCATACGAAGAACAGTACAGGAGATGCGATGAACGTCGTGACTCTTCCCACAGAGAGGATGATTCCCTTAAACGAAAATCTCATGATGACAAAGGAAAGAGCCATGCTGCCGAAGGTTCGAGCAAACGGACCAAGCATGGTGAAAAGTCATCATCTGACATTCCTAAAGAGCCCATCGCTTCGGTGCCTCCTCAATCTCCCGCTCTTGCTCGTACTGACATTCAGACGATCATTGGCAGGCCCTCATATCAGGTCGGACCAGGCCCAGCTACTCTTCAAAGCCGATTTTCAAATTGGTGCTCGAAGGGAGTTCGCTTTGATCTTGATCTGATTCCAATCGACAAACCAGCCATGTTGCAAAATCATGACGCTGTCAAGCTTGATATTGAGAGAATGTCGAATTGGTAGAAACTTGTTGATGAACTCCAGAGAGTGAACCACGCAAACCTTGAGGCTATGTTGACCATGAAGAACGATAAATCTGAATGGCAAAAGACTCTTGATCAACATGACGCAGAGATGAGGAGCATCGCCGCTTATAATGAAAAGCTTGAAGCGGAATTTGGAAAACTTAAAGAGGAGCTTGCTACTTCCTCCACTTCCTACTCTCAAAGGGAAAGTGTGCTTCAGCAACAAGTGCGGGATGTGCATGCTAGCCAACGAGAGGCCGAAGATAAACTCAAGTGGCAGGAAAAGGTTGTAGAAGATTATCGCGTTGAAGTTGCACAGTTGCGACAACAGACCAGCTCCCAGAACCTCGAAATTGAGACATTAAAAACTCGACTTGCTATGATTGAGAAAGAGCGCGATGAGGCTGTTGCCGGTAAAATTGCAGCTGAAGAAGCTCATCAAGCCACCAAAGCCGATGTCAGTTCGACATTGTTTGACTTCTACTTGCAAAGTGTCCTAGGGCGCGGCAGTCTTGCATTTTTGGGCCCCAAATATGAAATCACTTTGGCTGAAGTATGAGAAGCTGCGCTTGATATGCTTAAAGATACTGGGTATGCCGAAGAAGAACTCGAGGCACATTATCTGGATGACGGAGCTCGTGCAGCCCTTGCCAGAGGAAAAGAGCAACTCGCTAGAAAGCGTGCTGGGACGATGAGAGAGGAGCATAAAGAGAAAGAACGCCCAGTGATATCACAGGCTCTAAAGATGGTGGGAGAAAGAAGTGACGAGTCCCTCCTTCAATTTCGGCCGACGTTGATATCACAGGCTCCGGTTCCCATTCTCCGTCCCCTGCTAAAGTTATAACTGAGATTACAAGTGCATAGGGTGGAGATGAAGGCGAAGAGAGCACCGAAGCGCAGGCTTATGAAATTGACATTAGGAAGCCCACTTCTTCAGGTAATATTAACGTCGAACCAGGTCAAGCGGATTACTCATTTGCTTCGGCCGAGCTTGATGAACTTGTTGCTTATTACTTAAGACTCGATGAGCCATTACCTCCTCTCTTCGCTGGAGATACTAATATTTTTTGCTTTTATTCTGTAGCAAAAACGCCCAGTGTCATAGAAACTTCTCCTCCTCCAGCTGTTCCTCCTCCATCCTTTCAAATCACTCCTACTTCCCAACCGGGGTCGTAGGAAGAATTAATAGGAGCCCTTCAAGGCTTGGACGATCCAGCCGCTTCGCAGGAGCAGAAGGCCGAAGGACTTGAAGGAGGCGAAGTATCTCCGGAGCAAACCCTTTCTGATGACATAAAATTGTCTGCTCTTGTCACTCCGGGGAGTGAGTCTTCTTCAAAGAGGAAGAGGAAGCGTACAACTTCAAAGAAGAAAGGGAGAAGCATTTCTGTTACTAAAAAGGAAACGGAAGTTAATCCGGCACTAGCTCTCTCTCCTTCTCCGCCAACTCTCCCAAGCCGGCCTGGAAAATTGCCTATTAAGCAGGGTGAAGGCTCTAAAGATGGTGGGAGAAAGAAGTGATGAGTCCCGCTTTAACTTCTTTGCTTTACTTTTTGCTTTTTTGCATGTATACAAGTTTGTGTTGACTGGAGATTGTGCGGGTACCAGTCCCCGCTTTCTTTTACTTTGAAACTTGCATATGTATAAAATTCTCATAGTATGGAATAAAATGGTTCTTTTACTTATACAAATTTCTGTCTGTATTTGAGAACGCTTTTACTTTCTGTTTTTATGCATGTTTCTTTATCCTCTTTTTGTGAGGTTGCAGTAATCCTATAGTATGTTTATTGAGCATTGTCTTCATTTTTGTGATGACTATACTGTATTGCCCCCATACCATAGGTTTATCGCAATCTTTTTTCATATTGGCAAAGTTTCGGAGAACAACTCTTCTATTTCAAGAAGACTTGTACTCTTCCTTTAGAGAACAACTCGTCCATTTGAAGGAAGTTTGCATTTGTACTTTATATGATAATATTTCCGTTTCAAGGAAATATTTTTCTAGCTTAGTAGAATGCACTTCATATTGGAGGAGTTTTCCCCTTCTCTCTTTTTTTGTTGCAAAGTTTTTACACTCCACTTTTTTTTTTAAAAAGCCACTTTTTCTTTGGCAAGTAAATTTTACTTCATAGTGCAGTGGGCCTTTCGAAAAAGGGGTTTCAACCTGCTTGAGCCTCTGAAGAGAGTTTTTGATTGTGCCTCTGGGAAGAGGTCTTTTTGTTTGGTTGTGCCTCTGGGAAGAGGTCTTTTTGTTTGATTGTGCCTCTGGGAAGAGGTCTTTCTGTTTCTGCCCCTTGGGAGAGGCTTTTATCTTTTTCCCTGTTCGCTGGAAAGCGGGCCTCCGAAGAGGGCTTTTCACATTTCGACTCGTGTGAAGTTTTATTTCAAATCACGGCGAAATGTGTGCCTCTGAGTACGGCTTTTGCCTAGAAGTTTGGAGCTTCTTTCTCTTAGTTCGATGGATTCACGGGGCGGACACAAGTGTTCTGTGCCACTGATTAGTCCACAACTTTATGTCGAAAAAGAACTCTCTTTTTCTGGCGAGGCCCGCTCGAGGTCTTTTAGCATTTCAACTATGGTGAAATGGGCCTCCGAAGAGGGCTTTTCACATTCCAGCACTTGTGAAGTTTTATTTCAGATCTCGGTGGAATGCGTGCCTCCGAGTCTACCTGGAAGTTTCTTCCTCATGGTTGGCTGGATTCGCGGGGCTGACACAAGTTACTTGGATGCTTATTTGCGCAGATTGTCTCAACTAGTGAACAAGCGCCTTGCCTTCCACTTGGGAAGGTGCCTCCGATCATCATATGGATTCACAGGGCGAACGCAAGTTACTTGGATGCTTGTCTGCGCAAACTGTCTCAGCTAGTAAACAAGCGCCTTGCCTTCCAGTTGGGAAGGTGCTCCCGGTCATTCCATACCAATCTTTTTTGTTTGAGGAAGTCTTCTGGCATGCCCCGTTTGAGGTCTTTATCCTCCGAAGAGTTGTGCCTTCGAAGAGGGCTTGTGCCTCCGAAGAGGTCTTTTGCTGTTTTATGCTTGCTCGCCCATGCCTTTTTGCCACCTATTCATAACGGCGATCCCCGTTATCTTTTCTGAATACACCTCCCTTTTAGTTGACAACAATTTTCCTTATCCAAAGAAATATACTTCATAGTTAAGCGAGTTGGTGGTGACAGACACAGGCTATTTAACTGGATGCTCGTTTGCACAAACATTCGCAGTTAGTTAGCAATGGTCCACTCCCAGCCAAATCGCTAACTTTTGTTCGAAGTACTTCTTTCGTAGGATTTGAGTATGGAAATTTTGAATGGTTTAGCGTCTGCTTGTTGGGTGATGTTGGAGATTGCTTGGTCTTGTGATGGGTAAGCTTTGTTTTTATGGCCTGCATTATTAAGTCGACATTTTAGTAATACAATTGACGTATTTTATATATCGAAATAAAGCAAAGCAGTCTATAATAGTAAAGAACACAAGATTTATAGTGGTTCGGCCAAGAACTGGGCCTACATCCACTTTATAGTTCTTATTATTCACTTGCCCTGACTTTACAACGGCTTTCAATACAAGAATCATACATTCATCATTCTTTTACAATATTTCATTAAAGCCTTTAAGTAAAATATGGGCGCAAATGATTGCTGTTCCAAGCTCTTGGAATTGGGTCTCCTTCGACAGTTACAAGTTTGAATGTGCCATCAAGAAGTTTTTGGCCTATAACATACGGCCCTTCCCAGTTTGGTCCAAGCACGCCTGTAGGTGTCATAATTCTTTTTAAGATTAGATCCCCCACTTCAAAGCTGCGCCGGCGAACTTTAGAATTGAAGTGCCTGGCTATTCTTTGCTGGTGAGCTGCAGTTCTGAGCTCAGCTCCTTCCCTTTTCTCATCAAGGAAGTCAAGGGCTTCAAGTTGCAGCTTTTCATTTTCGGCTTGATTGAAATGAATTCTTCTATGTGAAGGGACCTCTATTTCTACCGGAATCATTGCCTCTGATCCATATGCCAATGAAAATGGAGTGTGCCCCGTCGCAGTTTTATGTGTAGTTCTATATGCCCATAGTGTTAGCGGAAGTTTATCGACCCAACCACCTTTCACTTTTTCCAGCTGTTTTTTGATGGTTGATTTGATAATTTTGTTTACTGCTTTCACTTGCCTGTTTGCTTGCGGATGAGCCACTGCTGAGAAACTTTTCTGGATCTTGAATTTTTTGCGAAAATCTTGGAACTCTTCACTTTCGAATTGGGTTCCATTGTCCGTGATTATCTTTTGAGGTACTCCATACCTGCAAATGATACTCTTAGTTACAAAGTTTATCATTTTCTTAGAGGTAATAGTAGCTAAGGGTTCAGATTCAGCCCATTTAGTAAAATAATCCACAGCAACAATAGCATATCTGATTTCGGATTTCGCAGTTGGCAGAGGCCCGATGAGATCCATTCCCCAAATAGCAAATGGCCACGGACTGACCATCTGTGTTATCTCAGTGGAAGGTGCTCTTGGGATTTTAGCAAATCTCTGGCATTTGTCGCACTTTCGGGAGTAGTCTGCAGCATATCGGTTGATATTCGGCCAAAAGTATCCATAATGGAAAATTTTCTTTGCTAAAGTTTGACCACCTGTATGATCTCCACATTCCCCTCCATGTATCTCAGCTAGAATTGTCTTAGCTTCTTCTTCAGTCACACATCGGAGTAATGGCATTGAAAACCCTCTTCGGAATAATCGGCCGTCTTGAATTATATACCTTGAAGCCTTTCTTAACAGTTTCTGACGTCCTTTTGAACTTTCTGGCGCAGATCCGTTGAGCAGATAATCCTTTATCAGAGTCATCCATGATTCCTGTTCTTGAGATATGGTCATGATCCAGTCTATATCCATTTCATCAATGCTTGGAGTTGACAGGACTTCAACAGGAACTAATCCCAATAAATGAGCTTCACCAGTGCTTGCATACTTTGCGAGGGAATCTACCTTCATGTTTTCTTCCCGAGGTATATGGTTTATTGTCTAATGGTCCATGTCCTCGAGAAGCTCCCAGGTTCTTGACAAGTAAGCGGGCAAATTTCCTCCTTTGGTTTGAAACTCTTTCCTGACTTGACACACGATAAGTTGCAAATCACTGAAGATCTACAACATTTTGATATTCAACTCCTTTGCAATTCTCAGACCGACAATAAGAGCTTCATACTCTGCTTCGTTGTTTGTCGAAGGGAATTCCAATCTTAAAGCATAACACAATGACCGTCCTTCAGGAGTTTCAAGCACAACCCCAGCCCCAGAACAGTAATCGTTTCTTGCGCCATCAACATACAATTTCCATAGAATTGGGGGATTATTGGTTACCATCTCCTCCCTATCTCCTTTGTCTGCGCATTCCGCGATGAAGTCTGCCAAAGCTTGTCCATTGATTGCTCTCCGGGGATGATAAGTAATGTCATATTGGCTGAGTTCAATATTCCATTTCAAAAGACGACCCAAAGTCTCAGGACGAAACAGGACTTGCTTCAAGGGCTGATCGGTGAGGACTTTTATGGGATGAGCTTGGAAATATGGCCTCAATTTTCTTGATGAAATCAATAGACAATAGGCGAGCTTTTTCAACTTTGAATAGTTCAATTCTGCCCCAGTGAATCTCTTGTTGATGTAGTAGACCGGGCGCTGAATTTTCGCATCCTCCCGTACCAAAGCTGCGCTAAGGGCATGAGACGAGATTGCCAAATATACAAAAAGATCTTCACCATTGTCAGGCTTAGAAAGTATAGGAGGCGTTTCCATATGACGAATCAGCTCATCGAAAGCTTTCTAGCATTCAGGAGTCCAGTCAAAGTTTTTTCTTCCTTTCTTTAGAGCATTGAAGAATGGAATGCATTTATCAGTAGCTTTGGAAATGAACCGACTCAAGGCAGCAACTTTTCCATTGAGACTTTGCAATTTCTTCTTCGTTCTAGGAGCTTTGACTTCTCTTAAGGCAGTTATCTGAGCAGGATTAGCTTCAATGCCCCTTGCACTCACAATGAAACCCAAAAACTTTCCAGATTCTACTCCAAATGAACACTTCAAAGGGTTCAGCTTCATACCGTACTTTCGGAGGATTGAGAACATCTGTGCCAAGCGATCCATGTGGTTCACTGCTTTCTTTGACTTTACAAGCATATCATCAACATAAACTTCCATAGTCTTGCCAATCTGTGGTTTAAACATGGCATTAACAAGTCTTTGGTAAGTTGCCCCTGCATTCTTAAGTCCGAAAGGCATGACTCTGTAGCAGTAGAGACCAACATCGGTGATAAAGCTTGTGCCCTCCTGATCTGGCTCATGCATCATGATCTGGTTATATCCGGAATAGGCATCCATAAAAGATAGCAATTCATGCCTCGCCATTCCATTCACCAACTGGTCAATCCTGAGTAACGGGAAGCAGTCTTTGGGGCAGACTTTGCTTAGATCTAAAAGTCAATGCACACTCTCCATTTCCCATTAGCCTTTTTAACCAGTACAGGATTTGAGACCCAATTCGAATAAGTAGATTCCCTGATAAAACCATTCTCCATGAGCCGATCAACCTCTTCTTTCAATGCTGCTGACCTTTCAGGACCTTGAGTTCTTCTTTTCTGCTTTACTGGTGTAAACTTTGGATCAATATTCAAGGTATGCACTGCAATTTCTGGAGATATTCCACATATATCGGCATGAGTCCAGGCGAATACATCCAGATTTGCTCTCAAAATTGATATCAAAACATTTTGAACCGTTGCATTAAGCTGCGAACCCACATTCAACACTTTATTCGGGTCTTTCGGGTCAACAGGTACCGGGACTGTCACTTCAACTGGTACCACTCTATTTTCCCCTGCACTGGCTTTTCTTGGATCCATCTCTCTTCGTGCACCGCTATGTTCGCCTGTGCAGGGTCCACCCTGTAATTGCTACAAGATTTGACTCTTTGATGCGGACTGGGGTTGCCGCATCTTTTCCCATTTCTCTCTTCCTCGATTCACGCAACTCTGTAAGATAACATTCTCGTCCAGCATTCTGATCCCCTTTCACCACACCGACTCCATTATCTGTGGGGAATTTTATGGTCAGACACCACGGGGCAAGAATAGCTTTAAATGCTGCCAGAGTTGGTCGGCCTAAGAAGGTATTGTAGGTAGAAAATTCTTCAACAATAACAAAGGTCTGTTTTCGAGCGACTTTTCTCTGCCCCTTTCCAAGCTCTACGGACAAATCAATAGACCCAATTGGCTGGCTCCTCGGTAAAACCAGCAATCTTTAGTGACGAAGCTTGAACGTCAACCGTTGGAATCTTCATCTGATCAAAAGTCTTCTTGAAGAGAATGTTGCATGAAGCTCCACAATCAACCATAACTCTTTTAACAGTAGCTGGCCCAATGCCAGCGGAGATGACCAAAGGATCAATGGTAGGAGTTTCAACTCCCATCGAATCCCTAGTACTGAATATAATGTCATCATTAAAAGTTTTCTGTTGCTTCAGGGGCGCAACATCTTCTAACACAAAAACACTTTCATCTGCCGGTGCATACTTCAAAGCACGGGCGTATCTTTCCATCTCGCCCCAACTCCTGCCAGCTGGGTGAGGGCCTCCTGTAACCACATTTATAACAGGCCTCTCTGATTCATGAGCTGCCGCCTTCTCACTTGAGCTAGGACAATGAACAGGAACCTGTTGTCCTTGAGTTGACGAGGTTGGGCCGTTCTTGTTCCTTCTTACATATTGTTGGAGCTTGTTTTGCTTCAATAGTTCCTCAATTACCTCCTTTAAGTGACGGCACTCGTTAGTATCATGCCCGGGCTGGTTATGGAACAGGCAAAACCTTCCATTCTTCTCAACTCTTCCATTAACTCTTTGCTTAGCTAGTGCGGGGAATTCGACCGTGTCTTTGTTTGCAAAGAAGATGTTTTCCTAGGTATCAGTCAGAGGGGTAAAGTTGAAGGGACGTCCTTTTTTTGCATCTCCTTGCTTCTTCTGGGCATCGTTCCCCCTCTTCTGATTGCCAGACTCCTTCTTATTCGGAGCAACATTACTGTTTCCAGCCCCTGTCGATACCACCTTAGTCGGTGCTTGGAGGCTTTCCAGACGCATGAATTCATCGGCTTTTTTATAAAACTTGTCAAGTGAATTTGGTTCCTTCATCTTTAACCACCTCCCGAACTCACTTGTCTTATCAATAGCCTTCATCAGGTACGTCAAAATCATTCTTGGCTCCGCATTGTCCACTTCAGCCAGAGCTATATTGAAGCGACTCAAGAAAGCTCTAATGGATTCTCCAGGATTCTGCTCCAAGCTGGATAATGACATTATATCATTTGCCTTTGACGCATATAATCGAAACTATTCCTTGAATTTTCGAGTCAAATCAGAAAATTGGTCTATCGATCGGACCGGCAGCTTTGTGAACCAAAGTAAAGCAACTCCTTCCAGGTATACCGGAAAATACCGGCATTTGATTTCATCAGAGGCTCTGGAACCCGTCATGTGCCAATCATACTTATACAGAAACTCATTAGGATCGCTCGTTCCCTTGTAAGCTGGAATAGTTGGAGGGACAAACTTCCTTGGGAATTCTGCCTTCAGGATCTTTTCAGTGAATGGAGTTTTGCTCGGAGCGAAACCCCATTCTTTCTCATCTTCATTTCTCTGCATACTTTCCTTCATAATCTGACGAACCATACCTGAGAAATACTCTTCGTCATTCTAAGGCTCAGCGGGACAAACATCAGCCATTCTTTCCGAATTTTGCCTTAACAGTCGCTCACGGAGAGTCGGTTGCGGCCTCGATCCTCCGGCTTGGGTAGGTGTCCTTTCCACTGGATCAACCGCCCTTTGAGGGATATTTCTTCCTTCCACATTCTGCACTTCATCAGCAAGATTTCCCTCTCTGGACACCGGTTGACGGTTTGCCTCAAATAGAGCATTTAACCTTTCCATCATTAGGTTATTCTGTGCTTCCATTTGCCGATGTAGCCCGGATACAACGGCATCTAGCTCTGCTCGTGTAACTCCGACAGTTGGAGTTGTTTGACCTAAAGGAGGAGAGGTTGCAGTAGTCTCACGAACATCGTCAGATCTAACAGACTTGCGCTTCCTTCCTGGAGCCATTATTTCTGATAAACTTTTGGGTTTTAGAGAAACCCTTTCTACAAACTTCTGCGAAGCTATGATGACAGTAACCTGAGTTGGGTTCTCAGTAAAAGCACCAAAAATGTTAACGCAAAAAGTTAGACGCTAACACCACGATGCAAATAGAGATTGAATGAAAGCACCACCCGTTAACACGGGAAACAGAAAAAGCAGTAATCCATTGAAAAAGCAGTAAGAGACACAGAGTTTATAGTGGTTCGGCTTATGATCAAGCCTACGTCCACTTCAATCCTTCTTATTGCTAATATGATTACAATCCTTTATAATTTTCTTTAATTACAATTCACTTCAACAGACAAGTAGCTAGAAAAAACTTTGATGCAAGAGAATTCTCCGAATTCATGGTTGAATGTGTTGAATCCCTATTTGAAGTTGATTGAAGCACTTGCGAGTTTCAAATGTTGGAATAAGGCTCGGCTTGAAGATGACAGAGTCTCGACACTTTGAAGAAAATGATCCGAAAAGTCCCCCTCATGTTGTAACTTAGGGTGTATTTATGGAGAATTTTGGATGGGCCTTAGGTCGTGAGCGACCTAAGGAATGTCGTAAGTCGCTCACGAGTTAAGGGGAAACGAGCTACGACCTCTCTGGTTCACACATGGCCTTCTGCACTAACTGGTAGGTCGTAACGACCTAGGGGAAGGTGGCATAGTTTTATCACAAGTACTAGGTCGTGGACGACCTAGCGAAAGTCCTCGCGACTTAAGGGAAAGCGAGATAACTTTATTACCAAGCATTAGGTTGTGAGCGACCTAAGGAAGGTCGTAGGTCGAGGGGCGACTTAGGGATAGGTCGGCTATAACTTAGGCCGTGGGCGACCTAAGGGATGGCAGGGGAGAGATGCGACCTACCGAATTCGGCCTAAAGGAATTGCTCTGTCCTAGGTCGCGAGCGACTTAGTGGTTGTGGGATCCTGGTTTTAGCTTGCAGAAGATGCTAGATCGCTTGAGTATTAGGTCGCTAAGTCGCATCCTTTCATAGGTCGTTATCTCGTTGTTGATTCATTAGCTCGTCAGGTCGCTGACCCTCTTAGGTCGTAGAATAGTTAAGTCGTTAAGTCGCTGAGGCGCTTGTGAGGTTAGGGCGCTGGTCCATCTACTCCTTTAAGTCGCTGCTCCACTTCAGAAGTTAGGTCGCTTAGCCCACTACCTATGTTAGGTCGTCAGGTCCTTATCTCGTAGGTCGCTTACTTCTTTGTGTGATTAGGTCATTAAACAGTTAGGTCGTTCTGCATCTTAAGTTGTTAGGTCGGCTCCACTTTTTAAGTCGCTAAGTAGCTGACAGAGCGGAGTTAACATACACCATCTACACGCTATAGCCTATCTTCCTCCTTTCTTTCCTGATTCGAACTCTAAATCATCACAACCAAACTCAACTTCAAATAGACAAATGGTGCTCCACTGATCATTGTGATTAGGTTTTTCAAACGCCGTTCTTCGTGGCAAACTCAGCTGTTCACAATCTTTCCTAACTGCGATTTTTCAAAGGATTACCAACCTTTGCTCACCCTAATTCCATTGATCATCCTGTCATTTTGTTGGTTGATTCAGTGCCATGCTTCATTTTTGTCTGACTATCTTTCCAATTTAAGGTAAAATCATCCATTCTATAACCGTTGCTTTATTTTTTGACTTGAGTGTGTTTTATTTGCTTTTTTGTTATTGATTGTTCGTACTGTAATTGAAAATTTTCAAGCAGTAGGTCCCTGTCTTAATGTTGTACCTTTCTAATCACTGATAACGTACAAATTGGCTAATTGGCTATGGTTTCATTCTTGGTAAGCTTCTCACTTTTTATGTTTTTTTAATTATTATCCAACTATAGCTAACGTATATTTGCCTATCAAGTATGATGTGATAAAGGTTTAGCGTTTGAATTTGTTATTTCTTAGACGATGTCAGTAAGGTAGTCAAGATAGTCGTTGGCAACTTGATCGTAGGTAAGTTATGAATATAAGTCCAAAGGCTTATACGTGCCAAATAAATGGTATGCACTAAAAATACATCATGATTAGCATTATTTGTTGATCTACAGTTGACTGGATATTCCTGATTTTTTCAGTAATAAAAGACTGAAATAGAATCACAATTATTTGGTATTAAAGTGATATGAATCCTGTTTATTCTTCCTTGAATCCAATTCGTTGAGTTTATCTAGATAGAAAATGGACAATAAAAGCTAATTAAAACATATTATATTTATGAACTAAACATGTAGTCCGTTGAATATCTAAAACACAACATTTACTGTTTACATGCAAGATTTACTTTGGCATATTTGAATAAACATTACTTGAAAGAAGTAGGACCCTAAACTTATTTTATGTTTGTTTCTAATCAGATATCCCAACTGCAATTATGTTAGCTTCAACTCATGTAAAAGGTATCCGGATTCATTTACATCATTTTGCAATATATCAAACATGGAAGCGAGCCAAAATCTATTAGTTAATATAAAGTTTGGTCATATCAAAAGGCGTAGACTACTAGACATTAAAGAATCAATA
Organism: Allium cepa; assembly: GCA_030765085.1. Taxonomy (NCBI): domain Eukaryota; kingdom Viridiplantae; phylum Streptophyta; class Magnoliopsida; order Asparagales; family Amaryllidaceae; genus Allium; species Allium cepa. Next base: position 819,884,053 of record CM060931.1, read on the forward strand.
GTGTTGAAGTATATAAATCTATAGAACATAGCAGCAGGTACACATTGAGTTATGCTTTCTGATTTAGCAACAGTCGACTTATTGAATATATTTTTTTTTCGTCGTAATTCAAATGTAATTTTGTTATATCACATGAATTTTGCAAAAGGTTCAAAGGTATCCTACCTAATAAAAATTTCTACCATGTAAAAGTCCTTTTGATTTCAACTGATAAAGGGCTTTCAGGTTCGGAAATTAATCAATTGTTAAAAGTAGTTTAACATCCTGGTTGTTCTGGATATAGTCAGATCACTCCTTTAGTTATATTTACTATGTTGTGTGCCCAAGTATCTTTGATATTTTATCCAAGATTATTTATTTTAGCCCTACTGTAAATATACGTTATAGGAACGACTGCCTTTAGTGACGGCTATAAATCGTCGACAACCGACGCCAACCGACGCAAGCCGTCGCTAAAACCCGAAGCAAAACAAAACGACGCTAGCAAAATAGCAACGACTATAGCGACGGCGCCGTCGCTTATTTAGCGACGGCTAGTGACAGTTTTTTGGGAAAATTGGCCATTGCTAACCTTCGCAATGCTGTGACCAAATGGTCATCGCTAGTTGTCGCTATGCACCTCAAACCTATGACCACTAGCACATCACTAGCCGCCGCTAATCTGGAATGCCTGGTTTTGCCCACTCTGCTTTAAGCCTTCCAAACTACACAATACACGTCATATTTCAATCTCGCCTCATTCCCAACACATATAAACTCAATGTCACAACCATTAACATCATATGCAACGTATAACTCATATATATCACAAATAATTAAAAATATAATGTAATTATCAATATTTACATAAACTTTCATCGACTAAAACCAATATTCCATCAACCAACACAACCATATCTACACAAATAATAATGTTGATCAAATCCACAATCATCACTATACACAACCATGAAAAAAGTATCAACTCAATCAACACAAAACAATAATTACAAGTCAATAAGTATAAGCAAAAATATTATCCTTACCTACTCATCATCTCCCGACCCATCCTCACCAAGCATCCTCCCATGCTCTGCAAAAAAGGCCGCAATCCGCTCATCTGGCAGCTGCTCCAGTCCTCCGCCCTTCCGTCGGTCATTGAAATCTGCCATTTGCTGGTGGAGTGGAGCTATCTCCTCCTCGTCCTGGGGTCTCCTATACACTCTCTCGGTCATTGCAGCCTGCAAATTATTTGATTGGAATATAATTTGCTTTAGAATTAAATATAATTTATATATTAGTTAATGAAGTAGTTTACCTCTTGATTTCCATAACATATCACCTATTCCGAGTAGGCAGGTCAATGAGCGCATCCCAGATGTGGTCCTCCTCCTCCAAGGTCAACTCACGACTAGTGAACTGCACCACTCGAGCTTTCTCCGCCTCATACCTCTCATGTGATGACGAACAATAATTTGTAATAATAAATAATAAAGAACTTATCAAATGTGCAGTAAAAAAATTATACAAATTTACCATCATGGATTTGGATTTGCCGCCCGTAAATTCATACGTGTTATTCTCCTCCTCATCCATATGCTCGATAGCGTGCGTGTGAGTAAAGACCTTAACCAGTGTAGGCTCACGATTATATTGTTGAAACTGAAGTTATATATGCCATGAATAATGTTACCAATATGAGTAAATTATTTTACAACCATTTAGACACGCATTTTATAACTTTACCAATTCACTTTGACGCTGTTGGAAGGACTTCGACCCACCATGGTGCAAAGGAGGATTTTTAGCCCATTTGCATGGTTCCGTGCCGATAATTCATATAAAATTAAACTAAATAAATGCACATAATATACGAATTTAAAAAAAATGAAATTATAAAATGAAATGATATTTATTACTTACCTTCGTAAAGACCCGCTATTTTGAACCATTCGCATCCGCACATGTCAGACTTGAATTGCTCAAAACAACAGATGGTTAACTTTATATTTACCAAAACACAGCATATGCAGTAAATAAATCAATCATAGAATCATAGACACAAAGTATTACAACTCTAAACAGCGGAATGGATAAATAATAATTCATGAAGCTAATATATAAACAACAGAGTTTGAAATAAAATACAACAAAATATCACATACAGAATAATCTCAAATACAAAAGTAACTGACAAGACTGAACAGAAATCACTAGAAACAGCTGAATATATAAGACAGATCTTCACGCAGAGCTCCAAACTCCAAGTTGAGTGACGCAGCGGTATAACTCTGATGGAACGATAAGTGCTCAATTCCATTGATCGTGAAGATGCCAGAATCCAGCCATCCCTAACCCGTTGATCTCGCAAGATACCGTGTTGAGAGATCTACAATTCGAACGTTGATCACTCGCAAGTGATACCGAGAATTGGCTTCTACTTCGTTGATTCGCGCACGAATAACCCGAAGAAGGAAAGAAGAAGGAGATCACACTCAAGTTCAACAATGGTGGCAAAAGCACACACACACAAATTTTATTTAAAAAAAATCAACTCCCCTTTACAATGACAACACAACCCTATTTATAGAAAATACAACACACAGACCGACTTAACATACATCACACGACCTACGACCTAACACCTACGACTTAACAAGTCACGACTCAACATTACACGAGTTACAACATACGACTTAACAATACATCAACATATCAACAATACAAGTAACAACCTCATATGCGACTCAGTAGAACACAATACGACATAACGACATAATGACATAACAACATACGCGATTTAACAGCAACAGCACATATGCGACATAACAGGAAGCGGCCTACCTGAGCGACCTAGCGACCTAGGTGAGCGACTTAAGAAAGTGGCTTCAGGGAACGGCTTAAGCTTTTGGAGCGACATAAGGAACCCTGCGACCTAGCGACATAGCGACATAAGAGAAAGCGGCATAGGCGAGCAACTTATAGAAATGCGACCTTGTTTTCTTGAGCCATTAGGTCGTTGAGCGACTTAAGTTGGTGTAGGGGCGGCTTTAGGTCGTGGCGCGACTCATAGCAGGCCGAGCGACTCATAGCAGGCGAATTATCATGGTGCGCTGCATTATCCTCCCCTGGTTGAAAAGAATTCGACCCCGAATTCACACTTTCCTCTTCTTTAACATATTTATTCTCATGATATAAAATCAAGTGTTTGACGTTGAAAACATCAGCAGTATGGACATGATCCGGCAATTTTAATTGATAAGCATTCTCATTAATCTTCTTTACGATTTCCAAATGACCAATTCTTCTAGCAGCTAGTTTGTTGTAAGTACCAATAGGAAATCGATCCTTAGTCAATACTGCATTTACCAAATCCCCTTCTTTGAATTCAACATTTCACCATTTAATATCTGCGGATTACTTATATTTCTCATTCGCCTTAAGCAATCGTTCCTGCACAACCTTGTGGCATTCTTGCTGTGACGACCCGGAATTTTTAAGCGTTTAAATTTGGAATATTTAACTTAATTTTAAATATTTAAGGGTTAAATATTAACTTGAATTCCAATATCACAATTTATCTGATAATTAAATTATTAAATTAAATAGTTTGAAGTTGAGTAAATTGTTGAATATGGAGTTTTAAGCCTGTTAAAACATTTCAAGCCTTATAAAATTTATATTGATAACATTTAAGATAAAAGAAGTGTTAAAATTAAATTTAAACAGTGATTTGTTCAGTTTTGAAATTTTATTGTTTAAATTGAATTTAAAAAAAAAATATAGCCTTCCGAGGCACAGTCTCGAAATTCGACGAAACCAGTTCCATTGGGTCTGGAATATTGTATTATTATCGGATTTCAATTCTCGCAATGTTCGGAGTTACCGTTTGATCGTGCAAGCCGTAAATGCATAGACGAATTAATTAACTTTATTTTACATAGTCAGACATTTTCCTAAAAGCCACACTCTTCTTGCTTCTAACGCAAGCTTCTTCTCTGCTCTTCAGATTCATTTTCACTTTAATAAATTTGGCCGAAGCCTTATCCTTCGTAATCGAAACCCCTAAGTTAAAAAAAAGAAGGAGAAATCACTTCGTTCAAATAGAAATTTTAGTGTCCACGTATCATCTTAGAAAAATCGTTTCCTCAAATTCGAAATCCTTGGCTTCGTCAATCACAATGAGGAGCTCGCGCGCGATCGTGTCATTCGTGGGAGTGAATCACGACAATTTCCACTAGTTCGAAGGAGAGTTTCGAGAGTCGATTTCATGTGTAGTGGCTCGAGTTTGATGCAAGCTCGAGGGTGGCATCGCATCTGGGCGGAGGCGCGCGTGGCTGCAGCGGCAAGGATTTTAGGTTCTGTATCGTTCGGGTGGGCGGCGCGTGAGGAAAATTGGTATTTGGGGCTGCAGCGAACCAGTACTCGCGATGAGATGGTCGCTGCATTCGAGTTCGACGATGGAGCGCGCGATTTTGAGGGAAACGCGAGCAAGGCAGACAGCTTGGACATAGGGTTTTGTGGTGATGAAAGAGGTGTCCTGAGTGTGCTATTCCTTCAAGGTATAAACTACAACTCATTTAATTTCAATTTACGTTCCAGTTTAAAATTGATGTTGGATTTGAATTTTAATTCAGAAGTTTTAAAAATATAAATATAAGCACATGAAAAAAAAATCAGATCTTAACCTATATAGATTTTAGATTATTTTATAAGTATAATTTCAAAATAAAATAAATATACATCTCTATCTTTAAATATTACTAGTTCATTTTAAAATAATGAATTATGGTGATCGAGGCGTTTAGCTAACATATTTTAATTATTTTAGCAACAAAAAGTCTTTAGGGAAATTTTTAGTTTAAAATTAAATCATTTGTAAATTAAATAAATTTTTCGATTATTTAGAATATTAATAAATTATATAAATTGTTTATTGAGGGTTAAACATCAGGAAATCCAAGGCAATATTGAAATGGACGTGCAAATTTAAGAGGCAAAGGTGAGTTAATCTCACTCAGTTCAATTTAAATTTAAATTTAAATTTAAATGATCAAAGTTAAATAATTGGTTGAATGGATGAATTAATTGATGTGCTATAGTTTGGTATATTTTGGAATTGGTATTTTATATTGTGCTAACGTATGTGGATGTAGGTAAAACAAGTTAGAGGGATCCAAATGCACCCCTCAACATTTATTTAAATTATTTAATATTCTCTGCTGTGAATATTGATATTCTATGATGAGTTATATTGGAATATTGAATGTTATGGTTTGATTGGATATATTTGGGTATAATGAATTACCAAAAGTATATATAAATTGGATTGTTGGGAAGAAAATAAAGGAAGTAAACTTGTAAGCAAGATAATTACAGGAAATTTGAATAAACTTAGAATGAATTGAAAAGAAATAGAAGTAATATGAAAATAATAATAAATAACTTTGAGTATGAAAGGAATTTTGAATAAACCAAAATTAATGAATTGTAAACTTAAGTTATATCAATTAAAGGAATAAAGAATTATTTTAAAATTCAAAGTTTAAATTTATTTAAAAGGATTAAGAAGTAATTTGAGAAATCAAAAATTAGTATTCTCAGTTAAAAATATTTATATCATAATTAAGAAATAAAATCTGAAATTAATAGATTTTGAAGTAAAAGGGAGTAAATTGGAAATCAATTTGGAAATTGATTCGTGTGTTTGAAATTGAAAATTTAAAGAAGATTGTGAAGGGGAGTATATTTCTCTGGATAGCCAAGTACGTTCAAAGTTAATTTTTAAATATAAGTAAAAGCTTTAATGTTGTTTTAAAAAGCATGTTTTAGAAAATTTATTATTTCTAATCTTTTAAATTCTAAAGTAAATATTTTTAAATCTATTATCGTAGTAATTATTTAAAATGGTAACTTAGTGTTTTGTTTTAAAGTGTGAGAACCTAGTTTATATTTTATAAAGTAACCTTATATTTAACTATTCGTATAGTATGTATTTTTAGCCAATTATTGAAGTAGTCTTAACATAAATGTTTTAAAGTAAATTCCAAAGTAATTGTTTTTTTAATCTATTATCGTAATAATTATTTAAAGGATGATTTGGTATTTTGTTTAAAAAAAGAAAATCTAGTAATATTTATAAAGTAAACTTATTTTAATTATTTCTAAAGTATTATTTTAAATTAAGTACTAAAGCAAATTTTTTTTAAATTAAATGTTAAACATATTTTAAAATATAGTGATTTGAAATTATTTTAAAAATCCAAAATCTAGTGCTTGGTGATTCCAACGGAGATAGAAAATACTTGGAATTTATTTTGAGAAAGGAAGACAGTTTGAAAACTGTTTTCAAAAATGGGTTTGAAAAGTGAAAATATATCTTGCAAAGCTATTTTGAGATAAATAAATAATTTGGGAAATTAATTATTGGTTGATGGTTTTTGTGAATATAAATTGATAGTTAAATCACCGACTATCAATATTGGACAAATGCGTTGATCGTTTCGAAGAGACCGGGATCGAGATTTATTTCTCGAAAACTACTTCGATCCAGTTTGTACGTTTTCGTGGAAAACAATTATGGGTTCGAAGTTGGAGCAGTGAAGTGCAAGGGCTAGTCGCTACTAATCCTGAGGATATTTTCAAAATGGATGTAGTAGGAATAGTGTCTTTGGTTCCGTTCGAACCCGGGACGGACTTGTATGGATGAATGCTTTCAGAACGTCGTCAGGTGCACGATGGGCATTCTAAGAGATATGTTCTAAAAAGGTAATGCTTAGCCTCGAGCCTCATCAAATGGGAATGACTGAAAATCAGGGGTTATGCAGCAAGGCTAGGTGTGTAGCACCCAAGCAGGGTGAGGTAATCCCCACCTAGATGTCCCTTTTTATTTCGGCTTAGTGGGCGGTTGTTGATCCCAACCACGGGGTGATCTCACTCAGGATTATCCAGTAAGGGGTAGTCCCGGTCTTGTGTTGTAGGGGAGCGGGCGTACTCCTCAGTACTCTGATCTAGGCCACATAATGTGACAGGTGGTACCCCAGTGCCTAGTCATTAGTTGGAAATCCATTCTCCCTACGAGCCTTGTACGAGTTTTGTTTGTATTAACCACTTTGTGGCTAGTAGCCGGAATTTAATAGATGTAACAATTTCAGCTATTTTATAAGTATTTGTATATAGACACTATTATAATGTCAGAGGATTTATATTAAAATTGTTTTAGCTATCGTAAGGTAAAAACCCGACATGTTTATTTGTGGCGTGGTCTTACGAGATGCTTTTGTTTTCAAAAGGATTTTTGAAACTTTAATAATCAATTGGGTATGATTTTATCATGCTGGTATTCCAGACTGACTCGGGTGTTATTTAACTATAATGCTCGGGTCAGATCGAGTATTATAGGATACAGGATATGATGCTGTGAAGCTCAGGAGACGAGCTGGATGACGATGCGTACTTTTCGTACTTGTATTATATGTATATTCCGCTGTGTTGATTAGCTGTATATGCAGATGTATGTTATTAATGTTGAGATGTGGTTGATGTACTCTGATGATTAATATATAAATAGAGATATTTGATTTTTGAATAAAGATTATTTATTATCTATTATATTTTATTCCGCTGCGAATGGTTAGATTCTATTGTTGATTTCAATTTTCTTCTTCTACCTCTTCTTCTTTAACCCAAATGGTTCGTGTTTTTGTACAACTTGAGTTGATTTAGGTAGAATAGAGTTGACTCAAGGGGTATGGATTTGCGGGTCGTTTCACTTGGTATCAGAGCTTAGGTTGGTGATAACCTTGGCTATGGTGGGAATTACTAATTTAAATTAGAGTCCGTAGTACTCTAAAATGAGTTTAAGCGTATTAATAAATATGAGTGCATATTTGTTAGTGAATATAAATTGTTTTAATATTGTGTTGATTGGTTTACTGAGTGGCATATGAACCTTCGTCGGCATAGTCTGGACAACTGTATCGAAGGGGTTTCTAAACACTTGAATAGAACAGTTTGACACGGTATTGTTTTTAAATGTGGGTGAATGAAATAATTTTACCCAAAAATATATTTTGACATGAGAAGAGTTTTTGTAAACTATTTTAGCTAATATATGGTTGCTTGGATGTTTGAAATGATAATATTAAATTATTATCATCATTGTGTAAAAATTTAACTAGAAATTGAAAATATAACCAAAGTTTAAGGGAATAAATTCATTATAAAATGAAATTTATAAATATGAATTATAAATGTAAATTATAAATTGAAATATAATTAAATGGGAATTTGTATAAGCATAAACTATACAAATGCATTATAGTTAAAATTTGAATTAAAACGGAATTTGAAACTTTAAAACCCCAGAGATTTTGGAAGTATTTTGAAGATGAATAATAGCAATATTATTCTAGAGGTATTTCTGAAAGGAAATTGTTTCAAATAAATTTTGGGAAAGGATATAGCATTAAATTCACTTCAATCGCCGGAAAATAACTTCGGTGATGACTGCAGCATCATCGATGTTCATTTTCGAGTTTCTAAGTGACAGATTGCTGCCAAATTGATTTGTCGAGGAAAACCAGTTTGTTTTTGAAAATTTCAAAGGAAATTTGTTGGGGAATAAAGCCAGGATTGGTTTAAAATTTTTAAGAAGTGTGATTTGAGATGTTGGAGATTTCAAAATGTTTTGAAACCAAAAGCCGGTGTTTTTAAATTCTTGAGGAGATAAGTTATAAGCTTATAAATTAAGATGATTTTTAAATCAGGATGGAAATATAAGCTTTGAATGTTGGAATTTAAATTTAAAATGAAAAGTTAAAAATGAAATTAACTTGGATTGGGGAATAAAATTTAACTGGATTGAAATCAATTTAAACTGGTTGTAAAACATAAGTACTTATTTATTCACATAGATCTCGTCAAATTGCATTGAATAAATTGTCATTTGATGTAAATGGAAGTAATTAAAATTCTATGAATTGTTAGGAGTAAAATAAATTGATTTTGAGAGCAATTGAATAAAATATGAATTTAGTATTCTTAAAAATAAATTAAATGTAAGCTTGTGAGTTGTTAACCATTCGGATTAAGTGAAACGTTGTGTGATTGGTTGTAAGCAATTAAAATTAATGTTGGAATATTTAAATTGATTATAAAAAGTGTTTAATGGGCATTTATTTTAGAATTCATATGTTTTAACTATTACAGGTAAGTGAAATGTTGTTAAACTTCATATTTTGGCACTTACATGTTTAAATTGAGTAAGTACAGGTACCTAGAAGCCGTGTGGCTAGATTTGAGTGTGCTAACTGCTAAATAAATAAGCTGCTTGCTTAAAAATGCTAAATAAGGTACGCCTACGCAATAAAAATAGGAAATATGAACTGTTTTTAGTTTTTTCCGACCGGGTGGGTCGATGTATATATATTTATATCTTTTGTCAAATTGCAAAAGCTCCTCCGTAAAAAGAAGACGCTGCCAAAAAATTTCGAAAATTTTGGGTGTTACAAAATTTTTCCAAAATTTTGTTATCGACAAAACGATTTCATACTGTAAATTTGAGACGACCCGACTTTCCACTCTCGGAAAATCGCATCATCTTTAAGAAAGAAAGGGATAGAAAAGAGGAAAGAAAGGAGAGAAAGAAGAAACAACACAAGAATCTCAACAGCGGAACGAATAAATTATATTAATAACATAAGTATTACATAGTATACAACAAATATCAGAGTTACACAGACATATCCAACACATACTAGACAGTTATAAACACCTGTCTAGTTATTACAACTCAATACATACAAAAGACACTCAGAGATACCAACACAGCGGAAAACTATTTAACTATACGTAGAAGCCTCCTGCTGCATTTGCTCCTCCACAATACGTCAAAGCTACTCCGAATCCTAACCTGAATTCCCTTGGCTACTCGTAAAAATTTGAGTACCCAAGAGTTATAGAAAAACAGAAATAACTCCGGGTCAGACATGGGTCTGGTGTGAGTAACAGGTTAAAGTTGCTTAACTTTGAAAAACCTTTGAAAAGAAAAGGTATCACGTAAGACTTCCCACACATAAACATGGAAAAGTTTTTACCTTACGCTAACCAAAAATTTGATAGGAAATCCGATGATATTATAATAGTGTCTAGGGTTTTCAAGTAAATAAGAAATAGCCGAAATTGTTACATGATTAAATTCCAGCTACTAGCCACAAAAGTGGATAATACAATCAAAACCATTGGCACTTATTGGATTTTGGATTCCATACAATGGCTGGGCTACTGGGGTACCGCCCGTCACAGTACGTGACCTAGATCACCGTACCGAGGATTACTCCTAATCCCCTGCAACACAAAGCCGGACCCGTTCCTTACTGAACAGTTCCAAACAAGACAACCCCGCAGTTGTGATCAGCAACCGCACCACTAAGCCGAAAATAATGGGACCTCTAGACAGGGATAAATCTTGGTCTCAAGTGGGTGCTACCCACGAAGCTTTGCTGCACCTCCCCTGTTTTAGCCATTCCCGGGTGATGAGGCTTGAGGCTACGATTACCTTTATAAGACATATCACTTAGAATGCTCATCGTCCACCTGACGATGTTCTGAAAGCATTCAATCCATACAAGTTCGTTCCAGGTTCGAACGAAACCGAAGGCGTTATCTCGTTACAGTCGTTTTGGAATCACCCTCAGAGTTAACGACAATAACCCTTGCACTCTGATTCACCATCTCGAATCTATAAGTACTATTCCGTCAAACTCATTACGGAATCACCCACAGAGTTATACTGACGTATAGCCCTTACACCTTGAGTCTTCACTCGCTCCACTTGGATTAACGACCTAATGTTTAATTGGAATCGATGTGGTTTTCGGATCCCAAATATGGAAACCCAATCCCGGTCTCATCGAAATCCAAAGCGTGTCTTTTAAGGTCCAAGTTGTTTTAGAGTTTAAAACAATTCAATTCAATTATCTAAATATACACAGATAGATAATTCACATCACAATAGATAATCTACCTTATCATTATCCACAGATAATTCATATCATAATCAGATAATCCATATTATCATCCAAAAGCAACCAATGCATCCATATCACATACACAACTCATCTCATAACTGAGATTACAACCCATACATGGCAATTAATACCAATCATAAGCAACTATCTGATGATCACACCATTCATAATTAATCTAAAATGAATTAAATTAATTACTTAATCTCTAATTAATTTAAAATAAATTAAATTAATTACTTCATCATTAAAATTCTGCTTATCTTAACCATTAATTGATTACAAATCAATTAAATAATCATTATCTCAATATTCCTTTCACTTAATCATTATTGATTAACCATCTCTAATTACAATAAGTAATTAGCATTTAATTTTAATTACACAAGTTAATTATATTAAACCCCTTTGCAAATAATTAACTTATAACTGCTTAATTAATTAATTGCATTAGTCATTTATACATTATTAATTATTCCTTAATTAATCAATTCCAAATTACATCATTAATTAATTAATGATTTCTAACCACATTTAATCAATCTCTAAATATAAATTAATTACATAAGTAATTAATCTACAATTTAAACCATATATATTAATCATCCATGATTAATAACCAGTAATTAACTACTCTAATTACTCATCCCATAATTAATTACCCTTAATTAATTATCTTCATTAATCACTTGATAAATTTTCAAAGTAATTTAAATCCAAATTACTTCTTTAATAGTTATCTTAATTACATTCTGTAATTATTATTTAATTACTTCCTTAAGTAATTATAAATTCATTAATTACATAAGTAATTATCAATAATCCACAAATGTTTAAATTAATTAAACTTAATTAATCTAAACTAATTACATTAATAAAATTAATTACACCAAGTAATTAATTCATTAATTACTTTCATTAAGTAATTAAACAATTGATTATTATTAACTAATTAATCTAATTAATTATTAAAATTAATCACATTAATTAATTGTTAAATAATCTTAAGTTAATGACCTTCATTAACATCACTTAAGTACATAATTAAGAAATTAACTTATAATTAATCATTATTAATTATCAATTAATTGATCTCTAATTAATAATTAATTAAGTGTTAATTGAAATCTTAATTATCTCTAATTATTTGATTAAATAAATCTTAATCATTGATTAAAATTTAATTAATCATCCTAATTATAGATTAATTAACCTTGATTTATCAAATCTCAAATCTTAATTAATTAACTTCAAAAATTATTAATTACTTAATTAAACATCCACATTATTAATTAATTAAATAATTAATATTCCATTTAAATTAACTTAATAATTTAAATGAAACAAATTTAAGTTCTAAATTAAGATACATTCTACTTTATACAAAAGTATTTTAAACAATTTGTTTCAAACAAAATTAAATTTAAAAAAAAAATTCTTTTTCAATTCAAAGTGAATCAAAATTTTAAATTTTCATTTTAGAATTCAATCCTAAAAATTAAAACTTTACTTACATCTCTGTCTTCGTTTTTAAATTCAATTTATTTAACCTTTCCTAACATAGTTAAACAAATCTAAATTTAAAACTTATTTATTTTCAAAACTGACTTTCAAGTCAAACTTCAGGTTTTAAACTGAATTTAAATTTATTTTAAATTCTTATTCATAATTTAAAACTTACAGTTTTAAATACAAACCAATGTTTCTTTATGCTTGTACAAGTTTAAAAATCTAATTTAAACTTTCCAGATTTACATTAAATTCAAACTCAAGTTCCATATTTCTATTTTTTCCAGATTTTAAACTTGTTTTTAAATTTCATTTTTATTTTAAAGTTTACTTTTAAACTAAAACAGAAAAACAGTTTTCTGTCTTTGTTTAAACATTCTAAAATTTTGAATTTAAAAATGATTCAAAATTCAAGATTTAAACTATTGACTTCAAACTCAAATTTCAGGTTTAAAACTTCCAGTTGAACTCCATTTAACTAATTTTGAAATTTTACTTTTAAATCCAAAAACAGAAAACAGTTTCTGTTTTTGTCTAAAACCAAACTTGAATCTAAAAGCATTTCAAATTTAATTCAAAGATTTAAAACTTAAAACTTAATTGAATTTCAAATTAAATTTTCAGGTTCAATTTAGTTCCAGACTTTTGGTTTTGAAATTGACCTTTACTTCAAATTTAGTAAACCTGGAAAACAGGTTTTTGTCATAGCTTAAATACAAATAAAATTTTCAAAATTTAAATTATTTCAAATCTAAAATTAAACTAATTTAATTTTATACTTAAATTCAGTTTAAACTTATACTTAGTTCAGGTTTTAAATTACATTTTAAAAATTTCTAAAATTTTAAAACCTGAAAACAGGCTCTGCTAAAAAACAAAACCTGAAACACTGGAAAAAAAACCCGAGCTACTACTAATTTTACTTCGGGTAAATGCATCTCCTGCTTCGAGTTCCTCTTCCCATTTACTCGAGTCCATCTCGAGCAACCAAAACCCTGCAACCAAAATACATCAACAAGCACACCTCTGCACTGTACACCTAACCACCAACTCCAGCCATCTCTGATCAACGTCAATGGCCATCCCCCATCGACCAGTGACCCCTCATCCCACTTCAACCCTCAAATACCCATAATTCAACTTGAATTTTGATTTCAAGTTTTAAACAAAACCTGTAACAGGCCCCCCTTCCAGTGCCTCACCTGTCAACGCCAACAACTCACAACTCCGGCCATCATCACCCTCCAAAATCCGGTGAAGACTCCAACAACACACCATCTATCCATCCCCAAAAGAGCTTTGAACTCGATCCACAATACATGCAGATATGCTCGATTCTTCACAGCCCAGAAATAACTAGGGTTCTAAACAGAAATTCCCAAATCTCACCACCAAAATTGAAATTCAATCCACTCTAGTAATTTTCCTACAATACTCGATAGCTAAACTATCTCCGGAATCAAATTCATCCAAAACCAATGCAAACTTCAATTGTACTTGATCAATATGTAAATACAGTACATTTTGAAACTGCACTTATACACAGCTCTATAAATTGTCATTTTACTTTAAAAAAATCCTAATCCTTCATGATGTTTTAAGTTTCACTCCTAAACATTGATTTGCAATGTTTAATATCTTCACTTATAAAGATTTAGTTGCTCTGCTTCTTATTTTACAGTAAGTTCATTTAATTTTTGCCTTAATAAAGTCTCACAGTCTAAATTCTGGAAACAACATACTAATCTTGTTTAAATCCTACAATTAACAAAGACTAATTTAAAGATAGGATTATTTAAGTAAGACTTGTGTCAGTAAAAATAGGATAAGAGAGTTCAACAGCATACACACCAATATATATATATTTGTACATCAGACAAGTTGAATTATAACTATATGTAATATTTATATTTTTAGTACAATAGCATGCAACTGATTTAACCTTTAATTTATAAAAGAAAGTTACTCACCTGTTTAAATGATGCAGACCCCAGATTTTTAGCATGCAGTAGCTTGAATGCAGATGCAAACTTGAATCTATCCATGCTTCCAGATTTTGAAAATTCTTGAATGCAGGCTTCCTTGATTTCATGTATGCAGATTTTATTTGTTGCATGCAGGCCCTCAGATTGGAAATGCAGACATCATGCTTAATTTTCCAGATTGTAGATTGAAGGAAACAAAAATGCAGGCTTTACTTGCTGAAAAATTGAAATGCAGGCATTTATTTTTGGAGGATGCAGATTTGAATTTTGAAGAATTTGTATGCAAGTGTTTACTTGATTTCCAGATGGGAATGTATTTGAAGATGGACATGTTATAGATTTGAAGAAATGCAGGTTTGTATTTTGAGAAATGCAAATTGAACTAATTTCAGATTTCTTTTGTTCAGAAATGGAAAAAAATGAGAAAGAGGAATGGAGTGAGTAGATACATGTTTATATAGCTAGTTTATGATGAACTTAAATTAAAGAAAAACAAATTTAAACAATGACACATGTCTCAAGTATGAACACTTGTAAATATACTCACTTAAATTTTAACACATGTTTAACTTAGGCTTTAATAAACTTACACATGTCTTCAAAAATTAATTAGTATTTAAAATTAGAGTTAATGAAATATTAAACTTAGTTAATTAGTTTTATAAGTACTTAGTTATGAATGCAATTAATTTCTAAAGAATAAATCAAAGTGTTATTTTAAATGAAACAATATACAAATTTATCATTAGAAAGAGAAACTTTTAAACAATTAAATAAATTTATAAAAGAGTTTGTAACTTAATGAATACATGTTTCATAATTAAAATTGTATTTTAAATTTCCAAATCACCTTTTATAAATATTTTAAAAAGAATAACACAACATTTTTGTAACTTATTTTAAAATTCAAACTTGAATCAAAATGAATTTTAAACAAATAAAACATTTATCTCATATTTAAAATTATATAGAAAAGCTTAAATTAAAAATAAATCACAATTTCTATTTTCAAAACATTAAAATTATGCTATACTAATTTATTAACTTATCTATTTAATATATATATATATATATATATATATATAAATACATATACATTATTAAATAGAGAATAGATTTATCAGTTTATTAAAAATAAATTAAAAAATTAAATATTCAAATAAAGAAGATTACAGAATCAAATCAATTTTATTAACAAAAATAATCAATTCGATTTAAATTTAAACCCAGATTATTAAATTTAAATTGTCCAAAATTCCGGGATATTACAATCCTTCACCCTTAAAAGAATTTCGTCCCTGAAATTTAAAACAAAGGTAATTTAATAATCTATTTATAGATTTTATTTTAAAACACAGCATATGTTAATCATATGCCAACAACCAAAGCAACCAATTCACACAATCAGAACAAATCTAATTATCCAAAAGAATTTTGGATAAAATCTTCACGAGTTTCCCCAACATAAATATATTGGGATACTCGCTCTATAGAATACAATCAATACTACTAAGCTATGGAGCTCCTAACAACAATTTTATACAGAATATCAGACTACAAACGAGTCTGACTCAACAACCAAACCATCCTAAACTGCTGGTTCTACAACCAGAAATATCAAACACGTATTCCCTAAGAGATACGTGAAACATTCTGAATCCCAGTTATCCAAGCTGGCAATTCAACTCAAGAAAACCAAATACTGATCTTACCCATTACAGAAGAAACCAAAACACTACGGAGTTAGCTTCTCAAACTTATAACTCTTTGGATCAGAGAAAACTTATTCCAAACCAAATCTCCGATTCCAGAATCCAAATTTCTCCGTTTCTTATCCATAAAACTCTTCGGACGATCCTGGACTACCAACATCCATCCTGATCAGCTCAACTCTTGTTGATTTCATTAAAAACAGACTGAATCAAAACAATCCAATGATCTCCTCAAGACCAATCCAAAACCAAGAACACACTCCTTGCTTCTCAACAACAGAAGACAGAACAAACTTCTCCTTATCTGGAAAAGAAAAAGTAGAAACACCCCCAACTGCTTCCGCTGCTCAACTCTGATCCGAAACAGAAGAAAATGCCGAAGAATAGCACAAGCACAGACTAGACAACCCAGCACAGAAATATGGATTCCATATATCCATAAAAGAAAACTCAGATGTTTCTCCCAAATCTGAGTTCCTTCACCAACTTCTATCTCAAGGAACCATCTATCTACTAACTGAACTACCAGTTCCACTCCTGGAAAGAAAACTCGATCTCCAGATGCAGACAAACTCCGACTTTCAGAAGACATCCAGACAATCTCCAACAATCCAAAAGAACATCATCGCAAGTCACTTTTGCGATCAACTCAGCCTATATCCAAAGAAAACTGCTCTCTCTACCAATAAGAATAGCTTATGCTGGCTTAGCCAACTTAACAGAGAAAAGACTCACTCTGCTGCCTCTGAACTCTACTTCAGAAAAACTACCCAGCCAGAAGGCTCATTACCAACTCAGAACACTCTGCTAAACTCAACCACATCACTGAGCAGACTCACTTCTTACTCTTGTTCCAAAGAAACATCTTCGGAAATATCCATAGTCACTGCATCTCATCACGCAGCTACAACTTCCTGAGATATCAAAATATCATCACTCACTTGCTTCTGCCCTAACGACAGGTCCAAACTCAAATCTGCACTTCAAAGATGAACTCCGAACCTTTACAGGTTACCTTCAGAGATCGATGAAGTCCTTCATCACAACAAAACTCACTCGAGATGGTATTAGGTCTACAGTCTCGACAAATATACTTCCAACCTCATCCATCAAACTCCAACCCATGGTAGTCGTGTTACACACACTTCTACCTCATCTACCTTTATAACTTATATTGGAAAAAAACCCGAACAGGTAATCCAAAAAATATGTAGAACCAATATATATATAATAAAAATACAAATACGCTCTTTCAAGATAGACACCACTACAGAGCCTAGGTATTCACTCAACCTAATGCTCTGATACCAAGTGAGATGACCCGACTTTCCACTCTCGGAAAATCGCATCATCTTTAACAAAGAAAGGGATAGAAAAGAGAAAAGAAAGGAGAGAAAGAAGAAACAACACAAGAATCTCAATAGTGGAACGAATAAACTATATTAATAACATAAGTATTACATAGTATACAACAAATATCAGAGTTACACAAACATATCCAACACATACTAGACAGTTATAAACATCTGTCTAGTTATTACAACTCAATATATACAAAAGACACTCAGAGATACCAACACAGCGGAAAACTATTTAACTATACGCAGAAGCCTCCTGCTCCATTTGCTCCTCCACAATACGTCAAAGCTACTCCGAATCCTAACCTGAATTCCCTTGGCTACTCGTAAAAATTTGAGTACCCAAGAGTTATAGAAAAACAGAAATAACTTCGGGTCAGACATGGGTCTGGTGTGAGTAACAGGTTAAAGTTGCTTAACTTTGAAAAACCTTTGAAAAGAAAAGGTATAACGTAAGACTTCCCACACATAAACATGGAAAAGTTTTTACCTTACGCTAACCAAAACATTTGATAGGAAATCCGATGATATTATAATAGTGTCTAGGGTTTTCAAGTAAATAAGAAATAGCTGAAATTGTTACATGATTAAATTCCAGCTACTAGCCACAAAAGTGGGTAATACAATCAAAACCGTTGGCACTTATTGGATTTTGGATTCCATACAATGGCTGGGCTACTGGGGTACCGCCCGTCACAGTACGTGGCCTAGATCACCGTACCAAGGATTACTCCCAATCCCCTGCAACACAAAGCCGGACCCGTTCCTTACTGAACAGTTCCAAACAAGACAACCCCGCAGTTGTGATCAGCAACCGCACCACTAAGCCGAAAATAAAGGGACCTCTAGACAGGGATAAATCTTGCTCTCAAGTGGGTGCTGCCCACGAAGCTTTACTGCACCTCCCCTGTTTTAGCCATTCCCGGTTGATGAAGCTTGAGGCTACGATTACCTTTATAGGACATATCACTTAGAATGCTCATCGTCCACCTGACGATGTTCTGAAAGCATTCAATCCATACAAGTTCGTTTCGGGTTCGAACAAAACCGAAGGCATTATCTCGTTACAGTCGTTTTGGAATCACCCTCAGAGTTAACGACAATAACTCTTGCACTCTGATTCACCATCTCGAATCTATAAGTACTATTCCGTCAAACTCATTACGGAATCACCTACAGAGTTATACTGACGTATAGCCCTTACACCTCGAGTCTTCACTCGCTCCACTTGGATTAACGACCTAACGTTTAATTGGAATCGATGTGGTTTTCGGATCCCAAATATGGAAACCCGATCCCGGTCTCATCGAAATCCAAAGCGTGTCTTTTAAGGTCCAAGTTGTTTTAGAGTTTAAAACAATTCAATTCAATTATCTAAATATACACAGATAGATAATTCACATCACAGTAGATAATCTACCTTATCATTATCCACAGATAATTCATATCATAATCAGATAATCCATATTATCATCCAAAAGCAACCAATGCATCCATATCACATACACAACTCATCTCATAACTGAGATTACAATCCATACATGGCAATTAATACCAATCATAAGCAACTATCTGATGATCCCACTAATCATAATTAATCTAAAATGAATTAAATTAATTACTTAATCTCTAATTAATTTAATTTAAATTAAATTAATTACTTCATCATTAAAATTCTGCTTATCTTAACCATTAATTGATTACAAATCAATTAAATAATCATCATATTAATATTCCTTTCACTTAATCATTATTGATTAACCATCTCTAATTACAATAAGTAATTAGCATTTAATTTTAATTACACAAGTTAATTATATTAAACCCCTTTGCAAATAATTAACTTATAACTGCTTAATTAGTTAATTACATTAGTCATTTAGACATTATTTATTATTCCTTAATTAATCAATTCCAAATTACATCATTAATGTCACGACCCGGCTTCCAAATACCAGGAAGCCGCACCGTGAATTAAGAAAGAAAGGGATAGAAGAAGAAAAGAAAGAAGAGAAGAAAGAAACAACACAAGAATCTCAACAGCGGAAACGAATAAATTATATTAATAACAAAGTATTACATAGTATACATCAAATATCAGAGTACACAGACATATACAACACATACTAGACAGTTATAAACACCTGTCTAGTTATTACAACTCAATACAAAACAGAACACTCAGAGGTACAAAACACGGCGGAACTAAATAACTATACGCAGAAGCCTCCTGCTCCATATGCTCCTCCACAAATCGTCAAAGCCAATCCTGATTCCTAACCTGAATTCCCTTGACTACTCATAAAAATTTGAGTACCCAAGAGTTAAAGAAAAACAGAAATAACTCCGGGTCAGACATGGGTCTGGTGTGAGTAACAGGTTAAAGTTGCTTAACTTTGAAAAACCTTTGAAAGAAAAGGTATCACGTAAGACTTCCCACACATAAACATGGAAAAGTTTTTACCTTACGCTAACCAAAACATTTGATAGGAAATCCGGTGATATTATAATAGTGTCTAGGGTTTTCAAATAAAATACAGAAATAGCTGAAATGCTTACATCTCACATTCCAACATAGTTGGGCACAACTAATACGTACGGCACTTATTGGATTTTGGATTCCATCAATGGCAGGGCTACTGGGGTACCGCCCGTCACAGTACGTGGCCTAGATCACCGTACCGAGGAGCCACCCTAACTCCCCTGCAACACAAAGCCGGACCCGTTCCTTACTGAACAGTTCCAAATAAGACAACCCCGACGGTTGTCATGATCAACCGTCCCACACAGCCGAAATATAAAGGGACCTCTAGACAGGGGTAAATCTTACTCTCAAGTGGGGCTACCCACGAAGCTTTGCTGCACCTCCCCTGTTTTAGCCATTCCCGGTTGATGAGGCTTGAGGTTACGATTACCTTTATAGGACACATCACTTAGAATGCTCATCGTCCACCTGACGACGTTCTGAAAGCATTCAATCCATACAAGTTCGTTCCGGGTTCGAACGAAACCGAAGGCATTATCTCGTTACACTCGTATTGGAATCACCCTCAGAGTTAACGACAATAACCCTTGCACTCTGATTCACCATCTCGAATCTATAAGACCTATTCCGTCAAACTCATTACGGAATCACCCACAGAGTTATACTGACGTATAGCCCTTACACCTCGAGTCTTCACTCGCTTCCACTTGGATTAACGACCTAACGTTATTTGGAATCGATGTGGTTTTCGGATGTCCAAATATGGAAACCCGATCCCGGTCTCATCGAAAACCAAAGCGTGTCTTTTAGGGTCCAAGTTGTTTTAAGTTTAAAACAATTCAATTCATTATCTAAGCATACACAGATAGATAATTCACAACACAATAGATAATCAACATTATCATTATCAACAGATAATCATATCATAATCAGATAATACATATTATCATCCAAAAGCAACCAATGCATCCATATCACATACACTACTCATCTCATAATTGAGATTACAAATCCATACCAAACAACCAATACAAATCATCAAACATAAGTAATTGATCGAATGATCACACTTCCTATAATTAATTTAAAATGAATTAAATTAATTACTCAATCTATAATTAATTTAAAATGAATTAAATTAATTACTTCATCATAAAGATTCTGCTTATCTTAACCATCAATTGATTTCAAATCAATTTATAAATCATCTTAATATTTATTTCAATTAATCATTATTGATTAATCATCTCTAATTACAATAAGTAATTAGCATTTAATATTAATCACACAAGTTAATTGTATTAAACCCTACATATATATTAATCACCCTTGATTAATAACATTCAGTAATTAACTACATTAATTACTCAATACAATAATTAATTATTATTAATTAATTATCTAAATTAATCCCCTTGATTAATTTCAAAGTAATTTAAATCCAATTACTTCTACATCAAATATCTTTAATTACATCCTGTAATTATTAATTAATTACTTCCTTAAGTAATTACAAATTTATAAATTACATAAAGTAATTATCAACAATCCATAAATGTTTAAATCAATTAAACTTAATTATTTAATCTAAACAAATCACATTAACCTTAATTACATTAAGTAATTAATTCACTAATTACTTTCATTAAGTAATTAAACCTAAATAATTGATTATTAATTAATTAATCTAATTAATTATCAAAAATTAATCACATTAATTAACTGTTAATGACTTCATTAATCATTTCTTAATTACTTAATTAAGAATTAACTTATACTAATCATCATTAATTACTAAGTAATTAATATTTAATTACCATTTAATTAATCTCTAATTATTAATTAACTAAGTGTTAATTAAAAACTTAATTATCATTAATCACTTGATTAAATAAATCTTAATCATAAATTAAAATTTAGTTAACCATCCTTAATTATAGATTAATTAAACTTAATTAATTAATCTCAAATTAAACTAATCATCATTAATTATTTAATTAAACATCCACATTATTAATTAATTAAATAATTAATATTCATCTTAATTACCTTAATAATTAAATGAATCAAATCATTAACTTTAATTTATCTTTAGATAAACATTCCTTATTTAAATTATGCATTTTAAAAAAAAAAACAAAATGTTTTTAAATTTTCATTAAATTCTATTTATCTTCCTTTAAACTTAAGACTCAATTTTAACTTAAAGAAATTTTAAAACAATTCAAAACTTAATCTTATATGTTAAAACATCTACCTTATCAATAAGTTAAAACAATTTAAATTTCAATTAAATTTAAATTCAAATCAATTTAAAAATTACTTTTAAAATTTCAAAATTTAAATACAACTTCCAAACTCAATTTAGTTTTAACTCTTTAAAATTCTTTCTACAATTCACACCTTCAATTCAAATGCAAATTATTTAATCATTTAAAAGCAATTTAAATTTAAACCTTTATTTAAAAGCTGAAGTTTAAATTTTATTCCAGTTTTAAAAACTTAGATTTGAATTCACTTTGAATTTCTAATTAAAATATTTAACCTTCCAATCACATATTCATTTACCCTTGAGAGTTTGATTTCCAAATTTAAATTTAAAACATAAATGATTTCAAATCTCAGAAAATTAAATTTGAATTCACATTCAAATTTCAGATTTCAAATCAGTTTAAATCTTCACCTGCAAATTTAAACTTTCCTATACTTTCTTAAAAAACAGAAAACTGTTCTTTGTTTTGTTTAAAAACCAAACATTGAAAATCTTTCTTTTTGAATTTAAATTATTTCAAAAACCAGAATTGAAACTTATCTGAATTCCTATTCAAATTCAGTTTGAAATCCTAAGTTAAAATTTAGTTTGCATTTACTTCACAATTTATAAAACTGAAAAAAACAGTTTCCAGTTTCTTTTTTTTTTTTTTCAAACTTGAATTCCTTAACTCACACCATTTCAAAATTAGAATTCAAACTATTTGAATTCATCTTAGATTCAAGTTTTAAATCTAAGTTCCATTTCTAGATTTAATTTTAAACTTGATTTTTAAAATTGTTGAAACAGACAAGCTTCTGTTTTTATAAAAATCTGAAACAAAATGGTTCCCGAGCACTTTTATAAATTACTTCGAGCCATTAGTGATCTTGCTTCGAGTTAAAAGCCTCCTTGCTTCGAGTCCCCACTAAATTGACTCGAGACAAAACCCTGTAACACACAGTTTTTTCACAACATGCACATTTCCCTTGTGCACCACCTGAACCACCTCAGACCATCTCTGTCCATCACCTCTGGCCATCTTCTCTCCGGTCAGTAAACCCACAACTCACCTGAACAACCCAATATCTAGATTTCAACCTGAATTAAATTCAAGTTTTTAAAGCCCAAACCTGGAAATCTTCCCCTCCCCCTCAATGTCTAACCTGGCAACACCCATCTCTTCCACCTCTGATCACCATTACACACCATACTCCGGCAAAAGCTTCACCACTACACCATCTACGAATTCCCAAAACATCTTAGAACTCGATGCACCCTTGAAGCCACAACACCCCAACATATTAACCCAGGTGAAACTAGGTTATATACTATCATTTCCCAATCTCTTCACCAAATTTTATTTGTAAACCAATTTGATATTTTTACTATAATATATGATAGATATCTATCTCCAGAAGCAATTTTACTCAAATCAATTGCAAGTTTCAATTAATTTTGGCCAAAGTGTAAAATACAGTTTGGAACTGCCTATTATATTTAACACTGTAAATTTTAGTTTTTTTTTTTTAAAAGTTCTTGAATTCACTTAATGATCCTATTCATGAACTTGAAACATGAATTCATGATACCTACATCTTCTAATTTTTACAAAATTTAGTTGTGTATTTATGCTTCAGACAACTCAGAACTAAAGCCTGTAAAAACTAAAAAAAATCATCTTATCATGGAATGAGCAAATTCCATTCAAGTGCTAATACAAGATAGTCATCAGATCAAGGAAGAAAACCATTTATCAAATTTAAACTTAAACTATGATAATCAGAACATTGGAAATCAAACATGCATGGCATTTCATATATACACAGGCAGATAAAAGAAAAACAGATTCAAAGATTTAACTTAACAAGAAAAACAAGCATGCATTCCTACTTGATTTATTTTAAATTAAGTGTTACTCACCTCATTTTCCAAATGCAGAGCACATTGCAGGTTCTAGATTGAACATGCAGAAGCTTTCACTTGTTTTTAAATTGAAATGCAGGCTTGAATGCTCTTTTAAAACTTGAATAATGCTTCAGTATTCAACATGCAGGCTTGTTAATTGATGTGCAGGTTTCTAATGCTTGAAATTGCAGAGCCCTTTCATATTGATGCAGGCAGGTCTTCATTGTTTTGCAAATGATATGCAGATGCCAAAGAAAATGCAGGCTTCCAATTTGTTGTGCAGGTGAGAATTTTGGAAAAGAGGAGTTTTGAATGTAAAGTTTTACAGTTTTAAGATATGCAGTTTTGGATTTTGGTGAAAAAGAGTTGAATGCAATGTATATGCAAACTTGAATATGGTTTGAGAATGAAGATTTTGGGTTTTCTTGATTAAGGAATGAGAAAAAAATAATGTAAATGAATGAAGACACAAATGATATGAATGTATTTTCAGAAAATGAAATAAAGAAAAAGAAAATAGAATTGACACATGTCATTTTAAATAGATGATAAGATTACATTTGTTAGCTTTAAGTCTTAATATATGTACACTTGTCTTCATAAAACATGTTTAATTAAAGTTAATAAGCATTAAGCCTAGTTAATTAAATCTTATACATAATTATGAATTAAATAAATTTCTAAAGAACAAAGCAAGTATTACTATTATAAATAAAATGATATACAAGTAGTTTATTTGAAAAGAAACCTTTAAAACAAATTTATAAAAGAGTTTGTAAAATATTTTAATATACAACTTGAATGAAAAATGAATTTTTAAACCAATTAAGACATTTATCTCATATATAAAATCATATAGTATTTAATTAAATATTTTTGAAAAGCTCAAATTAAAAATAAATCAAAATTTCTATTTACAAAACATATTAAAATTTTACTATACTAATTTAAATAAAACAAATTGTCTATTTAAAATATATAAATACATATACATTATTAAATAGAAAACAATTTGTTAACTTATCAAAAATAATTTCACAAATTAAATATTTAAACAAAGAAGATTATTGAATAAATAACAAATTTATTAACAAAAATATCAATTCAATATAAATTTAAGTCCAGATTATTAAATTTATATTGTCCAAAATTCCGGGTCGTTACAATCCTTCCCCCTTAAAAGAATTTCGTCCCCGAAATTTAAAACAAAGGCAATTTAATAATCTATTTAGAGATTTTATTTTAAAATACAGCATATGTTAAACATATGCCAACAACCAAAGCAATCAATTCACACAATTAAAACAAATCTAACTATCCAAAAGAATTTTGGATAAAACATTCACGAGTTTCCCCGGTATATATATATCGGGATACTCGCTCTATCGAATCCAATCAATCAATACTACTAAGCTATAGAGCTCCTAACAACAATTCTATACAGAATATCAGACTACAAACGAGTCTGACTCAACAAACAAACCATCTTAACTACTGGTTCTACAACCAGAAATATCAAACACGAACTCCCTCAGAGATACGTGAAACACCCTGAATCCCAGTTATCCAAACTGGCAATTCAACTCTTGAAAACCAAACACTGATCTTACCCAACACAGAAGAAACCAAAACACTTCGGAGCTAGCTTCCCAAACTCGTAGCTCTCTGGATCAGAGAAAAACTTATCCAAAATCAAATCTCCAATTCCAGAATCCAAATTTATCTGTCTCTTATCCATAAAAATTCTTCGGACGATCCTGGGCTACCAACATCACTCCTAATCAGCTTAACTCTTGCTGATTCCAAAAGAAACAGACTGAATCAAAATAATCCAATGATCTCTTCAAGATCACCCAAAAACCAAGAACACAAACCCTGCTTCTCAACAACAGAAGAAAGAACAAACTTCTCCTTATCCGGAAAAGAAAACAGAAATACCCCCAAACTGCTTCCGCTGCACAACTCTGATCCGAAACAGAAGAAAATGCAGAAGAACACAAGCACAGACCAGACAATCCAACACAGAAATATGGTTCCATATATCCATAAAGAAAAACTCAGATGTTCCTTCCAAACCTGAGTTGCTTCACCAACTTCTATCTCAAGGAACCATCCATCTACTAACTGAACCACCTATACCAATCCTGGAAAGAAAACTCGATCTCCAGATGCAGACAAAATCTGACTTCCAGAAAACATCCAGACAATCTCCAACAAACACAAGAGAACATACTATCGCAAGTCACTTTTGCGATCAACTCAGCCTAAATCCATAGTAACTGCTCTTTCTTTACCAAACAGAAGAGCTTATGCTGGCTTAGCCAACTTACCAGAGAAAAGATCCACTCTGATGCTTCTGAACTCCACTTCAGAAAAACTACCCAGCCAGAAGACTCCCTATCAACTCAGAATACTCTGCTAAACTCAGCCACATCACCGTGCTGACTCACTTCTTATTCTTGTTCCAAAGAAAACATCTTCGGAAACATCCATAGTCACTGCATCTCATCACGCAGCTACTAATTCCTGAGATATCAAGATACCATCACTTGCTTGCTTCTGCTCAACCGACAGATCAAAACTCAATTCAACACTTCAAAGATGAACTCCGAACCTTAACAGGTTACCTTCAGAGATCGATGAAGTCCTTCAACCAAGAAAAACTTACTCGAGACAGTATTAGATCTACGGTCTCGACAAATACACTTCCAACCTCATCCATCAAACAACAACCAATGGTAGTCGTGTTACACACACTTCTACCTCATCTACCTTTATAACTTACATCGGATAAACCCCGAACAGGTAATCCAACAAATAGGTAGAACCAATAAATATATATATATATATTAAAAATACAAATACGCTCTCTCAAGATAGACACCCTACAGAGCCTAGGTATTCACTCAACCTAACGCTCCCTAAAGAAAAATACACTTCAGAGCCTAGGTATTCACTCAACCTAACGCTCCCTAAAGAAAAATACACTTCAGAGCCTAGGTATTCACTCAACCTACAGCTCTGATACCAAAATGTCACGACCCGGCTTCCAAATACCAGGAAGCCGCACCGTGAATTAAGAAAGAAAGGGATAGAAGAAGAAAAGAAAGAAGAGAAGAAAGAAACAACACAAGAATCTCAACAGCGGAAACGAATAAATTATATTAATAACAAAGTATTACATAGTATACATCAAATATCAGAGTACACAGACATATACAACACATACTAGACAGTTATAAACACCTGTCTAGTTATTACAACTCAATACAAAACAGAACACTCAGAGGTACAAAACACGGCGGAACTAAATAACTATACGCAGAAGCCTCCTGCTCCATATGCTCCTCCACAAATCGTCAAAGCCAATCCTGATTCCTAACCTGAATTCCCTTGACTACTCATAAAAATTTGAGTACCCAAGAGTTAAAGAAAAACAGAAATAACTCCGGGTCAGACATGGGTCTGGTGTGAGTAACAGGTTAAAGTTGCTTAACTTTGAAAAACCTTTGAAAGAAAAGGTATCACGTAAGACTTCCCACACATAAACATGGAAAAGTTTTTACCTTACGCTAACCAAAACATTTGATAGGAAATCCGGTGATATTATAATAGTGTCTAGGGTTTTCAAATAAAATACAGAAATAGCTGAAATGCTTACATCTCACATTCCAACATAGTTGGGCACAACTAATACGTACGGCACTTATTGGATTTTGGATTCCATCAATGGCAGGGCTACTGGGGTACCGCCCGTCACAGTACGTGGCCTAGATCACCGTACCGAGGAGCCACCCTAACTCCCCTGCAACACAAAGCCGGACCCGTTCCTTACTGAACAGTTCCAAATAAGACAACCCCGACGGTTGTCATGATCAACCGTCCCACACAGCCGAAATATAAAGGGACCTCTAGACAGGGGTAAATCTTACTCTCAAGTGGGGCTACCCACGAAGCTTTGCTGCACCTCCCCTGTTTTAGCCATTCCCGGTTGATGAGGCTTGAGGTTACGATTACCTTTATAGGACACATCACTTAGAATGCTCATCGTCCACCTGACGACGTTCTGAAAGCATTCAATCCATACAAGTTCGTTCCGGGTTCGAACGAAACCGAAGGCATTATCTCGTTACACTCGTATTGGAATCACCCTCAGAGTTAACGACAATAACCCTTGCACTCTGATTCACCATCTCGAATCTATAAGACCTATTCCGTCAAACTCATTACGGAATCACCCACAGAGTTATACTGACGTATAGCCCTTACACCTCGAGTCTTCACTCGCTTCCACTTGGATTAACGACCTAACGTTATTTGGAATCGATGTGGTTTTCGGATGTCCAAATATGGAAACCCGATCCCGGTCTCATCGAAAACCAAAGCGTGTCTTTTAGGGTCCAAGTTGTTTTAAGTTTAAAACAATTCAATTCATTATCTAAGCATACACAGATAGATAATTCACAACACAATAGATAATCAACATTATCATTATCAACAGATAATCATATCATAATCAGATAATACATATTATCATCCAAAAGCAACCAATGCATCCATATCACATACACTACTCATCTCATAATTGAGATTACAAATCCATACCAAACAACCAATACAAATCATCAAACATAAGTAATTGATCGAATGATCACACTTCCTATAATTAATTTAAAATGAATTAAATTAATTACTCAATCTATAATTAATTTAAAATGAATTAAATTAATTACTTCATCATAAAGATTCTGCTTATCTTAACCATCAATTGATTTCAAATCAATTTATAAATCATCTTAATATTTATTTCAATTAATCATTATTGATTAATCATCTCTAATTACAATAAGTAATTAGCATTTAATATTAATCACACAAGTTAATTGTATTAAACCCTACATATATATTAATCACCCTTGATTAATAACATTCAGTAATTAACTACATTAATTACTCAATACAATAATTAATTATTATTAATTAATTATCTAAATTAATCCCCTTGATTAATTTCAAAGTAATTTAAATCCAATTACTTCTACATCAAATATCTTTAATTACATCCTGTAATTATTAATTAATTACTTCCTTAAGTAATTACAAATTTATAAATTACATAAAGTAATTATCAACAATCCATAAATGTTTAAATCAATTAAACTTAATTATTTAATCTAAACAAATCACATTAACCTTAATTACATTAAGTAATTAATTCACTAATTACTTTCATTAAGTAATTAAACCTAAATAATTGATTATTAATTAATTAATCTAATTAATTATCAAAAATTAATCACATTAATTAACTGTTAATGACTTCATTAATCATTTCTTAATTACTTAATTAAGAATTAACTTATACTAATCATCATTAATTACTAAGTAATTAATATTTAATTACCATTTAATTAATCTCTAATTATTAATTAACTAAGTGTTAATTAAAAACTTAATTATCATTAATCACTTGATTAAATAAATCTTAATCATAAATTAAAATTTAGTTAACCATCCTTAATTATAGATTAATTAAACTTAATTAATTAATCTCAAATTAAACTAATCATCATTAATTATTTAATTAAACATCCACATTATTAATTAATTAAATAATTAATATTCATCTTAATTACCTTAATAATTAAATGAATCAAATCATTAACTTTAATTTATCTTTAGATAAACATTCCTTATTTAAATTATGCATTTTAAAAAAAAAAACAAAATGTTTTTAAATTTTCATTAAATTCTATTTATCTTCCTTTAAACTTAAGACTCAATTTTAACTTAAAGAAATTTTAAAACAATTCAAAACTTAATCTTATATGTTAAAACATCTACCTTATCAATAAGTTAAAACAATTTAAATTTCAATTAAATTTAAATTCAAATCAATTTAAAAATTACTTTTAAAATTTCAAAATTTAAATACAACTTCCAAACTCAATTTAGTTTTAACTCTTTAAAATTCTTTCTACAATTCACACCTTCAATTCAAATGCAAATTATTTAATCATTTAAAAGCAATTTAAATTTAAACCTTTATTTAAAAGCTGAAGTTTAAATTTTATTCCAGTTTTAAAAACTTAGATTTGAATTCACTTTGAATTTCTAATTAAAATATTTAACCTTCCAATCACATATTCATTTACCCTTGAGAGTTTGATTTCCAAATTTAAATTTAAAACATAAATGATTTCAAATCTCAGAAAATTAAATTTGAATTCACATTCAAATTTCAGATTTCAAATCAGTTTAAATCTTCACCTGCAAATTTAAACTTTCCTATACTTTCTTAAAAAACAGAAAACTGTTCTTTGTTTTGTTTAAAAACCAAACATTGAAAATCTTTCTTTTTGAATTTAAATTATTTCAAAAACCAGAATTGAAACTTATCTGAATTCCTATTCAAATTCAGTTTGAAATCCTAAGTTAAAATTTAGTTTGCATTTACTTCACAATTTATAAAACTGAAAAAAACAGTTTCCAGTTTCTTTTTTTTTTTTTCAAACTTGAATTCCTTAACTCACACCATTTCAAAATTAGAATTCAAACTATTTGAATTCATCTTAGATTCAAGTTTTAAATCTAAGTTCCATTTCTAGATTTAATTTTAAACTTGATTTTTAAAATTGTTGAAACAGACAAGCTTCTGTTTTTATAAAAATCTGAAACAAAATGGTTCCCGAGCACTTTTATAAATTACTTCGAGCCATTAGTGATCTTGCTTCGAGTTAAAAGCCTCCTTGCTTCGAGTCCCCACTAAATTGACTCGAGACAAAACCCTGTAACACACAGTTTTTTCACAACATGCACATTTCCCTTGTGCACCACCTGAACCACCTCAGACCATCTCTGTCCATCACCTCTGGCCATCTTCTCTCCGGTCAGTAAACCCACAACTCACCTGAACAACCCAATATCTAGATTTCAACCTGAATTAAATTCAAGTTTTTAAAGCCCAAACCTGGAAATCTTCCCCTCCCCCTCAATGTCTAACCTGGCAACACCCATCTCTTCCACCTCTGATCACCATTACACACCATACTCCGGCAAAAGCTTCACCACTACACCATCTACGAATTCCCAAAACATCTTAGAACTCGATGCACCCTTGAAGCCACAACACCCCAACATATTAACCCAGGTGAAACTAGGTTATATACTATCATTTCCCAATCTCTTCACCAAATTTTATTTGTAAACCAATTTGATATTTTTACTATAATATATGATAGATATCTATCTCCAGAAGCAATTTTACTCAAATCAATTGCAAGTTTCAATTAATTTTGGCCAAAGTGTAAAATACAGTTTGGAACTGCCTATTATATTTAACACTGTAAATTTTAGTTTTTTTTTTTTTAAAAGTTCTTGAATTCACTTAATGATCCTATTCATGAACTTGAAACATGAATTCATGATACCTACATCTTCTAATTTTTACAAAATTTAGTTGTGTATTTATGCTTCAGACAACTCAGAACTAAAGCCTGTAAAAACTAAAAAAAATCATCTTATCATGGAATGAGCAAATTCCATTCAAGTGCTAATACAAGATAGTCATCAGATCAAGGAAGAAAACCATTTATCAAATTTAAACTTAAACTATGATAATCAGAACATTGGAAATCAAACATGCATGGCATTTCATATATACACAGGCAGATAAAAGAAAAACAGATTCAAAGATTTAACTTAACAAGAAAAACAAGCATGCATTCCTACTTGATTTATTTTAAATTAAGTGTTACTCACCTCATTTTCCAAATGCAGAGCACATTGCAGGTTCTAGATTGAACATGCAGAAGCTTTCACTTGTTTTTAAATTGAAATGCAGGCTTGAATGCTCTTTTAAAACTTGAATAATGCTTCAGTATTCAACATGCAGGCTTGTTAATTGATGTGCAGGTTTCTAATGCTTGAAATTGCAGAGCCCTTTCATATTGATGCAGGCAGGTCTTCATTGTTTTGCAAATGATATGCAGATGCCAAAGAAAATGCAGGCTTCCAATTTGTTGTGCAGGTGAGAATTTTGGAAAAGAGGAGTTTTGAATGTAAAGTTTTACAGTTTTAAGATATGCAGTTTTGGATTTTGGTGAAAAAGAGTTGAATGCAATGTATATGCAAACTTGAATATGGTTTGAGAATGAAGATTTTGGGTTTTCTTGATTAAGGAATGAGAAAAAAATAATGTAAATGAATGAAGACACAAATGATATGAATGTATTTTCAGAAAATGAAATAAAGAAAAAGAAAATAGAATTGACACATGTCATTTTAAATAGATGATAAGATTACATTTGTTAGCTTTAAGTCTTAATATATGTACACTTGTCTTCATAAAACATGTTTAATTAAAGTTAATAAGCATTAAGCCTAGTTAATTAAATCTTATACATAATTATGAATTAAATAAATTTCTAAAGAACAAAGCAAGTATTACTATTATAAATAAAATGATATACAAGTAGTTTATTTGAAAAGAAACCTTTAAAACAAATTTATAAAAGAGTTTGTAAAATATTTTAATATACAACTTGAATGAAAAATGAATTTTTAAACCAATTAAGACATTTATCTCATATATAAAATCATATAGTATTTAATTAAATATTTTTGAAAAGCTCAAATTAAAAATAAATCAAAATTTCTATTTACAAAACATATTAAAATTTTACTATACTAATTTAAATAAAACAAATTGTCTATTTAAAATATATAAATACATATACATTATTAAATAGAAAACAATTTGTTAACTTATCAAAAATAATTTCACAAATTAAATATTTAAACAAAGAAGATTATTGAATAAATAACAAATTTATTAACAAAAATATCAATTCAATATAAATTTAAGTCCAGATTATTAAATTTATATTGTCCAAAATTCCGGGTCGTTACAATTAATTAATTAATTAATGATTTCTAACCACATTTAATCAATCTCTAAATATAAATTAATTACATAAGTAATTAATCTACAATTTAAACCAAATATATTAATCATCCATGATTAATAACCAGTAATTAACTACTCTAATTACTCATCCCATAATTAATTACCCTTAATTAATTATCTTCATTAATCACTTGATAAATTTCCAAAGTAATTTAAATCCAAATTACTTCTTTAATAATTATCTTAATTACATTTTGTAATTATTATTTAATTACTTCCTCAAGTAATTATAAATTCATTAATTACATAAGTAATTATCAATAATCCACAAATGTTTAAATTAATTAAACTTAATTAATCTAAACTAATTACATTAATAAAATTAATTACACCAAGTAATTAATTCATTAATTACTTTCATTAAGTAATTAAACAATTGATTATTATTAACTAATTAATCTAATTAATTATTAAAATTAATCACATTAATTAATTGTTAAATAATCTTAAGTTAATGACCTTCATTAACATCACTTAATTACATAATTAAGAAATTAACTTATAATTAATCATTATTAATTATCAATTAATTAATCTCTAATTATTAATTAATTAAGTGTTAATTGAAATCTTAATTATCTCTAATTATTTGATTAAATAAATCTTAATCATTAATTAAAATTTAATTAATCATCCTAGTTATAGACTAATTAACCTTGATTTATCAAATCTCAAATCTTAATTAATTAACTTCAAAAATTATTAATTACTTAATTAAACATCCACATTATTAATTAATTAAATAATTAATATTCCATTTAAATTAACTTAATAATTTAAATGAAACCAATTTAAGTTCTAAATTAAGATACATTCTACTTTATACAAAAGTATTTTAAACAATTTGTCTCCATTAAATTCAAACTGAATCGAAATTTTAAATTTTCATTTCAGAATTCAATCCTAAAAATTAAAACTTTACTTACATCTCTATATTCATTTTTAAATTCAATTTATTTAACCTTTCCTAACATAGTTAAACAAATCTAAATTTAAAACTTATTTATTTTTAAAACTGACTTTGAAGTCAAACTTCAGGTTTTAAACTGAATTTAAATTTATTTTAAATTCTTATTCATAATTTAAAACTTACAGTTTTAAATACAAACCAATGTTTCTTTATGCTTGTAAAAGTTTAAAAATCTAATTTAAACTTTCCAGATTTACATTAAATTCAAACTCAAGTTCCATATTTCTATTTTTTCCAGATTTTAAACTTGTTTTTAAATTTCAGTTGCATTTTAAAGTTTACTTTTAAACTAAAACAGAAAAACAGTTTTCTGTCTTTGTTTAAACATTCTAAAATTTTGAATTTAAAAATGATTCAAAATTCAAGATTTAAACTATTGACTTCAAACTCAAATTTCAGGTTTAAAACTTCCAGTTGAACTCCATTTAACTAATTTGGAAATTTTACTTTTAAATCCAAAAACAGAAAACAGTTTCTTTTTTTGTCTAAAACCAAACTTGAATCTAAAAGCATTTCAAATTTAAGTCAAAGATTTAAAACTTAAAACTTAATTGAATTTCAAATTAAATTTCAGGTTCAATTTAGTTCCGGACTTTTGGTTTTGAAATTGACCTTTACTTCAAATTTAGTAAACCTGGAAAACAGGTTTCTGTCTTAGCTTAAGTACAAATAAAATTTTCAAAATTTAAATTATTTCAAATCTAAAATTAAACTAATTGAATTTTATACTTAAATTCAGTTTAAACTTATACTTAGTTCAGGTTTTAAATTACATTTTAAAAACTTTTAAAATTTTAAAACCTGAAAACAGGCTCTGCTGAAAAACAAAACCTGAAACACTAAAAAAAACCCGAGCTACTACTAATTTTACTTCGGGTAAATGCATCTCCTGCTTCGAGTTCCTCTTCCCATTTACCCGAGTCCATCCCGAGCAACCAAAACCCTGCAACCAAAATACATCAACATGCACACCTCTGCACTGTACACCTAACCACCAACTCTGGCCATCTCTGATCAACGTCAATGGCCATCCCCCATCGACCAGTGACCCCTCATCCCACTTCAACCCTTAGATACCCATAATTCAACTTGAATTTTGATTTCAAGTTTTAAACAAAGCCTGGAACAGGCCCCCCTTCCAGTGCCTCACCTGTCAACGCCAACAACTCACAACTCCGGCCATCATCACCCTCCAAAATCCGGTGAAGACTCCAACAACACACCATCTATCCATCCCCAAAAGAGCTTTGAACTCGATCCACAATACATGCAGATACGCTCGATTCTTCACAACCCAGAAATAACTAGGGTTCTAAACAGGAATTCCCAAATCTCACCACCAAAATTGAAATTCAATCCACTCTAGTAATTTTCCTACAATACTCGATAGCTAAACTATCTCCGGAATCAAATTCATCCAAAACCAATGCAAGCTTCAATTGTACTTGATCAATATGTAAATACAGTACATTTTGAAACTGCACTTATACACAGCTCTATAAATTGTCATTTTACTTTTAAAAAAATCCTAATCCTTCATGATGTTTTAAGTTTCACTCCTAAACATTGATTTGCAATGTTTAATATCTTCACTTATAAAGATTTAGTTGCTCTGCTACTTATTTTACAGTAAGTTCATTTAATTTTTGCCTTAATAAAGTCTCACAGTCTAAATTCTGGAACCAACATACTAATCTTGTTTAAATCCTACAATTAACAAAGACTAATTTAAAGATAGGATTATTTAAGTAAGACTTGTGTCAGTAAAAATAGGATAAGAGAGTTCAACAGCATACACACCAATATATATATTTGTACTCAGACAAGTTGAATTATAACCATATGTAATATTTATATTTTTAGTACAATAGCATGCAACTGATTTAACCTTTAATTTATAAAAGAAAGTTACTCACCTGTTTAAATGATGCAGACCCCAGATTTTTAGCATGCAGTAGCTTGAATGCAGATGCAAACTTGAATTTATCCATGCTTCCAGATTTTGAAAATTCTTGAATGCAGGCTTCCTTGATTTCATGTATGCATATTTTATTTGTTGCATGCAGGCCCTCAGATTGGAAATGCAGACATCATGCTTAATTTTCCAGATTGTAGATTGAAGGAAACAAAAATGCAGGCTTTACTTGCTGAAAAATTGAAATGCAGGCATTTATTTTTGGAGGATGCAGATTTGAATTTTGAACAATTTGTATGCAAGTGTTTACTTGATTTCCAGATGGGAATGTATTTGAAGATGGACATGTTATAGATTTGAAGAAATGCAGGTTTGTATTTTGAGAAATGCAAATTGAACTAATTTCAGATTTCTTTTGTTCAGAAATGGAAAAAAATGAGAAAGAGGAATGGAGTGAGTAGATACATGTTTATATAGCTAGTTTATGATGAATTTAAAATTAAAGAAAAACAAATTTAAACAATGACACATGTCTCAAGTGTTATACTCACTTAAATATTTAACACATGTTTAACTTAGGCTTTAATAAACTTACACATGTCTTCAAAAATTAATTAGTATTTAAAATTAGAGTTAATGAAATATTAAACTTAGTTAATTAGTTTTATAAGTACTTAGTTATGAATGCAATTAATTTCTAAAGAATAAATCAAAGTGTTATTTTAAATGAAACAATATACAAATTTATCATTAGAAAGAGAAACTTTTAAACAATTAAAATAAATTTATAAAAGAGTTTGTAACTTAATGAATACATGTTTCATAATTAAAATTGTATTTTAAATTTCCAAATCACCTTTTATAAATATTTTAAAAAGAATAACACAACATTTTTGTAACTTATTTTAAAATTCAAACTTGAATCAAAATGAATTTTAAACAAATAAAACATTTATCTCATATTTAAAATTATATAGAAAAGCGTAAATTAAAAATAAATCACAATTTCTATTTTCAAAACATTAAAATTATGCTATACTAATTTATTAACTTATATATTTAATATATATATATATAAATACATATACATTATTAAACGGAGAATAGATTTATCAGTTTACTAAAAATAAATTCAAAAATTAAATATTCAAATAAAGAAGATTACAGAATCAAATCAAATTTATTAACAAAAATTATCAATTCAATTTAAATTTAAACCTAGATTATTAAATTTAAATTGTCCAAAATTCCGGGATATTACAAAATTGAAATAAATTTGTAAATGAAACCAATTTAAAATAATGACATGAATTAGTTATAAATGAAAAATAAAATTCAAATATTCAGAATTGAAGATAAATTGAATTCATATGGAAATGAAAGAATCAATTCGAATAGAAATAGATATAAAATTAAGTGGTAAGGTGAAAATAAATATAAGGAACATATTTCATGCTTATACTAACTCAAGAGGGAATGGTAAATTCTTAAATGAAAAATTGATACTACAAATATAATCTAAGTTAATATTGGAATAAATAAATATTGACATTTTGTAAAGAAGTCGATAAAATGTTTTTTGGAATGCCGTGATTGGATATTAGTGCTAAGCAGGATACGCAGGTATTATAAGGAGAAAAGAGATTGATTTTGATTTCAGAAAGATAAATTTGAATTGCCCGACAAAAAGGTATGTTTATAAATTTCTGTGAAATCTGATTGAGTTTTTGGATCGAGCCATTTGGCTTTTTATTTTCCTTTTGGATTTGGGAGGTCGTCGAGGCCTTTTGTTGTTGTACCGAGCTAGCCAAGCAAAGGAGACGCTGGCGAAATTTTTGGAAAAATTAGAGAGTTAGAAAAATTTTGTGAAAATTTTGATAATTTAAATTTGGATTCAAATTTAAACTTGAATGGTTGAACAAGTAAAGTTATTTGAAAACTATAGAAGATTTTGGAAAAGTTTTGAAAGTTAATAAGAATAATAATGGGTCTTTTATAAAAAGATCGTTGGTAAGATGTTGAATTGTTTGGATTCGAGGAAAAGTAAAAGGGTATTGTATCATTTTTCTAACTAGTAATTTCGAGGATGAAATTTTTTTAAGGGGGGAGGAATATGACGACCCGGAATTTTTAAGCGTTTAAATTTGGAATATTTAACTTAATTTTATATATTTAAGGCTTAAATATTAACTTGAATTCCAATATCACAATTTATTTGATAATTAAATTATTAAATTAAATAGTTTGAAGTTGAGTAAATTGTTGAATCTGGAGTTTTAAGCCTGTTAAAAACATTTTGAAGGCTTATAAAATTTATGTTGATGACACTGAAGATAATAGAAGTGTTAAAATTAAATTTAAACAGTGATTTGTTCAGTTTTGAAATTTTATCGTTTAAATTGAATTTTTTAAAAAAAAATATAGCCTTCCAAGGCACAGTCTCGGAATTCAATGAAACCAGTTCCATTGGGTCCATAATATTGTATTATTATCGGATTTCATTTTTCGCAATGTTCGGAGTTACCGTTTGATCGTGCAAGCCGTATATGCATAGACGAATTAATTAACTTTATTTTACATAGTCAAAAAATTTAATAAAAGCCACACTCTTCTAGCTTCTAACGCAAGCTTCTTCTCCCCTCTTCAGATTCATTTTCACTTTAATAAATTTGGCCGAAGCCTTATCCTTCATAATCAAAACCACTCAGTTAGAAAAAAAGAAGGATAAATCACTTCGTTCAAATAGAAATTTTAATGGCCGCGTATCATCTTAGAAAAATCGTTTCCCCAAATTCGAAATCCTTGGCTTCGTCAATCACAATGAGGAGCTCGTGCGCGATCATGTCATTCGTAGGAGTGAATCGCGACAATCTCCACTAGTTCAAAGGAGAGTTTCGAGAGCCGATTTCATGTGCAGTGGCTCGAGTTTGATGCGATCTCGAGGGTGGCGTCGCATCTGGGCGAAGGCGCGCGTGGCTGCAGCAGCGAGGATTTTGGGTTCTGTATCGTTCGCATGGGCGGCACGTGAGGAAAATTGGTATTTGGGGCTGCAGCGAACCAGTGCTCGTGATGACGATCGTCGCTGCATTCGAGTTCGACGATGGAGCAAGCGATTTTGGGGGAAACGCGAGCAAGGCAGAGGGCTTGGACGTAGGGTTTCGTGGTGATGAACGAGGTGTCCTGAGTGTGTTATTCCTTCAAGGTATAAACTACAACTCGTTTATTTTCAATTTACGTTCCAGTTTAAAATTGATGTTGGATTTGAATTTTAATTCAGAATTTTTAAAAATATAAATATAAGCACATGAAAAAAAATATCTTAACCTATATAGATTTTAGATTATTTTTATAAGTATAATTTCAAAATAAAATAAATATACATCTCTATCTTTAAATATTACTAGTTCATTTTAAAATAATGAACAATGGTGATTGAGGCGTTTAACTAACATATTTTAATTATTTTAGCAACAAAATGATTTTAAGGAAATTTTTAGTTTAAAATTAAATCATCTATAAATTAAATAAATTGTTTGATTATTTTGAATATTAATAAATTATATAAATTGTTTATTTAGGGTTAAACATCAGGGAATCCAAGGCAATGTTGATATGGACGTGCAAATTTAGGAGGCAAAAGTGAGTTAATCTCACTTAGTTGAATTTAAATTTAAATTTAAATTTAAATGATCAAAGTTAAATAATTGGTTGAATGAACGAATTGATTGATGTGCTATAGTTTAGTATATTTTGGAATTGATATTTTATATTGAGCTAACGTCTGTGGATGCAGGGAAAATAGGTTGGAGGGATCCAACTGGACCCCTCAACATTTATTTATATTATTTAATATTCTCTGCTGTGAATATTGATATTCTATGATGAGTTATATTGGAATATTGAATGTTATGGTTTGATTGGATATATTTGGGTATAACGAATTACCAAAAATATATATAAATTGGATTGTTGGGAAGAAAATAAAGGAAGTAAACTTGTAAGCAAGATAATTATAGGAAATTTGAATAAATTAAGAATGAATTGAAAAGAAATAGAAGTAATATGAAAATAATAATAATTAACTTCGAGTATGAAAGGAATTTTGAATAAACCAAAATTAATGAATTGTAAACTTAAGTTATATCAATTAAAGGAATAAAGAATTATTTTAGAATTCAAAGTTTAAATTTATTTAATAGGATTAAGAAGTAATTTGAGAAATCAAAAATTGGTATTCTCAGTTAAAAATATTTATATCATAATTAAGAAATAACATCTGAAATTAATAGATTTTGAAGTAAAAGGGAGTAAATTGGAAATCAATTTGGAAATTGATTCAAGTGTTTGGAATTGAAAATTTAAAGAAGATTGTGAAGAGGAGTATATTTCTCTGGATAGCTTAGTATGTTCAAAGTTAATTTTTAAATATAAGTAAAATCTTTAATGTTGTTTTAAAAAGCATGTTTTAGAAAATTTATCATTTCTAATCTTTTAAATTCTAAAGTAAATATTTTCAAATCTATTATCGTAGTAATTATTTAAAATGGTAACTTAGTGTTTTGTTTTAAAGAGTGAGAACCTAGTTTATATTTTATAAAGTAACCTTATTTTTAACTATTCATATAGTATGTATTTTTAGCCAATTATTGAAGTAGTTTTAACTTAAATGTTTTAAAGTAAATTCCAAAGTAAGTGTTTTGTTTAATCTATTATCGTAATAATTATTTAAAGGATGATTTGGTATTTTGTTTTAAAAAAAAAAGAAAATCTAGTTATATTTATAAAGTAAACTTATTTTAATTATTTCTAATGTATTATTTTAAATTAAGTACTAAATGAAAATTTTCTAAATTAAATGTTAGACATATTTTACAATAAAGTGATTTGAAATTATTTTAAAAATCTAAAATCTTGTGCATGGTGATTCCAGTGGAAATAGAAAATACTTGGAATTTATTCTGAGAAAGGAAGACAGTTTGAAAACTGTTTTCAAAAAGGGGTTTGAAAAGTGAAAATATATCTTGCAAAGCTATTTTGAGATAAATAAATAATTTTGGAAATTTATTATTGGTTGATAGTTGTTTGCGAATATAAATTGATAGTTAAATCACCGACTATCAATATTGGACAAATGCGTTGATCGTTTCGAAGAGACTGGGATTGAGATTTATTCCTCGAAAACCACTTCGATCCGGTCTGTACGTTTTCGTGGAAAATGATTGTGGATTCGAAGTTGGAGCAGTGAAGTGCAAGGGCTAGTCGCTACTAATCCTGAGGATATTTCCAAAATGGATGTAGTAGGAATAGTGCCTTCGGTTCCGTTCGAACCCGGGATGGACTTGTATGGATGAATGCTTTCAGAACATCGTAAGTTGGACGATGGGCATTCTAAGAGTTATGTTCTAAAAATGTAACGGTTAGCCTTAAGCCTCATCAAATGGGAATGACTGAAATCAGGGGTTATGCAGCAAGGCTAGGTGGGTAGCACCCAAGCAGGGTGAGGTCATCCCTACCTAGATGTCCCTTTTTATTTCGGCTTAGTGGGCGGTTGCTGATCCCAATCGCGGGGTGATCTCACTCGGGATTATCCAGTAAGGGGTAGGCCCATTCTTGTGTTGCAGGGGAGAGGGCGTGCTCCTCGTTACTGTGATCTAGGCCATGTACTGTGACAGGTGGTACCCCAGTGCCTAGTCATTAGTTGGAAATCCATTCTCCTTACGAGCCTTGTACGAGTTTTGTTTGTATTACCCACTTTGTGGCTAGTTGCCGGAATTTAATAGATGTAACAATTTCGGCTATTTTATAAGTATATGTATATAGACACTATTATAATATCAGAGGATTTCAATAAAAATTGTTTTAGCTATCGTAAGGTAAAAACTTGACATGTTTATTTGTGGTGTGGTCTTACGAGATGCTTTTGTTTTCAAAAGGATTTTTGAAACTTTAATAGTCAATTGGGTGTGATTTTCTCATGCTGATATTCCAGACTGACTCGGGTGTTATTTAACTATAATGCTCGGGTCAGACCGAGTATTATAGGATACAGGATATGATGCTATGAAGCTCAGGAGAAGAGCTGGATGACGATACGTGCTTTTCGTACTTATATTATATGTATATTCCGCTGTGTTGATTAGCTGTATATCCAGATGTATGTTATTGATGTTGAGCTGTGATTGATGTACTTTGATGATGTAATATGTAAATAGAGATATTTGATTTTTGAATAAAGATTATTTATTATCTATTATATTTTATTCCGCTGCGAATGGTTAGATTCTGTTGTTGATTTCTATTTTCTTCTTCTACCACTTCTTCTTTAAACCAAATGGTTCGTATTTCTGTACAACTTGAGTTGATTTAGGTAGAATAGTGTTGACTCAAGGGTTACGGATTTGCGGGTCGTTTCACTTGCAATTCATTCACAAAATCACTAGCTCGCTTGATCACTCCTTTCTGCTGTGGTACGATAGATAAATCCAATGGTCCTTTAGGATTTGTTGAGTAAACGACATGGAATGGACTGAACCCAGTGCTACGATTAACTGCATGGTTGTGTGCAAACTCAGCTTGACACAGCTTGGAATCCCAACTCTTCAAACTGTCATTCACGAGGCATCTCAATAGATTACCTAGGGAAAATTCGCAACTTCTGTCTTTCCATCCATCTGTGGATGATAAGAACTAGTAAATTTCAGCTTTGTCCCGATCATTCTCCATAGACTCATCCAAAAATGTCTCAGAAAATGAGTGTCTCTATCCAATATAATAGATTCAGACAACCCGTGAAGTCGATAGATCTCTCTGAAGTATAACTGTGCGACATTAACTGCATCTGCCGTCTTCTTGCACGCAAGAAAATGTTCCATTTTTGAAAATCGATCAACCACTACCTAGATAGAATCATTGCCACGTTGCTTCCTCGGCAATCCCAATACAAAGTCCATACTAACATCCACCCATGGTTTAGTAGGTATAGGCAACGGCATATATAAACCTGCATTTGTTGCTGTCCCCTTTGAAACTTGACAAATATGGCACCTCTGAACAAACCTTTCAACTTCCTTCCTTATTGACGGCCAAAAATAAGACTTTGAGATCAACTGCATAGTACAGTCGCGACCCACGTGCCCTTCTTCATGTAATTCTTTAATGATCTTTATTCGTAAACTACAATCTGGAATACACAACTGATTTCCTTTGAATAGAAAACCTTCAACCAACATATATCCATCCATGCTTCCTTGCTTGACTTTGTTTAGGATTCCGGAAAAATATGAATTTGAAGTAAGCAAATCTGGAAGTAAGTCAAAATCCATCACCTCTACTCGCATGGTTGTTAGTAAATTCTCCCTCCGGCTCAATGCATCGGTAGCGCGATTAGTTACACCAGACTTTTGCTTTACGACAAATATAAATTATTGCAAATAAGCTATCCACGACGCGAGCCTAGCTTTAATTTTAGTCTGCCTTTGTAAATGTTTCAACGCTTTATGGTCCGTATACAAAACAAATTATTTGTGGAACAAGTAATGTCTCTAATGCTTCACAGCCTGCACAATAGCATA
Source organism: Allium cepa (assembly GCA_030765085.1). Classification (NCBI taxonomy): domain Eukaryota; kingdom Viridiplantae; phylum Streptophyta; class Magnoliopsida; order Asparagales; family Amaryllidaceae; genus Allium; species Allium cepa. Next base: position 819,927,691 of record CM060931.1, read on the forward strand.
AAACTCCACATCATAAGTACTGTATCTCATCTTTGCTCCCGAAAGTTTTTCACTGAAATAGGCAATTGGACGTCCCTTCTGACTCAACACTCCTCCAACTCCAACTTTCGATGCATTCGTATGTAACTCAAATAGTAACTAAAAATCTGGCAACACTAGAATCGGTGCCGAGGTTAAAAGTGCCTTGATTTGCTCAAAAGCATGTCCTGCCTCTTTCGTCCATGAAAACTTTTTTCCCTTCATTCAATCAGTAACAGGAGCCATTACACTACTAAAGTGCAGTATAAATCTTCGATAAAATGAAGCTAACCCATGGAAACTTCCGACTTCTGTTATAGTTTTGGGCTGTGGCCAATTTTTGATTGCGGCTACTTTATTCTGGTCCACTTGTATCCCTTCCTTAGACACGACATATCCCAGAAATAAAACATTGGCGTCATGAACACGCATTTCTTCGTCGCTGCATAGAATTGTTCTTGACGAAGAATAGTCAACACCTTTCGCAAGTGTTGAATGTGCTCCTCCATGCTAGCACTATATATCAAGATATGATCAAAGTAGACTACAACAAACTTCCCGATGTAAGGTCTAAAAATTTGATTCATCACCCTCATACATGTACTTGGTGCATTAGGTAGACCAAATGGCATGACTAGCCATTCATATAATCCTTTCCGAGTCTTGAATGTTGTCTTCCATTCATCACCTGGTCTTATGCGAATCTCATGATAACCACTCTTAAGATCAATCTTCAAAAAAATTACAGACCCTCTAAGTTGATCCAATAGATCAAGTCTTGGCATAGGAAATCTGTATCTGACAGTTATTTTGTTGAGTGCCCTGCTGTCGGTACACATTCTCCATGAACCATCTTTCTTCGGTACCAACAGAATTGGTACAGCACAAGGACTGAGACTCTCTCGAACACGCCCTTGCTCAAGCAACTCCTTAACCTGCTTCCTCAACTCTTCATGCTCCTTTGGACTCATACGATAATGCGGCCCATGCGGTAAAACAGCACCTGGCACTAGATTAATTTGATGTTGTATATCCCTCAGTGGCGGTAATTCCTTGGGTAATTCCGCATGAAAGATATCTTCAAATTCATTTAACACTGGTCCATCCTCTGCAGGAACTTCACGATCTTCACTTGTTTCATACCCAATCAACATAAACATTTCAACACTATCTTTCACTTCTTCAACAAATTTTCTCGTAGATAATAGACTAGTTGATTCCACTTTCTTCTCTGACTTGCTTTCACTTTGTTCACGATTCTTAGGAACTAAGGTAATTTTAGTACCTTCAAACATGAAACTGTAGCTGTTGGTGCAACCATTATGTTGTACAGCTCTATCACATTGCCATCGTCTTCCCAAAAGTAAATGACACACATCCATATCAACAACATCACACCATATATCATCTTTGTACTTCTTCCCAATAGAAAATGTAACAAATGCTCGTCTTTCCACTGTCTCTTCTCCACCTTTCTTCAGCCATGCCAGTTTATAAGGTCTAGAGTGTTTTTCAGTCTTCAACCCTAACTTCGTGACGGCTTCTTCAGAAATAATGTTATCACAGCTTCCCGCATAAATAACAAATCGACAAACCTTTCCCAAGATAGGTCAAGTAGACAGAAAGATATTGCTTCTCAGCCAACTGGAATCATTCTCATGCTTTGGCACTAAACAAGACCTCCTTATCATCCAGTTACACCCTTCGTCTCCTGACACAACTTCTTCATCTTCATCAAACTTCGACGGTTGAGAATAATAAATTTCATCTTCCATATCCTCATACTCACATTCCTCTGCAACCAATGCTCTCTTCTTTGGCTTTGTACATTCATTACTTTTATGACCAAACTCTTGACAATTATAGCACTTATATTGTTATTGACCTTTGCTTTAGCGGCTACATTGACAGTTCATTTATTGACTGCCTTGGAAACATTAGCACTGCTACTAGCACCCTTAGTCTGGTTGCTAGGACCTACAAACACACCACTTCCTCCTCTCCCTTGTTTCTCCCAAGCTAGAGCTTTCTGATGTGCTTCAGCAATAGACATTGGATTAAACATATTAACCATGTCTTGAATTTGCGTTCGTAACCCTCCAACATATCTAGCCGTTAACTGTTCCCCGGTTTCCATAATATCATTCCTTGCAATCAATTGATAGAATTCATCTACATAATCATTCACTGTCTTCGTCCATTGTCTCAAATTCTGCAAACGTTGATACATAAGTGATTGATAATTGTACGGCAAGAAAGTTGCTTTCATCATCTTTCTCATCTTCTCCCAAGTGACAACTTTGGATTTTCCCATTCTCTCCTGAGTTAGTCTAGTTTGTTGCCACCAAGCCATAGCTCTTCCCCTTAGTCTTGTAGCAACTAGTTGGACTTTGTGATTCTCAGGCACCTCCTTGAATTTCAGAATTTCTTCAACACTCGACAACTAATCAATAAATTCTTCTGCTTGCATACTACCTTTGAATTCTGGAGTTTCCATTCTCATACCCGACTCCCATTTACGATCATTTTCGGAATCCAGATATTGATTTCGCACTTGGCCTCGATTTCGATAATGAATACTGCCTCCATCACCATCCTCCTCAAAATCAAATGTATTTCGATATCGATCCTGACCATACACGTCCCTACGACCATACATGTCCCTTCTACCCTGTCTTTCAACATCACGATAAGGTTCATTCTCTAACCCACATTGAGTTCTTTTCTCTTCATTTCGTTACTCATAGTGTTCTCGCCTCATTGAAACTGATGATTCTCTCCTATCTCGATAAGACTGTGGTGACATTCTCCTTTCTTCCGAAACCGATGGTGAAACCCTGTTTCCACTCTGGTTCGAAACTGGTGACGTTCTCCTTTGATTGTGATTTATGTCTTTCATCAATTTCTCGAACTTTTCAATACCCTCATTGAACTTTTCATTGATATGCTGCTCCATCTGCTCTGCTTCTTGTCTTCGATACAAATCTTCAACATTATGAAAGCGATTAGCACGTCTCAGGGGCATGATTATTAAACACTCTCGTTTCTTTCTCTGATCTAACTTAGATTGACTTGGCTCCGATCCAGCTTTAATCTGGCTTGACTTGGCCTGATATGGCTCGACTTAGCTTTAACTTGGATCTGATGTGGCTTTAATTTGGCTTTGAACTGGCTCTGTTACCAAAAAGTGATGCAGCAGTATAACTCTGATGGAACGATAAGTGCTCAATTCCGTTGATCGTGAAGATGCTGGAATCTAGCTATCTCCAACCCGTTGATCTCTTAAGATACCGTGTTGAGAGATCTACAATTCGGTCGTTGATCACTCGCAAGTGATACCGAGAATTGGCTTCTCTTCGTTGATTCGTGCACGAATAACCCAAAGAAGGAAAGAAGAAGGAGATCACACTCAACTTCAAAAATGGTGGCAAAAGCACACACACACAAATTTTATTCAAAAAAATCAACTCCCCTTTACAATGACAACACAACCCTATTTATAGAAAATACAACACGCAGACCGACTTAACATACATCACACGACCTACGACCTAACACCTACGACCTAACACCTACGACTTAACAAGTCACGACCCAACATCACACGAGTTACAACATACGACTTAACAATCATCAACATATCAACAATACAAGTTACAACCTCATATGTGACTCAGTACAACACAATACGACATAACGACATAACAACATACGCGACTTAACAGCAACAGCACACATGCGACATAACAGGATGCGGCCTACCTGAGCGACCTAGCGGCCTAGCTGAGCGACCTAAGAAAGCGGCATCAGGAAATGACTTAAGCTTCTGGAGCGACATAAGGAACCCTGCGACCTAGCGACATAGCGACATAAGAGAAAGCGGCATAGGCGAGCGACTTATAGAAATGCGGCCTTGTTTTCTTGATTCGTTAGGTCGTTGAGCTACTTAAGTTGGTGTTGAGCCGGCTTTAGATCGTGGAGCAACTTATGTGGTTGCGACTTAACATAACGCGACTCATAGCAGGCGAATTATCATGGTGCGCTGCATCAGTGAGTCTCAAATGCTATGTCACTCGGTCTGACCCGAGCAAAAAGCAAAACACAAAACACTCAAGTCAAGATTAACATTCTCATATAGTAAATTCAACTTAAGTGAAATTTCAACTGAAATACAAGCAACTTAAAAGATGTTAGGGATTTCCATACTCCAAGGAACCGTGGAACTATCTACTATGTAGTAATATAGGCTATTATAATATGTCTATAGTAAAGTAAAAATATAAAAATAGCGTTAAGGCGTTACCCATATCATCCTTAATACATTTAATTTATTCTCGTAGTTTATACAGTACCGCAACCCCCCCCCCATAAACTGGAAGGCTATCAGAGGGCACTCCATAGGTATGGTACAAACTAAACTCGTAGAAAATGCGACATGGCATGTGACTAGGCACTCGAGGCAATGCCACGGTAGATATACCGTTTGCAGATCCAGACTGGTGGTAACGCATAACAGCTACTACCACCCACCTTGTGACACACTCCCAAATCAAAGGTGCACCCAATCAAATCACAAAAGCAATAGAATGGTATTGAAGAAATTTGTCCGATATGAGGAATTACCCCACTTGGCCCGGCATGGCTCCTTTTCCAGCCGCATCAAGCTGACTCATGGGTGTCAGGGAGATGAAAATACCATATAGAACCATCACCAAACCATCCTACTTTATTTTGGAATCTCCACCACGTACACGGTTGTTAAAGTGGTTTTCGGTATTGGTAGAGAGTATGACAATACCCGATCCCGGTCTCTTTAACAACCAAACACTTATTTCACACCATTGTCATTTCATTTCAAACAGTTCATATTTCATATCAAAATATCATAATCATTTCAAAACCATATCAATTCAATATCATTATTCACTTTTAAAATACTCATTTCCTGAATCGTAACGCTTCAAATTTATAACACTTTTCAAATCATAACACTTTGGAAATCATAACACTTTTGAAATCCTAACACTTTTGATATTGAAATATATATATATATATTGAAATAGCTATAAATTAAAATAGTTTGTATATTAAAATAATTTATAATATAAAATAGTTTACAGATATTAAAATACTTTATATAATAGAAATAGTTTCCTCCAATTTCATAAGTCGATTCAAACCAGCTTAAATTCCAAAATTCAATTTAAATCAATTCCAGTTTGACCGTTTCTAATTTAAATGTCAAAGATTCAATTCAATTTCTTTATAAACCATTTTAATTCATATCGATTTCAAATCCAAGTTTGGACTATCACTTCAATTCCAATAAGATCCAATTTTAAATATTCAAACACTTACGATGTAAATTTCATTTATATTTCAGCATTTAACTTTAATTTTATTCAAAATTGGAAAGTATTCACTTAATCATTTTAATAACAATTTATTAAAATCCCAATTTATAAATTTAAATCAATATTAAATATTCAACCTCGGTTTTATTTAAAATTGAGAATATTCATTAAATCACTTTTATCAAATCAAGTTATAAATCATATTTTTCAAAATCTCAAAATTAATAAGTTCAAATAAATTCTTATTTAAATTCAATTATTGAGCAATTAAAATTCCCAGTCAACATTAATTTATCTTCCCAACCTTTCTTATTAAAGTTATAAAAATCCATTTTTAAAATATTAATATAAATTTAAATAAATACTTAAACATATTATACATCAATTAAGTTAAATTGTTATTAAATTAAATCTTATTACGAAATATATTTTGTATTAAATATTATTTTATATATTTTTAAAAATAATAAACTTATAAGGAAAAATCTTAAAAAAATAATTTCAAAACTAACTTATAAATTTAAAATTTTCAAAACGTATATTTTAAAAATATTAATCTTACACATATTTAAAATATATTTAAAAATTAGTATTTAATAAAATCCATATATTCTCTTTCAAACTCTGGAAATCTTTTTAAAAATAGACCAATATATCTGTATATAATTTTCTGTCTTATGGTCAAGTGATACAGATATTTATCATTTCAAGCTGCAACTTAAATATTTACAGGTATATATCATTTCAATCCGCAATCCCAAAATTTTAAAATCAATGAAAACTGTTTAGATTTATCATTTCAACTCATAACGACTTACCCTTATTTTATAATATCGTTCGGATATGGATCATTTTTCATCCCATAAGGAATTCTAAACTATCAGGGAACTACAGAGTGAGAACAAATATGATAAAATATAACATATCCATAACAGGCATATATCATCAGTGACAAATTAAATAAAACATATACAACATGATATGGTGTTATATATCACAAGTGAGCAATTGCACATAATGGCATATCATATTTAACAATTAAATAACTAGCAATTCAAACTTAACAACATATTTCAATTGTCATTTCAAGTGAAATCAAATTTAGTAACTATAAGAATGTTAATCATGAGTGATTGCTCATCTTTCGAGGCTACATAGATTTGGCAATGAAATGGGTTACGAATCCAAGCAAGAATTTCCAAGCAAAGTAAGATGGACATGAATTCGTTGTACAAAGTTGATAAATTAGAATTAATGGAAAAATCAGAATCAGCTTGAGGTAACTGAAAAAAATATATGCTATATATATATTTTCTAAAATAATTTTAAGCATATATTTAAAAAAAATATATATATATACGCATCAATATTAAATTTAAACACTTATAAAATTAAAATCTCTATATGTACATACTTTTGAGAACCGAATTCATGTATACTTATATATATATATATATATATATATATAATCTAAAATGTAAATATAGATATAAACTTACATTATCGTAACACACACACGCGCGCACAAACACACATATAACCAACAGAAAGTATGAAGAAATTACTTTATTATAAATCAATACTTTATTGTAATTAATATAAATTCAACAGGTCATATATAACCTATAGAAACTTATATTTATATCTCTTATAAACCTATATATATATATAAATATATATATATAAAAACTACAGATTACACACCAGTGGCTATATTTGTAAAGGTACAGAGAAAATAAACATATATGCCATCTCATACATTCGAACTAGACTGCCAGATCCTATATGTGTACCTTAAGCATATAATATCATATTCAAATGAACATATGTAAACTATATTTAAATATATGGAGACTATCAAAAAATATGCAGAGTTTAAACAATCATATGTAAACTACTTATAAAGAATTTATATAATCAGACTATGATCAAATATGTAGAATACCAAGATATGCAACCAAACTATATATACACACACACATACACTACTAAGAAAAGAACTCTATGTATTCTATATGCACATCAGGATGAAAGAAGTAACATGTAGGCTTACAGACATATGCGAAAACTTTTGTACATGTAAATAAATATATAAGTGTAATAGATATAACAAATGTATGTCCCTATATTAACTTATTATTGTATATTTATAAACCTCAAAACAATATATAGTATTTCTTTTAAAATATAATTTACACTATAAACATAGACATAATATATACCTAATACAAAAGAAAGAGTAAAGGGTGGCATGGATGCTTGGCTATTGCAAGGCGGAGAGGCTAGACTGGTTCGCGCGGAGGCAGAGGTCGTGGCTGATGAGGTCAAAGGCGGAGTGAGGAGTTTTGTAGCGGGTTCCGTGGATGAAGGTGGCTATGGTGTGGGTAAGGGCTATGTATTGGAGAGGTTGCGGATGCAGAGGAGATGGGCGAAGGCTGTCGACGTGGGGTTCGATGCTTGGCTGGTCAGAGGGTAGACGGTGGTGTGGGTTGGTGATGCGGACAAGGCGGTGGCGGCTAAAGGGAATGAAGGCCGATGTCTTAGGAATGGATGGAGCAGGTTGTGTCGGCATAGGGAAATAATGTAAGCAAAAATGAAGCTGGGAGGAAGAGGTGAGCTGGCTACAAATACAAAAGCTTTGATACAATATATTTTTGTTTTTATAAACGCATGAACCAGAAAGGAAGAGCCTCCAAAATGAACGAAGCAATAATTTTATAAAGTGAACAGTGGGAATAGTAATAGTCACAGTTTGAATTTCTGGGAATAATAAAAGGTTGGTTGATTTCAACAGTGAGATAGACAAAAGGACAGAAATCCAAAAGGTTGAAATTGGTTACCGGTACGATTAATTGTTTTATCGATTTCGTGGTGCACCAAACTTCGAAAAAACAAACGAATATACTGCAGAGATCAGCACGACAAGACGATCAAAATGGTACACATATATCATTGATACAACCGAACTATCAAAAGTCGATTTTCGGTACCGAAAATGCTGCTAAACGCCGAAAATAAGATAAACGGAGCAATAGCAGTCCAAATTTTTAGAAATGAAATATGAAGTCGCACTCAGAAGATGATTTATAAATTTATTATATAAAAATATTCAAGTTTGTGAAACATTTTATTACCATCATGTATTAACTGATTTAAATTTAAATAAAATTACATAACAAAATAAACTTCCATATTATCTGATGAAAATTTATCATTTGCCATGTTTAAATAAACATATTCCAAATATCATATATTTATTTCCAAATTCAATTATTTAAAATTTCACAAAATTTCAGTTTAATTACGTTAATTAAACCGTTATAATTTGTAGGTCGTTACAACCTTTGACTCCGGAGTTTCCCACAACTGCAGAAATTGAGCCCATACATTAGCACCCATCCAAGATCACTTCTTTCCCGCTCTCTTGGCTTTGGATATGTTCACTATATAGTTTTTTCGCATTCTCTAATTTCAATGATTGACAAAAACATCCATATCTTGAGGATCCACATGAACAACTGCCTGCGTATTGAATTTGATATTGGTTTGAATTATATACATTATACTAATTTAATAATAAATTATAAATTTAAAATTACCATCAAGTCCGTGAATATGGTATTCTTGATGTGATCGGGAATATCATCCCAGTGAGCCCAACATCTCGACATCCGGCTCATAAATGCCTTCCTCGAAACTTGTAGAATAAAGTCGCTCGGTTGGACCTCGTACCCACTGTATAAAGTAAGTTGTACGAATTTAATAAACTTTAAATAGTGAGAATTTAATAATAAAAATGTCTTTTGATTATTACAAAACATGTTTCAATAATCATCATCACATAAAAATTGCACAAAAACGTCATAAATGAGATGAGATCTCAAGTGTGTATATATATATACAATTTAAGAAAGAACAATAAGACATAATTCACAACATAATCATCATTATTGGTAACAGCTGATACTTAGAATATACATTATACAACAATTGATACAAAAATTTAAAACTTTCAGTCTTAATTGTCTTCTGATTCACTCTCGGTCTCGTACTCTATATCGTTCTCATATGTACTCTCAAATGCTTCTTAAAACATTCGATTCATCATTTAAAAATCCTAAATGAATATCCTCGGCTATTCCTATTTCATCATTTGGTTCAAGATCCGTTTGATAGACTGCTTCTTCCGAAATATTAATTCCATCAGGCGTAAATCTTTCCTTTATTTTAAAAACATCATACCAATCTGCTTTATCTCTTTTTAAGGATGGATTCGGAGCAAAATAAACTTGTAATGCTTGCTTGGCCAATACGAAGGAATCATACTTATGTGAGGTGTGTGCTTTATTTCTGTAAGTTATAATCTTTGTGCATGTTGATTCCAAACCCAGGAATATTGTTGAACCAACTGCACTTGAATAAAAAAAAAACTTTTTCTACAGGTTGTACATAATATATCAATTCTAAAACCTGTGTTAAGACGTATATAAAAAAAATTTATACGCCCATCTGGATCGTAGCTGCCTTTCACAAATACACCACTGCTATATGTTAATTTTTCAACACCATAATCCTTAGTATCGAATTTAAATCCATTGAAAAAGAATATTGGATAAGTCTTGACATTTCTTTTTGGTCCGAGCACAAGATATTGTAATCCTTCGTCAGCGAAACAGTTTCTTGGATTATAAATGTAGTTCGAAAACCATTTAGAAAATTCCTTACTGAGATCGCCAGAAGGATGCTGTTATTTGTAAATACTGCGAATATATATGCATTATATGTTATATTACGATTAAAATGTAAATATCATTGAAATAAATATGAATTTTTATTACCTAACAGATGGTGCTACTTCAGCACAACTAAGAAGAACATATCTGTGTGCTACATGTTGATCTCTATCATCTAACATATTTCCACACATTTTCCAATAGGTCGGCCACGTTGTCAAAAAATAGACAACATTGTCTGCGAATAATCTTCTTCAACGGTTACATCATTACGAAGACCACTTACAAATGATAAGTTCACGTGGTCACCGAAGTAATGTGAGAAAAATAATGAAGCTTCTTCTTCAAAGTATGATTTTCAAATTGAACCGTCAACTCGTGCTTTCTATCTAATTTTTTTCTTCGGATGATTCAAGCACCCATTACAAAACTAATTTAATTTAAATGCACTTACATAAATCTGAATTTTAAACTAACAAATTTTTTAGGATATTTACTATTACCACTCAAATGGATCCATCGATCCATATTGCATAGGACCTTGACGAAGAGCTTTGGATGGAAGATGAATATGTAAATGCTCCATTACATTAAGAAAACGTAGTGGAAATTTTTTCTCCAGTTTGCATAGCGGTATAGGGATCTCTACTTCAATTTTACATATACGGTTGATTTTTAACGCTATCGAACAAAGCTGTCTATGAAACAGACTTAATTCGTTTATATAACTCCACACTTTTATGGGCAATAGTTCTTTGAAAACCACTAGAAATAAATATTCCATCATGATACGGCAATCATGACTTTTCGTCCCACTCAATTTACTGTTTTTAAAGTCAACACATCTACAGAGATTAGAAGACATCCCATCAAGGTATTTAAGTCTATCCACCCACTTTAGCACGAGTTTTATTTGCTTTTTGTCTAGTTCATAGCATGCTTTGGGATTTTTATTGTCATTGGGCTTCATATGAAGTTCGACGTTTACAAAAGTGTGGTATACCGAGTCTTGAATTTAGGTCATCCTTAGTTTTCCCTTTAACATTCATAATTTTATTAAACACGTTATCGAACATGTTTTTTCGTTGTGCATCATGTCAATATTATGTCAAAATAGGAGATCTTTCCAATAAGGTAACTACAAAAATATGCTTTGTTTTCACCAATTATGAATGTCCGATTCATTTGGAATTTCAGTCTGTATTCCAGTTTCATGTATCTTCGGGTATTCCTTTACAATTTCATATATTTCTTCGCTTGACCAAATCTTTAGAGGTAGCGTACTCTTTTCTCTGTTGTCTTTAAATTTTTTTTATCTCTTCTAAAAGTATGATTGAGATGGTGAAAACACCAATGACAATCAAACCCAGAAATTTTCCTTCCACACCGTAAAGAAAATGATGTTTTTTCTTCCACGCATTAAGGACAGGCTAGACGACCGGCCTACTCCAACATGAAAGCATCCCTTATGCAGGAAAATCATTAATAGTCCATAAAAAAGAAGCAAACATATGAAAATTTCTTTGATGTGAAATTTCGTATGTTTCAACACCTTCAAGCCACAATGTTTTCAAGTCTTCGATTAATGGCTGTAGATAAACATCAACTTCTTATGTCGGATCATCGAGGCCAGGGATGAAAATTTTGAGAAACATGTATGGAGTTTTCATACACATCCACGGAGGTAAATTATAAGGAGTAACGATAACATGCCAAGATGAATATTTGCTACCAAACAGGGAGATTGGCGAAAAACCATCTGTACATAAATCAGGTCTGACGTCATGGCTCTCTGCAGCAAATGTAGGATACGTCTTATCAAAATGTTTCCATGCTTCTCCATCAGATGGATGTGTTAAAGCCCCATCAGGCTGTCTTTACATGCTGTGCCGTCGCATATGACATGCTGTGGCCGAAGACACATATAACCTTTGAAGTCTAAAGGTAATTGGTAAATAATGCATTCTCTTGTATGGAACTTCCTTTTTTTTCTTTTTTTTCTTGGTTTATATCTTTCCCCATTACATATTTTGTAGTTCCTAAGATTAATGTCATCTTTGCAATACAATATGCAACCTCTTATACATGTATCTATCTTTTGGTAGGCAGACCTAAAGCCGACATAAGTGTTTTCACTTTATAATGACTGTCGCAAATCAGATTATTGGGTGACATATGTTGTTTTGCAGCTTGTACAATTTCTGTAAATCCAGCTTCTATAAAGTTGATTTTTAATTTCATAGTAATGTATTCAGCGGTTACCAATACTTCAGTTCCACTTTTACAATCATTCCACAGCGGTTACCAATACTTCGGTTCCACTTTTACAACCATTCCACAGCGGTTACTAATACTTCGGTTCCACTTTTACAACCATTCCACAGCGGTCTCTTAGTGGCATCCAATAAATCATAAATTTTTTTGCTCCTACACTCGGTTCTTCTTCAACATTGATGTCTTCACTGTCAACTTGAACGGTAGGGAACATTGGTAGTGCTGCATCTTCCACCATACCTTCTGTGGGATTCGTTATAACAACATCGATCTCTGACGCAACAGGATCCGCTGTCGGTGCAACAAGTTCTTCATGATGATCCCATAAATAATAATTTGGCACAAATCCAGATTTGTACAAATGTACTTTAACTGTATCTTGTTTCCAATGCTTCAAATGTTAACACTTACTACAAGGACAACGAAGTTCTTAGTTATTTCGATTATTATATATTGCGAATCAAATAATTTCGTGTGCACCATTATAGAAATATTCTTTCACCGAACCTTTCACTCCAGTTCTAATTTCATACATTCATGTACGATCGATAGAATAATCGAACATTGTTCCTAATTTAAAAAAATAGGTTAGTAATTTCGACAGCACTTCACTTCTATTCTATGCACAACTTCTCGCCCAAGTGATATATTGTTGTTTTATTTTCTAAAATAAAGTAAAAAAATTTAGGACTAAAGGCTATACACACCACATTTCTGTCTAATTTCGATAGTAATTCACTTCACTTCTCTTCTACGCATAACTTTGCATCCAAGGGGAGTATTTTTGTTGCTTTGTTTTCTAAAATAAATTAAAACCTCTTGGGACTAAAGGCTTTAATTTGTGGTTGCTGTGTTTGTTATAAAATAATACTTAACGCTTATTTTCAAATCAATACTATATTCATTTCAAATTTTTCTAAATAATCAATTTTAGCACAATATTTATTCTTGTATATAAATTTCAAATCTTTTTAGAAAATCGATTTGAGTACATTATTTTCTGTTGTTATATTCATTTTTTTACTTATTGGAAAATCGATTTTAGCAGCATATTTCTTCTTGTTTTTTTCATTTCTTAAATTTAAAGAAAATCGATTTTAGTAAAGTATTTGTCCTTGCCATATTCATTTCTTAACTTTTTAGAAAATCAATTTGAGTACAATATTTGTTGTTTTCATATTTATTTCTTGACCTTTATTTAGAAATTCGATTTCAATAGAATATTTGTTGTTGTTATATTCCTTACTTAACTTTTTACAAAATCGATTTTAGTACAATATTCCTTGTTGTTATCTTCATTTCTTAAACTTTTACAAAATTGATTTGTATAATTTTTCTTATCATTTTGTTACCTAAATTATATGGTTTATAACGTATTTTCAAACTCTTTTACATGATAAAATTTTAATTTAAAATTTTGTAAGCTAAAATTAGAAGTTAGTACTAATAATAACAAAGTAAAATAAATTAATTTTATACACTAATTAATTGTGCACTGATTTTCACATAAACTGTAAACAAACATCGTTTTCCACTATAACAAACATTGTTTTCCACTATAACAAACATTTGTGTAAGCTTATCATTACACATATTAATCAATGAATACTAATTTTCGAATTTTGAATTAATCCTAACTTTTAATTACAAATTAAGCAATCAAATCATTTACTAACATCTCCAAATCAACTAACACTCTATGATAATCAACTAACACACAGTAATCATCAATTTCAAATCAATAATCAACTACTTTTCAAAATTAGGTATTTAATTTTATCTCCAAATCAACTAATAAACTATACCATTATCTAACAACAACTAATCTAACATATTCATACCAAAATTACTATTTCTACATAACTAGAGTTTAAAAGAATAAACCTACAAAAATGAAGCCAAATTAAAGGAGGAAGAAGTGCACAGCGTGTGCGGATCGTTGGCGTTGGCTGGATGCGGCTGGTGGCGGTTAGAGTTGCTTGGGGGCGGAATCGGGGAAGAAGAGATGAATGGAGGGAAGCTGGAAATGTTTTGCTGTAGGCTTTTGTTTGCGGGTTATATTTGGTAGGCGACAGTTAGCGTTGACCGCATTTTTTTAGCTGTCACCCTGATCGATCGCAATTCGAAGTCGTTCTAGTAGTGATAACAATTGAATTATTAACTAAATTTTTTCTCCACCCTATGCTACTTTTACAATTATAGTTCATAAGCATTTACTATTTACAAATGAATGATGAAACCCACCGCTACATTTTCAAATAAAAAGGCAGGCCTATATAATCAGTGGAGCATGGATGTTAAATTATGCTCAATATAATTTATGGCGGCTGTAAAGCAAGTCTTGACTTTACAATTCTAATGCAAGAAAAGCTAGCTAAAAGTAGCAAATTATAATGTAATATCAGTTATCTATGAATCAAAACAATATTCTTCTAGAACTTGAAACTAAGCTTGTATAAAAGTTGAAACTCCATGCGTAGCCTGTTTGCTACAGCATATACCAAAATGTTGTATTAAGTAAGGATCCATTATATATTTGGTGTTCCATATAAAAGGTATTGTCTTAAAATTCAATTGGACTGTCGATTGAATGTCACTTAATCGGTACAGGATTTAAAATAGATATTTTAGCCTGCAAGAAAACCGATGACTTGAAACTAAGAAACAAACTGGTCATGATAAGAACTTCCTTCTAAGCACTTTTAGAGTGCCTTTAATGTTCAAACTTACAAGTAAAAGTAAATACAAAATGGATATGGAAAGTAAATGAAAGCATGTCTATCAACTGCTTACCGAATACTATGCCGCTTTATACTCATTATTATCATATATATCACATGTATTACTTATAAATAAATAACAACATTGCATTTAGAGGGATTTAAATGCATTATCTTGAGTGATGTTATGAAATTTGTGTTTTATTGTCTTTTGTCTGAAAATATTTTTGAGTCAAATTCATGTTATGTGCATGATATATACCATATTCAATGCATATTGAGCAGTCTATTACGTATGGTCTTTATAGATAATCTGATATGTAGATTTAACAAAAAAATTGTATGTAGCAAATAATTAGTGAATATACAGTAGTTTTAGGTGATTCAGTTTCCAAAATATTAGGTTCATTTAAAAAGTGACTTAAAATCTACAAATTTTGGTACGTAGTAATTTAACTTATGATTGTATGAGATGCTTTCCGAATCACGGCCACAAAACATACACTAAAGGCACCATGCACAAATTTTACATGCTTATTCGTACGATATATTTAGCAAGTAAAAAAGACACAATGGAAAATGCGTGTAGGTCTTGACATACAGAAAAGAGGCATGACGTACAATTTATATTTTACAATAAAATAACAATAAAATAAATAAATAAATGCAGAATTTTGCTTATAAAAGTCCATGTGGTAAAGAAACAAAGTGGATACCTTTATAAATTGATGTAAAATGGGTAAACTAGCAAATTTGAGGTAGTTTCTAATGAAATCGGATGAATGAAGTGATACATTCTTCGAACCCAGAAACCAAAACTATCAATTATGGTTGAAAAAATCACTGAAAAACTACTGCTGCAATATGCAACAGTGCATGTAACAACTCGCATATTTTACGTTTGTGTATTTAAATATTTTATTTAAATATAGCATCGTTAGTCGGATTTAAGTCCGAAAGGTTACTTTTTGCAAACAGTCGAATTAGGACTCGATACCACTTCCATTGAGTTCAAAATGGCGTTTGCGACCTTTTTGAGTATAAACATTGACATGTTTGGAGTTAGCTTGAAATTTGATCTTTGCACTTTGGACTTTGGGTTTGGGTTAGCCTAAACTATTAACTCTAGCTCCACCCCCACTTCTCTTCATTCACTTTCATTTCCTAATACCTTCAAGCTTTAGATAAAAATGGGGGAAGAGAAAAAGAATTAGAATTCCTAAGCCCTAGTTCCATTGCAAATCTGCTCTAACTCCAAATTCAAAGAGAAGCTATAGATTCAAGCTTCTTGGGTTAGAATTGAAGAGTGATTGTTCTTGCCTTGCTCTATAGCTTTTTCTTCCTTGTTTTTGTGCAAAAGGTGAGATTTTTATCTCACATCTATGTCTGTATCTATCATTGTTGTTAGGTATGAATTCCTAACTTCTATTCCGTATTCATTTGCTTTGGATTGAACTGGTTTTATGAATATTCCAATTTTTGGTGTTTTGAAGTTAAATCTTTAAAAATCCTAGCTTTGATGCTTGAACATATTTTTGGGGTGAGTCGAAGAGCCTATAGGGCTGGGTGGTCGCTAGAAATAAATCCTTAGTCGCAAGTGCTCGATCGATAGGCTCCGTTTGGAAATTTTCCCCCTTGGGGGCTGGGCTGAATACACTGGAATTCCCAGTTCAGTCGACTGAACCAGAGGGTCAGTTGACTGAACCAGAGGGTCAGTCGACTGAACCAAACCCAGGAAATTTCCTGGGCTAGTGTCAGTCGACTGACCATTCTGGGCCAGTCGACTGAGCTTAGAAATAGAGAGTTTTCAAGCAAGATTCAGTCGACTGACCACTCTGGTCCAGTCGACTGAACCTAGAAACAGAAAATTTCCAGGATCTGAGTCAGTCGACGGACCACCCTGGTCTAGTCGACTGAATTTGCTGTTTTTTCCCAATTTGCCTTTTGGGTTTGAGTTCCACTTTTTAATCGATTCTTGTTTCTCCAACTAGTTGTTATTACCTTTGTTGGCTTTGATAACATCTTCTTCGGAATTTTTGGGGATATCCATTTTGATGGATTTGGTGTCGATTTCTTTGGATTTAATTCATGTCTTCGAGTGTGGATTTTTGGTGATTAATTGTTTCTACAATCATTTCTTTGACTTGTCACATTGAAATACAAAGGTTTCAGTACTAGTAATAAATATTCAAACTCTTTCACAAAGTTGATTTCAACTCTATTTTCAATAATAAACTCATTTATAAAACCGTTTTCCAATCTACTAGTATAAACAAGCCTTTACCTCACTCGTATGATAAATCTAATTAAACCGCTTAGAAAACAAGTGGTATGAAATGCTTGTGTTTACTTCGTCGGTTAATTCTTGGACTTTTTCGATTGGAACTCTTGTGACAACTTTCGAGTGGAGATCTACAATTTGTTCGTAAATATTTAAGTTAAGCCAGTGGTTATGGGACATAAAGCTAAACTCATCTATATATTAGCTTAGTGTAATTAATACTTCTTGATGATCGATGATGATTATTTTGTGATTTAGACTAGCAATGTGTGATGTCTCTTTTGTCTGCGAGGGAGACTAAACCCCGTTTCTGCGGAGCTTCGGATCAAAATTGGTGGGGTAGCGACCCTTCAGCTCAAAAATTAATGGTTAGCGACCATGGAATAGCGTTCCGTTTTGTGATACACGTGTTGGTGGGCTTTCATGCTCCCGTTTTGTAATAGGGCTCCCCCCTTTTGTTGTTTCTGAATTTCTATTGATGTTTTCTAGAATTTAGGTTTCACCAATTTTCGTGATTTCATTGAAAAGTGTTATCAATATTTGTGCATCGGTGAATTTGTGTTTCACTTACTTTTACGATTAGCATTGATATATTTGTAAATATTTGTGGTTTGGTGAAAGTGTTAAAGAATATGACATTCTTTTTGGTGCTTTGAGATTTCTTGAGATATTGTATGATTTTAGTTGTTATTAGATGTATACATGTCATAGTATGGCATTATTGTTATCATACATTTTTGTCATATCTCTTATTTTATCTCATTTTATCTGATATTTATAGCTAGACAGATCCGTCTACTATTTTCTTATTAAATAATACTCGGGTCAGGCCGAGATGTTACAGGTGCTCCAGCTTGACTCCTTATCAGGGATCATCATCTGACTTTTGTCTTACTACATTAGATTGGTAGTTTTTGTTGTTATACATTTGAGATAGAGACTCTTTAATGTATACATATTCTTTTGTATAGCACTTGTATCCATTCTTTTGTGTTATTGTGGATCTTTTTGACCACTACTCTGATGTACACTTTCATGTGTTATATTCATATCTATTTCCGCCTTTGTGATATGGATATCTGCGACTGATTTGTGTTATGTTTATTTCAATATTTGTTTCCGAAGATATCATAGCCACTGTGTAGTAGCTTTGAGTTTGTATCGGCATGTCGGATTTCCTCTTGAAATGAAATGCATGTTATACTATTTGACATATCAGTTCTCGCATAAAGCAATTACATGGATGGTCGCTCCTCAACAGCCTTATTCTTCGCGCTTGTTGACAGGATTACTCCATAGTGTCCTTGGCTAGCGTGAGTATAGAGGTGGGGCGTCACAGCTTGGTATCAGAGCCAAACTTCGAAACAATGTAGAATTATTTAACAAGGATCATCGTCCTAAGTCCATCTTGGGAGTCGTGCCTTATGATTTAATTCGAATCTTCGTACCGTCTTATCCTATTTTCTTTTGTGATGCCTCGTTTTATTAATCATTATTGTTTGATATTCATTTTGTGAATAACCTTTTTTCTTCTTCTTTCTTTCTTTCTTAAAGAAGAGAAATGGTTAGACCTGGCCGTCCCTGCGTCGGTCAATCTAGTGCTACTCCCCAGGATGGAATATTTATGTCTGCACAATAGCTTCTTGACCTTGTAAAGAACGCTCAAGCTGTCGGACCTATTCCAGAGCCTGCTTACCCAAAATCCGAATTTGCATGCATGTGCAGTGATTACACAAATTTGGGTGGAAAGACGTTCAGGGGTTCTGAGGGCGTTATTGAAGTCCAAGCTTGGCTTAGAGCATGCGATCGCATCTTTTCTCTCATGGATCTTATTGATCTTCATCGAGTCCTAGTAGCTTCTAACATGCTCCAAGAAAGAGCACTAGATTGGTATGAGCTTCTTATTTCTGAAATTATTGAAGCAGATCTTACTTGGGAGCAATTTCGAGAAAGATTCGAATCAAAGATTGTGCCGGAAGCTGAAAAAGTGACTTTGGCCCGTCATTTTATTGACCTTGTTCAAGGTGAATCTTCTGTGAAGGAATATGTCGCATTTTTCGAATCTCTTTCTAAATACGGGGTTGAGTACATTAATACCATATTGAAGAAGAATCAGAGATCTGTCTATGGCTTGAATAAAAATCTCAGGAAGCCATTACTTTTGAAATTGGAAGTTTCTTTTGACCAACTTATTGATATCGCTCTTCGACTTGAAGAGACAGATAAGAAAAGTGATGTTGAATTTATGGGTGCCAAACCAAACTTTAACAACAATAAGAAAAGTCCTATAAGTTCAAAGACCCTTATCCCAATAAAAAAGGGAAGCAAGCAACTCCTGTAGCAAAGACTTCTACCTCTAGTGGTGGGCAATGCTACAATTGTGGTTCTAAGGACCATTATGCAAATAAGTGTTCAAAGCCCCTTGCTTGTTGCTATTGCAAAAGTTCGGGTCATTATATATCCGCATGCCCCAAACTTCAGGGCAAGAAGGAGGGAAATCTAAATGTGGTGCAAACTCCTAGTAACACTTCTCATGGTCAAGGCATTTCTCATTCTATCCTTGACGGCATTATTATGTTTCGTGATCAACCTATGCGAGTTCTTTTTGATACGGCCCATTCTTTTATATCAAAAGTACTTTTGACACTTTTTCTTTAGGTGTTGTTGCTTTAATGACTTCTTTAAGAATTGCGGATCCGGTCAGTGGATCTGCAACACTCAGTTTGCTTTGTAGTGATATCGAGATTATTTTATGTGATTTTTCTTTCCATGCCGATTTGCATGTGATGCGTTACTTAGGCTTCGGAATGATTTTGGGAGTGGATTGACTTAACCGCTATGTAGCTCAAATCCTACGTCCTGAGCGGACTATTCATCTTCGGCGTCCTCAATCTGTTAAGCAGATTTCTATTATTCTTAAAGATTCGTACTCCAACTTGGCAGCATCTTTATATTCTTTAAATCCTCATGATGACGATAATGATGATGAGGAGGATGTCATTTCTCTTATTCACGTTGTTCGTGAATTTTCTGACATATTTGAACCCGTTTCAGGATTACCACCTAAGCGAGCAATTGAGTTCAGAATCAATCTAATCCTTGGAGCTCTACCTATCACTCGTCCTTCTTATCGTATGTCCAATAAAGAAAATGAGGAGATGCGTAAGCAATTATTCGAATTGGAGACGAAGCAGTTTATTCGTTCTAGTTCCTCTCCTTGGGGAGCTTCGGCTATTTTTTGTGAAGAAATCTGATGGTACACTTAGGCTTTGCATTGACTACCATAAGTTTAATGATCGTACTATCAAGAATAAATATCCTTTACCTCGGATTGATGACCTATTTGATCAACTTAGTGGTGCCAGAGTCTTTTCACAGTTAGACTTAGCAACCGGTTTTCATCAGCTTCGTATTGCAGAGGATAGCATCCCTTTGACATCATTCCGTACTCGTTATGGATCGTATGAATGGCTTGTTATGCCATTTGGTTTAACGAATGCTCCGGCTTATTTCGTTGACCTTATGAATCGAGTTTCCAAAGACTTCCTCGATCGATTTCTTCTTATCTTTATAAATGATATTCTTGTGTATTCTAAAACCGAGGAAGAGCATGAAAAGCATCTTCGGATTGTGTTGGAAACTCTTAGAAGCAATCAATTGAAAGGAAATTTTTCTAAATGCCACTTTTGGCAATCTCAGGTGAGGTTTCTCGGTCATATTATTTCTGAATCCAAAATTTCCATGGACCCTTCAATGATTGAAGCGATTCAAAATTGGACGAGAGCGGAGAGTGTGACGGAGATTCGTAGCTTTCGTGGATTGGTAGGTTATTACCGCCGGTTTATAAAGGACTTTTCTAAAATTGACGTGCCTCTTACTAGCTTGACAAAGAAGGGAGTTAAATACATTTGGTCGGCCAAATGTGAAACTTCTTTTCAGAAATTAAAAGAACTCCTTTCCAATTCTCCTATTCTTGTGATTCTCGAAGGGAACCAGATTTTATTGTTTATGTCGATGCTAGTCGTGTTGGTTTGGGAGCCATTCTTATGCAAAGAAAACGCATTATTGCGTATGCTTCTAGGCAATTAAAGCCAGCCGAGACTAGATATGCCACTCATGATTTAGAGCTCGCGACTATTTTTTTCGCCCTTCGAATTTGGCGTCATTATCTTTTGGGAGAAAATTTTATTCTCTATACCGATCATAAATCTTTGAAGTATTTATTCTCTCAAAAGGAACTTAATTTGCGTCAACAACGTTGACTCGAATTCCTTGCATCTTATGATCTTGATTTTCTTTATACTCCCGAAAAGGGAAATCGTGTTGCCGATGCACTTAGCCGTAAGCAACAAGCGGTTGTTTCTATAATGATATCCGAATGGAATGATCTCGGGATTTTGTCCACTTGCGACATTCGACATCGTGAATCCGATTTATGTTCATCTCTCGTTTTATGTAGCCTTGAGGCTCATTCTTCTCTTTTTGATCGCATCCTTGAGCTCAAAAGCTAGATCCTGAATTGGCTCTTCTTAGCCAAAGTTGTAGGGATAAAATTGATATTGAAGGTTTGAAAGACTCTGATATTGATTTTCGTGGCGGCATTCGAAAATTTGGTAGACTTATCGTGCCAAATATTAGTGATCTTCATGAAGATATTTTAGAAGATTCTCATTGCCATTCATCCCGGTAGTAGTAAAATATACGTGGACATGAAACGACTTTATTGTTGGGATGGGATGAAATCCGATATCGCTAACTTTGTTAAGCGTTGCATGACTTGTCAACTCGTTAAGGCTGAGCATCAAAGGCCCGACGGGTTATTGCAACCTTTGGATATTCCAATTTGGAAGTGGGACCATATTTCCATGGATTTTATTGACGGCCTTCTCCGTTCTCGTGCGGGTCATGATAGCCTATGGGCGATAGTGGATAGACTTACAAAATCCACCCATTTTATTCCCGTTCGGTCCAATCGGACCGTGCCTCTTTTGGCCAAACTCTTTATTAAATAAATTGTTAAATTGCATGGAGTCCCTACTTCTATTGTTAGCGATCGTGATCCATTGTTTACTAGTGGATTATGGAAGAGTCTTCAGAAAGCTTTGGGAACGAAGCTTAATTTTAGCACCGCTTATCACCCTCAGTCCGATGGACAAACCGAGCGTGTGTATCAAACTCTTGAAGATCTTCTTTGTGCATGTGTTCATGATTTTGGTGGAAGTCGGGAAGATCATATTTCTCTTGTTGAGTTTTCCTATAATAATAGCTTCCAATCTAGTATTGGTATGGCGCCTTTTGAGGCACTCTATGGAAGGCCATGCGGATCTCCTTCTTGTTGGCTTAAGGCCGGTGAGAGCTGGTTTTAGGCCCAGACTTTGAGGTTATCCTCCATAGGATGAAAGAAGCTTAAAGTAGGCAAAAATCCAATGCCGATAACCGAAGAAGGAAATTAGAATTTTCTGTGGGAGATTTTGTGTTCTTTCGTGTTTCAACTATGACGGGTGTTGTGCGTTTCAGTCGATAGGGAAAATTAGCACATCGATATATTGGTCCATCTCCCATCACCGAACGTATTGGTTCCGTGGCTTATCGCCTTTTAATACCGGCTCAGTCTTCTGCTATTCATGACGTGTCTCACATTTCTTAATTATGGAAATGCCTTATGCATTCCGATTCTATTCTTGAGCCATGTATTGTGGAAGAAATTAAAGTTTCGCCTAATTTGACTTATGAGCAGCATCCTATTCGTATCATTGCATCAGAGGTAAAACGCCTTCGAAATAAAGATGTCCCTCTTGTGAAGGTTCAATGGTCCTCTAATCCTAAGGATTGTTCTTGGGAATCTAGAGAATTCATCGAGCGAACACATCTAGACTTACTTTCTCATGCTTCTTGAGGTGAACTTCTTATTTTAAATTTCTTTTGCGTTAACATGCTTTTATGGTTGTTGCTTTTTAATTTCTTCTTAAATATTGCGAGGACGCAATTTCTTTAAGGAGGGGAGACTGTAACAACCCGCATATTTTACGATTGTGCGTTTAAATGTGTAACAACCCTGTATTTTGTAATTATTTTATTGTATATTTTAATTATTTTTAATGTAAGATTTTGATTTAAAAACTTATTTTACTTATTTGGAATTATTAAATTTATTATTTAAATATAAAATCTTGATTTTTATATGAGTTATAATTCCAAACTTGTGTAAGTTGAATATTTGCCTGAAATGCTGATTTTGGTCAAAATAGTCAAACTGTGACTTTCAACTTAAAATTTTAAAAGTTTAAAAAAATTTAAATTTTTTATTTTATTATGAAAGTACATAAAATTCTAAGAACACCACTTTTCGTGTCGTTGAATTTGGATGTAAATTGTGAAAGTTATACCCTTTACAATATTGTGCGTATATAGGGTTATTTAACAATGACTATTTTAAACTGTATAAATTACTTCTTCTTTGTTATATTTTATTTTAATATGTCATAATATGTTATATTATGTATATTTTGACTTTTAAACATTTTTAAAATGATAATATAATTTTTCTAAAGTTTATTTGAATTTATTTCAATTTATAAAGCCTAGTTGGTATTTACTACATTTTTCTTTATTTAACTTTCTATTTAATAAAAATTAAATTATTATTTTACCTTGAAAATGTTTTAAAACCATTTTTAATTCAAATTTTGTGTTAAAATATTTTTTTTGTGAAGTAATAAATTTTCCAAAGTCATTGGAGATTTTCTTGTAATTTTTATGTCAGGGTTGCTATTTTTAAGCAATTTCTTATTTCCTTTTTCTATTTTACTTAAAATAAATTATTTATTTTATTTTATTCTTACTTAGTTTCGGTTTTAAATAAAATTTCTGAGTTTATTTTGTTTTTATAAAATTAAAAAGAAAAGGAAATGCAAAAGGTTTAGAAGGTTAAGAGATCTTAAAAGCCTGAAACGTAAAGGCGTTTTATCCGTTTCTTTTTGCAATTAATACATAAATTTATTAATTTATGTTATACATTCACTTTTATTGCTATGTTTTACTTTATTTTATTCATTTTACATGTATTTAAATTTAAGAAATTTTTTCCAAAGTGTATTGAAGTTATTTCTAATTCCTAAGTCTAGTTTTCATTTTCTGTGCCATTTTTCTTATTTTAATCATATCTAATTAATAATTAATTATTAATATTTTGTTTATCTGTTATATTTTCGAATTCTAACTGAAATTTATAAGTGTTTTCAGTTATTTAAGATGTATATGAATATATAGGAAGTTTAAAAGGTTTGAAAGCAAAAAAACGTAAAACCGTTTTAACGTTTCTTCTTCCGTTTCTTTTCCAATTAATAGATTTAATTTCCTTTGACCGTTCCTTTCTTTATTGTAGCTGTGCATTTCTTACCTCATTTTCACGTGAAAACATTCCTCTCCACTTCATTTTTCACGGCTAGAAAGGTTTGGTAATGGCTCCCCTTTTCCTCTTCTTTTTGCTCTTCTTTTTCCATTGTTTTCTTATATTTTGCCTTGTTTTCTCATGTGTATTGCTTGGCCTCTACCACCCACCATCACCACCATACTCTCCACCATCCCCTACCACTCTTCCTTGGCATCATCTCCAGCCATCATTTCAGATCCATCCATGGCCACACCTCCCTTGGTGACAAAACTCCACAAAATTGCAAATAATGTCACAAAAACTCAACTTATTTAACCTTGACCCTATATATGTTTTATGTTGCGCCACTACACCTTCATCTCCACTTGTTGCCTTGCCTATATGATGTTAAACCTGACCTATATGATGTCATACCTGAGCCAAATCATCATCATAGCCAAGCATAAGTGTCCCTTAGGCCAAGCATTGAAGTGGTTGAAGCAAGGTCGAATCTATCTTGTTCATTTTGCTTTGTATTTCAAAATTGTTTCAATGTTATTTTATGTTGAATGTTTATATATTGTCTTGTTTGTTTTGTTTTGGGTTGTTGATACAAAATCATATCTTGGCTATCTTTCAACTCAAATCAAAAGTCGTGCAATTGTGCTTGTCGTGCCTTTGGAGTCGTGCTTGTATGTTGTTTTGGTCTCTAGCTTTGAAAAATGCGAGTCTTTCTCACTCTGACATTTATACTTATGAAAAGTGAATTGATGACAAGTGTTTAGTAATAAAAAATGTTTATGCAAGTTAATGATGATCATATGATATGCTATGCCATGTTATTACCATATTATTACCATGTTAAAACTGTTAATTTTCACCTGACATCTGATATATGACTGTATACTGTGATATTGACCTTGTTTATATTATTTCTGCATATGATCACACTGCAAGTTCCCTGTTAGAAAAAAAATGTTATGGGCTGAAATGATAGGCCTGATTTATTTAATTTAATTTATTTTAACTTGGGATTGCGGGTTTGAAATGATAAAACCCAGATTTTCTTTGTAAATTACGGGTTGAAATGATATATTACCCGTATCACTTTACCTAGCATAGAAAATTTTATACAGGCCCATAGTTAAAATATGCTTTTCTAAAAATTTTAAAATATTTTAGAAATTTAATTATTATAATATTTTGATTTGAAATTTAATAAAAATAAAATTTTTGTAAAATATTATTGATTTTTTGAATAATTGTAAGTGAAATGAATTAATGAAAAAGTTAGAAATTTTGAACGTAAGTTATTTTGAAAATTTTGATTTAATTTTAATTGGAAATTTAATTGAGTATGAAATTATGATAAATTTATGATAATTTTAATTTAAATGAATTTAAAATGATTTTTATCATATTTATGATTTTTTTAATAAAGTTGAATTGTGAAATGAATAAATATTTTAATTGAAACTTTGAAATATAACTAGATTTGGAAATTTATGAAATTGATGTAAAGTGAACTTTTAGTTAAGCAAATAAAATAAAAATAAGTTATATTTGAGAATTTGAACTTAAATGTTAAGTTGAAATTTAATGTAATGGATTTTAAAATTGAACATTGCATTTTAATAAGTGGATTATTATTATTAAATCTTGATTTTTGAATGGAAATTTAACCCTGTAAAATCATGAACTTGAGGAAAATTAAATGATGTTATAAATGTGAAAATGTATGACTTTATAAGTTAAAAATGTTTTAATAAAAATATAATTGGTTGAGAAATTTTATTGAATATTTGAAATTAATTGACTTTATTTTTGAAATGCTATTAATTACAATGAAAATGATATTACAGCATTTGTAAACGCTGTAGTTGATGATAATGAACTAAAAAGCTAAATTGAATTAAAGCTATTATAGCAATTTTTGTAAGTGCTATAATCTTTGAATTTAACTAAGTTATTCGAAATTTAAGTAAACCTATTATAACATTTTAAAATGCTGTCCTTTGTTAAATTGAACTGTTTTGAATGTAACTTTCCGTAGAGTTTTCTAAATGATGCGAAAAGTGAATTTTCATAGTTTTGACAAACTTAAGTGAATAAATAAACTTTGGAAGTTGAAATTTTTGGAAATTTAATAATTTAATTATTAAACATAATAACTTCATTGAAATGATAAAAAAAAGAATTTTTGGAATATAAACTGTCTTGAAATATGAATTGAAATGGTATTTTAGATTGAATAAGATGAATAACAATTTGAAATGAATGAAGTTTTGAAAAGATACGATATTTTGATATATTCAAATGATTTGAAAATGAAGTTTTGAAAAGATACGATATTTTGATATATTAAAATGATTTGAAAATGAAGCTTTGAAGGTTATGATATTTTGATATATTACAATGATTTGAAAGTTAGAGTTGAAAGGGTATGAAAATTTAATATATTGAAATGGTTAGAAATGACTTGATATTTATTTTGATAAATATTTGAATTGAAGGATATTTTACGATGATATATTGAAATGGTTTTGGAAATGATTTAATCTTTATTTTGATAAAGATTTGGATTAAAAAGGATATTTTATTTTGAAGTATAAAATATTGTTTTAAAGTTATAACTACGGGTTATAATAACGATTGGTTGTTAAAGAGACCGGGATCGGATATTGTCTTATAGCCGGCCAATACCGAAAACCACTTTAACAACTGTGTACGCGGTGGAAATTCCAGAATGAAGTAGGATGGTGGTGACGTTCTCGAGATATATATTACGTGGACCCAACTCCCGTGAGTTGGCATATATGACTAAAACAGGAGCTATACCGGGGGCTACACAAAGGGTCGCACCCTTTCATCGAGCATGCTCCATCGGAAACCATTCTATTACTGTTGTGATTCGATTCGTTGGCGCCACTTTGATTCGGGGGTATTGTTCGAGGTGGGCGGAAGCTGCTGGCTTGCCGTCACCACCGGTCCGGGAGTGCAAACGGTGTATCCACCCTGGCATTGTCTCGCGTGCCGTGTCATATCCTTATATCGAGCTGTAACGACCCAATATTTTCAACCATTCGCATCCGCACATTGTCGGACTTGAATTGTTCAAAATACTGCGTTGTAGAATAAATTTGGCAAAACTCAGAATATACAATAAATAGATCACAGAATCACATACACAGATATCAGAATCTCGCAGCGGAAATTAAAAATTTAGTGGTTCATGAAGCCACTGATATAACTTCAACAAAACAGAACTTACATTGTCTATAATCCTCAATACAAATTTTAAGACATAAATAGAGATAGAGTCTTCAAAGTCTTGAATTCCAGAAAAGATAAAGGCTGAAACAACTTCCAGCAGCGCGAATGATCTACTGAGTGTCCTAGCTACGGAGAAGAAATTGAAGCTGCAACTCAGGCTGACCCGAGCGAAAAATAAAACATAACACTCGAGTCAGGACATACATACTTATATAATGTAAGCTAATTCAAGTGTACTGTAATATAGAGCAAGTAACTTAAAGGATGCTTGGGACCGCCCATCCTCTAAGGATCCGTCAAACTATTTACTATGTAGTATATTGCGCTATTATAATAGTGTCTATTTATAAAATAAACATACTTTTAAATAGCATTAAGGCTTTACATTTTCCACCTTAACACGTAATAGTCCCAGTAGTCCATCCAATATCATAGCTCCTCCTGATCGGGAAGCAACTAGAGGATACCACACGGGCTACGGGAGAAATCTAAACTCGTACAAGGCTCGGTATGGTAGATGACACGGCACAACTAGGCAATGCCAGGGTAGATATACCAATTGCTATCCAGGCTGGTGGAAACGCGTAGCCGCAGTTACCGCCCACCTCGGACTAACTCCCCAAAATCAAAATATAGAGGTGGCCACCGAATCAATCCAAAATCATAGTATAATATCGAAGAGGAGCGTCCGATCAGAGGAATGACCTCATTGGCCTGGAATTGCTCCTGTTTTAGCCACCTTATGCCAACTCACGGGAGTCGGGTCCACGTATTTACCTTATAGGAAACGCCACCACCGACCTACTTCATTCTGGAATCTCCACCGCGTACACGGTTGGTCAAAGTGGTTTCCGGTATCGACAGAGAGTATGTCCATATCCGATCCCGGTCTCTTTGCCAACCCATCGTTATTATAACCCGTGGTCATTTAAAAACAATTTATACTTTAAAACCAGTATAAACATTTCCATTTCAAAACTATAAATACGATATCATTTAAAACCCAAAACAACATGATATCGTTATATTCAAATATAATTCTTTTCCAAAACCATACTGCTTAAAATTTATAATATCTGGAAACCAAATATTTGAATTATACCTTTAAACCATAATATATTGGAAATTTTTCTTTAAAAAAAACATAACTCCCAAAACACAAATGGTTTGGATATAAATGGTTTAACTTTATGGTTACTTTGTAAAGAAGATAATTTACATAGCTTTACAAATATATTTCTTTATTTTAAACCATAATTTAAATATCACTTCATGTTCCCAAGACCATTTCAATTCCTATATATATATCCAATTGGAGTATTAATATTCAAAACTAAGGTTGGATATTTTTTTCTTTCAACAAATTAGTGTTTATTATTTCGTCTTGAATATTCCCATAAATTCCATAGATAAAACTCCAAAATTATGCCATTAAATAATTTCAAAATTTACTTAACACTAGAATGTTCATCTTAAATTTATTAAGAAAAATCCAGTTATAAATCTCATATCTTAAAGGTCTCCAAAACTTAAACATAAATATAATTTATCAAATTCCTTAAATTTCAAAACAATCAAATTCCAGATTCTATAGCACTTAGGAAATGCTACCTAAAGTTACGGGTAAAACTAGTCCAATTTCAAAAGACAGCATTTAAATGCTTTAGTAGATTGTTTAACTTAATAAATATTTCCAAATATAACTTATATATATATTTCTTAACTGAAATCTTATCCTTTCAAAAATCCAGAATTTCCAAAATAAGCTATATTCCAAAATTTTATTCAAATATTTATTTATTTATTTATTAACATTTATAACTCATTCAAAATCAATATAAAATCCTTTAAAGATATTAAATCAAATATTTAACTTCCAAAATAATTTTAAATATTTCAGATAATATTATAAGAACCACGGGCCTGTATATAGTTCTCTAGCCTAGGTCAAGTGATACGGATTTATATCATTTCAATCCGTAATTTACAAACCCCGGGTTCTATCATTTCAAACCCGCAATCCCAAGTTAACAGTTAAACAGTTAACATAATAATAGCACAGTAATCATCATTTAGGCCTATCATTTCAGCCCACAACAATCTAAATTTAACAGGGAACTTGCAGTGGTGATTTAAGCAGTAAATAACAATTAAAAATATAACTGCAGAAATAATATAACAGATAAATAACTGATGAGATGTCAATTTAAATGGGTTCATCATTCTACATCATACTACAGACAGATAATATCTAAATAGAATGTTTACACATACACTTGCGATAATTTACACAATATATGTACATATGTCTGGTGAGAAAAACTCACCTGAAAGTTGCAGAAAATTTGAATACAAAACGACGATTCACCGATAAAGCACGACAGAGAATAACGATCAAATTCTTCTGACGTAGATTCAAATCTAGAACAAAATTTCAATTATGGAATACGTGACTTAAAAATTTACGATCAAAGAAAATGAGAATAGAACGGGGTTTGTTTGCTTTGCTCGACCACTCCACCGTGTACCGTGACCAAAACATACCCTAAACGAGAACCGGGTAACACTAAACTACGACAAAATTTCTAAAGGCTGACTGACAGAAGGTGAAGTTTTCCTACTCTATACTTTGTACATGTGCACACTCGTATCCCATGCAAACTCACGCCATGAATAGAACATAACACTTCCCTGTGTCCAAAATTTTTACCCTGAGAAAAACTCAACTGCTTCGGGCCAAGCAAGTCGTTGCTTCGAGTCAGCACCTATATTGCTTCGAGTTAAATATGTCAAATCTACGGGTCATATGCAAAACTGGTGAACACTTATCCCTATTTCTCTGTTATCCGAATACTTACAGATGCCCATGTTTGTGTTGCCCAACTATCTTCTAACTCATATTTATTTATTTATTTATTTTTTTTTTTTTTTTTTTTTTTAAACCTAGTTGTTCCCCATTTCTACCCAGGCTGATACTAACTAAATATGCAGGCATGTATTACTAAATATGCAGACATGCACAACAGGGATGAAGTACTAACAGTACATAAAATGGAGATGAAGACTTCAACACCCAAGAAAACAATGACCAGACCAAAGTGCAACATTATGGATGCAATATAGATATGAAACTGAAACATATTAGATAATGTAAACTGGAATGGATATGAAGACTGAACATATCAAAAATTTTGAAAATACAAAGTTTCAAAATGAACCCAATAGGCTACAGTTACAAAACTCAAGTGAAGCAAATAATGCAACAGTAGCAGGTATATATGAATACAACCTCAATGCAGACAAGCAGACACACTATCTACATACATATATAACATCAAGCTATGATTCAAACAACAAGATAACATATGGTTTCAAGGGTCTGTTCATATTGTAAGAGCAGAGATATGGGATGCAGACAACTAAAGCATGGTACGAAGCAACATGTAACATTTCACATTTTATCAAAGTAATATAAGACAGTAGTGTGCAACTTGACATGCAAACTGCCACAAGACCAATTCAAGTGAAAATACCCAACTCAAATAAACCAACTAATGCAGACTGTCAAAAAAAAAAAAAATGGATCAATAATGCAACCAGGTTATAAGGGACAAGCTATTAATACCTGTACAAGACTGCAACAATTCGAATGAGGGTGAACTCAAATGCATACAACAATTCAAAGTGCAAAGTGAGGATCATCATGCATGGACAGTGCAATGTGACTGAATACAAGTCAATGCCAAGAAAATGCAATACAAATAGGCAAACAAAATGGAAATGAAGACTGGAGCAACATGAGGCATGCAATACTCAGTACATATCTTTATTACAAGAACAATTATGCACTTCAACTACTTAGTTAAACAAAATATTTTAGTAGCATCTGCACTTACCAACTTATCAATTTAAAAACAAAAACTTGGTGCAGCTGTTCTTATCAGTTTAAATCAAAAATTGATATCATTTGTTCTTAACAGTTTAAACAAAAAAAAAAAAAAATCAAATAGTATCTGTTCTTATTAGAATTAAAACAAAACCAAGTAGTATCTGTTCTTGACAATTTTAAAACAACCCAAATAGTATCTGTTATTATCAATTTAAAAAGAACAAAGTTATGAAAGTATTAGTGGTTATCAATTTAAAACAAATCGCAATTACTGTCTGTTCCTACCAGTTTAAAACTTAAAACTAATAACATCTATATCATAATCATATGCAGACTTGCCAAACTTCCTAGCCTAGACAACAAGTCACAGATCTACACACAATAATTATGGACATAACTCGTACAACATGGGGAGGCCGAGCAAGGTGATGAAGAAAATCAGAAAATGAAGAAGAAGCAAATCTGGACGAAAGGAAAAAATGCTATTACCTGATAGATCTCGGGCTCAAGAAGGAGGCAAGGCAGAGCGAATAGTGGAAGGGAAAAAGAGCTGGTGTAAATATAGATGATGTTTGTGAAGTTCCATGGGGATCATAAGTGTAGATAACGCATCAGTTTTTAAAGAGCTTTTTCATGTGTGATTGTACTTTTGATATGTATATAGGCTATGAATAGGTGCATAGTTCGAACGTTATATAGTAAAACTTAATTTTTGAGGCATCAGTTTCTTTTACTTACGTGATTTAAGGAATGGGATAGATATATAGTGGTTTGAATGTAACTGATGAGCTACATCAGTGGAGGAGATAAATCAATAGTTATAATTTATGCGAGATGCCAGAATTGCAAGCCTTGATTTGTTGATAAATAGTGGTTTAAATCTTTGTATGAAAATATGTGTGAATGCAAAAGTCAGTGAGTTACATGGCTGAAAGGAAGGAGTGCATCAGTTATTCTTTAAAAATAGGTAAGAGGTTCGAACGTTTCTAGTAGAAAACTTGATTTTTATACTGACAAATATTTGGACCATGCATTTGATTCGTCTCAGTTTTATTTGTTTTCTTAAGTATCAGTTTTATTTTTAACTGTGTAAATATGAATACGTGTGTGATGATTCATTTATTTTTAAATAAATTTTGATTTGTATTAAATATGTTTACAAATGTATTTGGACGTTGCAAAATTGGAAAAATATGATCTGTGGCAAGATCAGAGGAAGAGCAATCAGTGGTTTATGACATCAGTTACAAAAGGAATGAAATAAAGGGAGGGACCGAGAGTTACACCACATATAAAGTTTAAAAATATGTAAATATGAATGCGTGATTTCAGCATGCTTTAAATCCCTTATTTAGTTTGATTAAAATAAATGAAATGGCCAGACTTAAGAATTAATTTATGAAAGAAAACTGACATGCGGAGGCAAGTGTAAATGAGTATATTACGTGATTAAGGAAACCCCTGATTTAGCATGTCACATAAGAATGGTAAATGTTAACCGTTTCAAATAATTAACAATTTCTAACCTTGCACTTGAATGTTTTAAACTGTTGCACGGTCAAAGGGAGAGAGAGCTATTAGTTTATAGGAAGGTAAATGTGTTATATGCGTGATTTAAGGTAGAGCCATTTGCAAGCAGAAAATGGGAAAGGTTGGAATTTGCTTCCAATAATATGTCTTGGCTGTAACGCAAAAGCTTGGTTTAAGGCATACGTTGATTTATCTTTAGACATGCAAACTTTTAATATCCCATTTGTTGCAAACTAAACAGTGTGATATAAGATTTAGGCAGTTACACAACTGGATTTAATGTATGCGTGATTTAAGTTTGATGGCTGATATAAGTGCAAAGGAAAAATATCAGAGAGGGATTTGAACGTTACTTAAAAATCAAAACTGAAACGGAAATTTAAAAGAGGGAGAGTTGATTTTCTTAGATGTGAACGGTAACAAAAAGATTTGTACACAGGGGTTGATTTTGCACTGATGTAGGGATGAACGTATGTAATACAATTTATTTTATCAATCGGTCAGTTAACGAATAATAAAATAATGTTTGGTATAAAATCACTAACTGATGTTTCTCTCCAAAAATATTTGGAAACACGATTTTTTACACTACGTTAAACAGACGCAGTCAAAAATATCAAAAATTTCTGTAAAATAACATTTTAAAAACACACGTTTTATTACGTTGCTTTATACCCTAAAATTTGACGCGTCTTTTAAACGCGAAATTTTACAGTTTAAACATAGCTTAAATTTTTTACAGTTAATATTAAATTTTATTGACATATACAATTTTATAAAATATATCTTCAAATTAAATAATTAACTATATTGTTAAACACAATTTATATAAATACATTTTTAAAATTAAATAATTAATAATAAAATAAATATCTAAAAACTAGGGCTGTTACACTCTCCCCCACTTAAGAACTTTTCGTCCTCGAAAAGGAACGAAAGAAGAGAAACAAAGAAGATAAGCTAGATAGACAAGAATCTTAAACGGATAGTTCCGGATTTGAAGCACGAAGAAGGTTCTCTAGAATTGGTTTTACCCCTTCAGTTTGACTGTCAGTCTATGGGTGCTCAGCGGTGCTCAGGTCCCGATGAGTAACAAAGATCTCAAAGATTATAGAAAGATTTCTAAATAGACTGGTATAAGCGATAGCATCCCAATCCGTAGCAGATAAGGAACCAAGGACATTTAAAGATAGTTCAAAACAAAATAAGATAATAAATTTGAGATCATAATATTTTGAAAATCATTACGATTTATAGATATTATCATTTGGAAATCATACTACTAAAATCATAACCCTTTTAAAATAATCTTCATTTATTCAATTATAAATTTTCAAACATTATATTTTTAGAATAGCAGCACTGATAATATGTTATAGTAGATATGATAGTATTCCTAATCAGTTTATTATTTTCTTAACTCTAAATTCTTAACAAATATCCTAACCACTTTATTTGAAATACCTATTTTAAAAAATAAGATATTCCTTCAATAAAATTTTTTATCCGAAACCCAAAATCTCAATTATCAAATTTAGCAATATTAGAATATGTCCTAACTATTCAAATCATAATTATTCACTTAGGGAATAACTTTAATTAGAATTTCTTAGTTAGATTTAAGGTTCCATGTTAAATCAACTTTGATTATTAGGTTCCTTTGAATAAATTTCTTAAATTCCTTTTTCTATATCTACCTCTATTTATCTTTTACAACTAAAATTTTAGTGTATAACATTTATTATAACCACCTAAATTTTAATTATAAAATCCCCTTTTTATAATGTATATTATCCAATTACATTGTTAACTTTTGAAACTCAAGGTAAGTTATATTGAATGGAATTGAGTATTATACAACTAAACTTTCAAATTCAATTATTTCCTGTTGGAATTTCTTATTCAAATTTATTTTTATTAAATTATTCCTCAAGATAAAACTTAAGAATTAAATTTCTGATTCTTCTTCAAACCATTTAGAGATAAATAAATATATATACATAATATGTCAAATCAAATATAAATTATATATATTAAGTCATACTTTAGAAATTCAAATCAAAAATCTCAAGGTACACTGTAGCCAGACTACAGGGTGGTCCCTTCACTTCGAAACTCGAAAATGAAAGTCGATGATGCTGCAGTCATCACCGAAATTATTTTCCAGCGACAAAGAGAAAAGCACTAGATTTTAAAAAATTTCGGAAACAAATTTCTATTCGAAAATACTTATTATATCCTTTTAAACTTTAAATACAAGGTTTGAAATCATCGGAAGTTTAATTCTCAAGTTCTAGTTTTAACTTCATTTCTATTTGTAACCATTGTTTTATAGTTCAATTATTTATATATGACAAAACACATGGCTTACAAACTCATATATAAAATCAAAACTATTATCTCTTGACAACTAGTCAAATTAATTATAGAGTTCTGAAAATTATACTTATATATATATTAGATTTTATTTTCAAATACAGAAATAAAACTTTCAAGTCAAGGATAGTGATTCAAATTTTTGATGAACTCAAATCAAATAGAATTCAAGATGAGTTGAAATCAGAAAATCCGGTGATTAAAAATCAGAATAAGGAAACTGGGTAAGTCTATATAATCGCGGACAACCTTGACCGGGTCAACCGTGACTTAAAGAATCGGATCGATGTGGTTGGGGTAAATCTACATTTGATCCGAAGAGGTAGAGTTCGGAATAACCAAAGATACTAGCATATAAACCAATGATAAATATAAATCTCCGGTGAATAAATGCTAATTGTAAAGGAGTTTCACCCCTTTATTAGAATGATGGCGAGACCGCAAATTTACTATGAAGATCATTCGAAGTGGAGTTATGGAATACTCCAGAATTTAAGGAAGATGAAAAGTGAGGGACACGAATGAACTTTGGAACCGTAGGGGACGTTCCAGAACTCGAAAAAAGAATGGTTCAATCTCTAATGAAGGTGATTCTGTAAATCCAATTTACCATATATTCTAAGTTTTGCCTAGAACCAAAGCTCTGATACCAAATGTAACGGGCCAATATTTTCAACCATTCGCATCCGCACATTGTCGGACTTGAATTGTTCAAAATACTGCGTTGTAGAATAAATTTGGCAAAACTCAGAATATACAATAAATAGATCACAGAATCACATACACAGATATCAGAATCTCGCAGCGGAAATTAAAAATTTAGTGGTTCATGAAGCCACTGATATAACTTCAACAAAACAGAACTTACATTGTCTATAATCCTCAATACAAATTTTAAGACATAAATAGAGATAGAGTCTTCAAAGTCTTGAATTCCAGAAAAGATAAAGGCTGAAACAACTTCCAGCAGCGCGAATGATCTACTGAGTGTCCTAGCTACGGAGAAGAAATTGAAGCTGCAACTCAGGCTGACCCGAGCGAAAAATAAAACATAACACTCGAGTCAGGACATACATACTTATATAATGTAAGCTAATTCAAGTGTACTGTAATATAGAGCAAGTAACTTAAAGGATGCTTGGGACCGCCCATCCTCTAAGGATCCGTCAAACTATTTACTATGTAGTATATTGCGCTATTATAATAGTGTCTATTTATAAAATAAACATACTTTTAAATAGCATTAAGGCTTTACATTTTCCACCTTAACACGTAATAGTCCCAGTAGTCCATCCAATATCATAGCTCCTCCTGATCGGGAAGCAACTAGAGGATACCACACGGGCTACGGGAGAAATCTAAACTCGTACAAGGCTCGGTATGGTAGATGACACGGCACAACTAGGCAATGCCAGGGTAGATATACCAATTGCTATCCAGGCTGGTGGAAACGCGTAGCCGCAGTTACCGCCCACCTCGGACTAACTCCCCAAAATCAAAATATAGAGGTGGCCACCGAATCAATCCAAAATCATAGTATAATATCGAAGAGGAGCGTCCGATCAGAGGAATGACCTCATTGGCCTGGAATTGCTCCTGTTTTAGCCACCTTATGCCAACTCACGGGAGTCGGGTCCACGTATTTACCTTATAGGAAACGCCACCACCGACCTACTTCATTCTGGAATCTCCACCGCGTACACGGTTGGTCAAAGTGGTTTTCGGTATCGACAGAGAGTATGTCCATATCCGATCCCGGTCTCTTTGCCAACCCATCGTTATTATAACCCGTGGTCATTTAAAAACAATTTATACTTTAAAACCAGTATAAACATTTCCATTTCAAAACTATAAATACGATATCATTTAAAACCCAAAACAACATGATATCGTTATATTCAAATATAATTCTTTTCCAAAACCATACTGCTTAAAATTTATAATATCTGGAAACCAAATATTTGAATTATACCTTTAAACCATAATATATTGGAAATTTTTCTTTAAAAAAAACATAACTCCCAAAACACAAATGGTTTGGATATAAATGGTTTAACTTTATGGTTACTTTGTAAAGAAGATAATTTACATAGCTTTACAAATATATTTCTTTATTTTAAACCATAATTTAAATATCACTTCATGTTCCCAAGACCATTTCAATTCCTATATATATATCCAATTGGAGTATTAATATTCAAAACTAAGGTTGGATATTTTTTTCTTTCAACAAATTAGTGTTTATTATTTCGTCTTGAATATTCCCATAAATTCCATAGATAAAACTCCAAAATTATGCCATTAAATAATTTCAAAATTTACTTAACACTAGAATGTTCATCTTAAATTTATTAAGAAAAATCCAGTTATAAATCTCATATCTTAAAGGTCTCCAAAACTTAAACATAAATATAATTTATCAAATTCCTTAAATTTCAAAACAATCAAATTCCAGATTCTATAGCACTTAGGAAATGCTACCTAAAGTTACGGGTAAAACTAGTCCAATTTCAAAAGACAGCATTTAAATGCTTTAGTAGATTGTTTAACTTAATAAATATTTCCAAATATAACTTATATATATATTTCTTAACTGAAATCTTATCCTTTCAAAAATCCAGAATTTCCAAAATAAGCTATATTCCAAAATTTTATTCAAATATTTATTTATTTATTTATTAACATTTATAACTCATTCAAAATCAATATAAAATCCTTTAAAGATATTAAATCAAATATTTAACTTCCAAAATAATTTTAAATATTTCAGATAATATTATAAGAACCACGGGCCTGTATATAGTTCTCTAGCCTAGGTCAAGTGATACGGATTTATATCATTTCAATCCGTAATTTACAAACCCCGGGTTCTATCATTTCAAACCCGCAATCCCAAGTTAACAGTTAAACAGTTAACATAATAATAGCACAGTAATCATCATTTAGGCCTATCATTTCAGCCCACAACAATCTAAATTTAACAGGGAACTTGCAGTGGTGATTTAAGCAGTAAATAACAATTAAAAATATAACTGCAGAAATAATATAACAGATAAATAACTGATGAGATGTCAATTTAAATGGGTTCATCATTCTACATCATACTACAGACAGATAATATCTAAATAGAATGTTTACACATACACTTGCGATAATTTACACAATATATGTACATATGTCTGGTGAGAAAAACTCACCTGAAAGTTGCAGAAAATTTGAATACAAAACGACGATTCACCGATAAAGCACGACAGAGAATAACGATCAAATTCTTCTGACGTAGATTCAAATCTAGAACAAAATTTCAATTATGGAATACGTGACTTAAAAATTTACGATCAAAGAAAATGAGAATAGAACGGGGTTTGTTTGCTTTGCTCGACCACTCCACCGTGTACCGTGACCAAAACATACCCTAAACGAGAACCGGGTAACACTAAACTACGACAAAATTTCTAAAGGCTGACTGACAGAAGGTGAAGTTTTCCTACTCTATACTTTGTACATGTGCACACTCGTATCCCATGCAAACTCACGCCATGAATAGAACATAACACTTCCCTGTGTCCAAAATTTTTACCCTGAGAAAAACTCAACTGCTTCGGGCCAAGCAAGTCGTTGCTTCGAGTCAGCACCTATATTGCTTCGAGTTAAATATGTCAAATCTACGGGTCATATGCAAAACTGGTGAACACTTATCCCTATTTCTCTGTTATCCGAATACTTACAGATGCCCATGTTTGTGTTGCCCAACTATCTTCTAACTCATATTTATTTATTTATTTATTTATTTATTTTTTTTTTTTTTTTAAACCTAGTTGTTCCCCATTTCTACCCAGGCTGATACTAACTAAATATGCAGGCATGTATTACTAAATATGCAGACATGCACAACAGGGATGAAGTACTAACAGTACATAAAATGGAGATGAAGACTTCAACACCCAAGAAAACAATGACCAGACCAAAGTGCAACATTATGGATGCAATATAGATATGAAACTGAAACATATTAGATAATGTAAACTGGAATGGATATGAAGACTGAACATATCAAAAATTTTTAAAATACAAAGTTTCAAAATGAACCCAATAGGCTACAGTTACAAAACTCAAGTGAAGCAAATAATGCAACAGTAGCAGGTATATATGAATACAACCTCAATGCAGACAAGCAGACACACTATCTACATACATATATAACATCAAGCTATGATTCAAACAACAAGATAACATATGGTTTCAAGGGTCTGTTCATATTGTAAGAGCAGAGATATGGGATGCAGACAACTAAAGCATGGTACGAAGCAACATGTAACATTTCACATTTTATCAAAGTAATATAAGACAGTAGTGTGCAACTTGACATGCAAACTGCCACAAGACCAATTCAAGTGAAAATACCCAACTCAAATAAACCAACTAATGCAGACTGTCAAAAAAAAAAAAAATGGATCAATAATGCAACCAGGTTATAAGGGACAAGCTATTAATACCTGTACAAGACTGCAACAATTCGAATGAGGGTGAACTCAAATGCATACAACAATTCAAAGTGCAAAGTGAGGATCATCATGCATGGACAGTGCAATGTGACTGAATACAAGTCAATGCCAAGAAAATGCAATACAAATAGGCAAACAAAATGGAAATGAAGACTGGAGCAACATGAGGCATGCAATACTCAGTACATATCTTTATTACAAGAACAATTATGCACTTCAACTACTTAGTTAAACAAAATATTTTAGTAGCATCTGCACTTACCAACTTATCAATTTAAAAACAAAAACTTGGTGCAGCTGTTCTTATCAGTTTAAATCAAAAATTGATATCATTTGTTCTTAACAGTTTAAACAAAAAAAAAAAAAAATCAAATAGTATCTGTTCTTATTAGAATTAAAACAAAACCAAGTAGTATCTGTTCTTGACAATTTTAAAACAACCCAAATAGTATCTGTTATTATCAATTTAAAAAGAACAAAGTTATGAAAGTATTAGTGGTTATCAATTTAAAACAAATCGCAATTACTGTCTGTTCCTACCAGTTTAAAACTTAAAACTAATAACATCTATATCATAATCATATGCAGACTTGCCAAACTTCCTAGCCTAGACAACAAGTCACAGATCTACACACAATAATTATGGACATAACTCGTACAACATGGGGAGGCCGAGCAAGGTGATGAAGAAAATCAGAAAATGAAGAAGAAGCAAATCTGGACGAAAGGAAAAAATGCTATTACCTGATAGATCTCGGGCTCAAGAAGGAGGCAAGGCAGAGCGAATAGTGGAAGGGAAAAAGAGCTGGTGTAAATATAGATGATGTTTGTGAAGTTCCATGGGGATCATAAGTGTAGATAACGCATCAGTTTTTAAAGAGCTTTTTCATGTGTGATTGTACTTTTGATATGTATATAGGCTATGAATAGGTGCATAGTTCGAACGTTATATAGTAAAACTTAATTTTTGAGGCATCAGTTTCTTTTACTTACGTGATTTAAGGAATGGGATAGATATATAGTGGTTTGAATGTAACTGATGAGCTACATCAGTGGAGGAGATAAATCAATAGTTATAATTTATGCGAGATGCCAGAATTGCAAGCCTTGATTTGTTGATAAATAGTGGTTTAAATCTTTGTATGAAAATATGTGTGAATGCAAAAGTCAGTGAGTTACATGGCTGAAAGGAAGGAGTGCATCAGTTATTCTTTAAAAATAGGTAAGAGGTTCGAACGTTTCTAGTAGAAAACTTGATTTTTATACTGACAAATATTTGGACCATGCATTTGATTCGTCTCAGTTTTATTTGTTTTCTTAAGTATCAGTTTTATTTTTAACTGTGTAAATATGAATACGTGTGTGATGATTCATTTATTTTTAAATAAATTTTGATTTGTATTAAATATGTTTACAAATGTATTTGGACGTTGCAAAATTGGAAAAATATGATCTGTGGCAAGATCAGAGGAAGAGCAATCAGTGGTTTATGACATCAGTTACAAAAGGAATGAAATAAAGGGAGGGACCGAGAGTTACACCACATATAAAGTTTAAAAATATGTAAATATGAATGCGTGATTTCAGCATGCTTTAAATCCCTTATTTAGTTTGATTAAAATAAATGAAATGGCCAGACTTAAGAATTAATTTATGAAAGAAAACTGACATGCGGAGGCAAGTGTAAATGAGTATATTACGTGATTAAGGAAACCCCTGATTTAGCATGTCACATAAGAATGGTAAATGTTAACCGTTTCAAATAATTAACAATTTCTAACCTTGCACTTGAATGTTTTAAACTGTTGCACGGTCAAAGGGAGAGAGAGCTATTAGTTTATAGGAAGGTAAATGTGTTATATGCGTGATTTAAGGTAGAGCCATTTGCAAGCAGAAAATGGGAAAGGTTGGAATTTGCTTCCAATAATATGTCTTGGCTGTAACGCAAAAGCTTGGTTTAAGGCATACGTTGATTTATCTTTAGACATGCAAACTTTTAATATCCCATTTGTTGCAAACTAAACAGTGTGATATAAGATTTAGGCAGTTACACAACTGGATTTAATGTATGCGTGATTTAAGTTTGATGGCTGATATAAGTGCAAAGGAAAAATATCAGAGAGGGATTTGAACGTTACTTAA
Source organism: Allium cepa (assembly GCA_030765085.1). NCBI lineage: Eukaryota > Viridiplantae > Streptophyta > Magnoliopsida > Asparagales > Amaryllidaceae > Allium > Allium cepa. Next base: position 819,970,158 of record CM060931.1, read on the forward strand.
AAATCAAAACTGAAACGGAAATTTAAAAGAGGGAGAGTTGATTTTCTTAGATGTGAACGGTAACAAAAAGATTTGTACACAGGGGTTGATTTTGCACTGATGTAGGGATGAACGTATGTAATACAATTTATTTTATCAATCGGTCAGTTAACGAATAATAAAATAATGTTTGGTATAAAATCACTAACTGATGTTTCTCTCCAAAAATATTTGGAAACACGATTTTTTACACTACGTTAAACAGACGCAGTCAAAAATATCAAAAATTTCTGTAAAATAACATTTTAAAAACACACGTTTTATTACGTTGCTTTATACCCTAAAATTTGACGCGTCTTTTAAACGCGAAATTTTACAGTTTAAACATAGCTTAAATTTTTTACAGTTAATATTAAATTTTATTGACATATACAATTTTATAAAATATATCTTCAAATTAAATAATTAACTATATTGTTAAACACAATTTATATAAATACATTTTTAAAATTAAATAATTAATAATAAAATAAATATCTAAAAACTAGGGCTGTTACACGAGCCCACTACGATTTTGGTTTTAAAGATCCGACTGCGTTAAGGTTCACCATCCCCTTAACGCTATTTTCTATATGATTATACTTTACTGATTAGACACTACCGTATATAGCGTATATTACTACATAGTAAATAGTTTAACAGATCCTTAGAGGATGGGCGGTCCCAAGCATCCTTTAAGATACTGATGCATTTTGTTACTGTTCACTTGAGTTGATTTACAGTTTATAAGTATTTATGTCCTGACTCGAGGGTTTTGTGTTTTGCTTTACGCTCGGGTCAGATTGATTGAGTTAGCATTCAAGATTCACCTTCGGCGTTGGAGCTTTCCTTGAAGATCCAGCCATCTATTTTGTTTCAGTATCCAGTGGTTCAGTGATGTATCTGATTTGTACCTGATGTATCCTGTTACTCTTCTGTTGTATCTTATTTAACTTTGATGTATCTTATATTTTATATAGTAGCTTCATGAACTACTATCTCTTTTTCTTCCGCTGCATTTTTATATACTCTGTGTCCGTGATCTGTGATTTTTATTTACTGTATATTCTGAGGTTTGCCAAAATTTTATTTACAACACGGTATTTTGAGCAATTCAATTCCGGCATGAGTGTCTACCTATGCACTTATAATGGATGCAAATGGTTGAAATACCTGGTTGTTACAAAATGTTTTATTTAAATATAGCATCGTTAGTCGGATTTAAGTCTGAAAGGTTACTTTTTACAAATAGTTGAGTCAGGACTCGATACCACTTCCATTGAGTTTAAAATGGCGTTTGCGACCTTTTTGAGTATAAACATTAATATGTTTAGAGTTAGCATGAAATTTGACCTTTGCACTCTGGACTTTGGGTTTGGGTTAGCCTAAACTATTAACTCTAGCTCCACCCCCACTTCTCTTCATTCACTTTCATTTCCTAATACCTTCAAGCTTTAGATAAAAATGGGGGAAGATAAGAAGAATTAGAATTCTTAAGCCCTAGTTCCATTGCAAATCCAAGCTCTAACTGCAAATCCAAAGAGAAGCTATTGATTCAAGCTTCTTGGGTTGGAATTGAAGAGTGATTATTCTTGCCTTGCTCTATAGCTTCTTCTTCCTTGTTTTTGTGCAAAAGGTGAGATTTTTATCTCACATCTATGTCTATTTATATCACTGTTGTAAGGTATGAATTCCTAACTTCTATTCCGTGTTCATTGGCCTTAGATTGACTTGGTTTTATGAATATTCCAATTTTTGGTGTTTTGAAGTTAAATCTTTAAAAATCCTATCTTTGATGCTTGAACATGTTTTTGGGGTGAGTCAAAGAGCCTATAGGGCTGGGTGGTCATGTGGCATAAATCCCTAGTCGCAAGTGCTCGATCGATAGGCTCCGTTCGGACTTTTTCCCCCTTGGGGGCTGTGCTGAATACACTGGAATTCCTAGTTCGGTCGACTGAACCAGAGGATCTGTCGACTAAACCAAACCTAGGAAATTTCCTGGGCCAGTGTCAGTCGACTGACCACTCTGGGCCAGTCGACTGAGCCTGCAAACAGAGAGTTTCCAGGCATGATTCAATCGACTGACCACTCTGGTTCAGTCGACTGAACCTGGAAACAGAAAGTTTCTAGGATCTGAGTAAGTCGACTGACCACCCTGGTCTAGTCGACTGAATTTGCTGTTTTTTCCCAATTTCCCTTTTGGGTTTAAGTTCCACTTTTTAATCGATTCTTGTTTCTCCAACGAGTTGTTATCACCTTTGTTGGCTTTGATAACATCTTCTTCGGAATTTTCGGGAATATCCATTTTGATGGATTTGGTATCGATTTCTTTGGATTTAATTCACGTCTTCGAGTGTGGATTTTTGGTGATTGATTGTTTCTAAAATCATTTTTTGTGATTTGTCACTTCTAAATACAAAGGTTTCTATACTAGTAGTAAATATTTAAACTCTTTCACAAAGATGATTTCAACTCAATTTTCAATAATCAAACTCGTTTATAAAAACCGTATTTTTCCAATCTACTAGTATACACAAACCTTTTCCTCATTCGTTCGATAAATCCAATTAAACGACTTTGCAAAACAAGTGGTATGAAACGCTTGCGTTTACTTCGTCGGTTAATTCTTAGACTCGTTTGATTGAAACTATTGTGATAACTTTCGAGTGGAAACCTACAGTTTGTTCGTAAATATTTAAGTTAAGCCAGTGGTTATGGGACATGAAGCTAAACTCATCTATTTACTAGCTTAGTGTAATTGACACTTCGTGATGAACGATGATGATCATTTTGTGATTTAGACTAGCAATGTGCGATATTTCTTTGTCTGCGAGGGAGACTAAACCCCGTTTCTGTGGAGCTTTGGATCAAAATTGGTGGGGTAGCGACCCATGGTCTTCGGGCCGTTTTGTGGAGCTTTGGCTCAAAAATTAATGGTTAGCAACCATGGAATAGCGTTCTGTTTTGTAATACACATGTTGGTGGGCTTTCATGCTCCCGTTTTGTGATAGGCCTCCCCCCTTTTGTGATTTCTAGATTTCTATTGATGATTTCTAGAATTTGTGTTTCACCAATTTTCGTGATTTCATTAATAAGTGTTATCAATATTTGTGCATTGGTGAATTTGTGTTTCACTAACTTTTACGATTGGCATTGATATATTTGTCAATATTTATGGTTTGGTGAAAGTGTTAAAGAATATGACATTCCTTTTGGTGCTTTGAGATTTCTTGAGATATTGTATGATTTTAGTTGTTGTTAGATGTATACTTGTCACCGTATGGAATTATGGTTATCATAAGTTTTTGTCATATCTCTTATTCTATCTCATTTTATCTGATATTTATAGCTAGACTGATCCGTTTATTATTTTCTTATTAAATAATACTCGGGTCAGGCCAAGATGTTACAGGTGCTCCAGCTGGACTCCTTATCAGGGATCATCATCTGACTTTTGTCTAGCTGCATTAGATTGGTAGTTTTTGTTGTTATACATTTGAGATAGAGACTCCTTAATGTATACATATTCTTTTGCCTAGCACTTGTATCCATTCTTTTGTGTTATTGTGGATCTTTTTGACCACTACTCTGATGTACACTTTCATGTGTTATATTCATATTTATTTCCGCCTTTGTGCTATGGATATCTGTGACTGATTTGTGTTATGTTTATTTCTATATTTGTTTTCGAAGATATCATAGCCACTGTGTAATAGCTTTGAGTTTGTACCGGCATGTCGGATTTCCTCTTGAAATGAAATGCATGTTATACTATCTGACATATCGATGCTCGCACAAAGTAATTACATGGATGGTCGCTTCTCAATAGCCTTGTTCTTCGCGTTAATTGACGGCATTACTCCGTAGTGTCCTTGGCTAGCGTGAGTTAGAGGTGGGGCGTCGCAGTGCATAAGGCAAAAAATAATATTTAAATAAGGGTTATGGTGCCTGTAAAGCCGGAGTACGTTGCAACACACTAAAAAAATCCAAATTTACTTGACTTGACTAATGCAGGTTCATTGATTTGGAAAAAAAAAGTAAAAAAACCTGAGAGATGCACAAATGGGTTACTATTATAAAGAGGGTTTCGTTTAAATGCCCTTTTTCCATTTTGAGAAGATTCTAGTCCACAGATGATTGTCAATCTTTTTGCCAATTACTTAAATTAACATGGATTTCTAGCGACATTTTGTATATAAATATATTAAAAGGGGTTTCATGCAACTTAAAATGCACTGATCATGATTTTTTTTGTTCTATAGTTCACAAAATGCATTGCTGATGTAACCATATAGGAATCCATTTTATTACTATACAGCTTTTGGAAAGTAGCAGTGTAGCAGCTGCCTAATTGTTGTTAGCTAGTATATAGTAGTTCTTAATCATGTGAGTTCAGTTACCTTAGTTGGTAGTAAAGGTAAAAATGAATAAAATTAGTATTTTGTTTGAAACTCAAATCATAATGAAGGTGAAGCTTGAACACATTTAGTTGGAAAACATGTTAGGATAGAAGTTCATTGTACATCGTGTGTATTTTGGCAATTGGTTCCTGGCTTTAATTTCAGGTAATGTAGGCCAAGTAAGATGATAATGCATAAGAATTTTTTTCTTCCACCTCATAACTCATAAGCAATAGTTTCCTATTTTAATATTATCCAAATTAGAATTCAACGAGTTAGAAAATAAATGAATGCAACTTCCATTAGATACTTATATATATTAGATACATGTATATGAGACTTATATTTCTTTGAGTTAACTATAGGTACTTATCAAGCACGGATGGACTATTTGGTAATATTCGCTCGCTTTTTCTCAAATAAGGTAAATCGCTTAAAATGCAAAGTAAAGATATATTTTTATGTGTTTAGTGATAGATATATATGGTATATACTGTTTCTCCATGTTTTGGGATGATCCGTGCTATGATGCTTCTTCGGAGATGTATATCATGTGATTATATGGTGTTTTAACTTTTTGCAACACTTTTCGTACAAAGGAGACTCGGCCGAAATTTTGGAAAAAACCCAACACTTAGAATATCTTCACAAATTTTATCATATGTGAAAATAGAATCTTGATGCACTGAATATATTTAAATTATAGTATACAATAAAAGAATTGGAGGAAGAGCCATATAGAGGATCGAGTTGATGAGTTTGTTAGATGAGTGTTGAATACGAGGAAAGTCAGGTAGGAGTTGTGTAAGACGTCTCTTTATTAGAAATTGAAAGGAATTTTGTTAAGGGGGAGTCTGTAACATTCATGCTTTCTACCTCGTATAATAATAAATAAATTTAATTAAAATAGCATTGTTGAGTCCGATTTTGATAATTAATATTTTTGAAAGTAAATTTCTACTTAATTAGAACTTATTTAATAAAATATTTGTTTGAATAAACTGAATTAAATTAATGAATTCCTTTTTAGATAGTATATTAAAACTGAAAAAAATATTTGAATAAATATGAGATTTTTTATACATATAATTAATTTTCAAATAATTGAAACAGTTGAAAATAAATTTATTTTAAGATAATATAATGAATAATTAGATAAATCAATTGAAATTAAATAATTCAGCTATTGAAGCATATTGCGTAAAAGAAATATAAATCAACTGAAATTAAATTGAAATCTAGTTATAAATATATAAAATGAATAGAAAAGAAAATCCTTAGTCCTCCTTATTATACATTTAAACTCAAACCATCCAGCTCACATAATTTTGTTTATCCCAAACCCAAATCCCATGTTTTCATATTAGAGTCGTATGACCTAAACCTAGTCTCCAAAATTTTCGAATTCAATTTGAGAAAGGACAAAAACCATTCATTAAATCGCGCTCGATCAAGAAGGTTCGAAGCAAGAGAATGTGGCTCGATTTGGCAAATGCGACCATATGAGGAATATAAAACTGTAATCTAATGTTTTTAGCATATAGGGAGTCTTGGTATATTTTGGAAAATATTAAACTGTAATCAAACATGAAGTGACGTGAGCAATACATGCTATGATCTAAAGTGCATTACTTAAATGAGTGGCACGATATCGATTTAAAATTTATATCGGAACCTCTTTGAATGAGAAAAAGAAACCAAGTAAACTTTTGGGATGTTTTCTTGGATCTTGCTGGCTAGTAATAACAAAAAGGCTCAAACTAGAAATTAATAATAATAACATCCTTTTATGATTATGTATTTTCCAATGTCATTATTTATAACAAATCAAAAGGTTTGTGTTTACTATCGAGTTTTAATCTCTACTTTGCCATAATTTTTTCACATTGGCATATTTATTTGTATTTTAAACTAATTTTTAGCTATTTCTTATAAATAGTATTAAATAGGTCAAAAAATGTTTTGTGAATAGTGAATACTTTCATCAATCAAAAGATTATGAAAATACAGTATTTATAATTATATCAATTGTAGGAAAAAAATGAAAGCTTAGTCTAAACTTATATACAGCTATGAAGCCTTAATAGCTACCTATCAGAAGCAAAAGAAGATGATTCGTTTGACTTACATGAACTTTAGGAAGAGGTTTATGTCATGCTAACTTTTTTTTTAAATTTGGATAATGGATTCATAGTTAATGAATATACATAAAAATCCATGAGCAGTTATTGCAGTTGTAGGCCATGGGGTTATAAAGTACACGTGCCAAAAGGCTTTCCAGGCTAGTTGCGGTTTATTTAAGAGCAAATGTTATTTTAATATAGTTGTTTTGATCATATGAAGAGCAACTCTGGCTGTTGATGTATGTCTTAAATGGAGCCTGACGGTGTCCATGGTTTGATAGATCACTTCACCTGTAGCAAATATTCAATGTCGTCCTTAGCTTCTGTTTCTAGTCCATCAATCTGGAAAGAGATGAGGAGGAATGCATTTTACTAATTATCTTGATTTTCATATATTCGTCATTAAATAGGATTACATTTTTACTGACTGTCTTATGTAGTGCCAACTCCTTTGTAGCAACATGGCAGAATATGACCAAAACAAGAGTGCCATAGAAGCAACCAGGCTATACACAGTTTGTAAAAGGTAACCAGCACATAATAATATTGTGTTGATTTATTTGTACTTCAATTCAGGCCTTTCATTTTTGCTATACATCAGTTTCATGCACCAATTGTTCTGTTAATTCTACTTATATGCTTTAAAGAAGCATTAATTTTTTTTATTAATCACACTTAAAACTAAACTGTGGATACAAGTTCTTTACCGTTTTCCCACGACCGACCAAACCGTTTTATTTATATTTTAACTCAGGCGTTTCATTTTTGTTGCATATCTATTTCATGCATTAACTATTCTAGTAATTATACTTATATGCTTTAAATAACCTTTTAAAAAGTTGACTAGTTTCACATGAAGATAAACTATAGGTGGTACAAGTTCCTTATTAATTTCCCAGGACTTCCAGGGTCAATATTCTGATTCAAAACAAAAGGCTAGCGGAAGTAATTCTTTCGCATATTGTTAAAGTGTAGGTATGACGGATAAAAGAGGTGCATATATGTTTACTCCAACCATATAAGTTGCATGTTAATATTATTAAATGTTTAAACATTACATTAAAACATAAACAACTTCATATAAGTGTATTTTAAAGTGTTTGTGAAGAAAACTATTCATATAAAATCTACTAATTACCATAGATTATCAGTTCTTTTATTTTGCAGCTCGATTTTTGAAAATGCTAAGGCAAACTTTTGAAATACTAGTCCAACATACTCGTATATTTGATCGCTGATTATTAAATTTAATTTTTTTATCCTTAGTAGTTTAATAAAACATTTTGTGTAGATGAGAAAGATGGTCCATGAACCTAAACAAGAGAATGCCACTCTTAGCCCAACAATATGTGAAGGTGAGGATGTATTTTGTGTTTCTTGCATTTTTCATCATTTAATGATACTTTCGTTGTGAGTTTTTGACTTAATCTATGCTCAATTTCTCTTTGGTAAAATTTGTTAATTTATTGTTTATCTTTTTGTAACTTGTTACAAGTGGTTGGAAGGGAAACTCTTGTTCACATTATAGGTACCTTTTATTGTCATTCAATTTAAAATAATTAATTTTTATCTAAACAACTATTGGATGAAATTTCCATTTTTACATAAGAAAAATGGTTCATATTGCAAAGAACAAAATGACATAAGAAATTTATTATGTTTGAATAAAATAAGCATCGTACATGTCATTTTCTTGAAAATCTTATTTATGAAGTGTGATAAAACTGGCACATTTTCATTCACCAGTATGCCGAAATATTGAAAATCCTATCTTTCGTAGTCAGGCGAGGCTTGTTATACTTATATTAAAATTTCGACGTCACGTGGATCCATAGTTCACAAGATAATAAATTGGCTATTATATTTTTTTCTACTACCATGTCAGGCTTTCCTCCGAGTCTCAGACTAACATAAATGTTTTTATCCTACATAATGCATTGAGTGAACAACACCTAAGAATCAAATATAACTACATAACAAGTGAGACTAAAGATACTAATGTTGGCATAAACAAAAACATATAGACCCATTAGTATAAAAACATTCAAATAAACTAAGTTTACAAAATTAAACCACGTTAACTAAATTTATCAAAATTAACTACATTAACTAAGTTTTATAGAAATTAAATAATTTCGAAAATTAACTAAGTTTTAGAAAACCTAAAATAAATTTATAAAAATTAACTAAGTTATATGAAAATTTAAACAAGTTAAACAAGTTTTATATAGACTAAATAATTATCAAAATATTGGATTTTTTTTATAAATGTAAATAAATTTATAAAAAATAACCAAGTTTATAAAAAATAACTAAGTTTATAAAATTTAATCAAGTTTTCAGAGTAAACTAAATTTATAAAAATAACAAAGTTAATAAAATTTAACAAGTTTTATAAAACTTAACCAAGTTATATAAACATCCGATTAAATTAATTAAGTTTGTAAATTTAACCTAGTTTTATGAAAAGCTAACTATGTTTTATAAAATTTTAACAAATTTTTGTAAAATTAAACTAAGTTATATAAATTATAAAAATTAACTACCTTAACCAAGTTTTATAAAAAGTAAATAATTTTCTACCTCAACTAAGTTTTAGAAAACTGATTATAAAAATTAACTAAGTTGTATAAAAAATTTATACAAATTAAATAACGAGGGAATTAGAGATAAGGACGAACTTTGAAAAAAAGTTAGGTCGAAGGACAACAAGTTTCATTTTTAGGCCGAAGGACAAATATTAGTTATGGTTAGCATTATATTAAACTTTTATATTATACAAAATGCTAGTTATATCTAGCATTACATTCAGTTTTATATTATACAAAATGCTAGTTAGAACTAGCATTGTCCTTCAACCTAAAAAATAAATTGTTGTCCTTAACCTAATTTTTTTCTAAATTTGTCCTTGTACCTATTTTCCTGTTAAATAATTATCTAAATATTGACAATTTTTTTTTAAAAGTAAGCAAATTTATAAAAAATAATTAAGTTTATAAAAATTTAACAAAGTTATCTAATTTTTATAAAAATTAAATAAATTTATAAAAATCGACCTAATTTATAAAAATTAACTAATTTCTATAGAAGTTAACTAAATTTTATACAAATTAAGCAAGTCTATAAAAAATAACTAAGTTTATATAATTTAATTAAGTTTTTAAAATAAATTAAGTTTACAAACTTTAATTAAGTATTTAAAATAAATTAAGTTTATAAAGATAACAAGTTAATAAAATTTAACAAATTATTACAAAATTTAACCAAGTTTTATAAACATCCAACTAAATTAATTAAATTTGTATAATTTATCCAAGTTTGATAAAAAAAGTTTAATTGTATTTTAAAAAAATTCAGCTAAATTAACAAAGTTTCTATAGAATTTATTAAGTATCAAAAAGATTTTGATAAGTTAATCAAGTTGCCAAAAATTATACCGGTATTATAAAAATAAATCAAGTTTTGTAAAAACTAAATAAGTTTTAAAAAATTATTGGTATTTGTACTCGTTTAAATACAATAGTGGTTTAAAATTGAATAAGTTTATAAACATCATATATTTTTGTTCAAAAGTATCACTTTATATGCATATTTTTCATGAAACATGTCTATTGCGACTGATTATTGAACCTTTTCTTTACAGGTAACTAATACATTTGGCGCAAGCAAGTAGCAAGAAGGTGATTTGAAGTAATATACAACGTCATGTGTATCTTTAGTGTTTGAATACTTCTATGTATCATTTTGGCAAGATTTATTTCGTGTAATATTAGTTTTGTTTACTTGCATTTGTAATCTTCATATGTAGTTATGAAATATAATGAACACATGTTGTTTTGGTGTAATTTTAGTTGTTTACATATAACCTTTTGGTAATCCAATGTGATCTTAGTGACATTTAAATTCATCATACATATATGCATTGAAACGTCAAAAAGAAGCATAGAAAATCTTATGCAATAAGATGATAGCATTAAAAAACTGCAATAAAAGGTGACAATAGCGTTTCTAAAGCACGCAACTGTTGAAAACAGTCCAAAAACGCTATTGTTAAGAGAGTTTTCACAGTGTTGGTAAAACGCTATTGTCACGAACTTTTTATATCACTTTATACTTGCTGTCTAATAACGCTTCCTGTTTATAGCATGTTTTTTTACAGTGTGTGCAAAAATGCCATAAAAAGCATTTTCCAAACGCTGTTTGTGATGCCCCACCTTTATACTCACACTACCCAAGGACTATACGGAGTAATGCCGTTAACTAGTATGATGAATAAGGCTGTTGAAGAGCGACCATCTGTGTAATTGCTTTGTGCGAGTTCCAATATACCAGATAAAATATCGCTTTCATTTCAAGAGGAAATCTGATATACCGATACAAACTTAAAGCTACTACACAGTGGCTACGTAGTGTTCGAGAAAAATATAAAATAAGCATAACACAAACCCAAACCCAAAGCTCCAGCCCAAAGCCAAAGCCCCAACCGAAGATATCAAAATTCTAATCAACTCCAAACATATCGATGTTTATACTCAAAAAGGTCGTAAACGCCATTTTGGACTCAATGGAAGTGGTCTTGTGTCCTAATTCGACTGTCTACAAAAATGAGCATTTTAGACTTTAATTCGACTAACGATGCTATATTTAAATATACAACCGTAAAATATGCAGATTGTTACAGACTCCCCTCCTTAAAGAAATTATGTCCTTGCAATACGTAAGAAGAAAATAAAGAGTAACAACTATAAAAGCATATCAACACAAAAGAAAATTTGAAGTAAGAAGTTTACCTTAAAGAGCACGAGAGAGTAAGTCTGGATGTATTCGCTTGATGAATTATCTGGATTCCCAAGAGCAATCCTTAGGATTTACCGACCATTGAATTTTCACAAGCGGAACATCTTTATTTTGAAGGCGTTTAACCTCTGTAGCAATAATACGAATAATATATTGCTCATAAGTCAGATTTGGTGAAACTTCAATTTCTTTAATAACTCCTAGCTCAATAATAGAATCGGAATCTCTAAGGCAGTTTCGTAGTTGAGAGACATGGAAAACGTCATGAATAGCACAAAATTGAGTCGGTAATAAAAGGCGATAAGCCACAGAACTAATACATTCGGTAATGAGAAACGAGCCAATATATCGAGGCGCTAATTTTCCCAATCGACTGAAACACACAAACCCTTCATAGGTGAAATACGAATAAACACCAAATCTTCCACAGAAAATTCCAAATTGCTTTTTCGGTTATCGGCATAGGATTTTTTCTACTTTGAGCTTCCCTCATCCTATGACAAATAAGGTCGATCTTTTCTGTGGAATTACGAATAAAATCTTGACCTAAAACCAGCTTCTCACCGGCCTCAAGCCAACAAGAATGAGATCGGCGTGGTCTTCCGTAGGGTGCCTAGAAATTCCATACCAATACTAGATTGGAAGCTATTATTATAGGGAAACTCAACATGAGAAATAGGATCTTCACAACTTTCCCAAAATCAAGAACACATGCACGAAGAAGATATTCAAGAGTTTGATTTACACGCTCGGTTTGTCCATCGGACTGTAAGCTGTGCTAAAATTAAGCTTCGTTCCCAAAGATTTTTGAAGACTCTTTCAAATTCCACTAGTAAATAATGGATCACGATCGATAACAATAGAAGTAGGAACTCCATGCAATTTAACAATCTCTTTACCATAAAGTTTGGCCAAAAGTGGTACGGTCCGATTGGATCGAATGGGAATAAAATGGGTGGATTTTGTTAGTCTATCTATAATCACCCATAAACTGTCATGACCTGAACGAGATCGAGGAAGACCGTCAATAATGTCCATGGAGACTTGATCCCACTTCCAAATGGGAACGTCTAAAGGTTGCAATAACCCACCAGGCCTTTGATGCTCGGCCTTTACGAGTTGGAAAGTCATGCAACGCCTAAAAAAGTAAGCGATATCAGATTTCATTCCAAAAATCACTTCATATCGGCGTACATTTTACTATTACTGGGATGAATGGTAAATTTAGAACAATGGGAATCTTCTAAAATGTCTTTACGAAGATTACTAATATTTGGCATGTTAAGTCTACCAAATTTTCGAATGCCGCCCGAGCATCGATTTCAAAGTCTTCCAAACCATCAATATTTCCATCCTTACAACTTCGGCAAAGATGAGCCAATTCGGGATCATGCTTTTGAGCATCAAGTATGTCGTCAAAAAGAGAAGGATGAGATTCAAGGCTACATAAAACAAGAGATGTATATGAATCGGATTCACGATTTCGAATCTCACAAGTAAATAAAGTCTCGTGATCATTCCATTCGGACATCATCATAGAAACAATCGCTTGCTGCTTACGACTAAGGGTATCGGCAATATGATTTCCCTTTTCGGGAGTATAAAGAATATCAAGATCATAAGATGCGAGGAACTCGAGCCAACATTGTTGACGCCAATTAAGTTCCTTTTGCGAAAATAAATACTTCAAAGATTTATGATCAGTGTAGAGAGCAAATTTCTCTCCCAAAAGATAATGACGCCAAATTTTAAGAGCGAAAACAATGGCCGCAAGCTCTAAATCATGAGTGGCATATCTAGTCTCGGTAGGCTTTAATTATCTAGAAGCATAACCGATAAGACGTTCGCATTGCATGTGAATGGCTCCCTAACCAACACGACTAGCATCGTTATAAACAATAAAGTCTTGGTTCCCTTTGGGAATCACAAGAATAGAAGCATCGGAAAGGAGTTCTTTTAATTTCTTAAAAGCAGCTTCACATTTGTCCGACCAAATATATTTAACTCATTTCCTTGTCCAACTAGTAAGAGGCACAGAAATTTTAGAAAAATCTTTTATGAACCGACGGTAATAGCCCGCTAATCCAAGAAAATGACGAATTTACGTCACACTCTCCGGACTCTTCCAATTTTGAATCGCTTCGATCTTTGAAGGATCCACGGAAATTTCAGATTCGAAAATAATATGTCCAAGAAATTTCACACGAGTTTGCCAAAGTGGCACTTAGAACATTTTGCCTTCAATTGATTGCTCCTAAGAGTTTCCAACACAATCCGAAGATGTTTTTCATGCTCTTCCTCAGTTTTAGAAAAAACAAGAATATCATCTATAACATTGAGAACAAATCGATCGAGGAAGTCTTTGAAAACTCGATTCATAAGGTCAATGAAATAAGCTGGAGCATTCGTTAAACCAAATGGCATAACATGCCATTCATAAGATCCATAACGAGTACGGAATGATGTCAAAGGAATGCTATCCTCTGCAACACGAAGCTGATGAAAACCTGTTGCTAAGTCTAACTGTGAAAAGACTCTAGCACTGCTAATTTGATCGAATAGATCATCGATCCGAGGTAAGGGATATTTATTCTTAATGGTAAGATCATTAAGCTTGCGGTAGTCAACGCAAAGCTTAAGTGTACCATCAGATTTATTCACAAAGATAGCTGAAGCTCCCCATGGAGAGGAACTGGAACGAATAAATTGCTCCGTATCCAATTTTGATAATTGTTTACGCATCTCCTCATTTTTCTTATTGGACATACGATAAGGAAGATGAGTGATAGGTAGAGCTCCAGGGATTAGATTAATTCCAAACTCAATTACTCGCTTTGGGGGTAATCCTAAAACGGCCTCAAATATATCGGGAAATTCATGAACAACGTGAATGAGGGAAATAACATCTTCCTCATCGTCATCATTATCGTCATCATGTGGATTTAGAGAATATAAGGATGCTACAGAATAGGAATCTAAATCTTTAAGAACAATAGAAATCTGATTAATAGATTGAGGATGTCAAAGATGAATAGTCCTCACAGGACATAGGATGTGGGCTTCATAACGGTTAAGCCAATCCATTCCCAAAATCATTCCGAAGCCTAAGTAACGCATAACATGCAAATCGGCTTGGAAAGAAAAATCACATAAAATAATCTCGACATCTTTACAAAGCAAACTGAGTGTTGCAGATTGTAACAGCCCGCATATCTGTACTCCTTGAGTCAACACTATTCTACGACAATCAACTCAAGTTGCACAGAAATACGAACCATTTGGGTTTAAGAAGAAGAGGTAGAAGAAGTGAAAACCAAAATCAACATCAGAATCTAACCATCGCAGCGAAATAAAATATAATAGATAATATATAAACTTTACTCAAAAAGTAAATACATCTGTTTACATATTACATCATCAGAGTACACCAATCACAGCTCAACATCAATATCATACACATGGATACACAACAACTCAACACAGCGGAAAATATATATAAATAAGTACGAGAGTACGTGTCGTCATCCAGCTCGTCTCCTGAGCTCCATAACATCATATCCTGTACCCTATAATACTCGGTCTGACCCGAACATTATAGTTAAATAACACCCGAGTCAGTCTGGAATACCAGCGTGAGAAAATCACACCCAACTGATTATTAAAGTTTTAAAAATCCTTTGAAAACAAAAGCATCTCGTAAGACCACGCCACAAATAAACATGTCGGGTTTTTACCTTACGATAGCTAAAACAATTTTTATAGAAGTCCTCTGATATTATAATAGGGTCTATATACAAATACTTATAAAATAGCCGAAATTGTTACATGATTAAATTCCAGCTACTAGCCACAGAGTGGGTAATACAAACAAAACTCGTACAAGGCTCGTAGGGAGAATGGATTTCCAACCAATGACTAGGCACTGGGGTACCACCTGTCACAGTACGGGGCCTAGATCACCGTACCGAGGAGTACGCCCGCTCCCCTACAACACAAGGCCGGGACTATCCCTTACCGGATAATCCCGGGTGAGATCACCCCATGGTTGGGATTAGCAACCGCACCACTAAGTCGAAATAAAAAGGGACATCTAGACTGGAATGACCTCACCCTGCTTGGGTGCTACCCACCTAGCCTTGCTGCATAACCCCTGATTTTCAGTCATTCCCATTTGATGAGGCTTGAGGCTAAGCGTTACCTTATAGAACATATTTCTTAGAATGCCCATCGTCCACCTGACGATGTTTCGCAAGCATTCATCCATACAAGTCTGTCCCGGGTTCCAATGGAACCGAAGGCACTATTCCTACTACATCCATTTTGGAAATATCCTCAGGATTAGGAGCGACTTGCCCTTGCACTTCACTGCTCCATCTTCGAATCCAAAATCGTTTTCACGAAACGTACAAACCGGATCGAAGTGGTTTTCGAGAAATAAATCTCGATCCCGGTCTCTTCGAAACGATCAACGCATTTGGCCAATATTGATAGTCGGTTATTTAACTATCAATTAATCTTCACAAACAACCATCAAACAATAAATAATTTCCCAAATTATTTATTAACCTCAAAAATATCTTTACAAGATATATTTCTATTTTCAATCCTTTGAAAACAGTTTGCAAACTAACTTCCTTTTTATAGAATAAATCTCCCAAATATTTACTATCTCCACTGAATTTACCAAGCACAAAACTAGGTTTTTTTTTAAATAATTTAAAACACTTTATTTTGAAATATATTTTAAAAACATTTAAGTTAAAACTACCTCCATAATTTATTAAAAATACCATACTATAGGAATAATTGAAAATAAGGTTACTTAATAAATATAAAACTAGATTTATACTTTTAAAAACATAATATTTAGTCATTCTATAAATAATTACTACTAAAATAGATTAAGAGAAAATGCTTACTTTAGAATTTAAATATTAGAAATAAGAAATTTTCAAAACTTGCTTTTTAGAACAACTTTTAACCTTTTAACTTATATTTAAAAATTTACTTTTGAAAACGTACTTGTTACCCAAGGAGGATTCTCACTTAAATCAATTTTCCAAATTGATTCCCAATTTATTCCATTTGAAAAAAAAAATTCTTTAATACTCAATTGCTTTTCAAATTTCATTTATCATGGACTTTATTGTTATTGTTACTATTCCTCGCTTGATTTAAAATTCTTTAACTGAAATATACCAATCTCAGCTACTTCCCAATTTCTTATTTATTCTTTCAATAATTCAAATCTTAAATTTTAAATAAATGTTTGTTCTTTTTAAAAAATAATAATACTGAAGTTTAAAATTCATTAATCTTCTATTTATTCAAAATTACCCTTTCTATACTCAAGATTTAGAAATTTTTACATTACTTTATTTCTTTTCCCAATTCATTCTTAAATTTATTATATAATTGTTTCACTTACAAATTCACTTCTTTTATTTTCTTTCCAACAATCCAATTTATATATTTTTGGGAATTCATTATATCCAAATATGTCCAATCAAACCATAACATTTAATATCCCAATATAACTCATCATAGAATATCAATATTCACAGCACAGAATATTAAATAATTTAAATAAATATTGAGGGGTCCAGTTGGATCCCTCTAACCTGTTTTCCTGCATCCACAGAGGTTAGCACAATATAAGATATCTAACTATCAGATGAGGGGAAATTAATCATTTCAAGATGCAGTGTATACTACTATATAACACAACAAATCAATTCAACCATTCAAACAATTATTTAAATTTAATCATTTTAAATTTAAATTTAACTGAGTGAGATTAACTCACCTTTGCCCTTTTATTTTGCAATTCAACCCAAACCAGTTGTTTTCTTGACGATTCCAGACCTTGAATGCACATTATATGATTTTATTAATATTCGAACAATCAGATAAATAAATTTCTAGTTGATAAATTAAATTCAATTAACAACAAATTTTATTTAAGCTAATTTTCGTTTAATAAATTAGTTTCCAGAAAAACACATATACTTATATAATAATCTGCATTACCGTTTTAACTTCCTATATCCCTATGTCTTATCTATATATTTTCCTGCTTACACTATATATATTTAAACTAAACTACGAATGTGAATATATTTATTTTTTTACTATTCCACATTAAAAATTTATATCTTTGAACTTATATATAAATATTGAAAACTGCCTTTAGATATACTTTACTGTAAATAAAATTTACATATGTATTTTTTTTACTGATTAAACACAGAGATGAATTAGATCAACAAAGCTATACCTTCAGCTTCACAAATCGATCTCGTCTAGCCCTTTTCTGCCACCCCCTACTTCGGCCTCCAACAGAAACGTCGCAGAACACAAATCGCGAACCTACAACCACCAAACTCCTCCACCCACCATCGTGTCGAAGTCCCAAGCCGTACGCTTCCTCTACCTAACACGAACCCCCCAGGCCGTGATCTCCCACTCGCGGTGACGAAACCCAGCGCCACAACATCTCCTGTCACGGTCGAACTCTGCCGCAGCCCCATCTGATCTCGATTTGACTTGAACTCGATTCTCTCTTAACCCCTGAATCGAACTGGTGAAGTTGATTCGTTCGACATCGATTTCGATCGCGTTCGAAAGTCCCCATGTTATATATTTTTTTCTTCGATTAGTCGACCTAGGGTTCGGCCATGGCTACTGCTCCCCCTTCGCTCTTTAACTAGATCGAACGAGATTCGACCAATTTCTTTTGCTTAGATACGTTATTTTCATTCGGTCAGAGGATTTGGTTTGATTTTGAACTGGGAATGAAGGCAACAATTATGTGGCCATTTTTTTTCCTTAAGTGTTTCGGCCATTATTTAAAAACGAACTGCTTTGGGTTTGCTTTCATAAAACTAGATGAACGATGGTGTATAATAGAAGATAAGAAAAGCGTGCTGAGGAATAGATAAGGATGGCATATAAAGGAAGCTTAATTAATTAAATTTCGTTAGATTATTATCAATTAAATTTTTCGCGTTTATATAACGTACACTCACACGCTAACTCCAATCAACACGAAATTCGAAATCCGATAATAATTCAATATCACGGATCCAATGGAGTTGGTTCCGTCAAATTCCGAGACTGTGCCTCGGAACGCTATTTTTAAAAATTCAATTTAAACGATAAAATTTCAGAGCCGAACAAATCAGCGCTAAATTCAATTTTACAACTTCTGTTATCCTCATTATTATCAATATAAATTTTATAAGCCTTCAAATTATTTTTAACAGGCTTAAAATTCCAGATTCAACATTTTATTCAAATTCAAGTTATTTAATTCGATAATTAATTATCAAATAAATTGTGATATACGTAATTCAAATTAAAATTATACTATTGAATATTTAAAATCGATTAAATATTTAAAATCGATTAAATATTCCGATTTAAATTGCTTAAAAATTCCAGGTCGTCACATTCCTCCCCCCTTAAAAGAATTTCGTCCCCGAAATTACCAGTTAGGAAGAATGATCCAATACCCGTTTACTTTTTCCAAAACCAATCAGTTCTTAATATTTCAACATCTTACCAACTATCTTTTTAATAGAAGGCCCATTATAATTCTTACTAACTTCCCAAATTTTTCCCTTAATTCCCTAACAACTTTATTTATACAATCATTCAAATTATAATTCAAAACTAAATTTTGAATTATCAAAAATTTTCTCAAAATTTTTCTAACTCCCTAAATTTCTGAAATTTTTTGCCAGCGTCTCCTTTGCGCGGCTGACTCGGTACAACTACAAAAGGGCTCTACGACCTCCCAAATCCAAAAACAAAACAAAAAGCCAAGTGGCTCAATCCAAATCCAAATCCAAATCCCAATCAAATTCCATACCAAATTTAAATACGTACCTTTTGTCGGGCAATACAAAATTACCTCTTGAAATCAAATCCAATTTCCTTTTCTCTTTTTCATACCTGCATATCCTTCATAATAATAATATCCAATCACAATATCCCAAAAACATTTTATCGACTTTCTCACAAAATGTCAATATTTATTCATTCAAATATTAACTTGGAATATATTTATATTATCAATTTCCAATTAAGAATTCACTATTCCTCTCTTAAGTTTGGTATAAGCATTATATATGTTTCTTTGTTTGTTTCCACTTTACCACTTTAGTTACTATCTATTTCTATTCAAATTGATTTCCACATTACATATGAATTTCATTTATTTTCAACTTTGAATCTTTAATTTTTATCTTCCATTTATAACTAATTTATGTCATTTACTTTAATTAGTTTCATTTACCAACTTATTTCAATTTTCCAGTTTTGAAATCGTTTTGTCGTTAACATAATTTTTCAAAATTTTCAGAAAAAATTTCTAACTCCCAAAAATTTTGAATTTTTTGGCAGAGTCTCCTTTGTACGGAGGAGCTTTTGCAATTTGACAAAAGAGATAAATATATATACATCGACCCACACGGTCGGAAAAACCAAAACAGTTCATATTTCCTATTTTATTTGCGTAGGCGTACCTTATTTAGCATTTTAAGCAAGCAGCTTATTATTTTTAGCAAATAGCCCATCCCAAATCCAGCCATACGGCTTCCAGGTACCTGTACTTACTCAATTTAAACATGTAAGTACGAGATAAATGAAGTTTAACTACATTTCACTTATTTACAATAGTGAAAACATATGAATTCTAAAGAAATGCACACAACATTCTTCCGTAAGCAACTTATACAGTTTTCATACTAATCTAACTGTTTCAATTAATGTATAAACCATTTTCATTCAATTTTAATGGTTTTCAATCCATTCGTACACAACTTCATCAAATTGAATGGTTAAAAATTCAATCGTTTACATTAATTTATTTTAAGCAAATTGAACTCATATTTGATTCAATTGCTCTCAAAATCAATTTATTTTACTTCCATTCATTCATAGAATTTCAACTACTTCCATTCACATCCAAAGACAATTTATTCTATGCAATTCGACAAGATTTATGTGAATAAACAAGTATTTATGTTTATAACCAATTTAAATTGACTCCAACTCAATTTATACTTAATTCTATTTCATTTTCAAATTTATTCTCGATCTATATATTCTCATTTCATTGCATATCAAATTTGAATACATTCACTTGCATTTCATTTTATTAACCAAACTAGTTCATCCAAACCATTTACAATCCATTTATTTACATGTCATTCCATATTTGTTTATTCCAACTATTTTATTTAGCTCAAAACAACCAAGCCATATCATTCAATAACCATTTCTCAACTTATTTAAGCCATACTCCATTTGGTTCTTATTTATCACATCCATTCATTTATTCAATATAATTAGTTTATCCACTCAATCCATTGTGAATTTTTATTGCCTTAAATATTATTTACAACCCACCAAATTTTATTCCGATCTAAATTTATTTTTACTTGGTTTAAATTCCATCCAATATCTTTAAACTTGGTCTTAAGTTGAATTCAATTCAACTTTCCTTCATTCATTTAGCTTAAGTCCATTAACCTCAATTTATTCAAATTTTACACTTAAGATCATTTTCATTTTACAAGTAAATTTTCTCTTTTCAATTTAACTTGAGTTTATTCTAATTCAATCCCATTTTAAATCTGCAAATTTCATTTGATTGGTTATTATAAAATTTAACTTTCCAGATTCAACTCATTCAATTTATTACCTGGCTATTTTCCAAGTTATCTTCACTTATTTGGATTTTATTTGCACATTCAAACCATTGCTATCTTAATCCATTTACATTTTTATTTGACACATTCCCAATTATATTTAATTTGTTAACACTTCAAGTTAAATTTTAAATTTATATCTCAAGTTTTGAATTCACTATTCATTTTCAAATTACCATTCACTTTTAAATTACCATCCAATTTTATTAACTACATTGCAATTTCATTCACAAATCAATTAATTAATTTCAAGGCCATTTTTAATCATATTTTCTTCATCGACAATGTAAGTCGAATTTAATTGTAACTTGATTTTTATTTTCAAACCTCATCATAAACTCACAATTCAATTTTATTAACTAATTTATTAACAAATTAGTTCTCTCCTTTTTATAGTACAATACTTGATTTTATTTCCAAATACCACTTCATTTAATTTTCTTAATTCACATTATTTTATAATTCAAATTTGGCTTTTCTGTTTATTTTCCAATTCACCAAAGATATTTATTTTTGGGTTTTCTATCTCACCTTCAAATTTAACAAGTCACAACTTATATTTCATATAATCACACTCATTCTAGGCTTGAATATATTCATCTTTTATTTTTAACCCAAGCCTTATGCTTATTTATAACCCAAGCATATTTTTATTTCATGGATTTGTAATTCTTTTACAAGTCATTCTAATTTATTTAATTCAATCTAATTCTTATCCAACTTATTTCCCAGTTATCCAGGTAAAAATTTAATTTCATTTAATAACTTAATTGAATCCTTATTCCGATTCAATTTTATTTTTACTCAGTTTTATTTAATTTAATTCGATTGCAACTAAATTCGAATACAACTGGATATTATTTTCAGCTTATTCAATTTATTTTAATCCAGTTAAATTTTATTCTCCAATCCAAGTTAATTTCATTTTAACTTTTCACTTTAGATTTATATTCCATTATCCAAAGCTTAAATTTCTTCCTGATTTACAAACCATTTCCATTTATAAGCTTACTACTTATCTTATCCAGATTTTTTTAAACACCCAGCTTTGGTTTCAAATTGTTTTGAAATCTCCAATATCTCAAATCATATTTCTCACAAATTAAACCAATCCTGGTTTTATTCCCAACAAATTTCCTTTGAGATTTCCAAAAACAACTAACTTTTCTGAACAAATCAATTTGGTAGCAATCCATCACTTAGAAACTCGAAAATGAACATCGATGATGCTGCAGTCATCACCGAAGTTATTTTCCAGTGGCTGAAGTGAATTCAATGCTATCTCACTTCCCAAAATTTATTTGAAACAATTTCCTTTCAGAAATACCCCAAAAACAACAATACTACTATTTATCTTCAAAATATTTCCAAAATCTCCGAGGTTTTAACGTTTCAAATTTTTATTTTAATTCCAATTTCAACTATAATGCATTTGTACAATTTATGTTTATACAAATTCCCATTTTATTTTAATTCAATTTATAAATTACATTTACAATTCATATTTTTAAATTTCATTTCATAATTGGATTTATCTTCTCGATCTTTGATTATATTTACAATTTCTAAATAAATATTTCACTTAACAATGATAATACTTTAATATTATCATTTCTAACATCCAAGCAACTATATAATAGCTATATAGTTTACCAAAACTTTCTTTATATCAAAAATATATTTTTGGGTAAAATTATTTCATTTACCCATATTTAAAACAATATCGTGTCGATTGCTCTCTTCAAGTGTTTAGAAACCCTTTCGATACAGTTGTCCAGACTGTGCCGACAAAGGTTCATATGCCACTCAATAAACCGATCAACACAATATTAAAACAATTTATATTCACTAACAAATACGCGCTCATATTTACTAATACGCTCAAACTCATTCTAGAGTACTATAGACTCTATTTTATGAGTAATTCCCACCAGAGCCAAGGTTATCACCAACCTATGCTCTGATACCACTGTAACAGCCCGCAAATCTTTGCTCCTTGAGTCAACACTATTCTACGACAATCAACTCAAGTTGCATAGAAATACGAACCATTTGGGTTTAAGAAGAAGAGGTAGAAGAAGAGAAAACCAAAACCAACATCAGAATCTAACCATCGCAGCGAAATAAAATATAATATATAATATATAAACTTTACTCAAAAAGTAAATACATCTGTTTACATATTACATCATCAGAGTACACCAACCACAGCTCAACATCAATATCATACACATGGATACACAACAACTCAACACAGCGGAAAATATATATAAATAAGTACGAGAGTACGTGTCGTCATCCAGCTCGTCTCCTGAGCTCCATAACATCATATCCTGTACCCTATAATACTCGGTCTGACCCGAGCATTATAGTTAAATAACACCCGAGTCAGTCTGGAATACCAGTGTGAGAAAATCACACCCAACTGATTATTAAAGTTTTAAAAATCCTTTGAAAACAAAAGCATCTCGTAAGACCACACCACAAATAAACATGTCGGGTTTTTACCTTACGATAGCTAAAACAATTTTTATAGAAATCCTCTGATATTATAATAGGGTCTATATACAAATACTTATAAAATAGCCAAAATTGTTACATGATTAAATTCCAGCTACTAGCCACAGAGTGGGTAATACAAACAAAACTCGTACAAGGCTCGTAGGGAGAATGGATTTCCAACCAATGACTAAGCACTGGGGTACCACCTGTCACAGTACGGGGCCTAGACCACCGTACCGAGGAGTACGCCCGCTCCCCAGCAACACAATTCTGGGACTATCCCTTACTGGATAATCCCGGGTGAGATCACCCCATGGTTGGGATCAGCAACCGCACCACTAAGTCGAAATAAAAAGGGACATCTAGACTGGAATGACCTCACCCTTCTTGGGTGCTACCCACCTAGCCTTGCTGCATAACCCCTGATTTTCAGTCATTCCCATTCGATGAGGCTTGAGGCTAAGCGTTACCTTTATAGAACATATTTCTTAGAATGCCCATCGTCCACCTGACGATGTTTCGCAAGCATTCATCCATACAAGTCTGTCCTGGGTTCGAACGGAACCGAAGGCACTATTCCTACTACATCCATTTTGGAAATATCCTCAGGATTAGTAGCGACTTGCCCTTGCACTTCACTGCTCCATCTTCGAATCCAAAATCGTTTTCACGAAACATACAAACCGGATCGAAGTGGTTTTCGAGAAATAAATCTCGATCCCGGTCTCTTCGAAACGATCAACGCATTTGGCCAATATTGATAGTCGGTTATTTAACTATCAATTAATCTTCACAAACAACCATCCAACAATAAATAATTTCCCAAATTATTTATTAACCTCAAAAATATCTTTACAAGATATATTTCTATTTTCAATCCTTTGAAAACAGTTTCCAAACTAACTTCCTTTTTACAGAATAAATCTCCCAAATATTTACTATCTCCACTGAAATTACCAAGCACAAAACTAGGTTTTTTTTTAAATAATTTAAAACACTTTATTTTGAAATATATTTTAAAAACATTTAAGTTAAAACTACCTCCATAATTTATTAAAAATACCATACTATAGGAATAATTGAAAATAAGGTTACTTAATAAATATAAACTAGATTTATACTTTTAAAAACATAATATTAAGTCATTCTTTAAATAATTACTACTAAAATAGATTAAGAGAAAATGCTTACTTTAGAATTTAAATATTAGAAATAAGAAATTTTTAAAACTTGCTTTTTAAAACAACTTTTAACCTTTTAACTTATATTTAAAAATTTACTTTTGAAAACGTACTTGGTTACCTAGGGAGGATTCTCACTTAAATCAATTTTCCAAATTGATTCCCAATTTATTCCATTTGAAAAAAAAAATCTTTAATTACTCAATTCCTTTTCAAATTTCATTTATTATGGACTTTATTGTTATTGTTACTATTCCTCGCTTGATTTAAAATTCTTTAACTGAAATATACCTATCTCAGCTACTTCCCAATTTCTTCTTTATTCTTTCAATAATTTAAATCTTAAATTTTAAATAAATGTTTGTTCTTTTTAAAAAATAATAATACTGAAGTTTAAAATTCATTAATCTTCTATTTATTCAAAATTACCCTTTCTATACTCAAGATTTCTAAATTTTTACATTACTTTATTTCTTTTCCCAATTAATTATTAAATTTATTCAAATTTTATATAATTGTTTCACTTACAAATTCACTTCTTTTATTTTCTTTCCAACAATCCAATTTATATATTTTTGGGAATTCATTATATCCAAATATGTCCAATCAAACCGTAACATTTAATATCCCAATATAACTCATCATAGAATATCAATATTCACAGCAGAGAATATTGAATAATTTAAATAAATATTGAGGGGTCCAGTTGGATCCCTCCAACCTGTTTCCCTGCATCCACAGATGTTAGCACAATATAAGATATCTACACTATCAGATGAGGGGAAATTAATCATTTCAAGATGCAGTGTATACTACTATATAACACAACAAATCAATTCAACCATTCAAACAATTATTTAAATTTAATCATTTTAAATTTAAATTTAACTGAGTGAGATTAACTCACCTTTGCCCTTTTATTTTGCAATTCAACCCAAACCAGTTGTTTTCTTGACGATTCCAGACCTTGAATGCACATTATATGATTTTATTAATATTTGTACAATCAGATAAATAAATTTCCAGTTGATAAATTAAATTCAATTAACAACAAATTTTATTTAAGCTAATTTTCGTTTAATAAATTAGTTTCCAGAAAAACACATATACTTATATAATAATCTGCATAACCATTTTAACTTCCTATATCCCTATGTCTTATCTATATATTTTCCTGCTTACACTATATATATTTAAACTAAACTACGAATGTGAATATATTTATTTTTTTACTATTCCACATTAAAAATTTATATCTTTGAACTTATATATAAATATTGAAAACTGCCTTTAGATATATTTTACTTAAATAAAATTTACATAATTTTTTTTTTACTGATTAAACACAGAGATGAATTAGATCAACAAAGCTATACCTTCAGCTTTGCAAATCGATCTCGTCTAGCCCTTCTCTGCCACCCCCTGCTTCGGCCTCCAACAGAAACGCGCAGAACACAAATCGCGAACCTACAACCACCAAACTCCTCCGCCCACCATCGTGTCGAAGTCCCAAGCCGTACGCTTCCTCTACCTAACACGAACCCCCCAGGCCGTGATCTCCCACTCGCGGTGACGAAACCCAGCGCTACAACATCTCCTGTCACGGTCGAACTATGCTGCAGCCCCATCTGATCTCGATTTGACTTGAACTCGATTCTCTCTTAACCCCTGAATCGAACTGGTGAAGTCGATTCCTTCGACGGCGATTTTGATCGCGTTCGAAATTCCCCATGTTATATTTTTTTTTTCTTCGATTAGTCGACCTAGGTTCGGCCATGGCTACTGCACCCCCTTCGCTCTCCAACTAGGTCGAACGAGATTCGGCCAATTTCTTTTGCTTAGATACGTTATTTTCATTCGGTCAGAGGATTTGGTTTGATTTTGAACTGGGAATGAAGGCAACAATTATGTGGCCATTTTTTTTCCTTAAGTGTTTCGGCCATTATTTAAAAACGAACTTCTTTGGGTTTGCTTTCATAAAACGTGATGAACGATGGTGTATACTAGAAGATAAGAAAAGCGTGCTGAGGAATAGATAAGGATGGCGTATAAAGGAAGCTTAATTAATTAAATTTCGTTAGATTATTATCAATTAAATTTTCCGCGTTTATATAACGTACACTCACACGCTAACTCCAATCAACACGAAATTCGAAATCCGATAATAATTCAATATCACGGATCCAATGGAACTGGTTCTGTCAAATTCCGAGACTGTGCCTCAGAAGGCTATTTTTAAAAATTCAATTTAAACGATAAAATTTCAGAGCCGAACAAATCAGCGCTAAATTCAATTTTACAACTTCTATTATCCTTATTATTATCAATATAAATTTTATAAGCCTTCAAATTATTTTTAACAGGCTTAAAATTCCAGATTCAACATTTTATTCATATTCAAGTTATTTAATTCGATAATTAATTATCAAATAAATTGTGATATACGTAATTCAATTGAAAATTATACTATTCAATATTTAAAATTGATTAAATATTCCGATTTAAATTGCTTAAAAATTCCGGGTCATCACACAGATCCACCAACGGGATTCGCAATTCTCAAAGAAGTCATCAAGCACATAACATTTAAAGACAAAGTATCTACAAGTTCTTTTGATATAGAAGAGTGAGATGTATCAAAAAGAAATCAAATAGGATGATTATGAAACATAATAATGCCATCAAAGATAGAATGAGAGATACCTTAACCAAGAGAAGTGTTACTAGGCGCTTGCACAACATTTAGTTGTCTCTCTTTCTTGCTTGGAAGTTTGGGACATGAAGATAAAAGATGACCCGAACTTTTTCAATAACGACAAAAAAGGGGTTTCAGACACCTATTCGCATAATGGTCCTTAGAACCACATTTGTAGCATTGCCCATGACTAGAGGTGGGAGTCTTTGCTACCAAAGTTGCTTCTTTCCCTTTCTTGTTGGGATTAGGCTTGAACTTAATAGGCCTCTTCTTGTTGATATTGAAGTTCTATTTGGCACCCACAACTTCAACATCACTTTCTTTACTGGCCTCTTCAAATCGAAGAGCGATATCAACAAGCTGATTAAAAGAAACTTCTAGTTTCAGAAGTAAAGGTTTTTGAGGTTCTTATTCGACCCATAAACAAACCTTCGATTTTTCTTCAATGGGGTATTAATGTACTCGAACCATATATAGAGAGGGATTCAAAAGACGCAACATAATCCGTCACAGAAGATTCACCTTGAATAAGGTCAATAAAGCGTCGAGCCAAAGTTACTTTTTCAGCTTTGGGCACAAACTTTAATTCGAATCTTTCCCGGAATTGCTCCCGAGTAAGTTCCGCTTCAATAATTTTCGAAACCAAAAGCTCATACTAATCTAAGGCTCCCTCTTGGAGCATGCTAGAAGCCACTTGGACTCGATGTAGATCAACAAGATTCATGTGAGAAAAGATGCGGTCGCATGATGTAAGCCAAGCTTGGACTACTATAACGCTTTCGGAACCCTTGAATGGCCTTCCATCCAAATTGGTATAATCATTGCACAAGTGTGCGAACCTAGATTTAGGATGAGTAGTGTGACGCCCCACCTCTATACCCACGCTAGCCAAGAACATTACAGTGAATGCTGTCAGCTAGCACAGAGAATAAGGCTGTTGAGGAGCGACTATCTGTATAATTGCTTTGTGCGAGTACCGATATACCGGATAAAAATATAACTTTTCATCTCAAGAGGAAATCCGACATACCGACACAAACTCAAAGCTACTACACGGTGACTATAAAGGTCTTCGGAAACAAATATAGAAATAAACATAACACAAATCAGTCACAGATAATTCATATCACAAAGGCGGAAATAGATATGAATATTACACATGAAGTGTATATCAGAGTAGTGGTCAAAAGATCCACGATAATACAAAAGAATAGCAACACGTGCTATACAAAGGAATACAACTATGAGTCTATATCTCAAGTGTATACAACAAAATAAACTACTAATCTAAGTAGTTTGCCAAAAGTCAGAGTAATGATCCTGGATGAGAAGTCAAGCAGAAGCACCTGTAACATCTCGGTCCGACCCGAGTATTATTTCATAAGAAAATAATAAACGGATCAGTCTAGCTATAAATATCAGATGAAGTGATATATATAATATGAGATATGACATAAACATATAATAATCACAATGCCAAGCTGTGATAAATAAGTAATTGAAAATCAACAAGAGATTAATCAATATCACAATAATCTACTCAAGATAAAAAGGAATGTCATACTCCTGATTTCATTCACCAAGCCACAATAAGTGACATATATATATCCATGCCAATCGTAAAAGTTGGTAAAACACAAATTCCAAAAATCAACACTCGAAATCCAGAAATCACAAAGAAGTATGTGTGAGTGGAATCACACAAGTGGTGTCTAGGCTAACCGAAAAAGTATGTGTGAAAGGAATCACACAAGTGGTGTCTAGCCTAACCAAACAGAAAAAAGGTATGTGTGAATGGTATCACACAAGTGGTGTCTAGGCTAACCGAAAAAGTATGTGTGAATGGAATCACACAAGTGGTGTCTAGCCTAACCAAACAGCAAAAAGGTATGTGTGAATGGAATCACACAAGTGGTGTCTAGGCTAACCGAAAAAGTATGTGTGAATGGAATCACACAAGTGGTGTCTAGCCTAACCAAAAAGCAAAAAGGTATGGGAATGGAATCACACAAGTGGTGTCTAGGCTAACCGAAAAAGTATGTGTGAATGGAATCACACAAGTGGTGTCTAGCCTAACCAAAAAGCAAAAAGGTATGTGTGAATGGAATCACACAAGTGGTGTCTAGGCTAACCGAAAAAGTATGTGTGAGTGGAATCACACAAGTGGTGTCTAGCCTAACCTCGCAAACAAAGAGAAATCGCACATTGCTGGTCTAAATCACAAAGATGATCGTCATGATCAACGAGAAGTGTCAATTACACTAAGCTAGTAAATATAAAAGTTTAGCTTCATGTCCCATAACCACTTACTTAACTTAAACATTTACGAACAAACTGTAAATCTCCACTAGAAAATTGTCACAAGAGATTCAATCGAACAAGTCCAAGAATTAACCGACGAAGTAAACGCAAGCGTTTCATACCACTTGTTTTACTAAGCCGTTTAATTAGATTTCTCATACGAGTGAGGTAAAGGTTTGTATATACTAATAGATTGGAAAACTGTTTCATAAACGAATTTGGTATTAAAATAGAGTTGAAATCATTTGAAGAAAGAGTTTTGATATTTACTACTAGTATAGGAAACCTTTATATTTTTAAAGTGACAAATCACAAAGAAGATTGTAAGAACAACCAATTACAAAATTCACATTCGAAGACGTGAATAAAATCCAAAGAAATCGATATCAAATCCATAGAAATGGATATTTCCAAAAAGATCCATAAAAAGAAGTCGTCAAAGTCGACAATAAGTGATAACGATTAATAGGATCGCTAAAATCGATAAACAATGGAAATTCACACAAAACAGCCTGAATATGCAAAAATAATCATTTCCAGACGTCTGATTTGGAATCCAGACGTCTGGATTTGTTCTCTGGAAATAACCCAGAGAACACTCAGACGTCTGAAACCTCAAGTCAGACGTCTGAGACCTATCCAGACGTCTGGTTTGATGGTTCAGACGTCTGAAAATAGTCTCTGGCTTTTTTTTTATAATATGCGTGCATACATTTTTCTCCAGGTTGCAAAACCAGACGTCTGGACTTGGTCACCAGACGTCTGGTCACCTGGTCTAGGCAACAATTTGCCTAGGCCAAAGTGGCCAAAATGTATCGGGAGCGATCGGACGAGCAACGATGACTAAGGATTTATGCCTAGCGACAACCCGGTCTTATAGGCTCTCCGAAACACCTCTTAAAGCATGATCAAACATCAAAGTTTGGATTTTTAGAGAATTGGCTTCAAACACCAAAAATGGAAATATTCACAAAACCAATCCAAATCAAAAGCAATTTCACATGAATAAATGTTAGGGATTCATACCTAACAACAAAGATAGATATAGACATAGATGTGAGATAAAAATCTCACCTTTGAACTAAATTTATGAAGATAAAGCTTGAAAGCAAAGGAAGATCAACCACACTTCAATCTCAACACTAGAAGCTTGAATCTAAGCTTAAAACAAGAACATTCCCTAAGTTAGGTTTAGGAAATTTCTGAAATTGGAAGGAGAATGAGTTGGAGAAGATGAAGAGAAGCTTACCAATGGGTTCTTCTTGAGTTTGGAGCTAAAGCTTGGATTTGCAAAGGAAGTTAGGGCTTGGAGTTTTAATTTCCTCTTCCACCCTCCATTAACATAAAAGCTTGAGTATTAGGAAAATAGAATGAAGTAATGAAGAGGAGAGGGGGATTGGGACTGAGTTAGTAAGTGGTTAATTGGCTCAGCCCAAACCAAAGCCCAAAGCAAAAAGTAGCAAAATTCAACTTTCTCCAAACATATCGAAGCTTATACTCAAAAAGGTCGCGAACGGCATTTTGAACTCAATGGGGGTGGTCTCGAGTCCCAATTCGACTGTTTGCAAAAAGTAGCTTTTCGGACTAAAATCCGCCTAATGATAAAATATTTAAATAAAATATTTAAATATAAAATCGATAAATGTGCGGGTTGTTACAAGTAGGCTCTAGAATGGGTCCGATAGCTTGAGCATTCTTTACAGGATCTAAAAGCTATAGGGCAAACATGAATACTGTAACGACCGACTATTTTGGACCATTCAAATCGACAATAAAACCATACATGTTCGACTTGAATAATTCAAAATACCGAATTGTTAATTAAAATTTGGCAAAACTCAGCATATACAGTAAATAAATCAACCACAGAATCATAGACACGGAGTAATATAAAACAATGCAGCGGAATAGATAAATAGTAGTTCATGAAGCTACTATATAAATACCAGAGTTAGAAATGAAAATAAAATAGAATATTTCAAATACAGTGAAGTCTCCAGTACGAACAGATGACCTCTCAAAACGAATCAACTGAAAAAGCTGAAAGCTGAACCAATAGTTGGATCCTGAAACGAAGCACCAAACTCCAAAGGCGAGTCTCAAATGCTGTATCGCTTAGTCTGACCCGAGCGTAAAGCAAAAACGCAAAGCACTCGAGTCAGGATTAACATTCTTATATCAATAAATCCAACTCAAGTGAAATATGAACTAAAATACACATAACTTAAGGATGTTTGGAATAACCATCCTCTAAGGGTCTATGGAACTATCTACAAGGTAGAAATATACACTATAACACCGTGATCATTTCAATTTAATTTATGTTTCAAAGCAAAAATATCTTTTCACCTAAAATATATCTGTTTTCAAATTTGATCACTTTCACAGTTACGATTCAAATCTACTCCAATCAAAAATTCAAATCTAGTGAAATCTCAATTTATCAATTTAAAATTAACCTCAATTCCTAAATAACCACTTCAATTTTATAGATCTCAAAACTCGGATTTGTAATCACAAAATACCCCTTTATATTTCATTATATTTCAAACTTTAAGTATTCAACGTTTCAAACTAAATTTTATTCAATTTAGTTTTCTAAATAATAATTTCAAATTTTAGTTCAACCTAAATTTTTATTTTTTTATTCAGTTTAGTTTCTAATTAACAGTTCAACTATATTGATTTCAAGTACAGATCCGAATCTCAGAATAACCTATTTAAATTCCAATATAGTTTAAAGCTTTAATATTTAAATGCTAAATTTAACAGTTTCATAAAGATCTCGATTAACCTCATTATTATTTAGTCTTGAAATGCTCCCTCATTTGATTCAATATCATTAAGTATTACATTTTACTCAATATTTTATTTTAATTTATTTAAACGTGAAATATTCATTAAATCGCTCAAATCAAAAATCCAGTTATAAAAATCATACCTTTAGATTTCCCATTTAATAATTTCAAATCGATTTAATTAAATAAATCCTTATTTAAAAACCATTTTTAATAAATCCAAACTTATCTCCCAATCTTAATTATTCAATTTATTACAAGAAAAATCTTTTTGAAATATAGATTTACATAAATACTTAACCATATTATGTGTATTAAATCAATTCTAATTTAAATCAAATATTACTACTAAATCTATATATAAAATTTCCATCCTATGAATCGTATTTATTTAACCATATATTTCTTTCCAAAATCATTGAAATTATTTCAAAATATTTATATATGGACCAACAGTGTCTGTATATATTTTCTATCATATGGTCAAGTGCTACGGATATTTATCATTTCAATCCGTCCACTAAATATATACGGATGGATATCGTTTCAACCCGTAATCCCAAATTCAATAAATGAAAATCGCTTGGGTTTATCATTTCAACCCGTAACGATTTTCTCCTATCCTAAAGTCCGTTCGGGTATGTATCATTTCAACCCATAGTGAATACTATACTAACAGGGCACTTGCAGAGTGATAACAGATATGCTAATAATATAACAACATGCATATATCATCAATAACGGTATAATATAAACAATAGGATATGGTGTCATATCCCACAAGTGAACAGTTATAGATAATAGCATAAATATAACAATTTAAACAACTACAGCAGCATACTTCAATTCTTGTTTCAAATGAATTAAATTTAATAAATATAAGAACGTTAATCGTGAGTGATTGCTCACCTTTTGAGGCTAAAGAGAATAGACAATGAAGTTTAGTTACGAATTCCAAAGCAATCCTAGATAGACACAACTCGACGAAGAAAACAGGCACGACGAACAAAGCTGATAAATGGAAGAGAAAGAATTCGAATTCATATTAGAACTAGATCGATGAAGATGAATGATATAAGTGAACTTACGATTATATATATAATTATATATAACTATTTACATATATAAAACATATTCTAAATTTAATATACATACATTTCAAATCATTGTTTTTAGACCAAACACGCATACAAAAAAATAAAATCAAACATATATGCAATATATATGTTGAAATAATACTTATCAAAATAAAAACTTATATATAATGTATGTTCATTGCAACATATCAACTGCCGCGTATATAACTTTTAAACTTTATCTTATAAAATATAAACTTTTATAA
Organism: Allium cepa; assembly: GCA_030765085.1. Taxonomy (NCBI): domain Eukaryota; kingdom Viridiplantae; phylum Streptophyta; class Magnoliopsida; order Asparagales; family Amaryllidaceae; genus Allium; species Allium cepa. Next base: position 820,004,031 of record CM060931.1, read on the forward strand.
CTTAATAAACTTTATATTATAAATATACTATATACACTTAAAACATGCGCATGTGATACTTATATTTAAATAATAATATAACCAGAAACATATTATAGTTATAAATATACATATATATTCATATGTGCATAAAAAAATTCAAAATGTCAATAAAACTAACTACTAACTCACAACATCCTATACAACCAGTTGTATAACAAGTATACGATATATACTCATCTTAAAATAGTAAAATATAGAATGCAAAAACGAAGCAGCCTGGATATAATGTGTGTGTGTGTGTGTGTGTGACGCACCAGATGTTCAAAATACAGCTATCTTAAACTCATATATAATATAAACTTTACATATACAGTAACTCGTATTAAAATATATCATAAAATTTTATATAAACATTATAGTATATAAATAACTTATTTTATATAATAAATAGAACCTATGCAAGTTAAAATATGTAAGCTAATATAGGCTGCGGCCATTTTTATAAAAAAATCAAAATACATTATATACATAAACAACAATAAATTATGTACACAGTACATATTAAAAATTAATTTAGTCTTACTATACACATCGTATAATAATAATATATATATAAAACAAATCGATTTATATAAGCGAAATATATATACCATATATACGCACACGCATACAAACAAACTATAACATTTATAAAACCTTCATATATAACCCAGATCAGATACTTTATAAACTATATCATATATAACTTACATTTTTTTCTTTCAAACTGCAACTATAAGAAACTATATACATAGATATATAACAAAAGTTATTGCAAAAATCAAATTTAAAATAATAATATTTTCTGCAACTAAATAATTAAATCATATTAAATACACATACTTTTTTTCTTCTCTGTAAACATGGATGCAAAGGCCGGGAGGGTAGTAGCACGATGGTGACACGCAAGTGGAGGAAGCTTTGGGAAGCAAGTTCGGGTTTAGGAGGCCAAAGGGTGGTTTTGATGATAAGGTATAAATAGGCTAGGTGTCAGGTTTCAAAAATGCAAATTATAAATGCTATATTTTTATTATTTTATAAACATAAGTGCAGAGAGAATATATAGGCTAGTCAGAGGAAGAGGAAGTAACAGTAGGCATAAACCCAAAGTTATAAAGGCAGAGGGAAAAACTCTTTGCACAATTTAAGGTGAGCTTTAAATTTTTAATAAATACAAAACGTATCTAAGTTTATACGTTTATAACTTTCCAGCTGTAGTGTATATATATAATGAACAGTCATAATGAAAGAAGTGGAAACAGGGAGCGTAGGAAAGGAAAGGTTAGAAAAATAAAATTTTCACCCTTAAATTCCGGAGATTAATAAGGTAACGTACCTCTTTAATGAAATGTACAGCAATGGTCACAAGCTTAAATTTAGCTCAAAGTTTAAAGAAATGAGGGTAAGATGAGTTTTTAAATTAATCACTTCCCAGAATTAATATATCAATGAAAAAAGGAAAGGAGATAAATCAAGGAAACGTATTATAACTTATATATAACTATTAAACGGATAGATGGAAGAAAAGCTGAGCAGGTGAGTAAAAGTGGAAACTGATTATAAGCGAAATGGAATGTGAGCTGTTGCCTGGGAAGAAAATGGAACAGTTTAAAAATTAAAGGCAATGGACTGCTGAAATTAAATGAGTATAAAACGTGTAAAAGTTATATACTGAAACGGTTATAAATTTCAATTATTATTTTAAAACGGGGAATAACGAAAGGCAAGGACGATGATTTCAAATTTTATTAATGGCTAGGAATAGGGAAGTCTATCTGTGAATTGGAAAAATTATTAAGCAATTGAAATTTTAACGGTAGAAAAAGTAACAGCTACACGCTGTTTTAGAAACAATCAAAGCAATTAATAGCTTGATTGGACAGCAAGAATAAATATGGAAGGACACGTTATAAAGGCAAAATGAACCGCTGAAAATAAATAAAAGAAATGATGGAAAATAAAACAGCTGTGCCTTGAATTTCCCAAAATAAATTATTTTATGAACATCAATTATTACCGACTTAGATTGAACAGAATCACATCCTAAAATATACTTCCTTAATTTTTGATGAAAATTTATCATTTGCCACATTTAACTATACGTAATCCAAATGTAAAAATTTATTTCAAAATATTATTATTTAAAATTTCTCAAAAATCAAATTAAATACGCTAAATAATACCATTAAAAATTAACAAAATTTTACGGGTCGTTACACTTTCCCCCGCTCAAAAGTTTTCATCCCCGAAAAGGAAGAAGGTAGGGGAATAGAAACAACCAGAAAGATAAATAGATTGAAAGACAAGGATAAACAATTAATTTAAGACCATATAAATTTTTCTAGAAATATTCATTTGAAAACTTCATTTGCAGTACAATTATCTTTAATACTTTAAAACTTTTCAAAACCCATTTTTAAATTTCCTGCTTCCCTTATAAATAACATTTATATGTTTAAGTAACACCTTTATAAATATATATATATATATGAAAACTATTTGGAACAGTTATTCACATCCTTGGTTATATTTTCAACGAAGTTATTTGACAACATTAAATCTATAGTTTATAAATTTACTAATTTATCTTAAGACACTTTCAACATTATAGATAAATTCATATTCATTTCTTAAATATGTTATATTAAATTAATAACTTATGAAATATTAATGACACTAATGATTTACTATTAAACCATGTAGTATATAAATAAACAATATTTTAAAGATTATATTCAAAAAGGAAAGGAGGGTAGATTCGGAAAAACGGAATATAGGTGAATAAATAAGGCTGAGCAGATAAGGTAGGTTCAAAGGGATAGTATCGGGCTTGGGTAATTAAATCAAACCATAAAATTTTAATCTCAAATATTAATACAAAATTTCTTTGTTGGAAATACCTTTATAATAAAAAATATTTATATCGAAACGAATTTTTCCTTTCAAAAATACTTTTATAACTAAATGTTTCAACAAGTTTATCCTCGTTCTTGCAGACTCTGGCCATCCGTTGATCAGGGGCAAAGTTAGAATTCTTCAAGTACTTAGTAGACCTGTTTCAACACCCAGTGAAAATACTTGAAAAACCTTAAAAAAAAGATATGGAAAGTATAATCCAAACAAAACAATCAAACCAAAACCTTTGTCCAACCATGGTTCGCAGATACACAATGGTTACGCCTGGATCCCCTAGGAAACAATCCATATTCATAAGCTTTCTCAACCCTGCGAGTTACGCCATGATGACTAGTAGGGTGTAGGATACACAATGGTTACGCCTGGGTCCTCCAGGAAACAATCCTTACCCTTAGGCTGTCCCAACCAGCCAGTTTCGCTACTAATGCGACCTACATATATTGCAGGATACACAATGGTTACGCCTGGGTCCCCCGGGAAACAATCCGTACCCCTAGGCCAGTCTCAGCCAGCCAGTTGCGCTGTGCAGTCGCAAGAAAAAAAATCATGGGTTACGCCACAGTGGGACACTCGAGTATCACATTCGGAAAACCAAAAATCAGAGAGAATAATATCGATAGAATGAATCCACAATGTGGCCACAAAGTGGATATCTAGCAGAAGGCACTTCCTATATCTTTACTTCGAAAAAATATATATCATATAGTACCTTTCCAAATACTTTCAAATATCATACTTATACAAAGTCCATTATATATAGGATTTATAACAGGCCACCTTTTTGGATAGTTCGAATCGATAATAAACACACATGTCAGAATCAAACCATTCAAAAGGGAGGATTGTTAATGGGGTAAATAAGAAAAAAAAGAAAAAGGAAAGAAAAACAAAATACAGAATCTCACAGCGTAACGACAAAATATAATAATCAAATAAACTGTTCATGAAGCTGTTTTACAAATAACATGTCATTACGCTTTTACAAATTCAAATCAGAGCTATACATATATCATAAATAACCAAATAATGCAGTGGAACACAGAATGTAATGGAATAATAAATAGCAGTAATATACTGAATCTTCGTCTTCGTCCACCAGAAATAGTCTTCAATGCTGAAAAACTCAGGCTGACCCAAGCATAAAGGAAAATAATATACTCGAGTCAGAACTAAAATTCTTATGCAAATTAAATTAAAAGTATATGAAATAAGGAATGCAGATAACTACATTTTTGAAGGTTCAAATTTCTGGAAATGTTATTGCTTCCACATTCAAAATAAAATGTATTTCACAATAGATCCATTCCAGTAAATTACAAATTTACAGAATAATTCCCAGTTAAATTTCATAGTTTTAGAGATTTAATTTATAAAAATGTTCCAAAGTTTCAATATTCACTTTTTTTTGGAAACTTTCCAATGTTTCAAAATTTAATTTTGAAAACTTTCAAGTAAGGTAACGACGGTATACTTCCCAAAATCATTTTTATGGTTCAAATAGTAAATCTGAACATACTATTTTTTCTCTGATGTAAATACTTGAAATTCATGGGGTTTAAATCCTTATTCAGTGTGCAAATAGTCAATATGAAATTTAATAATTACAATAAACTATAGGGTGATAGCAAAGATATATCAAATAAATGAACAAATATACATTCAATCACAATAGCATCCATCACAACATACAATCAACATTCAAATCAATCAATTCAACAAATCAACCAATTCAATAATATGTCACAGTAATTATTAGTCATCACATATTGGAATTTAGCTATTCAAATTAAATATTAATAAATATTCCAAACGAACAATCAAAAATTTATCACTATATGACCTGGTTTAACTTGCAATAAAATTTTAGTATTTCGTGGGTGAATTTAAACACTCACTTTCTGGATTTCCCTTTTCTAGTCGGATTTGGATCCGCTACTACTTCCTCCTTTTGAGTTGTTTCCTTCTATCTTAATGTTTTTTTTAGAATGTTTTGGAAGAGAAAGAGAAGTTGTTATAGATCTGGATTAAAAGAAAAAGATTTGGAAAAAGGAAGAATGTTTGAAAAAGAAGAAGAAAATTTAAAGAAGATGAAGAATTGCAAAAGAAAAGGAAGCTTTCAAAAAGAAGAAGATTTGAAGAAGAAGAAACAAAAAGACAAAGAATGAAGTTAAAAAAAAGAGAAGAAGGAAATTTAAAGAAGAAAAAAATGAAAACGGAAGGAGGAAGGTGAAGAAAGAAAAAAATGAGATGGAAGTTTTATTGGAAAATGAAGCTATAGAAGATGAGATTAGAAAATGAAATATGACTACAGGAATGAAGATGGAAACAAATGAAAAGCTAATCAGGTATATATAAACAAATGAGGAATTGAAATAAAGTAAAATATGAAAAGCCCTAAAACGTAGTATTGAAAGATGTGAACTAAATGAATATGAGGTGATAGAAGAAATAAAATGCAATTGAAGAAATAAAATTATATATTATTTAATAATAAGGAAATAAAGGTGGAGGGACAAAATGCACGTTTAGTTTTAAATGCTTTAGGCATTGATAATGCATAAGGAAATGTATGCAGGAATGAGAAAATTTGAAACCAAAGGAAAATAAAAAAATTTATAACCAAAAATGAGATGGAAAGAATTAAATATAGCCTAAAATGTAATATCACGGAATTTTTAACAATATCAATTTAATAATCTGTAATTAAAATTAAATTGATATTGATATTCTGTAAATAATTATTCAGATAAATCTAATAATCTTCTTCAGTAAATATTTAAATTGGTTATTTTATCTTTTAAATGATATAAAATGATTTCTGGTTACAATATAAATATACAGTTTATATTTAAAATAGATTGGTTTTGTTTAATTTTTAATAAATAAAGCATATTTTTCTAAGTTTATTATTTATAGTAATTTGGAAAATTTGTTTTATTTAATATATTTAAGTTTTTCAAAGTTAAAAAAATGATTTTTGTTTAAATTAATATTGAATCATGTTTTAAAATTCTAATATATACATTTTTAATTTGGAAATTTTAATACAAACTAGTATTGAGTTTTCAAAGACTATTTCAGAAATAAAAATATGATTTTAAAATTGAAAAGAAAAATATTGAATGTTTTAAATTAAATTGGATTATGTTTTAAATTTAGAATAAATTTAACAAATGATTTCATGGCTTAATAAAATAGATAGTTATTTAATAAAAATGTAATTTCTTGTAAAATGATTTTTAATTTAATAAGAAGATATTTATAAAAATAATATTGATATTGTATTGACTTTACAAATAAGTTTTAAATAAGATTTGTGGTTTTTATTTCAAATTGAATTTATATTTATAACTTGATTTGGAAATTGTTTGGTTTTGAATTTAAATTCCAAAGTATAAATTTTAATTGCTTTAATTTTAATGTGTATAAGTTAATTTGTAAAACATTGTTTGTTTTTATTTCATTTATAAATTCATACACATTTTTTAAAATAAATTAACAACTTAATTTAAGCTAACACACATTAATTTGAAATTAGTACTAATCATTTTTAAAAGAGAAACAAGTGTTATGTTCATGTAACATGTGTATAAAAATGAGCATAACAAACTAACAAGTGTTCAAAAACTAATAAACAATTTGACAAGTGTAAAAATTTAGTTTTAATTTTTCTTTTATTTCATAAATCTGAAATTTTCACTTATATAAGCCTATATCTTCATTTCTTCCTTTCTTTTTCATTTCAATTCAAAAGACAATGAAATTTAACACTGTCTCATACAAATATGTAATTACATACACCTTTAAAATCAAACTCAAAGCTTTGTCAAAAATCAATAAACCCTTCACAATCAAACTTGTATATCTTCAAACAAACCTGCATTTGCTGTAAAGGTATCTACAACCCAAGTTTTAAAATCTAAAACCTAGTTGAATCAGGAAATAAAGCAACCTGCCTGCATTATCTTTCTCTGGAATCTTTCATGCACCAAGGAGCAAGCAATGCAGGAAACCAAGATGAGTTTTTTTATAAAAAAAATCAAGACTAAAGTTTTTAAAGTACTGAAACAACCTGAAGTTTTCAAAGGCCAGCGATGTTTTTCTTTCTGGAACCTGCATGCAGTGATAAAGGTCAGGGAGCAAAGCAATAAAATCAAGCACATCTATGTCTCAAGCATTTTCAGAAAATTAGGATGCTATGCTCATTTAACATTAAGGTGAGTAACTTTGAAATCTTAAATTATTAATGAGGTTGCATGCTGGTATGTTTTTATATGAATAATGTTGTTTGTTGAACTGCTAAAGTTTGTTGTGAAATATTTTTGTGTGCATACTGTAAATCACGTTGCTCTGTTCTGTTTCCAAAGAAGAACTATGATTCCTATCTTTATCATTAATTAAGTTTCTGATAAAATCAAATTATAAAAGGAAGTTGTTTGTTTCATTAAGATAATATCTATAAAAAAATTAAGTAAATTAAACATTGATAGTTGTCTCTGGGAAGCACGGGAAGAAAACATCAGTGCATGTTTTATATAAAAAAAAAAATCCAAACATATCAATTTAGAAATTTAGTATCATAAATCATAAGTATTAATAAAAACTTGATTTTTAAATCAAAGATTTGGATTTTTAGGGATAAGTGAAAGGTGCAGTTTTGTTTTGAACTAATAATGGATTTTAAGCTGATTCAGATGACCTTTAAAATTGAAGAGGTTCGGGGTTCTTCTGGGTAGTAGGGGAGAGTTAGTAAATGCTAGGAAAAATCGTTTATGGTGATAAAATTTATCATAGAAGTTGCAGTTTTGTAAATTCTTTTTAAACCCTAGTTTTAAGGGGTTTTGAAGAACTGATCATTTCTGATTAAAGAATGGACCGAGTGCTTCAATCTTTTGGAAATTGATTGTTGGGTTATAGTTGGAGAAGATGTCGGAGTTGCAGATCGTATAGTGATCTGAATGTTGTCGGAGGCGAGTTGACAGGTTTGAAGGGGGTCTTGGTTGTGGTTTCCAGGTTTGGGAAATTTCGCGTTCAATGTTGTTTTCAGGGTTGATTTTACGTTATGATGATCGCATCTGAATGTTGGGGTGTTTTTGGATGAAGGAGGATCGCCTCTGATGGTCCACGGTGGCCGTAATCACCGTGCATATGCACGGTGACGTGATGTATCTGGTGACGTTGGGTTGCTTGTGAAACAGGGGAGTCATTTGGTTTGCCCGAAGTTTTTGGACATTTGGCTCGGGAAGGTCAGGTTTTAGACTCGAAGAAAATTGTTGATGCCTCGGGTTGTTAATTTGTGTTTTCCAGGTTTTTCCAGAAACCTGTATTTCAGATTTTAATTTTTTTTAAAATCTGAAGTTTTGTAAAGAGAAGATTTAAACCTTGTTTAAATTCAAGTTTTAAATTGATTCCAAGTAAAATTCGAAATCCCAGTTTAAATAAAATAATAATAAATAATAAAGTTAAAGTTGAATGTTAAATTACTTCTTAATGATAAGTAGTTCCAAATTTTAAAACTCGAGTTTTTTTTTACAAGCAAGTTTAAACTTAGATTTAATTCTGGAAATAAAAGTTAAAAAAAAATGAACCTCAGTTTTTGAAAATAGAAGGAGATTTAAATTTGAAGAATTTAAACAAAATGTAAATTAAAATGTTTGAGATTTGAAGTGAATTTCAGTTTTTTTTTTTTAAAATTAAAGAAGGTTTAAAATTTGACAAATTTTTATTAAATATAAATTAAGGTATTGAAAGATTAAAATTTATTAATAGTTTAAACTTTGATAAGTTTAAATTATTTTCATTTTAAATTTATATTTAAATTTGAAATTTGAAGGTAATTTCAAAGGTACTTTGTTTCAAAACAAAATTTGTGTTTTAAACATAACATAGAAATGTTTATTTTAAAATTAAGTTAAAAATTAATGTTTTAAATTAAATTATCAAAAAGGTAATTAATAAATAAATAATTAATTAATTTAATTAATAGTGATCAGGGGTTAATCAATTTGAAAATTTAGATCATTAATTGGATTATTAACTAATGATAAATAAATTATTAATTAAGTAATTAAGTTTTAATCAAGTTTAATTTATCTTAATAATTAGACTTTTAATTATAGATAATTAAAGATAATTAAATTTGTAATTAATTTAAGTTAATTACTTTATAAATAATTAGAGAATGGTTAATGAAGGTCATTAACCAGGATTATTTAACAATTAATTAATATGGTTAATTTTTATAATTAATTAGATTAATTAATTTAATAATAATCATTTATAAATGGTTAGAGATTAATTACTTGATAAAGTAATTAGGAAATTAATTACTTAATGTAATTAATTTAATTTAATGAGATTGTTTATTTTTAATTAATTAAGTTTAATTAATTTTAAACATTTGGGTTTTATAAATAATTACTTTATGTAATTAATGATTTGGGAATTACTCAGTTAAGTAATTTTCTAATAATTACAAATTGTAATTAAGGAGATGTTTAAGTATGAAATAATATGGATTAATTATTTAGTAATTAATCAAATAATTAATTAAGAAATTAATTTAAGGATAATTAATTTGGTTTAGTATAGTAATTAAGTTGGTTAATTACTTAGAGTAATTAATTTAAGGAATAATTAAGGATCATTAATTATTTAATTAATGATGTAATTAAAGTTGATTAATTATGATTAATTAATCAATAATAGGTAATTAAAGGTAATTAATTAATATAATTAATTAAGGATTAAAGTAATTAATTATTATTAATTAATTAATTGAAGTAATTAAAGGTTAATTACTGTATAGTTGAGGATAATTAATTTATGAAATTAATTAAGGATAATTACATGAATGTAATTAAGAGTAATTAATCAAGAGTGATTAATTAGGATGATTTATTTTGAATGATTAATTAATTGTAATCAATTAAATAGATGGGTAAGCAAGTTATAATTTGGTGAAGTAATTAATTTAATTCATTTTAAATTAATTAAAGATGAAGTAACTAATTTAATTTATTTTAAATTAATTAAAGTTGGGGAAATTAATTTAATTAATTTTAAATTAATTAGAGATAGAGGTAATTAATTTAATTCTTTTTAAATTAATTATATTGTGATAAGTAAATCTTTGCTTATGTATGAATGGATGTCATTGTTTGACTTGGATGCTTTGAGATCTCACTAATGAGATAAATGATATTGTGTGGTATGGATGTTTGACTGTATTGTGATAACGTAGGTTATCTATTGTGATGGTAAGATATGGAATATCTATTTGATATTGATAATGTAGATTACCTGTTATGTGATAATGTTGATTATCAGTTATGATTTATGAATTATCTATCTGTGTGTATATAGATACTGTAATTGAATTGTTTTAAACCTTTAAAAACAACTTGGCCCTAAAAGACACGCTTTGGATTTCGATGAGACCGGGATCGGGTTTCCATATTTGGATATCCGAAAACCACGTCGATTCCAAATAACGCTAGGTCGTGAATCCAAGTGGAGCGAGTGAAGACTCGAGGTGTAAGGGCTATACGTCAGTATAACTCTGTGGGTGATTCCGTAATGAGTTTGACGGAATAGTACTTATAGATTCGAGATAGTGGTTTAGAGTGCAAGGGTTATCGTCGTTAACTCTGAGGGTGATTCCAAAATGAGTGTAACGAGGAAATGCCTTCGGTTTCGTTCGAACCCGAAACGAACTTGTATAGATCGAATGCTTTCAGAACATCGTCAGGCGGACGATGAGCATTCTAAGATGAGATGTCCTATAAAGGTAATCGTAGCCTCAAGCCTCATCAACCGGGAATGGCTAAAACAGGGGAGGTGCAGCAAGGCTTCGTGGGTCGCACCCACTGGAGAGCAAGATTGATCCCTGTCTAGAGGTCCCTTTATATTTCGGCTGTGTGGACGGTTTTGAGCTCCAACCGTCGGGGTTGTCTTGTTCGGAACTATTCAGTAAGTAATGGGTCCGGCTTTGTGTTGCAGGGGATTGGGAGTAATCCTCGGTACGGTGATCTAGGCCACGTACTGTGACGGGCGGTACCCCAGTAGCCCTGCCATTGTATGGAATCCAAAATCCAATAAGTGCCAACGGTTTTGATTGTATTACCCACTTTTGTGGCTAGTAGATGGAATTTAATCATGTAACAATTTCGGCTAGTTCATATTTATTTGAAAACCCTAGACACTATTATAATATCATCGGATTTCCTATCAAATGTTTGGTTAGCGCAAGGCAAAAACTTTTCCATGTTTATGTGTGGGAAGTCTTACGTGATACCTTTCTTTTCAAAAGATTTTTGAAAGTTAAGCAACTTTAACCTGTTACTCACACCAGACCCATGTCTGACCCGGAGTTTATTTTGTTTTTCATAAACTCTTGGGTACTCAAATTTTTATGAGTAGTCAAGGGTGATTCAGGTTAGGATTTTAGATTGGCTTGACAAATTCTGGAGGAGCAATGGAGCAGGAGGCTTCTGCGTATAGCTATAGAGATTTCCGCTGTGTGTTCTCTGAGTTGTTGTATTGAGTTGTATAACTAGACAGGTGTATATAACTGTCTAGTATGTGATGTTTATCTGTGTACTCTGATAATGGTTGTAAACTATGTAATATTTATGTTATTAATATAATTTATTCGTTCCGCTGTTAGATTCTGATGTGTTGTTTCTTTCTTCTCTTCTTTCTATTCTCTTTTCTATCCCTTTCTTTCTTAAAGATGATGCGATTTTTCGGGGTGGAAAGTCGGGTCGTCACACTTGGTATCAGAGCATTAGGTTGAGTGAATACCTAGGCTCTGTAGTGGTGTCTTTCTTGAGAGAGCGTATTTGTAATTTTTATATATAATTATATATATATTTATATATATATATATATATTTCTGCCTATCTGTTGGGTTACCTGTTCAGGTTTTCCAATATAAGTTATAAAGGTAGATGGGGTAGTAGTGTGTGTAACACGACTACCATTGGTTGAAGTTTGAATATTTGAGGTTGGAAGTGTTTTTGTCAAGACTGTAGACCTAATACCGTCTCGAGTGAGTTCTGTAGTGATGAAGGACTTCATTGAGCTATGAAGGAAACCTGTTAAGGTTCGGAGTTCATTTCTGAAGTTTGATGAGGAGTGTTTGGATATATTGATTGAGCAGAAGCGAGTGATGGTATTTTGAATACCTCAGGGAGTTGTAGCTGCGTGATGAGATGCAGTATGTCCCCGAAGATGTTTTCTTTGGAACAAGTTAAGGAAGTAAGTCTGCTTCAGTGTTGTGGCTGGGGTCAGCTTGAGTTTCTGTTTGCTTTGAAGTCCGAGTTTCCCAAAGAGCTTTGTTTTGGAATTCTTTGGCATCTGTGGCAGCAGTGTAGTTTGGAATGTTCTCGGTGTTGGCAAGAGATCTTTTGGCCTAGTAGTTTTTCTGGAATGGAGTTTAGGAGCAACCGAGTAGACTCGTTTCTTCGATGGGTTGGCTAGTTAAGTTTAAGTTGTTCCGTTTGGTTGAGGAAGAACAGTTTTCCTTGGATTTGGTTTGGTGGTTCGCAAAAGTGACTTGCGATTGTTTGAGAGTTCTCTTGGGTTATCTGAGTTTTCTGATGTCTTCAGGTAGTCAGAATTTTGTCCGTATCCGGAGATTGAGTTTTCTTATCGACTGGTATTCCAGGAGTGGTACCGGTGGTTCAGCTTTATAGAAGAATGGTTTATAGAAGATTGAGTTGGTGAAGTAGCTCAGAGTTTTGGAGGAACTTCTGAATTTTCTTATGGATTTGATGAACCATATCTCTGGGGTGTGTTGTCCTGTTTGTGCTTGTGTTCTTCTTCAGCATTCTCTTCTATGTTGGATCAGAGTTGAGCAGCGGAAGTAGTTTGGAAGTATATCTGTTTTCTTTTCCCTGGACAGGAGAAGTGAGTTGTTGTCTTCTGATGTTGAGGAGTTGAGTTTGAGTTCTTGGTTTTGGTTGATCTTGAGGAGATCATCTTGTTGTGTTAATTGGTCAAGTTTGTTTCTAGAAGCATCAGCAAAGGTTGAGCTGATCAGTAAGGCTGTGGACAGCCCAGGATTGTCTGAAGAGATTTTGTGGATAAGAGTCGGAGGAATTTGGACTCTGAAGTCGAAGATTTAATTTTGGATAAGTTTTCTTCGATCAAGTGAGCTATAAGTTTGGGTAAGTCTGTGAAGCTAGCTCTGAAGTGTTTTGGATCTTTCCTGTATCTTGGAGAATAAGTGATTGATCTACAGGATTGAATTGCCAGATTGGATAACTGAAATTCGATGAGTTTCACGTATCTCTGAGGGAGTACGTGTATGATCTATCTCTGGTTGTGAACCAGCAGTTCTGGAGTTTTGGTCGTTGAGTCAGACTCGTTTGTAGTCTGATATCTTGTCTAGTGTTATAGATATAGTTGTATAGGAGCTTTGTAGCTTCATAGTATTGTTTGTATTGGATTCTCTAGAGCGAGTGTCCCGGTGTGCATATATGTACACATGGGGAAACTCGAAGGAATTCTATTCAGAATTTGCCTGGATAATTAGATTTGTTTGATTGGTTGTTTTGGGTTGTTAGCATATGTTTGATATATGCTTGTGTTTTAAAATTAAATCTTTAATGAGATTATTAAATTACCTTTGTTTTAAATTTCGGGGACGAAATTCTTTTAAGGGGGAAGGGTTGAAATATCCCGGAATTTTTAACAATATCAATTTAATAATCTGTAATTAAAATTAAATTGATATTGATATTCTGTAAATAATTATTCAGATAAATCTAATAATCTTCTTCAGTAAATATTTAAATTGGTTATTTTATCTTTTAAATGATATAAAATGATTTCTGGTTACAATATAAATATATAGTTTATATTTTAAATAGATTGGTTTTGTTTAATTTTTAATAAATAAAGCATATTTTTCTAAGTTTATTATTTATAGTAATTTGGAAAATTTGTTTTATTTAATATATTTAAGTTTTTCAAAGTTAAAAAAAAATGATTTTTGTTTAAATTAATATTGAATCATGTTTTAAAATTCTAATATATACATTTTTAATTTGGAAATTTTAATACAAACTAGTATTGAGTTTTCAAAGACTATTTTAGAAATAAAAATATGATTTTAAAATTGAAAAGAAAAATATTGAATGTTTTAAATTAAATTGGATTATGTTTTAAATTTAGAATAAATTTAACAAATGATTTCATGGCTTAATAAAATAGATATTTATTAAATAAAAATTTAATTTCTTGTAAAATGATTTTTAATTTAATAAGAAATATTTATAAAAATAATATTGACATTGTATTGACTTTACAAATAAGTTTTAAATAAGATTTATGGTTTTTATTTCAAATTGAATTTATATTTATAACTTGATTTGGAAATTGTTTGGTTTTGAATTTAAATTCCAAAGTATAAATTTTAATTGCTTTAGTTTTAATATGTATAAGTTAATTTGTAAAACATTGTTTGTTTTTATTTCATTTATAAATTCATACACATTTTTTAAAATAAACTAACAACTTAATTTAAGCTAACACACATTAATTTGAAATTAGTACTAATCATTTTTAAAAGAGAAACAAGTGTTATATTCATGTAACATGTGTATAAAAATGAGCATAACAAATTAACAAGTGTTCAAAAACTAATAAACAATTTGACAAGTGTAAAAATTTAGTTTTAATTTTTCTTTTATTTCATAAATCTAAAATTTTCACTTATATAAGCCTATATCTTCATTTCTTCCTTTCTTTTTCATTTCAATTCAAAGAACAATGAAATTTAACACTGTCTTATACAAATCTTTAATTACATACACCTTTAAAATCAAACTCAAAGCTTTGTCAAAAATCAATAAACCCTTCACAATCAAACTTGTATATCTTCAAACAAACCTGCATTTGCTGTAAAGGTATCTACAACCCAAGTTTTAAAATCTAAAACCTAGTTGAATATGGAAATAAAGCAACCTGCCTGCATTTTCTTTCTCTGGAATCTTTCATGCACCAACGAGCAAGCAATGCAGGAAACCAAGATGAGTTTTTTTTTAAAAAAAATCAAGACTAAAGTTTTTAAAGTACTGAAACAACCTGAAGTTTTCAAAGGCCTGCAATGTTTTTCTTTCTGGAACCTGCATGCAGTGATAAAGGTCAGGGAGCAAAGCAATAAAATCAAGCACATCTCTGTCTCAAGCATTTTCAGAAAATTAGGATGCTATGCTCATTTAACATTAAGGTGAGTAACTTTGAAATCTTAAATTATTAATGAGGTTGCATATTGGTATGTTTTTATATGAATAAGTGTTGTTTGTTGAACTGCTAAAGTTTGTTGTGAAATATTTTTGTGTGCATACTGTAAATCACATTGCTCTGTTCTATTTCCAAAGAAGAACTATGATTCCTATCTTTATCATTAATTAAGTTTCAGATAAAATCAAATTATAAAAGGAAGTTGGTTGTTTCCTTTAGATAATATCTATAAAAAAAAAATTAAGTAAATTAAACATTGATAGTTGTCTCTGGGAAGCACAGGAAGAAAACATCAGTGCATGTTTTATAAAAAAAAAATCCAAACATATCAATTTAGAAATTTAGTATCATAAATCATAAGTATTAATAAAAACTTGATTTTTAAATCAAAGATTTGGATTTTTAGGGATAAGTGAAAGGTGCAGTTTTGTTTTGAACTAATAATGGATTTTAAGCTGATTCAGGTGATGTTTAAAATTGAAGAGGTTCGGGGTTCTTCTGGGTAGTAGGGGAGAGTTAGTAAACGCTAGGAAAAATCGTTTATGGTGATAAAATTTATCATAGAAGTTGCAGTTTTGTAAATTCTTTTTAAACCCTAGTTTTAAGGGGTTTTGAAGAACTGATCATTTCTGATTAAAGAATGGACCGAGTGCTTCAATCTTTTGGAAATTGATTGTTGGGTTATAGTTGGAGAAGATGTCGGAGTTGCAGATCGTATAGTGATCTGAATGTTGTCGGAGGCGAGTTGACAGGTTTGAAGGGGGTCTTGGTTGTGGTTTCCAGGTTTGGGAAATTTCGCGTTCGATGTTGTTTTCGGGGATGATTTTACGTTATGATGATCGCATCTGAATGTTGGGGTGTTTTTGGATGAAGGAGGATCGCCTCTGATGGTCCACGGTGGCCGTAATCACCGTGCATATGCACGGCGACGTGATGTATCTGGTGACGTTGGGTTGCTTGTGAAACAGGGGAGTCATTTGGTTTGCCCGAAGTTTTTGGACATTTGGCTCGGGAAGGTCAGGTTTTAGACTCGAAGAAAATTGTTGATGCCTCGGGTTGTTAATTTGTGTTTTCCAGGTTTTTCCAGAAACCTGTATTTCAGATTTTAATTTTTTTTAAAATCTGAAGTTTTGTAAAGAGAAGATTTAAACCTTGTTTAAATTCAAGTTTTAAATTGATTCCAAGTAAAATTCGAAATCCCAGTTTAAATAAAATAATAATAAATAATAAAGTTAAAGTTGAATGTTAAATTACTTCTTAATGATAAGTAGTTCCAAATTTTAAAACTCGAGTTTTTTTTTACAAGCAAGTTTAAACTTAGATTTAATTCTGGAAATAAAAGTTAAAAAAAAATGAACCCCAGTTTTTGAAAATAGAAGGAGATCTAAATTTGAAGAATTTAAACAAAATGTAAATTAAAATGTTTGAGATTTGAAGTGAATTTCAGTTTTTTTTTTAAATTAAAGAAGGTTTAAAATTTGACAAATTTTTATTAAATATAAATTAAGGTATTGAAAGATTAAAATTTATTAATAGTTTAAACTTTGATAAGTTTAAATTATTTTCATTTTAAATTTATATTTAAATTTGAAATTTGAAGGTAATTTCAAAGGTACTTTGTTTCAAAACAAAATTTTTGTTTTAAACATAACATAGAAATGTTTATTTTAAAATTAAGTTAAAAATTAATGTTTTGAAATTAAATTATCAAAAAGGTAATTAATAAATAATTAATTAATTTAATTAATTATTAAGATTTAATGAATAGTGATCAAGGGTTAATCAATTTGAAAATTTAGATCATTAATTGGATTATTAACCAATGATAAAAAATTTATTAATTAAGTAATTAAGTTTTAATCAAGTTTAATTTATCTTAATAATTAGACTTTTAATTATAGATAATTAAAGATAATTAAATTTGTAATTAATTTAAGTTAATTACTTTATAAATAATTAGAGAATGGTTAATGAAGGTCATTAACCAGGATTATTTAACAATTAATTAATATGGTTAATTTTTATAATTAATTAGATTAATTAATTTAATAATAATCATTTATAATGGTTAGAGAGTAATTACTTGATAAAGTAATTAGGAAATTAATTACTTAATGTAATTAATTTAATTTAATGAGATTGTTTATTTTTAATTAATTAAGTTTAATTAATTTTAAACATTTGGGTTTTATAAATAATTACTTTATGTAATTAATGATTTGGGAATTACTCAGTTAAGTAATTTTCTAATAATTACAGACTGTAATTAAGGAGATGTTTAAGTACGAAATAATTTGGATTAATTATTTAGTAATTAATCAAATAATTAATTAAGAAATTAATTTAAGGATAATTAATTTGGTTTAGTATAGTAATTAAGTTGGTTAATTACTTAGAGCAATTAATTTAAGGAATAATTAAGGATCATTAATTATTTAATTAATGATGTAATTAAAGTTGATTAATTATGATTAATTAATCAATAATAGGTAATTAAAGGTAATTAATTAATATAATTAATTAAGGATTAAAGTAATTAATTATTATTAATTAATTAATTGAAGTAATTAAAGGTTAATTACTGTATAGTTGAGGATAATTAATTTATGAAATTAATTAAGGATAATTACATGAATGTAATTAAGAGTAATTAATCAAGAGTGATTAATTAGGATGATTTGTTTTGAATGATTAATTGATTGTAGTCAATTAAATAGATGGGTAAGCAAGTTATAATTTGGTGAAGTAATTAATTTAATTCATTTTAAATTAATTAAAGATGAAGTAATTAATTTAATTTATTTTAAATTAATTAAAGTTGGGGAAATTAATTTAATTCATTTTAAATTAATTAGAGGTAGAGGTAATTAATTTAATTCTTTTTAAATTAATTATATTGTGATAAGTAAATCTTTGCTTATGTATGAATGGATGTCATTGTTTGACTTGGATGCTTTGAGATCTCAGTAATGAGATAAATGATATTGTGTGGTATGGATGTTTGACTGTATTGTGATAACGTAGGTTATCTATTGTGATGGTGATATATGGAATATCTATTTGATATTGATAATGTAGATTACCTGTTATGTGATAATGTTGATTATCAGTTATGATTTATGAATTATCTAACTGTGTGTATATAGATACTGTAATTGAATTGTTTTAAACCTTTAAAAACAACTTGGCCCTAAAAGACACGCTTTGGATTTCGATGAGAGCGGGATCGGGTTTCCATATTTGGATATCCGAAAACCACATCGATTCCAAATAACGCTAGGTCGTGAATCCAAGTGAAGCGAGTGAAGACTCGAGGTGTAAGGGCTATACGTCAGTATAACTCTGTGGGTGATTCCGTAATGAGTTTGACGGAATAGTACTTATAGATTCGAGATGGTGGTTTAGAGTGCAAGGGTTATCGTCGTTAACTCTGAGGGTGATTCCAAAATGAGTGTAACGAGGAAATGCCTTCGGTTTCGTTCGAACCCGAAACGAACTTGTATAGATCGAATGCTTTCAGAACATCGTCAGGCGGACGATGAGCATTCTAAGATGAGATGTCCTATAAAGGTAATGGAGCAGGAGGCTTCTACGTATATCTATAGAGATTTCCGCTGTGTGTTCTCTGAGTTGTTGTATTGAGTTGTATAACTAGACAGGTGTTTATAACTGTCTAGTATGTGATGTTTATCTGTGTACTCTGATAATGGTTGTAAACTATGCAATATTTATGTTATTAATATAATTTATTCGTTCCGCTGTTAGATTCTGATGTGTTGTTTCTTTCTTCTCTTCTTTCTATTCTCTTTTCTATCCCTTTCTTTCTTAAAGATGATGCGATTTTCCGGGTTGGAAAGTCGGGTCGTCACATAAAAGCTTAGGCTTAGGTATTAAACCGAAGGAGAAATGAACGGACCAAGTTTTAATAATGAGGTAACTATTTTAAAACGTACATGCAATAAATAAAAAGAAATGAAGGGACCACATACACATTTTGAAATTCAATTTCTTTCGAAACGTAACCAAATTAATTTCATTCACTCAAATAATACACAATTTGTGCACATACAAATTTTTATCTACGCACAATTAATAAAATTATACCTACCTTAAAAATGAGAACGTTCAATTCTTTTATTTCCATTAAAGCACCATTTTTGTTTAACACAAAATATACATTTCTTTTATTAAATCTATTAATTGCAATCAAAGTTTTCTTTCCTTTTAATCGAAATCTTTCCATTACATTAATTGCAATTAATAACAAAGTTAAATTTCAAAATTGATAAACGAAAATGGACGAGAAATAGGATAATTGTTTCCTTAAGTCATTTAAACATGTTTATAAATTTGTTGTTTTACACCACCGTAATAAATAACTTACTTAAATTATATTCCTATTCTTGAAATCAATATGTATGCTAAAACAGCGTTCAAATAAATGTATATTTCCTTTTTTTTTAACAAATCATTCTATTCTTTACTCTAATGAAATTAAATCTACATTCACAAATGAAATATTTCAAGGCAAGGCTCGCGTGTAAATAAATAAAACTTACTGGAAGATCAAAAGAGGCATGTATTTAATGAAAGAAAGTGGTAATAAAATAAAATAAATGAAAGCGACAGATTTAAATTTGAGAATGTAGTGCGTACATAGAAATAACAAATCAAATATACTAAAAAAACAATTCATTTTAACATATTTTATTAACCCTAATAAGCTCAAATTTGCACACATATATGTACTTTTATTTAGTAAACAGTAAATAAAATTAAATACTACAATTAACATAATGAGGACCGCCACCCCACACATTAAAAGATGAACTGAGACCCCAAAGTCAAATTTGAAACGAAATAAATCTCCTATGTTAATATGCTAACTATTCCAAATCAAAAACTTAACCAAACCTTTAAGTTGTTTTCTTACCATTTTATTATTGTATATTTTTTTAATTAAATTCAAATTAAGGAATATTTAGATAAATCAAATATTCCAACTAGAAACATATAAGAAAATTCAATTCTTTGTTTTAATGAAATTAAATTAACATTCATAGATGAAATATTCACTTTATTTGATAAGAATATTCTTATCAAGAAACCATTCTTTTCTTTTCTTTTTATCAAAACATATTTCTTTTTATTACACATTCATTTACAATTAACACCTCCCCTTTTAAAACCAACTTATATTTAAAGATTATCCCATTAAAGAGTCACAGAAATAATACTTCGTACAACCACATCATTTCTTTATCAATTAATTTCATATAATCGTTATATTTGTACAAAATTTAAGTGCTTACAATTTGAACGTAATATTTATCAATGAAATTCTCAATATGTTTTTAACACAAAACATATGTTGCACATATCATTAATTAATTACCATTTATTTCTATCTCTTATTAATGGAAAGATATAGTTACTACTACTTACAATGATTAAATCTCAAAACATACCCTAATACAGGGAAGATAATTAATCCAATTGTTTCCTTTGAAATCCAATTTTCTATGCTAAACCCAATATCTATATACTAATTTAATTCCAACATTTAATTACAAATGTAATAGAACCTGTTCATTATATATTTAAATTTCAAACAAATCCTTTTATTTTGATTTACATTCTTATTATCAAATCAACTATTCCCTTATGCAATTGATTAACATAAGTTTTAAACTCACCACTCAACAGTTAATGTTTCTTCTTATATCAATTGTAATTTTCAATTACATTAATTCTCCATTAATTACCAAATAA
This sequence comes from Allium cepa, assembly GCA_030765085.1. Classification (NCBI taxonomy): domain Eukaryota; kingdom Viridiplantae; phylum Streptophyta; class Magnoliopsida; order Asparagales; family Amaryllidaceae; genus Allium; species Allium cepa. The sequence continues at coordinate 820,024,992 of CM060931.1, forward strand.
ATTTCTAACGGATTTAATAATAAGAAAATAAATAAAACAATGGTTATACGTTAATAATCCATATCTATTGACTTATTGTTTATAATAATTGATTTCATACTCCATATTAAAACCAATTGCAATTAATAACATAAGATTACATCAATTTATACATCATTTATTATATTCCTTATTAACCTTTATTATTTAAGTTGATTGAAATTACGTTAACATAGTATAGTAGTCAATTACATTAAATCAATATTAGCCAATTATATGTTTATCTCATTAAATTATTTGTTTTAAGATTTATCTTAAAGTCAAAATTTCTAATCTAATAAGATTCAATTTAATAAAACATAAATTTTAATTTCTGAGAATATTAAAGCCCAAAACCTTATTAAATTTAATATTTTTAATTATCAAAATATGGGTTGTTACAGGATTCCTTTTCCAAATCGAATACTTTCCAAATCAATAGTATATCAAATCATACTTATATAGACTTCGATTATCAAAAAATTCTCTTTCCAAATTGAGTATCGTTCAAATCAATAGATTTCAAATCAACTTCATACTTATACAAATCCATTTTATATAAGTTTGACAACTTCCAAATCAAGTACTTAATAATACAAGGTTCTCAATTTCAATATCAATTTAGTTTCAAAGTTTCTTAAACAATAGGTTTGGAAAATAATCCAAATTTCTAAATCAACAAAATTTAGGTCAAACAAATTCATTTCCAAAATCACCATATAAGTACTGGTTTTAATTCCAATCAAATTTCGAAACCAAATATTTTTCTCTAAATCAATTATACTCAAAATGGTTTCCAAATTTATAATTATCCCTTTAAAACCCTTAAACTATTTATTTCTATTTGAAATATTCAATTTACCTTTCTGAATACCATTATTTAAAACTATTTTTGTTTAAACATTTCAAAACTAAATTTCATATTAGTATAATTCAAAATATTCATATTCATTTACTTAACAAAAGGTTTCAAACTTAAACATACAAAACTAAACTTATATGCTTTATCAAATATTTTATCCTCTTCGAACTTTCTTAGATTTAAAATTTAACCTCGATTTGGAAGTGTTCGAACATTCAAAATAGTTAGGGAAATCAAATTTCAAATCCAAGAGTTAGAAATCAGCAACAAATCAGTAAATCAATTTTTTTTTTGTAAATAGAGTTATACTAAATCAAATCGAAAACTCGAGGATTGAACACCGGCTTACTTTCAATTATTTCAAATATATATACCTATATCTTTCGAATATCAAATCATGCTTCAGAATTTGAAATCAAAATTGGTTTCACAAAGTCACTCGCATAGCAAAGCTATTAAAGTGGCCTCTCCCCCCTCTGAAACTCGAAAATCAATGTCAATGATGCGTGTACTCATCACCGAAATTATTTTCAAGCAATATAAGTGAGTTCTGGACTTCTATTTTCTTGAAGATTTCTTTGAATTTTTTTTTTCCGAAATCCTTGGAACTCATATGAAGTTATTTGAAACATTTCTTATTCAGAAAATACTTTCAAATCTTATTATTATATATTTCAAAATCCTAAACCAGTTTTCAAAAATACCAGAGTCCAATCTCTCGAATTTCAAATTCAAAACCTTTCAGTTATAAATCACTTTTATATAAATAAATTTTCTTATAATATTTTCAAAATTTCAAATCTTTTCAAAACTTCAAATTCTCGTTTTTTAAAGGTATATAATCCTTATCGAAAACATTTTCTCTTTTATATATAGAATAAAATCATAGTTACCCAAATAAAAATTTTGGCATATAAATTTTTTCTAAAATACAAACAAAACTTGATTTTCAAAGGATGATTCAAGAATGGATTTTAAGACAAAGATAGAGATTTAATTTAGAGGAACTCCAATTAATAGAATCCTGATTCGAAGATAGACTCGATCGAAGATGAGATAATTAATATTACAAAATAGAAGATGGATATACTTCTATAAATCGCGCGCGACCTTTACCGGTCAACCGTGATTCCAAAATTAGATCGGTGCAGAATTTTGAGGCAATTCGACATTCAATCGCCAGAGATATAATTCGGAATAACAAGAGATAGTAGCATCTAAACCGAGGGATACATAAATCTCTGGTGAATCAATGCCAATTGTAAAGGAGTTTCACCCCCTTTACAAATCATTCAGTGGAGTCACTGGATAATGCAGAATCAAAAGAGTTTAAATAGAGAGAGAGACAAGAATGAATTTTTGAACCATAGGGAACGTTCCAAAGTTCAAAGGATATCGAGTCAAAAGGAAGAGATTCAACTCGAACGAAAGTGATTCTGTAAATAAATTTACCATATATGCTAAGTTTTGCCTAGAGCTAAAGCTCTGATACCAACTGTAACGACCCGCTATTTTGGACCATTCAAATCGAAAATAAAACCAAACATGTCCGACTTGAATAATTCAAAATACCGAATTGTTAATCAAAATTTGGCAAAACTCAACATATACAGTAAATAAATCAACCACAGAATCACAGACACAGAGTAATATAAAAAAATGCAGTGGAACAGATAAATAGTAGTTCATGAAGCTACTATATAAATACCAGAGTTAAAAATTAAAATACAATAGAATGTCTCAAATACAGTGAAGTCTTCAGTACGAACAGATGACCTCTCCGAACGAATCAACTGAAAAAGATGAAAGCTGAATCAATAGTTGGATCCTCAAACGAAGCTCCAAACTCCAAAGGCGAGTCCCAAATGCTGTATCGCTTAGTCTGACCCGAGCGTAAAGCAAAAACACAAAACACTCGAGTCAGGATTAACATTCTTATATCAATAAATCCAACTAGAGTGAAATATCAACTGAAATACAAATAACTTAAGGATGTATGGGATAACCATCCTCTAAGGGTCCATGGAACTATCTACAAGGTAGAAATATATACTATAACGCCGTGGTCATTTCAATTTAATTTATACTTCAAAACCAAAATATCATTTCATCTAAAATATATTTGTTTTCAAATTTGATCACTTTCACAGTTACGATTCAAATCTACTCCAATAAAAAATTCAAATCTAGTCAAATCTCAGTTTATCAATTTGAAATTCAACTCAATTCCTAAATAACCACTTCAATTTTATAGATCTCAAAATTCGGATTTGTAATCACAAAATACCCCTTTATATTTCAATATATTTCAAACTTTAAGTATTCAACGTTTCAAACTAAATTTTATTCAATTTAGTTTTCTAAATAATAATTTCAAATTTTAGTTCAACCTAAATTTTCATTTTTTTATTTAATTTAGTTTCTAAATAAAAATTCAACTATATTGATTTCAAGTACAGATCTGAATCTCAAAATAACCCATTTAAATTCCAATATAGTTCAAAGCTTTAATATTTAAATGCTAAATTTAACATTTTCATAAATATCTCGATTAACCTCATTGTTATTTAGTCTTGAAATGCTCCCTTTTTTGATTCAATATCATTCAAGTAATCATAAATTACATTTTACTTAATATTTTATTTAATTTATTTAAACGTGAAATATTCATTAAATCACTTAAATCAAAAATCCAGTTATAAAAATCATACCTTAAGACTTCCCATTTAATAATTTCAAATCGATTTAATTAAATAAATCCTTATTTAAATACCATTTTTGTAAATCTAAACTTATCTCCCAATCTTAATTATTCAATTTATTACAAGAAAATCATTTTGAAATATAGATTTACATAAATACTTAACCATATTGTGTGTATTAAATCAATTCTAATTTAAATCAAATATTACTACTAAATAAATATATAAAATTTTCATCTTAAGAATCGATATTTATTTAACCATATATTTCTTTCCAAAAGCATAGAAATTATTTCAAAATATTTATATATGGACCAACGGTGTCTGTATATATTTTCTATCATATGGTCAAGTGCTACGGATATTTATCATTTCAATCCGTCCACTAAATATATACGGATGGATATCATTTCAACCCGTAATCCCAAATTCAATAAATGAAAATCGCTTGGGCTTATCATTTCAACCCGTAACGATTTTCTACTATCCTAAAGTCCGTTCGGGTATGTATCATTTCAACCCATAGTGAATACTATACTAACAGGGCACGTGCAGAGTGATAACAGATATGATAATAATATAACAACATGCATATATCATCAATAACCGTATAATATAAACAATAGGATATGGTGTCATATCCCACAAGTGAATAGTTATAGATAATAGCATAAATATAACAATTTAAATAACTACAACAACATACTTCAATTGCTGTTTCAATTGAAATCAAATTTAATAAATATAAGAACGTTAATCGTGAGTAATTGCTCACCTTTCGAGGCTAAAGAGAATAGACAATGAAGTCTAGTTACGAATTCCAAAGCAACGCTAGATAGACACGATTCGACGAAGAAAACTGGCACGACGAACAAAGCTGATAAATGGAAGAGAAAAAAAATCGAATTCAAATTAGAAATTGATCGATGAAGATGAATGATATATGTGACGCCCCACTTTTATGCCCACGCTAGCCAAGAACACTACGATGTAGTGCTGTCAACTAGCGCGGAGAATAAGGCTGTTGAGGAGCGGCCATCCGTAGTTAGGCCTTACACTAGTATTGGTTATCTCGTTAGGAGTGGTATATATATATATATATATATATATATATATATATATTCCTTCATTTTTCATCTCTGATTTATTTACTCCCATCGACATACCCTAATTCCAGTATAAAACGAACTACGATGGTTCATACTAGTTTAGGACAGTAGATATAATAATAACACAGATAATATAAATGCGGAACACAGTTAAAACAAAAAGTCTCATATATATATATATATATATATATATATATATATATATATATATATATAGCTGATTTCAGTTATAATACATTTGACACAATACATATGATACAAATACAATAGTCGACTCTGGAAGTTATATATACAAGTACATTATCGACTAATATACATGAATACATATCAACCTATACTATGACACGACAACTGCAAAAGATATGAAAAGTCTTCATAGCTCAAATAGCTACCCAAAGCAAGATATCTAGAACCTGAAATAACTCGGGTCTGACCCGAGTATTAAATTCAAAAGAAAATAATGCACGGGTCAATCTAATTCAAACTTAGTTATTAGTGCACAGAAGCAATAATAATTAAATAACAATTAGACGGCAGTCAAAATAAATTCACCTATCCGATCCTTTAACAAGAAAATCAGATAACGGTGAATATAACACGTAATAGTGTTTAACAACAAATCAGCAAAATCAAGATTATCAATGAAGATAGATTAAAGGATTATTAATAAAGATAGTTTAGAAAACAGCAGAATTGCCTAATGGCAATTAACAATAAAATCTAATTATTGAATAAATAATTAGAAACTCATAATCTAATTATCAAGTAGATAATTAGACAACAACAAAATGTTTAAAATTAAACCAAATAAAAATGCAACTTCAAAATATTGAATTTGAATACGTAATACAATTCAAGCAATTGAGATAACCATTTAAAATGCCAACTCGGGTAGGGCTGCAGTACACGCACGCGTGTACTGCCTTGCCATTACATCCTCGGAAATACGCAAAAGATTAATAAATCAAAAAGCAAATAGAATATTAATAAAAGCAATATCGTGTGGCTGCAGTTCACTATTAATAAAAGCAATATCGTGTGGCTGCAGTTCACGCTTACGTGCACTGCCTTGCCACTTCAGTGACAATGTACACAAAAGGTCAACGAACCAAAATCAATGAAGGTTCAAATATCAATGCCGCGGGCTCATTAAAATGTTAAAGCTGTGTGGCTGCGGTACACGCATGCGTGTGCTGCCTCGCCACCACAGTATATAAAATCATCACAACACCAAATGTAAATCAGCAAAACGAAACTACAGAGGTCAAGTGACGGCTAGCATGACTGAATACAACTGCAACAAAAGCAAACCAGTATGCACTTGACAAATTCCGGAACAGGCAAGCCCAAATAAATGCACAAATTCAAGTCAAACCATATACAACTGCCTCAATGAATCGAGAGCAAATGGCACCAACATAATTCAAAATGAAAAGTGACATGCACTAGAATAATGTACACATCAATGCTACATATGAACCAGGTTCATATATACAACAAACCCAAAGTCAATAGAGTGGAAATAAAACCATGTCAACGACTGCAATGCTACGACACTACAAATGATCAAGCAACGGGTCAAAAGCAGTGTCGAAGTCACAGTAGTCCAAGCAAAGAATTGAACAAGTCAAAACATCGAAGCCGAGGCCAACAAATAAAAATGCACTCTGCCTCAAAGAGTGATACAGAAACCAGTTGCATATATAACAACCACGCCAGCCTCAATAATGAAGAACAGATTTCAAATGCAGTGACACCACTTACTCAAGTGCATTTTGCAAATGAATTTAACGAAGTATTTCACAAGCCAAAGACAACTGCGGTTCCGAGAAAATGTTGAAACTGCAACAAATACAAACTACAGGAAGACCGTGTATAAACATGTATATACACATGTATGACAGCAAAAACTCAAACCAGGCCCATAAAATGTCCAGAGCAGGTTACATAAAAATCATAGTTTAGTGAAACTCAAACAACAACAAAACTGCGAGGAGCGAAGATATGGCGACAATGAATGCACAGTTCTAATAAGTAGCAAGGACCCCAAGCAGCTAGGAAGTAAAGCATTTCAATAATGCAATGTGCTTATTCACGTGTGTAGCTAGTAGTAAGCATTTTAATATTGTAAACTAAAGGCGCACATATACAGTAGGAATTAAAACACTTCAAGTTCGCATAAATACTAATCATCATGAATTGCCGGACCAAATGCAGCAGCAACTCAAAGCCGAGTGATGCTGTGACGCCCCACCTCTATACCCACGCTAGCCAAGAACACTCCGGAGTAGTGTTGTCAGCTAGCACGGAGAATAAGGCTGTTGAGGAGCGACCATCCATGTAATTGCTTATCACACGGTGGCTATAAATAATCTTCGGAAACAAACATAGAAATAATCATATCACAAATCAGTCACAGATATCCATATCACAAAGGCGAAAGAAGATATGAATATATAACTAACACATAAAAGTGTACATCAGAGCAGTGGTCAATAAGATCCTCGATAATACAAAAGAATAGCAACACGTGCTATACAAAAGAATACAACTATGAGTCTATATCTCAAGTGTATACAACAAAAACTGCTAATCTAAACAGTTAGCCAAAAGTCAGAGTGATGAATCCCTGGGAAGAAGTCAAGCAGAAGCACCTGTAACATCTCGGTCTGACCCGAGTATTATTTAAGAAAATAATAAACGGATCAGTCTAGCTATAAATATCAGATGACATGATATAACATAAAAGATATGGCATAAACATAAACATCCATAACGACATACCACTATAAGTATGTAAATAATGATCAACAGAAGATCAATCAATAAGAGATAATCAATATCACAAGAATCTTCTCAAAGATTCGAAGAGGGCATCATACCCTAAACTTGTACTCATAACAAGTCAATGACATAAATTCCAGAAATCAACACGAGAAATCCAGAAATCATAAAAAGGGAAAGAGGCCTATCACATGACGGTCCGAAGACCATGGGGAGCTACCCCGCATGTGTGAATGGAATCACACAGATTGAGGTCAAGACTAACCAAAAAGCAGAAAGGTATGTGTGAATGGAATCACACAAGTGGTGTCTAGTCTAACCTTGCAATGAAAGAGACATCGCGCAATTGCTAGTCTAATTCATAAAGCGATCATCAAGATCAATGAGAAGTGTCAATTACACTAAGCTAGTAAATATAGAAGTTTAGCTTCATGTCCCATAACCACTTGCTTAACTTAAATATTTACGAACAAACTGTAAATCTTCACTAATAAAATTGTCACAAGAGGTTCAATCGAACAAGTCCAAGATTTAACCGACGAAGTGAACGCAAGCGTTTCATACCACTTGTTTTACTAAGTCGTTTAATTAGATTTCTCATCCGAGTGAGGTAAAGGCTTGTATATACTAATAAATTGGAAAACGGTTTAAGAAAAGAGCCTTGTTATTAAAAATAGAGTTGAAATTGTTTGTTAAAAGAGTTTTGATATTTACTACTAGTATTGAAACCTTTATATTATAAAGTGAGAAAACACATAAGCAAGTGTAGAAACAATCAGTCACAAAGATCGCATATGGAGATGCGAATAAAATCCAAGGAAATCAGCTAAATGTTTTTCAGATAAGATCCCCTACGGAGGGGGGGGGGGTCCAGGGGGGTGGCAACCCCCCGAGGTGGGGGTGCGACCTGCCCGGTCAGGTCGCGGGGGTCCAGGGGGCAGCGCCCCCGGCGGGGTGCGGGGCAGCGCCCCGTCCAAAACAGTACGACCTAAGTGAAGACAAGCGGCCTATGACCTAAAGCAAAATGAGGTCTAACGACCTAAGGGTTCACGCGACCTAACACAATGGCCGAGCGACCTAACTGGAGTTAAGGGAGGCAAGCGACTTAAGGTCCAACGACCTACGACTCAAGCAAGCCGAGCGACCTAGTGTGGAGGGGTCGAGCGACTTAAGGAAGGCGAACGACTTAACAAGGTTCGCGGGCTAAGGATGAGCGACCTAACAAGGTTCACGACCTAACGGAGATGAGGTCATGCGACCTAAAGTGGTTCGCGACCTAAAGGGGAATGACCCATCGAGTTATAGGTCTAACGACCTAACGGTTTAAAGGTCATGCGACCTAAAAGTGAAATGACCTAAGGTCGAAAACAAGGCCACGCGACCTAACAGGAAACAAGGTCAAGCGACCTAAGGGGTTACGCGACCTCACGTAATACGGGTCAAACGACCTAAGGCATCACAGGACGAACGACCTAACTGCTTAAGCGACAGGCGACCTAAAGAGGTTCGCGACCTAATAGGGTTCGCGACCTAAAGGTGCACGACCTAAGGTCTTTCAACCTAAGGGTATATAGGTAACGCGACCTAAAGATGTCGCGACCTAAAAATAGAAAGCATGGCCGAACGACTTATCGAAATAGAAAGGCATGCGACCTAACGGTCAAAAGGCCAACGACCTACGACCTAAAAGCCATACGACTTACGACCTAAAAGCCATACGACCTACGACCTAAAAGCCATACGACCTACGACCTAAAAGCCATACGACCTAACGTGAAACGACCTAACTCCGAAGTGAAGAATCAAGGCAGTGCGACTTAGCGCGATAACACGCGAATGACCTAAGGGTTAGGTCGCGAGCGACCTAACTCCGAACACCAAAAATGGCCAGAACGACCTAAGTGCAGAAAATTCACCAAAACGCTAAAAATTGGAGTTTTTCGCCAATCCAATCCAAACCAAATGCTAATGTGCATGCAAAAGTGATAGGGAATCATTCCCAACAGTCCAATATAGTTATAGACTAGATTTGTGAGATAAAAATCTCACCTTTGCACTAAAATTTATGAAGATGAAGCTTGAAAGCAAGGAGAAGCAAGGAGAAGCAATCCAAAGCTTGAATCCAATATCTTCTACTTGAATTTGGAGTTGAATGTTGGATTTGCAATTGAATTTGTGCTTGGAGTTTTAATTTCCAATTCTTTTCACCATTAATGCCCAAGCTTGAGTTAGTTAGGAAATTTATGAAGAGTGAGGAGAAGGGGGTTGGAACTTGGGCTTAATAGGCTAAACTAACCCAAGGTCCAAAGCAGGAAAAGTTAGTGAAATTTCACTAACTCCATACCTATCGATGTTTATACTTAAAAAAGTTGTAAACGACATTTCGAACTCAATGGAAGTGGTCTCGAGTCCTAATTTGACCGTTTGCAAAAAGTAGCTTTTCGGACCAAAATCCGATAAACGAGTTAATATTTAAATAAAATATTTAAATACAAACTCGATAAATATGCGGGTTGTTACAGATGCATTCAAACAAACAAATGGATGCACAGATGTAACTCAATGCAATCACGGATCAAATCGAAGAGAAACAAATGCAACAGTCTCAAGGCACCATCAACAAAGAAGGGTACAATAATACCAAAGTCAAAGAGGAAGTCACGAAATCAAAATCCACTGTCACAAAAAATGCCAAGGCCGACATTAAACAAGTCAGTGCCCAAAAATCCAACCAAATCAACTTCAATAGATTCGAGTCGAAGCCGGAAATAAAAGACGAAATTATACGAATAAAAACAGAAGAATCATAGAACTCGAATTAGATGTGAGTGAAAGTTTCACTCACCTTTTCAAACGAATAGCACAACTCCTCAGTTCGAACGGTCGCGAGTTGAAGCCGTGGAAATCGAAGAGTTGAACGAGGTCAAGGACGAACTCAAACCAAGCATCATAAATCGACATAATCGAATTGCAGAGAACCCTAGTTTTTGAAAGGAGGACGAACGAATATAGAGCCGCCATTATTTCCGTTCGTATGTTTTTAATTTAGGGCTGCGAATGAAAAAATGAAAGGGGGGAAAAGAACGGGCCGAAATAAAAAGATGGGTAAATTTGTTTAAGGTTTGGCAAAAGGTGAAGGGTGGAACGAGTACAACCAATATCTCAACAAAAGGAAACGGGCTAAATAAATAAAGTTTAAAGCCCACAAACCCTTTAACAACTTTTATACAAGAATTTTAACCGATTTAAAATGCCAATAGCAATTAACAACAGATTTTTATCGTCCAACAACGATAATTTATTAACGCGAAACCCCGGGTTGTTACAGACTCCCCTCCTTATAGAAATTGCGTCCTTGCATTTTCATAATTAAGGTTGTCTATAACGATCATTCTTCTAACATAAACTGGTTAAGCTAAAAAATAAAAGTCGACAATATAACACCAAAGAAATCTTTTAATTTCATAAAAGAAATTCATAAATTCTCAACAAAATTTAATTATCAAGTTGATAATCAGAAAACAACAAAACTGGATAAATGCAATTATCAGCAATATTCTGTTATCAATTGAATATAGAAATCACAAAACAGCCATATCTAATTATCGATGTGATAATTAGAAAAGAACAAAAATCTAATTATCAACAAAGATAATTAGAAAACAAAATTCGCAAATCGCAAAACTGTAAATATCTAGTTACCAAAACGGTAAAGATACCAAATCAGAAAACATCAAATATCTAATCATCGAAAACGATAATCAAATTTTCAAATCAACAAATATTTAATTATCACGAACGATAATTAAATCTCAAATATTTGATTATCACAAACGATAAATCAGAAACAAGAAACATCTGATTATCCAAAACGATAATCAGAAACCACAAATATCCGATTATCAAAAACGATAATCAGAAATCACAAATATTCGATTATCAAAAACGATAATCAGAAATCACAAATATTCGATTATCAAAACCGATAATCAGAAATCACAAATATCCGATTATCAAAAACGATAATCAGAAATCACAAATATTCGATTATCAAAAACAATAATTAGAAATCACAAATATCCGATTATCAAAAACGATAATCAGAAATCAAAAATATTTCAATTAACGAGTCCGGAATTAACTGAAATAGCAAACGCACATGACCCATAACCACGAGTTTTACTAAATCGTTTAATTCACTTCATTGTTTTCTTGAAAGTGCATAATTGTGTATTTTAAAAATAACATTTCACATCCTCAAACGGACAAGTCTGGAATTAAGCGAATCAGTAAAAGAAAGGGGTCATAGTCCTCGATTTTTTTGAAACGTTTAAATCGCTTCCTCATTCTTTTGAAAGTGTAAACTGTAAAAAATTTGAAAACAATTTTAATTTAGATTTTGAAAAAAAAAATTAAAAATAACAAAATTTTAAAACGCGTGATTAAAACAGCAACATCAGTAGAAATTTCGATAAGGAAATTGCACTTCTCAAAATACCGTAAAAACGGACAACAAAATCAGCATTGCGGGATAACCGCTTGAAAATCCATTTTAAAATCGACGGTTACTGAAGTCAAAGCGACAATAATTTTTATACGTCAAAATATCATCAAAATAATTGGCATTAAAACATAATACCAGTGAATTTTCATTCATCAAAAATGTCACAAGAATCTTCTCAAAGATAGAAAGGGGTATCATACCCTAAACTTGTATTCATAACAAGTCAATGACACACGAATTCACCAATGCACAAAAATTGATAAAACTTATCAATAGAAATCATGAAAATTGGTGAAGCACAAATTCTAGAAATAATCACAAGAAATCCAGAAAACACAAATTCTAGAAATCTACACAAGAAATCCAGAAAACACAAATTCTAGAAATCTACACAAGAAATCCAGAAATCACAAAATGAGAGTATAAAAACTCAAATGGGAGTATAAAACCCAAATGGGAGTATGAAAACTCAAATGGGAGTATGAAAACTCAAATGGGAGTAAGAAAACTCACCTACACGTGAGCATGAAAACTCACCAACACGTGTAACGCAAAGCGAGAACGGGAGCATGAAAACTCACCTACGCGAGCATGAAAATCACCAACACGTGTAACGCAAAGCGAGAACGGGAGCATGAAAACTCACCTACCCGTGAGCATGAAAACTCACCAACACGTGTAACGCAAAGCGAGAACAGGAGCATGAAAAATCACCTACACGTGAGCATGAAAACTCACTAACACGTGTAATGCAAAGCGAGAACGGGAACATGAAAACTCACATACACGTGAGCATGAAAACTCACTAACACATGTAACGCAAAGCGAGAACGAGAGCATGAAAACTCACCTACACGTGAGCATGAAAACTCACCAACACGTGTAACGCAAATGTGATGGTGAAACATCACAAAAGCGGGGTCTAGTCTCCCTCGCAGACAAAGAGACATCGCACAATTGCTAGTCTAAAACACAAAATTGATTCATGATCATCAAGTAGTGTCAAACACACTAAGCTAGTGAATATAAAAGTTTAGCTTCATGTCCCATAACCACTAACTTAACTTAAATATTTACGAACAAACTGTAGATCTTCACTAGAAAAATGTCACAAAAGGTTCAATCGAACAAGTCCAAGAATTAACCGATGAAGTAAACGCAAGCGTTTCATACCACTTGTTTTACTAAGCCGTTTAATTCAATTTCTCATACGAGTGAAATAAAGGTTTGTATATACTAATAGAATTGGAAAACGGTTTAGGAAAAGAGCTTTGTAGTAAAATAGTTTTGAAATCGTTCGGAAAAAGGGTTTTGATATTTACTACTAGTATTGAAACCTTTATATTTTTAAAGTGACAAATCACAAAAATGATTGTAGAAACAATCAATCACAAGAATTCACATACAAAGATGTGAATAGAATCCAAAGAAATCGATACCGAATCCTTCAAATAGTATGTTCACAAAAATCCCGAAGAAAATGTCATCAAAGTTGCTAATAAATGATAGCAACAAATCGAGGAAATAATCAAGAATCAATTAAATTTGGAAACCAAATCAATTCACTAAAATTCACATTCGAAGACATGAATAAAATCCAAAGAATTCGATTCCAAATCCATCAAAGTAGAAATACCCAAAAATTCCAGAAATAGAAGTTATCAAAGTCGACAAAGGTGATAACAACTAATCGAAAAAGAAGAGTCGATTAACAATTGGAAAAACAAAGCAAAACGAGCATAAATGCATAGATGACTTCAACAACAAAAATAAAAATCAAGTCAATGTTGAAGTCAACAATTAATGGCCACAGTCGAGTACAAAACGAATCAACATCATCATTGAAGAATTCAACGGCAGACAAAGTCGGAGTCTTGGAAATCAAGAAATTAGCAATTTCACAAAAACAAAGTGACCGAAGTCGAATGGAAATCAAACCGAGGAAAACACAAAATATCAAGTTCAAAATCGCTGAGATTCGAACTAGATATGAGTGAAAATCAAAATACTCAGTTTACTACCGGTCGAGCTATTTTTCATCACAATGTAACAGGTACACAATGACACCCATAGCATAGCGCAAAAGTGGAACAAGGTCCAAAGGTCAATATATCTTTAATTGGCCATATTCGAACAAAATCAACATCGGCTAAATCAATTCCAAGCCGAAAACACAAGAACAAAATCCTCATCATTGAAAACCCAACTTGAGTTTGTAAAGCAAATGGAGGCAGAAGCCAAAATAATTTCACGAAATCAAAATCAAATGCACATGAATAAGCGTTAGGAATTCATACCTAACAATCAAAGATAATCATATACAAAGATGAGAGATAAAACATCGACAAATAGTTGTAACACATGTTCCATCTAAGTTATGTTTTATATTATGGCCATAAACCCCAGGCTCTGATACCAAGCTGTGACGCCCCACCTCTATGCCCACGCTAGCCAAGAACACTACGATGTAGTGCTGTCAACTAGCGTGGAGAATAAGGCTGTTGAGGAGCGGCCATCCGTAGTTAGGCCTTACACTAGTTGTAACGCCCCGAAAATTATCGACTTTCGAAAATTCAACATCGATACTCACTTTATCGACTGCCGAGAAATCGAAGGCCGAAACCCGAAATGTTATGGTTTAAGAAAAGAAAAAAAGTAGAAAAGAAGAGAAGAAAAGAAGATAATAGAGGGAAGAGAAAACAGAAAATAGAAATTTTTAAAATAGAAGAAAAAGAGAATAGAGAACATAGAACGGAACAGAAAACAACAGAACAATAACAGAATCTCACAATTCGCAGCGGAACAACATATAATAATAAATGAATAATCTTTAAACAAAGAACTGTATCAGTTATTACATTACATCACATTTAAATTACATTATATCATCAGAGTGTACAACATCAACAACAACAAACAGTGCAGCGGAAAAAGAAATGCTATATAACTAGTAATACGCCATGCCATCCAGCTTGCCTCCAGCAACTCCAGAATATCCAGAATATCCTGATAAACCTTAACTCTTGACTGCCCGTGTAGAAATTGGTGGGCACCCAGAGTTTAGGAAGGAAAACAATAAACTCCGAGTCAGTCATGTGACTGGTGTGAGAACTCAAAACAGTTTATTTATCTTTAAAATCAAAATAGAGGAATATTTTTAAATCAATTCGCAATGCTTTTAAAAATGAGACTACCATAAGGCCTCCCGCACACACACACAATGCAAACGCAGAATCGGAGGAGATTTCTCCTTATGATAGTCAAAGATGCTTGATACGCATTTGAAAGAACATTTGATATTATTACTAGTGCATAGTGTAGGAAAAATTCATTTCGAAAGTAGAATATAAATCTTAGCCAGGATAGACATTCCGAACTATGCCTACTATAGCTAACTATGTTCAATAGCAGGTTACCGCCACATTCCATAGCAGGTTATACAACTAAAACCGTACAAGTCACGTATTGTTTCTTTGGATTTCCAACGAATGATCAGGCCAAGGAACTTCCCATTGCCACATGAGAATGCCTCTGGATGGACATCCCCGAGAACCAAACCGGATCTCTACCAACACAAGGCCGGGTTACCCCTAACTGAGTAACAACTGACCGAATATGCCATCCCCCGGTCCTTTGGGACCTTTTCACCGAGCGCTCGCAATCAGTTCACACAATCATAAAAAAGTGTTTTCAACATGAGTAAGTATCTGGGCTCCATACCATGATACCACCCTTTTCCAGAAGGAAATACACATATCCTAAAGGGCGCTACCCCTCATAACCTTGCCGCATCTTTCCTGTTTTGACCATTCACGGGGTGTGAGGCTCGACGAAGTCACGTCCTCAAAAACATACTTTATACAAAAGCAATGCTTTGGGTCAACAAATGATCATAGAAATGATCACCAAGATAGACGATCAAATAAACGATCCTATCACAATAATCAACACAATGATCATTTACAGCAACACTCAGCATGTCACATTACCAAATTGGGAATATATCGCTGATAACATTCAACTACATAACCTCTGAGCTCGTACGTCTCAGAGAAGGGTGTTAAGCTAAAAGAATAAATTCTCCGCCACCAACAGAAATATATTTGAAAGAAATCGGCTTTATGTTGTAATGTCAGACATACAATCCATACAAGTCTGTTCCAGGCTCGAACAAAACCGAAGGCACTTCTTACGAAGCCCTTGCAATCCGGGTATTCACAATCCCGATCGAATTTCCCATCACTTAGGAGATCTCTATACCAGGAGCTACCCAGTGCAGAAACAATCGATAGGTCATCCTATCGCTTTCGCAAATACTCGGTCTTCAACACCGGTCATCAATGCAATTCACAACAACGTATCACATATTCGGAATGGGTTATACGACCCCATGGTCCTTTCCCGGTTAACCCGAATAGTGAGCGCTTATTCAAAAATAAGTGTGGCATTCAAATTCAAACAAATCACATCAATACCCATTCAAAGGGAAATATTGATAGTCGGTTATTGAACTATCACTGGATATGCACACATCACCAGTTTCCAAATAATTTTCCAAATTATTTATTTTTCCAAAATATCTTTACTAGATATTAAATTTCAATACTTCAAAAATAAATCAACATTTATTTTTAAACAAATTCCACTTTCTTTTATAAATTCCATAGTGAATTTATAATCCAAAATATCTATGAATATTCGATTTCGATTATTCATTTCAATTTATCTTCAAAAAGATAAATTCTCAAATATTCACTTTATATTGGAAAACATTTCCATACTTATTTATTCATAAGTAATTCACAAATTTTATTTATTTTCAACACTTAGAAAATATTCAATATACTTAAATCGAGAATAAGTATATATTTCATTCTTTAAGGAAATCATTCTCTTAAACATATTTATTTGGGCCAAAACGAATGTTGCGTAAAACATCGTTACGACAACCCAAAATCACTAGTATAGGGATTCGAAATTAAAATAGATATATAAATCCCAATACTATACAAAACATTTCCTTTCGGAAATCATTTATTATAACAACAGTGTTATAATCTACCATTTCCTTTTATTTCTCAAAAACGTTTATTTCAACAATAAATGTTGAAATCTATGGTTTCGAATCTCAACACATTTGTAAACATCGTTAGATCGTTTTAATTCAATTTAGAACATCAAATCTAAACATTTTCTTCAACATATTATTCACTATTCAAAAACGTGAATATACTATGTTAACAAATTTCATCACTTCTATTCATTTTATTTTAAAGGATCATTCACAGTCAAAAATGTGAATATAACTCCATTAATAGGTTTCAACAATTTACTTATCAAGATAAGTCGTTTACGAATTTATGAAACAACGTTTATAAACTCCATTTCTATTTATTTTATAACTACTCCTTTTATAAATTCCTTTATTAACCTATTCGATTTTATAACTCAATTATAAAACAAAGGTTCACATTATAAGTTAAACACTTATAAAACGATTATTTACAAAATCGTTCTTTTAAAGACTTTCCAAATCATAAATCTTATAACTTATAAGATTCATTTATTTAACCAAATCTATTCTTCAAATAACTTTACAAATTTATAAATCTTACTATTTATAAATTTCATTTATAACTTCACCATTTTTAATTTTATAAATTTCATTCATTTACAAAATTCATTTTCACTTCATTCAAACACTTATAAAAACTCTTTTTATAATGTCAATATTTCAATTTATAAATATCCATTTATAAATCCCTTAATATAAATCAATTTATATTATTCCTTTAAAACATCTTTAATCTCCTTTATAATTTCATCATTCTGATTTATAAAATAATTAAATTTCATAAATCCTATATTCAAACTTTTCACAATAATTTCAAAAATCCCGATTTTACTATTTTATAAAATCATTAGCATCATATTCTCAAAAAATCAGTTTTTTTACTATATTTCTCAAAAATCATAATTTTTATATAACATTAAAATTATACGTTTATTTATTTAAAATAAATCAAATTCCAAAAATATAGTATATTTTCAAAAATCACTTTATAAATCATTTTAAAATTCCAAAATTTGGTCCAATGATGCTACATATCAAATAGTCAATCACGACAACAACGATATCATATATCGATATGATAATCAATCAAATATCAAAATATCTGAAATCTAATAAATACTGTTGAGGAATCCCGTTGGATCCCTCCAACCTGTTTTCCTGCATCCAAAAACATTAGCACAATACCAATTTCGCTCAAGTACGAAATTATCGCGGTATATGGGATTTAAATATTATCCGCTTAATAACGGCGCAATAGGGTCTCATCCGCTAAAAAAATACGGGAAATCAACAACTGCAATATATACATATGCCAATATATATATATATTGATATTATATACAATACCAATTTCACTGTTTATGAAATATTCGCGGTATATGTTTTTAATAAATAACATCCGCTTACTAACGGCGTATAATGTCTATTTTAACAATCAATAGATATCAATCAACATTCAAACATTTTAAATCTAACTATTTAAAATAAAATCGAAACTGATTCGATTGAGTGAGAAGTTCTCACCTTGATTTTAATTTCCGTTTTAGCGATTTATTTCGAATAAAATTAAACGGACGTTTAATTTTACCCAAAATTCTCACTGACTCCAAACGACTCCAATCCAATTTCATCGTGCAGTGCTCGTCCATACGATTCCAACGCAACTGAGTTTGCATTTTTTCGACCTCGTATGAAAAAGTTATGAATTTTTGAAGTTACACGATTTTATAAAGCATATAAATTACAACATTCATTTAAATTTTCACCATTTTCTCATCATAACCGTTCATCCCATATCCAACGGCCCCCTTATCATCTTCCCCATTCACGCGCTTCACGTCTACAGGCAACACGAATTTGAGGCCGAACCCATCACGTTAATTAGGGTTAAATCTTGCACCACCATCTCTCATCTATACTTCATCAAACTACCACCATCACGAAGCTCTCGACACAAGCTACCCACGGCCAGAACACAGGCTAACTCGGCCCCCTCCCTCCTTGGGAAACGTACACGCAACTGGCCACGAACAGCCTCATTTATCTCCCCCTCCGTTGCACCAAAATCCATCATCACCGTATAGATTTCAAGATCTCATCGTGCTCTATAATGTTGTAGTTAACAACTTTGGCTAAAACTTCACGGATTGGAAGAGATTAAGGAATGAAAATTGAAAAATTCTGGCCATCCAATAGGGTAGTGGCGGCTAGGGCAAACAAATTAGGGTTTTGTTTTTTTTTTTATTTATTTATGAAGAGGGTGGGTGTATTTATAGAAGAAAATCGAACACTATTCATCCGGAAATTCCGAACTCCGATTTACGCGCCTTAACCAGCGTTTCTAGGGTTTACCCCGCGTTCCGGACACAATGGAACAGGTTTCGGAAGCTAATTCGGAAGTATGTGCGAGTTATGGCTATAAACGCTCAATTTAAATTAAACCGATTTAAGCGATTTTCTAGGCGTTTTAATTTGTACCGGACAAACGGTAAATCCAATTGACACGAAATTTGAAACCATGCAATAATATCACATTACGGATCCGATGAAACTGGTTTCGTCGAAATCCGAGACTTTTTGAAAAATGGCTATTTTCACTCGTCAAATTTAAATTAAAAACAATTCGATGCGTTTCGAGCTGCCACGATCAAACGATAGCTCCGATTGACACGAAATTTGAAATCCGGTAATAACTAACTATTACGGATCCAATGTAACTGGTTTCGTTCAATTCTGAGACTGTTCAAAAATTGGCTATTTTCACTAGACGATTTTAATATTAAAATATTCAATTTTCACAAATTAACATCTAAATCGATTTTAAAAGTTCTAAAATATCATTCTAACTTCCATATGATAAAATAAAATTTTACAAATCATTTTCAATCATATTTAACTCGATTTTCAATTATTTCCATAATTTAACATATTAAATTATCGATTTAATTATCCAATTAAATCCAATAATTCAAAATAAATTTATTCGACTTATAAATTCACTTATAAATATTTAAAATTAATTAAATATCCAAATTTTAATTATCAAAAAATTCTGGGTCGTTACACTAGTATTGGTTATCTCGTTAGGAGTGGTATATATATATATTCTTTCATTTTTCATCTCTGATTTATTTACTCCCATCGACATACCCCAATTCCAGTATAAAATGAACTACGATGGTTCATACTAGTTTAGGACATTAGATATAAAAATAACACAGATAATATAAATGCGGAACACAGTTAAAACAAAGAGTCTCATATATATATATAGCTGATTTCAGTTACAATACATTTGACACAATACATATGATACAACTACAACTGTCGACTCTGGAAGTTATATATACAAGTACATTATCGACTAATATACATGAATACATATCAACCTATACTATGACACGACAACTCCAAAAGATATGAAAAGTCTTCATAGCTCAAACAGCTACCTAAAGCAAGATATCTAGAACCTGAAATAACTCGGGTCTGACCCGAGTATTAAATTCAAAAGAAAATAATGCACGGGTCAGTCTAATTCAAACTCAGTTATTAGTGCATAGAAGCAATAATAATTAAATAACAATTAGACGACAGTCAGAATAAATTCACCTATCCGATCCTTTAACAAGAAAATTGGATAACGGTGAATATAACACGTAATAGTGTTTAACAACAAATCAGCAAACTCAAGATTATCAACGAAGATAGATTAAAGGATTATTAATAAAGATAGTTTA
Organism: Allium cepa; assembly: GCA_030765085.1. Taxonomy (NCBI): domain Eukaryota; kingdom Viridiplantae; phylum Streptophyta; class Magnoliopsida; order Asparagales; family Amaryllidaceae; genus Allium; species Allium cepa. The sequence continues at coordinate 820,045,782 of CM060931.1, forward strand.
GAAAACAGCAGAATTTCCTAACGGCAACTAACAATAAAATCTAATTATTGAATAAATAATTAGAAACTCATAATCTAATTATCAAGTAGATAATTAGACAACAACAAATTGTTTAAATTAAACCAAATAAAAATGCAACTTCAAAATATTGAATTTGAATACGTAAAACAATTCAAGCAATTGAGATATCCATTTAAAATGCCAACTCGGGTAGGGCTGCAGTACAGGCACGCGTGTACTGCCTTGCCATTACAGCCTCGGAAATACGCAAAAGATTAATAAATCAAAAAGCAAATAGAATATTAATAAAAGCAATATCGTGTGGCTGCAGTTCACGCTTGCGTGCACTGCCTTGCCACTTCAGTGACGATGTACACAAAAGATCAACGAACCAAAATCAATGAAGGTTCAAATATCAATGCCACAGCCTCATTAAAATGTTAAAACTGTGTGGCTGCGGTACACGCACGCGTGTACTGCCTCGCCACCACAGTATATAAAATCATCACTACACCAACACGAAACTACAGAGGTCAAGTCACAGCTAGCATGACTCAATACAACTGCAACAAAAGCAAACCAGTATGCACTTGACAAATTCCAGAACAGGCAAGCCCAAATAAATGCACAAATTCAAGTCAAACCATATACAACTGCCTTCATGAATCGAGAGCAAATGGCACCAACATAATTCAAAATGAAAAGTGACATGCACTAGAATGTGCACATCAATGCTACATATGAACCAGGTTCATATATACAACAAACCCAAAGTCAACAGAGTGGAAATAAAACCATGTCAACGACTGCAATGCTACGACGCTACAAATGATCAAGCATCGGGTCAAAAGCAGTGTCGAAGTCACAGTAGTTCCAAGCAAAGAATCGAACAAGTCAAAACATCGAAGCCGAGGCCAACAAATAAAAATGCACTCTGCCTTAAAGAGTGATACAGAAACCAGTTGCATATATAACAACCACGCCAGCCTCAATAATGAAGAACAGATTTCAAATGCAGTGACACCACTTACTCAAGTGCATTTTGCAAATGAATTTAACGAAGTATTTCACAAGCCAAAGACAACTGCGGTTCCGAGAAAATGTCGAAACTGCAACAAATACAAACTACAGGAAGACCGTGTATAAACATGTATATACACATGTATGACAGCAAAAACTCAAACCAGGCCCATAAAATGTCCAGAGCAGGTAACATAAAAATCATAGTTCAGTGAAACTCAAACAACAACAAAATCGCGAGGAGCCAAGATATGGCGACAATGAATGCACAGTTCTAATAAACAGCAAGGACCCCAAGCAGCTAGGAAGAAAAGCATTTCAATAATGCAATGTGCTTATTCACGTGTGTAGCTAGTAGTAAGCATTGTAATATTGTAAACTACAGGCGCACATATACAGTAGGAATTAAAACACTTCAAGTTCGCAAAAGTACTAATCATCATGAATTACCGGACCAAATGCAGCAGCAACTCAAAGCCGAGTGATGCATTCAAACAAACAAATGGATGCACAGATGTAACTCAATGCAATCACGGATCAAATCGAAGAGAAACAAGTGCAACAGTCTCAAGGCACCATCAACAAAGAAGGGTACAACAATACCAAAGTCAAAGAGGAAGTCACGAAATCAAAATCCACTGTCACAAAAAATGCCAAGGCCGACATTAAACAAGTCAGTGCCCAAAAACCGAACCAAATCAACTTCAATAGAATCGAGTCGAAGCCGGAAAAAAAGACGAAATTATACGAATAAAAACAGAAGAATCATAGAACTCGAATTAGATGTGAGTGAAAGTTTCACTCACCTTTTCAAACGAATAGCACGACTCCTCAATTCGAACGATCGCGAGTTGAAGCCGTGGAGATCGAAGAGTTGAACGAGGTCAAGGACGAACTCAAACTAAGCATCATAAATCGACATCATCGAATTGCAGAGAACCCTAGTTTTTGAAAGGAGGACGAACGAATATAGAGCCGCCATTATTTTTGTTCGTATGTTTTTAATTTAGGGTTGCGAATGAAAAAATGAAAGGGGGGAAAAGAAAGGGCCGAAATAAAAAGAGGGGTAAATTTGTTTAAGGTTTGGCAAAAGGTGAAGGGTGGAACGAGTACAACCAATATCTCAACAAAAGGAAACGGGCTAAATAAATAAAGTTTAAAGCCCACAAACCCTTTAACAACTTTTATACAAGAATTTTAACCGATTTAAAATGCCAATAGCAATTAGCAAAAGATTTTTATCATCCAACAACGATAATTTATTAACGTGAAACCCCGGGTTGTTACAATATAAGTGAACTTACAGTTATATATATAATTATATATAACAATTTACATATATAAAACATATTCTAAATTTAATATACATACATTTCAAATCATGGTTTTTAAACCAAACACATATACAAAAAAAAAATCAAACATATATGCAATATATATTTTGAAATAATACTTATTAAAATAAAAACTTATATGTAATGTATGTTCATTGCAACATATCAACTGCCGCGTACATAACTTTTAAACTTTATCTTATAAAATATAAACTGTATAAACTTTTATAACTTAATAAACTTTATATTATAAATATACTATATACACCTAAAACCTGGGCATGTGATACTTATATTTAAATAATAATATAACCAAAAACATATTATAGTTATAAATATACATATATATTCATATGTGCTTAAAAAATTCAAAACATCAATAAAACTGACTACGGACTCACAACATCTTATATAACCAGTTATATAACAAATATATGATATATATACTCATCTTAAAATAGTAAAATATAGAATGAAAAAACAAAGCAGCCTGGATATAATATATATATATATATATATATATATATATATATATATCTGTGTGTGTGTGTGACGCACCAGATGTTCAAAATACAGCTATCTTAAACTCATATATAATATAAACTTTACATATATAATAACTCGTATTAACATATATCATAAAATTTTATATAAACCTTATAGTATATATATAACTTACTTTATATAATAAATAGAACCTATGCAAGTTAAAATATGTATGCTAATATAGGCTGCGGCCATTTTTAAAAAAAATAAATCAAAATACATTATATACTTAAACAACAATAAATTATGTACACAATACATATTAAAATTTAATTTAGTCTTACTATACATATCATATAATAATAATAATATATATAAAACAAACTGATTTATATAAGTGAAATATATGTACCATATATACGCACACGCATACAAACAAACAATAACATTTATAAAACCTTCATATATAACCCAGATAAGATAATTTATAAACTCTATCATATATAACTTACATTTTTTCTTTCAAACTGCAACTATAAGAAACTATATACATAGATATTGTGAGGACCCGCAAATCCATACTCCTTGAATATACACTAATCTCCATAGATTAACTCAAGATGAACAGAAATACGAATTCTCAATGTTTAAGAAAAAGAAAAAAACAGAAGGAGAGAGAAAAAGATAGAAAATAGAGAGAGAAAAAATAGAACGAAACAGAAAACAATAGAACAACATCAGAATCTCACAATCGCAGCGGAACAACATATAATAAATAAATGAATAATCTTTAAACAAAGAACTATATCAGTTATTACATTACATTACATTACATTACATTACATTACATCAGAGTGTACAACAACAAATAACATCAAACAGTGGAAAAGAAATACTATATAGTGGTAATACGCCATGCCATCCAGCTTGCCTCCTGCAACTCCTGAATTCCAGAATATTCGATAAACCTTAACTCTTGACTGCCCGTGTGGAAATTGGTGGGCACCCAGAGTTTAGGAAGGAAAACAATAAACTCCGAGTCAGTCATGTGACTGGTGTGAGAACTCAAAACAATTTATTTATCTTTAAAAACAAAATAGAGGACTATTTTTTAAAATCAATTCGCAATGCTTTTAAAAATGAGACTACCATAAGGCCTCCTGCACACACACACAATGCAAACGCAGAATCGGAGGAGATTTCTCCTTATGATAGTCAAAGATGCTTGATACGCATTAAAAAGAAACATTTGATATTATTACTAGTGCATAGTGTTTAAAACAATTTCGAAAGTAGAGTATAAATCTTAGCCAACATACGACCATATCGTATGCCTACTATAGCTACCATCCAAACAGTGGGGCGCCACCATAAGTGAATGATAGGTTCTACAACTAATACTGTACAAGATCGTATTGTTTCTTTGGATTTCCAACGAATGATCAGGCCAAGGAACTTCCCATTGCGATATGAGAACGCCTCTGGAAGGACGTCCCCGAGAACCAAACCGGATCTCTGCCAACACAAGGCCGGCTTACCCCTAACTGGGTAACAACTGACACGAGTATGCCAACCCCGGTCCTTTGGGACCTTTAACCTAGTGCTCGTCACCATCATCACACAATCATAAATAAAGTGTTTCAACATGAGTAAGCATCTGGGCTCCATACCATGATACCACCATTTTCCAGAAGGAAATGCACATACCCTAAAGGGAGCTACCCCTCATAACCTTGCTGCATCTTTCCTGTTTTGACCATTCCGAGGTGTGAGGCTCGACGAAGTCACGTCCACAAAGCCACACTTTATACAAAAGCTGTGCTTTGGGTCAACAAATGATCATAGAAATGATCACAAAGATAAACGATCAAACAAATGATCCTATCACAAATGATCAACACAATGATCTTTTCACAACAACACTCAGCATGTCACATTACCAAACTGGGAATATATCGCTGATAACCTTCAACTACATAACCTCTGAGCTCGTACGTCTCAGAGAAGGGTGTTAAGCTAAAAGAATAAATTTTCCGCCACCAACAGAAATATATTTGAAAGAAATCTGCTTTATATCTCAATTTGTAACGTCAGACATACAATCCATACAAGTCTGTTCCGGGCTCGAACAGAACCGAAGGCACTTACAAAGAAGTCCTTGCAATCCGGATAATATCTAATCACGTCCGGACTTCCCATCACATAGGGAGTCTCTATACCGTAGCTACTCGGTGCAAAGACAATCGACGAGTTGTCCTTTCGCTTTCAAAAATATCCGGTCTTCAACACCGGTCATCAATGCTATCAATTACGTCGTATCACCATTCGGAATGGGTAATCCGAATAACGAGCGCAATAATTTAAAAATAAGTGTAGCATTCAAATTCAGCAAATCACAATAAATACCTTTCAAAGGTAAATATTGATAGTCGGTTATTGAACTATCAATGGATATGCACAACATCACCAGATTCCAAATAATTTTCCAAATTATTTATTTCCCAAAAATATCTTTACAAGATAAAAATTTTCAATACCTCAAAAATAAATCAATATTTATTTTTAAACGAATTCCACTTTCTTTTATAAATTCCATAGTGAATTTATATTTCACAATATCTACTAAAATACGATTTCAATTATTCATTTTCAATTTATCTTCAAAAAGGTAAATTCTCAAAATATTCAGTTTATATTGGAAAACATTTCCATACTTACTTATTAAGTAATTCTCAATCCATTTATTTCAACACTTGGAAAATATTCAATATACTTAAATCGAGATTAAGTACATATTTCATTCTTTAAGGAAATCATTCTCTTAAACATATTTATTTGGGCCAAAACGAATGTTGCGTAAAACATCGTTACGACAACCCAAAATCACTAGTATAGGGTTCGAAATTAAAATAGATATATAATCCCAATACTATACAAAACATTTCCTTTCGGAAATCATTTACTATAACAACAGTGTTATAGTCCACCATTTCCTTTTATTTCTCGAAAACGTCTATTTCAACAATGAATGTTGAAATCTATGGTTTTGAATCTTAACACATTTAAAACATCATTAGATCATTTTAATTCTGTTTAAAATATCACATCCTAAACATTTTCTTTAACATATTATTCACTATTCAAAAACGTGAATATACCTTGTTAACCAATTTCATCCTTTCTATTCATTTTATTTTAAAGGATTATTCACTGTATAAAACGTGAATATAACTCCATTAATAAGTTATAAAAATTAACTTATCAAAATAAGTCGTTTGCGAATTTATAGAACAACGTTTATAAATTCCATTTCTATTTATCTTATAACAACTTCCTTTATTAACCTATTCAATTCATAACTCAATTATAAACCAAAGGTTCATATTATAAGTTAAATGCTTATAAAACGATTATTTTACAAAATCGTTCTTTTTAAGACTTTCCAAATTATAAATCTTATAACTTATAAGATTCATTTATTTACCCAAATCTATTCCTTTAATAACTTTACAAATTTTATAAACCTACTGCTTATAAAATTCCATTTATAACTTCACCGTTTATAATTCTATAAATTTCATTCATTTATGAAATTCATTCACAATTCATTCTAACATTTATAAAAACTCGTTTTATAATTCAAATATTTTTAATTTACAAATTATTAATTTATAAATCCTCTATATAAATCAATTTATATTATTCTTTTAAAACATTTTTAATCTCCTTTATAATTTCATCATTTTGATTTATAAAATAATTAAATTTTATAAATCCTATATTTTTAAACTTTTCTCAATAAATTCAAAAATCCCAATTTAAACTATTTTATAAAATCATTAACTCCATATTTTCAAACATCAACTTTTAACTATATTTCTCAGAAATCATAATTTTTATAACATTAAAATTATAACGTTATTTATTGAAAATGAATCAATTCCAAAAATATTTTATAAACGTATACTCTTCAAAAATCACTTTAAAAAATCCTTTTAAAATTCCAAAATTTGGCCCAATGATGCTACATACCAAATAGTCAATCACGACAACAACGACATCATATATCAATATGATAATCAACGAATATCAAAATATCCGAAATCAAATAAATACTGTTGAGGAATTCAGTTGGATCCCTCCAACCTGTTTCCTGCATCCAAAGATGTTAGCATAATACCAATTCCGTACCAGTATGAAATTATCGCGGTATATGGGATTTAAAATATTATCCGCTTAATAGACGGCGCAATAGGGTCTCATCCGCTATACAAATGCGGGAAATCAATAACTGCAATATATACATATGCCAATGTATATATATTGCTATTATATATAATACCAATTTCACTGTTTATGAAATATTCGCGGTATATGTTTTTAATAAATAACATCCGCTTACTAACGGCGCATAATGTCTATTTTAACAATCAATAGATAACAATCATCATTCAAACATGCATTCAAATATTTTAAATATAACTATTTAAAATATAAATCGAAACTGTTCGATTGAGTGAGAAGTTCTCACCTTGATTTCAATTTCGTTTTAGCGATTTATTTCGAATAAAATTAAACGGACGTTTAATTTTACCCGAAATTCTCACTAACTCCAAATGACTCCAATCCAATTCCATATCATAGTGCTCATCCATACGATTCCAACGCAATTGGTTTCGTGCGTTTTCGACCTCGTATGAAAAAGTTATGCATTTATGAAGTTTTACGAATTTATATTTACAAATTTTATAACATAATTTATAATTTATTTAACCTATATCAATTACAGTCGTTGATCTCCAAACCCCCTCATCTGGACCGCACCCACTTTCTTCCATCTCTTCGTTTCTTGCTCCAGGCTATACTCACGCGCACGCACCCATAAACACGTTCAATTAGGGTTTGATTTCGAGCCAAAAGCAAAGATCTTGAACACGATCAGATACCTCCACGTCGTGCGCCTCCACGAACACCCCCCTCGGCCTGAAGATCTTCGAGCTCGGCCCCTCTAGGATTGAGAAAAGACGTGCGCAACATACGACCTTTGAACCACGATTTCGACTACCCCACTGCTCCATTCGCGATCATATCCGTTAGATCTCTAGAACTCAATGCCCTCTACAACTTTCATGTAGAAAGTTTCTCGAATTAATGAACGGATTTGGAAATTTCGAGGGGAGAACGAAACAAATTTCTGGCCATTGGACCAAGGGCCGGCGGCTAGGGTTTTAAACCTAATTCTTTTTTTTTATTTGTGAAGAGGCAAGGGCTATTTATAGAAAACAAACGAAACACTATTCGTTCCGGAATTTCCAAACTCCGATTTACGCACGGTGACCGACGTTTCTAGGGTTTATCCCACGTTCCGGACGCAATGGAACTGGTTTCGGAAGCTAATTCGGTCATCTGTGCGAGTTATGGCAATAAACGTTCAATTTAAAATAAACCGATTTAAACGATTTTCTAGGCGTTTTAGCTTGCACCGGACAGACGGTAAATCCAATTGACACGAAATTTGAAACCTTACAATAATATCACATTACGGATCTGATGAAACTGGTTTCGTTGAAATCCGAGACTTTTTGAAAAATGACTATTTTAACTCGCCAAATTAATATTAAAATAATTTCGATGCGTTTCGAGCTGCCATGATCAAACGATAACTCTGATTGCTACGAAAATTGAAATTCGGTAATAACAAACTATTACGGATCCAATGGAACTGGTCTCATCCAATTCTGAGACTGTTCAAAAATTGACAAATTTTCAGTCGATAATTAAATATTAAAATATTCAATTTTCACAAATTAACTTTTAATTCGATTTTAAAAGTTCTAAAATATCATTCTAACTTCAATATGATAAAATAAAATTTTACAAATCATATTCAATCATATTTAACCCAATTTTCAATTATTTCTGTATTTTCACCTATTAAACTATCGATTTAATTATTCAGTTAAATCCAATTATTCGAAATAAAATTATTCGACTTATAAATTTCACTTGTTAAAATTTAAAATTAATCAAATATTCAAATTTTAATTAAATAAAATTCTGGGTCGTTACATACTTCCCCCCTCAAAAGAATTTCGTTCTCGAAATTACCAAGAAAGTTACATAATCTATTAACTTTCCAAAATTCATGGTTAAACTTCTTACAAAATCTTTACTAAGTTTTCAAATCATACTTAGTTATCTTTTCAAAAACAATTACTATTGTTTAACTTTCAATTCCAAATCAAAGTTATAGTTTTCAAAACTTCCCAATTTTTCTTAAATTTTTCTAACGCCTTAAATTTTCGGAAAAATTCGCCATAGTCTCCTTTGCGCGGCTCGATCCGAAAAAAATGACAGTATATATATATATATCACAAATATACATCTCATCAAGTAATGAGGCATCCTGCAGGGAAAAAGTGTAAAAGTACGGTATGTAATCCGAGATATGTACCTTATATTTTATTAGCGAGCATATACGGCTAATATAGCGCGAAAGCGAGCTCCAAATGCGAAGCAAACGCAATCCGCACCTACTAAACACTCAACAAACAACATGAGAACATGCATATAGACAATAGTATCGATATACAACATATAACAACATAATAACTATATATGCCAACATAACAAATGTAGTAAAAGCTATATATTCAACCATCAACCAACTAGCATCCAACTAACATTCATAACCAATAATATTCATTCGTATTCTCATTAATATTCAATGAATTGGGTTTTCAATTTAATCACATTTGATTTATTAACAGTGGATGTTTTCACTAACATTCATTTTCAATTAGTTTATATTCACTAATTCATATTCAAGTTGGTTCACTTCCAAATCAAATTCAATTCCTATTTAAGATTCACTTAACTTCCAATTTGATTTCAATTACTTTTAGCTTTCAATTTCATTAACTCTTAATGAATTATATACAATCAACTAACAACCAATGTATATTAATTACAACCAAATTCCTTTGCTTAAATTCATTCAATTTGGTTTAACACCTTTACTTTCAATTGGTTCAATTAAATTGATTTGCATTCAATTATTCAACTTCCAATAACATTAGATTTTTAATGAATTAACACTTACACTTACATTCATTATTTCATATCAACTTAATTTACATTCAATTGATTAACTTACATTTAATCCATTCATTCAATTCAATTACTGAAGTTGAATTTCATTTATATAACTCAAGTTTATATCCATTACTTAACTTTATTATTTTACTTTGATACAAATATCAACTTAATTCAACATTTCTTAAGTTATACTTTTTTTTATAAACATCACTTGGTTTTACATAACTTAAATTCCAACTTATAAATAAATTCAGATTCCAATTCTAAAGTAAATTTCCATTTAACTTTAAATTCATTTTTATTTACAGCTCATATTCATAAATATATTCACATAGTTTCACTTCTTATATATATAAGTTTATTTCACAATTGTAAATCACTTTAATTATAATTCAATTCTTATAATTCATTTGCTTATACAATTATTCTTTTATTTAGATTATTCAAACAACTTATTCAACAACTTATATACTTTAATAATTCTGAAAAATTATTCCTTTATATAAAAATATACTCAAGGTAAAATTATTTCATTTACCCAATTTAAAACAATATCGTGTCGGTTTATCTTGTTTAGGAGTTTAGAAACTCATGTCTATGATAGTTAGCTAGACTACACCGACTGGAATCTATAAACAATCAACCGATAAGTCAACACAATACAAAACAATTTTATATTCACTAACAAATACGCTCTCACAGCTATTATTACACTCAAACTCATTCTAGAATACTACTGACTCTATCTCTAATGAGTAATACCCTACAGAACCATGGTTGTCGCTTAACCATAAGCTCTGATACCACCTGTGAGGACCCGCAAATCCATACTCCTTCAATATACACTAATCTCCATAGATTAACTCAAGATGAACAGAAATATGAATTCTCAATGTTTAAAAAAAAGAAAAGGACAGAAGGAGAGAGAAAAAGATAGAAAATAGAGAGAGAAAAAATAGAACGGAACAGAAAACAACAGAACAACATTAGAATCTCACAATCGCAGCGGAACAACATATAATAAATAAATGAATAATCTTTAAACAAAGAACTATATCAGTTATTACATTACATTACATTTCATTACATCAGAGTGTACAACAACAAACAACATCAAACAGCGGAAAAGAAATACTATATGGTGGTAATACGCCATGCCATGTGACTGGTGTGAGAACTCAAAATAGTTTATTTATCTTTAAAAACAAAATAGAGGACTATTTTTTAAAATCAATTTGCAATGCTTTTAAAAATGAGACTACCATAAGGCCTCCCACATACACACACAATGCAAACGTAGAATCAGAGGAGATTTCTCCTTATGATAGTCAAAGATGCTTGATACGTATTAAAAAGAAACATTTGATATTATTACTTGTGCATAGTGTTTAAAACAATTTTGAAAGTAGAATATAAATCTTTCCCAACATACGACCATTATCGTATGCCTACTATAGCTACCATCCAAACAGTGGGGCGCCACCATAAGTGAATGATAGGTTCTACAACTAATACCGTACAAGATCGTATTGTTTCTTTGGATTTCCAACGAATGATCACGCCAAGGAACTTCCCATTGCCACATGAGAACGCCTCTGGAATGATGTCCCCGAGAACCAAACCGGATCTCTGCCAACACAAGGCCGGGTTACCCCTAACTGAGTAACAACTGACACGAGTATGCCATCCCCCGGTCCTTTGGGACCTTTAACCGAGCGCTCATCACCATCATCACACAATCATAAATAAAGTGTTTCAACATGAGTAAGCATCTGGGCTCTATACCATGATACCACCCTTTTCCAGAAGGAAATGCACATACCCTAAAGGGAGCTACCCCTCATAACCTTGCCGCATCTTTCCTGTTTTGACCATTCCGAGGTGTGAGGCTCGACGAAGTCACGTCCACAAAGCCACACTTTATACAAAAGCTGTGCTTTGGGTCAACAAATGATCATAGAAATGATCACAAAGATAAACGATCAAACAAATGATCCTATCACAAATGATCAACACAATGATCATTTCACAGCAACACTCAGCATGTCACATTACCAAATTGGGAATATATCGCTGATGACCTTCAACTACATAACCTCTGAGCTCGTACGTCTTAGAGAAGGGTGTTAAGCTAAAAGAATAAATTCTCCGCCACCAACAAAAATATATTTGAAAGAAATCTGCTTTATATCTCAATTTGTAACGTCAGACATACAATCCATACAAGTCTGTTCCGGGCTCGAACAGAACCGAAGGCACTTACAAAGAAGTCCTTGCAATCCGGATAATCTCTAATCACGTCCGGACTTCCCATCACATAGGGATTCTCTATACCGTAGCTACTCGGTGCAAAGACAATCGACGAGTTGTCCTTTCGCTTTCAAAAATATCCGGTCTTCAACACCGGTCATCAATGCTATCCATTACGTCGTATCACTATTCGGAATGGGTAATCCGAATAACGAGCGCAATAATTTAAAAATAAGTGTAGCATTCAAATTCAGCAAATCACAACAAATACCTTTCAAAGGTAAATATTGATAGTCGGTTATTGAACTATCAATGGATATGCACAACATCACCAGATTCCAAATAATTTTTCAAATTATTTATTTCCCAAAAATATCTTTACAAGATATAAATTTTCAATACCTCAAAAATAAATCAATATTTATTTTTAAACGAATTCCACTTTCTTTTATAAATTCCATAGTGAATTTATATTTCACAATATCTACCGATATACGATTTCAATTATTCATTTTCAATTTATCGTCAAAAAGATAAATTCTCAAAATATTCACTTTATATTGTAAAACATTTCCATATTTACTTATTAAGTAATTCTCAATCCATTTATTTCAACACTTGGAAAATATTCAGTATACTTAAATCGAGATTAAGTACATATTTCATTCTTTAAGGAAATCATTCTCTTAAACATATTTATTTGTGCCAAAACGAATGTTGCGTAAAACATCGTTACGACAACCCAAAATCACTAGTATAGGGATTCGAAATTAAAATAGATATTTAAATCTCAATACTATACAAAACATTTCCTTTCGGAAATCATTTACTATAACAACAGTGTTATAGTCCACCATTTCCTTTTATTTCTCGAAAACGTCTATTTCAACAATGAATGTTGAAATTTATGGTTTCGAATCTTAACACATTTAAAACATCGTTAGATCGTTTTAATTCTGTTTAAAATATCACATCCTAAACATTTTCTTTAACATATTATTCACTATTCAGAAACGTGAATATACCTTGTTAACCAATTTCATCCTTTCTATTCATTTTATTTTAAAGGATTATTCACTGTATAAAACGTGAATATAACTCCATTAATAAGTTATAAAAATTAACTTATCAAAATAAGTCGTTTGCGAATTTATAGAACAACGTTTATAAATTCCATTTCTATTTATCTTATAACAACTTCCTTTATTAACCTATTCAATTCATAACTCAATTATAAACCAAAGGTTCATATTATAAGTTAAATGCTTATAAAACGATTATTTTACAAAATCGTTCTTTTTAAGACTTTCCAAATTATAAATCTTATAACTTATAAGATTCATTTATTTACCCAAATCTATTCCTTTAATAACTTTACAAATTTTATAAACCTACTGCTTATAAAATTCCATTTATAACTTCACCTTTTATAATTCTATAAATTTCATTCATTTATGAAATTCATTCACAATTCATTCTAACATTTATAAAAACTCGTTTTATAATTCAAATATTTTAAATTTACAAATTATTAATTTATAAATCCTCTATATAAATCAATTTATATTATTCTTTTAAAACATCTTTAATCTCCTTTATAATTTCATCATTTTGATTTATAAAATAATTAAATTTTATAAATCCTATATTTTTAAACTTTTCTCAATAAATTCAAAAAACCCAATTTAAACTATTTTATAAAATCATTAACTCCATATTTTCATAAATTAACTTTTAACTATATTTCTCAGAAATCATAATTTTTATAACATTAAAATTATAACGTTATTTATTGAAAATGAATCAATTCCAAAAATATTTTATAAACGTATACTCTTCAAAAATCACTTTAAAAAATCCTTTTAAAATTCCAAAATTTGGCCCAATGATGCTACATACCAAATAGTCAATCACGACAACAACGACATCATATATCAATATGATAATCAACAAATATCAAAATATCCGAAATCAAATAAATACTGTTGAGGAATCCAGTTGGATCCCTCCAACCTGTTTCCTGCATCCAAAGATATTAGCACAATACCAATTCCGTTCCAGTACGAAATTATCACGGTATATGAGATTTAAAATATTATCCGCTTAATAGACGGCGCAATAGGGTCTCATCCACTATACAAATGCGGGAAATCAATAACTGCAATATATACATATGCCAATATATATATTGCTATTATATTTAACAACAATTTCACTGTTTATGAAATATTCGCGGTATATGTTTTTAATAAATAACATCCGCTTACCAACGGCGCATAATGTCTATTTTAACAATCAATAGATAACAATCATCATTCAAACATGAATTCAAATATTTTAAATATAACTATTTAAAATATAAATCGAAACTGTTCGATTGAGTGAGAGTTCTCACCATGATTTCAATTTCGTTTTAGCGATTTATTTCGAATAAAATTAAACGGACGTTTAATTTTACCCGAAATTCTCACTAACTCCAAATGACTCCAATCCAATTCCATAGCGTGCACGTCCATACGATTCCAACGCAACTGGTTTCGCGCGTTTTCGACCTCGTATGAAAAAGTTATGCATTTATGAAGTTTTACGAATTTATATTTACAAATTTTATAACATAACTTATAATTTATTTAACCTATATCAATTACAGCTATTGATCTCCAAACCCCCTCATCTGGACCGCACCCACTTTCTTCCATCTCTTCGTTTCTTGCTCCAGGCTATACTCACGCGCACGCACCCATAAACACGTCCAATTAGGGTTTGATTTCGAGCCAAAAGCAAAGATCTTGAACACGATCAGATACCTCCACGTCGTGCGCCTCCACGAACACCCCCCTCGGCCTGAAGAGCTTCGAGCTCGGCCCCTCCAGGATTGAGAAAAGACGTGCGCAACATACGACCTTTGAACCACGATTTCGACCAACCCACTGCTCCATTCGCGATCATATCCGTTAGATCTCTAGAACTCAATGCCCTCTACAACTTTCATGTAGAAAGTTTCTCGAATTAATGAACGGATTTGGAGATTTCGAGGGGAGAACGAAACAAATTTCTGGCCATTGGACCTAGGGCCGGTGGCTAGGGTTTTAAACGTAATATTTTATTTTATTTATTTGTGAAGAGGCAAGGGCTATTTATAGAAAACAAATGAAACACTTTTCATTCCGGAATTTCCAAACTCCGATTTACGCGCAGTGAC
This sequence comes from Allium cepa, assembly GCA_030765085.1. Lineage (NCBI taxonomy): Eukaryota > Viridiplantae > Streptophyta > Magnoliopsida > Asparagales > Amaryllidaceae > Allium > Allium cepa. The sequence continues at coordinate 820,061,172 of CM060931.1, forward strand.
CGACGTTTCTAGGGTTTATCCCGCGTTCTGGACGCAATGGAATAGGTTTCGAAATCTAATTCGGTCATCTGTGCGAGTTATGGCAATAAACGTTCAATTTAAAATAAACCGATTTAAACGATTTTCTAGGCGTTTTAGCTTGCACCGGACAAACGGTAAATCCGATTGACACGAAATTTGAAACCTTACAATAATATCACACTACGGATCCGATGAAACTGGTTTCGTCGAAATCCGAGACTTTTTGAAAAATGACTATTTTAACTCGCCAAATTAATATTAAAATAATTTCGATGCGTTTCGAGCTGCCACGATCAAACGATAACTCCGATTGCTACGAAAATTGAAATTCGGTAATAACAAACTATTACGGATCCAATGGAACTGGTCTCGTCCAATTCTGAGACTGTTCAAAAATTGACAAATTTTCAGTCGATAATTAAATATTAAAATATTCAATTTTCACAAATTAACTTTTAATTCGATTTTAAAAGTTCTAAAATATCATTCTAACTTCAATATGATAAAATAAAATTTTACAAATCATTTTCAATCATATTTAACCCAATTTTCAATTATTTCTGTATTTTCACCTATTAAACTATCGATTTAATTATTCAATTAAATCCAATTAGTCGAAATAAAATTATTCGACTTATAAATTTCACTTATTAATATTTAAAATTAATCAAATATTCAAATTTTAATTAAATAAAATTCTGGGTCGTTACAGATATATAACAAAAGTTATTGCAAAAATCAAATTTAAAATAATAATATTTTCTACGACTAAATAATTAAATCATATTAAATACACATACTTTTTTTCTTCTCCGTGGACATGGATGCAAAGGCCAGGAGGGTGGTAGCACGATGGTGACACGCAAGTGGAGGAAGTTTTGGCAAGCAAGTTCGGGTTTAGGCGGCCAGAGGGTGGTTTTGATGATAAGGTATAAATAGGCTAGGTGTCAGGTTTCAAAAATGCAAATTATAAATGCTATATTTATATTATTTTATAAAAACAAGTGCAGAGAGAAGATATAGGCTAGTCAGAGGAAGAGGAAGTAACAATAGGCATAAACCCAAAGTTACAAAGGCAGAGGGAAAAACTTTTTGCACAATTTAAAGTGAGCTTTAAATTTTTAATAAATACAAAACGTATCTAAGTATATACGTTTATAACTTTCTAGCTGTAGTGTATATATATAATGAACGGTCATAATGAAAGAAGTGGAAACAGGGAGCGTAGGAAAGGAAATGTTAGAAAAATAAAATTTTCACCCTTAAATTCCGAAGATTAATAAGGTAACGTACCTCTTTAATGAAATATACAGCAATGGTCACAAGCTAAAATTTAGCTAAAAGTTTAAAGAAATGAGGGGAAGATGGGTTTTTAAATTAATCACTTCCCAGAATTAATATATCAACGAAAAAAGGAAAGGAGATGAATCAAGGAAACGTATTATAACTTATATATAACTATTAAACGGATAGATGGAAGAAAAGGTGAGTAGGTGAGTAAAAGTGGAAACTGATTTATAAGCGAAATGGAATGTGAGCTGTTGCCTATGAAGAAAATGTAACAATTTAAAAATTAAAGGCAATGGACTGCTGAAATTAAACGAGTATAAAACGTGTAAAAGTTATATACTGAAACAGCTATAAATTTCAATTATTATTAAAAATGGGGAATAACGAAAGGCAAGGACGATGATTTTAAAGTTTATTAATGGCTAGGAATGGGGAAGTCTATCTGTGAATTGGAAAAATTATTAAGCAATTTAAATTTTAATGGTAGAAAAAGTAACAGCTACACACTGTTTTAGAAACAATCAAAGCAATTAATAACCTGATTGGACAGCAAGAATAAATATGGAAGGACACGATACAAAGGCAAAATGAACCGTTTGAAAATAAATAAAAGAAATGATGGGAAATAAAATAGCTGTGCCTTGAATTTCCCAAAATAAATTATTTTATGAACATCAATTATTACTGACTTAAATTAATAGAATCACACCCTAAAATATACTTCCTTAATTTTTGATGAAAATTTATCATTTGCCTCATTTAACTATACGTAATCCAAATGTAAAATTTTATTTCAAAATATTATTATTTAAAATTTCTCAAAAATCAAACTAAATACGCTAAATAAAACCATTAAAAATTAACAAAATTTTACGGGTCCTTACAAATACTCCATCCTGAAGAGTAGCACCATATTGACCGGCGCTGGGACGGCCTGGTCTAACCATTTCTCTTCTTTAAGAAAGAAAGAAAAAAAGAAAGAAAGAAGTGGAAAATGTTATTCTCAGAATGAACATCAAACAAAAATTGATTAGCAAAACAAGGCATCATAAAAGAAAATAGGATATAGCGTGTCCTAAGACTCGAACCAATCGTAAGGCACGATTCCTAAGAAAGACTTAGGACGATGACTCTTGCTATAATATTCTATATTGTTTCGAAGTTTGGCTCTGATACCAAGCTGTGATGCCCTATCTCTATACTCACGCTGGCCAAGGACACTATGGAGTAATGACGACGACTGGTACGATGAATAAAGCTATTGAGGAGCGACCATCTATGTAATTACTTTGTGCGAGTACCGATATGCTAGATAAAATATCGCTTTCATTTCAAGAGGAAATCCGACATACCGATACAAACTCAAAGCTACTACGTAGTGGCCATGTGGTCTTCAGAAACAAATATAAATAAGCATAACACAAAATTATTCACACATATTTATATCACTAAGGCAGAAATAGATATGAATATAACACATAAAAGTGTACATAAAAGTAGTGGCCATATAAGTTCCACTACATCACAAAAGAATATGTATGCATCAAGGAGTCTCTATTTCGAATGTATAAAAGCAAAAATTACTAAGCTAAAGTAGTTAGCGAAAAGTTAGGTGGCAGACCTTGATAAGAAGTCAAGTAGATGCACCTGAAATACCTCGGTTTGACCCGAGTGTTATTTAAAAAAAAACGGATCAGTCTAGCTATAAATATCATATAAAATGAGATAGGATAAGAGATATGACAAAAATATATGATAACAATAATGTCATACCGTGACAAGTATACATTAAATAACAACAAAAAATCATGCTATATCTCAAACTTTCTCAAACGCCAAAAGAATGTCATATTCTTTATTTTATTCACCAAACCAAAAATATTGACAAAACATATCAATGCCAATCGCAAAAATTAGTGAAACACAAATACCAAAAATCAATAATTAGAAATCCAGAAAACACCAAGGCGGAGGCCTATCACAAACGGGAGCATGAAAAATCTCCAACACATGTATCACGAACGGGACACTATCTCATGGTCGCTAACCCTAAAGCCGGTGCAACGACGTAGTACAATAATGGTACGCCTGATGAACCAGAAAATCGAATAATTCGAAACAACGACGTTGTGCAATAACGGTACGCCCGATGATCCAGAAACTCAAATAATTTGAAACAACGATGTAGTACAATAATGGTACGCCTAATAAATAAAAAAATCAAATTATTTGAAACAACGAAGTAGTACAATAACGGTACGCCCGATGAACCGAACTATCTAAAAGAACGTGGGTCGTTAATCCGTAAAAGAAATGAGACGAAGCTCAATAAAATGAGGTACGACCGCTTACGTGGGCAAAGAGACATCGCACGCCGCCAGCCCAAATCACAAAATGATCGTTATTGATCGATAAGTTTAAATTACACTAAGCTAGTAAACAAATGAGTTTAGCTCCATGTCCCATAATCGCTAGCTTAACTTGAGTATTTACGAACAAATTTAAGATTCCACTCGAAAATTATCACAAAGTTTCAATCGAACAATTATAAGAATTAACTAACGAAGTAAACGCAAGTGTTTCATACCACTTGTTTTGCTAAGTGGTTTAATTAGATTTCTCGAACGAATAAGGTAAAGGTTTGCATATACTAATAGAATGGAAAATGGTTTAAAAAACGAGCTTTCTATCAAAGTGACGTTAAAATCATTTTTATGAAAGAGTTTGGATATTTACTACTAGTATAGAAACCTTTGTATTTTAAAGTGAAAAATTATAGAAAATTATTGTAAAAACAATCGATCACCAAAAATTCACATTCGACGATGTGAATTCAAACCCCAAAATTCGATATCAAATCCAATCAAATGAATATTCCCAAAAATCTAGAAAAGAAGTCATCTAAGTCACTAATAAATGACAACAACCAATCGGATCAACAAAAATTGATAAAAATTGAAAATCCACTCAAAAGCAGGCAAAATAGGCAAAATCGACATTTCCAGACATTTGGCAGGCTTGGCCAGATGTCTGGTTTTGGGTTTTGGATATATATATATATATATATATATATATTCTTTAATTTCAGAAACCTTCAAGACCTCTGAACCACTAACCAGACGTCTGAACCACTAATCAGACGTCTGAGCCCCTAATCCAGATGTTTGGATTTTGTCTCTGCCCTTTTTATTTATTTCCAGAACCCTTTCAAACGTCTGGATTTTTCAACCAGACGTCTGGATTTTGTTCCAGATGTTTGGATTTTTCTACTAGGCAAAAATCAGTCTAGCATAAACAGGGCAAAAAATCCAAACCGGAAGCGATCGAACAAGCAATGGACGTTAGGGATTTACGCCAAGTGACAGCACAACCCCATAAGCTCTTTGATACATCACTAAAAACATGTCTAAACATCCAAGATAGGATCTTTAAAGGTTTTGACTTCAAAACACCAAAATTGGAAAATTCACCAAATCAATTCAAATCAAAAAGTAATGAACATGAAATAGATATTAGGAATTCGTAAACCAGAATGAAAGCTATAGATATAGATGTGAGTTCAAGAACTCACCTTTAAACCCAAAAACAACAAATGAGAAGCTTTAAAACAAAGAAAAGATCAACTACTCTTTACTTCAACCCAAGAAGCTCAAATCTAAGCACATAAGCAAATGTTTCCTAAGTTAGGGTTTAGGAATTTCTGAAAATTATAGAGAGACTGAGATGGAGAGTGTGAAGGGGATGCTTACCTAAGCTTCTCTTTGATTTTAGATTTAGAACTTGAATTTCCTAAGAGAATTAGGGGCATCGGAATTTCTAATCTCCTCTCTCTTTCCCCATTTTTCCTTTTGCTTGAATGTTCGGAAATGTTATGAAAGAATGAAAAGGAGTGGAGTGGGAGTTATTAGGTAGAGGAGTTGGGTTCTCTTGTTGGGTTAGTGGGCTGAAATCCAAACCCAAAGCCCTAAACGAAAATATCAAAGTTCTAATCAACTCCTAACATATCGATGTTTATACTCAAAGAGCTCGCAAACGCCATTTTGGACTCAATAGAAGTGGTCTCGAGTCCTAATTCGACTGTTTACAAAATATAGCATTTTGGACTTTAATCCGATTAACGATGCTATATTTAAATATACAATCGTAAAATATGCGGGTTGTTACACTGTTAAAAGAACTCATTTATTGCCTTTTTGGTGTAGCTATTGTAGGTCATAGATTTATAACAACATGTTGATATACCGCGTTCATATAAACGCTTAAAAGCCTTTAATAGCGTTTTCTAAACGCTATTAAAAGTCAAAATTGTTGTGGTGATATCAAGATTTAACATTAATAATCGCATATAACATACAAAAAAGTGTAACATCGATACTTCCATAAATTAACCTTTTTCAACACGTATACTATTAAATCAGTCCTTGTCATTTTCTAATTCAGGCTCGGTCTCGTACTCTATATTATTTTTATCTGTGGTCTCAAATACTTCTGCTAATACCTTTGATTCATCATTTAGAAATCCGAAATCGGTTAGACCATCTGTTATTGCAATTTTGCCATTTTCCTCGATATCCGCTTGGTACACTTGTTCGTTTGGAATATTCTTTCCATCAAACGTAAATCTTGCCTTTGTTTTAAAAACCGCCGACCAATCTGCTTTATCTCTTTTTAGAGATGGATAAGAAGCATAATAAACTTGTAGGGCTTGTTTTGCTAGTATAAACAGATCGTACTTATGATGACATGATGTATGCATTATTTCAATAATATTATATTTTTGGTGCACATCGATTCCAAAACCTGGAACATTATAGAACCAGTTGCATCTAAACAAATAAACTTCTTTCGTAGGTTTGGTGATATGTTATTTGTAAAACCTGAGTTAACACACCATAAAAATCAGTTATATGATCATCACTACCTTTAACATATACACGAGTATTGCTAGTTAATTTTCAGCCTCATATTCTTTAACATTGAATTTGTATCCATTAACAAAGAATATTGGCTATGTCCTGACTTTTCTTTTTGGTCTCATCACAAGATGTTTCAACCATTCGTCGACCGCACAATTTACTGGATCATATACGTGGTTAAAAAACCATGTAGGAATTTTTTATATTAATATCCTCTATTAAATGCTGTGATTTGAAAATATTGCATATATAGATAATATATTGCATTATAATTAATACACACATGTATTATTCAAGTAAATAATTTTAGATCTGTTATTTAATAATACCTGACAAATGGCGCAACTTCTGCACAATTAAGAAGAACATGTGCATGGGCTATATGGTAATCTCTGTCGTCTAACCGTACTTCCACACATTTTCCAATAAGGCATCCCTGCTGTCTAAATATAGATAGCACTGATTCGGAAGAATCTTGTTCAATGCCCTCATCATTTCGTGTAGCACTTCCAAAAGATAAGTTCACATGGTCACTGAAATATTGAGAGAAAAATAATGAACCTTCTTCGATATATGATTTGCATATCGGACCATCAACTCGCGCTTTTTGTCTCACTCTTTTTCTTTAGAATGATTAAAGACTGTAAAGAATAATAATAATTAAATTTTAATACATGTAGTTAAACAAGAATTTAATGTACTCAAAATTTATACCTTTCAAATGGATACATCCATCCATATTGCATGTGACCTCGAAGACGTGCATCAAATGGATGATGAACAAGTAAATGCTCCATTACATTAAAAAAACCAAGAGGAAATATTTTCTCAAGTTTGCAAAACAGTATAGAAATTTTTTCCTCAAGTTTACATAGACGATCAACTTCTAACATAGTTGAACAAAGCGCCTTATAAAACAAACTAAGTTCTGCTACAACCGTCCAAACTTCTGTGGGCATAGTTCTTTGAAAGCGATGGGTAACAAAATATTCCATCATTACAAGACAATCATGGCTTTTTATCCCAATCAGTTTACCGTTCTTATAGTCAACACATCTATGAAGATTAGAGGAAAGCCCATCAGGGAGCTTTAATCCTTCCATCCACTTTAACAGTAACTTGGTTACTATTTAGCTTGTAGCATGCTTTAGTTTTTTGTGTCATTTGGCTTCATGTAATGCTCAGGACGATTGCATACTACCTTTATATCACGTCTTGATTCCAAATTGTCGTCTTTCCTTTAATGTTTAGAACTGTGTTAAATATGTTATCAAACACATTTTTCTCGTTGTGCATCACGTCGATATTATGACTAATTAGGAGATTTTTCCAGTAAGGCAACTCCTAAAATATACTTTGTTTGCACCAATTATGAATCGTCGATTTAACTTGAATTTCAATTTATGCTCCAGTTTCATATATCTTTGGATAATCCTTTATAAGGTCATAAATATCTTCACTTCACAAAATCATTAGTGGTCGTAAGGTCTTTAGTCTATTACTTGTAAATTTTTTTTTGAAAATTTCATCTAACTTGTCTTTATTGTATGTAAAGTGTCAGTATTGTTTGAATCGATGAATCCGATGTGGTTGTATTGATGAAGTTCTTGCATTTCAATTTCTAAAATTTCAATTTTATACTATTATTTAGGATAAAACTATAGGTTGAAAAGTCTGTGCTTTTTTTTAAAAGTTGTAAATATTTCACAACATTTAAAAAAGTTATAATTTTTTTGCAACGGTTAGAAAAGATCTATAAAACACATTTTTGCAATATAAACAGCTGTAGTTGCGACTATTACAACATTTTTTGTAACATCAAAAAAACATTGTAAAAGATGCCGACCTTATTATAACTTGGCCTAATACTGTAGTTGTAATGTAACATCCCGCCTTTTCGCACGCTTTAAATCGACACACGTGCCACTTCAAACCATACGGAAGGGCGGTTTGTTATGGGGTAAATAAGAAAAACAAAATAGAATCTCACAGCGAAAGAATAAAATATAATAATCAAATATACAGCTCATGAAGCTGTTTACAAAATATCTAATTTTCTTTACTTATACAATACAATATCTGAGTACACATACCAGATAATAATAATTAACGCAGCGGAATTAAATGGTGTGGTGGAATAATATAGTAGATAATAGTACTACAAATCTTTGATTTCGTCCTCCAGAATAAAATCTTCAAATCCTGAAACGCTCGGACTGACCCGAGCGAATTGAAAAGACAAAACACTCGAGTCGGAACTAAAAGATGTTATGTAAGTTAAATCAACATAAATAAATATGAGGGCAGTAACTCAAAAGATGCTCGGGATTTACATCTCTTAAGGATCCGTTAAAATATTTACTATGTAGTATATTTCGCTATTATAATAGTGTTTAATTGTAAAATAAACTTACTTTTTAATAGCGTTAAGGGGTTACTCATACTGCCCTTAATACAAATAATGCCAATAGTCTATACAGTACAGTAATACCTCCTGATCGGGAGCCTACCAGAGGATACTCCATAGGTACGACACAAATAGAAACTCGTAGTAAAGGCTCGGTATGGTAGGTGACACGGCACAACTAGGCAATGCCAGGGTAGATATACCAATTACGCATCCGGGCTGGTGGTAACGCGTAGCTGCAACTACCACCCACCTCGAACAAACTCCTCCCTAAAATCAAAAATCAAAAGTGGCCACCGAATCAAATCCAAAATTCAGAGTATAATATCGAAGAGGAGTATCCGATAAAGGGCGTTAAACCCCTTGGCCCGAGAATCGCTCCTATTTTAGCCACCTTATGCCAACTCATGGGAGTCAGGTCCACGTATTTACCTCAAAGGAAACGCCGCCACCATCCTACTTCATTCTGGAATTTCCACCGCGTACACGGTTGTTAAAGTGGTTTTCGGAGTTGGCAGAGAGTATGACAACTTCCGATCCCGGACTCTTCAACAACCAAAAGTTAATATAACACCGCGGTTATTTTAAAATAATTTATACTTTAAAATCAGGATATAATATTCATTTCAAAACCATAAAATTTCGATATCATTTCCCTTTTTAAAACCAAATCAATATGATATCTTTTCAAATACATCCTTTTTTTAAACCTTAAAAATTTCAAAGTTATAATATTTCTAAAACAACGCTTGAAATATAGTCTTTCTTAAACATAAAACTTGAATTTTACAACTAGGAAATATAACCACACCACTTAAATGGTTAAATATAAATTATTTTATAAAATAAAATATTTTCTTCACCTTCACAAATAATTTCCAAATATAGATTTAAATTTCCAAATAAACCATTACAATCTCTATATATTTCAAAGGTCTAGATATTCCATCATTTCAAGAATGAATTCTTTGACAATTTCATAAATATCAAATTCAAATACCATTATTTAGAGTTGAAAAATGTTTACTTAATAAATCCAATAAAATTTAAGTAAACTTTTAACTTCAAACAACTAGATAATTTTTTTCAATTTTATTTAACATGATAAATTCAGTTATTTCAACTTTACATTCATTTAAATTCTTCTAAACTAAATCAAGTTATAAGAATCATACCCTTTAAAATCATCGCTTTATACAAACTTCAAATCAAAGTTATTCAAGTACAATTCTTAAATAATTCAATTTAAACCAATTCCATATTTATCTTTCAACTTAACTTTATTTAAGTCATTTAAAACTCTATATATATACAATATCTTAAATGATACTAAACTATATAATATAATACAAGAAAACTCCATTTTTAAACTCATTTTTATTAATCAATTTTATACATAGTTAAATTCAAGAATTCAACTTATATATATATAATACTTACATAACACCAAAAATTAATATTTATTAAACCATGTTTCCTTTCCAAAACCATAGAAAAATCACTCCAAAATATTTTTATATATAGATCGCGGTACCTTTATATATTTTTTTATCATATGGTCAAGTGATACGGATATTTATCATTTCAATCCACAATTGAAAAAATTACGATTATGTCATTTCAAATCGCAATCCCGAATGCAATAAAATGCATAATAACTTGTCAGTTTATAACAATATAAAATACAGCATTCATTCATCCAATATCAACCATCAACCATTTATCACAATCATCATCCAAATTCAAACAATACATCAATATATAACAGGTGATAATAACAGGTATCAACTATCAGTTTATATTCAAAAATAAATTATAACTCTTTACTGGCAGTTTTAAATGCAATCAGTAAATAGATAATAATTTAACCGGCAGTTTTATATTCAAAATTAAATAAATATAACTGGCAGTAATATGCAATATTAAATTAAATAACAAGTAAATTAAATGAATTGCCAAATTAACTGAGATAATGATGAAATATATGCCAAAAAGCTATAAATAAATTTCTAAGGACATCATAAATCAATTTAACAAACATAAGAAATCTTAGAAGTTGTGAGTGGGTTAAAACACTCACCTTTTGAATTTAAATTGAATTTAAATCCAATTTAAATTCAAAAATTGGACGGTCTCAGAATTCGTCTATACTAACGTCAAAAGATCCAGAATTTCAATACAATCCTAACAAAAAAAATCGCGTGTGAAACGGATATCGTATGCAAAATTTACGACGATTAATGCGATTGAAAACAATTTTTTAAAATAAAAGAAAAGAGAACATGTCTCACCTTGGACACGTCATCTTCAATTTACTTTCTTCCCAGCATGCAACCGTACGCACGAGCTACAGGGCCGAAACCTCTCGTTCATCCAATGCGCCTCCACTTTGAAAAATACTGCGCCACCTCGTCGAGGCGCACGCCTTCCAACCCCCTACCGACGTGTGGAGGCCACGCGACCCCTTCCAGTGCCGATCAGCGATGAATGAAACCCACAGCCACCGAAAAAATTCTAGAATTCGAAACCCTAGACGAAAATTGCCACCAATCCAACCGTCAATTCGCCACCAAACCTACACAGATCGACTCCCCTCAGCCTCCTCTTCAAAACCCAGAAAGGGTTTGTCGATCTGACAACTTTCACCGACGCGTGATGAACGGCCGAGACTTCTTCAATTTTTACCGGCCAAACGACAAACTGAATCGAAAAACGAACACCACCAGTGAATTAATCTAGTCGAGAGCTTCAACATATATTTTTTCAGATTTTTCTGAGGACTTTGAATTTTATGCTTTGGATATCATTTGCAATTGAATCTGAAAATATAAAATTTTGTCTGTCATTGAAGAAGAGGAGGAATAAAATGAATTTACGTACATGCAATAGAGAATTAGGGAGGCTAGGGATTATAGAAGGATATTTAGGAAAAGTTGGAATAGACAGATGGATCCGAATTATAACGTGCTAAACGATAATTGGCCCAAAAAGCCCGTTCTGCCCCCGGAACGAAATTGGGTAAACCCATATATCAAAATAGGTGTTTTAAAATATTCTAAACGCAAAGGAAAAGGTTTCACGTCCAAATTCCATCGTATGAAGAAGTTATGCTGAAATAAATATTTTCAAATTGATTTCAATTGATTTCAATTAAATCGATTTCAAGGTGTTTCGCGTTCGTACGATCAAACGACAAGTCCGATCGCTACGAAACTTGAAACCCTACAATAATTCACTATTATGGATCCGATGAAACTAGTTTCGTCGAAATCCGAGTCAGTGTCCAAAATGGCTATTTTTATATTAATTAAATAAAATTTAGTCAGTTTAATCAATTTTTCAATTTAGATTCGATAATTACCAATTCTTATCATTTTAAATTTTCCAATCATTTATAATGATTTAAACCAAATTTAAATGTCAATTTGGAGAAGATAAATTTATAAATTTCAATATAAATCCTCAGTTTCGTTAAGTTCAAAATTATAAATAAAATTCCCAATAATTCTATTAATTCCCTTTTCATTTTTTTCATTGTTATCAAAAAGGGTGCAAATTTACATTGGTTCATGATTGTTTACATTTATTTTCTTAGATTTCATCTACATTTCCTTTTAGGCGATAATTTAAATATTAAATTTTCATTTAATTGCAATAGATCATATTATCGTAATTAAATTCAATTAAATAAATAAATGTCGATACCCATTCTTGTATTCAACGTACTTTCTTTTTTGAAATTCATTCAATTCATTATTACACCTGATGAAATCAACATTTGGTTCAGAAACTATGATAATCATATCCTCACATTCCATCTAGTTTCAATTAATGTAATAATAAATGTTGAATTTCACTTTTTCGCAATAAATTCAATTATTGGATTTTACACTTTCAAATAAATTAATAAATCTAAAATTTCGCTCCTAAGATCCACCACTGTTATATTATGAATGAAATTAACATTGGTTACATCCTCTGAAATTAACAATCTTTTATGACAAATCAATTTATCCTAACTGCACAATTAGGTCAATTAACTGCAATTAATTTCACATTAAATTTTATAAATTATCAATTGAAACTTTAACAAATCTGTTACTTGATTTAAAACCCTGCTATTCAATAAATTGACATTTATAGGTGAAATTAACATTGACTTATATTTCATATCATAAATGCATGTTGTAACGACTCGAAGATTTCGACAATTTAATTTGTTTATTTAATAGGATTTTTGTCATTTATTTTGTAGAAATAATAAAGGTGATAAATAAATATTAAAATGAGGGCTAAAATAAATTATGTAAATGGTGACTTAAAACCTTTATAGAAATTTGAATAAAATCCAAATGAATTAAGTAGGAAAAGGATTCTGGCACAGATATAAAATTTAATATGATAAATTAATGAAAATATAATTGATTTAATGCAATAAAAGAGTGTAAACGATAATTGGAAAAAATTGAGGAATCATGTATTGCAAGTTAATAATTTATGACTTGAATGAAACTCCAATTCATTAAAATCATTTAAATGTTATGATTAGATTTTAAATGGAATATGAGAAAAACAAATGTAAGGATTTGATTAATATATATGTTATTTATTCAAGGTATTGAATAAAATTGGGAATCCAATTGTAATTAATGGTAATAATGTGGGTATTAGCTAATAAATTAAATTTGAATGCAATACCCATAAATGAATGGAATGAAATGAATGTATGTAAGTGTATACTAGGTTATTTATCAAATAGAAGGAAAGAAAAGTAAATATCAAATTGATTGATGAATAAATATGCATTGAATAGTAATTGAATGTAAAGTTAATGGTGATTGTATAAAATCAATATAAGATAATGACTTGCAATAATTGTGGGTTGATAATAAGTTGTGAATGGGAAAGTGATTGTATGGTAAATGAATGGAATTCGCATTTATTGGAAAAAAAGTAAATGGGTACTTAGTAATAAATTTAAACGGACTTAAAAATGAAATTTATTTAATTAATAGATATAACGGATAAGGATATACTCATAAATGTGGGATTGAGAGTTTTACCACAACTATTATGAGTTATATACTTAGCTCGTTCAATTAAATCAGAAAACCATTGCAATAAATAAAAATTTAATGTTATGCAATAGAGATAAACAATTGGAAAATGTTAAAGTATCTGGATAGACACACACACACACACACACACAGATATATATATATATATATATATATATATATATATATATTAAAATAAATGGTACCGAAGATGGTAATATGATAAATAGTGAATTTAAGAATGAGAATCAGGATTTATTTATTTATATGGAAGCTTAAAGTCTAATAATTGAATTTAATTGCAATTAAATGAGATTGAATATAGTTAAATAATTCGTTATTTAAAATAAAGATAACGTGAGAAATTTGTGTGATAATTTGGAATCCAATATTTAATCCATCTGTTTGATAGGAATGAATGGAATACTAATTAATTTATTTAACTAAACGAAATTATTATTTATAATTTAGGAATTTAATGAAATTAAGGATTTATATTGAAATTTACAAATTTACCTTCTTTAATTTGACATCTAAAATTGTTGGAATTTTGTAAATGATTAAGAATTTTTAAAAGTGATAAAATGGGTCAATTTTAGATTCTAAATATAAAATTGGATTTTATTTATTTATTTTGAATTTATTTAATTAATATAAAAATAGCCATTTTGGTCACGGACTCGGATTTTGACGAAACTAGTTTCATCGGATCCGTAATAGTGAATTATTGTAGGGTTTCAAGTTTCGTAGCGATCGGACTTGTCGTTTGGTCGTACGAACGCGAAACGCCTTGAAATCGATTTAATTGAAATCAATTTGAAATCAATTTGAAAATATTGTTGTAACGACCCAGGATTTTGAACAATTTAATTTGGAAATATTTAATTAATTTTAAATATTTGAATGATGGTTTGACTTGAATTTCCAATTATCAGAATGAATTTGGCGATTAAATTATAGAATTTAATCTATTGAAAGTGAATAAAAATTTGAATATTCAATTCTAAGCTGATTAAAAATATTTCAAAGGCTTATCAAATTTATATTGATAATATTGAAGATAATAGAAGCTTCAGGATTGAATTTGAAAGTGAATTGTTCCGTTTTGAAATTTATATCGTTTAAATTGAATTTGAAAATAGCCTTCCGAGGCACAGTCTCGGAATTCGACGAAACCAGTTCCATTGGGTCCGTAATATTGAATTATTGTCGGATTTCAAATTTCGTATTTTTCGGAGTTTATATGTGAGCACACGACATGTAAACGCATTGGAATTTGAATCAAATTCAATTTGAATTTAAACATATAAATTGTCAACATCAGCCACCCTACTCCTGAGCACAATCTTTCGTTCAGAAAAAATAAATAGAGACAGCATTCCTAAAATCATGCCTACAACTACGCCTAAAAACACATATTCTCTGAAGCATCACGTACTCCTGTCTCCCTCCATCCATCTTCGATAAATCAAGGCCGAACCTTTCGTTGATTTCAAAAATAAAAATGAAGGCGCCTCGTTAATTCCTCTTCTCCCCTTTTCAGCCTTCAGCAAATTCGTTCGAGCCGCAGAGGAAAAAAAATTAAAATCAAAGACTAGAAGAAAAAATGGCCGAAGCCTGGGAATTAAGTTCGAATCGAATTCCCTTTGCTTCGCGAGTTTGCAAATCAGGGAGGAGCTTATTCTCGAGCAATCAGAGGCGGCGATTGGGGCGAGCAAGCAAGGGCCGCGACTTTCTCAGATTCAATGTAGGAACTCGCGATGGCATGGGATTCACGGCGATGTTCTGGGGCTTTAGTGGCACACGCGCACGTACGAGATGGCGGCGACCTAGGGGATTTCGAGCACTGGGGTTTTCGTGATGCGAGTGGTCGCAATTCGAGATGTGGGTTTTATCTGGGTCTCGAAGTCGCGTGGACAAAGGAGGATGGGCGGCGGCAGCTTCAAGCCGAAGTTCATCAAATGGCATATCGGTCTGAGGCGTGCAGTTCGATAGTGGGGGTGTCGCGATGCCGTAAAACTCGGCAGTGGATGTATGCAGAGGTATCAGTTCTATTTAAATTAATTTAAGTAAATGTATATAGGTTAAATTTAAACAGTTAAGGATATAAATAGAATTATTACAGTAAAGGAATTTATAAAGAATAGTTTTGAATTTAATTTTTGTTAAATCAAATTATTAAAAAGAAATTGTTTGAAAGCCAAAAACAATTTATTAAAAAGGAATTTAGTTTTAAAATTGTAACCTTTAGTTAAACAAATTTAATTAATGAAAATCAGTTCGAATTCAAAAATTTTAGTTAAAAATAAAAATATTTGGGAATGAACAAAAGAATAAATTTTTGGTTAAGATTAATTTACTGATTTAAAATCGAACATTGGTTAATTAAATTTATCAAATGAAATTTAATTTATTTGATTTATTCGAATATTAATAAATTGTCTAAAACATTTATACAAGGTATAAGTCAAAGGACTCAAGCCGGAATCGGAAATGGATAGCAAATAAAAAGCAAAGGTGAGAACTTCTCACTCAAAAGGGTTTGTTAAATTTTAAATAGTTATATTTAAAATTTGCTGATTGATTGATTGTTTGCTTGATTGTGATATTAGATATAGTAGGATAAACTATATATAGCAATATATATATATTGGCATATGTATATATTGCAGTTGATTGATTTCCCGCCTTGTATAGCGGATGAGACCCTATTGCGCCGCCTATTAAGCGGATAATATTTTAAAAATCCCATATACCGCGATATTCCACCTTGAAGTGGAATTGGTATTGTGCTAACGTCTGTGGATGCAGGGAAACAGGTTGGAGGGATCCAACTCGATTCCTCACAAATATTTATTTGATTGTAGATATTTTGATGATATTGATTATCATATTGATATATGATATTTGTGCCATGATTGACTATTGGATGCTGTTGCATCATCAGATCCATTTTTAAAAGTATTTTTAACAATTTTGAATTATAAAGGATTTGAAATTGATTTTTCCAAAGTATATGTTTTTATTGAAATTTTGAGTTGATTCATTTTTAATTAAATTAAAATTTTAATTTTTAAAAGTTATTGAATTTAAGATTTTTGTAAAATATAACCAAAATGTTATTTTTGAGATAAGTAGTTAATAAATTTATGAAATGGTCTTAATTGGAATTTTGAATAACTATTATAAAGGATGTGTATAAAAGATTTTGAAAATTTTACATTTATAAATTAAAAATGTTGGAATTTTAAAAAGAGTCTATTAAGTGTTGAGTTGATGTATAAAATGAATTTCATTAAAATTATAGACTTATAAATTGTGAAAGTGATAAAATGAATAGATATTGAAAATAAAAGATTCATGAGTCATTAACTTATAAAATGGATTTTGGGCATTTAAATGAGATATTTATAGAAATTGTAAATAAAGGAATTTTTTTTATAAGTTGAAATTGTCATGGAATATAAAAGAATCTTATAAGCAATAAGATTTGGAATTTGTGAAGCTTAAAAAGAACGATTTGGTAAATGAATGAATGAATTATAAGTACTTAACTTATAATATGGACTTTTGGTATAAAATTGAATTTTATAAATTGAATTGGATTGAAAAAGGAAATTTATAAATCAAAGTTATGGAATTTATAAAAATTGTTTATAAATTCGAAAATCAAATTTAATTTGATAAATTTAATATTAAAATTTATTAAAGGAGCTATATTCACAATTTTGAACAGTGGATATATTATTAAAGAAAATGGATATCTTTTGGGAAAAGGATGTTTTAAATAGAATTTAAAACGATTTAAAGATGTTTTAAAATGCATCAAGTATCGAAAACATAGATTTCAACATTCATTGTTG
Source organism: Allium cepa (assembly GCA_030765085.1). Lineage (NCBI taxonomy): Eukaryota > Viridiplantae > Streptophyta > Magnoliopsida > Asparagales > Amaryllidaceae > Allium > Allium cepa. Next base: position 820,078,726 of record CM060931.1, read on the forward strand.
AAATAGACGTTTTCGAGAAATAGAAGGAAAGGAAGTCGTAGATTTCAACATTCATTGTTGAAATAGACGTTTTCGAGAAAATAAGGAAATGATGGACTATAACACTGTTGTTATAGTAAATGATTTCCGAAAGAAAATGTTTTGTATAGTATTGGGATTTATATATCTAATTTAATTTCGAATCCCTATACTAGTGTTTTTGGGTTGTCGTAACGATGTTTTACGCAACATTCGTTTTGACCCAATTAAATGTGAATTAAAGAATGATTTTCTTAACGAATGAAATATATACTTAACTATGGGTTAAGTATATTGAATATTTTCAAATTTTTGAAAATAAATGGATTTGTGAAATACTTATTATTAAATATAAGTATGGAATTGTTTTTCCAATATGAAATGGAACGTTTTAAAGAATTTATCCTTTTGAAGATAAATTGGAATTGAATAATTGAAATCTATTGAAAACTGTAGATCAATAGATAAATTTGAAATATAAATTCACTATGGAATTTATAAATGGAAAGGGAAATTGGTTTCAAAATAAGCGTTGTTTTATTTTGAAATGTGGAAAATTATATATCGTGTAAAGATATTTTTGGGAAATTAAATAATTTGAGAAATTATTTGGAATCTGGTGATATTGCGCATCTTTATTGATAGTTAGATAACCGACTATCAATATTTACCTTTAAATAGGTATTTGTTGTGATTGCTTGAATTGAATGCCACATTTATTTTAAAATAAGCGCTCACTATTCGGGTTAACCGGGAAAGGACCATGGGGTCGTATGACCCATTCCGAATATGTGATACGTCGTTATGAATTGCATTTGAAGACCGGCGTTGAAGACCGAATATTTGTGAAAACGGATGGATTACCGTCGAGTTACTCTGCATCGGCTGATCTCCGATACAGAGGTTTATCACCCTTAGTGACGGGAAGTCCGGACGTGATTAATGAATATCCGGATTGCAAGGACTTCTTTGTAAGTGCCTTCGGTTCTGTTCGATCCCGGAACGGACTTGTATGGATTGTAATGTCTCAAAGCTGATTTCTTTCAAATATATTTCTGTTGGTGGCGGAAAATTTATTCTCTTAGCTTAACACCCTTCTCCGAGACGTACGAGCTCAGAGGTTATATAGTTAATGGTTATTAGTGATATACTCCCAATTTGGTAGTGTGGCATGCTGAGTGATGCTATGAAATGATCATTGGTTGATCGTTTGTGATAGGATCATTTGTTTGATCGTCTATCTTGATGATCATTGCTTTGATCATTTGTTGACCCAAAGCAGCTTTTGTATAAAGCGTGGCTTTGTGGACGAGACTTCATCGAGCCTCACACCCCGGAAATGGTCAAAACAGGAAAGATGCGGCAAGGTTATTAGGGGGTAGCGCCCCTTTAGTGTATGTCATTCCTTCTGGATAGAGGTGGTATCATGGTATGGAGCCCAGATACTTAACCTATATGGTTACTGCAAATTTATTACTTTGTGGTTGTTGGAAATCGGGGATCCTCGGATATAGATCGGTTACGATCGGGGAATGACATATTCGTGTCAGTAGTTACCCAGTTAGGGGTAACCCGCCTTGTGTTGGCAGAGATCCGGTTAGGTTCTCGGGACGTCATTCCAGAGGCGTTTCCATGTGGCAATGGGAAGTTCCTTGGCCTGACCATTTGTTGGAAATCCAAAGAAACAATACGAGCCTTGTATGGTTTTAGTTGTAAAACCTGCCATTTAATATGGTAGCTATAGTAGGCATAATATAATGGTACCTATGTTGGCTAAGATTTATATTCTACTTTCGAAATTGTTTTCTACACTATGCACTAATAATAATATCAAAAATGATTTGATTTTGCGTAGTAAGCATCTTTGACTATCATAAGGAGAAACCTCCTCCAAGTCTGCATTTGCATTGTGTGTGTGGCGGGAGACTTTATGGTAGTTTCATTTTCAAAAAGCATTGCGAATTTTCTTTTAAAATTTCTCCTATTCTTTGTTTTAAAGATAAATAACTGTTTTTAGTTCTCACACTAGTCACATGACTGACCTGGAGTTTATTGTTCCCTTCCTAAACTCTGGGTGCCCACCAATTTCCACACGGGCAATCTAGAGTTAGGTTATCAGGTCATTCTGGATTCAGGTGTTGCTACAGATATCTGTAGGCGAGCTGGATGGCATAGTCTATTATTTATTGTATCTATGGTATATAGTATTTCTTTTCCGCTGTTTGTTTGTTGTAAACTCTGATAATGAATGTAATGTATAAAATATTCAGTTCTTTTGTTTTAATGAATATTCATTTATCTATTATATGTTGTTCCGCTGCGATGGTTAGATTCTGATATTGTTCTTTCTGTTGTTCTGTTGTTGTTCTTTTCTTTCTTCTTCTCTCTTTTTCTCTCTTCTTCTACCTCTTTCTTCTTCTTCAACCATAACATTTCGGTTTTTCGGCAACGAAAAATCGCTATCGTTACATTTGATATCAGAGCATATGGTTAAGCGACAACCATGGCTCCGTTGGGTGTTACTCATTAGAGATGGAGTCAGTAGTACTCTAGAATGAGTTTGGGTGTAATAATAGATATGAGCGCGTATTTGTTAGTGAATATAAAATTGTTTTGTATTGTGTTGACTTATCAGTTGATTGTTTATAGATTCTGGTCGGTGCAGTCTAGCTAACTGTGTCGATAGGGGTTTCTAAACTCTTAAACAAGATAAACTGACACAGTATTGTTTTAGAAATTGGGTAAATGAAATAATTTTTGCCCAAAACTATTTTTGTAGATAAAGAAAATTATCTTTATGAGATTATTATAGTATATGGATGCATGGTTTCTATGAAGTAATAATATTAAGCTATTACTATTTAAATTGAATAAGAAAATGAAATCCATATACAAATGAAATTTGAGAATATAAATTATAAATGTGATTTATAATTAGAAATGAAATTCCAGAGAAATATTTGGGAATGTTTTTGAAAGAATTTGGAAATTTTAGGAATTAAATTCCTGTTTGGTTTGGAAATAATTTTCAAAGGTTTTGAAATTTTTTTTTGAAGGAATGAAAAGCTCTAAACTCTTTTCGGTCGCTGGAAAATAATTCCGATGATGATCATGACATCATCGGTGTTCATTTTCGGGTTTCCAAAAGAGGTATTACTGTTAAATTGTTTTAATATGGAATTTGATTGGAAAATTTGGATTTAAGTTTGGAAATTCAAAAGATAATTTGAATTGATTTCGAAATTGATTTCGAAAGGTTAAAAGGACTCTGGAATACTATATAAAAATATTTATGGAATATTATTGAATTGATAACTTATACAACTTCAATTATGATAGAATAAATTTAATTTAAAGAATAGAGTTAAATTAAAGTATGTATAAGTGAATAAATTTGGATAAGAGTAAATTTGAGAATTTAATCTAATGGACTCAATTAATTGAGATAAAATGAACGGTGGATGAACAAATGAAGCTACATTTGTAAATAAATTGAAAATTGTTTACAAGGAAATGAACTTGAGTTTGAAGTAAACCAGCTTAAGTAAATTCGAGATGAATATGAATATGGAATGTAAATAAAATTGAATGAGAATAAATATGTAACTTCAATAGTGAAGTAAAAATGCATAAGAAGTATATATTGAAAATTTTGCAATAGAATTGGCAAAATGGTTTGAATATTGTAGTTGGATATTATGTATACTACTACTAGCAGGTTATACAGGTGTTATAAAGGAATTGGGATTTAGATTTCAAAGATAAAAATTGAATTGCTCGACAAAAAGGTAAGTATTTGAATTTCAGTATGAAATTTGATGATTTTCTTCTCCAGCCACTTGGCTTTCTCTTTTCTTTTTGATCCTGAGGGGCCGTGGTGCCATTTTGTAGTCGTACCGATCGAGCCACGCAAAGGAGACGCTGGCGAAATTTTTCGAAAATTTAGGGTGTTAGAAAATTTTTGAGAAATTTTGAAAGTTGAAATTTGAATTTAAATTTAAATTTGAATTGTGAAGTAAACAATATTGTTTGAAACTTATAATTAAAGTTGAAAAGCTAGTTGAAATAATGATGAATCTCTAATAAAAAGACTTAGGTTAGTAAGTTGATAAAACTATTTGAATTGTGGAAAATAGTAGACGAGTTAAGGACCATTTCTTCCTAACTTGTAATTTCGGGACGAAATTCTTTTAAGGGGGGAAGATTGTAACGACCCAGGATTTTGAACAATTTAATTTGGAAATATTTAATTAATTTAAATATTTGAATGATGGTTTGACTTGAATTTCCAATTATCAGAATGAATTTGGCGATTAAATTATAGAATTTAATCTATTGAAAGTGAATAAAAATTTGAATATTCAATTCTAAGCTGATTAAAAATATTTCAAAGGCTTATCAAATTTATATTGATAATATTGAAGATAATAGAAGCTTCAGCATTGAATTTGAAAGTGAATTGTTCCGTTTTGAAATTTATATCGTTTAAATTGAATTTGAAAATAGCCTTCCGAGGCACAGTCTCGGAATTCGACGAAACCAGTTCCATTGGGTCCGTAATATTGAATTATTGTCGGATTTCAAATTTCGTATTTTTCGGAGTTTATATGTGAGCACACGACGTGTAAACGCATTGGAATTTGAATCAAATTCAATTTGAATTTAAACATATAAATTGTCAACATCAGCCACCCTACTCCTGAGCACAATCTTTCGTTTAGAAAAAAAAATGGAGACAGCATTCCTAAAATCATGCCTACAACTACGCCTAAAAACACGTATTCTCTGAAGCATCATGTACTCCTGTCTCCCTCCATCCATCTTCGATAAATCAAGGCCGAACCTTTCGTTGATTTCAAAAATAAAAATGAAGGCGCCTCGTTAATTCCTCTTCTCCCCTCTTCAGCCTTCAGCAAATTCGTTCGAGCCGCAGAGAAAAAAAAAATTAAAATCAAAGACTAGAAGAAAAAATGGCCGAAGCCTGGGAATTAAGTTCGAATCGAATTCCCTTTGCTTTGCGAGTTTGCAAATCAGGGAGGAGCTCATTCTCGAGAAATCAGAGGCGGCGATTGGGGCGAGCAAGCAAGGGCCGCGACTTTCTCAGATTCAGTGTAGGAACTCGCGATGGCAGGGGATTCGCGACGGCGTTCTGGGGCTTCAGTGGCGCACGCGCACGTACGAGATGGCGGCGACCTAGGGGATTTCGAGCACTGGGGTTTTCGTGATGCGAGTGGTCGCGATTCGAGATGTGGGTTTTATCTAGGTCTCGAAGTCGCGTGGACGAAGGAGGATGGGCGGCGGCAGCTTCAAGCCGAAGTTCATCAAATGGCATATCGGTCTGAGGCGTGCAGTTCGATAGTGGGGGTGTCGCGATGCCGTAAAACTCGGCAATGGATGTATGCAGAGGTATCAGTTCTATTTAAATTAATTTAAGTAAATGTATATAGGTTAAATTTAAACAGTTAAGGATATAAATAGAATTATTACAGTAAAGGAATTTATAAAGAATAGTTTTGAATTTAATTTTTGTTAAATCAAATTATTAAAAAGAAATTGTTTGAAAGCCAAAAATAATTTATTAAAAAGGAATTTAGTTTTAAAATTATAACCTTTAGTTAAACAAATTTAATTAAAGAAAATCAGTTCGAATTCTAAAATTTTAGTTAAAAATAAAAATATTTGGGAATGAACAAAAGAATAAATTTTTGGTTAAGATTAGTTTACTAATTTAAAATCGAACATTGGTTAATTAAATTTATCAAATGAAATTTAATTTATTCGATTTATTCGAATATTAATAAATTGTGTAAAACATTTATACAAGGTATAAGTCAAAGGAATCAAGCCGGAATCGAAAATGGATAGCAAATAAAAAGCAAATGTGAGAACTTCTCACTCAAAAGGGTTTGTTAAATTTTAAATAGTTATATTTAAAATTTGCTGATTGATTGATTGTTTGCTTGATTGTGATATTAGATATAGTAGGATAAACTATATATAGCAATATATATATTGGCATATGTATATATTGCAGTTGATTGATTTCCCGCCTTGTATAGCGGATGAGACCCTATTGCGCCGCCTATTAAGCGGATAATATTTTAAAAATCTCATATACCGCGATATTCCACCTTGAAGTGGAATTGGTATTGTGCTAACGTCTGTGGATGCAGGGAAACAGGTTGGAGGGATCCAACTGGATTCCTCACAAATATTTATTTGATTGTAGATATTTTGATGATATTGATTATCATATTGATATATGATATTTGTGCCATGATTGACTATTGGATGCTGTTGCATCATCGGATCCATTTTTAAAAGTATTTTTAACAATTTTGAATTATAAAGGATTTGAAATTGATTTTTCCAAAGTATATGTTTTTATTGAAATTTTGAGTTGATTCATTTTTAATTAAATTAAAATTTTAATTTTTAAAAGTTATTGAATTTAAGATTTTTGTAAAATATAACCAAAATGTTATTTTTGAGATAAGTAGTTAATAAATTTGTGAAATGGTCTTAATTGGAATTTTGAATAACTATTATAAAGGATGTGTGTAAAAGATTTTGAAAAATTTACATTTATAAATTAAAAATGTTGGAATTTTAAAAAGAGTCTATTAAGTGTTGAGTTGATGTATAAAATGAATTTCATTAAAATTATAGACTTATAAATTGTGAAAGTGATAAAATGAATAGATATTGAAAATAAAAGATTCATGAGTCATTAACTTATAAAATGGATTTTGGGCATTTAAATGAGATATTTATAGAAATTGTAAATAAAGGAATTTTTTTTTAAGTTGAAATTGTCATGGAATATAAAAGAATCTTATAAGCAATAAGATTTGGAATTTGTGAAGCTTAAAAAGAACGATTTGGTAAATGAATGAATGAATTATAAGTACTTAACTTATAATATGGACTTTTGGTATAAAATTGAATTTTATAAATTTAATTGGATTGATAAAGGAAATTTATAAATCAAAGTTATGGAATTTATAAAAATTGTTTATAAATTCGAAAATCAAATTTAATTTGATAAATTTAATATTAAAATTTATTAAAGGAGCTATATTCACAATTTTGAACAGTGGATATATTATTAAAGAAAATGGATATCTTTTGGGAAAAAGATGTTTTAAATAGAATTTAAAACAATTTAAAGATATTTTAAAATGCATCAAGTATCGAAAACATAGATTTCAACATTCATTGTTGAAATAGACGTTTTCGAGAAATAGAAGGAAAGGAAGTCGTAGATTTCAACATTCATTGTTGAAATAGACGTTTTCGAGAAAATAAGGAAATGATAGACTATAACACTGTTGTTATAGTAAATGATTTCCGAAAGAAAATGTTTTGTATAGTATTGAGATTTATATATCTAATTTAATTTCGAATCCCTATACTAGTGTTTTTGGGTTGTCGTAACGATGTTTTACGCAACATTCGTTTTGACCCAATTAAATGTGAATTAAAGAACGATTTTCTTAACGAATGAAATATATACTTAACTATGGGTTAAGTATATTGAATATTTTCAATTTTTTGAAAATAAATGGATTTGTGAAATACTTATTATTAAATATAAGTATGGAATTGTTTTTCCAATATGAAATGGAACGTTTTAAAGAATTTATCCTTTTGAAGATAAATTGGAATTGAATAATTGAAATCTATTGAAAACTGTAGATCAATAGATAAATTTGAAATATAAATTCACTATGGAATTTAGAAATGGAAAGGGAAATTGGTTTCAAAATAAACGTTGTTTTATTTTGAAATGTGGAAAATTATATATCGTGTAAAGATATTTTTGGGAAATTAAATAATTTGAGAAATTATTTGGAATCTGGTGATGTTGCGCATCTTTATTGATAGTTAGATAACCGACTATCAATATTTACATTTAAATAGGTATTTGTTGTGATTTCTTGAATTGAATGCCACATTTATTTTAAAATAAGCGCTCACTATTCGGGTTAACGGGGAAAGGACCATGGGGTCGTATGACCCATTCCGAATATGTGATACGTCGTTATGAATTGCATTTGAATACCGGTGTTGAAGACCAGATATTTGTGAAAACGGATGGATTACCGTCGAGTTACTCTGCATCGGCTGATCTCCGATACAGAGGTTTATCACCCTTAGTGACGGGAAGTCCGGACGTGATTAATGAATATTCGGATTGCAAGGACTTCTTTGTAAGTGCCTTCGGTTCTGTTTGATCCCGGAACGGACTTGTATGGATTGTATGTCTGACATTACAAGTTGAGATATAAAGCTGATTTCTTTCAAATATATTTCTGTTGGTGGCGGAGAATTTATTCTCTTAGCTTAACACCCTTCTCTGAGACGTACGAGCTCAGAGGTTATATAGTTAATGGTTATTAGTGATATACTCCCAATTTGGTAGTGTGGCATGCTGAGTGATGATGTGAAATGATCATTGGTTGATCGTTTGTGATAGGATCATTTGTTTGATCGTCTATCTTGATGATCATTGCTTTGATCATTTGTTGACCCAAAGCAGCTTTTGTATAAAGCGTGGCTTTGTGGACGAGACTTCATCGAGCCTCACACCCCGGAAATGGTCAAAACAGGAAAGATGCGGCAAGGTTATTAGGGGGTAGCGCCCCTTTAGTGTATGTCATTCCTTCTAGATAGAGGTGGTATCATGGTATGGAGCCCAGATACTTAACCTATGTGGTTACTGCAAATTTATTACTTTGTGGTTGTTGGAAATCGGGGATCCTCGGATATAGATCGGTTACGATCGGGGAATGACATATTCGTGTCAGTAGTTACCCAGTTAGGGGTAACCCGGCCTTGTGTTGGCAGAGATCCGGTTAGGTTCTCGGGACGTCATTCCAGAGGCGTTTCCATGTGGCAATGGGAAGTTCCTTGGCCTGACCATTTGTTGGAAATCCAAAGAAACAATACGAGCCTTGTACGGTTTTAGTTGTAGAACCTGCCATTTAATATGGTAGCTATAGTAGGCATAATATAATGGTACCTATGCTGGCTAAGATTTATATTCTACTTTCGAAATTGTTTTCTACACTATGCACTAATAATAATATCAAAATGATTTGATTTTGCGTAGTACGCATCTTTGACTATCACAAGGAGAAACCTCCTCCAAGTCTGCGTTTGTATTGTGTGTGTGGCGGGAGACCTTATGGTAGTTTCATTTTCAAAAAGCATTGCGAATTTTCTTTTAAAATTTCTCCTATTCTTTGTTTTAAAGATAAATAACTGTTTTTAGTTCTCACACCAGTCACATGACTGACCTGGAGTTTATTGTTCCCTTCCTAAACTCTGGGTGCCCACCAATTTCCACACGGGCAGTCTAGAGTTAGGTTATCAGGTCATTCTGGATTCAGGTGTTGCTACAGATATCTGGAGGCGATTTGGATGGCGTAGTCTATTATTTATTGTATCTATGGTATATAGTATTTCTTTTCCGCTGTTTGTTTGTTGTAAACTCTGATAATGAATGTAATGTATAAAATATTCAGTTCTTTTGTTTTAATGAATATTCATTTATCTATTATATGTTGTTCCGCTGCGATGGTTAGATTCTGATATTGTTCTTTCTGTTGTTCTGTTGTTGTTCTTTTCTTTCTTCTTCTCTCTTTTTCTCTCTTCCTCTACCTCTTTCTTCTTCGTCAACGATAACATTTCGGTTTTTCGGCAACGAAAAATCGCTATCGTTACAATTTTTTTCAACATAACTTCTTTCATACGATCGAATTTGGACGTGAAACTTTTTCCATCGCATTTGGAATATTTTTAAACACTTATTTGGATATATGAGTTTAACAAATTTCGTTCCAGGGTCAGAATGGGGTTTTTGGGCCAATTATCGTTCAGCACGTTTGTTTATCGGATCCATCTACTCTATTGCTAACCTACCTATATAAACACAATTATAAACCCTAGCCTCCATCTATCTTCATTTCTTTGTGCGTTTATTTCCCTCAACTCCTCCTTTCCAATGGCTGCAAAACGTAGATCCAGTTTCAATCAAAATCAAAAGTCAAAAATTCAAAGTCTCCAGAAAAATCCAGAAAAATTATATGTTGAAACCCTCAATGAACAAAATCTTCTGGTGCTGTTCGTTTTTCCATTCGATGCACTGTTTACCCAGAAAAATTTGAAATAGTTCTGGTCGTCCATGTGAAACGTTGGAGATCCAACGGTCGATCGGCTTCCGATCGACGATCAGAGGGGTGCGTTGAGTAGAGGGGGACGAGCAGGGATCATCACGGGTATTCATGTTTGTCAGAAGCGCGTGTTTTGGCTGTGAACGCTAGCCCTAGGTGGCGACGTCGGGGGCGGTGTGGGGGGATCGTGGGGGGCCGCGTAGCCCTAGGATGTGCGGCCGGTGGTGAACAAGGTGGAGGCGTGCTTGGATCATGTCAGTAGCGAGGAGATTTGCGACTAAAATTGCAGCTAGGGTTAGGAGATGGCGGCGGCTTGAATGGGTTCGTGACGTGTAGATGGAAGAGAGCGCGCATGGGAGGGAGATTGTGTAATGTGGCTTTGTTTATTAGGGTTAGTTTTATTTTTATTTATTTTTGTTTTCAAATGTTTTATTCGAATAACTTCTTCGTACGATATCTGTTTCACGTGAATTTTTTTTGTTAGGATCCTAATTAAATTTCGAATGTTTTGACATTGGTTTGGACAGATTTGGAGACCGTCAAATTTTTGGATTTAAATTAGATTTAAATTCGATTTAAATTCAAAAGGTGAGTGTTTTAACCCACTCACAACTTCTAAGTTTTCTTATGTTTGTTAAATTGATTTTTAGATGTGGGTAGAAATTTATTTATGACTGTTTTGCATAGTTTATTCGTCATCTCAGTTAAATCGCATTTATTTAATTTAACTGTTAATTAATTTTATTATTGCATATAGATTTACAGTTAAAAATTTATTTTTTTTGCATATAAACTTCCAATTTAACAGTTATTAATTTACTATTGAATATAAACTGTTCATGGATAACTGTTATTTTTATATGCTATGTATTGATGTTGTTTAAATTGATGATGATTGAAATAAATTGGTTGGTGATCGATATTGGGTGAATGGATGATGTGTTCTATCTTATATAAACTGCAAGTTATTATGCATTTTCATTTCATTCGGGACTGCGGTTTGAAATGATATACAACCGCATTTTTATTTTTAAAGTGCCGATTGAAATAATAAATATCCGTATCACTTGACCATAGGATAGAAAATTATATACGGGCACCGCGGTATATATATAAAATTATTTTTTTTGAAATGATTTTATGGTTTGGATATGAGACGGTTTAATAAATATTAAATTTGGATATGATATAAATATATTTTATATATACATATATAGTTAAATTGTTGAATTTAAGCTATGCATAAATCTGTTAAATAAAAATGAATAAGTTGAAAAATGAAATTTGATAATTTGTATTATATGATTAAGTACAGGTTTAAGATCTTGTAGATATATATAGAGTTTTTAATGATTTAAATCAAATTAGGATTGAAAGATAAATTGGAAATTTAATTGGAATTGAGCTTATTTAAAAATTTAACTCCATAGTTGATGTAAACTTATTAAAATTTGAAATTTTAAAGGTATGATATTTATAACTGAATTTTTATTCAAGATAAATTAAATGAATATTTCTAGTATAAATAAATTAAAGGAAATATTTAATTGTTAGAAATTGAGTTTTATTTATGGATTTATTATGTGAATGTTACAAACTAAATAATAGGACAATGACTTGTGAATATGAATTTCCAACCTTAAGTTTTGAAATTGTTAATTACTCAAGTTTGAAATATTGGGAAATTGAAGGGGTTTATTTAACTAAAAGTGAATTTAAAAGTTATGGGTTTAGATGGAATTTAAAGTGAATAAAATTGTAAAGGCATGGAAAGTATTTACTTTATAAACAAATTTTAAATTTAACTGTTTTATTTTATATATTGTTGAGTATCCAAACCATTTAAGTTTTGAAAGTTATGGTTTTAAAATTATGGATTTCGAAGTGTTGTGTTTGAAAGTTAAAATTCAAATATTTGGTTTCGAGGTATTATAAATTTTAAAAGTGGTATGATTTTGAAAAGAAATATATTTGAAATAAAATGATATCATATTGATTTGGGTTTTAAAAGAAAATGATATCGTATTTATGGATTTTGAAATAGATAATTTTATTCTGGTTATAAAGTATAAACTATTTTTAAACAAGACCGCGGTGTTATAATAACGTCTGGTTATTGAAGAGACCGGGATCGGAAGTTGTCATACTCTCTACCAACTCCGAAAACCACTTTAACAACCGTGTACGCAGTGGAGATTCCAGAATGAAGTAGGTTGGTGGCGACGTTTCTTGTAAGGTAAATACGTGGACCCAACTCCCGTTAGTTGGCATAAGGTGGCTAAAACAGGAGCGATTGACGGGTTAATAAGGTAGCACCTTTGATCGGACACATCCCTTCGATATTATACTTTGACTCTTGAATTGTTTCGGTGGCCACTTTTGATTTTTTTATATTAGGGGTGTGGCTCGAGGTGGGCGGTAGCTGCGGCTACGCGTTACCACCGACCCGGAAGCGTAATTGGTATATCTACCCTGGCATTGCCTAAGTGTGCCGTGTCACCTACCCTAGCGCGCCTTATACGATTTTAGTTTTGTACCATACCTATGGAGTGCCCTCTGACGACGCCCAGTACGGGGAAGATTACGGTACTGTATAGACTATGGGAATATATTATGTGTTAAGGTGGAAAATGTAAAGCCTTAACGCTATTTTAAAGTAAGTTTATTTTACTATAGACACTATTATAATAGCGAAATGTACTACATAGTAAATAGTTTAACGGATCCTTACGAGATGTAAATCCCGAGCATCTCTTGAGTTACTACACTCATATTTATTTCTGTTAATTTAACTCACATAAGATCTTTTAGTTTTGACTCGAGTGTTTTTGTCTTTTCACATTCGCTCGGGTCAGTCCGAGCGTTTCAAGATTTGAAGATTTTATTCAGGAGGACGAAGACGAAGATTTGTAGTATTACTACCTACTATATTATTCCACTACACTATTTAATTCCGCTGCATTGATATTTATTGGTATGTGAACTTTGATATTTATTGCATAAAGAAGAATCAAATGTTTGGTAAACAGTTTTATGAACTGTATACTTTTATTATATTTTATCCTTCCGCTGTAAGATTCTCTTTTGTTTCCTTTCCCTGGTTTTCTTATTTTCCCCATAACAATCCGCCCTTCCGTATGGTTTGAATTGGCACGTGTGTCGATTTAAAGCGTGCGAAACGGCAGGACGTTACATTTGGTATCAGAGCCTTGGTTTAGCGATAAACTTTAGCTTTGTGGGGTTTGACTTTTTATTTATAGGGTAGTAATAACCTATGGGAGTCGCTGAGAGTATATATATGAGAGAGCGTTTTTGTTAGTGTTAGAAAAAGATTTCAATATTGTGTTAATCTGTTCCGTTTTGTATTTATAAATTCTGGTTGATGCATGGGACGCTATGACATCAATAGGGATTTCTAAACACTTAATAGGACAGACCGACATAATATTTGTTTTATCTAGGTGAATGAAATAATTTTGCCTATTATATTTTCTATATATATAATAAAATTTTCAAATGATATCTATATTTGGCTGAAATAGATCGGTTGATAGGTAATAAAAATTATAATAATAGTTGAAACGAGATTTAAAATAAATAAATAAAATTTGGAAATTTAGAACTTTAGATCCGGGGTTTTGAAATTTTTCGAATAAATTTTGGAATATATTAATATTGTTTATAGGTATTTTCTGATATAAATATTTCAATATAATTCGAAAGAATTGTTTTAAAGAAGATTTTTTTTGAGAAAATAAGTTTGTACTTCCTTTTTGTCGCTGGAAAATAATTTCGGTGATGGCGGCGGCATCATCGACTTTCATTTTCGAGTTTCGAAGTGGGAAGGCCACTGTAGTAGTTTTACTGCAGACTCATTTTTTTGAAATATATATATTTTTGAATTGTTTTAAATATAATTAGAGATATATAAGTGTAAGAATATATTTATTAATTATTTTAAAATAAATTGAAAATTTAACCCGGTATTAAATTCTTGAATTTCCATTAATTAACTGTTTCAATTATTGTAGTGAAATGAAAGGAAAGTAATTAATAAAATTGAAACATCTAATTTAGGTAAGAGGTTTAAGGCTAAGTATAAGGAAATAATAAGAAAGTTGGAAGTGTAACTTATAAGAAAAAGGGAAAAATTTACTGAACAATGAATTAATTAAAGGAAATGGAACAAACTTGTATAAATTTCAAATTACACCCTTAAATAACATATATATAACTTACCAAATATTAAAAGTTGAAATGTTTAATAAGAGATTGTAATAGAATATTATATAAGTTGAAATTTGAAATAATGAGTGTATTCAATGAAATTGATGTTAAATGAAAATTTAATGTTATAAACTTAAGTTATAATTGAAATTTTACCAAGTAAATATAATTAAAGGGAAATATGACAAACATATGATTATAAACTTAAGTAATTAACATGTAAATAGATGAGGTCATGCAATTATTAATGAATGTAATATAATAAACAAAAATTGTAAACTTAAGCTACAATTAGAATTTTACTATATTTAAATATAATTAAAGGTAAGTATCATAAATAGATGACAATAAACTTGAGTAAATGTTAAAGTAAATTATTTTAATAAATAGAAAAATGAATATTGTAAATAAATAAAGTTAAGCAGTAAATGTATGAATGTAAAATAATTAAAGGAAAATTCATGATCTAAATAAGTGAAAATGTTTGGTACAAATAAAGGGAATAATTGTAAGAAATAAGTGAGAAGAAAAATGAGAGAAAAAAAAGAAGATAAACCGTTATATGAATGAAAAGAATCAAATAACAAATGTATGAATGGAAAAAAAAAAGAATAGACGAACTATTGCTGAAATTGTTGTTGGTCGTTGTTGGGTAAGGAAAAGTTAATTTTGTTGGATGGATGAATAATCCGTTGTGTTTAATCTAAGACTATTGAGTAAATGATGCACTTGATGGTTTATTCTTCATTCCGTACAATTTAAAGATTTTGAACCCGAACAACTATTTGTTTGTTTGATTGAATGATTGTTTTGTATTTGTTGTGTATGTTGTTTGTTGAAATTGATTGGTTGTTAGTGATTGAAACCACTTAATTATTTCACTTTATATAAATTGTTAACCCTTTGGATTTTATAAGTGAAATGCAGGTTATGGAAGCAATTGCTACTGCTTTTGGTTCCATAAATTAAGCGTAAATTGCCCGACATATAGGTACGTTTCGGATTTCGATTTATAACGATATTTTATATATTTTCCCGGGTTGGGATATAATATTTTGATAATATATGTAATATAATTGTTATATTTAATATTATATTTTCTTCCAAGCCTCTCCGTACAAAGGAGACTCTGTCAAAATTTTCCGAAAATTTTGAACTTAGAAATATAAAATAAAAAAATAAAAAAAGTTTTCCAAACTTTAGTAATTTAACTATAAAAAGATTTGATGGTTATAAATTGAGATTTTTATCTAAATTAATTAAATTTATAAATTTAATTGTTTACAAAGTTAATGTTTGAATAAGGTATATTGATTTCTTAGTTCTTCATTTCCTCTCTTTTCCTTTTCGGGATGAAAAGTTTTGAGTGAGGGAGAGTGAAACGACCCGTAGATTTCGACAATTTAATTTGTTTATTTAATAGGATTTTTGTAATTTATTTGTAGAAATAATAAAGGTGATAAATAAATATTAAAATGAGGGCTAAAATAAATTATGTAAATGGTGACTTAAAACCTATTAATAGAAATTTGAATAAAATCCGAATGAATTAAGTAGGAAAAGGATTCTTACCTGGATATAAAATTTAATTTGATAAATTAATGAAAATATAATTGATTTAATGCAATAAAAGAGTGTAAACGGTAATTGGAATAAATTAAGGAATCATGTATTGCAAGTTAATAATTTATGACTTGAATGAAATTCCAATTCATCAAAATCATTTAAATGTTATGATTTGATTTTAAATGGAACATGAGAAAAACAAATGTAAGGATTTGATTAATATATATGTTATTTATTCAAGGTATTGAATAAAATTGGGAATCCAATTGTAATTAATGATAATAATGTGGGTATTAGCTAATAAATTAAATTTCAACGCAATAACCATAAATGAATGGAATGAAATGAATGTATGTAAATGTACACTAGGTTATTTATCAAATAGAAGGAAAGAAAAGTAAATATCAAATTGGTTGATGAATAAATATGCATTGAATAATAATTGAATGTAAAGTTAATGGTGATTGTATAAAATCAATATAAGATAATGAATTGCAATAATTGTGGGTTGATAATAAGTTGTGAACGGGAAAGTGGTTGTATGGTAAATGAATGGAATTCGCATTTATTGGAAAAAAAGTAAAAGGGTACTTAGTAATAAATTTAAACGGACTTAAAAATGAAATTTATTTAATTAATAGATATAACGGATAAGGATATACTTATAAATGTGGGATTGAGAGTTTTACTACAACTATTATGAGTTATATACTTAGTTCGTTCAATTAAATCAGAAAAACATTGCAATAAATAAAAATTTAATGTTATGCAATAGAGATAAACAATTGAAAAATGTTAAAGTATCTGGATATATATATATATATATATATATATATATATATATATATATATATATATATATATTAAAATAAATGGTACCTAGGATGGTAATATGATAAATAGTGAATTTAAGAATGAGAATCAGGATTTATTTATTTATATGGAAGCTTAATGTCTAATAATTGAATTTAATTGCAATTAAACAAGATTGAATATAGTTAAATAATTCGTTATTTAAAATAAAGATAATGTGAGAAATTTGTGTGATAATTTGGAATCCAATATTTAATCCATCTGTTTGACAGGAATGAATGGAATACTAATTAATTTATTTAACTAAACGAAATTTTAGGATATTATTTATAATTTGGGAATTTAATGAAATTAAGGATTTATATTGAAATTTATAAATTTACCTTCTTTAATTTGACATCTAAACTTGTTGGAATTTTGTAAATGATTAAGAATTTTTAAAAGTGATAAAATGGGTCGATTTTAGAATCTAAAAATAAAATTGGATTTTATTTATTTATTTTGAATTTATTTAATTAATATAAAAATAGTCATTTTGATCACGGACTCAGATTTCGACGAAACCAGTTTCATCGGATCCGTAATAGTGAATTATTGTAGGGTTTCAAGTTTCGTAGCGATCGGACTTTTCGTTTGGTCGTACGAACGCGAAACGCTATGAAATCGATTTAATTGAAATCAATTTGAAATCAATTTGAAAATATTGTTTTCAACATAACTTCTTCATACGATCGAATTTGGACGTGAAACTTTTTCCATCGCATTCAGAATATTTTAAAACACCTATTTGGATATATGGGTTTAACAAATTTCGTTCCGAGGTCAGAACGGGCTTTTTGGGCCAATTATCGTTCAGCACGATCGAATCCATCTACTCTATTGCTAACCTAACTATATAAACACAATTATAAACCCTAGCCTCCATCTATCTTCATTTCTTCGTGCATTCATTTCCCTCAACTCCTCCTTTCCAATGGCTGCAAAACCCAGATCCAGTTTCAATCCAAATCAAAAGTCAAAAATTCAAAGTCCCCAGAAAAATCCGGAAAAATTATATGTTGAAGCCCTCAATGAACAAAATCTTCTGGTGCTGTTCGTTTTTTCCGTTCGATGCACCGTTTACCCATAAAAAAATTGAAACAGTTCCGACCGTCCATGTGAAACGTTGGTGATCCAACGGTCGATCGGCTTCCGATCGACGATCAGAGGGGTGCATTGAGTAGAGGGGGACGAGCAGGGATCATCAAGGGTATTCGTGTTTGTCAGAAGAGCATGTTTTGGCCGTGAACGATATCCCTAGGTGGCGACGTCAGGGGCAGCGTGGGGGCATCGTAGGGGGCCGGGTAGCCCTGGGAGGTGCGGCCGGTGGTGAACAAGGTGGAGGTGTGCTTGGATCATGTCAGTAGCGAGGTGATTTGCGATTAAAATTGCAGCTAGGGTTAGGAGATGGCGGCGGCTTGAATGGGTTCGCGACCTGTAGATGGAAGAGAGTGCGTGTGGGATGGAGATTGTGTGACGTGGCTTTGTTTATTAGGGTTAGTTTTATTTTTATTTATTTTTGTTTTCAAATGTTTTATTCGAATAACTTCTTCATACGATATCTGTTTCACGTGAATTTTTTTGTTAGGATCCTAATTAAATTTCGGACGTTTTGACGTTGGTTTGGACAGATTTGGAGACCGTCAAATTTTTGGATTTAAATTGGATTTAAATTCGATTTAAATTCAAAAGGTGAATGTTTTAACCCACTCACAACTTCTAAGTTTTCTTATGTTTGTTAAATTGATTTTTAGATGTGAGTAGAAATTTATTTATGACTGTTTTGCATAGTTTATTCGTCATCTCAGTTAAATCGCATTTATTTAATTTAACTGTTAATTAATTTTATTATTGCATATAGATTTACAGTTAATTTTTTTTGCATATAAACTTCCAATTTAACAGTTATTAATTTACTATTGAATATAAACTGTTCGTGGATATCTGTTATTTTTTATATGCTATATATTGATGTTGTTTAAATTGATGATGATTGAAATAAATTGGTTGGTGATCGATATTGGGTGAATGGATGATGTGTTCTATCTTATATAAACTGCAAGTTATTATGCATTTTCATTTCATCCGGGACTGCGGTTTAAAATGATATACAACCGCATTTTTATTTTTAAATTGCGGATTGAAATAATAAATATCCGTATCACTTGACCATAGGATAGAAAATTATATACGGGCACCGCGGTATATATATAAAATTATTTTTTTTGAAATGATTTAATGGTTTGGATATGAGACGGTTTAATAAATATTAAATTTGGATATGATATAAATATATTTTATATATACATATATAGTTAAATTGTTGAATTTAAGCTATGCATAAATCTGTTAAATAAAAATGAATAAGTTGAGAAATGGAATTTGATAATTTATATTATATGATTAAGTACAGGTTTAAGATCTTGTAGATATATATTGAGTTTTTAATTATTTAAATCAAATTAGGATTGAAAGATAAATTGGAAATTTAATTGGAATTGAGCTTATTTAAAAATTTAACTCCATAGTTGATGTAAACTTATTAAAATTTGAAATTTTAAAGGTATGATATTTATAACTGGATTTTTATTCAAGATAAATTAAATGAATATTTCTAGTATAAATAAATTGAAGGAAATATTTAATTGTTAGAAATTGAGTTTTATTTATGGATTTATTATGTGAATGTTTCAAACTAAATAATAGGACAATGAATTGGTGAATATGAATTTGCAACCTTAAGTTTTGAAATTGTTAATTACTCAAGTTTGAAATATTGGGAAATTGAAGGGGTTTATTTAACTAAAAGTGAATTTAAAAGTTATGGGTTTAGATGGAATTTAAAGTGAATAAAATTGTAAAGGCGTGGAAAGTATTTACTTTATAAACAAATTTTAAATTCAACTGTTTTATTTTATATACTGTTGAGCATCCAAACCATTTAAGTTTTGAAAGTTATGGTTTTAAAACTATGGATTTCAAAGTATTGTGTTTGAAAGTTAAAATTCAAATATTTGGTTTCGAGGTATTATAAATTTTAAAAGTGGTATGATTTTGAAAAGAAATATATTTGAAATAAAATGATATCATATTGATTTGGGTTTTAAAAGAAAATGATATCGTATTTATGGATTTTGAAATGGATAATTTTATTCTGGTTATAAAGTATAAACTATTTTTAAACAAGACCGCGGTGTTATAATAACGTCTGGTTGTTGAAGAGACCGGGATCGGAAGTTGTCATACTCTCTGCCAACTCCGAAAACCACTTTAACAACCGTATAAGCGGTGGAGATTCCAAAATGAAGTAGGTTGGTGGCGGAGTTTCTTGTAAGGTAAATACGTGAACCCAACTCCCGTGAGTTGGCATAAGGTGGCTAAAACAGGAGCGATTGACGGGTTAATAAGGTAGCACCTTTGATCGGACACATCCCTTCGATATTATACTTTGACTCTTGGATTGATTCGGTGGTCACTTTTGATTTTTTTTTATTAGGGGTGTGGCTCGAGGTGGGCGGTAGCTGCGGCTATGCGTTACCACCGACCCGGAAGCATAATTGGTATATCTACCCTGGCATTGCCTAGTTGTGCCGTGTCACCTACCCTAGCGCGCCTTATACGATTTTGGTTTTTTACCATACCTATGGAATGCCCTCTGACGACGCCCAGTACGGGGGAGATTACGGTACTGTATAGACTATGGGAATATATTATGTGTTAAGGTGGAAAATGTAAAGCCTTAACGCTATTTTAAAGTAAGTTTATTTTACTATAGACACTATTATCATAGCGAAATATACTACATATTAAATAGTTTAACGGATCCTTAGGAGATGTAAATCCCGAGCATCTCTTGAGTTACTGCACTCATATTTATTTCTGTTAATTTAACTTACATAAGATCTTTTAGTTCTGACTCGAGTGTTTTTGTCTTTTCAAATTCGCTCGGGTCAGTCCGAGCGTTTCAGGATTTGAAGATTTTATTCTGGAGGACGAAGACGAAGATTTGTAGTATTACTGCCTACTATATTATTCCACTACACTATTTAATTCCGCTGCATTGATATTTATTGGTATGTGAACTCTGATATTTATTGTATAAAGAAGAATCAAATGTTTTGTAAACAGTTTTATGAACTGTATATTTTTATTATATTTTATCCTTCCGCTGTAAGATTCTCTTTTGTTTCCTTTCCCTGCTTTTCTTATTTACCCCATAACAATCCGCCCTTCCGTTTGGTTTGAATTGGAACGTGTGTCGATTTAAAGCTGCGAAGAGGCGGGACGTTACACATGCTTTATTTCATACTATTTGGTTATATTTGCCAAGTATGTATATTAATTACTAATTATATTCTTAATTAATTTACTTCCTTGGCTTAATACTTAATAAGTTTTCACTTCCAACAATATTATAAATCACCTACAGGACATTGATGTTTTTTCGTGAATTCATTAATTAATCCAATAAATGCCTTTGTTTCCTTATATTCAATTTATTACCATTTAAGTACGTTTATTATCAATAACACTCATTATAATTACTTATCTACTACTATTTCATTGGTTTATTCAATAGTTACTTTTATTTGCTCCTTTTCTATTTTAAAACCAAATGTAACCATTTTCACTATTCATTATTATATTAATGAATTCCATCCTAGTTAATATTTTTATTAATATTCCATAAATTCAACCTTTCTATTGGTTTCTTATTTTAAACCTATAACCAAGTATGACAATGTATATTATTACAATTTATTGTCATATAAATATTATATTGTTAACGTTTAATTACAATTGCTTCATCAAATTTCTACATTCGCTCCAATATAAATTTCAAGACTTTATTTCTTCCCAAAATTAAATTAAAAATCTTATTAAATTAACTCATTTTAAACCATCGAATTTTGCGGGTCGTTACACTCTCTCCCACTCAAAACTTTTCGTCCCGAAAAGGAAAAGATGGGAAAAGAAGAATTAAGAAATCAATAGATCTTATTCAAAACATTAACCTCATAAACAATTAAATTTACAAAATTAATTAATTTATATAAAATATATCAATTTATAACCATTAAATCTTTTTGTACTTAAATTATTAAAGTTTGGAAATCATTTCGAAAAATTTCTAAGTCCAAAATTTTCGAAAAATTTCGGCAGAGTCTCCTTTGTACGGAGAGGCTCGGGAGAAAACATAATATCAAAATAACAATATATAACATAAACTTTCCAAAATAATATATCCCAACCCGGGAAAAATAATATAATAACGCTATAAACCAAAATCCGAAAAACGTACCTATTGGTCGGGTAATTTACGCTTATATTACAGAACCAACTGCAATAACAATTGCTTCCATAACCTGCACTTTACTTATATAATCCAATTAAAGTTACGATTATATAAAATGAAATATTAAAAATGGTTTCAACCACAAACATCCAATTCAATACAAACAACCATCAATAAACAAAATCAATACAACATCAAACATTTGCAACAAGGCATATGACCATAAAACAATCATTCATTCATATCAAACACAACAAATAGTTGTTCAGGTTTAGACACTTTAAATTGTACAGAATGAAGAAAAACTACTAAGTGTATCCTTCACTCAACACTCTTAGGTGAAACTAAATAGATTATTCATACATCCCAACAATTTTAAAATATCCTTACCCAACTGTAACGACCCGTAAATTTCGTGGATTTAATTTGGTTGACTTAATGAGTTTTGTAATTAAATTTAGTAGAAATAAAAAACTTTTTAAACAAATATTGAAATGAACGCTAAATTAAATTATATAAATGGTGACTTAAAACCTATTTACTAGCAATTTGAATAAATTTCAATAAATGAAATGGGTAAGTATTATACCTTGATATAAATTTCATTTAAAGGGAATTAACTAATATGTTAATGTAAATTTAGGAATATTGGAATAAATGATAATTCCATTCATACCTGTAAGCAGTTATTACAAGTTGCATGTTGAAATGGTTGATTGAATTGGAATTTTAATTTAATTTAAAAAAAAATAAAAAAATATATATAGGTTTACAATAACGGAAATTTAGGAAATAAGGTTAGAACAAGTTGATAAGTAATAACCAAAATAAGGGAATAGTATCAATGTAAATAAAGTTGAAACAAATTGGATATAGAGAAATAATTACAAGCATTTAATAAATCAATTAATGTGGATTTCAATAAATGGTAATTGAATAAAAGTCAACGTTATCTAAGTAAGCATATTTCTTGCTAGAAAGTAATACGTAATTGATTGAATGTGATTACGAAATATAAAATTTTTGTATACACGGGATTTTGAATGGTGATTGTTAAGTAATAAACCTATAAAGGCATGTAAAGGAAATATGTAACAATCTATATGCTATTTATTTATTTAGTATGATGAATAAGGGTTGGAATTCAAATTACAATTAAAGGAGAGTAGGTAGTACGTTATTAGGAAGTAAATTTAAAGGTAGATAATAACTATTATAAATTCCCAAATTAATTGGTCAATAAATTTATTTGAAATAACAATCATTTAAATGTGAGTAATTACAATGTCGTTATGGATTATAAGTGTTACTTTAATAATTATGATTAATTGAGGAATTAATACGAGAAGTATGTAAATAACTATGAAAGTAACACGTTATAAATTGATTATGACCTAAACCTAAGTGTAAGTTAAAGGGTGAAATTGAATCTAACCCATTTAATTGGAAACTTATTAAAATAATTTGGATTCAATTTATAATAAAGGGGCTATTTTAAGAAACTGAAATAAATTCTATAATGGATTAATGAAGTTACTTTAAATTGAGATGGGAATTGGTTTAAAAAATTTTTATAAATTTATAAGTAAATCGAGATGATAAAGCTTATGAATTATAGAATTTGAATTTTTAATAGTGAGTTAATTTATTTAATTTATAATAGTTGGATTTATTGCAAATGAATGAAATCAAATTTGTAATTATTACGTTAATTTAAAAATTAAGTTGAAAACAGGAAATATTTATGAGATCATTTTAAAGCCAATGGTAAACCCTTTTATTTGAAATTACGAATGGAATAATTATGGGTAAATTCAATTTAATGGAAATTTTGGAAATTTATCTATAATTTTCAATTTTATGAAATTGAAGATTTTCTATTGATTAATCTTTAATAAATTGACTTTTAAAAATTGTTAAATCATTGTAAATTCTTGAAAATTATAAAGTGATAAAGACTGCAAAGTTCAGAATTTTCAACGTGAAATTTGATTTAATTAATTTATGTTAAATATATTTAATTAATATAAAAATGGCCATTTTGGCCACTGACTCGGATTTCGACGAAACCAGTTTCATCGGATCCGTAAGAGCGATTTATTATAGGCTTTCAAGTTTCGTAGCGATCGGACTTGTCGTTTGATCGTGCGAACGCGAAACACCTTGAAATCGATTTAATTGAAATCAGTTTGAAATCAATTTGAAAATATTGATTTCAGCATAACTTCTTCATACGATGGAATTTGGATGCGAAACTTTTTCCATCGCGTTCAGAATATTTTAAAAGACCTATTTCGATATATAGGTTTACCCAGTTTCGTTCCGGGGTCAGAACGGGCTTTTTGGGCCAATTATCGTTCAGCACGTTTGCTTATTGGATCCATCCACTCTATTTCTAACATACCTATATAAACCTAGTTATAAACCCTAACCTCCATCTATTCTCATTTGATTGTGCGTTCATTTCCTCGGCTTCTCTTCTTCTTCAATGGATGCAAATTCTAGATCCAATTTCAATCCAAAATCAAAAGTCAAAAATTCAAAGTCCTTAGAAAATCTCAAAAAAATATATGTTGATGCTCTCGACGAGCGTAATTCAATGGTGCAATTCGTTTCTCGTAATAGTGTTCAAATCAATCTGAAATCACGGTCAAAGTTCAAATTAGGGGTTTTCAATCAAGTCAGCGATTGGCGAAATTGAGGTATGGGTTTGATAGAGATTTTGGAGGGGAAGATTTTGGTGGTGGTCGTTGGAGGTAAATCAATCTATGGCGTTAGGAAATTTGCGGTTAGGGTTCGGAAAGCCCTAGGTATGGGCGGCGGCGACAGCTAGGGAGTGGGGTCGCGCGACCCATGGAGGGTCGGCCAGAGTGGTCGAAGCCAACGGCGGGGTAGGCATGCCCTATGGCGGCGAGTGGCGGCCTAAAAGTCGTGGTCAACGCTAGGTATCGCGTGCGTTTTTCTTAGTTCTGGGAACGATGAAGGCCTTGCTGACGTGTTGAAGTTGAGGGTATTATTTATTTTATTTTATTTTGTTTTGTTTTGTTTTATAACTTTCACATACGGACTCATATTCAAGAGCGATTTTTTTGTTAGGATCGAAATAAAATTTCTGACGTTTTGACACTGGTTTGGACGGATTTGGAGACTGTCAAATTTTTAGGTTTAAATTGGATTTAAATTCAATTTAAATCGCAAAGGTGAGTGTTTTAACCCACTCACAACTTCTAAAATTTCTTATGTTTGTTAAGTTGATTTATGATATGAGTAGAAATTCATTTATGACTGTTTGGCATATTTTATTCATCATCTCGGTTAGATTGCATTTATTTAAATTAAATTGTTATTTAATTTTATTATTGCATATAATTTGACAGTTAAATTTATTTATTTTGCTTATAAACTTCCAATTAAACAGTTATTAATTTATTTATGAATATAAACTGTTCGTTGATACCTGTTATATTTTATATGCTATTTATTGATGTTTGTTTAAATTGGATGATGATTGTAATAAATGGTTGATGATTGATATTTGGATGAATGGATGCTATATCTTAAATTGTATAAACTGCAAGTTGTTATGCATTTTCATTTCATTCGGGATTGCGGTTTGAAATGATATGTAACCGTAATTTTTATTTTTTTAAATTACGGATTGAAATGATAAATATCCGTATCACTTGACCATAGGATAGAAAATTATATACAGGCACCGCGGTATACATATAAAATAATTTTTGAAATAATTTCTATGGTTTGGATAGGATACGGTTAATAAATATAAATTTTGATATTATATAAAATCTTATTTTATATATACATCTATAGTTAAAGTATTTAATTTAAGTTATGTATGGATTTGTTAAATAAAATAAATAAGTTGAATAATGGAGTTTGATTATTTTATATTATATGGTTAAGTACACGTTAAGATATTAAAAATATATAGAGTTTTAAATGATTCAAATCAATTAAGATTGGGAGTTTAATTGAAAGTTTTATTTGGAATTGAGCTTAATTAAGAATTTAACTTCATAAGTTGATGTAAAATTTATTAACTTGAAGTTTTTAAAAAAAGGGTATGATATTTATAGCTGAATTTTTATTCAAGGTGAATTAAATGAATATTTCTAGTATAAATAAATTGAAGGAAATTTTTTAGTTAAAAGTAATGAGTTTTATTTAAATGATTTCGGATTTATTATGCAAATATTTCAAACTAAATAAATAGGACTTTAAATTGTTGAATAGAAATTTCCAACCTTAGTTCCAATTGATTAATATTCAAAGTTTGAAATATATTGAAACTGAAGTGGTTAATGAAACTGAAAGCGATTTTGAAATTTATGGATTTTGACTTAATTTTTAAATAAAATAAATTGTAAGTCGCGAAAATTGTTTTATTTTATAAAGTAATTTTAAACGCAAACTATTTTATTCTATATACCGTTTGAATATCCAAACCATCCAAGTTTTAGAAGTTATGGTTTAGAGCTATGAATTTTCGAAGTACTATAGTTTGAAAGTTATAATTCAATGTTTGGTTTCCAATTATTATAAATTTTAAAGCAATATGATTTTTGAAAAGAAATATGGTTGAAATAAAATGATATTATATTAATCTTGGTTTATAAAAATAATATCAAATGAGTTTGTTTTGGAATGGAAAGGATATCGTATTTATACGGTTTTGAAATAGATATTTTATTCTGGTTTTGAAAGTATAATTATTTTTAAATGACCGCGGTGTTATAATAACATTTGGTTGTTAAAGAGACCGGGATCAGAAGTTGTCATACTCTTTGCCAACTCCGAAAACCACGTTAGCAACCGTGTACGCGGTGGAGATTCCAGAATGAAGTAGGTTGGTGGCGGCATTTCCTGTAAGATAAATACGTGGACCCAACTCCCGTGAGTTGGCATAAGGTGGCTAAAATAGGAGCGATTGACGGGTTAATAAGGTAACACCTTTGATCGGACACTTCCCTTCGATACTATACTCTGACTTTGGATTGATTCGGTAGCCACCTTCACTTTTGATTTCTTTGATTTTGGGGAGTTTGTTCGAGGTGGGCGGTAGCTGCGCGCTACGCATTACCACCGACCCGGAAGCGTAATTGGTATATCTACCCTGACATTGCCTAGTTGTGTCGTGTCACCTACCTTATCGCGCCTTGTACGAATTTGGTTTTCTCCCGTAGCCCATGTGGTATCCTCTGGTGGCTTCCCGATCAGGAGGGACTATGATATTGGATGGAATACTGGGACTATTATTGTGTTAAGGGGGAGATTGGGTAACTCCTTGATGCTATTTAAAAGTAAGTTTATTTTACAATTAGACACTATTATAATAGCGAAATATACTACATAGTAAATAGTTTAACGGATCCTTAAGTGATGTGAATCCTGAGCATTTTTTAAGTTACTGCACTCATATTTATTTCTTTTAATTTAACTTACATAAGATCTTTTAGTTCTGACTCGAGTGTTTCGTCTTTTTAATTCGCTCGGGTCAGTCCGAGCGTTTCAGGATCGAAGATTTTAGCTCTGGAGGACGAAGACAAAGATTTCTATTATTATGATATATTATATTCCACTACACTCATATTGTTCCGCTGCATTGATATATATGGGTATGTGAACTCTGATATTTATTGTATAAAGAAGAATCAAATGTTTGTAAACAGTTTTATGAACTGTATATTTATTATTATGTTTTATCCTTCCGCTGTGAGATTCTGTTTTCTTTTTATTTCTTTCTTGTTTTTCTCATTTACCCCATAACAATCCGCCCTTTCATATGGTTCTAATGGCACCTGTGTCGATTTAAAGCGTGCAAAAAGGCGGGATGTTACAACGTGGTATCAGAGCGTTGGTTTAGCGATAAACCTTAGCTTTGTGGGGTCTGGCTCTTTACTGATAGGGTAGTAATACCCTATGGGAGTCGCTGAGTGTATATATAAGAGAGCGTATTTGTTAGTGTTATAAAAAGGTTTTAATATCGTGGTAATCAGTTCCGTTTTGTATTTATAAATTCTGGTTGGTGCATGGGACGTTGTGACATCAATAGGGATTTCTAAACACTTAATAGGACAGATCGACATAATATTTGCTTTATATAGTGAATGAAATAATTTTGCCTATTATATTTTCTATATATAAAATAAAAATTTTTCAAATGATATCTATATTTGGCTGCAATAGATTGGTTGTTAGGTAATAAAGTGTATAAATAATAATAGAAATAAGATTTAAAAATAAAATAATTGAAATTTGGAAATTTAGAACTTAAGTTCCGGGGTTTTGAAATTTCTTTCGAATAAATTTTGGAATATAATAATATTGTTTATAAGTATTTTCTGATATAAATATTTCAATAAAATCCGGAGAAATTATTTTAAAGAAGATTTTGGAGAAAATAAGTTTTGTACTTTTCACTCTGTCGCTGGAAAATAATTTCGGTGATGGCGGCCGCATCATCGACTTTCATTTTCGAGTTTCGAAGGGGGATGTCCACTGTAGTAGTTCTACTGCATATTCATTTTTGAAAAATATATAAATTTTGAATTGTTTTAAATATAAATAGAGATATATAAGTTGTAAGAATATATTTATCTATTGTTTTGAAATAAATTGAAATTTTAACCCGGTATTAAATTCTTAAATTTCCGTTAATTAATTGTCTCAATTATTGTAGTGAATTGAAAGGTAAGTAATTAATAATTGAAACCTCTAATTTAGGTAAGAGATTTAATGCCAAGTTATAAAGGAAATAAAAGGAAGTTGAAATTGTAACTTATAAGAAAAAAGGGTAAAAATTTATTAAACAATGAATTAATTAAAAATAAATGAGAAAGCTTGTATAACTTTCAATTACATTCTTTAAAAGCATGTATATAACTTACCAAATATTAAAAGTTGAAATGTTTAATGAGAAATGTAATGGAAATTGTACAGTAAAAGTATGTAAGAAAGTGTTCAATAAATTGCTTTTATTTATTGGAATGGGTGGTATATAGTTATAAACTTAAGTTTAAATTGAAAAGACTACAAATTAAAATAGAAAAGTAAGTATTGTAAATGAAATTTAGTAATAAAAAAAATGATAAATAAATGAAATGAAGTAGTATAAATGAATGAAAATGAACTTAAGTAAACAGTTGAAGCTATTTATAAATAAAATTAGTAGGAAAATGAATACTGTAATAAATAAATGAGGACATGCAATAATAAATGAATGAATAATTATAACGAAATAAAAAGAACCGGCATGACCTGAGTTAATGGAATTGAATAATTGTAAGTAATAAGTAAAAATAAATGAAGCAAACATTTAATGAGTAAATGTAAATTAAAATGATAAATCACTATATAAATAAAAAGGAAATCAAACAACAAAGGTATGAAATGAAATTAATAATAAGTTAAGTTGATTGTTGTTTGGATTTCCTGTTGTTTAGTGATGGTTGTTTGGGCAAGGATACTTTAAAATTGGATTTGGGTGAATGAATAATCTATTTAGTTTTATCTAAGACTGTTGAGTAAATGATGCGCTAGTAGTTTATTCTTCATTTCGTACAATTTAAAAGTTTTGAACCCGAACAACTATTTGTTTGATTGATTGAATCATTGTTTTGTATTTGTTGTGTATGCTATTTGTTGAAATTGATGGTTGTTGTATTGATTTGTTGTTAATGATTGAAACCACTTAAATATTTCACTTTACATAAATTGTTAACCCTTTGGATTTTTATAAGTGAAGTGCAAGTTATGGATGCAATTGCTACTGCTTTTGGTTCCATAAGTTAGGCGTAAATTGCCCAACAAATAGGTACGTTTCGGTTTACGGGTTAAAGCGCTATTTTATATTTTCCCGGGTTGTAATATATTATTTTGGATAATATATGTAATATAATTGTTATATTTTGATGTTATATTTCTCCCGAGCCTCTCCGTACAAAGGAGATTCTGCCAAAAATTTTCGTAAATTTTTGGACTTTATTTTGAAAATGTTTTTCCAAACTTTATTTAATTAAGAATAAAAAGGTATAATGATTATAAAATGGGTATATTTTATTTAAAATAATAAATTTTGTAAATTATTGTTTATAAGTTAATATTTTGAATAAGATATATGGATTTCCTAATTCTTCTTTTCCTTTTCGGGAACAAAAAGTTTTGAGTGGGGGAGAGTGTAACGACCCGTAAATTTCGTGGATTTAATTTGGTTAACTTAATGAGTTTTGTAATTAAATTTAGTAGAAATAAAAAAAAATTTAAACAAATTTTGAAATGAACACTAAATTAAATTATATAAATGGTGACTTAAAACCTGTTTACTAGCAATTTGAATAAATTTCAATAAATGAAATGGGGTAAGTATTATACCTGGATATAAATTTCATTTAAAGGGAATTAACTAATATGTTAATGTAAATTTAGGAATATTGGAATAAATGATAATTCCATTCATACCTATAAGCAGTTATTACAAGTTGCATGTTGAAATGGTTGATGCATAAGCTTGTTTATAAGGTTGTCACGACAATATAAACAATATAAACAATATAAACAAAAGACTTGCACACGACAACATAAGCTTGTCACGTGATCAAATGGGCTTGATCTCACCACACTACGCTCTGGTTTGGGTCAGTTATGGCAACCATAAAGGTCAGGTTACAAGTGGATGACGTGATCAATGTCACAATATAATGCATAAATGTCAATGTCACAATATAATGTCAATGGATGCAAACCAAACCTTAGAAGCAAAAGACTTGCACACGACAACATAAGCTTGTCACGTGATCAAATGGGCTTGATCTCACCACACTACGCTCTGGTTTGGGTCAGTTATGGCAACCATAAAGGTTGGTTACAAATGATCAAATGGTATATTTTAATTATTTTAATTTAAATTCCTAATTTAAAAACTTTATTTTATTTATTAAAATGAATATATTTTGTTAATTGAAATATAAATGTTGATTTTGATGTGGATTAGAATTTCAAACATGCATAAATTGAATATTTCCAGAAAATGTGAATTTTGGTCAATCTGGTCAAACTTTTACTTTCAAATTTAAATTTTAAAAGTTTGAAAATTTGAATTTTATCTTTTATTATGAAAGTAAATAAAATTTCAAGAACACTGCTTTTCGTTTCGTCGAAATCCGAATAATAGTGTGAAAGTTATGCTTTTTACAAAATTGGGTGTAAATTGTTTTATTCAACACTATTTTTTTATTTTAAATTATATAAATAATCTTTTTAATTGTCATATCTTATTCTAAATTGTATTATATGTTATGTTACATATATTTTAACTTTTTAAATATTTTAAAGTGATGTTTGAATTTTTCCTAAGCTCATTGAATATATTTTCTATTTTTAAAGGTTAGTTTCCATTTTTCTGCTATTTTCTTCATTTAAATTATATTTAATTAAAATTTATTTATTCATTTTTATATATTCATTTTATTTTTATGTTTTTATATTTATTTATAAATATTTTTCATGTACATACAATTTTCTCAAAGTTCATTTCATTTATTTTCAAATTTTCAAGCCTAATTTACATTTTCTTTGTTATTTTCTTAATTTAATTATATTTAATTAATATTTATTTATTTATTTTTGTTTATTTACTATATTTTCGTGTTTTATCTGTATTTATACATATTTTACATGTATTTAAATTTTAAAAAGAAATGGTGGAAATTTGAAAGGTTTGTGACTCTTTATTTGCTTAAGCCTTTTTGTATTCTGTCTTTTCATTTCTCAACCAACATTTCTTCAATTGGCTGCCTTAACTCCATTCTTCAGCCGTGTATTCTTCTTTCTTTTTCACATGGTATAGAAGACTTCTCATCCCCTAAAAATCACGGCCATGAAGAAAAAAAAAACAATAAAAAACAATGGCTTTCCTTTTCGCATTTTTCCCTCTTCTTCACTGATTTAGCCTTCCTCTTCTTCATGTTTGCTTGGCCTCACCTCTCTCCTTGCTGACCACCATCATCTCCACCATCTACAGCAGCACCAACCCCCTCTCCTCTGACCACCACCTCTGGCCATGACCATTAGATGAAGCCACCACCTCAAATTTGCAAAGCACTTCAACAAAACAATGCTAGCCAAGCCTGTACTCCAATATTGCCTTCATAGTTGCTTTTGGCCACCCCTTAGCCACCACCACCTTCATCTACTTCACCTTTGGCTACCCCCTTCACTACTGTCCAGATCTGACCTGACATGAAGACCCCATGGCCGAGCCCATCACGACAACATAAGCTTGTCACGTGATCAAATGGGCTTGATCTCACCACACTACGCTCTGGTTTGGGTCAGTTATGACAATATAAACAATATATGACATTATATTGTGACATTGACATTGTTTATATTGTTTATGCATATATTCACACTGCAAGTTCCCTGTTAGAATAGAATCACTATGGGTTGAAATGATACATACCCGAACGGACTTTAGATTAGGAAAAAATCGTTATGGGCTGAAATGGTAGGCCTGAGCGATTTTTATTGAATTTTATTTGACTTGGGATTGCGGGTTTGAAATGTTAGAACCCGGGTTTTCTTTGTAAACTATGAATTGAAATGATATATATCCGTATCACTTGACCTAGGTTAGAAAATTATATACAGACCCCATGGTATATTTTAAATGATTTTTATTAAAATATGTATTTTTTTAAAAGTATGAAATTTTGATTTAAAAGTATATATTTTTTGAATTTAAGAAAATTAAATATTAAGTCTTGAAATTGTGAATTTAAGTATGTAAATTTGAAGTAATTATGATTTTTGACTTTAAATTTTATTTTAAAATGTAAATAAATAATGGAAATTAAATTTAAAGTTTTGAAATGATATTTGAAGTAAAATGTTAAGTTTTATTAAATTTATAAGTTAATAAATAGTGAATTTTGACTTAATAAATTAATGGAGTTTTTTAAATTGAATATTTGATCTTAAAATTTTATTGTGATAAATCATATGTTAAAATTATTTAAATGTGAAATTTTGAAGTCTACAAATATGATTTATAAGTTTAAAATTTGTTAAATAGAAGTTTTATTGTTTTGAAAAGTTAAAATAAAATCTGGAATTTTATAGCATTTCCAAAATGTTGTAGTCTTTAGACAGCATTTTAAATGCTGTTGTTTTTTAACTTGACTATGTTTGAAATAACTAAATATCTATACGGCATGTTATAAATGCCGTTATTCTTGAACTAAACTAGTTTGGAAACTATAAGCTACTATAGTACTGTATAAATGTTGTCGTGGCTTTAATTTGACAATGTTTTGAAATGTTATAAAATTTAACACTGTTTGTGTTATATTTTAAAGTGTTAAATGATTTAACTTTAAATTTATTATTTGTGAATATAAGTAGTTTTAAATATATTTTAATATTTAAATTTGAATTTTTAAGGAATTTAAATTGAATTTGAATTTACATAAAGTTTACTTGGTTATGTGTTAAATGGAATGAAATGTAATAAGATAAATGAATTGGTGAATGTGATTTTGAAAGGTGTTTTGTAATGATATTTGAAATAATAAATGAATGATATGTTTGATTTTAAAATGATATTTAGATTTGAATATTTGAATTCAAATAATGATATGATAATGAGGTTTTGAAAGCATATGATATTTTAATGATTTTGAAATGGTTTGGAAATGATTAATCTTTATTTTGATAAAGAATATGAATGTGGAATAATATTTGATTTTGATTTATTTGATAAAGGAATATTTGAGTTTATATTTGTATGAAAAGAAATTTGGTTTAATTGTAATTTAAGTTTTTTTAATAATGTTGGATTTATGAAATGAATATTTCAAAACGAAATAATAATGAAATTAGATTTGAGATATGAATATATGGAATTATAAAGTTTAGTTTTGAAATGTGGGATATTAAAGTTTGGAAATATATTAAAATTGGATTGTTTATTTTGTAGATCAAATCTATAATTGAAATTTGTAGGATTTGAAATGTTTTGTTAGAAAACTAAACTGAATTGAAACTGATGGTTTGAATTGAATTAAATTGGAAATTTGAAATTTTGGTTTAATGGAATAAATTTGTAAAGTGTAAAGAATTAAAAGATTGATTTCAAATGTATGATTTCAGAATGTTATGATTTTCAAAGTGTAATGATTTCAAGTATTTTGGTTTCGGAAAAGTTATACTTTGAAAGTATTAAGAATTTTTTTAAAGGTGAATATATGTTTGAAATGGAAACGATAAACTATTTGATTTGTATATAGTTTTGAAATAAAATGGTTTTGGTTTCGAAGTATACTATTTTGAAAGGGATATAATTTTGAAATGAAATGATTTGATTTTCGAAGTATAAACTATTTTAAAATGGCCACGACGTTATAATAACGATTGGTTGTTAAAGAGACCGGGATCGGAAGTTGTCATACTCCTTGCCAACTTCGAAAACCACTTTAACAACTGTGTACGCGGTGGAGATTCCAGAATGAAGTAGGATGGTGGCGACGTTCTTGAGGTATATTACGTGGACCCAACTCCCATGAGTTGGCATAAGGTGGCTAAAACAGGAGCGATCTCGGGCCAAGTGAGGTCATTCCTCCAATCGGACACATTCCTTCGATACTATACTCTTACTGGTGATTGATTAGATGGCCATCCTCCGATTTTGATATGGGAGTGTGTTCCGAGGTAGGCGTATGTGGCTGCTGCGTTACCACCAGCCCGTGTGTGTAATTGGTATATCTACCATGGCATTGCCTTGTGTGCCGTGTCACCTACCATACCGAGCCTTTACTACGAGTTTATTTTTCTCCCGTAGCCCGTGTGGTATCCTCTCACAATCACCCGGAGTGGAGATGGCATGATATTGGATAGACTACTGGGACTATTATGTGTGAAGGGTGATATGGGTAGCCCGGAACGCTATTTAAAAGTATGTTTATTTTACTGAAGACATTATTATAATAGCGCAATATTACTACATAGTAAATAGTTTAACGGATCCTTAAAGGATGGGCGATCACAAGCATTCTTTAAGTTACTGATGCATTTTTTTGTTATTGTTCACTTGAGTTTATTTACAGTTCATGAGTATTTATGTCATGACTCGAGTGTTTTGTATTTTGCTTTACGCTCGAGTCAGATTGAGTGAGCTACCATTCAAGATTCACCTTCAGAGTTGGAGCTTTTCTTAAAGATGCAGCCATCTATTTTGCTTTCTGTATCCAGTGATTTTAGTGATGTATTCTGATTTGTACCTGATGTATCTTGTTACTCTTCTATTGTATCTTGTTTAACTATGATGTATCTTATTTTTACATAGTAGCTTCATGAACTACTATCTCTTTTATTTCCGCTGCATTATTATTTACTCTGTGTCTGTGATATGTGATTATGTATTTACTGTATATTCTGAGATTTGCCAAATTTTATTTACAATGCGGTATTTTGAGCAATTCAAGTCCGACATATGCGGATGCGAATGGTTGAAAATATCGGGTTGTTACAATAGGATAGAAAATTATATACAGGCACCGCGGTATATATATAAAATTGTTTTTGAAATAATTTCTATGGTTTGGATAGGATACGGTTAACAAATATAAATTTTGATATTATATAAAATCTTATTTTATATATACATCTATAGTTAAAGTATTTAATTTAAGCTATGTATGGATTTGTTAAATAAATAAATAAGTTGAATAATGGAGTTTGATTATTTTATATTATATGGTTAAGTACATATTAAGATATTGAAAATATATAGAGTTTTAAATAATTTAAATCAATTAAGATTGGGAGTTTAATTGAAATATTTATTTGGAATTGAGCTTAATTAAGAATTTAACTTCATAAGTTGATGTAAAATTTATTAACTTGAAGTTTAAAAAAAAGGAAATGATATTTATAGTTGAATTTTTATTCAAGGTGAATTAAATGAATATTTCTAGTATAAATAAATTGAAGGAAATTTTTTAGTTAAAAGTAATGAGTTTTATTTAACTGATTTCGGATTTATTATGCAAATATTTCAAACTAATTAAATAGGACTTTAAATTGTTGAATAGAAATTTCCAACCTTAGTTCCAATTGTTTAATATTCAAAGTTTGAAATATATTAAAACTAAAGTGGTCAATAAACTGAAAGCGATTTTGAAATTTATGGATTTTGACTTAATTTTTAAATAAAATAAATTGTAAGTCGCGAAAATTATTTTATTTTATAAAGTAATTTTAAATGCAAACTATTTTATTCTACATACTGTTTGAATATCCAAACCATCCAAGTTTTAGAAGTTATGGTTTAAAGCTATGAATTTTCGAAGTATTATATTTTGAAAGTTATAATTCAATGTTTGGTTTCCAATTATTATAAATTTTAAAGCAATATGATTTTGGAAAAGAAATATATTTGAAATAAAATGATATTATATTAATTTAGGGTTTATAAAAATAATATCAAATGAGTTTGTTCTGGAATGGAAAGGATATCGTATTTATACGGTTTTGAAATAGATATTTTATTCTGGTTTTGAAAGTATAATTATTTTTAAATGACTGCGGTGTTATAATAACATTTGGTTGTTAAAGAGACCGGGATCGGAAGTTGTCATACTCTTTGCCAACTTCGAAAACCACTTTAACAACCGTGTACGCGGTGGAGATTCCAGAATGAAGTAGGTTGGTGGCGGCGTTTCCTATAAGGTAAATACATGGACCCAATTCCCGTGCGTTGGTATAAGGTGGCTAAAACAGGAGCGATCGACGGGTTAATAAGGCAGCACCTTTGATCGGACACTTCCCTTCGATACTATACTCTGACTTTGGATTGATTCGGTAGCCACCTTCACTTTTGATTTCTTTGATTTGGGGGAGTTTGTTCGAGGTGGGCGGTAGCTGCGTGCTACGCGTTACCACCGACCCGGAAGCGTAATTGGTATATTTACCATGGCATTGCCTAGTTGTGTCGTGTCACCTACCCTATCGCGCCTTGTACGAGTTTGGTTTTCTCCCGTTTCCCGTGTGGTCCTCTGGTGGCTTCCCGATGAGGAGGGACTGTGATATTGGATGGACTATTGGGACTATTATTGTGTTAAGGGGGAGTATTTAAAAGTAAGTTTATTTTACAATTAGACACTATTATAATAGCGAAAAATACTACATAGTAAATAGTTTAACGGATCCTTAATAGATGTGAATCCCGAGCATCTTTTAAGTTACTGTACTCATATTTATTTCTTTTAATTTAACTTACATAAGATCTTTTAGTTCTGACTCGAGCGTTTTATCTTTGCAATTCGCTCGGGTCAGTCCGAGCGTTTCAGGATCGAAGATTTTAGCTCTGGAGGACGAAGATTTATATTATTATTATTATATATTATATTCCACTACACTCATATTGTTCCGCTGCATTGATATTTATGGGTATGTGAACTCTGATATTTATTGTATAAAGAAGAATCAAATGTTTGTATACAGTTTTATGAACTGTATATTTATTATTATATTTTATCCTTCCGCTGTGAGATTCTGTTTTCTTTTTATTTCTTTCTTGTTTTTATGATTTACCCCATAATAGTCCGCCATTTCGTATAGTTCTAATTGGCACATGTGTCGATTTAAAGTGTGCGAAAAGGCCGGGTGTTACACCAACAACCATAGGCCAAAACAAACAACGCTTCCAAACAAGAAATCAAATTAAATTTTCCAATTTCATTGCGTTTATTGTTTGGTTTCCATTTATTCATATAATGATTTTTTCTTTTTCTTTATCTTCATTTATTTGCACTATTCATCTTTCTGCTTATTTTATTAATACATAGCTTCAATCATTTACTTAAGTTTATTATCTTTCATATATACTACTTAATTTTATTTATTACTAAATTCCATTTATAATGCTTGCCTTTCTATTTTAATTAATAGCCTTTCAATTAGTGCTTAAGTTCATAACGCCTCTAACCCCAAATTCTTATTATAGGAAGAAACCCATTATAACTTAAGTCTATAACTCTATAACATCAATTCTTATAAATAAAAGCAATTGATTGAACACTTTCATTTCATACTTTTACTTGTACAATCTCCATTACATTTCTAATTAAACATTTCAACTTTTAATATATGTAAGTTATATATATATATATATATGCTTTTAAAGAATGAAATTGAAAGTTATGCAAGTTTTCTCATTTCTTTTAATTAATTTAATGTTCAATAATTATATCCTTTATTTCATAAGCTACAAATTTCAAATTTCATTTAATACCATTTATAACTTAGTATTAAATCTCTTATTTCCTTTAGAGGTTTCGATTTATTAATTACCTATGTTCCAATTCACTACAGTAATTGAAACTATTAATTAATGGAAACTTAAAATTTAATGCCGGGTTTTATTTCAAATCATTTTAAAATAATAGATAAATATATACTTACAACTTATATGTCCGTTTATATTTAAACAACTCAAAATTTATATTTGTTTATCAAAATTTCTGTCGTCGAACTGCTACAGTGGCCTTCCCCACTTCGAAACTCGAAAATGAATGTCGATGATGCGTGCACTCATCACCAAAATTATTTTCCAGCGACAGAGAGGGGAGTACAGAACTTATTTGTTTTTCAAATTTCTTTTAAAATATTTCTTTCAAATTATATTGAAATATTTATATCAGAAAGTACTTCTAAAAATATTACTATTCCAAAATTATTAAAAAGAAATTTTCAATAGCCCGGAACTTATGTTCTAAATTTCCAATTTCATTTATTTTATTTTCAATCTTACTTCGACTATTAATTATAAAGTTATTACCTAACAGCCAATATATCGCAACCAAATATATACATATATGCACATATCATTTAAAAATTTATTTTATATATAGAAAATATAATAGGCAAAATTATTTCATTCGCCTACAATAAAAAACAAATATTATGTCGGTCTGTCCTATTAAGTGTTTTGAAATCTCTATTGATGTCACAGCGTCCCATGCATCAACTAGAATTTATAAATACAAAATGGAACAGATTAATACAATATTAAAATATTTTTATAACACTAACAAATACGCTCTCTCATATATACGCTCAGCGACTCTCATAGGGTATTACTACCCTATTAACAAAGAGCCAGACCCCTACAAAGCTAAGGTTTATCGTTAAACCAAAGCTCTGATACCAACTATAACATCCTGCCTTTTTGCACGCTTTAAATCGACATACGTGCCAATTCAAACCATATGGAAGGGTGGTTTGTTATGGGGTAAATAAGAAAAACAAGAAAGAAATAAAACAAAATAGAATCCCACAGCTGAATGATAAAATATAATAATCAAATATACAGCTCATGAAGCTGTTTACAAAAAATCTAATTTTCTTTGCTTATACAATACAATATCAGAGTACACATACCAGATAATAATAATTAATGCAGCGGAATTAAATGGTGTGGTGGAATAATATAGTAGATAATAGTACTACAAATCTTCGTCTTCATCCTCCAGAATAAAATCTTCAAATCCTGAAACGCTAGGACTAACCCGAGTGAATTGAAAAGACAAAACACTCGAGTCAGAACTAAAAGATCTTATGTAGGTTAAATCAACAGAAATAAATATGAGGGCAGTAACTCAAAAGATGCTCGGGATTTACATCTCTTAAGGATCCGTTAAACTATTTACTATGTAGTATATTTTGCTATTATAATAGTGTCTAATTGTAAAATAAACTTACTTTTTAATAGCGTTAAGGGGTTACCCATATAGCCCTTAACAAAAATAATGCCAATAATCTATACAGTATCGTAATACCTCCTGATTGGGAGGCTACCAGAGGATACTCCATAGATACGACACAAACAAAAACTCGTAGTAAAGGCTTGGTATGGTAGGTGACACGGCACAACTAGGCAATGCCAAGGTAGATATACCAATTACGCATCCGTGCTGGTGGTAACGCGTAGCCGCAGTTACCGCCCACCTCGAACAAACTCCCCCCTAAAATCAAAAATCAAAAGTGGCTACCGAATCAAATCCAAAAGTCAGAGTATAATATCGTAGAGGAGTATTCGAATAAAGGGCGCTAACCCCCTTAGCCCAAGAAATGCTCCTGTTTTAGCCACCTTATCCAACTCACGGGAGTCAGGTCCACGTATTTACCTCAAAGTAAATGCCACCACCATCCTACTTCATTATGGAATCTCCACCACGTACACGGTTGTTAAAGTGGTTTTTGGAGTTGGCAGAGAGTATGACAACTTCCTATCCCAGACTCTTCAACAACCAAACGTTATTATAACACTACGATTATTTTAAAATAATTTATACTTTAAAACCAAGATATCATATTCATTTCAAAACCCTTAAATTTCGATATCATTTCCCTTTTTAAAACCAAATCAATTTGATATCTTTTCAAATATATCCTTTTTTAAAACCTTAAAATTTTCAAAGTTATATTATGTCTAAAACAACGCTTGAAATATAGTCTTTCTTAAACATAAAACTTGAATTTCGTAAATTGGAAATATAACCACACCACTTAAATGGTTAAATATAAATTATTTTATAAAATAAAATAGTTTCTTCGCCTTTACAAATAATTTCCAAATATAGATTTAAATTTCCAAATAAACCATTACAATCTCCATATATTTCAAAGGTTTGGATATTCCATCATTTCAAGAACGAATTCTTTGACAATTTCATAAATATCAAATTCAATTACCATTATTTAGACTTGAAAAATGTTTACTTAATAAATCCAATAAAACTTAAGTAAACTTTTAACTTCAAACAACTGGATAATTTTTTTCAATTTTATTTAACTTGATAAATTCAGTTATTTCAACTTTACATTCATTTAAATTCTTTTAAGTTAAATCAAGTTATAAGAATCATACCCTTTAAAATCATCACCTTTATATAAACTTCAAATCAAAGTTATTCAAGTACAATTCTTAAATAATTCAATTTAAACCAATTCCATATTTATCTTTCAACTTAACTTCATTTAAGTCATTTAAAACTCTATATATATACAATATCTTAAATAGATACTAAACCATATAATATAATAAAAGCAAACTCCATTTTTAAACTCATTTTTATTAATCAACTTTATACATATTTAAATTCAAGAATTCAACTTATATATATATATATATAATAGTACTTGCACAACACCAAAAATTAATATTTACTAAACCGTATTTCCTTTCCAAAACCATAGAAAAATCACTCCAAAATATTCTTATATATAGACCGCGGTGCCTATATATAATCTTCTATCCTATGGTCAAGTGATACGGATATTTATCATTTCAATCCGCAATTAAAGAAAATTACGGTTATATATCATTTCAAACCGCAATCTCGAATGCAATAAAATGCATAATAACTTGCAGTTTATAACGATATAAAATACAGCATTCATTCATCCAATATCAACCATCAACCCTTTATCACAATCATCATCAAAATTCAAACAATACATCAATATGTAATAGGTGATAATAACAGGTATCAACTATCAGTTTATATTCAAAAATAAATTATAACTGTTTACTGGTAGTTTTAAATGCAATAAATAAATAGATAACAATTTAATTGGCAGTTTTATATTCAAAAATAAATAAATATAACTCGCAGTAATACGCAATATTAAATTAAGTAACAAGTAAATTAAATGAATTGCCAAATTAACTGAGATAATGATGAAATATATGCCAAACATCTATAAATAAATTTCTAAGCACATCATAAATCAATTTAACAAACATAAGAAATCTTAGAAGTTGTGACTGAGTTAAAACGCTCACCTTTTGAATTTAAATTGAAATTATATCCAATTTAAACCCAAAAATTGGACGTTCTCAGAACTCGTCCAAACTAGCGTCAAAAGATCTGGAATTTCAATACAATCCTAACAAAAAAAATTGCGCATGAAACGGATATCGTATGCAAAATTAACGACGATTAATGTGATTGAAAACAATTTTTTAAAATAAAAGAAAAGAGAACATGTCTCACCTTGGACACATCATCTTCAATTTACTTTCTTCCCAGCACGCAACTGCATGCACGAGCCACAAGGCCGAAACCTCTCATTCAACCAACGCGCCTCCACTTTGAAAAACACCACGCCACCTCGTCGAGGCGCATGCCTCCCAACCCCCTACCGGCGCGTGGAGGCCACGCGACCCCTTCCAGTGCCGATCAACGATGAACGAAACCCACTGCCGCCGAAAAAATTCTAGAATTCGAAACCCTAAACGAAAATTGCCGCCAATCCAACCGTCAATTCGCCACCAAACCTACACAGATCGACTCCCCTTAGCCTCCTCTTCAAAACCCAGAAAGGGTTTGTCGATCTGACAACTTTCACCGACGCGTGATGAACGGCCGAGACTTCTTCGATTTTTACCGGCCAAACGACAAACTGAATCAAAAAACGAACTCCACCAGTGAATTACTCTAGTCGAGAGCTTCAACATATTTTTTTTCATATTTTTCTGAGGACTTTGAATTTTATGCTTTGGATTTGATTTGCAATTGAATCTAGAAATATAGAATTTTGTCTGCCATTGAGGAAGAGGATGAATAGAATGAATTTATGTACATACAAATGAGAATTAGGGAGGCTAGGGTTTATAGCAGGATATTTATAGGAAAAGTTGGAATAGACAGATGGATCCGAATTATAACGTGCTAAATGATAATTGGCCCAAAAAGCCCGTTCTGCCCCCGGAACGAAATTAGGTAAACCCATATATCATAATAGGTGTTTTAAAATATTCTAAACGCAATGGAAAAGGTTTCACATCCAAATTCCATCGTATGAAGAAGTTATGCTGAAATAAATATTTTCAAATTGATTTCAATTGATTTCAATTAAATCGATTTCAAGGCGTTTCGCGTTCGGACGATCAAACGACAAGTCCAATCGCTACGGAACTTGAAACCCTACAATAATTCACCGATACAGATCCGATGAAACTGGTCTCATCGAAATCCGAGTCAGTGGCCAAAATGGCTACTTTTATATTAGTGAAATAAATAAAATTTAGTCAGTTTAATCAATTTTTCAATTTAGATTCGATAATTACCATTTCTTATCATTTTAAATTTTCCAACCATTTATAATGATTTATACCAAATTTAAATGTCAATTTAGAGAAGATAAATTTATAAATTTCAATATAAATCCTCAACTTCATTAAATTCAAAATTATAAATAAAATTCCCAATAATTCTATTAACAAGTAAATGGGCACAAGGAAGAAGTTACAAAAAAATTTAGTCTCAGGGACAACAAGTTTATTTTTTAGTCTCAAGAACACTTTTTAGTGTAAACGGAAAATGATAGCTACAACTATCATTCTGTGATTTACACTAAAAAGCGTCCTTCAGCCTAAAGAGCAAACTTCTTGTCCCAGAAACTAAATTTTTCCCAAACTTTTTCCTTAAGCCTAAAAGCCTCTTCTATTAATTCCCTTTTCATTTTTTTCATTGTTATCAAAAAGGGTGCAAATTTACATTGGTTCACGATTGTTTATATTTATT
Organism: Allium cepa; assembly: GCA_030765085.1. Classification (NCBI taxonomy): domain Eukaryota; kingdom Viridiplantae; phylum Streptophyta; class Magnoliopsida; order Asparagales; family Amaryllidaceae; genus Allium; species Allium cepa. Next base: position 820,122,471 of record CM060931.1, read on the forward strand.
TTCTTAGATTTCATCTACATTCCCTTTTAGGCAATAATTTAAATATTAAATTTTCATTTAATTGCAATAGATCATATTATCGTAATTAAATTCGATTAAATAAATAAATGTTGATACCCATTCTTGTATTCAACGTACTTTCTTTATTGTATTTCATTCAATTCATTATTACACCTGATGAAATCAACATTTGGTTCAGAATCTATTATAATCATATCCTCACATTCCATCTAGTTTCAATTAACGTAATAATAAATGTTGAATTTCACTTTTTTGCAATAAATTCAATTATTGAATTTTACGCTTTCAAATAAATTAATAAATCTAAAATTTCACTCCTAAGATCCACGACTGTTATATTATGAATGAAATTAACATTAGTTACATCCTTTGGAATTAACAATCTTTTATGACAAATCAATTTATCCTTACTGCACAATTAGGTCAATTAACTGCAATTAATTTCATATTAAATTTTATAAATTATCAATTGAAACTTTAACAAATCCGTTACTTGATTTGAAACCCTGCTATTAAATAAATTGACCTTTATAGGTGAAATTAACATTGACTTATATTTCATATCATAAATGTATTCTTATTTCATACTATTTATGTAACGAAGCAGATTTTGCCCGTTCGAAAATCGACATCCATACTTTACATCGTACTCGAATGCCGCAGATTCGACCGTTCAAATCCAAGTCGCCGGAGCTTATAACACCATTAAGTAAACAACACAGCGGAAGAAATAATGAATATCAATATACAACATCTGATACGACATCCTGATACAACAGATGATACAATAGATATCGATATACATCAGAGATATGATACAATACAGTAGCAGCGGAAAGAAAATAGCTAACCCTAGCAGCGGAAAAAATAACACAAGATAGTCTTCAAGAAAGAACTCCAAAACTGCAGCTCGAACCATCAACTCGATACCCTAAGACAAGCAGGTCTCGTCCATATCCAAAGACTGAAACTAGCTCCAGACAATCCACTGAACCTAACTATCTAAAAACCCAACTCTAAACTGCTCGTGTGGAAAATAGTGAGCACCCAGAGTTTAGGAAGGGAACAATAAACTCCGAGTCAGTCATGGGACTGGTGTGAGCAACAAAAATAGTTTATCTTTTAATAAAATAAGATTTATAAAAGAAAATCCGATATGCTTTTTTAGAAAATGAAACTACCATAAGACCTCCCGCCACACACACAATGCAAACGCAGAATTGGAGGAGATTTCTTCTTATGATAGTCAAACATGCTTAATACGCAGAAAATTTCTTGGATATTATTATTATAAGTGCACAGTGCAGAAAACATTTCGAAAGTAGAATATAAATCTTAGCCAGCATAGACATTTCGAACTATGCCTACTATAGCTACCATCCAAACAGTGGTGACCACCAAAAGTGAATGGCAGGTTCTACAACTAAAACCGTACAGGGTTTCGTATTGGATGAATGGATTTCCAACAAATGGTCAGGCTAAGGAACTTCCTACTGCCACATGGGATCGCCTCTGGCGGGACGTCCCGAGAACCTATCCGGATCTCTGCCAACACAAGGCCGGGTTACCTCTGTAACTAGGTAACTACTACTCAAGCATGTCACTCCCCGGTCCTTTGGGACCTTTATCCGAGGCGCCTCTAAAGCAACAACCACACAGTAAATGAGATTGGAGCTACCACATAGGTAAATATCTGGGCTCCATACCATGATACCACCCTTTACCAGAAGGGAATAACACACCCTAAAGGGCGCGACCCTCATAACCTTGCCGCATCTTTCCTGTTTCGACCATTTCCGGGGTGTGAGGTCCTGATGCAGTCTCGTCCACAAAGCTACGCTTTATACAAAAGCCATGCTCTGATCACAAATGAATGATCAACAAATGATAATCAACACACAGCAGCACTCAGCATGCCACACTACCAAATTGGGAATATATCACTGGTAACCTTCAACTACATAACCTCTGAGCTCGTACGTCTCAGAGAAGGGTGTTAATGCTAAGAGAATAAATTCTCCGCCACCAACAGATATGTATTTGAAAGAAATCGGCTTTATATCTCAAAGTGTAGTGTCAGACATGTAACCATACAAGTCTGTTCCGGGTTCGAACAGAATGGAAGGCACTTCCGAAGAAGCCGTTGCAATCCGGGTATTCACAATCCCGATCGAATTTCCCATCACAAAGGAAATCTCTATACCGGGGATCAGCCAGTGCAGAGACAATCGATAGGTTATCCTATCGTTCTTACAAATACCCGGTCTTCACCACCGGTCTTCAAAAGCTATCCATAACGTCGAATCACATATTCAGAATGGGTTATACGACACAAAGGTCCTCTCCCGGCTGAACCGAATAGTGAGCGCAACATTTAAAAACATATGGATATGGGATTTTAATTAAGTCACAACTTATTACCCAAAAACCTTTCTTTTAAATGGTTAAACGAATTGCCATTTCAAATCTTTAAACAAAAAGATTCATTCCACAAAGTTCACCTAGTTCACAAAGATCCGTTCATAGATTTCCCAAATCAATTTCCATTTCAATTGGATTAACTCGTTTAATATCTTTAAATTAAAGATTTAACTTATAGTTTTCAAACCGTTTCCATAACTTGGAACATCATTTTCATTTTTCACTTGAAATCCCTTTAACACAAATTGGACGTTCATTACTTAAGTAAAAGCATTTATCATTTGAAAACAAATAGTTTTCGTTCTAGAAATATCCAATTATATTTACACTAGTTAAAGCCTTGAATTTAAATTCAAATTCCCAAATCAATACCTTAAAAATAATTTAACCCATGTAAACCAATTTATAAGTTGAATAACCTTTTTAAACGCCAGTTTCCAAATCATAGAATTCAATTTCAAATATTGAATTTAAGTTTTTAAATTAAAATATTTAAATTACAAAAATTCAATCAAGTTATTCAAAATAAATTTCATCTTTGAAATTCCATTTCAAAAGCTTTTCACTTTAACCCAATCCATTTCCAAACATTTGAATTTAAATATTCAATTTAAAACTATTCAAAAATCTGTGACTTAATCGATTTCCTCGTGAAATCCATATTTGTGTGTGTATAAGTGTAGTCCAGGGGTTTAACACAATAGTGCACATCATTCAATCACCATAGATTAAAACATAGAATATATAGTTGATAAGCGATATAAACTATAACGCTTATCTTTCATACATAGATTCGCAGATATATATATCACAAATACTAACTATATCACAGATCATAAATCACAACACAAATCAGGATAATCATAGAGCATCATATGCCAGGGGTATCAAACAATTCAATCATTCAATAAAATCCAAACATCCATAAGTAGGATCGATTTAATTATCTGATTAATTTAAATCAGATAAATTTCTATGAATAAATTTGCTAATCGTGGTAAATAATAATCAATTATTTACAAAACATTTAATAAATTATCCTTTAATTAATCATTAATTAACCCGTAATTAATAATTAATCCTTGATTATTACAATAACCAATTAATTACTCCTTAATTAATAATTATTTCTTAATCACTTTCATTAAGTAATTACATTCAAACAAGTTATAATTGATTATCTAAATTAATTAATCCAATTAATTATTAAAATTAATCACCTTAATCAATACGTAATAATCCTTAGTTAATTTTCTTTATTAACTAATAACATTTCTTTAATTACCTTCTTAAGAAATTTTCTTAGATTAAATCATTATTAATTATTTCTAATTAATCTAATTTATTAATTTATAAATTAAATAAATCATTCTTTAATTACCTTATTAACTAAATCATTTTATTGCCTTAATTATCTCTAAGATAATTAATTTCTTTATTAATGATTTCATAAATCATTTAAGTGTATCTTAAACATTATATTGTAAATTTAAATTCAAATTAATTTTAAAAATACATTTAATCATTCAAATTATTTTAAACAATTTAAATTCAAAAACTCCTTTTATTCCAAAACTAAGAGTCAACTTTAGATTTAATTCCAGATTTCAAAATTTGATTCAACTTGTCTAAGTTCTTTCTTTACAAGTCAAAATCCCATTTAAATTCAAATTTCCCCTTTTTTTTATTCAAAACATTTAGATTTATTACACAATTTTATTTCAAAGCTAAGATTCAAAATATATTTGAATCCAGATTTAAATTTAACTTAAAAACATATTTACAATTTAAAACTTTATTTTCAAATTCAAACTATTTAAACATTTAAGGTTGTTAAAACGATTCAAATTCTAAAAACTTTTTTTTTTTAAGCTGAGATTCAAATTAGGCTTGAATTTATATTTGAACTTTGATTTGAATATTAGTTTAAAACTTGTTTTAAAATTTTAAAATTTTACTCAAAATTTAAACAGGAGCAGGTTTGGTTAAAACCTGGAAACATTTATACCCGATCCTACCCTGTTTTTGCTTCGAGTCACGCTAGAATTTGCTCGGGTAGATACCCGAGGCAAAACCCACGAACCAAGCAACCCAGTCCCCTAGAAATAAAGAGCACCGTGCACGTGCACGGTGGCTCTGACCATTGCCGGTCAACCACCAGACCTCCATCCCATCAACGACCATCGCCTGACACCATCACGGCCTTCCAAATCCACCATAGTTGCTTGAATCAAAATCGAGTACAACTCGTTACCTGGAAGCAACCATAGAAACACCATCCAAACCTGGAATGTCGCCGCCCTCGCAACCCCGACAACCGAAAATGCTCAAACCACGGCCATCTACTCGCCACTGCTCCTCTTACCATTTCCCAGAACCCTAAAGCACTCGATCACCTCCAGACCAAGAACGAATCAAAATATGCAACCTCTTCAAAACTAGGTTACCCAACTTCGTGAGCCTCCAGTCGCTTCCACGATCAACTTCACATCACCGCTATATTTTTTTCGCAACCCTCGATCGCTCCTCTGCCATCCCAGAGAGCTACGACCTCCCTCAACGTCGAGATCACCAGAATTTGGTCGAAGAACGATTTCCGTTCAACCAAGAATTGCTCTCAACCCCCGCATCTAAAAATCATGATTTTTGTTTTAAAAATCATGTTATAGCACAAGAATTCAAATTACACACCTGAATCCATAATTTGAAAAGTTTGAATTTTGACTAGTTTAAAGTTTGGTTCAGTTTCTTTGATTTTCCAGGGATATTATCAAGTTATTTAAACTCAAATAAATTTTAGATCTTGAGTATATGCTATAACAAATAGTTTTTGTTTGAATCATAAGTCCAAACAGTAAGTAGGTTAAGAGGAAAAGATTTTTGAATCAAAAAATTTGGCTTATGAATTCAACAGAGACAATTAACAACAGCAGTCTACATCCTATACTTGTTACTCAGATATACACAGAGAATTTGAATATGTATTCTAACATACATATTCACAGGTAAATATTCAACAAACTCGTACTTTAAATTTTTTAAAAGTAAATATTACTCACCTGAATTTGTGAAAGAACAGAGCCTGCTTTTTATTGCAACAGGATTGAAAAATACAAGCTGACACTCCCCTCTGTTTTGTTGGATTGCTTGATGTTGTTGAATTTGTTTTAAGTTTTAGAAAAAGGTTTACTTAAGACTTTTTTTTCTCAACTTTTAATGATCGAACTGAGATAAGAAGAAGTTGATATATGTAAAGGAAGCTTGCAGGGGATGTTATTTGTACGGGGTGACATGTACAAATATAAATCAGTGATATCTTTTCTTTGCTTGATTGTTGACTAATAAATGTGGTCCTGGTGGCTACATTAATTACTTTGTGCAATTTTTTTTTATATTATACATTTGAGTACATAACTTATCTGGCAAGTTCAAGATCTTATATTTTCTTTTGTCTTTTGTTTTCAAGTCTGGTTTCACACTTTTAAAATTTTAATGTTGTCTGGTTTCTTATTTATTTCCAAGTGTACCTCCTTATGTTTTTGTTGCCTTATTTCATACTTATCTTTCTTGTCAACTGGTCTGAACAACATCTATTTGATGATAGAGATCTTTACATTAATTATTGTTGTCTTTTACTTAGCCTACATGCTTATCCTATTATATGTTTGAAACATGAATGTATATTCCTTTTATCATGTCTTACTACTTTGTATTTTCCTTCCAAATTCTTTGTTTTGTTTCTTGTTTTTTTTTTCAAAAGCTTATTTCGGCTGATATATTTATTTTGGTGGCTACAAATCTTGTTTTGTATGCTTGCATTAATTTCCTTGTACATCATTTGCAAGCTGATATGTTGTTATGTTTGTGCTGAGAAGATAGGGGTTAGTACAAATGTTTCTTCTTTAGTTTACATGAATTATTTTTTATTTTTTTATACATAGATTGTTTCTATCTTTGTTTTATTGTCTTACATACATTTGTTTGTATCATACTTCATTTGCATTTGTCATATCTTTGTACATAAATTCATGGTTCAAATCTTATTTTCAAATATATTTATCTTAATTTGGTAAGTACATTTGTTTCTTATTTTGTTTACACGTATCATTATCTCCTTTAGCCTTTGTATATGTACCGAGATGATTTCTTTCTTTTCTTTTGTCTTGTTACTTTATAGTATAAAGGAAGTTCTAAAATTAACATATCGTTTGAATTTATTTTATAGTTTACATAACTAAAATTTTTAAGATATTTATTTATTTTCCTATTTATATTATAAGTTTAAATTATCTTTAAACTATTTACATAAAACTCAAATTCAAATGATTTAATACATATTAAATTGGAATTTGGGGGAAGCTCAAACCAATTTATCAATTAATTTCACAATTTTATCCAAAATTAAAATAAATTATCAATTTAAAATTAATTAAAATTCGGGATCGTTACAGACTTCCCCCATTAAAGAAATTTCGTCCCCGAAATTTACAGACACGAAAATGACAAAGATAGATACACAAAGACAGAGACATAGCTTTCCCGGTCAAAATGGATATCTATCCTGTTTTTGGCTCACCAAATCAGAATATCGACGAATTGATACCAATACTACACAGGATACTCGGGTCATAAATTCTACGAATATGCAGAGCACTGGTTAGTTTGAAAGGATAACTAACCATTCGTAATATATATCTAGACCCAAATATTGACAGATATATGGATACAATTTCAAAATGTTGAGTTTAAAAACCAATTTATACCTATCAACCATAGCAACCAAAGAAAACAATTCATCCAAACAAATAATTTTGGCCTATTTGGAGTTTATGTCCTATACACATATATCAAATCTTCTTCCTGTATTTACTAGGAACCATCGAAGAATTGACAAAAGATGCTGAACAAAAGAGATAGATTTGATCTTCTATAAGTTCTTCAAATACTAGGAATGGATTCCAAATTCAAGTCGGGACATCTCAAAGTATACAATTTGTTCCTCTTCGGACTCGATCTACACAAGAAATTATAATAAAATTTCAAATTTTGGTTTTAAACGAAATCGTTTTATTGATATAATTCAATTCAGCCTTCATATTCTATTAATCAAGTTAACTAAAATTAAAATTTCCAATTTATTTCAAATTTCAGTTTCAAATTTCCAATTCATATTCATTAAGGTTTAAATTAAGAACTGATAAGAAATCAATGAAGATACGAAGTAAGAATTTCCTACAACGATTCGTAGGGCCATCATCACACTGAAACTTCTTCCTGGAGCTATCACGAAGCAATCAAAAGAATTTTGAAAAGACGAATCAAAGGAAATTGATAGAGAAAGATTGTTTCCACTGTTGCAGGGTATTGACCATTTATAGTCATATGTCCCTGTCCCCTATCTCGTCCTCTTCTCGCACTCATACTCACTATCAGTGGATAGTAAGGGAATTTATTGAGGCGTACGGACGGATATCTTAAGGATTACTCATTCTAGAGTTTACTTCACCCTATCTCTAATGAGCTACTTAATGTGTCATACTCCTGAGCTAAAGTTGAACCCTCGGCTCTGATACCAAATGTAACGAAGCGGATTTTGCCCGTTCGAAAATCGACATCCATACTTTACATCGTACTCGAATGCTGCAGATTCGACCGTTCAAAGCCGAGTCGCCGGAGCTTATAACACCATTAAGTAAACAACACAGCGGAAGAAATAATGAATATCAATATACAACATCTGATACAACATCCTGATACAACAGATGATACAATAGATATCGATATACATCAGAGATATGATACAATAGTAGCGGAAAGAAAATAGCTAACCCTAGCAGCAGAACAAATAACTCAAGATAGTCTTCAAGAAAGAACTCCAAAACTGCAGCTCGAACCATCAACTCGATACCCTAAGACAAGCAGGTCTCGTCCATATCCAAAGACTGAAACTAGCTCCAGACAATCCACTGAACCTAACTATCTAAAAACCCAACTCTAGACTGCTCGTGTGGAAAATAGTGAGCACCCAGAGTTTAGGAAGGGAACAATAAACTCCGAGTCAGTCATGGGACTGGTGTGAGCAACAAAAACAATTTATCTTTTAAATAAAATAAGATTTATAAAAGAAAATCCGATATGTTTTTTTAGAAAATGAAACTACCATAAGACCTCCCGCCACACACACAATGCAAACGCAGAATTGGAGGAGATTTCTTCTTATAGTAGTCAAACATGCTTAATACGCAGAAAATTTCTTGGATATTATTATTATAAGTGCACAGTGCAGAAAACATTTCGAAAGTAGAATATAAATCTTAGCCAGCATAGACATTTCGAACTATGCCTACTATAGCTACCACCCAAACAGTGGTGACCACTATAAGTGAATGGCAGGTTCTACAACTAAAACCGTACAGGGTTTCGTATTGGATGAATGGATTTCCAACAAATGGTCAGGCTAAGGAACTTCCTACTACCACATGGGATCGCCTCTGGCGGGACGTCCCGAGAACCTATCCGGATCTCTGCCAACACAAGGCCGGGTTACCTCTGTTACTAGGTAACTACTACTCAAGCATGTCACTCCCCGGTCCTTTGGGACCTTTATCCGAGGCGCCTCTAAAGCAACAACCACACAGTAAATGAGATTGGAGCTACCACATAGGTAAATATCTGGGCTCCATACCATGATACCACCCTTTACCAGAAGGGAATAACACACCCTAAAGGGCGCGACCCTCATAACCTTGCTGCATCTTTCCTGTTTCGACCATTTCCGGGGTGTGAGGTCCTGATGCAGTCTCGTCCACAAAGCTACGCTTTATACAAAAGCCATGCTCTGATCACAAATGAATGATCAACAAATGATCATCAACACACAGCAGCACTCAGCATGCCACACTACCAAATTGGGAATATATCACTGATAACCTCCAACTACATAACCTCTGAGCTCGTACGTCTCAGAGAAGGGTGTTAATGCTAAGAGAATAAATTCTCCGCCACCAACAGATATGTATTTGAAAGAAATCGGCTTTATATCTCAAAGTGTAGTGTCAGACATATAACCATACAAGTCTGTTCCGAGTTCGAACAGAACGGAAGGCACTTCCGAAGAAGCCCTTGCAATCCGGGTATTCACAATCCCGATCGAATTTCCCATCACAAAGGAAATCTCTATACCGGGGATCAGCCAGTGCAGAGACAATCGATAGGTTATCCTATCGTTCTTACAAATACCCGGTCTTCACCACCGGTCTTCAAATGCTATCCATAACGTCGAATCACATATTCGGAATGGGTTATACGACACAAAGGTCCTCTCCCGGCTAAACCGAATAGTGAGCGCAACATTTAAAAACATATGGATATGGGATTTTAATTAAGTCACAACTTATTACCCAAAAACCTTTCTTTTAAATGGTTAAACGAATTACCATTTCAAGTCTTTAAACAAAAAGATTCATTCCACAAAGTTCACCTAGTTCACAAAGATCCATTCATAGATTTCCCAAATCAATTTCCATTTCAATTGGATTAACTCGTTTAATATCTTTGAATTAAAGATTTAACTTATAGTTTTCAAACCGTTTCCATAACTTGGAACATCATTTTCATTTTTCACTTGAAATCCCTTTAATACAAATTGGACGTTCATTACTTAAGTAAAAGCATTTATCATTTGAAAACAAAAAGTTTTCGTTCCAGAAATATCCAATTATATTTACACGAGTTAAAGCCCTTGAATTTAGATTCAAATTCCCAAATCAATACCTTAAAAATAATTTAACCCATGTAAACCAATTTATAAGTTGAATAACCTTTTTAAACGCCAGTTTCCAAATCATAGAATTCAATTTCAAACATTGAATTCAAGTTTTTAAATTAAAATATTTAAATTACAAAAATTCAATCAAGTTATTCAAAATAAATTTCATCTTTGAAATTCCATTTCAAAAGCTTTTCACTTTAACCCAATCCATTTCCAAACATTTGAATTTAAATATTCAAATTTAAAACTATTCAAAAAACGGTGACTTAATCGATTTCCTCGTGAAATCCATATTTGTGTGTGCATAAGTGTAGTCCAGGGGTTTAACACAATAGTGCACATCATTCAATCACCATAGATTAAAACACAGAATATATAGTTGATGAGCGATATAAACTATAACGCTTATCTTTCATACATAGATTCGCAGATATATATATATCACAGATACTAACTATATCACAGATCATAAATCACAACACAAATCAGGATAATCATAGAGCATCATATGCCAGGGGTATCAAACAATTCAATCATTCAATAAAATCCAAACATCCATAAGTAGGATCGATTTAATTATCTGATTAAATTAAATCGGATAAATTTCTATGAATAAATTTGCTAGTCATGGTAAATAATAATCAATTATTTACAAAACATTTAATGAATTATTCTTTAATTAATCGTTAATTAACCCGTAATTAATAATTAATCCTTGATTATTACAATAACCAATTAATTACTCCTTAATTAATAATTATTTCTTAATCACTTTCATTAAGTAATTACATTCAAACAAGTTATAATTGATTATCTAAATTAATTAATCCAATTAATTATTAAAATTAATCACCTTAATCAATACGTAATAATCCTTGGTTAATTTTCTTTATTAACTAATAACATTTCTTTAATTACCTTCTTAAGAAATTTTCTTAGATTAAATAATTATTAATTATTTCTAATTAATCTAATTTATTAATTTATAAATTAAATAAATCATTCTTTAATTACCTTTTTAATTAAATCATTTTATTACCTTAATTATCTCTAAGATAATTAATTTCTTTATTAATGATTTCATAAATCATTTAAGTGTATTTTAAACATTACACTGTAAATTTAAATTCAAATTAATTTTAAAAATACATTTAATCATTCAAATTATTTTAAACAATTTAAATTCAAAAACTCCTTTTATTCCAAAACTAAGAGTCAACTTTAGATTTAATTCCAGATTTCAAAATTTGATTCAACTTGTCTAAGTTCTTTCTTTACAAGTCAAAATCCCATTTAAATTCAAATTTTCCCTTTTTTTTTATTCAAAACATTTAGATTTATTACACAATTTTATTTCAAAGCTAAGATTCAAATTATATTTGAATCCAGATTTAAATTTAACTTAAAAACATATTTACAATTTAAAACTTTATTTTCAAATTCAAACTATTTAAACATTTAAGGTTGTTAAAACGATTCAAATTCTAAAAACTTTTTTTTTTAAAAGCTGAGATTCAAATTAGGCTTGAATTTATATTTGAACTCTGATTTGAATATTAGTTTAAAACTTGTTTTAAAATTTTAAAATTTTATTCAAAATTTAAACAGGAGCAGGTTTGGTTAAAACCTGGAAACATTTATACCCGAGCCTACCCTGTTTTTGCTTCGAGTCACGCTAGAATTTGCTCGGGTAGATACCCGAGGCAAAACCCACGAACCAAGCAACCCAGTCCCCCAGAAATAAAGAGCACCGTGCACGTGCACGGTGGCTCTGACCATCGCCGGTCAACCACCAGACCTCCATCCCATCAACGACCATTGCCTGACACCATCACCGCCTTCCAAATCCACCATAGTTGCTTGAATCAAAATCGAGTACAACTCGTTACCTGGAAGCAACCATAGAAACACCATCCAAACCTGGAATATCGTCGCCCTCGCAACCCCGACAACCGAAAATGCTCAAACCACGGCCATCTACTCGCCACTGCTCCTCTTACCATTTCCCAGAACCCTAAAGCACTCGATCACCTCCAGACCAAGAACGAATCAAAATATGCAACCCTTCAAAACTAGGTTACCCAACTTCGTGAGCCTCCAGTCGCTTCCACGATCAACTTCACATCACGCTATATTTTTTTCGCAACCCTCGATCGCTCCTCTGCCATCCCAGAGAGCTACGACCTCCCTCAACGTCGAGATCACCAGAATTTGGTCGAAGAACGATTTCCGTTCAACCAAGAATTGCTCTCAACCCCCGCATCTAAAAATCATGATTTTTTTTTTAAAATCATGTTATAGCACAAGAATTCAAATTACACACCTGAATCCATAATTTGAAAAGTTTGAATTTTGACTAGTTTAAAGTTTGGTTCAGTTTCTTTGATTTTCCAGGGATATTATCAAGTTATTTAAACTCAAATAAATTTTAGATCTTGAGTATATGCTATAACAAATAGTTTTTGTTTAAATCATAAGTCCAAACAGTAAGTAGGTTAAGAGGAAAAGATTTTTGAATCAAAAATTTTGGCTTATGAATTCAACAGAGACAATTAACAACAGCAGTCTACATCCTATACTTGTTACTCAGATATACAAAGAGAATTTGAATATGTATTCTAACATACAAATTCACAGGTAAATATTCAACAAAATCGTACTTTAAATTTTTTTTAAAGTAAATATTACTCACCTGAATTTGTGAAAGAACAGAGCCTGCTTTTTATTGCAACAGGATTGAAAAATACAAGCTGACACTCCCCTCTGTTTTGTTGGATTGCTTGATGTTGTTGAATTTGTTTTAAGTTTTAGAAAATGGTTTACTTCAGACTTTTTTTGTCTTCTCAACTTTTAAGATCGAACTGAGATAAGAAGAAGTTGATATATGTAAAGGAAGCTTGCAGGGGATGTTATTTGTACAGGGTGACATGTACAAATATAAATCAGTGATATCTTTTCTTTGCTTGATTGTTGACTAATAAATGTGGTTCTGGTGGCTGCATTAATTACTTTGTGCATTTCTTTTTATATTATACATTTGAGTACATAACTTCTCTGGCAAGTTCAAGATCTTATATTTTCTTTTGTCTTTTGTTTTCAAGTCTGGTTTCATACTTTTAAAATTTTAATGTTGTCTGGTTTCTTATTTATTTCCAAGTGTACCTCCTTATGTTTTTGTTGCCTTATTTCATACTTATCTTTCTTGTCAACTGGTCTGAACAACATCTATTTGATGATAGAGAACTTTACATTAATTATTGTTGTCTTTTACTTAGCCTACATGCTTATCCTATTATATGTTTGAAACATGAATGTATATTCCTTTTATCATGTCTTATTACTTTGTATTTTCCTTCCAAATTCTTTGTTTTGTTTCTTGTTTTTTTTTTCAAAAGCTTATTTCGGCTGAGATATTTATTTTGGTGGCTACAAATCTTGTTTTGTATTCTTGCATTAATTTCCTTGTACATCATTTGCAAGCTGATATGTTGTTATGTTTGTGCTGAGAAGATAGCGGTTAGTAAAAATGTTTCTTCTTTAGTTTACATGAATTATTTAATTTTTTTTTTATATATATACATAGATTGTTTCTATTTTTGTTTTATTGTCTTACATACATTTGTTTGTATCATACTTCATTTGCATTTGTCATATCTTTGTACATAAATTCATGGTTCAAATCTTATTTTCAAATATATTTATCTTAATTTGGTAAGTACATTTGTTTCTTATTTTGTTTACACGTATCATTATCTCCTTTAGCCTCTGTATATGTACTGAGATGATTTCTTTCTTTTCTTTTGTCTTGTTACTTTATTGTATAAAGGAAGTTCTAAAATTAACATATCATTTGAATTTATTTTATAGTTTACATAACTAAAATTTTTAAGATATTTATTTATTTTCCTATTTATATTATAAGTTTAAATTATCTTTAAACTATTTACATAAAACTCAAATTCAAATGATTTAATACATATTAAATTGGAATTTGGGGGAAGCTCAAACCAATTTATCAATTAATTTCACAATTTTATCCAAAATTAAAATAAATTATCAATTTAAAATTAATTAAAATTCGGGATCGTTACAATTTAGTTATATTTGCCAAGTATGTATATTAATTACTAATTATATTCTTAATTAATTTACTTCCTTGGTTTCATACTTAATAAGTTTTCACTTCCAACAATATTATAAATCACCCATAGGACATTGATGTTTTTTCATGAATTCATTAATTAATCCAATAAATGCCTTTGTTTCCTTATATTCAATTTATTACCATTTAAGTACGTTTATTATCAACTACACTCATTATAATTACTTATCTACAACTATTTTATTGGTTTATTCAACAGTTACTTTTATTTACTCCTTTTCTATTTTAAAACCAAATGTAACCATTTTCACTATTCATTATTATATTAATGAATTCCATCCTAGTTAATACTTTTATTAATATTTCACAAATTCAACCTTTCTATTGGTTTTTTATTTTAAACTTATAACCAAGTATGACAATTTATATTATTACAATTTATTGCCATATAAATATTATATTGTTAACTTTAATTACAGTTGCTTCATCAAATTTCTACATTCGCTCCAATATAAATTTTAGGACTTTATTTCTTTCCAAGTTAAATTAAAAATCTTATTAAATTAACTCATTTTAAACCACTGAATTTTACGGGTCGTTACATGTAAAAACGTTGCAAGACCCCTATTACAAAGTTTTTTAGATGTTGTAATAGAGTATATTTCTTGTAGTGACGTGTGCAAGCTTTTGTTAAAATATATGTACATATATTTTTAGTTAGAATATAAACTTGACTTCTAGTTGGAGTGATATTTGGAAATGTGTGAAACTGAGTGAGTATGTCTGCATATTTTCATTTTTATTTTAGTTTCAGCCGAAGCTTACATCATGTGTATAAGACATTGTGTTATTATAACCTTCCTATGCTCTGACTTATTTAGTACCACCTACTTTTGGGTGTTCACTTTTAGTTTTGTCCAAAGTATAAATAAATATGTCGACCTGTGACGATCCAAAAATTCTAGATATTTGAAATTGAAATATCTAACTTATTTTAAATATTTGAAAGGTAATTTAACTTGAATTTCAAATTTCACTATTTATCTGTCAATTAAATTATTGAATATAATCTGAAATTGGTTTAAATAGTGAATCTTGAATTTTAAGCTGGATAAAAATATTTCAAAGACTTGGAAAATTTATATTTATAATACTGGAGATAACAGAAGTTTTAGATGTAAATTTGGGAATGTTTTGTTCAGTTCTAAAAATATATAGTTTAAATTGAATTTAAAAATAGCCTTCCGATGAACAGTCTTGTAATTCAACGAAACCGTTTCCATTGGATCCATAATACTGTATTATTATTGGATTTCAATTTTCGTAGCATTTCGAGTTGTTGCATGAGCGTACGATAAATTAACGCGCTGAAATTTATACCGAAAATTTAATTTTATAACTGGGTTTAAAAAGCTATCTTCTCCATACGATCGAAATAGGACTTGAAACCTTTTCCATTGTGTTCGAAATAGGGGTTAAACATTATAAATACCCAGCGGCACGCCTCGATAGGGATTCAGAATTTTAGAGTGTGTAAATCGAGATGATTTAAAGTTGGATTTAAATTTAAATATAAATAATTTAATTTCCAAATCAAGCCTGCCCATACGTATCAGAGTTTGAAGCACGTATCATCTCTTAAGATGTGCGTTAGAAATAAAGATCGACCGACCAAGATAATTAACATGCAATTAGCCTTCATTTTTTTCTCTCCCTTTCAAAATCGAAATAAAAGAATTTAAATGTTCGCTTTCTCTTCTTTAGTTCAAACCTAAGGAAATCTTGCATTTCTTGTTTAAAAAAAAGAAGAAAAGATATAATAGCAGGTATCGAAATCACAAATCGATTAAGGGTCGTTCTTCCTTCTTTCGAATTCGAATCTAGGATAGTTTCTTGCTTCGTTCAATTAGAACAGGAGACGAGAACAAAGCAGTTAGGGTTTCCCGTCGAGGCGGGGAGGGTAGTGTGATTTCTGGAGGAGCATCACGACTTCGTGCAGCGCGATTTCATGAGTGGACGAGACCAAGTTTCATCTTCTCGTTGATGGAGTGGAGATTAAGCGCGACGCTGGAAACGTTGCGGGGTGTTTCAAAGTCGCGATGGCTGCCGACAGTGAGTAGGGTCGCGATGATCGTGCACGGGTCAAATGATGCATGCGAGGGTCTTGGCCGTAGAAATTGTTACTGTGAGGTATAATGTGTCTTAATTGAACTAAAGTTTGATTTAATAGCATATGAATACATATATATATATACATATACATATACATATATGTATATATATGTATAGACAAGAAAGAAAATATATACATAGAGATTAGAGATTCTTTTTGTTCCTTTTACAATGAAGTATTTACTACAGAAAAAGTATATGTTAACTCCTCTGATCAAGCGACTCAAACCAGGCTCACTACTCACAATGATTACCGACTCAACAGCCTTAACTCGCTGCCAACCTAAAATGAACGACGACTCAACAAGATACCGACTCAACAATTGAAGGGTTGCACGAGTTAAAAAACTGTGCGACTCACGACTTAAGGAGGTGAACGGTTTACAGCTTAAGGATTGCACGACTTAATGAGTTAACAAACAAAGCGACTCACATCTCAGAGAGATCCGCGACTTAAAGCCTCTACGACTTAAGATATGCCATGTCTCAGGGAAAGCTTACGAGTTAAGGAGCTAACGACCTAACAGTATTAAGACCTAAGCGACTTAGGGAAAGTCACGACTTAAGAAAGTCCACGACTTAAAGACGTTACGACCTAAGACTTAGAGAACAAGTTCAATACCATGCCGTAATAAGATGACTCATCGACGACTTACGACCTATTTTAAGTCGTACACGATCTAAAACCGCAGAGCCAAGATTTTAGTGCTGCCTCACTTTAAACCGTGACCTCTTAACTCGCGAACGAGTTAGGACTTGTAACCAGATGAACGAAGAAAAAGCTCAGAACCGCTTCACTTACTCCACTGCCTGCTGACTCTTGAGCCTTGAGTCGAGCGCGACTTACGACTCTCCATGAGTCGTGCACGACTCATGACTTGAGATAAAAATTGCTGCCCGGAATCATACCTATAAATACGCGACCACCTCCAACATTCAAAGGACTTTTGGATTCTTTCCAAGCACCGATACTCCGCTGCATTCAAAACCGACTCGATTCCCAAAGCTTTTAAGACACGTAGAACGCTATCAACAACTTCAAGAAGGAATCTCATACATCCGACATGGATTTGAAGACTTTCTCTTACATTAAAGTTTAAGCTACTCGTTCAAAGTGTTTAGTAATTCAAAGTGTATTGTACTTGAGAAGAATTGTGCCAACTTTTAACGAAATCATCAATAAAGATATTCAGAGTGGACGTAGGCTTGATCATAAGCCGAACCACTATAAAAACTGCTGTTATTTACTGTTTTTCTGCAGTTTTCTGCTTATACTCTGTTCTCGAATCATCGGATGGTGCTTTCACAACTACACTTTACACACCGGGGTGTTAGCGTTCAAATTTTGGCGTTAACATTTTTGGTGCTTTCACTGAGAAAACTGAACTCAGGCGGTTATCATCATTGGTCCACGAAAGTTTGTTGAAGTAATCTCTCTGAAGACTAGAAGTTTATCTGAAATCATGGCTCCGGGGAGAAGGAGTAGATCTGTTAGATCTGGAAATGTTCAAGAGGGAACCTCCGCTTCCCCAGTACCTAATCAAGCCACTCCACCTGTTGGGGTTACAAAAGCGGAGTTGGATGTTGTAATCTTAGGGCTGAACCAGCAGATAAATGCCCAAAGTGCACAATTGGAGGCGCAGAATGCCCAAAATGCCCTAATTTTGAATAAGTTGAACGATTTGCTTGGGGCAAACCATCAACCAACGGGTAATGAAAGGAACTTTGCTGGCAACGTTCATGATGCTGAAGAAAGGAACGTTCCTGAGAGGGCTGCCAGCCCCCTTGAGCAAACACTTCCTGAAGTTGGTGGATCCAAAGCTCGAAATGATGAGAGGTATCTTCCTGAAATGGTTCGACAAATCATGAAAGAGAGCATGCAAAGGGATGAAGACGAGAGAGAATGGGGTTTCGCTCCAAGTAAAACCCTGTTTACCGAAAGGATTTTAAAGGCGGAGTTTCCCAGGAAATTTGTACCTCCTACCATCCCAGCCTATCGAGGGACAAGTGACCCTAACCAATTTCTATACAGATACGATTGGCATATGACTGGGGCACGAGCATCAGATGAGATTAAATGCCGATATTTTCCAGTATATTTAGAAGGGGTGGCTTTGCTTTGGTTCACCAAGCTACCGGTTCGATCCATAGACCAATTCTCCGATTTAACCCGAAAATTTAAAGAACAATTCAGGTTGTATGCGTCAAAGGCAAAAGATATAATGTCACTGTCCAGTATAGAACAATCGCCCGGAGAGCCCATCAAGTCTTTTTTGAACCGTTTTAATATAGCTTTAGCCGAGGTAGACAACGCGGAGCCCCGAATGATCCTCACATACTTAGTGCGGGCCATCGACAAGTCAAGTGAATTCGGGATGTGGCTTAAAATGAAGGAACCAAACTCACTCGAAAAGTTTTATAAAAAGGCCGACGAATTCATACGCCTAGAAAATATCTCGATGTCAGAAAAAGCAGTGGTGGCCGAAATTAAGAATAACGATGTCTTCTCTAACAAGAGAGGATTTGGGAACCAGAAAAGGGAAAGTGATGAAGGAAAGAAGCAGGGAAACAAGAAGAAACCTCGACGTTTTAATCCTTCAGACTTCACCCCCTTAACTGATACACCAGAAAGAATCTTCTTGGCAACAAAGGATGTTATCAAGTACCCTAAACCACCTGAGATGGGAAGAGGGGCAGTGCAAAATGGGAAATTCTGTCGATTTCACAATCAACCTGGTCACGATACTGATCAATGTCGCCAGTTAAAAAGTGTGATTGAAGAATTGCTAAAACAGAATAAACTTCAACAATATGTGAAGAAAGACAAAATTGGCCCAACCTCGTCCGCTCAGGGGCAACCGTGTCCTCCTTACCGACCCGGTTCAAGCAACAGAACTACGGAGCAAGAATCCGAGAAGCTGGTCATTGACTGACACGTGAATCGCAAAATCATGGGATGACATTCATTTACACCCATATTTTACTTAATAGTGTTGCTTAACTTTGTAAAATGATGATGAATGAGTAATTCTTGTGCTGTTAACCACTGTAAATGTGATGTGAATCAGTAATGAGCAATTATAAATCTTGTATTCTTCGATGCCGTTAAAATGCCTGTATCATTTCAATATGCAAATATTACTAAAAATCTCGATTTAGTATTGCAGGTTATCGAAATAAAGCTTGCCCATCCAACACATCACAAAGCAAAGCGATTCCTACAAATCACAGAGTAAACGAATGGCAAGTCAAAAATGTTCCGAATTCAAGTATTTCGAAAGAAGTGCAATTTGCAAACGATTGAGGACTCCACCAAAGAGGGCAATTTTCTAACCAACCACGATCGTTTGTGTAAACGAACATCTGGTGGAGCAGCTTGCATCTGCCCCATGGATCCATTCAGCAATAAGGCACATTTCTTTAGCAAAAGCAAACGAAAAAACGTGACATATACTAAGTAATTGTGAGGAATTGCTAAGAAGCGCAGGGTATAAAGACACAAGCGCCAACGCTACTCTTCAGAGTCCAAATGCTTCTCTTCGGAGACCCAATGCCACTCTTTAGAGTTCAAACTACTCTTCAGAGTCCAACGCTACTCTTCAGAGTCCAAATGCTTCTCTTCGGAGACCCAATGCCACTCTTTAGAGTTCAAACTACTCTTCAGAGTCCAACGCTACTCTTCAGAGTCCAAATGCTTCTCTTCGGAGACCCAATGCCACTCTTTAGAGTTCAAACTACTCTTCAGAATCCAACGCTACTCTTCAGAGTCCAAATGCTTCTCTTCGGAGACCCAATGCCACTCTTTAGAGTTCAAACTACTCTTCAGAGTCCAACGCTACTCTTCAGAGTCCAAATGATTCTCTTCGGAGACCCAATGCCACTCTTTAGAGTTCAAACTACTCCTCAGAGTCCAACGCTACTCTTCAGAGTCCAATGCTGCTCTTTAGAGTCCAAATCAAAGACCTCGAGCGGGCCTAACCAGAAAAAAAGAGATCTTTCTCAATACAAAGTTGCGGAATGATCGGTCGATACACTCCCGTGAATCCGTCCAACCGAGAGAAAGAAACCCCAAACTTCCAGGTAAAAGCCCTACTCAGAGGCACACGTTTCACCGAGATTGAAATAAAACTTCCAAGTGTTGAAACGTGAAGAAGCCCTCATCAAAGGCACACTCCAACTTTCAAAGGAAGAATAATTTACCTATTCTGGAAAATACACTTCCTCAAAAGAGAAATTAAAGTACCCTTCAGAGGCCCGCTTTACCACATAGAAGAATTCACTTGATAAAATGTGTATTTGCACAAAAGAAAAAGTGGTATCTTCGAAGGTTGAAGCATAAAAACTTGTATGGAGGGAGTTGTACTTTTTTAACGGAATAATATTCCTCCAAGTATGGAATAATTATTCTCTAGAAAATAAAAGTACAAGTCCCCTCAAAATGTAAAATATTGCAACAGGCTTATGGTATAGGGGCAACATGGTATAGCTACATTAGTGAAATTACGCTCAAAACAATATACCACAAGCTCACTGCAATATCATATAAATAAACTTGTACAAAAATGAATAGTAAATGCATTCTCAAATTCAAACAAGAGTTTGTACAAATAAAGGATCATTTTATTCAATTGTATTACGGATGCAAGTTTCAAAATAAAGAAAGTGGGGGCCGGTACCCGCACAATCCCCGACCAGTACATCAAAAAAAAAAATCAAAAAAGCTAAAAACTGGGATCTTCATTTCTTCTTGCCACCTTTGGACCCTTTACCCGGCCGGATGGTTAGCTTTTCGGGTCGATCTATAGGCATGAGGGAAGAAGGAGAGGGAGGTACAATTGGTTCAACTTCCGGTTCCTCTTCAGTAGCAACGATGCTCTTCCCTCTCTTCTTTGATGTTCCGCGTTTCTTTCTCCTCTTTGAAGAAGACTCACTTCCTGGAGTAACAAGTTTAGACAGAGTTATGTCATCAGAAGGAGTCCGCTCCGGAGATATCTCACCTCCCTCAAGTCCTTCGTCCTTTTGCTCTTGCGAAGCAGCTGGGTCATCCAAGCCCCGGAGGGCACCTATTATTTCTCCCTGTGATCCCGGATGAGGAGTAGGAGTGATTGGGGAAGGCAGAGGAACAGTAGCTGGAGGTGAAGAAGTTTGAATGACGCTCGGCGCTTTCTCTACAAAGGAAAAGTCAAAAATGTAAGTAATTCCCGTAAAAAGTGGAGACAATGGCTCGTCGAGATTCAAGAAGTAGTCAAAGAGCTCATCAAGCTCGTAAGAAATAGATGAGCAGTCTACTTGGGCAAGGTTAGCAGTAGGGTTACCTGCAGAAGTCAGTTTTCTGACATCAACCTCGTAAGCCTGTGCCTCGGCACCCTCGTTGCCTTCATCTCCACTGTGTATGCTTGTGATCTCGGTGGTAACTTTGGTAGGAGATAGAGAATGAGAACTAGAACCGATAATGTCAATTTCGGCCGAAGGAGAAGGTTGAATTGGAACAGTTGAGATGGTTTTTCCCGAATATTCTCCTGCCGCTGTTTCGGCCCTTAATTTTGCAAGCTGTTCTCTCCCCTTGGCGAGAGCGGCGCGAGCATCATCATCAAGATAATGCTCCTCAAGAGCTGACTCAGCGCAGCCAGCGCCTTTACCACCAAGCATATCGAGTGCAGCCTCCCAAACTTCAGCCAGAGTAATTTCATACTTGGGGCCTAGAAAGGCGAGGCTACCACGCCCCAAGATGCTGTGCAGGTAGAAATCAAATAATGTTGAGCTGATGTTGGTCCTCGTCGCCTCGTGAGATTCTTCAGCTGCAATTTTGCCGGCGACGGCCTCATCACGCTCCCTTTCAGCTTTGGAAAGTTGAAGCTTAAGCATTTGAATCTCCGCCTCTTGGGAGCTGGTTTTCTTCCGAAGTTCTGCAACATCAGCAACATAGCCCTCACTAATTCTTTTTTGCACCTCAAGCCTGTCTTCGGCATCCCTTTGGCTGGCATGAGCATCTCTCACTTGTTTTAGGAGCACTTCTTCTTTTTGAGAATAGGAAGTAGAGGAAGTAGCAAGCTCTTGTTTCAGTTCCTCAACTTTTACTTCAAGCTCTTCATTATAAGAAGCGATGCTCCTCATTTCAGTATCGTGTTGTTCGAGAACCTTTTGCCATTCGGCTTTATCATTTTCCATAGTGAGCATGGCCTCTATATTTGCACGATTAACCCTTTGAAGCTCGTCGACAAGTTTTTGCCAGTTCGACATCCTCTCAATATCAAGCTTGACGGCATCGAGATTTCGTAACATGGCAGACTTGTCAATGGGGACCAAGTCAAGGTCGAACCTCACTCCCTTCAGGCACCACTGTGGAAACCGGCTTTGCAAAGTGGTCGGGCCCGGTCCAACTTGGAATTTGGGCCTGCTAATTATTGTTTGAATATCTGCTTTCCCAAGAGCGGGAGAGCCAGAAGGAATGTCAAGCGAGGCGGAGGCAGTAACCTTTTCAGGAGTTGTAGAGGTGTGCTTCTCACCATGTTGGGCTCGCTTACTCGAATCTTCAACCATATGACTTTTTCCTCGGTCATCATGGGATTTTCTTTTATGGGAATCGTCGCCTCTTTGCGAAGAATCGTGGCGCTCCTCCCTCTCTCTTCTTTCATAACGCTCCTCTTGAGCCCTCTTCTCTTGAGCCTTTCGGCCGGCTCTTTCTTCATCGGATTCTCTGTAAGAGGGAAGGTAACGCCTATAATCATATTGGCTACGCCTCCTGTAGCGCTGGAAATCATCATAGTAGGATCCGCTGCGTCCCATCGGAGAACCTGAAATAAAAGAGCTAAATTTTAGAATTCTTCAAAGTACAAAAAGTCAGAAGCATAAAAGTGCCAAAAGATTCTAGGTGTGTGTAATGTGCAAACTACGCGCATCGAACGACGAACCACTCTTTAATTGTGGAGTAGTTATGGGAGTAGAAGTTAACATCAACTCTTGAATTGACGGGGTCTGTTGCAGAATAGAAGTCGCCTCGACTACTAAAGAAGAAACCCCGGTAGTGATAGGATCATCTTTAAAGATCTCTTGCGAGGTGGCAAAGAGGTCACTCAGTCCTTCGAAAGTGTCGTCCCTGCTCTGCTTGACAGGGCTGGTTTTCTCAGTTTCTTCGTCACCAGGTTCCTTTGAATGCAGAGAAGAATCCTGAGGCTCTTCTTCTTCACTGACCGGGGCAAGTTTGCCAGATGACCCCGCGACATCAACAGAAGTGGAGCACTTCACTAAAGAAGCTTCGAGAGCGGGATCTTTTGGTACAGGTACGTCAGAAGAAACCGGGGCATCTGATGCTTTAGGTGGGGAGTCTGGAACCTCGCAGGGGTGTGTGGAGCGAGAAGGGTGAAGAAGTCCGAACTGGTGAAGGAATTCGTCGTTCAGCAAAAATTTCATATCCCTCTCTTCAACCGGTACAGCTACAAGCCTCTCCAGAGTTGGCTTGTGACTGGGATCTCTACAAGGAGGGGGAAGCGCTGAAATAAAAAAAATTATATAATAAATGATGATGAAGTTAACACTTGGCAATTCGAACTTCAAAAAACTCAGAGTATAGAGGAGTGAAAGGTAGATGATCTTACTTCCTTCTCTCCACACAGCATAGAACCCCGGGGGGCAACGGACATAGAAAAATTGAGTCAAAAACCCATGAGCGCTGTCAGGAAGATCGATGATCAATTTACGATTTCGAGCACTTCTCACGACAGTAATAGAAGGATGATCTTTGGTCCGGGTAAAGGAACATAAGTAACAGATTTCATCAAAGCTCGGAAGTCGATCAAGCGTTCTCCTAAATAGCACACCCAACCCCATTAGAATGGCATAACCATTGGGGTGTAGCTGGGATGGAGCGATGGCCAGTTGACGAAGAAGATGCTGGAGAAAGTTGTTGAAAGGAGGGATGGCCCCGCTCAGGCACATTTGTCGGTTAACTGTCACAAAGCCAGGGGGTGCTATGTCAGCAGTGTTACTTCTCTCGGGAAGAATGGCATCTGATTCAGCAATGCCAAACTGAGCGCACAACTGGCGGAAAACTTTGTATGATAGCGTGGTAGGGGCTCTTTCGGGAGGATTGACCAGTGAAGCCGGAATAACAGTTGCCTCTCCAGCCTGAACTGTTGTATCTTCTTCCTGAGAAGTCATTCTACACAAGCAACTGGATATTCAAATGTGAAGGTGCACGTTTCCTACAAAGTGTGAAGTGTTGTGCAAAACTAATAATGACAAGTAAATATAACTGAAGTTAAACTAATCGATAATTGATCGATTACTAAACTTCAGGACTTGTTAATTTCAAAAAAACAAAAAAGGGGTTCAAGTACAGTATTGGTGCAAACCGGTCGATTTCAATCGACTGTCTTAATGTTGCTTTAGTACTTTACTTGAATTCGTTGAATTGAAGCACTTCATTCACACAAGCTGTTTAAATTAATTACCTTCTGTCAATTGATCTGTCATTTGATGTGGGCAGTCAATGACAATATATTCGCCTTGGTTTTTTGTAGTTGTTATTTTCAACAGGTAATTAGCTTATATGTTAACAGGATTTGTGGAATAATGCAACAAAGTTCAAACAATTTAAAGTTTGGGCAATTCAGAGTTTAGGCAATTCAACCCGGTAATACAAGTTAAATAATCAAGTTGGGATTATGCTTTCGAGTGGCAACTCGTTCACGACCTAAGGGGTATGCGGCGAGTTAAGTTAAGTTCTGTAAGTCGTAATGCGCATGGAGGAAAAAGCCTCAAATCAGAACAAAGCAAATTTCTCAAAGTCCTGTCTCGGCCGCGACTCAAAGCCTAGGTCCCTCCTACTTGAGTCGGTCAAGGGTTAAGCCACAAGAAACAACTCGGAATGGAAGATAGCCTAAGTGCTGAGTCGTTCACGACTCATGGCTTGAGACATTCACGGTCTAAAGAATAAGTTGTAGTAAGGATCTAAAGGGCTGAATCACTTGTACGACCTAAGTCCTAAATTTCCAGGAAATCAACACGACCCGAAAATTAGGTCGTGGATGGATGAGATTGCAAGGCATTCCTAAGTCGGTGGATCCATAGAACCAACTAAGTCGTGAGAATTCTAAGTCGTCCCCTCAACCAATTAACTCTTCTAACCCATTAACCCGCTAAGGACCTTCTCATCTCCTCCAAAATCACAAACCAGTTAATTCGAGACACTGTAACTCATTATCTTCTCCTCCCATGGTCAGAAATCGCCCAAGAAAGCCAATTCGAATCGCTTCAAGTTTGCGGCAAATCTGCTGCACTACTATGTTATCATGAATGACAACAACAAAACGATCAATGGCAGTCGTATATCAATCAGAAACGTTGTTCGCGGTGGAACACGACACATAAATGAATTGGAGTCAGAAAATGGGGAGTCCAGATTCGTGAGTCAATGGAGATCGTGGATTGAACAGAGGGTGAATTCACTTACGCAATATAAAGATGAAGATGAGTTGATGTCTGATTAGCTTGGATTCGTCTCTGGAAACTTGAAGGATCGTTGATGGTAGGATCAAATAAAACAGATAAGCAGTAAAATGAGGAGGAAAGACCGACTCAACGGCTTATATGCGAAACAGGGGGAAGATGAGAGGACTAACGAGTCATGAGTCATGAGCCTCTTTGAGTCGTTTACGACTCATGCACTAAGTCGAAGCATACGACTTACGGTTTAGGCGTGTACTTCGAGGGGCAATTGTTAACTCCTCTGATCAAGCGACTCAAACCAGGCTCGCGACTCACAATGATTATCGACTCAATAGCCTTAACTCGCTGCCAACCTAAAATGAACGACGACTCAACAAGATACCGACTCAACAATTGAAGGGTTGCACGAGTTAAAAAACTGTGCGACTCACGACTTAAGGAGGTGAACGGTTTACAGCTTAAGGATTGCACGACTTAATGAGTTAACAAACAAAGCGACTCACATCTCAGAGAGATCCGCGACTTAAAGCCTCTGCGACTTAAGATATGCCATGTCTCAGGGAAAGCTTACGAGTTAAGGAGCTAACGACCTAACAGGATTAAGACCTAAGCGACTTAGGGAAAGTCACGACTTAAGAAAGTCCACGACTTAAAGACATTACGACCTAAGACTTAGAGAACAAGTTCAATACCATGCCGTAATAAGATGACTCATCGACGACTTACGACCTAGTTTAAGTCGTATACGACCTAAAACCGCAGAGCCAAGATTTTAGTGCTGCCTCACTTTAAACCGTGACCTCTTAACTCGCGAACGAGTTAGGACTTGTAATCGGATGAACGAAGAAAAAGCTCAGAACCGCTTCACTTACTCCACTGCCTGCTGACTCTTGAACCTTGAGTCGAGCGCGACTTACGACTCTCCATGAGTCGTGCACGACTCATGACTTGAGATAAAAATTGCTGCCCAGAATCATACCTATAAATACGCGACCACCTCCAACGTTCAAAGGACTTTTGGCTCATTCTTTCCAAGCACCGATACTCCGCTGCATTCAAAACCGACTCGATTCCCAAAGCTTTTAAGACACGTAGAACGCTATCAACAACTTCAAGAAGGAATCTCATACATCCGACATGGATTTGAAGACTTTATCTTACATTGAAGTTTAAGCTACTCGTTCAAAGTGTTTAGTAATTCAAAGTGTATTGTACTTGAGAAGAATTGTACCAACTTTTAACGAAATCATCAATAAAGATATTCAGAGTGGACGTAGGCTTGATCATAAGCCGAACCACTATAAAAACTGCTGTTATTTACTGTTTTTCTGCAGTTTTCTGCTTATACTCTGTTCTCGAATCATCGGGTGGTGCTTTCACAACTACACTTTACACACCGGGGTGTTAGCGTTCAAATTTTGGCGTTAACAGTATAGATGGATAAGAGTTTAAATTACAGTCAGATGTAAATGGGAATTTTAAATGTGACGTTTATATGAAACTAGATTTTTATGTCTTTACAAATTATTTTGAGTATATAGGTAGTTTCGAAGAAAGAGTAAATATACATATTTTTAATTTACTAGTTTATTTAAAAATTTATATAAAGGATTTGGCAATTAAAATTTTCAATTAGCTTATTGAATAAATTATTCTAGCTATTAAAAATTTATTTATTTTAGGAAAATTAGTTTAATAATTAAGGTATGAGTTTATATTAATTTTACTAAATTTATTTTATAAAAATAATGGTTTTGATGGTTAGTTTGTTCAACTTATTTAATTATTCTTAGTTACTAAAAGAATTTTATAGAAAAGAATTAGTTTAAAATTAAATTAATAGATTAAACAAAATTATTAATAATAATTGGGTTGTTCGATTTGTTCGAATATTAATAAATTATATAATATTTGTACAAGGTCAAAATGGTGGAGAATCAAGTCGGTTTGGAGTGGATTGCATAAACAAGCAAAGGTGAGTTAATCTCACTCATCTGGGTTTTATTTAAATTTAAATAGTTAAATTTAAAATTGTTGATTGTGTGCTTGATGATAAATTATTATCAGTTATATTAGATTAGACCCTATGCGCCGCATAATAGCAGGTGGTATTACTTAAGTCCATATACCGCGATATTCCACCTCGAAGTGGGATTGGTATTATATATGTATTTGGAGTGATTGATTTCCCGCATTATATAGCGGATGAGATACTATGCGCCGCATAATAGCGGGTGGTATTATTTAATCCCATATACCACGATATTCCACCTCGAAGTGGAATTGGTATTTTATATTGTGCTAACATTTGTGTATGTAGGGAAATGGGTGGGAAGAATCTAACAGGATTCCTCAAAATATTTTGATTTGTTTAACTATTCTGTGTTGTGATTTATTGGATAATCTGTGATAGAATATGATGGTAATTGGAAATAATGGATGCTATGGTGTGATTGAATATATTTGGGTATACAGAGTTACCAAAAATATATAGATTTGATTTTGAAAGTAAAATTAAAAGAGAAAATTTGTAAGTAAAATGATTTTAGAGAATTTAGGATAAATTGGAAAAAAAAAGGAGATAAAGGTGAATTTTTAAATTCTAACAAATAAATTCCGAGTATGGGAAGGAGATTTTGAATTAAAGGGGAAATAATGAATTTTAAAACGTACGTAATATTATTTAAAGAAATAAAGAATTTATTTTATAATTCAAGGTTTAAATCTTTTGGAAAGGATAAAGAAGGAATTTGGAAAAGTTTGAAATTGGTAATTTCAGTTAAATAAGATTTTAAATCATAATTTAAGAAGTAAAATCTGAAGTTATTGGGTTTTGAAATAAAAATAGAGTAAGTAAAGGAATATATTTTGAAATGGAGTAAAATCCGAAAATCAATTTGGAAATTGATTAAAGTATTTGAAACTGTGATTTTAAAGGAATAAGACTATGGACTTTATAAACTGGGTTTATAAAGTAAATTAAGATATTAGTGGATATTTTGGAAGTATAAATTTCACGATGAAAATTTATAGAGGAATGGGTAATTTGTTTTAAAAATAATTAGTGGTTTATTTGTAAAAGGTGTGAAAGAGAAGTGGATTCCCTGAAAAGCCGAGTACATTTTCAAAGCTGATTTTTAAGTATAAGTTGAAAGTTTTAAAGTTATTTAAAGGAATGTTTTTAAGAAATTATTATTTAAGTTGTTAAAATTTTAAAAGGTAAATATTTATTATTAATATCTAAATTTTATAAAGAACTTTTATTTTAAATATAATTTGGTTAAAGTTTTATTTGAAAATTCGTATAGAATTTCGTAACTCTTATTTCAAATTTAATTTGGCTTAACTTTTATTTTAGAAATTAGTTTTGTACTTTATAAAGTAGTTTTATTTTAATATTTCAAACATATATTTTTGAATAAAGTGTTTAAGTAGTTTTTAATTTAAATGTTTTAAGGTATATTTTATAATAAAATGTTTTAAACTATTTTAAAATCTAAAGTATTTTGCACTTGGTTATTTCAGTGGGAATCGAAAATATTTGGGGAATTTATTCCATGAGAGAAAAATGGTTTGAAACTGTTTTAAAAAAGGATGAAAAGCGGAAAATATCTTGCGAAGATATTTTGAGGTTAATAAATAATTTGGGAAAATTTATTATAGCTTGATGATTACTTGTGAATGTTATTTGATAGTTAAATAACCGACCATCAATATTGGACAATGCGCTGATCGTTTTGAAGAGACCGGGACTTCGATCCTGTTTGAACGTTTTCATAAGGAAGACAAGAGCTGGAAGTCGAAGATGGAGGAGTGAAGTGCAAGGGCTATTGCTACTAATCCTGAGGGTGATTCCAAAATGGATGTAGTAGGAGTAATGCCTTCGGTTCCGTTCAAACCCGGGACGGACTTGTATGGATGAATGCTTCCAGAACATCGTCGGGTAGACGGTGAGCATTCTAAGTGATATGTTCTAAAAAGGTAACGCTTATCCTCTAGCCTCATCGATCGGGAATGACTGAAAATCAAGGGTTATGCAGCAAGGCTAAGTGGGTAGCGCCCATTAGGGTAAGGCCATCCCTGTATAGATGTCCCTTTTATTTCGACTGTGTGGTGTGGTTGTAGATCCCAACCATGGGGTGATCTTACTAGGGATTATCCAATAAGGAGTAGTCCCGGTCTTGTGTTGCAGGGGGTCGGGAGGGATCCTCGGTATGGTGATCTAGGCCATGTACTGACAGGTGGTACCCCAGTGCCTAGTAATTAGCTGGGAATCCATTCTCCCTACATGCCTTTACAATTTTTGTTTGCAGAACCCACTTTGTGGCTAGTATGTTGGAATTTAATCATGTAACAATTTTAGATTTTTGAATAAGTATTTGTATATAGACCCTATTATAATATTAGAGGAATTTATAAGAAATGTTTTAGCTATCGTAAGGTAAAAACCCGACATGTTTATTTGTGGCGTGGTCTTACGAGATGCTTTTGATTTTCAAAGGATTTTTGAAACTTTAATAATCAATTTGAGTGTGATTTCTTGTGACGACCCGGAATTATCAAGCAATAAAAATCAGAATATTTAAGTGAATTTATGTATTTAATAGAGCAATTTTAACTTGAATTACGAATATCACAATTTATTTGATAATTGAATTATTAAATTAAATAATTGAAGCTGGGTAAATTGTTGAATTTAGAATTTTAAGCCTGTTAAAAATAATTTGAAGGCTTGTAAAAGTTATATGGATAATACTGAGGGTAATAGAAGTTTTAAGATTGAATTTAACACTGATTCGTTCGGTTTTGAAATTTGTATCGTTTAAATTGAATTTAAAAATAGCCTTTCGAGGCACAGTCTCGGAATTCGACGAAACAAGTTCCATTGGATCCGAAATATTGAATTATTTCCAGATTTTAATTTTCGTAGTATTTGAAGTTATTGATGAGCATACGATGTATAAACACGTTGAAATTGTATCGAGACAATTTAAATTCAAATATATTATATTCTTACTTATCAAATTTCCCTTCAGCCGAATTCCCATCACCATCACTGTAATTTCCCTCAAATCCTGTCTCCTTTTTCTCAGCTTCTTGTACGATAATGTCTATTCATGTTCCCTTCATTATTATTTTTATCACGCGGGTGTCCTTCATTGTTCAGAAAAGAAAATAAAAATGTCGCTACTTTAAATTACAAAATCAAAACCAAATATCTCTGTTCGAAATAAAAAACCCCCTTCTCAAATCAAAATCAAAATCCAACCCGCCCCACTTCTTTCTGATTTAAACCAAATCGCGACTTCTTTTCCCCCCATTTCTGTCTTTCGAGCTGGAGCTATCGATCGAGGCGATCGAGGGAGGATCAGTGGCGCTGTGAGTGTCGGAGCATGAAGGGAGTTGCATGGGGGGTTGTGAGTCGAGGCGCGACTACGCGCGCGACCTAAGGTGGGTGGCACTGCATCGGTGCAGTCGAGGGTTTCTGATCGATTTTTGGGTTTCATCGTGGCTCGAGCTCGCGTGCGACAGTGCGGGCTAGGGCAGTGTGGTGGCGCTCGCGTCATTATCGAAGCAAGGGGACTGTTCTGGGCTTAAAACTCCAGTAAGGTATAATTTAATTTTTTTTTAATTTAAATTAATTTATACATAAGTATTCAACTCAGTAATCGATGAATTTAACAGAAAAAGATATTTTAGGTAAGGTTTAAGTAGTAGAAAACTTTTAAAATGGTAATATAAATTATTTTTATAAGTATATATATATAGGCAGAAATAGGATTTTTATTTTCTTAAGAATTCAATAAAATATGTTTATTGGTAAACAACAAATAAAATATGTTTTCAAAAGGAAGATAACTTTGTAATTTACTCGTTTAATTAATTTAGAAATGGTTAAAGAGAAATTATTTTAAAACTAAAGTATTAGTTAATTATTTAAGATAAGTGATTATTCAATTAGCTTAAATAAAAATCATTTGTTAATTTAATTAAATTTAGCAAATGGAAATTATTTGTTCAATTTATTCGGATATTAATAAAATAATTAGTGAATTAAATTTATTGAATCGTAATTGAATATTCAAGTG
Organism: Allium cepa; assembly: GCA_030765085.1. Lineage (NCBI taxonomy): Eukaryota > Viridiplantae > Streptophyta > Magnoliopsida > Asparagales > Amaryllidaceae > Allium > Allium cepa. The sequence goes on from CM060931.1 coordinate 820,154,494, forward strand.
GTTCAAATGTTAATAAACTGTAAATATTTATACAAGGTCTGATGTCGTGGGAAAAACCAGACGAGTTTGAATTGGATGGCAAAACAAAAATCGAAGGTGAGTTAATCTAACTCAGTTAAATTTAAATTTAAATGATTAAGTTTAATTAATTGTTTGAATGGCTGAATTGATTGATGTGGTATAGTATGATATTTTGGAATTTGTGTACCATATTGTGCTAACGTTTGTGAATGCAGGGAAAAACAGGTTGGAGGGATCCAACTGGATCCCTCAACATTTATTTAAATTATTTAATATTCTCTGCTGTGAATATTGATATTCTATGATGAGTTATATTGGAGTATTGAATGTTATGGTTTGATTGGATATATTTGGGTATAATGAATTACCAAAAATATATAAATTGGATTTTGAGAAGGAAATAAAGAAGTGAATTTGTAAGTAAAATAATTATAGAAATTTGAATAAATTTAAGAATGAATTGGAAAAGAAATAAAGTGACTTTAAAATTTAAATAAATAGATATTGAGTATAGAAAGGAAATTTGAATAAACAGAAAGTTAATGAATATTAAATCTTCAGTGATATTAATTAAAAGAAGAAAACATTTATTTAAAATTTAAGATTTAAATTATTAATAGAATAAGGAAGAAACTGGGAAAATCTAGAATTTATATATTTCCGTTAAAGGATTAAAAATCAAAGGGAAGATAATAACAATAATAATAAAATCCATAATGAATGAACTTTGAAATGAACTGAGTAAGTAAAGAAATTTATTTCAAATGGAATAAATTGGAAATCAATTTGGAAAATTGATTTGAGTGATTGAAGTTGGAATTTTCTCTGGATAGCCAAGTACATGTTTTTAAAAGTAAATGTTTAAATATAAATTAAATGTTTTGGAGTTGTCTTAAGGAAAGCAAGTTTTGTAATATTTATTATTTCTAATATTTAAAGTATAAAATAAGTAATTTCCCTTTAATCTATTTAGCAGTAATTATTAAGAAGTAACTTAGTATTTTGTTTTTTTTTATAATAGAAACCCAATTTTGTATTTCATTAAGTAACTTTATTTTCAAATGTTTATATAGTATATATTTTTAGTAAATTATTCAAGTAGTTTTAACTTAAGTGTTTAAAAGTAAATTCCAAAGTAAGTATTTTTGTTTAATCTATTATCGTAATAATTATTTAAAGAATGATTTTGTATTTTGTTTAAAGTATTATTTTAAATTAAGTATATTAAAGTAAATTTTGTCTAAATTAAATGTTAAATATATTATACAATAAAGTGTTTTCAAATTATTTTAAAAATATAAAGTTTTGTGCTTGGTGATTCCAGTGGAAATGGAAATACTCGGAATTTATTCTGAGAAAAAGGGAGATAGTTTGAAAACTGTTTTCAAAAGGGTTGAAAGGGAAATTATATCTTGTAAGGGTATTTTGAGATAAATAAATAATGTGAGAAATTATTTATTGGTTGATGGGTGTTTGTGAATATTAATTGATAGTTAAATCACCGACTATCAATATTGGCCAAATACGTTGATCGTTTCGAAGAGACCGGGATCGAGATTTATTTCTCGAAAACCACTTCGATCCGGTTTGTACGTTTCGTGGATACCAATTTGGATTCGAAGATGAAGCAGTGAAGTGCAAGGGATAGTCGCTACTAATCCTGATGATATTTCAAAATGGATGTAGTAGGAATAGCGCCTTCGGTTCCGTTCGAACCCGGGACGGACTTGTATGGATGAATGCTTGCGAAACATCATCAGGGGACGATGGGAATTTGGAATTTTAGGGAAAGTTTAAATTCCTTTGAGTTTGAAAATAATCTTCAAAGGTTTTGGAGGAATAATGGTGGTATTATTTGAGAAACATTTTTAAATTGGATATGAAATCTGGTGAGATTTGGAATTTGAAAATATTTGAAAATATTTTGGAGAGATAAAAACATTTAACTCTTTTCGGTTGCTGGAAAATAACTTCGGTGATGACTGCAGCATCGTCGATGTTCATTTTCAAGTTTCCAAGAGTGGAATTGCTACTCGAATGAATTAATTTGGAGTTGTTTGCAAAACTAGGTTGGTTTTAAAAATTCAAGGAATAATTGGATATGCAATTGAATTATGGATTTCAAAATTGATTTTTGAAATGTTGAAGTTTTTGTAACAACCCGCATATTTAACGATTTTATATTTAAATATTTTATTTAAATATAGCGTCGTTAGTCGGATTTAAGTCCAAAATGTTACTTTTTGCAAACGGCCGAATTGGAGCTTGTAACCACCTCCATTGGGTCCAAAATGGCGTTTGCGATCTTTTTAAGTATAATCTTTGATATGTTTGGAGTTTGTGAAATTTTGACCCCCTTTCTATTGGGTTTTGGGTTTGGGTTCAGCCCACTAGCTTAACTAATACTCTAACTCAGCCCCTTCTCTTCATTCATCTTCATTTCATTTTCATTTCTTAAGCTAAAATTGAAAATGGTGGGAGGGAAGATGAAATAGAAATTGCAAGCCCTAGTTCCATTTGCAAACTCCAAATTCTTGCTCCAAAATCAAAGAGAAGCCATTGGTGAGCCTTCTCTTCATCTTCTCCAACTCTTTCTTCTTCAATTTCAGAAAATTTCCTAAACCTAACTTAGGAAATACTTGTTTTGATCTTAGATTGAAGCTTGTTGGGTTGAAGTAGAGTTTGGTTGGTCTTCTCCTTGTTATTGAGCTTCATCTTCTTTGTTTTTGGAAAAAGGTGAGTTTTGAACTCACATCTACTTCTCTTGATATCATTGATGTTGGGTATGAATTCCTAACAAGTATGCATGTGCCATTGTTTTGGATTTGGAAAGAATTTGCATCTCATTGAAAATAGGGCAGGAAGTGCAAATCATCCGACTCGGCCGACCGACTCGGCCGACCGACTCGGCCGACCGAACTCAGGGTTCGGTCGACCGACCTGCTACATGGCACTTCCCTACCTCTGTTTTGGAAGTGCAGAAATTTGGGATCCGGTCAACCGACCCAGAGGTCTGGTCGACCGACCTGATGCCCCGAGCACTTCTCTGTTTCTGGTCCGGTCAACCGACCCGGGGGTCCGGTCGACCGACCTGCTCCTGTTTTGCCTATTTTTGTATATTTTGATTGGTTTTCCAAATTTTATCGATTCAAGTTGGTTTTTAGTGCTTGTTATTGCATCTTTGGTTTTGATAACTTATTCTTGACTTCATCCACGGGTTTTTATAAAATAATCTCTCGAATCACATTTAAAAGCTCGTTTCTCCAATTTATAAATTCTATTTAAATCACACACTGTTTCGCACTTCGAGCGAAGTGGAAGGGTGATTAAATGGTTGGGCAAAATACGGACCATGAATCTGTGCGTTTATCTTTCCGATTAGTCCCCGACCTATTCGATTGATTGTTTTGACCTTTGTGTTTGGTTTACCGATGATATGAGTTGAACTTTGTACTACTTTGAGTGTGAAATTAACTAACGGATAGTAAACCGTTTAGTGCGAACGAGTGGTTATGGGACTCACGTTACCACTTTTCGGATTCCTTTTTGAGAGTTATGACACATTCCGCCAGTTAGTGGTGTCTAGTACTGGGCCTCTGGACCTTCACCACTACGGTTTGTTGCCTTCGGGTATGTACCTTCGGGTTTGTGCCTTCGGGTTTGTTGCCCTTTAGTATCGCTTCCGATGTTGGTCGTTATGAGCATCATGGGTGATATTGGGTTGCCCTTTAGTATCGCTTCCGATGTTGGTCGTTATGAGCCGCATGGGTGATATTAGGTTTGGAGTCTTCAGGCTCATGGATCTTTGTTTATATAGTACTAAGCTCGAGCATTTTTCTGATGTTTCATTCATATGTATATTCCCTAGGTATCGCCCTTCGGTGTTGGTCTTTTTGAGCCGCATGATATGTAGCGATTACCTTGTGGAACTTGTATACCTTATTGGTATTTGTTATTGCCTTATGGCTTGTTTTGGGATATTCTTATCCTTTGTTTCTATGAGTTGCCAACGATATGAGGCTTGTTATGTTATCATATGATTCATCTTTTGTTAGATGATTGTGTTGTCCCCCTTAGAGATATTTGTTATACCTTGTAACCTTACAGGTTTATTGTTGTTCAGTTTATCTAACTGATTTGTTTAGATAGACTGACCCGTGTATTTTATACTCGGGTCAGACCGAGATGTTTCAGGTTAGGTGCTTTTGGACTTAGCCTATTTTGCTTCCGCATGGACTACTCCGCTTGCTTCTTTTTGTCATAGCTTTTTGTGTAGTCCATTTTGTAGTAACTCTGATATGTATTCATCTAGAATCGTTTATATACAGTGGATTGATAAACCACTTGACATGTATTATTTTGTGCACTCTGTTATGTATCAATATATGTGTATATGATGATTTACTGTTCTGTGATGTATATTACATTTGAGCTGTCATATTCTGTTCTGATAGATCCTTCAACCACCTATGGTTTTATTTTAAGTATTCATTGGGTATGTCGACCTGCTTGGTATGTTTATTGTCGATGTATTCAATAGATAGTTAGAGCAAATATATAGATGGTCGCTCCCAACTAGCCTTATTCTTCATGTTAGTTGACGGCATTACCTTGTAGTGTCCTTGGCTAGCGTGGGTATAGAGGTGGGGCATCATAGCGTGGTATCAGAGCTGAGTTCAGGACAAAATATGATAAACACAGAATAGATGCACATATTACGGTACATCAAAGTGTATAAGTAATATGAATCTTTGAGTCATCGTGTCTCTTTATTCCATCAAGGTTAGATAGAGTTTGGGAATACATGTAGAATGCATTTCTATTCCGTAGTATTCCATATTGCAATATCTACCTTGTGAATAATCTTGTTCTTATCTTACTTTCAGCGTATGGCTGGAAGAGGCAGGGGACGACGTTCAGATGCTGGGCAATCCAGTGGCTCACATCCGGATGGCGTTTATATGTCTGCTGATCAGTTTATGGAGTTGTTTAGGAGCAATCAGCCTCCAGTTCCTCCTCGAGTATCTCCACCTCGCAAGTCTGCCTTTGCACGCCAGTGCAGTGATTTTGCTCATCTTGGAGGAAAGCCGTTTAAGGGCTCCGAGTCTGTTCTTGAAGTCCAAGCTTGGTTTCGCACGTGCGAGCGTATCTTTTCTCGTATGGATCTTTCTGACCGTGATAGAGTTCTTGTAACTTCTAGCTTATTACAAGAGCGTGCCCTTGATTAGTATGAGCTTCTTATAGCCGAAATTGATGAGTCTACTCTTTCTTGGACTCAGTTTCGGGAGAGATTTGAACTCAAGTACGTTTCCGAATCTGAAAAAGTTTTATTGACCCATTGCTTCCTTGAGTTGAAGCAAGGGAAGTCTTCTGTTTCTAAGTATGTTGCATCATTCGAGGCTTTATCTAAGTATGGTCTTGAATTCATCAGCACTTCTTATAAGAAGAATTTGAAGTTTGTTTCTGGTCTTAAGAAATATCTTAAGAAGTCTTTGTTGCTCCAGCTCAAGCTTTCTTTTGAGGAGTTGGTTGATTTGGCACTTCACCTCGAGACCGTCGAGAAGGAGTGTGATATTGATGTTGATGTTGAGGTTTCCAAGAACCCCAACAAGAGGCCGTTTCCAATTCAGAAGTCCAGGTCTTTTCCTTCTAAGAAGAAGAAGACCGGTGGTTCTAGTTCTCAGCCTCAGCCTTCTGGAACACCTTTCGTTCGAAAGTGTTTCAATTGTGGTTCTCCTGATCATATTATTCGAGCTTGTCCTAAGCCTCTCTTCTGCCGCTATTGCAAGAAGGAAGGTCATCATGTTTCAGCTTGCCCTATTATTCCGGCAGGTGCCAAGTCTAGCAGGCTTTATGCTGCTAAGGCTTCTGAAGGTCCTTCTCAACCCAAAGGTACATCTCCATCTATTTTGGAAGGTTCTATTTTATTTCATGATCATAGTGTTCGAGTTCTTTTCGATACGGGTGCTTCACATTCTTTCGTATCGAAAAAGCTCGTTGATGATTATCTTTGGATGTTTCTTGTTTGGTTACTTCTTTGAGGATTGCGAATCCTATTGGGGGATCCGCGACCCTTAGTATGCTTTGTAATGATATTGAGATTGTTTTATGTGGCTTTTCTTTTCGTGCGAATCTGCACATTATTTCTTGTCTGGGATTTGATATGATTTTGGGAATGGACTGGCTAGTGAGATATAATGCAAGAATTATTTATTCGGAGAGAATTATATATCTTCGACATCCGGATTTGCCTACTCAGCTATCTCTTATTCTTTGGGATGTGTATAATTCCGAAATGGCTTTATATTCTCTTGATTCGCGAGATGGTGATGATATATCTCGTATTCCTATTGCTTGTGACTTTTCTGATGTTTTTGAGCTGTACCGGGTTTGCCACCCAAGAGGGCAATTGAGTTCCGCATTGATCTCATTCCAGGCGCGCAGCCAGTTAGTCGTCCTCCTACGAGGATGTCTACAAGGGAAAATGAGGAACTCAAGAAGCAGCTTTTAGAGCTAGAGTCCAAGCAGTTGATTCAGTCTAGTTTTTCTCCGTGGGGATCTACGGTCGTCTTCGTGAAGAAATCCGATGGAACTCTTAGGCTTTGCATTGACTATCGCAAGCTTAACGAGTTAACCATCAGGAACAGGTATCCATTGCCTAGGATCGATGATATGTTCGATCTATTGAGTGGGGCTAAGGTCTTTTCTCAGCTTGACCTTGCCACAGGTTTTCATCAGTTACGAGTCGCGGAGGATAGCATTCCTCTTACCACTTTCCGCACTCGGTATGGTTCTTTTGAGTGGCTCGTTATGTCGTTCGGTTTGACGAACGCTCCTGCTTTCTTTGTTAATCTCATGAATCGAGTATTCCGGGAATATCTCGATAAGTTCGTGAATATCTCGATAAGTTCGTTCTTGTGTTCATTGATGATATCCTTATTTATTCTAAGTCTGAAGCCGAGCATGCTAATCACTTGAGAATTGTCTTGAGTACTCTTCGTCGTCATCAGCTTAGAGCCAAATTCTCCAAGTGCCACTTTTGGGAGAATAAGGTTAAGTTCTTAGGCCATGTTGTATCTTCCGATGGCATTTCTGTCGATCCCTCAAAGATCAAAGCCATCCAGAATTGGAAGAGGCCTGAGAATGTTCATGATATTCATAGTTTCCTTGGATTGGTAGGTTATTACCGTCGGTTCATTAAGGATTTTTTCCGTGTTGTGCTTCCTCTCACTTGCCTTACTCGGAAAGGCATTCGTTTTGATTGGTCCGACAAGTGTGAAGCTTCCTTTCTGACATCGAAGGAACTTCTCACTAATGCTCCTATTTTAGTGGTTCCCGAGGGGAATCATGATCTTGTTGTCTACACCGATGCTTGTGGTAGTGGTCTCGGTGCTGTTCTTATGCAGAAGGATCGGGTAGTTGCTTATGCTTCTAGGCAACTGCGTCCGAATGAAGTTCGCTATGCCACTCATGATCTTGAGCTTGCCGCCATTTTCTTCGCCTTGAAGATTTGGCGACACTATTTGTTGGGCGAGCGCTTCATTCTCTATACGGATCATAAATCCTTGAAGTATTTATTCACTCAGAAGGAACTCAATATGAGACAACAACGTTGGCTCGAGTTTCTTGCCTCCTATGACTTTGATATCCAATATATCCCTGGTAAGGGTAATCGTGTTGCTGATGCGCTTAGTCGCAAACATTCGGCTGTTGTTTCCATGATGCTTGCTGAATGGGATATTCTTGAGACTCTATCTTTTTGTGAAATTCGGGATCGAGGTTCATCTTCTGATACTCCTATTCTATTATTTAGTTTGGGAGCTCGACCTATTTTATTGGATCGTTTTGTCGATGCCCAACGGCGTGATCCTGATTTGTTGCATCTTATTCAGCTTTGTGAGTCTGGATCCTGTGATGAGGCGTTGCGGGATTTTAGCATTGATTCTCACGGATGACTTCGTAAGAAGAACCGTCTTTTTGTGCCTTCTGATTTTGCGCTTAGGCATGACATTCTGGATGATTGTCACCGTTCTAAGTATATCATTCATCCTGGTAGTAGCAAGATGTATGCCGATATGCATCGTCTTTATTATTGGGAAGGCATGAAATGCGATGTGGCGAGTTATGTGAGTAATTGCATAACTTGTCAGCGTTTTAAGGCCGAACATCAGCGTCCTTCTGGTCTTCTTCAGCCTCTTGAGATTCCATTGTGGAAATGGGATCAGATTTCTATGGATTTCGTTGACGGCCTACCTCGTTCGAGATCAGGCCATTCTAGTATTTGGGTTATAGTCTGCTCATTTTGTCCCTATTAAGTCTAATAGGACTGCTTCGCATTTGGCTAAGTTGTATGTCAAGGAAATCGTGAGACTTCACGATGTTCCTAGTTCTATTGTGAGTGATCGTGATCCTTTATTCACGAGTCATTTTTGGAAGAGTCTTCAGCAAGCTTTGGGAACAAAGCTCAATTTTTCTACAGCTTATCATCCGCAGTCTGACGGACAGACTGAACGGGTGAATCGTATCTTTGAAGATCTTCTCCGTATTTGTATTTTTGATTTTGGTGGAAGTTGGGAGGATCACCTACCTCTTATAGAATTCTCCTACAACAATAGTTTTCAATCTAGTATCGGTATGGCTCCTTTCGAAGCCTTATATGGAAGGCCATGTCGATCACCTTCTTGTTGGTTGGAATCTGGAGAGAAGCTTATTCTTGGTCCAGATTTTGTTCGTTATTCTTCCGAGAAGATTGATCTTATCCGGTTGAGAATGAAAGAGGCACAGAGCCGCCAGAAATCCTACGCTGACAACCGTAGGAAGCCTCTCGAGTTCTTGATCGGCGATCTTGTTTTTATTTGTGTTTCTCCTTTGAAAGGGGTTATGCGTTTCAGTACGACTGGAAAATTGGCTCCTCGTTATGTAGGGCCATTTTCTATTACTGAATGTATTGGCCCTGTGGCTTATAGAGTTTCACTTCCAGCTCATTTATCTGGCATTCATGACGTGTTCCACGTCTCTCAACTTCGGAAGCGTCTTCGGGAGTCAGATTCTGTTATTACTTCTCCTGATTTGTTAGAGCTTGAGATCTCGCCGGACTTATCTATTGTACAACAACCTATTCGCGTGCTTGACACGGAGGTGCGACACCTTCGAAACAAGGACGTGCCGCTCGTTAAGGTTCAATGGTCCGCTAATCCCAATGACTGCACTTAGGAAACCAGAGAGTTTATCGAGCGATCTTATCCGGGTTTTCTATCTTAGCTTGTGAACGATGAGTAAGTCTTTTCATCTCAAGCTTATTTCCTTTTTCTTTTGAATGTTGCATGTATGTAGTTGTTACAAATATCGTCTCTAGGAATTGCGGGGATGCAATTTTACAAGGAGGGGAGATCTGTAACAACCCAAATATTTAACGATTTTATATTTAAATATAGCGTCGTTAGTCGGATTTAGGTCCGAAATGTTACTTTTTGCAAATGGCCGAATTGGAGCTTCTAACCACCTCCATTGGGTCCAAAATGGCGTTTGCGATCTTTTTGAGTATAATCTTTGATATGTTTGGAGTTTGTGAAATTTTGACCCTTTTTCTATTGGGTTTTGGGTTTGGGTTCAGCCCACTAGCTTAATTAATACTCTAACTCAGCCCCTTCTCTTCATTCATCTTCATTTCATTTTCATTTCTTAAGCTAAAACTGAAAATGGTGGGAGGGAAGAGGAAATAGAAATTACAAGCCCTAGTTCCATTTGCAAACTCCAAATTCTTGCTCCAAAATCAAAGACAAGCCATCGGTAAGCCTTCTCTTCATTTTCTCCAACTCTTTCTTCTTCAATTTCAGAAAATTTCCTAAACCTAACTTAGGAAATACTTGTTTTGATCTTAGACTGAAGCTTGTTGGGTTGAAGTAGGTTTGGTTGGTCTTCTCCTTGTTATTGAGCTTCATCTTCTTTTTTTTTTGAAAAAAGGTGAGTTTTGAACTCACATCTACTTCTCTTGATATCATTGATGTTGGGTATGAATTCCTAACAAGTATGCATGTGCCATTGTTTTGGATTTGGAAAGAATTTGCATCTCATCGAAAATAGGGCATGAAGTGCAAATCATCAGGTTCGGCCGACCGAACTCAGGGTCCGGTCGACCGACCTGCTACCTGGCACTTCCCTGCCTCTGTTTTGGAAGTGCAAAAATTCGGGCACCGGTCAACCGACCCAGAGGTCCGGTCGACCGACCTGATGCCCCGAGCACTTCTCTGTTTCTGGTCCGGTCAACCGACCTAGGGGGTCCGGTCGACCGACCTGCTCCTGTTTTGCCTATTTTTGCATATTTTAATTGGTTTTCCAAATTTTATCGATTCAAGTTGGTTTTTAGTGCTAGTTATTCCATCTTTGGTTTTGATAACTTATTCTTGACTTCATCCACGGGTTTTTATAAAATAATCTCTCGGATCACATTTAAAAGCTCGTTTCTCCAATTTATAAATTCTATTTAAAACACACACTTTTTCGCACTTCAAGCGAAGTGGAAGGGTGATTAAATGGTTGGGCAAAACAAGGACCATGAATCTGTGCATTTATCTTTCCGATTAGTCCCCGACCTATTCGATTGATTGTTTTGACCTTTATGTTTGGTTTGCCGATGATATAAGGTGAACTTTGTACTGCTTTGAGTGTGAAATTAGCTAACGGATAGTAAACCGTTTAGTGCGAACGAGTGGTTATGGGACTCACGTTACCACTTTTCGGATTCCTTTTTGAGAGTTATGACACATTCCGCAAGTTAGTGGTGTCCAGTACTAGGCCTCCGGACCTTCACCACTACGGTTTGTTGCCTTCGGGTTATGTGCCTTCGGGTTTGTGCCTTCGGGTTTGTTGCCCTTTAGTATCGCTTCCGATGTTGGTCGTTATGAGCCGCATGGGTGATATTGGGTTGCCCTTTAGTATCGCTTTCGATGTTGGTCGTTATGAGCCGCATGGGTGATATTGGGTTTGGAGTCTTCGGGCTCATGGATCCTTGTTTATACAGTACTGAGCTCGAGCATTTTTCTGATGTTTCATTCATATGTATATTCCCTAGGTATCGCCCTTCGGTGTTGGTCTTTTTGAGCCGCATGATATGTAGCGATTACCTTGTGGAACTTGTATACCTTATTGGTATTTGTTATTGCCTTATGGCTTGTTTTGGGATATTCTTATCCTTTGTTTCTATGAGTTGCCAATGATATGAGGCTTGTTATGTTATCATATGATTCATCTTTTGTTAGATGATTGTGTTATCCCATTTAGAGATATTTGTTATACCTTGTAACCTTACAGGTTTATTGTTGTTCAGTTTATCTAACTGATTTGTTTAGCTAGACTGACCCGTGTATTTTATACACGGGTCAGACCGAGATGTTTCAGGTTAGGTGCTTTTGGACTTAGCCTATTTTGCTTCCGCATGGACTACTCCGCTAGCTTCTTTTTGTCATAGCTTTTTGTGTAGTCCCATTTTGTGGTAACTCTGATATGTATTCATCTAGAATCGTTTGTATACAGTGGATTGATATACCACTTGACATGTATTGTTTTGTGTACTCTGTTATGTATCAATATATGTGTATATGATGATTTACTATTCTGTGATGTATATTACATTTGAGTTGTCATATTCTGTTCTGATAGATCCTTCAACCACCTATGGTTTTGTTTTAAGTATTCATTAGGTATGTCGACCTGCTTGGTATTCAATAGATAGTTAGAGCAAAGCTATAGATGGTCGCTCCCAACCAGCCTTATTCTCCGTGTTAGTTAACGGCATTACCTTGTAGTGTCCTTGGCTAGCGTGGGTATAGAGGTGGGGCGTCACAGTTTTGGTTTGGTAAAACCTTTTGATTTTAAAATTCAAAGGATAATTTGATACCAGAGGATTTTGGATATAATTGATTTCAAAGATGATTTCGAAATATTGAGTAATTGTTTAAAAAAAAGGAAAGACTCTGGAATCTTATTTAAAATGTTTATGCAATTTAAATAAGTTGGAAACTTAAGGAAGTTTAAAATTTTGAATGGAAATGGAACGTAATTGAATCCAGTAAATAAAGGTAAAAATTTATTTTATTGGAAGCAAATTTATGGGAGAAATTTTTTATTTAAATTTGTAAGTAAGTGAACTAGAATTAAAGTTGAATAATGGAATCAATTTAGATTGTGTCAAGAAAAGTGAATTGTAGATTTGTTCGAAGGAACTAAAAGAAGTAAAAGTTACAAATAAACTTTTTATTGAAATTTGAAATTTGTGGAATTAGAAATAAGATGTATGTATACTATTTATTCGCATAGCGATTTGATCCAGATTCGAGCACAGAATTTTGAGGTAGTCATACCGATCCGAGTTGGGATTTTTCACTCGATTTTCGACGGCGAACCCTGGATATGGATTTTTGATAGATTCTGGAAACTCTCTTTCATAGTTTGTGGTTATGCAAGGAGAAGGACGGTTTGTAACCAAGAAACCAGATCTGAGTCCGCACTAGGAAGTTGGGTGGACGATACTCGTTCGGAAGTGGAATTGTGTGATCGAGCGAGCGATCGAATTTGATATTGCATATGGATGATATACGTACATCGTACGAGTTTGAATGAAATAGATGATGAAACTATTGAAAGAAATGTACAAAATGGTTTTTGGATGCTGTGATTGGATGTTATTGCTAAGCAGGCTATTCAGGTGTTAAAAGCAAAAGAGAATTGGGATTTTTGATTTTTTGAAGATAAATAGAAATTTGCTTGGCAAAGGTATGTGTTTAAATTTCTGTATGAAATTTGATGATTTTCTAGTCTAACAACTGGCTTTTTGTTTTCTTTTGAAATCTGGAGGCCCGTAGAGGCATTTTGTAGTTGTACCGATCTAGCCGCGCAAAGGAGACGCTGACAAAAATTTTCGGGAATTTAGGGAGTTAGAAAAATTTTGAGAAATTTTTGACAATTTAGATTGAATTTTAAATTTAATTGAATGGTAGGTTAGGAAATATTGGTTGGAACTAATGGAAGAAGTTTAGGAAGTTAGTATGGTTGATGATGTCTTTATTTAAAAGATTGTTTTGGAAAATCGTTGAAAACTATGTGGATTAAGAAAATAGTTAACGGGTTAAGGATCATTCCTCTTAATTAGCAATTTCGGGGACAAAATTCTTGTAAGGGGGAGGAATGTGATGACCTGAAATTTCTAAATATTTAAAATTGAAGTATTTAATTTATTTTAAATATTTGAAAGGTAATTTAACTTGAATTTCAGATATCACTATTTATTTGTCAATTAAATTATTGAATATAATCTGAAATTGGTTTAAATAGTGAATCTTAAATTTAAGCTAGATAAAAATATTTCAAAGACTTGGAAAATTTATGTCTGTAATACAGGAGACAATAGAAGTTTTAAATTTAAATTTGGGAATGTTTTGTTCATTTTTAAAAATATATAGTTTAAATTGAATTTAAAAATAGCCTTCCGAGGAACAGTCTCGGAATTCAACGGAACAGTTACATTGGATCCGTAATTCAATTTTTATAGCATTTGGAGTTGTTGTGTGAGCGTACGATAAATTAACGCGCTAAAATTTATATCGAAAATTTAATTGTATAACTTGGTTCAAAAAGCTATTTTCTCCATACGTTTGAATTAGTACTCAAAACCTTTACCATTGTGTTCAAAATAAGGGTTTAACATTATAAACGCCTAGCGACATGCCTCGATAGGGATTCGAAATTTTAGAGTGCGTAAATCGAGACAATTTAAAGTTGGATTTAAATTTAAATATAAATAATTTAATTTCCAAATCAAGCATGCCCACACGTATCAAAGTTTGAAGCACGTGTCATCTCTTAAGACACGCGTTAGAAATAAAGGTCGACCGGCCAAGAAAATTAACATGCAATTAGCCTTTATTTTTTTCTCTCCCTTTCAAAATCGAAATAAAAAAATTAAATGGTCGCTTTCTCTTCTTCAGTTCAAACCTGAGGAAATCGTGCATTTCTTGTTTAAAAAAAGAAGAAAATATATAATAGCAGTTATCGAAATCACAAATCGATTAAGGGCTGTTCTTCATTCTTTCGAATTCAAATCTAGGACACTTTCTTCCTTCGTTCAATTAGAACAAGAGACGAGAACAAAGCAGTTAGGGTTTCACGTCGAGGCGGGGAGGGCAGTGTGATTTCTGGAGGGGCATCACGACTTCATGCAGCGCGATTTCATGAGTGGAGGAAATCTAGTTTCCTCTTCTCGTTATGGAGTGGAGCTTAAGCGTGACGCTGGCAACGTTGCGGGGTGTTTCGAAGTCACGATGGCTGGCGACAGTGAGTAGGGTCGCGATGATCGTGCACTGGTCAAATGATGGATGCGGTGGTCTTGGTCGTAGAAATTGTTGCTGCGAGGTATAATGTGTCTTAATTGAATTAAAGTTTGATTTAATAGCATATGAAAATATATATATATATATAAATACGTATAGACAAGAAAGAAAATATATACATAGGGATTAGAGATTCTTTTTATTCTTTTTATAGTGAAGTATTTACTACAAAAAAAGTGTAGATGGATAAGAGTTTAAATTACAGTAAGATGTAAATGGGAATTTTAAATGTGAAGTTTATATGAAACTAGATTTTTAAGTCTTTACAAATTATTTTGAGTACATAGGTTTTTTCAAAGAAAGAGTGAATATACATATTTTTAATTTACAAGTTTATTTAAAAATTTATATAAAGGATTTGGCAGTTAAAATTTTAAATTAGCTTATTTAATTAATTATTCTAGTTACAAAAAATTTATTTATTTTAGGAAAATTAGTTTAATAATTAAGGTATGAGTTTATATTAAATTCAGTAAATTTATTTTTTAAAAAATAAAGGTTTTGATGGTTAGTTTGTTCAATTAACTTATTTAATTATTCTTAGTTACTAAAAGATTTTTATAAAAAAGAATTAATTTAAAATTAAATTAATAGATTAACTGAAATTATTAATAATAATTGGGTTGTTCGATTTGTTCGAATATTAATAAATGATATAATATTTATATAGGGTCTAAATCGTGGAGAATCAAGTCGGTTTGGAGTGGATTGCATAAACAAGCAATGGTGAGTTAGTCTCACTCATCTGGGTTATATTTAAATTTAAATAGTTAAATTTAAAATTGTTGATTGTGTGCTTGATGATAAATTATTCTCAGTTATATTAGATTAGACCCTATGCGTCGCATAATAGCGGGTGATATTATTTAAACCCATATACCACGATATTCCACCTCGAAGTGGAATTGGTATTATATATGTATTTGGAGTGAATGATTTCCCGCATTATATAGCGGATGAGACCCTATGCGCCGCATAATAATGGGTGATATTATTTAATCCCACATATCACGATATTCCACCTCGAAGTGGAATTGGTATTTTATATCGTGCTAACATATATATATATGTAGGGAAACAGGTTGGAGGGATCCAACAGGATTCCTCGAAATATTTTTGATTTGTTTAACTCTTCTGTGTTATGATTTATTGGATAATCTGTGATAGATTACGATGGTAATTGGAAATAACGGATGCTATGGTGTGATTGAATATATTTGGGTATATGGAGTAAGCAAAAATATATAGTTTTGATTATGAAAAGAAAATTAAAAGAGAAAAATTGTAAGTAAAATGATTTTAGAGAATTTAGGATAAATTGGAAAAAGAAGAAGATAAAAATGAATTTTTAAATTATAATAGATAAATTCCAAGTATGGGAAAAGAGATTTTGAATAAAAGGGGAAATAATGAATTTTAAAACCTAAGTAATATTATTTAAAGAAATAAAGAATTTATTTAAAATTCAAGGTTTAAATCTTTTGGAAAGGATAGAGAAGGAATTTGGAAAAGTATGAAATTGGTAATTTCAGTTAAATAAGATTTTAAATCATAATTTAAGAAGTAAAATATGAAGTTATTGGGTTTTGAAATAAAAATAGAGAAAGTAAAGGAATTATTTTGAAATGAAGTAAAATTTGAAAATCAATTTGGAAATTGATTAAAGTATTTGAAACTGTGATTTTAAAGGAATAAGACTATGGACTTTATAAACTGGGTTTATAAAGTAAATTAAGTTATCGGTGGATATTTTGGAAGTAAAATTTCACGATGAAAATTTATAGAGGAACGGGTAATTAGTTTTAAAAATAAATAGTGGTTTATTTTTAAAAGGCGTGAAAGAGAAGTGGATTCCCTAAAAAGCCGAGTACGTTTTCAAAGCTGATTTTTAAGTATAAGTTGAAATTTTTAAAGTTATTTAAAAGAATGTTTTTAAGAAATTATTATTTAAGTTGTTAAAATTTTAAAAGGTAAATATTTATTAAAATTTATTATCAATATCTAAATTTTATAAAGTAGTTTTATTTTAAAGAAAGTTTGGTTAAAGTTTTATTTGAAAATTCATATAGAATTTTGTAACTCTTATTTTAAATTTAATTTGGCTTAACTTTTATTTTAGAAATTAGTTTTATACTTTATAAAGTTGTTTTATTTTAATATTTCAAATATATATTTTCGAATAAAGTGTTTAAGTGGTTTTAATTTAAACGTTTTAAGGTATATTTTATAATAAAGTGTTTTAGACTATTTTAAAATCTAAAATATTTTGTACTTGGTGATTTCAGTGGGAATCGAAAATATTTGGGTAATTTATTCCGTGAGAGAAAAATGGTTTGAAACCGTTTTAAAAATCGTTGAAAAATTAAAAAATATCTTGCGAAGATATTTTCAGGTTAATAAATAATTTGGGAAAAATCATTATGCTTGATGATTGCTTGTGAATGTTACTTGATAGTTAAATAATCGACTATCAATATTGGACAATGCGCAGATCGTTTCGAAGAGACTGGGAATTCAATCTGGTTTGAACGTTTTCATGAGGAAGACAAGAGCTGGAAGTCGAAGATAGAGCAGTGAAGTGCAAGGGCTAATCGCTACTAATCCTGAGGGTGATTCCAAAATGGATGTAGTAGGAGTAGTGCTTTCGGTTCCGTTCGAACCCGAGACGGTCTTGTGTGGATGAATGCTTTCAGAACATCGTCAGGTGGACGATGAGCATTCTAAGTGATATGATCTAAAAAGGTAACGCTTAGCCTCGAGCGTCATCAACCGGGAATGACTGAAAATCAAGGATTATGCAGCAAGGCTAAGTGGGTAGCGCTCATTAGGGTAAGGTCATCGCTGTCTATATGTCCCTTTTATTTCGGCTGTGTGGTATGGTTGCTGATCCCAACCGTGGGGTGATCTTACTCGGGATTATCTAGTAAGGGGTAGTCCTAGTCTTGTGTTGCAAGGGGTCGGGAGGGATCCTCGGTACGGTGATCTAGGCTACATACTGTGACAGGTGGTACCCCAGTGCCTAGTCATTAGTTGGATATCCATTCTCCCTACGTGCCTTTGCTATTTTTGTTTGTACAACCCACTTTATGGCTAGTATGCTAGAATTTAATCATGTAAAAATTTTAGCTATTTGAATAAGTATTTGTATATAGACCCTATTATAATATCAAAGGATTGTATAAGAAATGTTTTAGCTATCGTAAGGTAAAAACCCGACATGTTTATTTGTGGCGTGGTCTTACGAGATGCTTTTGATTTTCAAAGAATTTTTGAAACTTTAATAATCAATTTGAGTGTGATCTCTCACGCTGGTTTTCCATACTGACTCGGGTATTATTTAACAATGATGCTCAGGTCAGACCGAGTATTATAGAGTACAGATTCTGGATGGATTGCTCTAGAGCTCAGGCGACGAGCTGGATGGCGAGAGGTATCCGACGTATTTGATGTATATTCTGTTGTGTATTCAATTTTGGAAGGATGAGATATTATAACCATCCTGAGTTGTGTTGTTGATTATATTGAACTCTGATGCTGTATTCTCATGATGTAGGTAAAACAGATATAACTTCTTTTGTGTAAAGATCTGTTATCATCTATTATATTTTGTTCCGCTGTGTTGGTAAGATTCTGATATTATTTCTATTTCTTCTTCTACCTTCTTCTTTTTTTAACCCTAATGGTTCGATTTTTCATGTATCGAAAAATCGGGTCGTTACATCGCCTGTTGCCATACTTGCTTGGATAAGTTTCTTTGCATGCATGGTTTGTACCCATGGTACACACATAAATCAAAGCTTTGAGATATATTATTGCACGTATTCTATGTTTACGTGCCATGTGCGAGTCTTTGTTGCATTTTATTTTGATATCTAGTATATATTAATGAGTAACTTGTATAATATATAAATAATAAGAATTATAACTAAAAGTATGTCTAGTATATGGAAATTTTAATTAAAGAAAATAATGAGTTTTCCTAACATAGTCAAATAAGTATTTAATAATCCATTGATTTTATATAAGAATGAGTAATTTGTACACTGTTAATATTGAATTATACTTAAGTTTGGATAACTATTTAATCAGTTTTATAAATGTATTTATTATCCATCTCTTAATGTTTATTTTGTCATATTATAGGTCGTGGATGATTTATTATTATCTATTATTTTATTTTTTATATATTTAATTAAAATATACTATTCTTTCATTAGTTCTCTGATTATGTTTTTTCCTGTTTATTGAATAAAGATTATATGAATGATTCACCATGGATATAGATTTGATTGATGATACGATGATAACATCCTTCTATGTGATTTTGTAATGATTTCTATTCTGTATGATGGGGAATCCGAATAAACAGATTACTTATTGGCAAGATGAACAGAAGATGGTCTTGATAACTTATTTGGCCAACTAAATTATGTTGTCTAAATTATCAAAAGACACTTGATACAGAAGCTTTTCCTCCCAAAAAGTGCTCTTTGGTAAGAATTGAAAATGTAGATTGAGAAGCCAAAGATATTGAGAATTTAGCTTTTAAAGGCTCCAACTTAAAAGCACACAACAATGCAAGTGTTATAGAATCATTGAGAAAAATTAAAGAAGAGAATAATAAGAAAGTGGACATATTCAAAGTATACAAATACAAGTAAGTTGGTAAGATTCAGAATAGGAAAAAACAAATAAGAATCATAATCTCCACAGAAAATACTCGATCTACAATAAAACTATAAATTTTAAAAGGACCTAATACTATGGATTCCATTCAGTCAGTTCTAAATTATTCACATATATGTTAAAGGCTTAAAAGAAACTGCATTAAAAAACAATATAATAAAAGAAAAGGAGGGTTGGGCACTATAACCACCTAATTGGATGTAATATTCGTATACCCATGGTTTGGCAGAATAATTGGACAGTTATAGACATAATTATTAAGGCAGTCATGCTTTTCAATCTTCAAATCTAACATAAATCACAAAGCGACTTATTTTATGTATTTCTACATCATTTTGCTTTTGACGTGTTATAGGAATTTTACACGATTGCACGTTAGCTTAATTTATTTTAACTTCTCTTACAGGATTGCACATTAGATTAGTGTATAACAATTTAATTCACTAAGGGCACAACTAACAATGGCTTGTTTAGTTGCTAAACAAGCCATGGAGCAACAAGGTGTGGTTTATTCACTTTCCCATGGCTAGTTTGAGTTGTTCTCGTGGTTAGTTGAGTGAACGGAGGTTGGTGTTATAACGGCAAAGACTTTGCCATTATAAAACATAGTCGTTGCCATGCAATGGCTATATTACAACGTTCCACTTATCTCCTATATATTCCACCACCCTTCTC
Organism: Allium cepa; assembly: GCA_030765085.1. NCBI lineage: Eukaryota > Viridiplantae > Streptophyta > Magnoliopsida > Asparagales > Amaryllidaceae > Allium > Allium cepa. The sequence continues at coordinate 820,174,260 of CM060931.1, forward strand.
CTCCTTTCACACCACCTCATCCTTTACTTTTTCATCTTTTAATTCTGAAAATGTCTTCTTCATCCAAACGTTTCCGCCAAAAAAGTTGTTAGCTAGAAACTCATGTCCACATACCCTTCCATCGGATTTTCCAACCAATGCCCACTATATCAACAATAAACACTTCATCCATCACATGTGTACAGATATTTTCCGTATTCGAACTTCTCCAATAGTCAGCCTTACCAAGCGCTCGCTCCATCTAACTTTCCTCCTATTCAATCCGCTGCCCTGTAACAATATTACCAACAACGTCCTCTTTTAGGCGCATATGACGATCATTCGTTGTACATGTCTTTGATGATGCAAAACGATCAAATGCAACATCGCCATCTTAATATGCAACATTTAGAGATTCGTGACCATGAAGCAATGCAGAATCTGCAAAGGAAATATTCTTATGCACGCAAGGCTCTTGCTAACGAAGAAACCATTAGTAGTTTGGAGGAGGAGGAAGACAAAAACCAAGAGGAAGATGTAGTAAATACTGAAGAATGCAAAGAAGAAGCCGATGTTGAGATGCTTCCGCCCCTGAGCATGGAATATAACAAGAAGAAGAAGTGGAAATCCTTAAGTGGCATTTTTGACAAACGACGCAGAGATTCGGTTGCAGCGGAGACAAAAGTTTGCATAGAAGATATTGACGTGGAAAAATTTGAAGAGAAAGGAGAAGCGGCTGACGGTAGAAAAAAATCAAGTTAATTTTACTTCTGAACAGTATATTTCACTTTCTATGTCATGGATACGCATTTCGCAAGATAGTATTTCTGGCAATAATATGAAAGGCCAGAAATTTTAGGGAAGAGTTGCGGATTTTTACAACAACTTAGAACCGTTGAAGAGGACATAGGGATCGCTCGGAGGAGGTTACCGGATTATGAATTCTGCATGCCAAAACTATTTGGCAATACTTGCCTGATTACAGAATAGGCAGCAAAGCGGAGCCGCTCTTTATTACATTGTAAGTAAAATATTATTTTACATTTCTTTGATATTGTAATGTGTTTGACTAGTTTTGTATATTCATACACTTCGGGTTTTGTTCTATAGATTGAGGAATCACGTAAAGCCTATCAGCTTTAGTACGGTCTTGTTTTTAAACCAAACACATATACAAAAAAATCAAACATATATGCAATATATATGCTGAAATAATACTTATTAAAATAAAAACTTAGATATAATGTGTCTTCATTGCAACATATCAACTGCCGCGTATATAACTTTTAAACTTTATCTTATAAAATATAAAATGTATAAACTTTTATAACTTGATAAACTTTATATTATAAATATACTATATACACTTAAAACCTGCGCATGTGATACTTATATTTAAATAATAATATAACCATTACGACATAAACCGCTTAGACATGCATAAAATTTACTTTCAAAACCGTTATAAATACCATATACTTACCGACCAAATGTTTAAACTCGAATGCTTATATATATATATGCTTTTCGTTCTTTTTCCCACTCACCTATTTTGTTGTTTCCAGTACATTGCATTAAGAAAGAGTAATATATAACAAAACCAACAAAACCCCAAAAAGATTCAAAAAGAAAAAAAAGTATATATATTTTTAAATCACCTTATATTATTTCATTTAATAACATGATACGAACAGCTTCACTTAAATCAAATTCACGTTTAAAATATTATATAAAAAAATACTAAGCTTAAACAAATTAGATCTAAAAGCATCTTTACATACAGCAGCTGAAAAAAGGAAAATTTTATTTTATAAACTAATATAAAAGCATTTATACATATATACGCAAATACATTTATATATATAAAAGAATAACTTTAACATATATATATAAACCATATAATAGACGCTGCAAAATTTGTATAATATATTATTAAACTGGAAATAGGGAAACCCAAGATAATATAACCCATATAACAAATTCACTAATATATATATATATATATATGCTAACAGACAGAAGTACTATACCTAATAATGCGAACGTATGCAAGCTAGTGGTGACGAGTGTCTGGTGGGTGATGGCGATAGGGGTATGCGGTTATGGCCTTGAAGAGGCGCTGTAACAATTTGGGAAAGAAGAAAATAGGCTTCAGGGAGGAAGAGGAAGCAACAGTAGGTATAAACCCAAAGTTATAAAGGCAGAGGAAAAACGCTTTGCACAATTTAAGGTGAGCTTTAAATTTTTAATAAATACAAAACGTATCTAAGTTTATACGTTTCTAACTTTCCAACTGTAGTGTATGCATATAATGAACGGTCATAATGAAAGAAGTGGAAATAGGGAGCGTAGGAAAGGAAAGGTTACAAAAATAATTTTTTCACCTTTAAATTCCGGAGATTAATAAGGTACCGTACCTATTTAATGAAATGTACAGCATCAGTCACAAGCTAAAATTTAGCTGAAAGTTTAAAGAAATGAGGGGTAGATGGGTTTTTAAATTAATCACTTCTCAGAATTAATATGTCAATGAAAAAAGGAAAGGAAATGAATCAGGGAAACGTATTATAACTTATATATAACTATTAAACGGATAGATGGAAGAAAACGTGAGCAGGTGACTAAAAGTGGAAACTGATTTATAAGCGAAATGGAATGTGAGCTGTTGCCTGGGAAGAAAATGGAACAATTTAAAAATTAAAGGCAATGGACTGCTGAAATTAAATGAGTATAAAACGTGTAAAAGTTATATACTGAAACGGCTATAAATTCAATTATTATTATAAAACGGGAAATAACGAAAGGCAAGGACGATGATTTCAAAGTTTATTAATGGCTAGGAAAGGGGAAGTCTATCTGCGAATAGGAAAAATTATTAAGCAATTGAAATTTTAACGGTAGAAAAAGTAACACCTACACACTGTTTTAGAAACAATCAAAGCAATTAATAGACAACAAGAATAAATATGAAAGGACACGTTATAAAGGCAAAATGAACCGTTTGAAAATAAAAAAAGAAATAATGGAAAATAAAACAGCTGTGCCTTGAATTTCCCAAAATAAATTATTTTATGAACATCAATTATTACTGACTTAAATTGGACAGAATCACACCCTAAAATATACTTCCTTAATTCTTGATGAAAATTTATCATTTGCCACATTTAACTATACGTAATCCAAATGTAAAATTTTATTTCAAAATATTATTATTTAAAAATTTCTCGAAAATCAAATTAAATACGCTAAATAAAACAATTAAAAATTAACAAAATTTTACGGGTCGTTACACTCTCCCCCACTCAAAACTTTTCGTCCCCGAAAAGGAAGAAGGTAGGAGAATAGAAACAAGCAGAAAGATAAATAGATTGAAAGACAAGGATAAACAGTTAATTTAAGACCATATAAATTTTTCTAGAAATATTCATTTGAAAACTTCATTTGTACTTTAATTATCTTCAATACTTTAAAACTTTTCAAAGCCCATTTGTAAAATTTCCTGCTTCCCTTATAAATAACATTTATATGTTTAAATAACACCTTTATAAATATATATGAAAACTATTTGGAACAGTTATTCACATCCTTGTTTATATTTTCAAGGAAGTTATTTGACAACATTAAATCGATAGTTTATAAATTTACTAATTTATCTTAAGACACCTTCAACATTACAGATAAATTAATACTCATTTCTTAAATATGTTATATTAAATTAATAACTTCTGGAACATTAATGAAACTAATGATTTACTATTAAACCATGTAGTGTATAAATAAACAATATTTTAAAGATTATATTCAAAAAGGAAAGGAGGGTAGATTCGAAAAAACGGAATATAGGTGAATAAATAAGGCTGAGCAGATAAGGTAGGTTCAAAGGGATAGTATCGGGCTCGAATAATTAAATCAAACCATAAAATTTTAATCTCAAATATTAATACAAAATTTCTTTGTTGGAAATACCTTTATAATAAAATACTTTTATATCGAAACGAATTTTTCCTTTCAAAAATACTTTTATAACTCGATGTTTCAACAAGTTTATCCACGTTCTTGCAAACTCTGGCCATGCGTTGATCAGGCGCAAAGCTAGAATTCTTCAAGTACTTAGTAGACCTGTTTCAACACCCAGTGAAAATACTTGAAAAACCTTTAAAAACAGATATGGAAAGTACAATTCAAACAAAACAATCAAACCAAAACCTTTGTCCAACCATGGTTCGCAGATACACAATGGTTATGCCTGGATCCCCCAGGAAACAATCCATATCCGTAAGCTTTCTCAGCCCTGCGAGTTATGCCATGATGACTAATAGGGTGTAGGATACACAATGGTTATTCCTGGGTCCCCCAGGAAACAATCCGTACCCCTAGACCATCTCAGCCAGGCAGTTTCGCTACTAATGCGACCTACACAGATTGCAGGATATACTATGGTTACGCCTGGATCCCCCAGGAAACAATCCGTACCCCTAGGCCAGACTCAACCAGGCAGTTGCGCTATGCAGTCGCGAGAGAAAAAAACCATGGGTTATGCCACGGTGGGAACACTCGAGTATCACATCCGGAAAACCAAAAATTAGAGAGAATAATATCGATAGAATGAATCCACAACATGGCCACAAAGCGGATATCAAGCAGAAGGCACTTTCTGTATCTTTACTTCGAAAAAATATATATCATGTAGTACTTTTCCAAATACTTTCAAATATCACGCTTATATAAAGTCCATTATATATATGATTCATTTTCCAAATCGAATACTTTCCAAATCAATAGTATATCAAATCATACTTATATAGACTTCGATTATAAAAAAATTCTCTTTACAAATTGAGTATCTTTCAAATCAACAGATTTCAAATCAACTTCATACTTATATAAATCCATTTTATTTAAGTTCGACCACTCCCGAATCAAGTATTTAGTAAATCAAGGTTCTCAAAAATTTTCTCATTTCAATAACATTTCAATTTCAAGATCATATATGATTTCACCAAATTTTCTTCCTATTAAGTATATTCAGTTTCAAAGTTTCTTAAACAATAGGTTTAGAAAATAATCCAAATTTCCAAATCAACGAAATTTAGGTCAAACAAATTCATTTCCAAAATCACCATATAAGTACTGGTTTTAATTCCAATCTAATTTCAAAACCAAATATTCTTCTCAAAATCAATTATACTCAAAATGGTTTCTAAATTTATAATTATCCCTTTAAAACCTTTAACTATTTATTCCTATATGAAAAATCCAAATTTCCTTTTTCGAATTATTTATTTAACAAAAGTTTCAAATTTACTTAAGTCATACTCTTCATACTTTAAACATACAAAACTAAACTTATATTCTTTATCAAATATTTTATACTCTTCGAAATTTCATAGTTTCAAAATTTTAAACCTTGATTTGGAAGTGCTCGAACCTTCAAAATAGTCGGTGAAATCAAATTTCAAATCCAAGAGTTGGAAATCAGCAATAAATCAGTAAATCAATTTTTTTTCATAAATAGAGTTATACTAAATCAAATCGAAAACTCGAGGCTTGAACACCGGCTTACTTTAAATTATTTCAAATATATATATATATATATATATATATATATATATATATATATATATATACCTATATCTTTCGAATATCAAATCATACTTCAGAATTTGAAATCAAAAATTTGTTTCACAATAGTCACTCGCATAGCAAAGCTATTAAAGTGGCCTCTCCCCATTCTGAAACTCGAAAATCATTGTCGATGATGCGTGCACTCATCACCGAAATTATTTTCCAATGACATAAGTGAGTTCTGGACTTCTATTTTCTTGAAAACTTCTTTGAATTTTCTTCTAAATCGTTGTAATTCTTTTGAACTCTTTTGAAATATTTCTTATCCAGAAAATAATTTTAAATCGTATTATTATTATATATTTTAGAAATCTCAAAACCAAATTTTAAAAAATACCGGAGTTCAATTCCTCGAAATTAAAATTCAAAATCCTTCAGTTATAAATCCTTTATATAATTGAATTCCTTATAAATTTTCAAAATTTCAAATCCTTTCAAAATTTCAGACTTTCGTTTATAAAAGATATATAATTCTTATCGAAAATATTTTCACTTTTATATATAGAATAAAATCATAGTTAACCAAATAAAAATTTTGGTGTATAAAACAATTTCAAAATACAGACAAAACCCGATTTACAAAGGATGATTCAAGAATGGACTTCGAAACAAAGATAGAGATTTAAATAAGAGGAACTCTAATCAATAGAACCCTGATTCGAAGATAGACTCGATCAAAGATGAGATAATTGAATTACAAAATAGATTATGGATATAAATCGCGGGCGACCTTAACCGGGTCAATCGTGACTTCATGAATATGATCGATGCGAAATTCCAAGGCAAATTGACATTCGATCACCAGATATAGAATTCGGCATAACCAGAGATAGCATCATCTAAATCGAGGATAAATAAATCTTCGGTGAATCGATGCCGATTGTAAAGGAGTTTTCACCCCGTTTACAAAACATTCAGTAGAGTTAAATACTCCAGAATCAAAAGAATATAAATAGAGAGAGATAAGAATGAATTTTTGAACCACATGGAACGTTCCAAAGTTCAAAGGAAATCGAGTCAAAAGGAAGAGGTTCAACTCGACGAAAGTGATTCTGTAAATAAATTTACCATATATGCTAAGTTTTACCTAGAGCCAAAGCTCTGATACCAACTGTAACGACTCTCTATTTTGGACCATTCAAATCGACAATAATACTATACATTTCCGACTTGAATAATTCAAAATACCGAATTATTAATTTAAATTTGACAAAACATATATAGTAAATAAATCAATCACAGATACAGAGTAGTACAATAATACGCAACAGAATAAATGAATAGTAGTTCATGAAGCTACTATAAAACAAAGTTAGAAATAAAATACATCAGAAAATCCTAGATACAGTGAAGTCTCCAATGCAACAGATGATTTCTCTTAACGAATCAGTTGGAAGTGCTGAAAGCTAAGCGATAGTTGGATCTCCAAGCGAAGATCCAAACTTCAAAGGTGAGTCTCAATGCTGCATCACTCAGTCTGACCCGAGCATAAAACAAAACACAAAACAATCGAGTCAGGACTAACATTCTTATATCAATAAATCCAACTCAAGTGAAATATCAACTGAAATAAAATTGACTTAGAGGATGTTTGGGATAACCATCCTCTAAGGATCCCTAGAACTATCTATAGGGTAGAAATATACACTATGTCACCGTGGTCATCTCAATTTTATTTATTATTCAAAAACAAAATATCATTTCACTTCAAATATATTTGTTTTCAAATTTGTCACTTTCGCAGTTGCGATTCAAATCTACTCCAATCAAAAATTCAAATCTAGTCAAATCTCAATTTATCAATTTAAAAATTCAACTCAATTACTAAATAACCACTTCAATTTTTTCGATCTCAAAATTCGGATTTGTAATCACAAAATACCCCTTTATATTTCAATATATTTCAAACTTTAAGTATTCAACGTTTCGAACTAAATTTTATTCAATTTAGTTTTCTAAATAATAATTTCAAATTTTAGTTCAACCTAAATTCTCATTTTTATTCAATTTAGTTTCTAAATAATAGTTCAACTATATTGATTTCAAGTACAGATCTGAGTCTCAAAATAACCCATTTAAATTCCAATATAGTTCAAAGCTTTAACATTCAATTTAACAGTTTCATAAAGATCTCGATTAACCTCATTATTATTTAGTCTTGAAATGCTCCCTCATTTGATTCAATATCATTTAAGTAATCTTAAATTACATTTTACTCAATATTTTATTTTAATTTATTTAAACGTGAAATATTCATTAAATCACTTAAATCAAAATCCAGTTATAAAAATCATACCTTTAGATTTCCCATTTAATAATTTCAAATCGATTTAATTAAATAAATCCTTATTTAAATACCATTTTTAATAAATCCAAATTTATCTCCCAATCTTAATTATTCAATTTATTATAAGAAAATCTTTTTGAAATATAGATTTACATAAATACTTAACCATATTATATGTATTAAATCAATTCTAATTTAAATCAAATATTACTACTAAGTCTATATATAAAATTTCCATCTTAAGAATCAATATTTATTTAACCGTATATTTCTTTCCAAAATCATTGAAATTATTTCAACATATTTATATATGGACCAACGGTGTCTGTATATATTTTCTATCATATGGCCAAGTCTACGGATATTTATCATTTCAATCCGTCCACTAAATATATACGGGTGGATATCATTTCAACCCGTAATGCCAAATTCAATTAAATGAAAATCGCTTAGGTTTATCATTTCAACCCATAACAATTTTCTCCTATCCTAAATTCCATTTGGGTATGTATCATTTCAACCCATAGTGAATACTATACTAACAGGGCACTTGCAGAGTGATAACAGATATGATAATAATATAACAACATGCATATATCATCAATAACAGTGTAATATAAACAATAGGATATGGTGTCATATCCCACAAGTGAATAGTTATAGATAATAGCATAAATATAACAATTTAAATAACTATAGCAGCATACTTCAATTGTTGTTTCAATTGAAATCAAATTTAATAAATATAATAATGTTAATCGTGAGTGATTTCTCACCTTTCGAGGCTAAGGAGAATAGACAATGAAGTTTAGTTACGATTCCAAAGCAACGCTAGATCGACATAATTCGATGAAGAAAACAGGCACGACGAACAAAGCTGAGAAATGGAAGAGAAAAAAATCGAATTCAAATTAGAACTAGATCGATGAAGATGAATGATATAAGTGAACTTACAATTATACAATATAATTATATATAACTATTTACATATATAAAACATATTCTAAATTTAACATACATACATTTCAAATCATTGTTTTTAAACCAAACACATATACAAAAAAAATCAAACATATATGCAATATATATGTTGAAATAATACTTAATAAAATAAAAACTTATATATAATGTGTGTTCATTGCAACATATCAACTGTCGCGTATATAACTTTTAAACTTTATCTTATAAAATATAAACTGTATAAACTTTTATAACTTAATAAACTTTATATTATAAATATACTATATACACTTAAAACCTGCGCATATGATACTTATATTTAAATAAAAATATAACCATTACGACATAAACCGCTTAGACATGCTTAAAACTTACTTTCAAAACCGTTATAAATACCATATACTTACCGACCGAATGTATAAACTCGAATGCTTAGATATATATACATATATATATATATATATATATGGTTTTTGTTCTTTTTCTCACTCACCTATTTTGTTGTTTCCAGTACATTGCATTAAGAAAGAGTAATATATAACAAAACCAACAAAACCCCAAAAAGATTCAAAAAAAGTATATATATTTTTAAAGCACCTTATATTATTTCATTTAATAACATGATACGAACAGCTTCACTTAAATCAAATTCACGTTTAAAATATTATATAAAAAAACAAAATACTAAGCTTAAACAAATTAGATCTAAAAGCATCTTTACATACATCAGCCGAAAAAGGAAAATTTTATTTTATAAACTAATATAATAGCATTTATACATATATACACAAATACATTTATATATATAAAAGAATAACTTTGACATATATATATAAACCATATAATAGACGCTGCAAAATTTGTATAATATATTATTATACTCGAAACAGGGAAACCCAAGATAATATAACCCATGTAACAAATTCACTGATATACATACATACATACATATATATATATATATATATATATATATATATGCTAGACAGAAGTACTATACCTAATATATGCAAACGTATGCAAGCTAGTGGTGACGAGTGTCTGGTGGGTGATGGAGATAAGGGTATGTGGTTATTGCCTTGAAGAGGCGCTGTAACAACTTGGGAAAGAAGAAAATAGGCTTTAGGGAGGAAGAGGAAGCAACAGTAGGTATAAACGCAAAGTTATAAAGGCAGAGGAAAAACACTTTGCACAATTTAAGGTGGGCTTTAAATTTTTAATAAATACAAAACGTATCTAAGTTTATACGTTTATAACTTTCCAGCTGTAATGTGTGTATATAATGAACGGTCATAATGAAAGAAGTGGAAACAGGGAGCGTAGGAAAGGAAAGGTTAGAAAAATAATTTTTTCACCCTTAAATTCTGGAGATTAATAAGGTAACGTACCTCTCTAATGAAATGTACAGCAATAGTCACAAGCTAAAATTTAGATGAAAGTTTAAAGAAATGAGGGGTGGATGGGTTTTTAAATTAATCACTTCACAGAGTTAATATGTCAATGAAAAAAGGAAAGGAGATGAATCAGGGAAACGTATTATAACTTATATATAACTATTAAACGGATAGATGGAAGAAAAGGTGAGCAGGTGAGTAAAAGTGGAAACTGATCTATAAGCGAAATGGAATGTGAGTTGTTGCCTGGGAAGAAAATGGAACAGTTTAAAAATTAAGGGCAATGGACTGCTGAAATAAATGAGTATAAAACGTGTAAAAGTTATATACTGAAACGACTCTAAATTTCAATTATTATTATAAAATGGGGAATAACGAAAGGCAAAGACGATGATTTCAAAGTGTATTAATGGCTAGGAATGGGGAAGTCTATCTGTGAATTGGAAAAATTACTAAGCAATTGAAATTTTAACGGTAGAAAAAGTAACAGCTACACACTGTTTTAGAAACAATCAAAGCAATTAATAGCTTGATTGGACAGCAAGAATAAATATGGAAGGGCACGTTATAAAGGCGAAATGAACCGTTTGAAAATAAATAAAGAAATGATGGCAAATAAAACAGCTGTGCCTTGAATTTTCCAAAATAAATTAGTTTATGAACATCAATTATTACTGACTTAAATTGAACAGAATCACGCCCTAAAATATACTTCCTTAATTTTTGATGAAAATTTATCATTTGCCACATTTAACTATACGTAATCCAAAGGTAAAATTTTATTTCAAAATATTATTATTTAAAAATTTCTCGAAAATCAAATTAAATACTCTAAATAAAACCATTAAAAATTGACAAAATTTTACGAGTCGTCACATATTCCATATTAAAGCTTGAAATTGGCTACATTGATTAGACTAGTTATGTCTGCATACATATATGTGTTCATGGCAAGAGTTCATTTACTATACATTTAAAAATCGCCAGATAAATAACATATATTTTAGTACAGGATAATTTCTAACATTATATTAAGGAGGTAAATAACTAGCAAAAAATAAAACAGTAATATATTATAGCCCATCCTTACGTGAATATGATGAGACATTATTACCATTAACTAATCGATCAAATGTAACATGTCAGCGGTAGCATTACCCTTTTGTAACTTATAGGAGATCAAAAGGGTTATCTAGCATTAAATTTCACAACTAGTTGTCCATGCAGATTAATAAAGGATATTTGCGTACTTGTTGACTTAGAGGCATGTAACTGTATTAAACCAGTCACTTCTGTCAATTACAAGTACAAGATCCTCTTAATAGACGTTTAAAATTGAAATTAAAAAGTCACTTTGGATGTGCAGAAGTAAATGGCTTTGAAAGCTACCTTTTAGTTTACTTAGAAGCCATTTTTAGTTAATTTTCCTTTTGTTAGTTGTAATTTCAAATTTATATATGAGCGGGTGCTTTGGTCTTTTTTTTGCTTTTGATTTCTAGCAGCAAAATAATTTTGTAGCTTTGGACTCATGGTTACCATTTAATATGTGGTTATGTTGTAGTGAAGTCATCAAAATTTCATAATCCTTTACTGTTAAATTTTTTTCCCCAAAATGAAATGAACATTGTAATTAAGAGGAAGTGAATTTGAGTAGTTGAGGAAATTTGGCGTAATATTGTTTGTCTATATTTACCAAATTCCTGATATATTAAATGTAGTACATTTGGATAACAAATGAGGAACAAGATAAACAGAAGTTTATAAAGTTTTTAACTTACAGTTAGGATGAGAAGAGCTTTTTCTTCTGATCAATTAACAAGCATTAACGATGGTTACCTATAAAAGTGGTACAACATCAAGAATTAAATCATGCATTCAAATATTTATGCATCTTAAAATTTTGTATCTACAAAAAAATTTTTATACTTACTACAACTTGACCGTATCACATCTTTTGCGGCTGGGCACGCTACTGTAGAGCCAGCTGCATCTTCAATGCAAACAAGATCAAAAGTTAGTCATATAACTGCATCTGGAACTATAGCATTCACTATCTAAACTTTAAAAGCACCTCTTCCAAGCTGGACGAAATGGACTGATTCATTTGGATCGGTTGAAGCCACAACTCCTTCGGTGGCTATTGCTCCTATTCCACCAACATCAATCGGCTTGCATTTACTTTGGGGGTTAGGCTTCCACTCTATCAAGCAAGAAAAGGAAAGCGATTGTTTTAATATATATTTCAATTAAAAAATTTGATAACAAGTAGCTACAATTTTGTTTAAACATATTATCAAATGAGATGTTACGTTGAGGAGGAGCAAATAATTGTTTAACGTCCACCATGTTGGGGAGCATAAAGAATATAATATAAAAAAGAATAAGGATGTAAGTTAAGTACTTAGTTTGTCGGTATGTTTTGTTGCAATTCACTCTACAGCCTATAACATGGGAGTTATGATGACTAATTCTTGGGCTTCAAATTTCTGCTGGGTATGAAATTCCATTACCACGTTGAAGAATGTTTGTAATATATTATATTCAACTTTAATAAAATTTCAATATTAATAGAAAAATAGTATTACAAATAAAGAGCTGAAAAATAGGAACCAACTTGATTTTTTTAAAAAGGAAAAACTACAAAATAGAAAATAACAGAGAATGTTGTCTAACTTAATGCAACGACCCGAAAAATTCGGTAATTAAATTTTTTAATTTAATAAGGTTTTGGTAAATTAAGATTCAAGGAAATAAAAATTTAGTGAATTATTAATGGAAGTAATAACTTGGACAAGATTGGTAAGTTAATTGTTAATAACTTGGATGTAATTTCAATAAGTGAAACAATGTAAATGTTAATTATATTCTATTTTGTAATAAAAGAACGTTACCAAGATGAAATGATTAATTTGATTTAAAATCTTAATTAATGTGTGCATTAATTTATAATGGGATATAAAGGGTACATTAAATAAAATAATTTAAATGTATGACTTGGTCATAAGTGGAATATGAGAAAGCAAATGTAGTTATTGAATTAATGTGTGAAATAGTGTAATAGGGTGTAATAAGTTGGGAAGAAAGAACATACAAGCAATTAAAGATTACTTTAATGATGATTAATATAATAATGGAAAGTTGAATCTAAATTGATTAGAAACGGAAGTTTATTTATAAGGCATTAATTGATGAATAAACAAGGTTTGAAACCAAGTAGATGAATTTATTGAGAACATTTAATAGTAATTAATGTATATATTTGGCAATTGACAATTTATGAATTTGTTAAGATTGTAAAATTATAATCTAATATTACGTAAAGTTAACTAAGGTTACTTAACTAAGGTAACTATTAATAAATTGAACGAAATGAAAATCAATGGAATTAATGTAGACGTATACTTAGCTACAAATTGAATATATGAAAACAACATGTAAGCATTGGATTAAATTAAGGAAATTAAAAATTAATAAATGGTCATTTAATAAAACCAATGTTCTAGGAGTAATTATAATAATGGGGAAATTAATTTAAAGGACAAAAATTTCTATATTTTTTGTCTCAAGGACACGACCTCAATATTTTTGCCACAAGGACAAACATTCTTCTAAAATTTATTCACAAGGACAAACATTTTCCAAAACTATTCATAAGGACAACAAAACTGATACCGAGCTAAAAACTGATACCTAAAAACTGCTACCGATAACTACAAACTGATACCTAAAAACTGCTATCAATAACTAAAAACTGATACCTACAGAAAGTTGTCCTTCAGGATAAAATATTGAAGGTCTGTCCTTGAGGCTAAAAAGCTGTGAAATTTTGTCCTTGACAATAATTTCCTGTTATAATAAATGTGTATAAACTTTGATTTAGAAATCAATTGGATCTAGAATGAAATTTGGTATTACATTGATGAGTTTAAATGTTATTTTATTTTGGAAAGTAATAAATGATGTAATAAAAGAATGCATCAAGATATACCAGTGCTAATTAAGATTAATACTTAATGGATTGAATGAAATGACAATTAATGAAGATATGTTATACTTGACTATAAATGGCATAAGCGAATAAATGGAATATTAGATGAAATTAGTACTATGAAAATAAATGGTAACATTTATTTGTAAGTATTAAAAGCTTATTAGTGTGACTAGAATTTAGCGTAACAATTATTGTATGTTACCTATTCTTGTTGCTTGTTAATTTAAATTGGAAATCGATTACCATAAGTCTAATGTAATATTACGTTAATATTAATTAAGGTAATATTTAGAAAAAATGTTAATGTTATTCATAATTGGGAAATTTGCTGAATTATAAAAGTGGGAATACATATTTATCAATTTAGTGGATTTGAACTATATTAATAATTGGATTTATTGTAATTAAGTGAAATTTAATTATTTTGTTAATTGAGATTTAGATGATATTTAAGAATATTAATGTAATAATCTGAATCTAATGTTAAAAATTTTCCATTTGATAGCAATGAAGTGAATAACATAATGAAAAGTCAATTAAATGGAATTATTGGAAATTTAATTTATAACGTCTGAATTTAGTGGAATCTAATTAAACACAGAAAGTGATGAATTAATCAACTTTGATTTACATCTAAATTTGTTTAAGTTCTGTAATTGTTTAAGAAATTTAAAAACGATAAGATTATTAACTTTAAGAATTGAGATTGAAAAGTTGATTTGATTAATTAATTTTAATTTATTTAATTAATGTAAAAATAGCCATCTTGGCCACTGACTCGGATTTCGACGAAACCAGTTTCATCGGATCGTAACGGTGAATTATTGTGAGTTTTCAAGATTCGTAGCGATCGGACTTGTCGTTTGATCGTACGGACTCGAAACGCCTTGAAATCAATGAAATTGAAATCAATTGAAATCAATTTGAAAAATACTGATTTTTGCATAACTTCTTCATACGATGGAATTTGGACTTGAAACCTTTTCCATCGCGTTTAAAATATTTTAAAATACCTATTTTGATATATGGGTTGAACCAATTTCGTTTCGGAGTCGAAACGGGCTTTTTGTGCCACTTTGTCGTTAGCGCGTATATTCAATTGGGCCCATCATTCTATTTCAACTTTCTCTATAAATACCCTGTTATAAACTGTAGCCTACCTCTATTTCTCATTTGTCTGTGCGTACAATCTCTCTTCACCTCCTCATTTCAATGGAAGACAAACACCTAATTGCAATTACAATTCAAAACTCAAAGACAAATTTGAAACTCCAGAAAGTATGCCAAATTATACATCAATTCGAGGCTCTCAAAGAGCGTAACCTAGATCTGTAATTCATTTTTAAGTTTGGATCTCTATATAGCCGGAAATCGATGAACCATTTTCGGCCGTTCATCGCTCGACGATGAACTTCGCCTGATCGGAAATTCCTTTCTGGATTTTGTAGAGAGGGCCGAGGGGAGACATTCATCTGGGTTTCGGGGTGAGTTGATGGCTGGATTTGGAGGAAAATTCGAATTAGGGTTTTAATCAAGTGGAGGCGGCTGTACTTTTCAGAGCTGATCGAGATTCGCGTGGGGTGGTCGAAGTTCGGGGAAGCGGCGGTGGTGATGTCGCATCTTCTGGAGGTGAGACGCGTGGCCGCGCACGAGGACAAAGTGGCGGCGGCTTAGAGTTGGCGCGGGCGTGTTGAAGGATTGCGTTCGAAACCTGATGATGATGGGTTCGTTATTTTGCATGACTTCGCAGTGGGTGAGATAAAAGTGTTCTTCTTTTGTTATTTTTAATATCGAAATTCAAGCACATTTATCGCTATATCTTTCATATACGAACACCAATTCACGCGCAGTTTTTTTATTAGGAACGTATTGAAATTCTGAATATTTTGGCGCTAGTTTTGACGAATTCTGAGACTGTCAAATTTTTGGGTTTAAATTGGGTTTGAATTCAATTTAAATTCAAAAGGTGAGTGTTTTAACCCACTCACAACTTCTAAAATTTCTTATGTTTGTTAAATTTATTTATGATGTGATTTGAAATTTATTTATAGCTGTTGGGCATATATTAATCATCATCTCAGTTAAAATTCATTTATTTAAATTAAATTGTTATTTAAATATATTTTTTGCATATAAACTACCGGTTAGATAGATTGTTTAATTTATTTTGAATATAAACTGTCAGTAATTACCTGTTATTTATTATATGCTATGTATTGATGCTATTGTTTAAATTGGATGATGATTGATATTGGATGAATGGTTGTTGTATGTTATATTGTTTTAAACTGCAAATTTTTATGCACTTTATTTCATTCGGGATTGCGGTATGAAATGATATATAACCGTAATTTTATTTTAAATTATGGATTGAAATGATAAATATCTGTATCACTTGACTATGGGATAGAAAATTATATACAGGCACCGTGGTCTATATATAAAAATATTTGGAAATGATTTTCTATGGTTCTGTAAAGAAAAATACAGTTTGATGAGATATTGATTTGGATATTGTATAAATGTTATTTTATATATAGTTAAATTCTTAGGTTTAAGCTATGAATAAGATTTGTTTAAATTATAATTAAGTTAAATAATAAATTTGGATTTTATAAAAATATAATATGGTTAAGTATTTACTTAAAGTATATTTTTGTACAGAGTTTATAAATGCTTTTTTATAAATCAAGGTTGAGAAGATAGTTGTGAAATTGATTGGAGATTTTATTTAATTAAAGAATTATAGTTAATAAGAATCCATTAGGAACTACTGAAATTGAGATTTTAAAAGAATACGGTTTTATAACTTACTCCGGGATTAAGGTGATTTGAGTGAATAAACCGAGGAATATTTCGTTATTGAAAATTTAAGTTTTATTTAAAGGATATTGGATTTAGCAAGCAATTATTTCAAAACTAAATAATAGAAAAGTGAAATTGGTATATATTTATGAATTATAAAATTTAGTTTTGAAATATCAAATATTTGAGCTTTGAAATATATTGAATTTGAAATGGTTTATTTAGAGGTTCAAATCGGTATATGGAATTTATTTGTGAAATTAAAGAAGCTATTTTATTTTATAAAGTAATTTAATATTTAAACCACTTAAGTGGTGTAGTTATATTTCATAGTTATGAAATTCAAAGTTTTGTGTTTGGAAGGCTATATTTCAAGCGTTTGGTTTCGAAATATTATAACTTTGAAAATGCTATGATTTTAGAAAATGATATAATTGAAAATGATATCATATTGATTTGGTTTTAAAAATGGAAATGATATCGTATTTATATGGTTTGAAATTGATATTATATTCTAGTTTTAAAAGTATAAATTATTTAAAATGACCGCGGAGCTATAATAACATTTGGTTGTTGAAGAGACCGGGATCGGAAGTTGTCATACTCTCTGCCAACTCCGAAAACCACTTTAACAACTGTTTACGCGGTGGAGATTCCGGAATGAAGTAGGATGGCGGCAGCGCTTCCTTTGAGGTAAATACGTGGACCCGACTCCTGTGAGTTGGCATAAGGCGGTTAACAGGAGCCATTCTTGGACCAATGAGGTAGCACCTTTGATCGGACACATCCCTTCGATTTTATACTTTGACTTTTGGATTGATTCGGTGACCACTTTTGATTTTTTTTTTATTTGGTTGTGTGGCTCGAGGTGGGCGGTAGTTGCGCGTTACCACCAGCCCGGATAGCAATTGGTATATCTACCCTGGCATTGCCTAGTTATGCCGTATCACCTACCCTATCATGCCTTGTACGAGTTTGGTTTTCTCCCGTAGCCCGTGTGGTATCCTCTGGTGGCTTCCCGATCAGGAGGGACCATGACATTGGATGAACTACTGGGACTATTATTGTGTTAAGGGGGAGACAGGGTAACTCCTAAATGCTATTTAAAAGTAAGTTTACTTTATAATAGACATTACTATAATAGCGAAATATTACTACATAGTAAATTGTTTAACGGATCCTTAGGAGATGTGAATCCCGAGCGTCTCTTAAGTTACTACACTCACGTTAGACACTGGATAGGAGATGTCAAATCCTGTAAACATCTCTGACGCCGTTCCACTCATATTTTATCGTTGATTTAACTTACATAAGATCGTTTAGTTCTGACTCGAGTGTTTTGTCTTTTTAGTTCGCTCGGGTCAGTCCGAGCGTTTTAGGATTTGAAGATTTTATTCTGGAGGACGAAGGCGAAGATTTGTAGTATTATTATCTACTATATTATTCCAATACACCATTTAATTCCGCTGCATTATTTTTATTCTTTGGTATGTGTACTCTGATATGTATTGTATAAATATAATCAAATGTTTTTGTAAAACGGCTTCATGAACAGTTATTTGATTATTATATTTTATCGTTCCGCTGCAAGATTCTATTTTTTTTCTTTCTCTGTTTTCTTATTTACCCCATAGCAATCCACCCTTCTTTATGGTTTAAGTCTAACATGTGTGGTTTGTCGTCGATTTAAAACATACAAGAAAGGCGGGGCGTTACACTTAAAATAGCTTTAAATCTGTAGGAAGTTCATTTTTTAATACGAGTATATGTGCACGCCCAGGTGGGCCTGCATTTATTCGCAACATGCATGCATTTATAGTTGCATCTTTGGAAGTAGATTTGTTAGTATCATTGTCAATATAAATTGAACCTGAAGCAACAACCAGAAGACCGGGTCAACTGAAGAACATTCATAGAACCAATAACTTATAAGCATTCATAATTTTATCAATCATTTCTTTTGTTTTGATTTATTTATAATATTGAAAATGGAAATAATACTTGTACTTTTATATACATATGCTATTATAGCTAATGTGGGTTATGAGCAAAAAATAGTCACCGTCGTCGTATGACAGGGTCGGGCTGGTTGAAACAAATTCATGCTTACACCCAAATGCAGAGACATAGAAACATGCACATAATAGCAAACACAGAACGGGATTTATTCTGATGTGTGGAGGAAGCAAGTGCCCATGTAGAGAAGCTCAAGACAAAAGTTTCAGCCAACGTAGAGGAGATGAAGAAGGGTAGTAAGAAGAAGGATGAAGGTGTCGTTGGAGATGTTAATTTTTTTTTGCTGGATTGACCAAGTGAACTTTGTGACTTTTCATGTGATCCTACTTTAACACCGTGTTTGTATGAATTTCTACATGGGTTTGCATGTCTACATTTTTACCATGTACGTGATGATTATGTATCTATATTATCAATGTGAAATTTAATTCCGTATGTTCATTTTTCACATCTCGTCCAATGGAATAAACCACTAAGCTCAAAATATAATAAAAATCTTCTCAAACCATATATTATGTAATTAAATTGCTACCCAACTCATTTACACTCAAAACAAAAGTTGAATTACATTAAGTTATGGTAGATACACAAAAATTTTTTAAGCCAAGTTGGTCAAACCAGTTAGTCCACTTTACCAATTCAAGAGTCATACTCAACTTGTTAAAACAAAATCAATTTATCACCCACGACATCCTTAATTCAAATATGATACATCTATTCATTCAAATACAACAGATCGAGAGGTACATAATGGCAACCTGATATGCATTAAAAAAAGAAAAAGGAAATAATGGATAAAATAGTTCTTTAAAGCACTTGTTTTTCTAGATCGGTTAGTGTATAGTGAAACTGTGCATTGAATGCCCGTTTAATAAGAATTATGCACATTCGATGAAATTTATGCTTAATCGATGAAGTTTAAAAAATTGTTCTCCAACGTAAAACTCACTTTCGGCAAAACATGCATAATGTGTTTTTCACCTTATGTCAATGTTCTTCACCTAACTACAACTTTAACCAAATCCTAAAATAATGTATGCAAAACGGATTGGCCCAAAATTTACAATAGGTTTCAACAAACAATTAATGATTATAGATGTATTGATTAACGCAATAGTCTTACTCCAGCCTTATTGTTATAGCCTTTTGGCATTGCTTATCGCATATATGTCTTAGGGCATATGATTGAACTATGCTACCATAATATTAATTGATTAACCAAAGCTAATATACAGATTTATGCAAAGATATCTCAAATCTTTTTTATAGTGGACGATTAAGTTTTGCAATCAACCAAAGCTTATCACACAATAAAATCATAGACGCTAATCCTCTTATACCAAATAAAACTATCACGCATGTCTAGAAGAACCTGGTTTTATTGCCAAGCTATATTTTTACTATGCAACTATTAAAAACGACAAAAAAATCCATGCGATGATTGTTTCCCACTTCAACGCATTCAAATATAGCCAATTGCCTTTGAATTGCCTCGTAACTTGGTTTAAACCAATTATTTCCTATGTATCTCTTTTAGTTTAAACCAATTATCTTATCAAACTATTTTGTACATGAGCTAACGTCAAACTATTTTGTCAATGCATTTCGATTTTGTTAATTCATGTACATAATTTTATTCTTCTGTCAAACATTTGAAGTCCACGCACAATTAACTCAGATGCGTATGCTGTTAAACAGAATTTAAATAAACTTATGAAAATTTTATGTTTTTTATCACATAGATTTTAACTTACCACAAAGTACATTTACATTACAGGTATTATGTACTTTTGTTTACTATAAAGAATTGTTAAAAAATTTGTGACGTTATTTCAAGTTTTAATAGGAGCAAGCTATGCATAATGCATAAATTGATGCAGTTATCTGTACAGCTTGGGTCACATCCACTTAGAGACATTTTGAGACAAACCGGCAGTGCAATAAGACATAACGTCACCATGAAACTTTCATTTGCATAATTCGTTGAATACCACATTCATATTTAAACTTGATTTATCTCTCGAATGTTGCTTCAAAAATCTAAAAACATCTTCTTCCGTAAAAATAATCTTTAAACCACACTTTTATTATCAAATATTTACACTTCTGCAAAATTTAATCCAGATGCATTTTTGGAAAAAAAAAACTTGATTGAAACCAATAGCTTCAAGGGGAATGCTTAGCCATATAATTATTTATAGATCAATTTACACACAAATTTTATTTGAACCCATTCTATTACTGACTTCAACCTCGAGTTGTGAAAATAAATGAGTTAAATTGCCCTTACATTCCATTTTTTCTTCTCTATTAAGCAAATTCACAGAATCATTTAATATACTATAAGTAAATCAATACAAAAATCAAATCTCAAATATATAAAAATAGTAAACAGTAGCTAATGTGGTTGAAAGCAGTGACTATGTTGTCAGAAGAAGTCTTGGACGGATACTATGGATAGTAAAAAACCCCTCTAGAATTTCAGTCCAATCAATAATAAAACAGGCAAGACCTATTTGGTTTTATTCCACATTGCAGCACAAATGCATATGATATATCAAAAAAAAGAATTCAATTAGAATTTCATACAAAATTTTGAATCTGAATTACATTATCTTAGATGTGAATCTTAAAATTTCCTTCGCTTCCTATCAACAAAACTAACTAAATTATCCCTCATCTCCTCCGATCAAAAAAACTGTAGGCAGCTGCACATCCATTTCTACTTCTTTTCTTAGGTCATCGTGTTTATCATATAAAATTCGTCTTTCATATATAAACTCTCAAATGAACGTATCCCAATTCAACAAAAATTAAGATTACCTCAATTATGATTTTAATACTTAAGCAAACAATGAAGACTATGTCCTTGCAATAGCAGACTACATGCCTCAGTTACATCGCCTTCAAATAATCAAAATAAGTCTCGGTAACAGGGCCCTGTTTGAAATTCTAGATAGCTATACTTGAATACTTAGATATTACTGGCTGTGCTTTTGTTAATGTGGATGTTGTTCTTGGAGCATAGTTTGTCGAAACAAAAGAAATTAGACTTCCAGACGAGAAACATGATGATTTATGCTGGTATCGCCTGGGTTCTGCACAAGTTGATAAGATATATGCATAAATATGTTTTCATATGAAATTAAATAACATTCAGAAGGTGTTATATCATAAAAGGTTCAAGTTAAATTTTACCCAAAGAGATTTTAGGAATGGTTGTTTAACAATGGTCACAACTTATATCATTTTTCTATAGATCTAATATACATATACATACATATATATATTGGTTTTCTTGTATAATTCAATAGTGGCCAAGATAAATTAAATGAGTTCTGTAGGAAAACATGAAAAAAAATTAATTGTATGAATCCCGCCAGATTGTTAGTAAGACATGTATGAAGCATAGAGTAGATAATAGATGGTTGTTGTAACATTAAAGTTAAATAGAGTATAGATAGTAGTTCTATAACATGCAATTTAAGTCACACACAGTAAGTGAATACTGTATTTACATGTAACATCACATTTCTTTTGATATGCACGAAAAGAAAACGTGAAGGGATAATATCATAGGTATTTATTATTATTACATGGATTCCAGGTTGTAGAGAATTTCATCATATTCTGGTTTCTAAACTTCTTAAGTGTCGAGATAAATAGTAATTTACAGTCTTTAGCTATTATGCTTGTTGGACAGAATGAAAAATTAGCTTTAAAGCTCCTACATGGAAGAAACACACCATAAACTAAGGTTATGTTGTTATAAGGCATGATAATCAAAATTAAAAAATTAATAACAGAGTCGGTTAAGAGACTTCAAAACATTGTACGAATCTAGACATATTATACATTGTGGTGAACATTACCATAACTCTTAGAACAAAGTAGTGCAAAGCAATACATTAATTTTATCAGAGAAAAATGTTCAATATTTTCAAACCTAATAAAAAATTTCAAAGCAATATCAAAAGGCAACAGCAAATCAAAAACATAATCTTAAAGGCAAAACAATCTTCTAAAATAAAATATTATTGAGTGTATATGCACATCTGTGCATGGACTTGCATCTGGTCACTTGGTACTTGCACTTCTTATTATATCATAAAATCTATACTATCATATTTAGTAAGCATGTTGTTTTCTTCCCTTTATTGCAAACTTTAGTAATTACTTTGCTTATTGTCATTGATTAAAATATCAACTGCTTTTTTCTTGCTTGCCTCACTATTTCAATGTTAAAATTAACTTTTTCTCAGTTGCTTACTTTTACCTATAGTACTCTATCAATATATATTTTTCCCTATTATTATTATTATTTCGTCGATAAATTGTAAGTTTAAAGCAATAGACCATACAAATTTGTTTGAAAGTTGGCTTACATACTTCTTGTATTAGTATACATATTACATAGCTTAAAATGAAAAGAAAGAGGAAAAACTTTTGTAGAGATATAAAATTATCATAGACTTTTTTTCCATATAATATTGATTTGTAAATATATAACAACTACTGAAGGTATGTAGACACAAACAAAGCAGGCACCTAATGTTTTTACCATAGCTTGATTGACCATTTTCAGGCCATTCTTACTATTCTTCGTCTTTATCATTTCTTTTCCACAATCTTCAACAATTAAACTTTTGATGCAGCCCAGCCGAGTGACAAAGCAATGGAATTCACCAACTCATTGGATTTGAGTCGTTCCAAGGCTTTAGGTCGCTCACGACCTAGTGTGGAGGTAGTGGAGATAGGTCGGCAGCGACCTAGTGTGAAGACCGGTCATTCAAGCGACCTAAGAAGTCTAAAGGTACAACCCGGCGAGTTAACAAAATAGTTTTTAGGTCGCTCGCGACCTAGTGGAGACTCGCGACATAACGAAGGTCGCTCGCGAGTTAACGAGCAAAGCATGACGACACTCGGGCGAGTTAACGAGTTAAACCATAGGTCGCTAACGGGTTACCACCTAACGAAGCAACGACCTAACGGGATAAGCAAACCATTGAGCATTTCCTTAGGTCGCTCCGATCCTTCAAGTTGCGACCTTGCGTGTTACGACCTATGTTAGGTCGCTGGAGGCGGATATGATTATGCCGAAGTGCGATAGGTCGCGGCAATGAGTTACGACCTAAGTTGGGTCGCATGAAGGTTTCCTGAAGCAGTTTTTCTTGAGTCGCTACAGTTTTGGGTCGTGTTTGTTTAGGTTGCATGGGTTGTATTTTAGGTCGTAAGTCGTTTGTTTCTTGAGTTGTTTGTGTTGTAAATATGTGTTGCATTCTGTTGTGTCGTTAACGACCTTGTTAGGTCGTAGGTCGTCTTGTATTGAGCCGCTGTGTGTTTGTTAAGTCGTGTAATCAGTTGAGTCGTATATTGGTAGGTCGCTAGCGATCTAAGTTGAGTCGTGTGAATTGATAGGTCGCGAACGACCTAGTGAGGCGTGAGTTGTAAGCCTATAAATAGGCATGGTGGTGGTCATTTTGATGTTGTTTATTTTTGAATAAACTCTTGTTTTGTTAGCTTTGTGCTTTCATTAAATTGGTAGTTGAGTGTGATCTCCTATCTCCACTTTCGACATTCGAGTGCGCTCGAATCTTCGATCGTTGAAGCCAATTCACGGAATCAAGTGCGCTTGATCAACGCTTGAAGAATTGTGGATCTCTTTTCACGGTATCGTGCGCGATCAACGTGTCAGAGATAGCTAGAATTCGGTATCTTCGGATCAACGAATTTGGGCCTTGCAGTATTTTTCAATCCACCGATTGCTACTTTCACCGTTTCATCTAAATTATTGTATTTCCGCTGCGTCAGTTTGGTATCAGAGCTAGACTTAGCCAATCATAGCTAAGCCGAGTCTTGGAGCCAAGGAGTTTGAAGTGTTTGAGCCGAGAATAGAAGCATCATTTTGGTATCACTTGTTGAAGTGAAGGCCGAGCATAACTTTGTGTTGAAGTTTGAGTCGTGTATCATTTTGTTTAAACCAAGCCGAGAGTTGAAGTTTAAATTGAAGACTGAAGTTTGTATTTGAGTTTGATTTGTGATTCAATCATGCCGCCGAGAAGAGCCAACCGCCATCAAAATGTTGAAGCGTTGTATAGAAGGGAAGAAGCCGAGCAGATGGAACAACGCATTAATGATAAATTTGATGAAGGCATTGGAAAGTTAGAGAAAATGATGAATGACTTGAATCAAAATCAAAGGAGAAGGTCGCCAGTCTCGAACCATGGAGGAAACAGAGTTTCGCCATCGGTTATGGAAGCGAGGAGGGTGTCACCGCAATCTTTTAGGAAAGAAGAGAAACATCAATTTCATCGAGGAGAGATCACCATGACTATAGAAATGAAGAGAGAAGAACTCCACGTGAGTTAGAAAATGAATCACATCCCGATATGGATAGACAAGGTAGAAGGACCATGCATGATCATAGAGATGAAGAAAGACGGAATCGGTATCGACATATATTTGATTTTGATGAAGATGGTGATAGAGCTAGTTTTCATTATCGAGATCGAGACCAAGTTCGAAATTTATATAGGGATGTAGATGATGATCGACGATGGGAGTCGGGTATGAAGATGGAAATTCCTGAATTTAAAGATGGAATGGTAGCAGAAGAATTTTTGGATTGGTTGTCTAATGTTGAAGAGATCTTTGATTTCAAAGAGGTTCCTGAGCATAGAAGAGTGAAGTTGGTTGCTACTAGGTTGAGAGATAGAGCTTTGGCATGGTGGCAACAAACTAAACTTACAAGGGAGAGAATGGGAAAATCAAAGGTTGTGTCTTGGGATAAGATGAAGAAGTTGATGAGAGCTACATTTTTACGTTACAACTATCAATCACTTATGTACCATAGATTAAAGAATCTGAGGCAAGGACCAAAGACTGTTAATGATTATGCTGATGAATTCTATCAACTGATTGCAAGGAATGACATTATGGAGACAGCGGAACAGCTGACTGCTAGGTTTGTTGGAGGATTGAGAATGCAGATACAGGATATGGTGAATATGTTTGATCCTAGAACTGTTGCTGAAGCGCACCAGAAAGCGTTGGCTTGGGAGAAGCGGGAAGACGTGGAGGTGGTGTGTTTACAAGTTCCAATATTCAGAACAAAGGTGCTAGTGGGAGATCCAATGTTTCTAAAACTGTCAGTAAACCAGTTGTGAATGAAGTTGCGAAGGCGAAGGTCAACAACAGTTTCAAATGTTATAATTGCCAGGAAGTGGGTCACAAGAGTAATGAATGTCTGAAGCCGAAGAAACGATCTATAATTGTTGAAGTTGAAGGTGAGGATGTTGGGGAAGGTTATCCTAGTCCAGTTGAGGAGGATGAATAGGATATCGCGTCAGGAGATGAAGGATGTAATCTAATGATGAGGAGATCGTGTTTTACACTGAAGCAGGAAGAAGAGGCTAGTTGGTTGAGGAGTAACATCTTTCAGTCAACGTGCACTATTCTGGGGAAGGTTTGTAAATTTGTGATTGATGCTGGAAGTTGTGACAATATTATTTCTACCGAAGCAGTGAGAAAGTTGAAGCTGAAAACAGAGAAGCATCCAAATCCTTACAAGTTAGCATGGTTGAGAAAAGGAGGAGAGGTGAAGGTGGACAGGCGAGTTCAAGTTCCATTTTCTATTGGGAAGAAATATAAAGACGAGATTTGGTGTGATGTTGTCGAGATGGATGTTTATCACTTGCTTTTGGGAAGACCATGGCAGTATGATCGAGCAGTGCAGCATGACGGTCGAACCAATAGCTACAGTTTTATGTTTGAAGGTGTTAAGATCATTTTGGTTCCAAAGAAGAGACAACAAAGAGAGAGCAAATCAGAGGAAACTGAGGAGCTGAAGACTTTGTTGACATTGAAAGAATTTGTTGAAGAAGTAGAAGAGAGTCCAGAAGTATTTTTGTTGATTGGACGTGAAACGACTGAATCTATTGAAATCCCAGAGGAAGTAAAGCCGGTATTAGAAGAATTTAGTGATATGTTTCCTGAAGAGTTACTAACGGAATTGCCACCGTTGAGGGATATTCAACATCAGATTGATCTTGTGCGAGGGGCAGTATTACCACACAGACCACATTACAGGATGAGTCCTAAGGAGCATGAGGAGTTGAGAAGGCAAGTGGAAGAGTTTTTAGAACAGGGACGTGTTCCGGAGAGCTTGAGTCCATGTGCAGTGCCAGCCTTATTGGTACCAAGGAAGGATGGGACGTGGAGAATGTGTACGGACAGTCGGGCTTTAAACAAGATTACTGTGAGATACATATTTCCTATGCCGAGGTTTGATGATTTGATTGACCAGTTGAGTGGGGCTGTTGTGTTTTCAAAGATTGACTTGAAGAGTGGATACCATCAGATTCGTATAAGACCGGGTGATGAGTGGAAGACTGCTTTTAAAACAATGGAAGGTTTATACGAATGGATGGTTATGCCGTTTGGTTTATCGAATGCACCGAGTACTTTTATGAGAGTGATGAACCAGATTTTTAGACCATACATTGGGAAGTTTGTGGTAGTTTACTTTGACGATATTTTGATCTATAGTGGGAGTATGGAAGAACATGTCCAGCATTTGCGTGAAGTACTGTTGATTCTACGACAGGAGAAATTTTATGCCGCAACAAAGAAGTGTGTGTTCGTTTTGTTTCTGGGTTATGTTCTGTCGAAAGAAGGTATTCAAGTGGATGAGAATAAAGTAGAGGCTGTCAGGAGTTGGCCACAACCGAAGACAATTACTGAAGTAAGGAGTTTTCATGGGTTGGTATCTTTTTATCGAAGATTCATTCCACACTTTAGCAGCGTAATGGCACCTGTAACCGATTGCATGAAAGGAAAGAAGTTTACATGGTCAGAAGAAGCAGGGGTTGCTTTTGAGAAGATCAAGACACTATTGACGTCAGCGGCAATTCTAGTTTTACCGGATTTTCAGTTGTTGTTTGAGTTACACACTGATGCTTCGAAAGTTGGGATTGGTGGGGTATTGAGTCAGAGAGGAAGGCCAGTTGCTTATTTCAGTGAGAAATTGTCTGGAGCTAAGTTGAGATATAGTACTTATGATGTTGAGTTTTACGCAACTACTCAAGCAGTGAAGCACTGGAGACATTATCTGTTTCAAAAGGAGTTTGTTCTTTATACGGATCATGAAGCTTTGAAGCATTTGCAAGGGCAGGACAAGATTTCAGCTAGGCACGCTTCATGGATCGCGTATCTACAACAGTTTACTTTTGTTGTTAAGCACAAATCAGGGGTGACGAATCGTGTAGCTGATGCTTTGAGCAGGAGGAATCATTTGTTGACAACAATGAAGGTTGAAGTGACAGGATTTGAACTATTACCAGAGTTGATTGAAGAGGATCCTTACTTTACGAAGTTTGTTGAGAAAGTCAAGGATGGGAGTACTGATGAATTTATGTTGGTAGATGGATTCTTATTCAAGGGGAATCGTTTATGCGTACCAGAAGGAAGCTTGAGAATGAAAATTATCAAAGAGTTACATGAAGAAGGCCATGTGGGAAGAGATCGTACGTTGCAGTTGATTTCTCAATCCTATTTTTGGCCGTCGATGAGGAGGGAAGTTGAAAAGTTTGTTCGTAGACGTCATGTTTGTCAAGTTTTGAAAGGGACAGCTACAAATGCAGGATTATATATGCCTTTACCTGTTCCTATAAAACCATGGGTAGATATAAGCATGGATTTTGTGTTGGGTTTGCCGAGAACTCAAAGGAGAAATGACTCTATATATGTTGTGGTGGATCGTTTCTCGAAGATGGTACATTTTGTTGCTTGTAAGAAGACAGCGGATGCAGTACATGTTGCTCAGTTATTTTTCAAAGAGCTCTATCGACTTCATAGGTTACCAGAGTCTATTGTTTCGGATAGAGATACTTGTTTCCTGAGTCATTTTTGGCTAAGTTTGTGGAAGATGGTCGGGACGAAGTTGAATTTTTGTAGTGCTTACCATCCGCAAACTGACGGGCAAACGGAGGTGGTTAACAGATCATTGGGAAACTTATTAAGATGTCTTGTGAAGGACAATTTGAAGAGCTGGGATTCGAAATTGTTTCAAGCGGAATTTGCTCACAACCATGCGGTTAATCGAAGCACAGGATTCAGTCCATTTCAGGTTGTTTATTCGACAATTCCAAAGGGACCGTTGGATTTAGTAATAGTGCCACAACCGAATGGGGCAGTTAAGCGGGCTGTTGATTTCGTTGATGGGTTGACGGATTGCCATAAAATCGTTCAAGAACGATTGGAAAAGTCGAATGAGAAGTATAAACGATCTGCAGATTCGAAGCGACGAAGTGTTGAGTTTAATGAAGGAGATTCAGTGTATGCTGTCTTAACGAAGGATCGTTTTCCAGTGGGAGCATACAATAAACTTAAAACTCAAAGGATTGGTCTTGTAGAGATTGTGAAACGGATCAATGAAAACGCTTACAGGTTGAAGCTGCTAGAGGATGTGTATACTTCTGATGTGTTTAATGTTAAACATTTAATACCTTATTATGGGGATAAACAAACCGATGGGAAAGAACTTTTAAATTCGATGACGAATTTTTCCCAACCAGGGAAGGATGATGCAGCCCAGACGAGTGACAAAGCAATGGAATTCACCAACTCATTGGATTTCAGTCGTTCCAAGGCTTTAGGTCGCTCACGACCTAGTGTGGAGGTAGTGGAGATAGGTCGGCAGCAACCTAGTGTGAAGACCGGTCGTTCAAGCGACCTAAGAAGTCTAAAGGTACAACCCAGCGAGTTAAAAAAACAGTTTTTAGGTCACTAGCGACCTAGTGGAGACTCACGACATAACGAAGGTCGCTCGCGAGTTAACGAGCAAAGCATGAAGACACTCGGGCGAGTTAACGAGTTAAACCATAGGTCGCTAACGGGTTACGACCTAACGAAGCAACGTCCTAACGAGATAAGCAAACCGTTGAGCATTTCCTTAGGTCGCTCCGATCCTTCAAGCTGCGACCTTGCGTGTTACGACCTATGTTAGGTCGCTGGAGGAGGATATGATTATGCCGAAGTGAGATAGGTCGCGGCAACGAGTTACGACCTAAGTTGGGTCGCATGAAGGTTTCCTGAAGCTGTTTTTCTTAAGTCGCTACAGTTTTGGGTCGTGTTTGTTTAGGTCGCGTGGGTTGTATTTTAGGTCGTAAGTCGTTTGTTTCTTGAGTTGTTTGTGTTGTAAATATGTGTTGCATTCTGTTGTGTCGTTAATGACCTTGTTAGGTCGTAGGTCATCTTGTATTGAGTCGCTGTGTGTTTGTTAAGTCGTGTAATCAGTTGAGTCGTATATTGGTAGGTCGCTAGCGATCTAAGTTGAGTCGTGTGAATTGATAGGTCGCGAACGACCTAGTGAGGCGTGAGTTGTAAGCCTATAAATAGGAATGGTGGTGGTCATTTTGATGTTGTTGATTTTTGAATAAACTCTTGTTTTATTAGCTTTGTGCTTTCATTAAATTGATAGTTGAGTGTGATCTCCTATCTCCACTTTCGACATTCGAGTGCGCTCGAATCTTCGATCGTTGAAGCCAATTCGCGGAATCAAGTGTGCTTGATCAACGCTTGAAGAATTGTGGATCTTTTTTCACGGTATCGTGTGCGATCAACGTGTCAGAGATAGCTAGAATTCGGTATCTTCGGATCAACGAATTTGGGCCTTGCAATATTTTTCAATCCACCGATTGCTAATTTCACCGTTTCATCTAAATTTTCGTATTTCCGCTGCGTCATCTTTCAAACTAACATTTTATGCAGATGGCATCATCATTAGACAATGACCAAGTTCATTGAAATCAAAAACAAAATCAAATGAATCCTACCGTGTATTCGAAACATACATGTTTACCAAAAGAGAAACCAAATAAGTTGAACTCTGAGATATACAATTTACAATACACGATTGCTACTTTTAAACAAAAGATAGCTACTCTGAGATATACAATTTGCAATACACAATACACGATAGCTACTCTGAGATATACAATTTAGAATACATATGATTCTTATGCATCTTAAGTTATTTATCAAGTTATTAAAAAACATAACACGATGGCTACTTTTAAACATAGCATAAGGTCATCAAACACAATTCACTAAAAATGTGATTTGAATTTTTTGCTTTAAATAGTGTTAATATTAGTTTATTAAAAGACTTACCACGATAGCTACTTTTAAACATAGCTATAAGGTTATTAAACATGGTTCCCTAAAAAAATATGATTTGAATTCTTTGCTTTAGACTGGGTTAATTATACTAGAAAAACAGCAGCCAATTTTCATTGTCAGTAGAGATAAGTAAGAATGCAGTCTATTGTGTAACATAAGATGCATGTTTATGCATTTCTTTATGTAATTTGCAGGTACCTCCACAACTAAAGATAAATGTGGAATTTAAATAACAGACCTGGCCTTTATGTGTTAAATTGTTCTTTGTTCTAAAAAGGAAGAACAAATAGATGCAAACCAAAAAGAAAAATAACTTTTGCAGTGAACATGATATACTGAACTTTACGGTGCATAGTATTATATCAAATGCTTGGATGTATATTTCAATTACATTGAAGTTTAGATACCTTTATTTGACTATCCAAGTATAGAAATCGGATAAATCTTAAAACCAAAGAAAAAAACAATTTAAATTTTAAAATCAGCATAATAAACATGCATTAAAACTTCTCTTCTTTCATCATTAATACTCCAAATTAGATGGACTAAGCATTACTTTATTCTGGATATAATCAAAAATAAACTACTATCACAAACAATCTATAAAAAAATTCTAATTAAAACTTGAACTATGCTAAAAATACATCTTAGAGACAAATTTAATGCACTGAAAGTCAAATCTCAACAGTAAAATGATGCAATTCACGATAACTCACCTTATGAAACGATAATAAACAATCTTCTTCTTGGAGTTAGGTGGAAAATCAAAATACGAATATTAGCATGGACTTTTCATATATTCAAAACTCTTAATGTAGAGTATGCAGAGACATCAAAAATAAAAGTAAAAAATTGTCTTAATAACTTTAAGTTAGTTTTTCTAAGAAGGTAAGATCTCAGAGGTGATGTTTAGGAAAAGAGGAGGCGAAATATTGTAACGTAAATCGATAGTTTGGCACCATAGAATTTTTTTGGGTTTCTTACTGCCCTAAATTTATATTTTATAACTGAGGAATAGACTATTTATCCTATGCGAGAAACATGGAAGTTACTGGTGATATGGTTAGTTATCTATAGCAAGTGATAGACATAGTTGGATGAAACAAAGCAAAACGTGGGGTTACATATGCAATTACTAATCCAAATTCAATAGAAATATGCAACTTAACTATCAGCAAAATCAAACATATGTTATACTTCAATAAGGGATGCAAATGTAGAAATAAAGTAAAAGGGTACCTCAACATTATAGAAATAAAGGATGAAAATACGACACCTTAGACTGCCTCTGTCTGCTTGCAAACACAAAGAAAAGTTAGTTAAGTTGATCATATACCACCCTCACATTGGATGTATTTAGTTATGAGAGCCAATTTGATAATCAAAATTACCGTGTATCACCAATATGGGTCTCAATTTTACTAAATCTTCCCTTCATATTTGCTATTTTCTGTAACTAACACACTAAAATAAAAGGACGAAACCGTAAATAAAATAATTCAACAAAAATACACACTATATTTAATGGATTCTATTATCCAACTACCGACTAATATGCTCATTATATTGCACTTTCAGAAAATGCATATTATTATTGGATTCTGTACAGTTATTATATACCGCATAATGTTTTTAAAAATAAATTTAAATAAAAAAACTTATACACAAAATGCGTAGTATATTATGTAGAAAATGCACACAACCTTTAACATAACACCTGCATAGAAGTTGCACAATGGATTACATTTTCAAAAATATACTCTAGTAGGACATACAATTTTTTTTACATTATTACATTTTACATTTTAGAAAATCAAATCCACATTGTATCGCTTAGAAGTGCACATCAGTGCACCATGTATTGTGTGTGTGTGTGTGTATGGTGAGATGCCATATACAAAAAGAAAATGAAAACTTCCTTACACTTTTAGAAACACGTTTTATGGCATAATTTTTAGTATAACAACATGCAAATGGAAAATTCTCGTTATATTGCAGTTTTAGAAAATGCATATTGATATTGTATTATGTACAATATATGTATACTGTATAGTAGTTTTGGAAGTAAATTCAAATAAAATACAATATACATAGAATGCACATTATCTTGTTCAAAAAATGCATACAGGTGCTCAGAATACACACACAACATAGGCTTACTATATCGCACTCTACATACCAAATAGATTGAAGTAAAACAACATATATGAAGAAATGCACATTTAACAACAGTATCAGAAAATACACACAATACTGCACTTCCATAAAACCAACTATATATAAAAATAAAAACAACCTTTTTTAATTATCATTCATTTCAATTTCCCAGGCCTGTTCATGTTTGCTTTAACATACACCTAGTAAAATTGGACCATGGAGAAAAAACGGTAAAATGAGTAGAGTAGTATACCAGACAGTGCCCAATGATTTATAATGCAGTAAAGGCCATCGAATGTGGTTTAATTTAAATTTATAATACAGTGAAGGCACG
The DNA here is from genome assembly GCA_030765085.1 of Allium cepa. Taxonomy (NCBI): domain Eukaryota; kingdom Viridiplantae; phylum Streptophyta; class Magnoliopsida; order Asparagales; family Amaryllidaceae; genus Allium; species Allium cepa. Next base: position 820,207,988 of record CM060931.1, read on the forward strand.
GTGAGTGGATATAAAGGATAAACAGAAGCCAAAATTCAAAATATACTGAATTAAATTAAGTTCGATAAACACATGGCAAACAAATATAATCGATGGACGCTCAATCTAGACCATGGATCCATGAACTAACCTTAATAGACCGTCAAACAATCCGTAAGAGTTAATCGCTGGAGAAGGCGTTAGTTCTGAATCGCGCCAAAATAACCTTAATTTATTTGGTTCGTTGGAGAAGATATTCGGACTAGAATGGCCGTAGATTTGGAATCACCATAAAGCATCCCAATCTATGCGGTTTGTCGGAGAAGAGTTAGGTGAGGAATTTCCTGGAATCGCCTCAACCTGTTTTGATATGGGTAAGCAGCCTGAAGCGAGAAAGGTAGGTTAGAACGTTGAAAGGGTAATTTGGGAAACTTGAAAAGACACGGTTGATGTATGTTCAATGAACTCTCATTATTAGTAGTAGAGATAAAATGTGCAATGAAAAATTTAACATTTAATACTCCATATTTGTTACCACGTTTAATACTCCATAAATGTGCAATGAAAAAATTAACATTTTCTGGTCAATAAGCATTTTCTTCTAATAGTTAGGGCATAGCAACGTAAAACTGTGGCATACAAATAGTGAAATGAGAATTGTGATAGCAACTGGGACCATGCACACTAATATTTTTAAATTAGTAATGATCTGAAAAATACCACGTATACATAGTTATGATCCGTCTCTATGTATATATAGTTATGACAAGATGAGATGGTTGAGATATATTCTCTACAATTTCATGTAAATCTAATTGTCATCCCAATTAAAACTATTAATTTCTACCGTTCGCTCAAATCAATCACTTTATTGTTTCCACCCTTCGATTCTTGCAAAAGATTCATTTCTTTTCTAATGATTTTATGTAACAACCCGCATATTTATCGATTGTGTATTTAAATATTTTATTTAAATATTTCACCGTTAGTCGGATTTTAGTTCGAAAAGCTACTTTTTGCAAACTGTCGAATTAGGACTCGGGACTACTGCCATTGAGTTCAAAACGCCGTTTACGATCTTTTTGAGTATAAGCTATGATATGTTTGGAGTTAGTGGAATTTTGCTACTTTTTCACTTAAGGCTTTGGTTAGGGCTGAGCCCATTAACCCCACTTATGTATTCAGTCCCAACCCCATCTCCTCTTCATTTCTTCATTCCTCATTTCCTAATACTCAAGCTTTTATAGCAATGGAGAGTGGAAGAGGAAATTAAAACTCCAAGCCCTAGTCTTCATTAGCAAATCCAACTTCTAGCTCCAAACCAATAGAAGAACCATTTGGTAAGCCTTCTCTTCTTCCTCTCCAACTCATTCTCTTATCAATTTCAGAAATTCCTAAACCTAACTTTGGGAATGTTCTTTTTTAAAGCTTAGAATCAAGCTTCTTGTGTTGGATTTGAAGAGTGGTTGATTCTCCTTTGCTTTCAAGCTTCTTCTTCAATTGTTTGGGTTCAAAGGTGAGATTTTTATCTCACATCTTTGTCTATAATTATCTTCGATTATTAGGTATGAATTCCAAACACTTATTCTTGTGCAATTGATTTTGGTTTTGATTGATTTGGTGTATATTCCAATTTTTGATGTTTTGAAATCAAAATCTATGAAAATCCTTTTATGGATATTTGGACATTGATATTTGAGGCGTGTCGAAGAGCCGTTAAGGCTGGGTTGTCGCTGGACGTAAATCCTTAGTCGTCGTTGCTCGTTCGATCGCTTCCGGTATTCGTTTGGCCATTTTTGGCCTAGGTTCAGGGAATGCCCTGAACCCTTGAATCAGACGTCTGAAATGTAGTATTCAAACGTCTGAATATTATATTAGGAATTTTTATCCCCCAGTATTCAGACGTCTGAATTGGTTCATTTGGAACCAGAAAGGAAATAGGCTAAAAAGTGCCTATTTTAGACGTCTGATATCAAGGATTCAGACGTCTGAATCTGGAAAATAAAATATTTTCCAAAACAGAATTCAGACGTCTGAATCTTTGATTTCAGATGTCTGAAGTAGGCACTTTTTAGCCTATTTCCTTTCTGGTTCCAAATGAACCAATTCAGACGTATGAAATATAGATCCAGACGTCTGAATACTGGGGGATAAAAATTCCCAATATAATATTCAGACGTCTGAATATTATGTTTCAGACGTCTGATTCAAGGGTTCAGGGCATTCCCTGAACCTAGGCCAAAAATGGCCAAACGAATACCGGAAGCGATTGAACGAGCAACGACGACTAAGGATTTAAACGTCTAGCGACAACCCAGCCTTAACGGCTCTTCGATACGCCTCAAATATCAATGTCCAAATATCCATAAAAGGATTTTCATAGATTTTGATTTCAAAGCATCAAAAATTGGAATATACACCAAATCAATCCAAACCAAAATCAATTGCACAAGAATAAGTGTTAGGAATTCAAACCTAACAATCGAAGTTAATTATAGACAAAGATGTGAGATAAAAATCTCACCTTTGAACCCAAACAATTGAAGAAGAAGCTTGAAAGCAAAGAAGAATCAACCACTCTTCAAATCCAACACAAGAAACTTGATTCAAAGCTTTAAAAGAAGAACATTCCCAAAGTTAGGAGTTGGAGAAGAAGAAGAGAAGGCTTACCAATGGGTTCTTCTATTAGTTTGGAGCTAAAAGTTGGATTTGCTAATGAAGACTAGGGCTTGGAGTTTTAATTTCCTCTTCCACTCTCCATTGTTATAAAAGCTTGAGTATTAGGAAATGAGGAATGAAGAAATGAAGAGGAGAAGGGGTTGGGACTGAATACATAAGTGGGGTTAATGGGCTCAGCCCTAACCAAAGCCTTAAGTGAAAAAGTAGCAAAATTCCACTAACTCCAAACATATCAAAGCTTATACTCAAAAAGATCGCAAACGGCGTTTTGAACTCAATGGCAGTAGTCCCGAGTCCTAATTCGACAATTTGCAAAAAGTATCTTTTTGGACTAAAATCCGACTAACGATGAAATATTTAAATACACAATCGATAAATATGCGGGTTGTTATAGACTCCCCTCCTTACAGAAATTGCGTCCTTGCAATACTTAAGAAGAACATAAAGAGTGACAACCATAAAAGCATATCAACACAAAATAAATTTGAAATAGGAAGTTCACCATAAAGAGCATGAAAGAGTAAGCCAGAACAGGATCGCTTGATGATTTCCCAGGATTCCCAAGAGCAGTCCTTAGGATCCGAGAACCATTGAACTTTCACAAGAAGAACATCTTTATTCCAAAGGCGCTCAACCTCCAAAGCAATGATGCGAAAGGAATGTTGCTCACAAGTCAAACCTGGTGAAACTTCAATTTCCTCAATACCACCGGGCTCAAGAATAAAAATAGGAAACCTAAAAGCATTTCCATGGTTAAAAGACGCAGAAAACCTCAAGAATAGCAGAAAATTGAGCCAGTGCAACGGCGTAGTGCAGAAACGGTACGCCCGAGAAACTAGAAACTCGAATAACTTGGAACACCGACATAGTACAAAAACGGTACGTCCAATGAACCGATAAACCGGAACAACGATGTAGTATAATAATGGTACATCCATTGATCCAGATAAGACGGAACATCGATGTAGTATAATAACAGTACATCCGATGAACTAAACACCATAAAAGAACATCGAACGTTAGTCCATAAAAAAATGAGATAAAGCTCAATAAAACGAAGTATATCAAAACGTCCGATGAACTTGGTAAAAACATAATCCATTCAGACAACCTCAAAGAATCAACAACTTGTTGCCTACGACAAAGCGCGTTGGCAACACGATTTCCAGAATATCAAGATCATAAGATGCCAGGAACTCGAGTCGACATGAAGTTCCTTATGAGAAAATAAATATTCCAAAGATTTATGATCGAGGTGGAGAACAAATTTCTTCCCCAAAAATGATGATGCCAAACTCTAAAAGCGAAAACAATAGCCGCGAGCACTAGATCATGAGTGGCATACCTAGTCTCAATCGACTTTTAATGATTTAGAGGCACAAGTGATAGCACGTTATCTTTTGCAAGAGAACGGCATCCAAACCAATACGATTAGCATTGGTACAAAAGATAAAGTCTTGGTTCCCAACGGAAATCACAAGAATAAGAGTATCGAAAAGAAAGAATTTCTTTTACATAATCTTCTTTCCTGAAAAGTTAAAACTTTCAAAATTACATTTATCTTTATGTAATAATCTTTCTAGAAAAATTTACATTTTTACAAGTCAATTTATTGTGTCTGACTGTCTCATTAAAGAGTTTAGGAAATTCCTATCCATAACGTTGATCAAGCGCATCGACCAGAATTCTTAAAACACTAAATGGGCAATACAAATCACAAAATCATCTTTTATAGGATAAACATTTTTCTAAAACTTTTGAAAATCCTCTTTGTTCGTTCTAAAAACAGAAATCCTATTTATACTTATAAATAAATCTTATGAAAAAGATTTGCAAAAATTTTAAATTGCTAATTTCATCCACAATCAATAAACACAAGAATGGTCTCATTGAAATACTCATGGAATACTCGGCTTATAAAATGGATGAAATAAGCTGAATAACTGAATGATATAATAAGTCATTCATAAGAATCGTAACGAGTGCGGAATGCGGTAAGTGGAATGCTAACTCTCGCAACTCGTAGCTAAATGAAAATCGATGGCAAGGTCGAACTAGAAAGACCTTAACACCACACAAAAGATTTCTTAGGTTATAATCCTAAGACAAACTCAAAAATACCGAAAAGTTTCACAAATTATTTAGATAAGAGAAATAACACTTTTCTCATCCTGAGGGCTTAAAGAATAAAATGATGCCTTCAAAAATATGAAATTGGAATCTCAAGAAAAAAAATAGAAATATGCTTAATAGATAGAAAATGTCAAAGATTAATAGTCCACACGGAAAGTAGGATATGGGCTTCACAACGATTGAGCCAATCCTTACAAAAATCAATTCCGAAGCCTAAGTAAAAATGTGCTCGGGAAGAAAAATCACATAAAATAATTTCGACATCAATAGAAAGCAAATTGAGTGTTGCGGATCTACCATCCGGATTCGCAACTCTCAAAGAAGTCATCAAGCCCAAAATATTTTCAAAGAAAAAGAATCAACAAGTTCTTTTGATATAAAATAGACCCATATAAAAAAGAACTCAATTAAGAAGATCACGAAATAAAACAATGCCATCAAGGATTGAGTGAAAAATACCTTGACCAAGAGAAGAGTTGCTAGGGGCTCGCAGCTTTCCTTCTCTCTTGCTTGGAAGCTTAGGACACGAAGATAAAAGATGACCCGAACATTTGCAATAACGACAAAAGAGGGGTTTCGGGCACTCCCTTGCATAGTGGTCTGTGGAACCACAATTGTAGCATCGCCACGACTAGAGGTAGGAGTCTTTTCTATCGGAGTTTGTTGCTTCCCTTTCTTATTAGAATTGGGGCCTTTGAATTTGATAGGCCTCTTCAAGTTATTGTCGAAGTTTTGTTGGGCACCCAGAACTTCAACATCACCTTCATTATCGGCCTCTTCAAGACGAAGAGCGATATCAATAAGCTGATCAAAAGAAACTTCTAGCTTTAAAAGTAATGGCTTCTTAAGATTCTTATTCAAGCCATAGACAAATCTCTGATTTTTCTTCAATGGGGTATTAATATACTCGACCCCGTATTTGGACAAAGATTCGAAAGATGCGACATAGTCTGTCACAGAAGATTCACCTTGAACAAGGTCAATAAAACGCCATGCTAAAGTTACTTTTTTAGCCTCCAGCACGAATTTCAATTCGAATCTTTCTCGGAATTGCTCCCAAGTGAGATCCGCCTCAACGATTTAAGAAATTAAAAGCTCATACCAATCTAACGCTCTTTCTTGAAGCATGCTAAAAGCTACTTGGACTCGATGTAGATCAATAAGGTTCATGTGAGAAAAGATACGATCGCATGATTTGAGCCAAGCTTGAATTTCTATAACACTCTTGGATCCCTTGAATGGCCTTCCACCCAAATCGGTATAGTCTATGCACAAGCGTGCAAAACCAGATCTAGGATGAGTAGGCTCTGGATCGGGTCCTGCAGCTTGAGCATTCTTCACGAGATCTAAAAGCTGCTGAGCAGACAGGAATACTCCATCCTGGGGAGTAGCACTAGATTGACCCGCACTGGGTCGGTTAGACCTAACCATTCTTCTTCTTTAAGAAAGAAAGAAAGAAGAGGAAAAAGTTATTCTCAAAATAAATATCAAACAATCTTGATAGATAAAACAAGGAATCATAAAAAAGATAGGATGAATCGGTACGAAGACTTGAATAAAATCCCAAAGCACGACTCCTAAGAAAGACTTAGGACGATGATCCTTGTTACAATATTTCGTATTGTTCCGAAGTTTGGCTTTGATACCAAGCTGTGACGCCCCACCTCTATACCCACGCTAGCCAAGAACACTACGGAGTAATGCTGTCAACTAGCACGGAGAATAAGGCTATTGAGGAGCAACCATCCGTGTAATTTCTTTGTGCGAGTACCGATATGTCAAATAGTAAAGCAAGAAATTCGACGTACCGATACAAACTCAAAGCTATGACACAGTGGCTATATATAATCTTCGGAAACAAATATAGAAATAGACATAACATAAATCAGTCACAGATAATTCATATCACAAAGGCGGAAATAGATATGAATATTACACATATAAGTGTATATCAGAGTAGTGGTCTAACAAGATCCACAAATATCACAAAAGAATAGATACAAGTGCAAGACAAAAGAATATGTATACAATAAGGAGTCTATATCTCAAGTGTATACAACAAAAGCTGCTAAACTAAATAGTTAGCCAAAAGCAGACAAATACTCTGACTTTTGGCTAACTATTTAGTTTAGCAGTTTTTGTTGTATACACTTGAGATATAGACTCCTTATTGTATAAATATTCTTTTGTCTTGCACTTGTATCTATTCTTTTGTGATATTTGTGGATCTTGTTAGACCACTACTCTGATATACACTTATATGTGTAATATTCATATCTATTTCCGCCTTTGTGATATGAATTATCTGTGACTGATTTATGTTATGTCTATTTCTATATTTGTTTTCGAAGATTATATATAGCCACTGTGTCATAGCTTTGAGTTTGTATCGGTATGTCGGATTTCCTGCTTTACTATCTGACATATCGGTGCTCGCACAAAGAAATTACACGGATGGTCGCTCCTCAACGGCCTTATTCTCCATACTAGTTGACAACATTACTCCGTAGTGTTCTTGGCTAGCGTGGGTATAGAGGTGGGGCGTCACATTCTAATCACATTGCATTCAAAGTATGACATATCATCTTTTTCAATGTTTATTTATGACTATATGGAAATCAAGAAATACTGAAGTTTCATGCATAAATTCATCGCAATATTACCTTCTTTCACTTGAAAGATTCGTTTGAACAACAAAAGAGTAGGATAAACTAGATTTTTTTATTTCATATGTTTTCAATCATATTTAAAATTGGTAATTTTATTTCTTAACCTCATTATTTTTTTATCGTTTCCATATTAACAACATGGACATTCACTTCCATACTGTATGATCCTTTGTTAACCATGCATCTTGCTTTATTCTTCCATTCGTTGATGATTGCACATTTTTCTATACACTTTTGCAATGTCCCATTTTGAATCTTCTGGTGTATAAATGAAACGTATGTTATGCTTTTAGCAAATTAATATTATTCTCATAGTTAACACATTCCTGTTGGAATCCACAAACTTCATTCTCATCTTTGTATTGTGAATAATTACTGTATCGTTGTATTGAGAGATTAAGTTAAAGCAGCAAACCAGTATAATGTAAATATAAACGAATACAAACGGGCCCGGCCCATATATTTATTTTTCTTCTGTACAAGTGCTAAAGCGCAGCTAGAAAAGCTTATATAAAGAAAATGTATCGTAAAGATAAATGTATTTTTTGTATTTTCTGCATTGGTCAAAAGCAATAAAGCAATAATTCATTTTCTTTTCATGGTATCAGAGCAAGTATATGCTTAACAGCATCTGATCATCGTTTGTTGATCAAAAATCATATCTCATCAGAAAGTTTTCATCGCCTGAGATCAAATCATATACAGTTTAACAACTATATATGATTTCTTATAGAAAATTCATCATTTAGTATTGTGCAGTGCCAAGAAAGATAGGTATCAGAAAAACTTCATCATATATCACACTTCAGCTGCATCAATACTATCAGAATTTTAGAAATTTTGTTGTCTAACCTGAAGTGCCATGCCAAGAAACTGCCTGTCACAGATCATCATCCAGCCAGTTTCTGGCTGCACCTTCATTCTTTGGTAATCTTGATCCTTTTCATTAATTCTTGCTGTAATTTTCTCATCAATGGCTGAAGGGAATGATAATACTGCTGTTTCACCCACATCTGTTTCCAAATCCACTCAAAATCAGTCCAATGCCACCCAAGAACTCCTTAAAACCATCATCAAACCACATAGCCAGATTATAAGTACTCCACTTGATGAAACCAATTATCTACTCTGGAAATTTCAAGTGGAGACCGCAATTAAAGCTTATGGTCTTCAGGAATATGTTCTTGGAACCATCATTAAACCACCAAGATTCAGTGCAGATGCACAAGGCAAGTTAATTGACAATCAAGAATATATCATACATGAAAGACAAGATAGTTTGGTCAGTTCTTGGTTATTATCCTCAATTAGTGCAAGTTTTCTACCATGACTAATAGGCTGTAAAACTGCCAATGATATTTGGCATACAATAGAGCAAGCTTTTAGTTCTCAATCTGCTGCAAGAATTATGCAGTACAAAAGACAATTGCACAACTTAAAGAAAGGCAATCAGACAATGAGAGAATACTTGTCAAAAACCAAAACTGTTTGTGATCAGTTAGCTTCAGCAGGGCACAATGTAAGTGACACAGAACAAATTCTATATCTGTTAAGTGGATTAGATGAGGAATATGAATCTGTTGTAGCTGTGTTATCATCAACAAAAAGTTTACCAACACTATAGTATGTACACTCCATATTACTAGCACATGAAGGGAGATAAGAGCAAAAAAAATCAACAAATCCTGAATATTCAGCAAACTATGTTACTAACAACAGAGGAAGAAATCAAGAAAGAAACCACAACTACAGGAATCAATCCAACAGCAATCAAAGAGGTGGTCAGAGTTATAGATCAAGAGGAAGAAGTGGCAGATATACAAACAACAACAACAGGATAAGGTGTAAAATCTGTGAGAAATTTGGCCACACAACAAACAGATGCTATTTTAGATTTGATGCTAACTATACACCATCTCAATAAAATACCGAGAACTCAAGACAGAATGATTCAACTGCAAACATGGTAAATTTTCAACAAGGGTGCAAAGACCAATCAGAAAACACAACCAACCATCTAGCTAAAGCAGAGGACATTCAAGATGACAGTTGGTACCGAGATTCAGGAGCAACCAACCATGTTACAAATAATCTCAACAATCTGAATCTTGGAAACAAAGAATACAAAGGTAAACTTTTATTATACATGGGTAATGGCAAAGCAACTCATATAACACACACTGGAAATGCAAGTATTATAGGTGCCAGAGGGTTATATCTTAATAATCTTTTGAGAGTACCAGTTATCAGAAAGAATCTGATGAGTGTCTCACAGTTCTCAAAAGATAATAATGTATATTTTGAATTTCATTCAAAAAAATTCTTAGTAAAGATGCACTAACAAATGAAATTCTTTTGCAGGGTAGAGAATGTAGGGGATTATACAAATTTGATATTGCAAGATCAAGAAAACGTGGCAGTATGAAAAATTGGTGTAACATGTCTGAAACAAATGAAAAAAAATTGTTGAATATTGCAATAGCTTTGATATCTGGCATGCTGGACTGGGTCACCCCAGTATGAAAATTGTAAGACATGTATTGAGTAGCAATAATAAAGATCATGTTGAAAATATTCCTTAATTCTATACCTGCATTTACTGCCCAATGAGCAAAAGTCACAAACTTGCATTTCCAGATTCAAATACTGAATATGTTAAACCACTAGAACTTGTTACCACAGATCTATGGGGACCAGCCCCAATATCTACTGACTATGGCTATAAGTATTACATTTCATTTATTGATGCCTTTTCTAGATATGTGTGGATTTATTTTTTAAAAGCAAAATATGAAACTAGTAATGCGGTGATGCAGTTTATAACAAGTGCTGAAAAACAAACAAACTGCCAAGTAAAAATTATTCAAACTGATGGCGGCAAGGAGTTTCTACCACTCAAAGAATATTTTCAAAAAAAAAGGAATAAATCACAGAACAACTTGTCCACATACCTCTGAGCAGAATGGTCTAATTGAGAGGAAGCACATGCATATTGTAGAAACAGGTCTAACTCTTCTTGCACAAGCATCTGTACCTCTGAAGTTCTGGCCTGATGCTTTCTCAACATGAGTGTATCTTATCAACAGATTGCCAACCAAAGTCTTACAACTTAAATGTCCAATTGAAACACTGACAAACATCAGACCAGACTATTAGAGTCTAAAGATCTTTAGATGCCTGTGCTTCCCCTGCTTAAGACCCTACAATACACACAAGTTAGAATTCAGATCTGCCCCTTGAACATTTTTAAGATATGCAAGTAATAAAAAAGGTTACAAATGTCTTGACAACAAAGGTAGGATTTATATATCAAGTCAAGTAATGTAACGACCCGTAAATTTCGTTAATTAAATTTGGCATTTTAATAAGATATTCGAATTTAATTTAGGAAGAAATGAAAAAATTTATAATTAATAATGAAGCGAATGTTTAAAATGGAATGAAACCATGGAAATTTAAGATAAGTATTAACAGTTGAAAAGAAATTACGAATAATAGAAGTAATGTCAATTGTTATACTAGGCTAAGATTTGAATATAAGAAAACAAAGGTAAATAGTGAATTAATTTAATGAATTAATAATATTAAATAGTAAATTGAATTAAATCAATGTCCTGTAGTAAATGAAATATTGTTTGGGAATGAAAACATACATAGGTAAAAATGTAAGTATTAAATTAATAATATGTTATTTATTTAGGGTATTGAATAAATTTGGTAATCCAATTGCAAAGTTATAATTGAGTGTAAATAGAAATTTTGGTAATTGAGTAAAATAAGAAAAAATAAATGTAAATGTTATAACTTGGTTACAAAATGTATATACGAAAGTGGATGTAAATATAAATTAATTAATGTACGTATTAATCTATAATGGGATAAAACGTAAATTAATGAAATAAGATGATGCAGGTTAATAAGTATTTATAATGGTTGTGTTAATGATAAACGTTACTTTAATGATTGTAATATGAATTAATGGAAGTGGAAATGGAAATTAAATAGAAACATAAGTTTATTTTAAGATAGTAATTGACAAATTGGGAAGATAGTTCATAGTATGTTAATTGATGAATTAATACGCAATTTATGTAGAGTAATAAGTTGGTTTAAGGATGAAATTTAGGTATATTCATTTATTGGTTTTAAAAACCTTAATTAATACATTTAATTGATAGAAGTACATTTAGGAATATAATATTTATTCTAATTAAGTTATACATTGGCGTATATTAATGTAATAAAATAAAATTTACGTTATATGTGAAATTATAAATCTGAATTGATAAGTAACGAACTCATAAATGCAATTAGGAGAAAATAGGTGGCAAATTAATATAGGTTGTTTATTTATTTAATGTGTAAATGAACTTTGGTAAATCAATTTGTATAAATCCAAATTAACGTTTTGTTAATATAAATGAAAGTATATAAAGTGATATTTATTTATTTAATTGAAATGTAAAGTTCAATAATTAAATTTATTGCAAGTAAATGAAATTGACTATAGTTAAATAATACGTTATTTGAAATAAAGATAGTATGAGAAATTTATGAAATAGTTTGAATCCAATATTTAATCCATCTATTTGGCAGGAATGGATGAAATACTAATTAATTTATTTAACTAAATGGAATTTTGGGGATTTTATTTATAGTTAGCGAATTTAATGAAATTAAGGATTGATATTGAAACTTATAAGTTAACCTTCTCTAAATTGACATTTAAATTTGTTTAAACCATTGTAAATGATTATAAAGTTAAAAATGTTGAAATTTGTCAATTATCGAGATAAAATTTAAAATCTGATTTAATTAATTAATTTTTAATTTACTAATTAATAGAAAAATAGCCATTTTGGCCACTGACTCAGATTTCGACGAAACTAGTTTCATCGAATCCGTAACGGGGGATTATTGTAGAGTTTCAAGTTTTGCAGCGATTGGACTTGTCGTTTGATCGTACGGACTCGAAACGCCTTGAAATCGATAAATTGAAATCAATTGAAATCAATTTTAAAAATATTGATTTTAGCATAACTTCTTCATACGATGCAATTTGACCCTGAAACCTTTTCCATTGCGTTTAAAATATTTTAAAATATCTATTTGATATATGGGTTGACCCAATTTCGTTCCGGAGTTGAAACGATCTTATCGGGCCATATATCGTCCAAAGCGTACATCCATTTGAACCAGTCCATTCTTTTTTCAACCTCGTCTATTTATATGTCGTTATAAACCCTAGTAGCAACCTCCACTTCATTTTTTATCCGTAATCCCGAAATCAAACCTAATTGCATTCTAATGGCAATTAGCAAATCAAATAAAGTGGGTAAAATTCAAACTCTTCAAATCATATCATATAATATACCATTTTGAAGCTCTCGACGAATGGAGTCAGCGTATGGTATTCGTTTTGGGAAACAACGCTCGAATCAACCAGAAATCATGGTCAAAGGCGCCGGCGGCGAAGTCAAAGGGGGTGATTTGGGGGTTTTTGATCGGAGTAGCTATTGGCGAAATCAACTTCTGGGTATTGTAGAGATCGATGAGGGGATTCCAGATCTAGTTTCGACTTGACGATCGGAGCAGCGATGCAGTAGGAATTGGCCCCGAAAGGTCACGGCTGTGTCAACTTTGGGGCACAAATTCCGGCGACCGACATCGAATTAGGTGGCAGCGTTGGTAGACGTTAGTAGAGGAGATGATGATCTTCCGATTGCAAGTGGCGGCATGGTTTCTGGTGGTCGGAGCTAGGAGATATTGGCGGTCAAAGCGGGCTGGGCGTGATGGATACGTTCGTGCATGCGGCCTGGGTGATGTCCACTTGTGCGTTACAAAGAGGTAGGTGACGTGTCCTTATTGAATGTGTTCCATTTTCTTTTTTCTTTTATCAATCGCATTTATTGTCATAACTCTTGCATACGATATCCGTTTTATGCGCGGTTTCTTTGGTTAGGATCATATTGAAATTCCAGACTTGATGACACTGGTTTGGACGAATTCTGAGACAGTCAAAATTTTGGGTTTAAATTGAATTTAGATTCAATTTAAATTCAAAAGGTGAGTGTTTTAACCTACTCACAACTTCTAAAATTTCCTATTTCTGTTAAATTAACTTAAGATATGAGTAGAAATTTATTTATGACTGTTTAGCATGTTTTATTCATCATCTCTGTTAAATCGCATTTATTTAATTTAACTGTTAATTAATTTTATTATTGCATATAAATTGACTGTTAAAATTTACTTATTTGCATATAAACTGATAATTAAATAGTTTATAAATTTATTATTGAATATAAACTGTTAGTTAATAACTGTTTCTTATTACCTGTTACATTTTATATGATATGTGTTGGTGTTTGTTTAAATTGGATGATGATTGTAATAAATGGTTAATGATTGACATTTGGATGAATGGATGCTATATTTTATATTGTATAAACTGCAAGCTATTATGCATTTTCATTTCATTCGGGATTGCAAGTTATTCGTAAATTTTGGACTTAGAAAATATTTTGGAAATGTTTTCCAAACTTTATTAACTTGAATATAAAAAGACTTAATAGTTATAAATAGATATTTTATATAAATTATTAAACTTTGTAAATTTAATTGTTTATAAAATTAATACTTCAAATAAGATATATTGACTTCTTAATTCTTCTTTTACCTCCTTTTCCTTTTTGGGGACGAAAAGTTTTGAGTGGGGGAGAGTGTAACGACCCATAAATTTCGTTAATTAAATTTGGCATTTTAATAAGATATTGGAATTTAATTTAGGAAGAAATGAAAAAATTTATAATTAATAATGAAGCGAATGTTGAAAATGGAATGAAACCATGGAAATTTAAGATAAGTATTAACAGTTGAAAAGAAATTACGAATAATTGAAGTAATGTCAACTGTTATACTAGGCTAGGATTTGAATATAAGAAAACAAAGATAAATAGTGAATTAATTTAATGAATTGATAATATTAAATAGTAAATTGAATAAAATCAATGTCCTGTAGTAACTGAAATATTGTTTGGGAATGAAAACATACATAGGTAAAAATGTAAGTATTAAATTAATAATATGTTATTTATTTAGGGTATTGAATAAATTTGGTAATCCAATTGCAAAGTTATAATTGAGTGTAAATAGAAATTTTGGTAATTGAGTAAAATAAGAAAAAATAAATGTAAATGTTATAACTTGGTTACAAAATGTATATACGGAAGTGGATGTAAATATAAATTAATTAATGTACGCATTAATCTATAATGGGATAAAACGTAAATTAATGAAATAAGATGATGCAGGTTAATAAGTATTCATAATGGTTGTGTTAATGATAAACGTTACTTTAATGATTGTAATATGAATTAATGGAAGTGGAAATGAAAATTAAATAGAAACTTAAGTTTAATTTAAGGTAGTAATTGATAAATTGGGAAGATAGTTCATAATATGTTAATTGCTGAATTAATACGCAATTTATGTAGAGTAATAAGTTGGTTTAATGCATTTAATTGATAGAAGTATATTTAGGAATATAATATTTATTCAAATTAAGTTATACATTGGTATATATTAATGTAATGAAATAAAATTTACGTTGTATATGAAATTATAATCTGAATTGATAAGTAACGAACTCATAAATGCAATTAGGAGCAAATAGGTGGGAAATTAATATAGGTTGTTTATTTATTTAATGTGTAAATGAACTTTGGTAAATCAATTTGTATAAATCCAAATTTAACGTTTTTTTAATATAAATGAAAGTATATAAAGTGATATTTATTTATTTAATTGAAATATAAAGTTCAATAATTAAATTTATTGCAAGTAAATGAAATTGACTATAGTTAAATAATACGTTATTTGAAATAAAGATAATATGAGAGATTTATGAAATAGTTTGAATCCAATATATAATCCATCTATTTGGCAGGAATGGATGAAACACTAATTAATTTATTTAACTAAATGGAATTTTGGGGATTTTATTTATAATTAGCGAATTTAATGAAATTAAGCATTGATATTGAAACTTATAAGTTAACCTTCTCTAAATTGACATTTAAATTTGTTTAAATCATTGTAAATGATTATGAAGTTAAAAATGTTGAAATTTGTCAATTATCGAGATAAAATTTAAAATCTGACTTAATTAATTAATTTTTAATTTACCGAATTAATAAAAAAATAGCCATTTTGGCCACTGACTTGGATTTCGACGAAACCAGTTTCATCGGATCCGTAACGGTGAATTATTTTAGGGTTTCAAGTTTTGTAGCGATCGGACTTGTCGTTTGATCGTACGGACTCGAAACGCCTTGAAATCAAATGAAATCAATTTTAAAAATATTGATTTTAGCATAACTTTTTCATTCGATGCAATTTGACCCTGAAACATTTTCCATTCCGGTTTAAAATATTTTAAAATATCTATTTTGATATATGGGTTGACCCAATTTCGTTCCGGAGTTGAAACGGTCTTATCGGGCCATGTATTGTTCAACGCGTATATCCATTTGATCCAGTCCATTCTTTTCTCAACCTCGTCTATTTATATGTTGTTATAAACCCTAGTAACAACCTCCACTTCATTTTTTATCCATAATCCTGAAATCAACCCTAATTGTATTCTAATGGCAATTAGCAAATCAAATAAAGTGGGTAAAATTCAAACTCTTCAAATCATATCATATAATATACCATTTCGAAGCTTTCGACGAATGGAGTCAGCGTATGGTATTCGCTTTGGGAAACAATGCTCGTATCAACCGAAAATCATGGTCAAAGGCGCCGACGGCGAAGTCAAAGGGGGTAATTTGGGGGTTTTTGATCGGAGTAGCAATTTGCGAAATCAACTTCTGGGTATTGTAGAGCTCGATGAGTGGATTCCAGATCTAGTTTCGACTTGACGATCGGAGCAGCGATGTAGTGGGAATTGGCCACGAAAGGTCACGGCTGCGTCAAATTTGGGGCACAAATTCCGGTGACCGATATCGAATTAGGTGGCAGCGTTGGTAGACGTTAGTGGAGGAGATGATGATCTTCCGATTGCAAGTGGCGGCATGGTTTCAGGTGGTCGGAGCTAGGAGATATCGACGGTCAAAACGGGTCGGGCGTGATGGATATGTTCGTGCATCTGTGGCCTGGGTGATGTTCACCTGTGCGTTACAAAGAGGTAGGTGACGTGTCCTTATTGAATGTGTTCTATTTTCTTTTGTTTTTTTTAATCGCATTTATTGTCATAACTCTTGCATACGATATCTGTTTTATGCGTGGTTTCTTTCGTTAGGATCGTATTGAAATTCTGGACTTGAGGACGCTTGTGGACGAATTCTGAGACGGTTAAAATTTTGGGTTTAAATTGAATTTATATTCAATTTAAATTCAAAAGGTGAGTGTTTTAACTCACTCACAACCTCTAAAATTTCCTATGTCTGTTAAATTGACTTAAGATATGAGTAGAAATTTATTTATGACTGTTTGGCATGTTTTATTCATCATCTCTGTTAAATCGCATTTATTTAATTTAAGTGTTAGTTAAATTTATTATTGCATATAAATTGACAGTTAAAATTTACTTATTTGCATATAAACTGATAATTAAACAGTTTATAAATTTATTATTGAATATAAACTGTTAGTTAATAACTGTTATTTATTACCTGTTATATTTTATATGCTATGTGTTGATGTTTGTTTAAATTGGATGATGATTGTAATAAATGGTTGATGATTGATATTTGGATGAATGGATGCTATATTTTATATTGTATAAACTGCAAGTTATTATGCATTTTCATTTCATTCGGGATTGCGGTTTGAAATGATATACAACCGCATTTTTATTTTTAAATTACGGATTGAAATGATAAATATCCGTATCACTTGACCATAGGATAGAAAATGATATACAGGCGCTGCGGTATATATATATATATATATATATATATATATAAATATTTTGAAATTATTTTTCTATGGTTTGGATAGGATACGGTTTAATGAATATTTAATTTTAATATTTTAAAAAACATATTTAATATATACATATATAATTAAATTATTAAATTTAAGATGCGTATAATGTGTTAAATAAACTAAATAAGTTGAAAAATGGAGTTTAATGATTTAAATCAATCTAGATTGGAAGGTAAATTAAAAATTAAATTGGAATTGAGCGTATTTAAGAATTAAACTCTATAAGTGATGTAACTTATTTAAACTTGGAAATTTTAAAGGTATGACATTTATAACTGGATTTTTATTTTAGATAAACTAAATGAATATTTCTAGTATAAATAAATTGAAGGAAATGTTTAATTATTAGAAATTTTGAGTTTTATTTTATGGATTTATTTTATGAATATTTCAAAACTAAATAATAGGACAATAAATTTTTGAATAGAACTTCCAACCTTAAGTTTTGAAATTGTTAAATACTCAAAGTTAGGAATATATTGAAATTGAAGTGGTTTATTTAACTGAAGGTGAATTTAAAATTTATGGATTTAGACTAAATTTTAGATTAATAAGATTGTAAAGTCGCGGAAATTATTTTATTTTATAAAGTAATTTTAAACTCAACTATTTTATTTTATATACCGTTTCAATATCCAAACCATTTAAGTTTTAGAAGTTATGGTCTTAAAGCTATGAATTTTGAAGTATTATGTTTTGAAAGTTATAATTCAAATGTTCAGTTTCCAGATATTAATTTTTTTAAAGCAGTATGATTTTGGAAAAGAAAATAATATTGAAATAAAATGATATTATTGATTTGGGTTTTATAAAAATAATATCAAAAAGAATTGTTTGGAAATGGAAATGATATCGTATTTATGGGTTTTGAAATGGATAATTATATTCTGGTTTTAAAGTATATACTATTTTTAAGACCGCGGTGTTATAATAACGTTTGGTTGCTGAAGAGACCGGGATCGAAAGTTGTCATACTCTCTGCCAACTCCGAAAACCCCTTTAACAACCGTGTACGCGGTGGAGATTCCAGAATGAAGCAAGTTGGTGGCGGCGTTTCCTATGAGGTAAATACGTGGACCCGACTCCCGTGAATTGGCATAAGGTGGCTAAAACAGGAGCGAATCTCGGGCCAATGAGGTCATTCCTCTGATCGAACGCACTCCTTCGTTATTATACTCTGACTTTTGGATTGATTCGGTGGCCACTTCTGATTTTTGATTTGGAGGTGTTGTTCGAGGTGGGCGGTAGTTGCGCGCTGCGCGTTTCCACCAGCCCGGATAGCAATTGGTATATCTACCCTGGCATTGCCTAGTTGTGCCGTGTCACCTATCCTCTCGCGCCTTGTACGAGTTTGGTTTTCTCCCGTAGCCCGTTTGGTATCCTCTGGTGGCTTCCCGATCAAGAGGGACTATGATATTGATGGACTACTGGGACTATTACGTGTTAAGGGCTATATGGGTAACCCCTTAATGCTAAGAAAAAAGTAAGTTTATTTTATAAATAGACACTATTATAATAGAGAAATATACTACATAGTAAATAGTTTAACGGATCCTTAGGAGATGTAAATCCCGAGCATCTTTTGAGTTACTGCACTCATATTTTTCTATTAATTTAACTTACATAAGATCTTTTAGTTCTGACTCGAGTGTTTTGTCTTTTCAATTCGCTCGGGTCAGTCCGAGCGTTTCAGGATTTAAAGATTTTATTCTGGAGGACGAAGACGAAGATTTGCATTACTATTATCTACTATTATTCCACTACACCATTTAATTCCGCTGCATTGATATTTATTGGTATGTGAACTCTGATATTTATTGTATAAAGAAGAAGCAAATGTTTGTAAACAGTTTTATGAACTATATATTGATTATTATATTTTATCCTTCCACTGTGAGATTCTGTTTTATTTTATTTCTTCTCTGTTTTTCTTATTTACCCCATAACAATCCGCCCTTCCGTATGGTTTGAATTGACATGTGTGTCGATTTAAACCGTGCGAAAAGGCGGGATGTTACATGTAACCTTTAATGAGTATGAGTTTCCTTTCAGTAAATCTGAAAACAAAACTATAAAGAAACTGTACAATCCAAAAATCTCCATACCTCCTATAACTGAGATAATTATACCTGTAGAGAGACAGATGTCTCAAGACGAGAATAATGTTGGTCAACAACAACAAATGACCAGAAATGTTTCTAGCCTTGATCAGCATGAAGAACCTGAAGGATCTCATCAGGCCCCACTACAAGACAGTATCTGTCATGCAGATCACCACTCAGTACTGAATGATTCTCAATCATCCAATACTCAGCAAGAGAGCATAGTGAGAAATGAAACTCAATAGATTAATCCTGCAAATAAAGATAGTGGTCGTCATATGATAACAAGATCAAAGAGTGGTATATTTAAACCGAAAATATACCGTGCAGAATCATTCAATGAGGAACCCAGTTCTTATTATCAAGCAATACAAGATGAAAAGTGGAAGACAGCCAAGAAGGAGGAATATGATGCACTTACAAGAAATAAAACCTGGACTCTTGTTCAGTTACTTGAACATGAAAATGTCATAGGCTGTAAATGGACTTATAGACTAAAGAAAATCCTGATGGTACAATTCTAAAATACAAGGCTAGATTGGTAGCAAAAGGGTATTCATAACAAAGTGGATTTGATTTTACTGAAACTTTTTCACTAGTTGTGAAACCATCTACCATCAGAATTGTTCTAACTATAGCCTTGTATAAGAATTGGACCATTAAGCAATTAGATGTAAATGGTGTTTTACAGGAGGAGGTATACATGGAGCAACCACCTGGATTCAGACAATAAGGAAATGAAAGTGTAACGACCCGTATTTTACGTGTCGATAAATCGTAAAATAGATGCCATCAAGTCGTTAGTATTGTTGTTAAGTTGTTTAAAGATAGAGGAGCGACCTATAGTATTGAGCGACTTATAGGCTTGGAACGACCTAGGAGTTAGGTCGTGTAGGGGTTAAGTCGTATAGGATTTAGGTCGTGTGGAAGTTAGGTCGGTTGAGTGACCTAAGGGGTGAGCGACCTAAGGAAGAAGAGCGACATAAGACAGTATGACCTAGTAGTTAACGAGTCAAGAGATAGATCGTGGACGAGTTAAGGAATGGAGAGAACTATAAGTCTGAACGAGTTAGCGTGTTAGTGTTAGAACGAGTTAACGGTTTAGTGGAGAGAGCGACTTAAGGAATGAGCGAGTTAGTGGAGCTAACGACCTAAGGTGGTTAGTGGGTTAGTGGATTTAGTGACTCATAGAATTAGACGACCCAAGGGTTAACGACTTAAGTGGGTTAGGTCGTTAGACGACTTAAGGAAGTTAGGTTGTTGGGCGATCTAAGGAAGGTCGCTACGTATATCATAGACGACTTACGTTAAATACGTTAGGTCGCTGAGTCGTGTGAGCGACTTAGTGGTAGGTCGTAACTCGCGTACGAGTTAGGTCACGCATCTCAGTTAGGTCGCGTGCATATTGAGTTGTCTCTTGTGTTAAGTCGTAAGTCGTTAAGACCTTGTGTCTGTGATAGGTCGTGTCTGTTTTAGGTCGCGCGTAGGCTCGAGTTGGTAGGTCGTTAGGTCGGGGGACTGCTAGGTCGTAGGTCGGCCATAGTTAGGTCGTGAGCGACCTAAGAATTTCCAGCCTATAAATAGAGGGGTTTGGTTCACTTTTTGGCACCGGATTTTGAAGCGACGAAGTGCTGCTATTTTGAGAGCTCGACTACAACACTTCTTCACTTCTTTTCTCCCCTCTAATCTAGTGATTCCTTCCATCTAGATTGAAGATCAAATCGAAGATCCAAGAGCCAAAGTTGAAGATCTCCATCCATCGAAGAGAGATTTCATCGTTTGAAGCGGAGCTTTGGAGGATCAAGCTTGATTCTTTGCTGTCCAGATCTGAAGTTGGTTGTTTTTGAGGTGTTTAGGTGATTCGGTGAGTGGTGGTTATCTCTCACACGGACCCAAAGGAGTATATTGGATCGGTGGCTTGATTGTGTGTTAAAGATAGAGATTTCTTGCATTTTCCTTAAGTCTGCATGTAGATCTATTGTTCATGATGATTTGACACCTATTTTACTACATGTTCACTTATGCAAGTTTATTTATCGAGTTGTAGAAATATTGTTCATGATTCATGCTTGTTAGATTGCATGTTAGATTTGGACTCTTTATTTACAAAATTGTCATTATTGTTATAACTGCTTATTTAGATCTTGTTTGAATGCTTGATTATTTGGATTAATGATTGATTTGATTGATTAGTTGATTGATGATTTGATTTGGACAAGTATGGTCGAAGATGATTCGAAAGCTAAGTGGAAAAGCTCTTGAATAAGGAAAGCTGCTTGTGGCATATGAAGCGGATGTTGAAGCTCATATGGATAGATTTGATGATGATGTTGAGATGGGACTTTGCTATGATGTGATGAGGCAAAGTATGATGTGAGAAAGCCTTGGTTTAATCCAGACGGGATCATCCCAAGCATGTTGGTAACTCGGTGATGTGGTCCGAGTTTGTGGATAATGGTTAGCTTGAGAGGCGCTTGAGCTAGTATGGAAATAGTCGTCGAGGAGGATGACTAGAAGGCTGAGATTTCATCGTTGTTGAAGGTTCTAGCATGCTCAAAGCAAGAGTACGTTGGGATGGGTCACGATGACGTTCCAAGCACGGGTCACGATGACGTGCTAGTACTCTGGGCAGATGCGATAGTCCTAGGCACGGGTCACAACGACGTGCGGAGCTATGTCTAGAACCGGGGTTACCATTAGCCCTTGGCAGGCGGTCATTCAACTAACGGGAAAATCAAGGCAATGATAACAGTGATAGCAAGAGTCATGGATGTTTGGATGTTTGGTTGTATCGTCACTTGGTTCAAGAGCGATGTTTTCAGGGTGCTTATCTGATCTTGGTTTAGGCCTTAAGGGTTTGTACTTGGAAAACGCCGACCTTGACTCGAGTGATAATTACTTTGCTTTGAATGTCTGAATTGCTATGTTTGCTTCTGCTTAGTGTGTCTGGGGGCTATCACCGTAGAAAGAGGTGGAGTGGGATGGTTGGGTTCCTATTCCTTTGTACCCTTTATGCTCTTTTGGTATGTTTGATAGTTGATTTACTGCTCACTAAGACTTTTGTCTGACTCAAGGTTTTATGTTTAACTCTTATTACCTTGGGCTGTTCATCCATGTTGGGATGGGCAGACTAGGTAGCAGGTGACAGGTGTTGTTCATAGTGGCCAACGTTGTTGATGACGAAGACGAGCTGGAGGCTTTTGCATATTGTTTCCTTACTATATGTACTGGATGTTCCGCTGCTTGTATATATTTTGAGTGTTATGTAGTGAGGCTTGATGTATGGATTGTTTAGATGTTTGTATCAAACTTCTATGATGCTTATATGATGATATTCTGCTATATGGAGCTTCACTATATTTATATTTCTCTATTGTATTTTATCCATGCGCTGTGAGTTATACGATAGAGTTTTCTGTTTTATCTTACCCTGACTATCGTCCATGGCTGCCTGGCACACCTTTCACCCCTTTAAAGGAATTTTTGGGTTATTCCAATGTACTGGCGACGGGTATACCGGTGATAAGTATTCTGGCGTGGACAAACGGTCCACCAGTGTCACAACCAGAGATAATTCCTGGGTTATTTCAGGATGTACGTATTTCTATAGTATCATACATTTTTATTATACGTTCGCGATATGCAATACTATTTTTCCCATAAGTTTTTCATCATTTATATTTTTAAATCTTAATTTCTTTAACTTTCGTATATTAAAATACATTATACAAATTCATGTGTGCGGTTTAAATTCTAAAAAATAACACATTTCTTACAACAACTTATGTATTTAAAATCAAGAAATCAAATGCTTATTTTCAAACCATATTTTATAGGTATAAATCGTGAATAGATTTACACGTTGTCACATTTAGTATATTTTTCACTAAACAAATCATAGTTACTAACATATCTCTACAGATTCAAAATTAAATTTCCAAATTTATATAAACAAGTATTTTAACTTTGGAAATCAGTTTAATGCCATTTAGATGTGATTATTTACATCAAACCAACTGATATACAGATTTTGGTAGATTTTCGCATATTATAAATTGTATGTGTAGTTTCATATAAATTGAATAAAATTGCATAAAATAATTCGTAGACTTGATATCATCGTACTAAATCATAGAAAATAGTTTCATTTTAATAGGACAAATATAAATGGTCCAAATCATAAAAATATTATATTTGGACTGTTTCTGCACAAAAATGTAATATTCTCATATTAATTCATAATTAATCCATACAAATAATATAAAAAGAATCAAAATTTATGTTTAGGTCCGTAATCCTACTTCATCCCAGTTTATATCAGTTTAACTTAATTTATCCATCAATTCGCTACGATTTTCCCAGTTTTGTGCCTCTTGCATTTAGAGGTTACACATAAATATATAGCCCCATTAACTCATTTGACCGCTCAAAACTGTTTCACTATTCAGGTTAGGCAAAGTTTCCAAAAACCAAAGTGCCTAATTTCGAAATTACATATCTCATTACCAAATTTCTTCCTATCAAATCAAAAATCGAGGGAGTAAATATAGAATTTAGGGAGATCCTTTCGCTCTGATCAATTTCTCCCAATTTGTCATTGCTGCGCTCTTTGGTTGGAGCCTTAATTTCGTAATTCAATTTTCATTTCAAGGATTACTGTTAATAGGAGCACTTGGAAACAAGAAAAGAGATGAGAAATTAGTTTTCCGAAATGGAATGTGGGATACATGTTTCCATTTTGAGTCAAACGAGTTATGCAACTGATATCTGTCCTAAAATTCAAATTCTGATTCAAAACTCGTAGCGGCGGTATGACCCGGCGAAGTTTCTTATTTCTAGAGGAAGAAAACGAAGATTTGTACTATTATTTTACTGCATCATGTTGTTCCACTGTAGTTATTTATTTATTTATTTATTTGTCCTTGTGTATATAACTCTGATTTTATGTTGTAAAGAATAGTCAAATGTATTTATAAAATAGCTCCATAAATTGTTATTTGATTATTATACTTTGTCATTCCACTGCGAGATTCTGTATTTGTTTTATTTCCTTCTCTTCTTTTTCTTGTTTAACCCAATAACAGTCCGCCCTTTTATATGGTTTGAGTCTGACGTGTATGGTTTATCGTCGATTTAAAATGTCCAAAAGGACATGCCATTACAGGACAAATTTAAATGGTTCAAATCATAAAATTTGTATATTTGGACAGTTTCTGCTCAAAAATGTAATATTCTCATGTTAATTCATACAAATCATATATAAATGCTCAAAATTTAAGTTTATTTCCGTAAACATCATATTTCATCTCGATTTATATCAGTTTAACTTAATTTACCCTTCATTTTGCCATGATTTTTCCAATTTTGTGCTTCGTTTTCACGTAATTTGGCATGTAGAGTTTACATATATACATTATATAGCTCCGTTAACTCATTTGACAGCTCAAACCTAATTCTTTATTCCTGCTCGGCAAGGTTTCCAAAAACCAAAGAGCCTAATTTCGAAATTACGCATTACCAAATTTAACCACATCAAATCATAAAATCAAGGGAGTAAATATAGAATTTAGGGAGAACCATTCGCTCTGATCTATTTCTCCCATTTCAACCTAGTTTCGCTCTTTGATTTGGAGCCATAATTTACTAATTTGATTTTCATTCGGGGATTACGGTTGACCGGGGGAAAAAGAAGAGAGAGACGGGAAATTATTTTTTTGAAATGGAAGGTGGAATACACGTTTCCATTGAGTCAAATGACTTGTACAATCGCTATCCGCTCAAAAGCTCAAATTCGGAGTCAAAACCAGTAGCGCCGGTATGACTCGACGACGTTTACGATCATATCTACTTCATACGTGCTCCAAATGACGTAAACAAATATACTGCACGAATCAAAAAAATGAGACAATTGCAATGGCATTTGTATCGTCGCGAAATTGCAATGTCTTAAAAATGGCCATTTTACCCCTCCTTATTTTTAATTTATTTAACGAATCCACTGATTCCAGTGCTTTCATATTACTATTATTATTCAATTAAAATGATTTTCAAATTTTTGGGGAACTCTATTCTCCCCTTTTAAAATAATATGTGGGTTATTCCAATGTACTAGCAACGGGTATACCGACGATGAGTATTCTGGTGTGGACAAACGGTCCACCAGTGTCCCAGCCAGAGACAATTCCAAGATTATTTCAGGATGTACGTATTTCTATAGTATTTTTAACTCTTTGTTTTTGCGATTCCTCGGCTTTTGTTCTCATGCTTATGTATTATACGTTCCGAACATGCAATACTATTTTCCCCATAATTTTTTTTTTCATCATTTATATTTTTATATCTTAATTTCTTTAACTTTCATATATTGACATACATTATACAAATTCATATATACGGGTTAAATTCAACAAAAAGAATACATTTCTTACTACAACATATGTATTTAAACTGTAACAACCCCTATTTTGGTCCATTGAAATCGACAATAATACACACATGTCAGACTTGAATAATTTAAAATAACATATTGTAATAAAAATTGGAGAAAATAAAACCATCACACAGAATCACAGACACAGAAATATCAGAATAACTCGCAGCTGAAGATTAAATACCATAATAGTTCATGAAGCTACTATAACAAAGTCTCAAAACAAATACATAATATCAGTTCGAAAACAAATACAATAGAAATCTCAAATACATAGAAGTTCACAAATACAAGAGCTGAAATAAAACAACTGAAACTGAAAGATATAGATAACAAGATAAGTCGAATCTCCAGCGGTTCCTAGCTCTAGAAAGAGAAATCCAAAGCTGTGAATACTCAGGCTGACCCGAGCGTAAGGCAAAACACAAAACACTCGAGTCAGGACATACTTACTTATACAATGTAACCCAACTCAAGTGAACTGCAGTAAAGTACAAGTAACTTTAAGGATGCTTGGGACCGTCCATCCTCTAAGGATCCATTAAACTATTTAAGATGCAGTAATATTACGCTATTATAATAATGTCTACAGTAAAATAAACTAACTTTAAAATAGCGTTAAGGAGTACCCAATATTCCCCTTAACACGCAATAGTCCAAGTAGTCCATCCAGTATCTGCATACCTCCAGATCGGGAGGATACCCCCAAATACCCCATGGGCTACGGGAGAAAAACAAACTCGTTGTAAGGCTCGCTATGCTAGGTGACACGGCACATAAGGCAATGCTAGGGTTGATATACCAATTACGCACATGGGCTGGTGATAACGTAGCAGCCGCTACGCCCTCCTCGAAACACACTCCCAATTAAAATCGGAGGATGGCCATCAAATCAACCACAAGTAAGAGTATAATATCGAAGAAATGTGTCCGATAGGAGGAATGAAATCACTTGGCCCTAGATCGCTCCTGTTTTAGCCATCTTATGCCAACTCACGGGAGTCGGGTCCACATTCATACCATAATAGGATCGTCGCCACCATCCTACTTCATTCTGAAATCTCCACTACGTACACTGTTGTTAAAGTGATTTTCGGTATCGATAGAGAGTATGTCCATATCCGATCCTGGTCTCTTCAACAACCAATCATTATTATAACCCGTGGTATACATTTCAAAATAGTTTATATTTAAAAACCAAAACCATTTTCAAATTCAAACTATATTCCTTTCAAATAGTTAATCATTTCCATTTCAAACATATATTCACCTTTAAAAAATCATAATACTTTCAAAGTTATAACTTTTTCGAAACCAAAATACTTAAAATCATTACACTTTGAAAATCATAACATTTCGAAATCATACATTTGATACCTTCCTTCAATTCTTTACATTTTTACAAATTTATTCAGTTAAACCCAAATTTCAAGTTTCCAATTTAATTCAATTCAAACCATCAGTTTCAATTCAATTCAGTTCCCAACAATCCATTTCAAAATCGCCTTTCAAAATAGTTTATATTTCAAATCAAAATACTTCATTTAAATCATTTAAAGTGAAGTCAATATACTTACAAATCAAATATTCAATTCCTAAAAATTCAGCGTTTTCAGTGCTCATCTATTCACTTAAATACATTAAAATAGTGAAATTTCAGCTTTCGCGGCACTTAGAAAATGCTACGGTAAGTTATATTTGAAAACACTTCATTTCAGCAAAGACATCATTTAAAAACTGCTGCTTGTTCAGTTTTAGTTGAAAACTAGTTAAATTCAGCAAAGACAGCGTTTACAAAACTGCTGTAATAGTTCAGGGTTCAAATTAAAAGATTTAATTCAATTCAGCCAAATGCATCGCTTAACAAATGCTACTGTAGCTCTTTTATTAGTTTTTTATTTTAGTTTCTACAACTACAGCACCTCACCAAGTGCTGCAATAGCCCTTAGTTAATTTTAGCCTTTTAGTTCACTTGCATCAACCATAACACTTACAAAGTGCTGTAAAATCCTTTGCAACAGATTTTAAGTTATAACTTCAGAAGTGATAGCATTTCCGAAGTACTATTAATCAAATTTTCGGATTTTCAATGAAATTTCAGAAATAATTAAACTTCAAATATAAACCATTTTGACTTATCAAATCATATTTTTCCACTCAAAAATGTTCATTTAAATACCCTTTAACTTCTGATTTTATAAAATAAAATTTTATACATAAAATCTGTTTTTTTCTAATAATTCACTTATTAAATTCAAGCGTACAATTTTCTATTCTTTGCAATTTAAAATTTAACTTAACACTTAAGTTTTAATTACCATTTCAGAATATAAACAAAATTCCATTTTTTTTGTAACTTAACTTTTATTTTTAAACTAAATTTCACATTCCCAAGTTAAGTTATATTTCAAATTACACCTTAAAGCATTCAGTTATTTAACCATTTCAATTCATAGAAAAATCAATAACACCTTATTAAGTCATTTTAAATTCAAATTATCATATTTTATTTACTTAACTTAAACTCCATTTTTTTAATAAAATCACAAATTTCAAAATAAATTTATACTACAAATTTCAACTTAACCATTTATTATTTCACATATTTAACTTGTTGAAAAATCACTAACACTTTATAAAAATCATTTTTAATCCAATATATATCAAAATATCATAATATAAAATTTTAAAATATCTTAAAATTTTCCATAAAAATATATATAAAATAACCATGGGTCTGTATAATATTTTCTAACCTAAGTAAAGTGATACGGATAATATATCATTTCAATCCATAATTTACAAAGAAAAATCGGGTTCTATCATTTCAAACCCGCAATCACAAGTCAGTTAAAATAAATAAAAATCTCAGGCCTATCATTTCAGTCCATAACGATTTTTCCTGATTCTAAAGTCCGTTCGGGTATGTATCATTTCAACCCATAGTGATTCTATTCTACAAGGACTTGCAGTGTGAGAAACAGATATAAATAAACAGTCAACATATAGCAGTACAGATGATATGACAGGTTTATAACAGGGTTTAACATCATATAATTTACATCACATGCAAGTATAACATGATAAAATATTTCTACACATTCACTTACTATCAATTCACAGTTATATAAGCATAAATGTCATGAGTGAATACTCACATTTTCACGCTGGAGATAGCAAATCAAACACACAGATAAATCCAGAAAGCACGATACGGCACGACACAGCACGACTTTTGATTCAAGTGAGTGGAGAGCCAAGATGTTGATCTTGTAAACAACTAATAAAACAAGACAATATAACATAAATGTACAACACAAAACAATATTGAAATAAATTGAAAATAAAAAAGCAACAAGGAAATGGATGACTTGACCTTGCCACAACCATTCAAATGCTTGGCCTAGGATGTTCTTATGCTCGGCTATGATCATGCTATGCTCGGGTTTGGCACCAAAACACACAGCTAGAGAATGATGTGAAGGAGGTATGAGTTACAACATAGGGAATACAAAGGGACAAGGCAAAAAGGCAAGTTTGGTCAACATGTAGGCTCGGCTAGATGGTAAGTGGGCTCGGCCTAGGTCATGTATAGGTCAAGCCATGTGTGAAGTGGTGGCCAGAGGAGGTGTAGTTGTTGGTGGTGGTGGCTAAGGGTAGTGGCCGAAGTGCAAAGTGACGGAGGGTGAAGTATGTGGCTCGGCTGGGCAATTTCAAGGGGTTTTTGTGCAAAGTTATGGCGCTTGCATCAATTGGATGGTCAGGACCTGAATTGGTCAGAGGAGAAGGAGGTGGTGCTACCGTGGATGATGAGGTGGTGGTCGATGGTGATGAGGGGGTAGGTGGCCAAGCAAAGCTAGAAGAAAAGGAAGGCAAAATCATAGAAAATGGAGAGGAAAAGAGATAAAGGAAGCCATTAGAAAAGCTTACAAATATTCTCAGAAATGAAGTGGTCGTGAGTTTTGAGGAGATGAGAATTTCTCACGTGAATGACAAAATGCAATACACGGCTGTGAAAAAAGAAATGGACACCAAGCAAAATGAAAAGGCAAATGAAGTGAAAAGTCAAAGTTAATGAAAAGCCATAGAAAATGAAAGGGCTTTTGTCTCTTTAAATTTCAATTTCTTTTAATCCAAATTTACTAATAAAAAGTAAGTAAATAAAATAGAAAAAGAAAACAAAATAAAGTAGAAATGAAAATAAATAAATATTTTAAGAAAAAATAGAAAATAAATAAGAAAATAGTTTATTAATTGAAACTAGAATTTTAAAAATTGTAAACAAAATACAATTAACATTACAAAATTATAACTACACTTTTTAAAGTGTTTAAAGATAAAATATATACATAACATGTCATATTACACATATATACACAAATTAGAACTAGAATGTGACAAAAAAAATATTATTTATATAAATTAAAATAACAATTTTGTTAAATAAATCAATTTACACACAATGGTTTAAAAAGCTTAGCTTTCACAATATTAATCAGATTTCAACGAAACGAAAAGTAGTATACTTAAAATTTATCTGTTTTCATAATAAAAGATCACATTCAAAAATTCAAATTTTTAAGTTTCAAATTTTAAAGTCAAAGTTCAACATCTTTGGAAAATATTCTATTTATTCATGTTTGGAATTATAATTCACATAAAAATCAAAATTTATATTTAAAATAATGAAATTAATTCATTTTAATAAATAAAAAATTTAAATCAGGAATTTCAATTAAAATAATTAAAATATAAAATTAAAATAATCAAAAAATACAGGGTTGTTACACTCTCCCCACTCAAAACTTTTTGTCCCCGAAAAGGAATGAGGTACGGAAAAACACAGAAAAAGATAGAATGAAATAGGATTAAGACAAGATGACAAGAAGATTAAAATTATACCAGATAACTGTTGTTATAGGTTAGTTTAACAAGGTGGAGATGATCTTAAACACGAAGAGGATCCTCAAGAAATCTGATTCACTCTTTATGTTTGACCGTCGGTCTGTGGATGATAAGCAGTGCTCAGATTCAGACGAGTACCCAAAGATTTCTGAAATGATTTCCAAAATTGACTGGCAAAGATAGGATTATGATCACAAACAATACTGAGTGGAACACCATGGAGACGAACAATCTCTCTCACGTAGATCTCAGACAAGTTAGAAGCATGACGGGTAGACTTGACCGGAATGAAATGAGCCGACTTGGTCTGTCTATCCGCAATAACCTAGATACTAAGCATTTTTATGAGTCAAAGCAGTGAGAGGTGCAGCAATCCGAGCAAAATTCTCAAAGAATCTTTGATAATAACCGGCAAGGCCCAGAAAACTACGAATCTTAGGAGGAGTCTTAAGAGTTTTCCAATCGTGTAACAGAATAGGGAGAAATAAGGACAACAGAAAAGATAGAATAATTAAACGACGAAGGTAAAAGAGAAAGAAAGAAAGACTTACATTGATCACAACGGTCTTGACTGGATCGATAGAAACTCCATTACTGGAAACAATATGTTCAACGGATCGGACTTCATCCTTCAATTGATGGTTTCTAAGAATTTCCAGAACATATTTCAAGTGTGACTCGTCTCTTTCTTGGTCTTAGAAAAGACAAGGACATCATCAACAAAGACCAAAACAAATTTATTAAACACAACACGAAAAACACGATTCATCAAATCAACAAAGAAAGCAGAAGCATTAGTCAAACCAAAGGCATGACTAACCATTCATAAAACCCATTCTCAGTACGGGAAGCTAATCAAACAAATCATTGATACGAGGCATTGGATATCTGTTTTTCATAGTCAGCTTGTTTAGCTCCCTATAATCAACACACATCCTCAAAGATCCATCGGACTTAGTGACAAAAACCACCGCTGCTCCCCATTCTGAATGGCTAGGTCTGGTCAGACCTTTGTAGAACAAGTCATCAATTTGCTTTCCCAACTCAAACTTCTCGCGGAGTGCCATTCTTCTAGGAGGAAGAACTACAGGTCGAGCTCCAAGAATAAGATCAATACGGAAATCAGTTTCCCGCTTCGAACGAAAAGCAGGGACTTCACCAAATACATCGGGATAGAATCTGACCAAGCGGATCGAATGAAGATCACTAGGAGAAGACTCCAGAGAATAAATAAAACTGCCAGCAAAATCCCGAGGCATGCGGCACTGAAAAATCAAGGATTTCCTTGATCATCAACAAGATAAATAGACCGGCTTTACAGGAGATATGGGCATCACGCCTACCCTGCCAATCACTTCCAAGCAATAAATCAAAAGCATCAAAGCCCAGAATATAGAAATCACCACTAAAGCGATGATCAGAATTGACAAGTTTCACTTTCTTACAAATCCGATTAAGGTTTGCGGGGGCTCAAATTGGTTTCGAAACACATAAAGGAACGGAAACATACTCAAGAGAAAGGAGATGCTCGAACCTATCACACAAATCAACATAAATAAAATTAAGGAAGGATCCAGTATCAAATAAAACACATGATATTGAAATAAAGAAAAGGTGCCCTAAAGAGTACCTTGGTCACCACTAGAAGTAGGAGCTGGAGAAGATGCAGAGGTGACAGCAAATATACCGGAAGGCTTACCCAACTGAGCAGGAGAGGAACAGCTGCACCAGCTAAAGTAGGGCAACTATTAGCATAATATCTCTTCTGATCGCATTTCAAGCAGGTGATGGCAGAAAGGTCAACAGGCAGCCTTAGAGAAGGAGAAGACAAAGATAGATTTGCTTGGAAGGATATCCTAAAGAAAGAAAATGCTAATAAGGTAGATACGAAAGAAGGAAGTTTAGAAAAATTCTCCTTTAAAACAAGAAAAGTTTTATATCAAAATAATCTTTGAAAAATCCTTCGAAAAAATCATTTTAAAAATCAGTTTATACTTTGAAAATACGTTCTCTCACAAAGATTGATTCCGAAATTGATTTCACTCATTCTAGGGTATTCCTACCCTATCTAATGAGTTTTTGCTCCGTAGGCGAAGGTTTGCCTAAAATCCAAAGCTTTGATACCAACTGTAACAACCCCTATTTTGGACCATTCAAATCGACAATGATCCACACATGTCCGACTTGAATAATTCAAAACAACCGATTGTAATAAAATTTGAGCAAATATAATCATCACACAGAATCACAGACACAGAAATATTAGAATAACTCACAGCGGAAGATAGAATACCATAGCAGTTCATGAAGCTACAATAACAAAGTCTCAAAACAAATATATAATATCGGTCTGAAAACAAATCAATAGTAATCCCTAATACAGAGAAGTTCACTAATACAAGAGATGAAATAGAATAACTAAAACTGAAAGATATAGATAACAAGATAAGCAAAGTCTCCAACGATTCCTAGCTCCAAAAAGGGAAATCCAAAGCTGTGAATACTCAGGCTGACCCGAGCGTAAAGCAAAACACAAAGTGCTCGAGTCGGGACATACATACTTATGCAATGTAAACCAACTCAAGTGAACTGCAGTAAAGTACAAGTAACTTAAAGGATGCTTGGAACCGCCCATCCTCTAAGGATCCGTTAAACTATTTACTATGCAGTAATATTGCGCTATTATAATAATGTTTACATAAAATAAACTTACTTTAAAATAGCATTAAGGAGTGACCCAATATTCCCTTAACACGTAATAGTCCAAGTAGTCCATCCAATATCAGCATACCTCCAAATCGAGAGGCTACCCTAAATACTCTATCGGCTACGGGGGGAAAACAAACTCGTAGTAAGGCTCGCTATAGTAGGTGACACGACATACAAGGCAATGCCAGGGTAGATATACCAATTATGCACATGGGCTGGTGGTAACATAGCATCCACTACGCCCACCTCGTAACACACTCCCAATCAAAATCGGAGGATGGCCGTCAAATCAACCACAAGTAAGAGTATAGTATCGAAGAAGTGCGTCCGATAGGAGGAATGACTTCATTTGGCCCGAGATCACACCTGTTTTTGCCACGCTATATGCCAACTCACGGTAGTCAGGGCGACTTTCATACAATAATAGGATCGTCGACACCATCCTACATCATTCTGGAAACTCCACCGCATACACAGTTGTTAAAGTGGTTTTCGGTATTGACAGAGAGTATGCCCATATCCGATCCCGGTCTCTTTAACAACCAATCGTTATTATAACCCGTGGTTATAAATTAAGAATAGTATTTTATTTCACAACCAAACCATTTTAATTTCAAACTATATTCGAATCAAATAGTTTATCATTTCCATTTCAAACATATATTCACCTTTCAAAAATCATAATACTTTTAAAGTTATAACTTTTTTGAAACCAAAATACTTGAAATCATTACACTTTGAAAATCATAACATTTCGAAATCATACATTTGAAATCATGGTACCTTCCTTTAATTCTTTACATTTTACAAATATATTCAATTAAACCCAAATTTTCAAATTAATTCAATTCAAAACTGTAAGAACCCTATATTTTGTAATTATTTTATTGTATATTTTAATTATTTTAATGTAAAATTTTGGTTTAAAAACTTATTTTTTACTTATTTGAATGATAAAATTTTATTATTTAAATATAAAATCTTGATTTTATATGAGTTATAATTCCAAACTGTGTAAGTTAAATATTTGCTTGAAATGTTGATTCTGGTCAAAACAGTCAAACTGTGACTTTTAACTTAAAATTTTAAAAGTTTTAAATTTAAATTTTTTCCTTTATTATGAAAGTACATAAAATTCTAAGAACACCACTTTTTGTTTCGTTGAAATTGGATGTAAATTGTGAAAGTTATACCCTTTACAATATTTTGCATATATAGGGTTATTTAACAATGACTATTTTAAATTGAATAAATTACTTCTTCTTTGTTATATTTTATTTTAATATGTAATAATATGTTTTATTATGTATATTTTGACTTTTAAATATTTTTAAATGATAATAGAATTTTTCCAAAATTTACTGTATTTATTTCCTATTTTTAAAGGCTGTTTTATAATTTTCTGCTATTTTCTTCATATAAATTTTACTTAATTAATTTTTTTTTATTTTGTGAATGCATTTTATTTTATTTGTTATAAATATTTTTACAAGTCCATGAAGATTTTCTAAAGTTCATTTGAAATTATTTCTAATTTTTAAAGCCTAGTCTGCAATTTTAAGCCATTTTCTTAATTTAATTATATATAATTAAAATTTATTGATTTATTTTATACATTCACTTTTATTGCTGTGTTTTTCTTTATTTTATTCATTTTACATGTATTTAAATTTAAGAAAATTTTTCCAAAGTGTATTGAAGTTATTTCTAATTCCTAAGTCTAGTTTTCATTTTCTGTGCCATTTTTCTTATTTTAATCATATCTAATTAATAATTAATTATTAATATTTTGTTTATCTGTTATATTTTCGAATTATAACTGTAATTTATAAGTGTTTTCAGTTATTTAAGATGTATATGAATATATATAGGAAGTTTAAAAGGTTTGAAAGCAAAGAAACGTAAAACCGTTTTAACGTTTCTTCTTCCGTTTCTTTTCCAATTAATAGATTTAATTTCCTTTGACCGCTCCTTTCTTTATTGTAGCTGTGCATTTCTTACCTTATTTTCACGTGAAAACATTCCTCTCCACTTCATTTTTCACGGCTAGAAAGGTTTGGTAATGGCTCCTCTTTTCCTCTTCTTTTTGCTTTTCTTTTTCCATTGTTTTCTTATATTTTGCCTTGTTTTCTCATGTGTATTGCTTGGCCTCTCCTCCATAGCCACGGCCACCACCTCCTACACCTCTTCCCTGCCATCATCACCAGCTACCCCTCTGGTCTTGACCAAGGCCGAGCCCACCATGGTGCCAAAACTCCAAGAAAATGCAACAATGCTCTTGAACAATGCTAGTTTGACCACCTTTGCCTCATCTCCTTCAACCACCACCTTAACCACCACCATAGCCACCTCCACCACCTCTGACCTGACCTCCACCCTCTGCAACATCAACCACCACCCTCTGGAAATCAGACCATGACCAAGCCGTGCCCATCCATTGAAGCTAGCACCACAAAACTTCCACAAAACTCCTTAAAACATTGCCTAGACCACACATATCATCACCTACCCTCCATATCTTGCTTTGGCCACCCCTTAGACACCACCACCAGCCACTCCACCACCTTTGGCCGCTGCTCCAACTACTGTACAGACCTGTACAAGCATGGCCAAGCCACCACATGCCCATGGCCGAGCCAAGAATGTCACAAAAACTCAACTTATTTAACCTTGACCCTATATATGCTTTATGTTGCACCACTACACCTTCATCTCCACTTGTTGCCTTGCCTATATGATGTTAAACCTGACCTATATGATGTCATACCTGAGCCAAAACATCATCATAGCCAAGCATAAGTGTCCCTTAGGCCAAGCATTGAAGTGGTTGAAGCAAGGTCCAATCTATCTTGTTCATTTTGCTTTGTATTTCAAAATTGTCTCAATGTTATTTTATGTTGAATGTTTATATATTGTCTTGTTTGTTTTGTTTTGGGTTGTTGATACAAAATCATATCTTGGCTATCTTTCAACTCAAATCAAAAGTCGTGCAATTGTGCTTGTCGTGCCTTTGGAGTCGTGCTTGTATGTTGTTTTGGTCTCTAGCTTTGAAAAAGGTGAGTCTATCTCACTCTGACATATATACTTATGAAAAGTGGATTGATGACAAGTGTTTAGTAATGTAAAATGTTTATGCAAGTTAATGATGATCATATGATATGCTATGCCGTGTTATTACCATGTTATTACCATGTTAAAACTGTTAATTTTCACCGACATCTGATACATGACTGTATATTGTGATATTGACATTGTTTATATTATTTATGTATATGATTACACTGCAAGTTCCCTGTTAGGATAAAAAATCATTATGGGCTGAAATGATAGGCCTGAGTTATTTTATTTATTTATTTAAACTTGGGATTGTGGGTTTGAAATGATAGAACCCGGATTTTTACCTTTTAAACTGCGGATTGAAATGATACATATCCGTATCGCTTGACCTAGGTTAGAAAACTATATACAGACCCGTGGTTATTCTATAAAGTGCTTTGAATATTTTAAGTATTTTAAAAATATAAAATTATGAAATTTGATTTAAATAGATTTTGAAAGGTTTTAAAATAAATAAATTATGATTTTTCTTTGTGTTAAAAATGTAATTTATGAATGGATTAACTGGATTTTGAAATATAACTTATGTTTGAAATTTGGAATTTTGACTAAAAATGATATTTAAGTTACACGAATAAAATGGACTTTAATTTTATTTGGAAATGGTAAATATGATAAATTGATTTATATTTGAATTTAAGTGATTTATTAAAGAATTATTGATTTTCTAAAAATTTAAGTGGTTGAATAAATGACTGTTGAAAATGAAATTTTAAAATATAACTTGACTTGAAAATGTGAGATTTGTGTTTTAACTAAAGATGTTAAATTAATCAAATAAACTGGAAGTTTAGTTAAATTTGTAAAATGGTAATATAAATCTGAAATGTATAGGTTTTAATTTATGAAAGAAACGTATAGATTTTAATTTATGAAAGAAACGTATAGGTTTTAATTTATGAAAGAAACGTATAGGTTTTAATTAATGAAAGAACGTATGGTGTTCTAATTAATGATAGGAACATGTAAATTCCTAATTAATGAAAGAAAGGTATAAGTTTTAATTAATGAAAGAAACGTATAAGTTTTTAATTAATGAAAGAAAAGTGTAAAGTCCTAATTTATGAGAGAACATGAAAGTTTTAATTAATGCAAGAACATGTAAAGTTTTAATTAAGAAAGAAACATGTAAAGTTAAGTAGTGTGGTATTGATTTAATTAATAAATGTTCATTATTGTAATAGAAATATAAAATTTAAAACATACATTTGACACGTAGATTTTAATCAATGTAATGGTGTATTTTAAATTGATTAAAATGATAAATGTTACTTACTGTAATAATAAAATGTAAGTTGATAACGTACATTTGATAAGCAAGTTTTAATTTATGTGAATGGCATACTTTAAATGATTAAAATAATAAAGTTTCTTTATTGTAATAATAATGTAAGTTAATAAGGTGCTTTTAACTTAACATAAGAATTTCAGTTTAAATTGTATATTACAGTAAGAAAGTTTATTTAACTATAAGGCTATGATAAATTGACATGTTAAAATTTTAAGCTTGTCGATACTTTGATTATATACAATGTAAAGTGGAAAGTAGTACATTCCAAAAATGCTATGATTCCTTAAGGTAACATTTCCAAAATTCTATGATAATTTAAAGGAATATTTCAAGTTTAATAAATTTAAAGAAATATTCAATGATTTGAAAATTTGGGTTTTATTTGAATGATATAATATTGAATTATTTTTGAAATGGAAATGATACAATAGTGATATTGTTTTGAAATGAGTATGACATTTTGGTCTTGAAAGTATAAATTATTTGAAATAAATATCCACGGGTTATAATAACGATTGGTTGTTAAAGAGACTGGGATCGGATATTGTCTTATAGCCGGACAATACCGAAAACCACTTTAACAACTGTGTACGCGGTGGAGATTCCAGAATGAAGTAGGATGGTGGCGACGTTCTCGAGGTATATTACGTGGACCCAACTCCCGTGAGTTGGCATATATGACTAAAACAGGAGCTATACCGGGCTACACAAAGGGTCGCACCCTTTCATCGAGCATGCTCCATCGGAAACCATTCTATTACTGTTGTGATTCGGTTCGGTGGCGCCACTTTGATTCGGGGGTATTGTTCGAGGTGGGCGGAAGCT
The DNA here is from genome assembly GCA_030765085.1 of Allium cepa. Taxonomy (NCBI): domain Eukaryota; kingdom Viridiplantae; phylum Streptophyta; class Magnoliopsida; order Asparagales; family Amaryllidaceae; genus Allium; species Allium cepa. The sequence continues at coordinate 820,246,820 of CM060931.1, forward strand.
GCTGGCTTGCCGTTACCACCGGTCCAGGAGTGCAAACGGTGTATCCCCCCTGGCATTGCCTCGCGTGCCGTGTCATATCCTTATATCGATCCCACTACGATTTTGGTTTTAAAGATCCGACCGCGTTAAGGTTCACCATCCCCTTAACGCTATTTTCTATATGATTATACTTTACTGATTAGACACTACCGTATATAGCATATATTACTACATAGTAAATAGTTTAACGGATCCTTAGAGGATGGGCGGTCCCAAGCATCCTTTTAAGTTACTGATGCATTTTGTTACTGTTCACTTGAGTTGATTTACAGTTTATAAGTATTTATGTCCTGACTCGAGGGTTTTGTATTTTGCTTTACGCTCGAGTCAGATTGATTGAGTTAGCATTCAAGATTCACCTTCGGAGTTGGAGCTTTCCTTGAAGATCCAGTCCTCTATTTGTTTCAGTATCCAGTGTTTCAGTGATGTATCTTGTTACTCTTCTGTTGTATCTCATTTAACTCTGATGTATCTTATATTTTTTTTTAGTAGCTTCATGAACTACTATCTCTTTTACTTCCCCTGCATTATTATATACTCTGTGTCTGTGATCTGTGATTTTTATTTACTGTATATTCTGAGATTTGTCAAAATTTTATTAACAACGCGGTATTTTGAGCAATTCAAATCCGGCATGAGTGTCTACCTATACACTTATAATGGATGCGAATGGTTGAAAATATCGGGTCGTTACAGTTGGTATCAAAGCTTTGGTAAGCTCTAGGAAAAACTCAGCATATGGAGTAGATGTATTTACAGAATCACTTTCATTCGAGTTGAATCTCTCTCTTTTGACTCGATTCCTTTGAATTTTGAAACATTCCCTATGGTTTCAAAATCCATTCGTATCCCTCACTATTCATCTTCTTTTGACTCTGGAGCATTCCATAACTCCACTTCGAATGATCTTTCTAGTGAGTCGGCGGTCACGCCAATTTCAAATTTAATTGAAAAAGGGGGAAAACTCCTTTGTAGTTAGCATCGATTCACTAGCGATTCTTATCTATCCTTGGTTTAGATGCTAATATCTTTTGTTATTTCAAACTCTATCTCTTGAGGTCGAATGTAGATTTACCCTAGAAAATCCACTTCGATCTTATACTTTAAGTCACGGTTGACCCGATTAAGGTTGCCCGTGATTTATTTTCGCTTATCTGCCTCCCTACTCTGTATTTAATCATCTTGTCTTTGTTTCCAACATATTTTCAAACATTTTGAATTGTATTTGTCAATCTATATTTTTTTTTATATTGTGTTGTTGGAGTTGTTGATGTTGATTTGGGTTTCCGATCGATTCGTCTGATCAACGCTATCGATAGGATTTCTAAAACACTTTGACAGAAGAAACGAACACAATATATATATTTTTTTTAAAAAAAATTGTTAATGAAATAAATTTTGGTATATAAGTAAATTTATGGAACTTAATGAAATGATTTAAATTGATAATTTGAAATGATAATACTTGATTTTCATTTATTGTTCTACAAATAGATCTATAAATATTTGTTTATAAATTTATTTGGGAACTGAAATGAATTTAAAACAAGAATTTGAGGATTTAAATTCCGATTATTTCGAACTTTGGTTTAAAGTTTTAAAAGGTTATATTATTTAAAGTATTTTGAATAGAATTTGTTTTCAAAGAATTTTAAAGGTTTAAAATTAGTGCTCTTCTCTTTGTCGCTGGAAAATAACTTCGGTGATGATCGCGACATCATCGACGTTCATTTTCGAGTTTCGAAGTTAAGAGACTGTTCTATAGTCTTGCTACAGCTTTGTTTTGGGAAATTAAATTGATTTGAATTTCTAAAATATGACTTGATTTATAATATATATAGATATATAATTGAAATTTGATTTGACATATTATATATATATTATTACTTATCTCTAAATGGTTTGGAGAAATCGGAAATACAATTCTTAAAAAAAAAATTATATAATAATTTCAATTATAAAAAGAGAATAAAAAATTTGGATAAATGATTAAAACTTGAGAGAATTGAATTGGAAAGTTTTATTTGTGTAATATATTTGCATTCAAATATAACTTACCTTAATTTCAGAAGTTAACGATGTAATTGGATAATATACAATATAAAAAGATTTTATAAATAAAATTTGAGTGGTTATAATAAATGCTATACACTTAAATTTTAAGTTATAAAACGATTAACAGAGTTAAAGACTAATAAAGGGTAATTGAATAACTTACAATAAAACAATGTTAGAAGAACTAAGAATAAAATAAAGCAGTTATAATAAGTGTAAGTATATTTAACATCAGTGATGAATATATTGAGAGAAATAAATTTAAGTTTAATTAGGAATAAAGAAGAATTAAATTTATTAAGTACATTGTGAGTGCAATAAATGATTATTTTTCAAACCCATGGTTTTAAAAATTGTTAATTTTAGATGATTGGATAATAAGATAATGAAATTTGGGGTAGTTAAGATTTATTTAACTTGTGTAAAGATTTATTCTCTACTTAAGTTGAAATTTCCATGCTTTCAAATTTATTTTCTTATTTTGTTTTTCAAACCATCTTTTGGTTGTCCTTATTATCCTTATCTTGCTATAGACCGGTATAGGCATCTTTCTATAATCTTTCTGTAATCTTGATAGACCTTTGGTAATCATTTTGAATCCACCTTTTTCGTGCTTGTGTTCTTGATTCTGGAGGATCTTGGAAAGATCACCTCCACCTTGTTAAACTTACCTATAACAACAGTTATCAGGTATAACTTCAATCTTCTTGTCATCTTATCTTAATCCTATTTCACTCTACCTTTTCTGTGCCCTTCCATACCTTATTCCTTTTCGGGGACGAAAAGTTTTGAGTGGGGGAGAGTGTAACAACCCTATATTTTGTAATTATTTTATTGTATATTTTAATTATTTTAATGTAAAATTTTGGTTTAAAAACTTATTTTTACTTATTTGAATGATAAAATTTTATTATTTAAATATAAAATCTTGATTTCATATGAGTTATAATTCCAAACTGTGTAAGTTAAATATTTGCTTGAAATGTTGATTCTGGTCAAAACAGTCAAACTGTGACTTTTAACTCAAAATTTTAAAAGTTTGAAATTTAAATTTTTTCTTTTATTATGAAAGTACATAAAATTCTAAGAACACCACTTTTCGTTTCGTTGAAATTGGATGTAAATTGTGAAAGTTATACCCTTTACAATATTGTGCATATATAGGGTTATTTAAAAATAACTATTTTAAATTGAATAAATTACTTCTTCTTTGTTATATTTTATTTTAATATGTAATAATATGTTTTATTATGTATATTTTGACTTTTAAATATTTTTAAATGATAATAGAATTTTTTCAAAATTTACTGTGTTTATTTCCTATTTTTAAAGGCTGTTTTATAATTTTCTGCTATTTTCTTCATATAAATTTTACTTAATTAATTTTTTATTTATTTTGTGAATGCATTTTATTTTATTTGTTATAAATATTTTTATAAGTCCATGAAGATTTTCTAAAGTTCATTTGAAATTATTTCTAATTTTTAAAGCCTAGTCTGCAATTTTAAGCCATTTTCTTAATTTAATTATATATAATTAAAATTTATTGATTTATTTTATACATTCACTTTTATTGCTGTGTTTTTCTTTATTTTATTCATTTTACATGTATTTAAATTTAAGAAAATTTTTCCAAAGTGTATTGAAGTTATTTCTAATTCCTAAGTCTAGTTTTCATTTTCTGTGCCATTTTTCTTATTTTAATCATATCTAATTAATAATTAATTATTAATATTTTGTTTATCTGTTATATTTTCGAATTATAACTGTAATTTATAAGTGTTTTCAGTTATTTAAGATGTATATGAATATATATAGGAAGTTTAAAAGGTTTGAAAGCAAAGAAACGTAAAACCGTTTTAACGTTTCTTCTTCCGTTTCTTTTCCAATTAATAGATTTAATTTCCTTTGACCGCTCCTTTCTTTATTGTAGCTGTGCATTTCTTACCTTATTTTCACATGAAAACATTCCTCTCCACTTCATTTTTCACGGCTAGAAAGGTTTGGTAATGGCTCCTCTTTTCCTCTTCTTTTTGCTTTTCTTTTTCCATTGTTTTCTTATATTTTGCCTTGTTTTCTCATGTGTATTGCTTGGCCTCTCCTCCATAGCCACGGCCACCACCTCCTACACCTCTTCCCTGCCATCATCACCAGCCACCCCTCTGGTCTTGACCAAGGCCGAGCCCACCATGGTGCCAAAACTCCAAGAAAATGCAACAATGCTCTTGAACAATGCTAGTTTGACCACCTTTGCCTCATCTCCTTCAACCACCACCTTAACCACCACCATAGCCACCTCCACCACCTCTGACCTGACCTCCACCCTCTGCAACATCAACCACCACCCTCTGGAAATCAGACCATGACCAAGCCGTGCCCATCCATTGAAGCTAGCACCACAAAACTTCCACAAAACTCCTTAAAACATTGCCTAGACCACACATATCATCACCTACCCTCCATATCTTGCTTTGGCCACCCCTTAGACACCACCACCAGCCACTCCACCACCTTTGGCCGCTGCTCCAACTACTGTCCAGACCTGTACAAGCATGGCCAAGCCACCACATGCCCATGGTCGAGCCAAGAATGTCACAAAAACTCAACTTATTTAACCTTGACCCTATATATGCTTTATGTTGCACCACTACACCTTCATCTCCACTTGTTGCCTTGCCTATATGATGTTAAACCTGACCAATATGATGTCATACCTGAGCCAAAACATCATCATAGCCAAGCATAAGTGTCCCTTAGGCCAAGCATTGAAGTGGTTGAAGCAAGGTCCAATCTATCTTGTTCATTTTGCTTTGTATTTCAAAATTGTCTCAATGTTATTTTATGTTGAATGTTTATATATTGTCTTGTTTGTTTTGTTTTGGGTTGTTGATACAAAATCATATCTTGGCTATCTTTTAACTCAAATCAAAAGTCGTGCAATTGTGCTTGTCGTGCCTTTGGAGTCGTGCTTGTATGTTGTTTTGGTCTCTAGCTTTGAAAAAGGTGAGTCTTTCTCACTCTGACATATATACTTATGAAAAGTGGATTGATGACAAGTGTTTAGTAATGTAAAATGTTTATGCAAGTTAATGATGATCATATGATATTCTATGCCGTGTTATTACCATGTTATTACCATGTTAAAACTGTTAATTTTCACCGACATCTGATACATGACTGTATATTGTGATATTGACATTGTTTATATTATTTCTGTATATGATCACACTGCAAGTTCCCTGTTAGGATAAAAAATCATTATGGGCTAAAATGATAGGCCTGAGTTATTTTATTTATTTATTTAAACTTGGGATTGCGGGTTTGAAATGATAGAACCTGGATTTTTACCTTTTAAACTGCGGATTGAAATGATACATATCCGTATCACTTGACCTAGGTTAGAAAACTATATACAGACCCGTGGTTATTCTATAAAGTGCTTTGAATATTTTAAGTATTTTAAAAATATAAAATTATGAAATTTGATTTAAATAGATTTTGAAAGGTTTTAAAATAAATAAATTATGATTTTTCTATGTGTTAAAAATGTAACTTATGAATGGATTAACTGGATTTTGAAATATAACTTATGTTTGAAATTTGGAATTTTGACTAAAAATGATATTTAAGTTACATGAATAAAATGGACTTTAATTTTATTTGGAAATGGTAAATATGATAAATTGATTTATATTTGAATTTAAGTGATTTATTAAAGAATTATTGATTTTTTATAAATTTAAGTGGTTGAATAAATGACTGTTGAAAATGAAATTTTAAAATATAACTTGACTTGAAAATGTGAAATTTGAGTTTTAACTAAAAATGTTAAATTAATCAAATAAACTGGAAGTTTAGTTAAATTTGTAAAATGGTAATATAAGTCTGAAACGTATAGTTTTAATTTATGAAAGAAACGTATAGGTTTTAATTTATGAAAGAAACTTATAGGTTTTAATTTATGAAAGAAACGTATAGGTTTTAATTTATGAAAGAACGTATGGTGTTCTAATTAATGATAGGAACATGTAAATTCCTAATTAATGAAAGAAAGGTATAAGTTTTAATTAATGAAAGAAACGTATAAGTTTTTAATTAATGAAAGAAACGTGTAAAGTCCTAATTTATGAGAGAACATGAAAGTTTTAATTAATGCAAGAAAATGTAAAGTTTTAATTAAGAAAGAAACATGTAAAGTTAAGTAGTGTGGTATTGATTTAATTAATAAATGTTCATTATTGTAATAGGAATATAAAATTTAAAACGTACATTTGACACGTAGATTTTAATCAATGTAATGGTGTATTTTAAATTGATTAAAATGATAAATGTTACTTACTGTAATAATAAAATGTAAGTTGATAACGTACATTTGATAAGCAAATTTTAATTTATGTGAATGGCATACTTTAAATGATTAAAATAATAAAGTTTCTTTATTGTAATAATAATGTAAGTTAATAAGGTGCTTTTAACTTAACATAAGAATTTCGGTTTAAATTGTATATTACAGTAAGAAAGTTTACTTAACTATAAGGCTATGATAAATTGACATGTTAAAATTTTAAGCTTATCGATACTTTGATTATATACAATGTAAAGTGGAAAGTAGTACATTCCAAAAATGCTATGATTCCGTAAGGTAACATTTCTAAAATTCTATGATAATTTAAAGGAATATTTCAAGTTTAATAAATTTAAAGAAATATTCAATGATTTCAAAATTTGGGTTTTATTTGAATGATATAATATTGAATTATTTTTGAAATGGAAATGATACAATAGTGATATTGTTTTGAAATGAGTATGACATTTTGGTCTTGAAAGTATAAATTATTTGAAATAAATATCCATGGGTTATAATAACGATTGGTTGTTAAAGAGACCGGGATCGGATATTGTCTTATAGCCGGACAATACCGAAAACCACTTTAACAACTGTGTATGCGGTGGAGATTCCAGAATGAAGTAGGATGGCGGCGACGTTCTCGAGGTATATTACGTGGACCCAACTCCCGTGAGTTGGCATATATGACTAAAACAGGAGCTATACCGGGCTATACAAAGGGTCGCACCCTTTCATCGAGCATGCTCCATCGAAAACCATTCTATTACTGTTGTGATTCGATTCGGTGGCGCCACTTTGATTCGGGGGTATTGTTCGAGGTGGGCGGAAGCTGCTGGCTTGCCGTCACCACCGGTCCGGGAGTGCAAACGGTGTATCCACCCTGGCATTGCCTCGCATGCCGTGTCATATCCTTATATCGATCCCACTACGATTTTGGTTTTATAGATCCGACCGCGTTAAGGTTCACCATCCCTTTAACGCTATTTTCTATATGATTATACTTTACCGATTAGACACTACCGTATATAGCGTATATTACTACATAGTAAATATTTTAACGGATCCTTAGAGGATGGGCGGTCCCAAGCATCCTTTTAAGTTACTGATGCATTTTGTTACTGTTCACTTGAGTTGATTTACAGTTTATCAGTATTTATGTCCTGACTCGAGGGTTTTGTATTTTGCTTTACGCTCGAGTCAGATTGATTGAGTTAGCATTCAAGATTCACCTTCGGAGTTGGAGCTTTCCTTGAAGATCCAGCCTTCTATTTTGTTTTAGTATCCAGTGTTTCAATGATGTATGTTGTTACTCTTCTGTTGTATCTCATTTAACTCTGATGTATCTTATATTTTTTTAGTAGCTTCATGAACTACTATCTCTTTTACTTTCCCTGCATTATTATATACTTTGTGTCTGTGATCTGTGATTTTTATTTACTGTATATTCTGAGATTTGCCAAAATTTTATTAACAACGCGGTATTTTGAGCAATTCAATTCCGGCATGAGTGTCTACCTATACACTTATAATGGATGCAAATGGTTGAAAATATCGGGTCGTTACAAAAACCATCAGTTTTAATTCAATTCAATTTGTTTTTAATACCATTCCAAATCATCTTTCAAAGTAGTTTATATTTAAATAGTCCAATTAAACTATTTAAAAGTGAGATCACTATACTTACAAATCAAATATGCAATTCCCAAAAATTTACACTTTTCTGAGTTAATTTATTTTGGTTAAAAACATTAAAACAGTGAAATTTCAGCTTTCGCAGCATTTAGAAAATGCTACAGTAAGTTACATTTGAAAACAATTCAATTCAGCAAAGGCAGCATTTAAAAACCGCTGTAACAGTTCAGTTTTAGTTCAAAAATAGTTTGATTCAGCAAAGACAGCAATTATAAAACTGCTGTAATTGTTTAAGGTTCAAATTAAAAGATTTAATTCAATTCAGCCAACTGCAGCACTTAACAAGTGCTACAATAACTCTTTTATTAATTTCAGATTTAATTTCACTCTGCGACCATAGCACCTAATAAGTTCTGCAATAGCCTTAATAAATTTTAGCCTTTTAGTTCACCTGCATCAACCACAACACTTACAAAGTCCTGTAATACTTTACAACGGATTTTAAGTTAACTTCAGAAGTGATAGCATTTCTAAAGTGCTATTACTTAAATTTCCGGATTTTCAGTGTAATTTCAGAAACAATTAAACTTCAAATTTAAACATTTTAACTTATTAAATCATATTTTTCCACTCAAAATTGATCATTTAAATACCCTTTAACTTATGATTTTTATAAAATATAATTTGATACATAAAATCAACTTTTTTTTTTGATAATTCGCTTATTAAATTCAAGCATACAATTTTCTATTCCTTGTATTTTAAAATTTAACTCAACACTTATGTTTTAATTACCATTTCAAAATATAAACTAAATTTCCATTTTATTTCTTAACTTAACTTTTATTTTTAAACTAAATTTCACATTACCAAGTTAAGTTATAATTTAAATTACACCTTAAAGCATTCAGTTACATAACCATTTTAATTCATAGAAAAATCAATAACACTTTATTAAGTCATTTTGAAACCAAATTTAAATCAAATTATCATATTTTATTTACTTAACTTAAACTTCATTTTTTTAATAAAATCATAAATTTTAAAATAAATTTATATTACAAATTTCAACTTAACCATTCATTTATTTCACATACTTAACTTGTAGAAAAATCACTAACAGTTTATAAAAATCATTTATAATCCAATTTAAATTAATATTTCAAAATACAATTTAAATCAAAACACAATTTTAAAATACTTTAAAACTTTCCAGAAAAATATATATAAAATAATCACGGGTCTATATAATATTTTCTAACCTAAGTCAAATGATTCGGATAGTATATCATTTCAATCCGTAATTTACAAAGAAAATCCAGGTTCTATCATTTCAAACCCGCAATCCCAAGTCAAATTAAATAAATAAAAATCGCTCAGGCCTATCATTTCAGCCCATAACGATTTTCCTTATTCTAAAGTACGTTCGGGTATGTATCATTACGACCCATAGTGCTTCTATTCTACAGGGAACTTGCAGTGTGAGAAACAGATATAAATAAACAGTATAGCAACATATGGCAATAACAGATGATATGACAGGTTTATAATAGGGTTTAACATCATATAGTTTACATCATAAGTAGGTATAACATGATAAAATATTTCTACACATTCACTTGCTATCAATTCACAGTTATATAAGTATAAATGTCATGTATGAATACTCGCATTTTGAAGCTGGAAATAGCAAATCAAACACACAGGTAAATCCAGAAAGCACGATACGACACGACACAACATGACTTTTGATTCAAGTAAGTGGAGAGCCAAGATGTTGATCTTGTAAACAACCAATAAAACAAGACAATATAACATAAATATACAACACAACACAATATTGAAATAAATTGAAAATAAAAAAGCAACAAGGAAATAGATGATTTGATCTTGCCTCAACCATTCAAATGCTTGGCCTAGAGGGTTCTTATGCTCGGCTATGATCATGCTAAGCTCGAGTTTGGCATCAAAACACATGGCTAAAGAATGATGTGAAGAGATATGAGTTACAACACAGGGAATACAAAGAGACAAGGCAAAAAGGCAAGTTTGGTCAACATGTAGGCTCGGCCAAAGGGTAAGTGGGATCGGCCTAGGTCAGGTACAGGTCAGGCCATGTCTGAAGTGGTGGCTAGAGGAAGTGTAGTTGCTGGTGGTGGTGGCTAAGGGTGGTGGCCAAAGTGCAAAGTGAAGGGTGGTGAAGTTTGTGGCTAGGCTAGGCAATTTCAAGGGGTTTTTGTGCAAAGTTGTGGTGCTTGCATCAATTGGATGGTCACGGCCTAAATTGGTCAGAGGAGGTGGTGGAGCTGCCGTGGATGATGAGGTGGTGGTCGGTGGTGATGAGATGGTAGGTGGTCGAGCAAAGCTTGAAGAAGAGGAAGGCAAAATCATAGAAAATGAAGAGGAAAAGAGATAAGAAAGCCATTAGAAAAACTAACAAATATTTTCAGAAATGAAGTGGCCGTGAGTTTTGAGGAGATGAGAAATTTCTCACGTGAATGGAAAATGAAATACACGGCTATGCAAAAAGAAATGGATGGCCAAGCAAAATGAAAAGGCAAATGAAATGAAAAGTCAAAGTTAATGAAAAGACATAGAAAATGAAAGGGCTTTTGTCTCTTTAAATTTCCATTTCTTTTAATCCAAATAAACTAATAAAAAGTAAGTAAATAAAATAGAAAAAGAAAACAAAATAAGGTAGAAATGAAAATAAATAAATATTTTAACGAAAAATAGAAAATAAATAAGAAAATAGTTTATTAATTGAAACTAGAATTTTAAAAATTATAAACAAAATACAATTAAAATTAAAAAATTATAACTACACTTTTTAAAATGTTTTAAACATAAAATATATACATAACATGTCATATTACACATATATACACAAATTAGAACATGAATATGACAAAAAAAATATTATTTATATAAATTAAAATAACAATTTTGTTAAATAAATCAATTTACACACAATGGTTTAAAAAGCATAACTTTCACAATATTATTTAGATTTCAACGAAACGAAAAGCAATAACTTAAAATTTTATCTATTTTCATAATAAAAGATAAAATTAAAAAATTCAAATTTTTAAATGTTAAATTTAAAAGTCAAAGTTCGACTATATTGACCAAAATTCAAATTTTTGGAAAATATTCATTTATTCGTGTTTGGAATTATAATTCACTTAAAAATCAAAATTTATATTTAAAATAACAAAATTTATTCATTTTAATAAATAAAATAAAAAAAATTAAATTAGGAATTTCAATTAATATAATTAAAATATACAATTAATAATCACAAAATACATGGTTGTTACGTAAACTCAAGAAATCAAATGTTTATTTTGTGTACTTTCACTAAATAAATCACAATATAGCTCCATAAATTGAAAATAAAATTTCCAAATTTATATAAACAAGTACTTTAACTTTAGAAATCAATTTAATGCCATTTAGATGTGATTATATATTTCACACCAAGTGATATTCAAATTTTTGTTGATTTCACAAATTATAAATTGTACGTGTAATTTCACAAATTATAGTTTCTTTTCAATAGGACAAATTAAAATGGCCCAAATGACAAAAATATTATATTTGGAATGTTTCTGCGCAAAAATTTAATATTCTCATATTAATTCATAATTAACTCATACAAATAATATAAAAATGCTCAAATTTTATGTTTAGGTCCGTAAACATCCTACTTCATCCAAGTTTGTATCTGTTTCGCTTAATTTATCCATCATTTCGCAACGAGTTTCCTAATTTTTTGCCTCCTTTTTGTGTAGTTTTGCATGTAGAGGTTACACATACATTATATAGCTCCATTTAACTCATTTGGCCGCTCAAAATCGATTCATTATTCAGGTTAGGCAAAGTTCACATTTAGTGTACTTTTCACATAATAAATCACAATTACTAATCTATCTCTATAAATTCAAAATTAAATTTCCAAATTTATATAAACAAGTAATTTAACTTTAGAAATCAATTTAATGCTATTTAGGTGTGATTATATACATCAAACCAACTGATATACAAATTTTGGTTGATTTTCACATATTATAAATTGTACGTGTAATTTCATATTAATTGAATAAAATTGCATAAAAATACATTTTAGACTTGATATCATCGTACCACATAAAAAATAGTTTCTTTTCAATAGGACAAATTTAAATTATCCAAATCATAAAATTAGTATACTTGGAATGTTTCTGCTCAAAATGTAATATTCTCATATTAATTCATACAAATCGTATAAAAATGCTCAAAATTTAGGTTTAGGTCTGTAAACATCATATTTCATCCCAATTTATATCAGTTTAACTTAATTTACCCATCATTTCGCTATTATTTTCCCAATTTCATGCCTCTTTTTCGCGTAATTTAGCATGTAGAATTTATGTATACATTATATAGCTTCGTTAACTCATTTTTCCACTCAAAACTAATTTGTTATTTAGGTTAGGCAAACTTTCCAAAAACCAAAGAGCCTAATTTCGAAATTACTCATTACCAAATTTAACCATATCAAATCATAAAATCAAGGGAGTAAATATCGAATTTAGGGAGACCCATCCGCTCCGATCTATTTCTACCATTTCATCCTAGTTTCGCTCTTCGGTTTGGAGCCATAATTTACTAATTTGATTTTCATTCGGGGATTCGGTCGACCAACGGGGAAGATGAAGAGTGTGATGAGAAATTAGTTTTCTGAAATGGAAAGTGGAATACATGTTTCCATTGAGTCAAACGAGTTGTACAATCGCTATTTGCTCAAAAATTCAAATTTGGAATCAAAACCAGTAGCGTTAGTACGGCTCGACGACGTTTTCGGTCATCTCTACTTCATACGAGCTCTAAATGACACAATCAAATATACTGCAGAATCAAAAAAACAAGACGATTGCAATCTCATATTATTATTCATAATACTCTTAAAAAAAAAAATCAAGACGATTGCCAAATTGCAATGTCTTAAAAATAACCACTTTACCCCCTCCTTAATTTTAATTTATTTAACGAATCCACTAATTCCATTACTTTTCATAATATTATTATAATTCAATTAAAATGCTTTCCAAATTTTTGGGGTACTACACTCTCCCCTCTTAAAGGAATTTCTAGGTTATTCCTATATACTGCCAACGAGTATACCGTCAACGAGTATTTTGGTGTGGACAAACGGTCCACCAGTGTCCTAGCGAGAGACAATTCCTGGGATACTTCAGGATGTACGTATTTCTATAGTATCGTACATTTTTATTATTTTTAACTCTTTTTTTTTACGACTTGTTGGCTTTTTGTTCTCCTGATTATGTATTATACGTTTGCAACATGCAATAATACTATTTTCCCCATAAGTTTTTTCATCATTTATATTTTTAAATCTTAATTTATTTAACTTTCATATATTAAAATAAATTATACAAATTCATATGTATGGTTTAAATTCTAAAAAAAAGAATACATTTCTTCTTACAAGAACTTATGTATTTAATCTCTAGAAATCAAATGTTTATTTTCAAATCGTATATAATAGGTATAAATCATGAACAGATTTACACATTATCACATTTAGTTTACTTTTCACTAAATAAATCACAATTACTAACATATCTCTATAAATTCAAAACAAAATTTCCAAATTTATATAAACAAGTACTTTAACTTTATAAATCAATTTAATGCCATTTAGATGTGATTATATACATCAAACCAACTGATATACAAATTATGGTTGATTTTCACATATTATAAATTGTATGTGTAATTTCATATAAATTGAATAAAACTGCATAAAAATACCTTTTGGACTTGATATCATCTTACGAAATCATGGAAAATAGTTTGTTTTCAATGGGACAAATTTAAATGATCAAATTATAAAAATATTATATTTGGGCCGTTTTTGCAAAAACGTAATATTCTCATATTAATTCATATTTAATTCATACCAATTAAATAAAAAGGCTAAAATTTTATGTTTAGGTCCGTAGACATCCTAATTCATCCCATTTTATATCAGTTTAACTTAATTTATCCATCATTTCGCTACGATTTTCCCAATTTTGTGCCTCTTTTTTGTGTAGTTTGCATGTAGATGTTACACATACATTATATAGCTTAATTAACTCGTTTGGCCACTCAAAACTGATTCGTTATTCAGGTTAGGCAAAGTATCCAAAAACCAAAGAGCCTAATTTCGAAATTACATATCTTATTACCAAATTTATTCCTATCAGATCATAAAATATAGGGAGTAAATATAGAGTTTAGGGAGACCCATTCGCTCTGATCAATTTCTCCCAATTCGTCATTGCTTCGCTCTTTAGTTTGGACCTTAATTCCGTAATTTGATTTTCATTTCGAGGATTACTGTTGATAGGAGCACCTGGAAATAAGAAAAGAGGGACGGGAAATTAGTTTTCTAAAATGGAAAGTGGTATATGCTTTTCCACTTTGAGTCAAACGAGTTATACAACCGCTATCTGTCCTAAAGTTGAGATTCAAAACTCGTACCGTCGATACGACTCGACGAACTTTCTTATTTCTAGAGGACGAAGACGAAGATTTGTACTATTATCTATTTATATTATTTTACCGCTTAATGTTGTTTAGCTGCATTTATTTATTTGTTCGTCCTTGTGTATGTAACTCATATTTTGTGTTGTAAAGAATAATCAAATGTATTTATAAAATAGCTTCATGAACTATTATTTGATTATTATATTTTGTCATTCCGCGGCGAGATTCTGCATTTTATTTATTTCCTTCTCTCTCTTTTTATTTACCCCAATAACAATCTGCTATTTTGTATGGTTTGCCAACGTGTGTGATTTATCGTCGATTTAAACTGTCCAAAAAGACAGGTCGTTACAGGACAACTTTAAATGGTCCAAATCATAAAAAAAATTAGTATATTTGGACTGTTTCTGCTCAAAAATGTAATATTGTCATATTAATTCATATAAACCATATAAAAATGCTCAAAATTTTAGTTTAGGTCCGTAAACATCATATTTCATCCTTATTTATATCTGTTTAACTTAATTTACCCGTCATTTCGCTACGATTTTCCCAATTTATGCCTCCTTTTCGCGTAATTTAGCATATGCAGTTTACATATACATTATATAGCACCCTTAACTCATTTGACCACTCAAAACTGATTTATTATTCAGGTTAGGCAAAATTTCCAAAAACCAAAGAGCCTAATTTCGAAATTACTCTTTACCAAATTTCACCATATAAAATCATAAAATCAAGGGAGTAATTATAGAAGATAGGGAGACCTATTCGCTCTGATCTATTTTCCCTACTCCATCCTAGTTTCGCTCTTTCGGTTTGGAGCCATAATTTATTAATTTAATTTTCATTCGGGGATTAGGGTTGACCATTGGGGAAGAAGAGAGAGACGGGAAATTAGATTTCTGAAATGGAACAAACGAGTTGTACAATCGCCATCGCCTCAAAATTTCAAATTCGGAATCAAAACCTGTAGCGTCGGTACGACTCGAAGACGTTTCCGGTCATATCTACTTCATACGAGCTCCAAATGACACAAAACAAACATACTGCACGAATAACAAAAACAAGACGATTGCAATGGCATTTGTATTGTCGCCAAATTTCATTGTCTTAAAAATGACCATTTTACCCCTCCTTAATTTTAATTTATTTAACGAATCCATTAATTCCAGTGCGTTTCATATTACTATTATTATTCAACTAAAATGCTTTACAAATTTTCGGGGTACTACACCCTCCCCCCTTAAAGGAATTTCTGGGTTATTCAAATGTACCGGCGACGAGTGTTCTGGTGTGGACAAACGGTCCACCAGTGTCCCAGCCAAAGACAATTCCTGGGTTATTTCAAGATGTACGTATTTCTATAGTATCGTACATTTTTATTATCCTTAACTCTTTGTTTTTGCGAAGTACGTGCAAAACTACACGAAAAGAAGGCACAAAATTAGAAAAATCGCAGCGAAATGATGGATAAATTAAGTTAAACTGATATAAACTGGGATGAAGTAGGATGTTTACGGACCTAAACATATAATTTCATCCTTTTTATATTATTTGTATGAATTAATTATGAATCAATACGAGAATATTACATTTTTGAGCAGAAACAGTCCAAATATAATATTTTTATGATTTGGACCAGCGAAATGATGGATAAATTATGGTACACCGATATAAACTAGGATGAAATATGATGGTCGGACCTAAACATAAATTTTGAGCATTTTTATATGATTTGTATGAATTAATATGAGAATATTACATTTTTGAGTAGAAACAGTCCAAATATAGTAAATTTTATTATTTGGACCATTTAAATTTTTACGATTGAAAAGAAACTATCTTCTAAGATTTTGATATGATGATATCAGTTCTAAAAATTATTTTTATGCAATTTCATTCAATTATGTGAAATTACATATACAAATTTATAATATGTGAAAATCAGCCAAAATTAGAATATCAGTTGGTTTGATGTGTAATAATCACATCGAATTGGCATGACATTGATTTCAGTTAAAGTACTTGTTTATACAAATTTAGAATTTTTATTTCGAACTTACAGAGATATATTAGTGATTGTGATTCATTTAGTGAAAAGTACACTAAATGTGATAACATGTAAGTATATCTACGATTTATACACAGGTTTCTGGAGATTAAATATTTGATTTCTGGAGATTAAATACACGGGTTTTAGTAAGAAATTTATTTTGTTTCGAATTTAACCCGTACGTATGAATTTGTATAATGTATTTTAATATGTGAAAGTTAAAGAAATTTAGATTTAAAAATACAAATGATGACAAAATCTTATATGGAAAATAGCATTATATGTTGCAAATGTATAATACATAAGTATGAGATCAAAAGCTGAGAAATCTCAAAAATAAAGAGTTAAAAATAATAAAATGTAGGATACTATAGAATACGTACACCCTGAAATAACCCAGGAATTGTCTCGGGCAAGGACACTCGTGGACCGTTTGTCCACATTGGAATGCCCATCGTTGGTATACCTGTCACAAGTACATCCTAAATAATAATAACAGTGGAAATAGTGGATTCATTAAATCATTTAAAAATAAGGAGGGGAAAATGTTCATTTTTATGGCATTGCAATTTAGCGATGATACCAAAGCCGCAATCGTCTCGTTTTTCTGATTCGTGCAGCATATTTCTTTGTGTCATTTGGAGCTAGTATGAAGTAGATATGACTGGAAACATCGTTGAGTCGTACCGACACTACGAGTTTTGAATCTGAGTTTGAATTTTTGGACAGATATCGATTGTATAACTCGTTTGACTCAAAATGGAAATGCGTATCCCACTTTCCATTCCAGAAAACTATTTCCCGTCTCCCTTTTCTAATTCCCTATTGCTTCTATTAACCTTAATCCCCAAAATGAAAATCAAATTAAGAAAGTAATGTCCAAACCAAAGGGAGAAGCAAGGATGAATTGGGGGAAATAAATCAGAGCAAAGGGCCCCCTATATTGTATATTTACTCCCTTTATTTTATGATTTGCATGATTAAATTTGGTAATGAGTTATGTAATTTCGAAATTAGGCTCTTTGGTTTTTGGAAACTTAACCTAACCCGAATTATGAATCAGTTTTGGGTGGTCAAATGAGTTTAATGGAGTTATTTAATGTATAGGTAAACTCTACATGCTAAACTACACGAAAAGGAGGCACAAAATTAGGAAAATCGTAGCGAAATGATGGAAAAATTAAGTTGAACCAGTAAAAACTAGGATGAAATATGATGTTTAAGGACCTAAACGTAAATCTTGAGTAGTTTTTTATGATTCGTATGAATTGATTATGAATTAATACAAGAATATTATATTTTTGCATAGAAACAGTCCAAATATTCAAATTTTATGATTTGGAACATTCAAATTTGTCCTATTGAAAAGAAACTATTCTCTAAGATTTGTTATGATGATATCAGATCTAAAAGTTATATTTATGTAATTTTATTCAATTTATATGAAATTATATATACAAATTTATAATGTGAAAAACAGCCCGAATTTGTATATCAATTGGTTTGATGTATATAATCACATCAAAATGGCACGAAATTGATTTCTAAAGCTAAAGTACTTACTTATATAAATTTAGAAATTTGATTTCGAATTTACAGAGATATACTAGTAATTGTGATTTATTTAGTGAAAAGTAAGCTAAATGTGATAACATGTAAATATATTTACGATTTATATCTATAAAATTTGGTTTGAAATAAATAATTTATTTTTGGAGATTAAATACATAAGTTTTAATAAGAAATGTATTTTTGTTCAGAATTTAAACCGTACATACGAATTTAAGGGGGCTTTCACTCAAAGGGCTTCATTGTGCGGAGTAACAAGGGCAAAACTTCTGAAAAAATAATTTTAAGGACAATTTTAAAAAAAAAAGATAAATGAAGTTATCATTTTCAGTTATATAGAAATAATGAAAAATGAATTTATCATTTTCTTGTTTAACTTAGAAGAATAAATGAATTTATTATTTTCCTGTAAATTGTCCTTGAAACTAATTATTCAGAAATTTATCCTTAAAACTTATTACCCTAGAATTAGAAGCCATTCAACCTAATTTCCACTTTGTATAATGTATTTTAATATATAAATGTTAAAAAAATAGATTTAAAAATATAAATGATGACAAAAACTGATGCAAAATATAGTATTATATGTTGCAAATGTATAATACATAAGTATGAGATCAAAAGCTGAGAAATCGCAAAAACAAAAGTAATAAAAATGTGTGATACTATAGAATACGTACATCCTGAAATAGCCCATGAATTATCTCGGGGTAGGACACTAATGGAACTTTTGTCCACGTCGGAATACCCGTCGTCGTCATACCCGTCGCTAGTACATTGGAATGACCACGAAATTCCTTTAAGCGGGGAGAATGTAGTACCCCAAAATTTTGAAAACCATTTTAATTGAATAGTAATCATAATATGAAAAACAACAGAATTAATGGATTCATTAAATAAAGTAAAAATAAGGTTGGGTAAAATGGTCATTTTTAAGACACTGCAATTTGTCAATGATACCGCCATTGCAACCATCTCGTTTTTCTTATTCATGTTGCATATTTATTTGTGTCATTTGAAGCTCGTATGAAGTAGGTATGACCGGAAATGTCATCGAGTCGTAATGACGCATCTGAATTCGAAATTTTAGGCAGATATCAGTTGTATAACTCGTTTGACTCAAAATGGTAATGCGTATCCCACTATCCATTTCAGAAAACTAATTTCCCGCCTCTCTTTTCTTATTCCCAAGTGCTCCTATTAACCGTAATCCCCGAATGAAAATCAAATTAAGAAATTAAGGCTCCAAACCAAAGATCGAAGCGAGGATGAATTGGGAGAAATAGATTAGAGAGAATGGGTCTACCTAAATTATTTATTTACTCCCTTGATTATTGGATTTGATATGATTAAATTTGGGAATGAAATATGTAATTTCGAATTAGGCTCTTTGGTTTTTGGAAACTTTGCTTAACCTAAATAATGAATCAATTTTGAGTGGTCAAATGAGTAAGTTAATGGAGCTATATAATGTATATGTAAACTCTACATAAACTACGCGAAAAGGAGGCACAAAATTGGGAAAATCGTTGCGAAATGATGGACAAATTAAGTCAAACTGATATAAACTGGGATGAAATGTGATGTTTATGGACCTAAACATAAATTTTGAGCATTTTTATATGATTTTCATGTTTTATATGAGAATATTACATTTTTGCGTAGAAACTGTCCAAATATACTAATTTTATGATTTGGACCATTTAAATTTGTCCTATTGAAATAAACTATTTTCTAAGATTTGATATGATGATTGTAATGACCCACCTTTTTGGACGGCTTAAATCGACAATAAACCACACATGACAACTCATACCATTTAAAAGGGAGGATTGTTAATGGAGTAAGTAAGAAAATAGGAGAAAAGAAAGGAAAAAACAAAACACGGAATCTCATAGCGGAATGATAAAATATAATAATCAAACAAATATTTCATGAAGCTGTTTTACAATTAACGTTTGATTGCACTTTTACTGTAACAGCTCGCAAATCCGTACCCCTTGAGTAATCACTATTCTACCTAAATCAACTCAAGCTATACAGAAATACGAACCATTTGGTTTAAAGAAGAAGAGGTAGAAGAAGAGAATCGATAACAACAACAGAATCTAACCATCGCAGCGGAATAAAATATAATAGATAATAAATAATTTTACTCAAAAATCAAATATCTCTGTTTACATATTACATCATCAGAGTACATCAATCACAGCTTAACAACAACAACATCAACACACAAATGGATACATAGCAACACAACACAGCGGAATATATATAACAAGTACGAAAGTACGTATCGTCATACAGCTCGTCTCTTGAGCTCCACAGGATCATAACCTGTATCCTATAATACTCGATCTGACCCGAGCATTACAGTTAAGTAACATCTGAGTCAGTCTGGAATACCAGCGTGAGAAAATCACAACCAACTGGTTATTAAAGTTTTAAAATTCCTTTGAAAATAAAAGCATCTCGTAAGACCACGCCACAAATAAACATGTCGGGTTTTTACCTTACGATAGCTAAACACTTTTTATAGAAATCCTCTGATATAATAATAGGGTCTATATACAAATACTTATAAAATAGCCGAAATTGTTACGTTCATTAAATTCAAGCTACTGGCCCCAGAGTGGGTAATACAAACAAAACTCGTACAAGGCTCATCGGGAGAATGGATTTCCAACTAATGACTAGGCACTGGGGTACCAGCTGTCACAGTACGGGGCCTAGATCACCGTACCGAGGAGTACGCCCGCTCCCCTGCAACACAAGACCGGGACTACCCCTTACTGGATAATCCCGAGTGAGATCACCCCACGGTTGGGATCGGCAACCGCCTACTAAGCCGAAATAAAAGGACATCTAGACAGGGATGACCTCACCCTGCTTGGGTGCTTCCCATCTAGCCTTGCTGCATAACCTCTGATTTTCAATCATCCCATTTGATGAGGCTTGACGCTAAGCGTTACCTTTTTAGTACATATCCCTTAGAATGCTCATTGTCCACCTGACGATGTTTCGCAAGCATTCATCCATACAAGTCCGTTCCGGGTTCGAACGGAACCGAAGGCACTATTCCTACTACATCCATTTTGGAAATATCCTCAGGATTAGTAGAGACTAGCCCTTGCACTTCACTGCTCCAACTTCGAATCCACACTCGTTTCCACGAAACGTATAAACCAGATCGTAGTGGTTTTCGAGAAATGAATCTCGATCCCGGTCTCTTCGAAACGATCAACGTATTTGGCCAATATTGATAGTCGGTGATTTAACTATCAATTAATATTCACAAACAACCATCCAACAGTAAATAATTTATCAAATTATTTATTTATCTCAAAATATCTTTACTAGATATATTTTCACTTTCAAACCATTTTGAAAACAGTTTTCAAACTATCTTCCTTTTCTCAGAATAAATTCCGAGTATTTCCATTTCCACTGGATGCACCAAGCACAAAACTTTAGATTTTTCAAATAATTTAAAAACACTTTATTTAAAATATATTTAACATTTAATTTAGAAAGATTACTTTAGTACTTAATTTAAAACAATGCTCTTAGAAATAACTAAAATAAGGTTACCTTATAACTATACATTAGATTTTCTTCTTTAAAATACCAAATCATTCTTTAAATAATTATTACGATAATAGATTAAACAAAATACTTACTTTGGAATTTACTTTTAAACATTTAAGTTAAAACTACTTCAATAATTTACTAAAAATACATACTATATAAACATTTGAAAATAAAGTTACTTAATGAAATATAAAACTTGATTTCTATTTTTTTTTTTTTAAAAAACAAAATACTAAGTTACTTCTTAATAGTTACTGCTAAAATATATTGAAGGTAAATGCTTGCTTTAGACTATAAATATTGGGAATAATAAATTTTACAAAACTTGCTTTCTTTAAAAACAGATTTAAAACATTTAATTTATATTTAAATATTTACTTTTAAAAACATGTACTTGGCTATACAGAGAAAATTCCAACTTCAATCACTTAAATCAATTTCCCCAAATTGATTTCCAATTTATTTTATTTGAAATAAGTTTCTTTAATTACTCAATTCATTTCAAAATTCATTAGTTATGGAGTTATTATTAATGTTATTATTTCCCGTTTGTTTTTAAACCTTTTTAACTGAAATTTACGGATTTCAGCTTTTCCCAACTTCTTTTTTATTCCTTTCAATAATTTAAATCTTAAATTTTTAATAAATGTTTTATTCTTTTAAATAATATCACTGAAGATTAAAATTCATTAACTTTCTGTTTATTCAAATTTCCTTTGTATATTCAAGATTGTATTAGGATTTTAAAATCACTTTATTTCTATCCAATTCATTTAAAAATTTATTTAAATTTCTATAATTATTTTACTTACAATTTCACTTCTTTTATTATCTTACCAAAATCCAATTTATATATTTTTGGTAATTCATCATACCCAATTATATCCAATCGAACCATAGCATTCAATATTCCAATAAAGATCATCATCGAATATCAAATAAATCACAACGGAGAGTATTAAATAATTTAAATAAATATTGAGAGATCCAGTTGGATCCCTCCAACCTGTTTTTCCCTGCATCCACAACGTTAGCAAAATATAATATACCAATTCCAAAATATCATACTATATCACATCAATCAATTCAACCATTCAAACAATTATTTAAATTTAATCATTTAAATTTAAATTTAAATTCACTGAGTGAGATTAACTCACCTTATTCCATTTCATTTGCAATCCACTTCAATTATGGCTTTAGTTTTCCCCAATTTGACCTTGAATAATAAACAATTTATATGATTTAAAATATTTGAAATAATTGAACCATAAATTTTCATTTTAATAAATTTAATTAACTAGTAATTTAAATCTAAACAAATTTTCTTTTAATAAATTATCCTTTGTAACTAAAATAATTTAGACTTAATTAAACAAGTAAATTTTCACCATATGTAAATGAAATATGAATAGGTATATTTACTTTATTTTACGTTTTCAAACTGTTTTCAAAAAAATAATCAATATCATTTTGAATAAAAATATATTCTTGTTTATATTTTTAGACGAAAACATACATACATACATACATATATATATATGTTTTAAAATCTATGTACATTAAATATGATAAAATCAAGTTTAATTAAACAATAATATAAAATAAAATAAAATAAATCGAAATCGAATACCTCTCGCCGAAGGCAGTACCAAGACTGCGACTTCAACACGAATTTTCCCTGACCATCGACGATCCTTTCGCTCGAAATGAAATTCGGGGCATCACCCAATTGCCGTGCGACTGCTCCTCCCCAAAATCGCGAACGCGGCCTTCACCCCCCCACTGAAAAACTTCGATCGACACCCTAAACCCGAATCGCGAGTTTCCTATGGCACCGATGCCGTATCGCCCAACACATCGCGATTTCCCCTCTTCCGATACCTAGCACGAATCCCCAAATTCACGCGATCTGAAGATTGAACGAAGATGAAGGGAAAACTAAAGACTTCCACTGCTAATTGCCCTCGACCGACTCTGACTCGTACGCAAAGAAGGGCGGCGATAAGTTTATAAGTCGTACGCGTTTATATTGGATTCGATATAAATTTCAACGCGTTTATAAGTCGTACGCTCACACACTAACTCCGATCAAAACGAAATTTGAAATCCGATAATAATTCAATATCACGGACACAATGGAACTTGTTTCTTTGAATTCCGAGACCGCGCCTCGGAAGGCTATTTTTAAATTCAACTTAAACTATAAAATTTCAAAACTGAACAAATCACTGTTAAATTCAATTTTAAAACTTCTATTATCCTCAGTATTATCAATATAAATTTTATAAGCTTTCAAATTACTTTTAATAGGCTTAAAATTCTAGATTCAACATTTCATCCAATTTCAAATTATTTAAATTCAATAATTAATTTATCAATAATTAGTGATATTTGAATTCAAGTTAAAATTTTACTTTTAAATATTAAAATCAATTAAATATTCTGATTTTAAATGCTCGAAAATTCCGGGTCGTCACATTCCTCCCCCTTAAAAGAATTTCGTCCCCGAAATTGCTAACTAGGAAAAATGGTCCTATACCCGTTACTATTTTTCCAAAACCAATGATTTAACATCCTACAACTATCCTTTTATAAAAGAAAAGACCATTATCATTCTTATTAACTTCTCTACTCTCCCATAGTTTCCAACTATTATTACTTGCTCAATCATTCAAATTTCAATTTAAACCAAATTTTGAATTATCAAAAATTTTAACTCCCTAAATTTCCGAAAATTTTTGCCAGCGTCTCCTTTGCGCGGCTAGCTCGGTACAACTACAAAATGGCCCTACGACCTCCTAAATCCAAAAAGAAAACAAAATGCCAAGTGGCTCGATCAAAATCCCAATCAAATTTCATACCAAATTTAAATACATACCTTTTTGTCGAGCATTTCAAATTTATCTTTTGAAATTCAATCCAATTTTCTTTTCTCTTTATAATACCTGCATATCCTACTTAGCACTAATATCCAATCACAACTTTCCAAAAATTATTTTATCGACTTCCATACAAAATGTCAATATTTACTCATTCAAATATCAACTTAGAATATATTTGTAATATAAATTTCCAATCAAGAGTTCACCATTCCTTCTTATGTTCAGTATAAGCATTTTATATGCTTCTTATATTTATTTTCATCCTTCACTTTAGTTTATATCTATTTCTATTCAAATTGATTCTTTCATTTCCATACGAATTCAATTTATTTTCAACTCTAAATTTTAAATTTTATTTTTCATTTATACCGATTCATGTCATTATTTTAAATTAGTTTCACTTACCGATTTATTTCAATTTCCAATTTGAAATCGTTTTGTCGTTAACAAAAAATTTCAAAAATTTTCTAACTCCCAAAATTTTCGGAAAATTTTGGCAGAGTCTCGTTTGCACGGAGGAGCTTTAGCAATTTGACAAAAGAGATAAATATATATACATCGACCCACACGGTCAGAAAAACCAAAAACAGTTCATATTTCCTATTTTTATTACGTAGGCGTACCTTATTTAGCATTTTTAAGCAAGCGGCTTATTTATTTAGCAGTTAGCGTGCCCAAAATCCAGCACACGGCTTTCAGGTACCTGTACTTACGTAATTTAAACATTTAAGTGCCAAATATAAGAAGTTTAACACATTTCACTTACTTGCAACAGTTAAAACATATGAATTCTAAAAGAAATGCCCATTAAACACTTTTTACAAGCAATTTAAATATTCCAACATTAATTTTAATTGCTTACAACCAATCACATATTGTTTCACTTAATCCGAATGGTTAACAACTCACAAACTTACATTTAGTTTATTTTTAAGCAAACTGAACTCATATTTAATTCAATTGCTCTCAAAATCAATTTATTTTACTCTCATCAATACATAGAATTTTAATTACTTCCATTTACATCAAATGACAATTTATTCTATGCAATTTGACAAGATCTATGTGAATAAATAAGTACTTATGTTTTATAACTAATTTAAATTGATTTCAACTCAATTTATACTTAATCCTATTCCATTTTTAAAATTTATTCACAATTCATATATTCTCATTTTCATTGCATTTTTAATTTGAATCCATTCACTTGCATTTCATTTTATTAACCAAACTATTTTATTTAGCTCGAAAACAATCCAAGCTATTTCTTTCATTAACCATTTCAATTTTATTTAAACCACGCTTCATTTGATTCTTATTTGTTCCATCCATTTATTTATTCAATATAATTAGTTTACCCACTCAATCCATTATGAATTTTCATTTCCTTAAATATTATTTATAACCCACCAAATTTTATTTCGATTAAAATTTACTTTCACTTGATTTAACTCCAATCCAATATCATTAAACTTAGTTTTAAGTTGAATTCAATTCAACTCTCCTCCATCCATTTGGCTTAAGTTAATTTACTTCAATTTATTCAAATTTTATACTTAATCATTTTCATTTTACAAGCAAATTTTCTTTTCTATTCAACTTAATTCTCTCTCAATTAAATCTCATTTTAAATCTGCAATTTCATTTGATTAGTTATTATAAAATTTAACTTTCATACTCAACTCATTCAATTGATTACATGGTCATCTCCAATTTATTTCCACTTATTTGGATTTTATTTGCAATTAATTTCATACTCAATTCATTTAATTAACTGCAAGGCCACCTCCAATTATATTTTCTTCACTAATGATTCAAGTCGAATTTGATTTATAACTTGATTTTTATTTTCAAACCTCAATATTAACTCACCAAATCAGCTTCTATTTAACTACATTAGGTTCCATTTACATATTTCATTAACTAATTTATTAACAAATTAGTTCTTCCTCAATTTATAAATAGAACCTGATTTTAATCTCAAAATCTCTTCATTAAATTTTCTTAAGTTCAATTTATTTTATAATTCAAGTTTTGCATTTTTCGTTTTATTTCCAATTCCTCAAAAATATTTATTTTGGGTTTCTATCCCACTTTTTCAAATTCTATAAGTCACAACTTACTATTTTCACATTTCCATTTATTATAGGCTTGAATATATTCTTCTTTTATTTTTAATTCAGGCATTATGCTTATTTATAACCCAAGCATATTTTATTCCATGCATTTTAAATTCTTTTGCAAGTTATTCTAATTTATTTATTTCAATTCAATTCTTATCCAACTTATTTTCCATTTATTCAGGTTAGAATCTAATCCCATTCAATAACTCAATTGAATTTTTTTTCCAATTCAATTTTATTTTTTACTCAGATTTATTTAACTCATTTCGATTTCAACTTAATTCGAATACAACTTGATATTATTTTCAACCTATTCAGTCAATTTCAATCCAGTGAAATTTTATTTTCCCATCCAAGTTAACTTCATTTTCATTTTAAATTTAAATTCCATTATTCAAAGCTTATATTTCCTTCATGATTTAAAAATCATCTCAATTTATAAGCTTACAACTATCTCATCAGGATTTTTAAACACCCGACTTTTGGTTTCAAATCATTTTGAAATTCCCAACATCCCAAATCACACTTCTCAAAAATTTAAACCAATCCTGGTTTTACCCTCAACAAATTTCCTTTGTAATTTTCAAAAACAATTAGCTTTTCTGAACAAATAAATTTTTGGCAGCAATCCGTCTCTTAGAAATTCGAAAATGAATACTGATGATGCGACCGTCATCATTAGAATTATTTTCCATTAATCCAAATGATTTCAATGCTATATTACTTCCAAAATCCATTTAAAATAAATTTCCTTTCAGAAATACATCTAAAACAATAATGTTATTATTTATCTTCAAATACTTCGACAAACACTTTCAAAATCTCCGAGATTTTAAATTTCCAAATCTTGCTTAAATCAATTTTAACTATAATTCATTTGCATAGTTTCCCGTTTGCTTATAATTCAATTTATAATTTACATTTATAATTCATATTTATAAATTTCATTTCATAATTGAATTTACCTCCTTAATCTTTGGTTATATTTACAATTTCTAGTTAAATTTCACTTAACAATGATAATATTTCAATACTATTCTTCCTAACATCCAAGCAAGCATATATTAGCTAAAATAGTTTACAAAAGCTTTCTTTATATCAAAAATATATCTGGGTAAAATTATTTAATTTACCCGCATTTAAAACAATACCGTGTCGATTATTCTATTCTAGTGTTTAGAAACCCCTTCGATACAGTTGTCCAGACTGTGCCGACGAAGGTTCGTATAACACTCCACAAACCAATCAACACAATATTAAAATAATTTATATTCACTAACAAATACGCGCTCATATCTATTAATACGCTCAAACCTATCCTAGAGTACTTCGAACTCTAATTTAAATGGGTAATTCCCACCAGAGCCAAGGTTATCACCAACCTCGCTCTGATACCAAGTGTAACAGCCCGCAAATCCGTACTCCTTGAGTAATCACTATTCCACCTAAATCAACTCAAGCTATACAGAAATACGAATCATTTGGTTTAAAGAAGAAGAGGTAGAAGAAGAGAATAGAAAACAACAATAGAATCTTACCATCGCAGCGGAATAAAATATAATAGATAATAAATAATTTTACTCAAAAATCAAATATCTCTGTTTACATATTACATCATCAGAGTACATCAATCACAGCTCAACAACAACAACATCAACATACAAATGATACACAGCAACACAACACATCGGAATATATATAACAAGTACGAAAGTACGTATCGTCATCCAACTCGTCTCCTGAGCTCCACAACATCATAACCTATATCCTATAATACTCGGTCTGACCCGAGCATTACAGTTAAACAACACCCCAGTCAGTCTGGAATACCAGCGTGAGAAAATCACACCCAATTGGTTATTAAAGTTTTAAAATTCCTTTGAAAACAAAAGCATCTCGTAACACCACGCCACAAATAAACATGTCGGGTTTTTACCTTACGATAGCTAAAACACTTTTTATAGGAATCCTTTGATATTATAATATGGTCTATATATAAATACTTATAAAATAGTCGAAACTGTTACATTCATTAAATTCCAGCTGCCAACCACAGAGTGGGTAATACAAACAAAACTCGTACAAGGCTCGTCGGGAGAATGGATTTCCAACTAATGACTAGGCACTGGGGTACCACCTGTCACAGTATGGGGCCTAGATCACCGTACCGAGGAGTACGCCCGCACCCTTGCAACACAACACCGGGACTACCCCTTACTGGATAATCCCGAGTGAGATCACCCCACGGTTGGGATCAGCAACCGCCCATTAAGCCGAAATAAAAGGGACATCTAGACAGGGATGACCTCACCCTGCTTGGGTGCTACCCACCTAGCCTTGCTGCATGACCCCTGATTTTCAGTCATTGCCATTTAATGAGGCTTGAGGCTAAGCGTTACATTTTTAGTACATATCCCTTAGAATGCCCATCGTCCACCTGACGATGTTTCGCAAGCATTCATCCATACAAGTCCGTCCCGGGTTCGAACGGAACCGAAGGCACTTTTCCTTCTACATCCATTTTGGAAATATCCTCAGGATTAGTAGCGACTAGCCCTTGCACTTCACTGCTCCAACTTCGAATCCACACTCGTTTCCACGAAAAGTACAAACCGGATCGAAGTTGTTTTCGAGAAATAAATCTCGATCCCGGTCTCTTCGAAACGATCAACGTATTTGGCCTATATTGATAGTCGGTGATCTAACTATCAATTAATATTCACAAACAACCATCCAACAATAAATAATTTTCCAAATTATTTATTTATCTCAAAATATCTTTACAAGATATATTTTCACTTTCAAACCCTTTTGAAAACAGTTTTCAAACTATCTTCCTTTTCTCGGAATAAATTTCGAATATTTCCATTTCCACTGGATGCACCAAGCACAAAACTTTAGATTTTTAAAATAATTTAAAAACGCTTTATTGTAAAATATATTTAACATTTAAGTTAGAAAGATTACTTTAATACTTAATTTAAAATAATGCTCAAGAAATTACTAAAATAAGGTTACCTTATAACTATACATTAGATTTTCTTCTTTAAAATACCAAATCATTCTTTAAATAATTATTACGATAATAGATTAAACAAAATACTTACTTTGGAATTTACCTTTAAACATTTAAATTAAAACTACTTCAATAATTTACTAAAAATACATACTATATAAACATTTGAAAATAAAGTTACTTAATGAAATATAAAACTGGATTTCTATTTTTTTTTTAAAACAAAATGCTAAGTTACTTCTTAATAGTTACTGATAAAATAGATTAAAGGAAAATACTTACTTTAGACTATAAATATTAGAAATAATAAATTTTACAAAACTTGTTTTCTTTAAAAACAACTTTTAAACATTTAATTTATATTTAAAAATTTACTTTTAAAAACATGTACTTTTTGGCTGTCCAGAGAAAATTCCAACATCAATCACTTAAATCAATTTCCCCAAATTGATTTCCAATTTATTTTATTTGAAATAAGTTTCTTTAATTACTCAATTCATTTCAAAATTCATTAGTTATGGACTTATTATTAATGTTATTATTTCCCGTTTGTTTTTAAACCTTTTTAACCGAAATATACGGATTTCAGCTTTTCCCAACTTTTTTTTATTCCTTTCAATAATTTAAATCTTAAATTTTTAATAAATGTTTTATTCTTTTAATTAATATCACTGAAGATTAAAATTCATTAACTTTCTGTTTATTCAAATTTCCTTTCTATATTCAAGATTTATTTATTAGGATTTTAAAGTCGCTTTATTTCTTTCCATTTCATTTAAAAATTTATTCAAATTTCTATAATTGTTTTACTTACAATTTCACTTCTTTTATTATCTTACCAAAATCCAATTTATATATTTTTTGGTAATTCATCATACCCAATTATATCCAATCGAACCATAGCATTCTATATTCCAATAAAGATCATCATCGAATATCAAATAAATCACAACAGAGGGTATTAAATAATTTAAATAAATATTGAGGGATCCAGTTGGATCCCTCTAACCTGTTTTTCCCTGCATCCACAACGTTAGCACAATATAATATACCAATTCCAAAATATCATACTATATCACATCAATCAATTCAACCATTTAAACAATTATTTAAATTTAATCATTTAAATTTAAATTTAAATTCGCTGAGTGAGATTAACTCACCTTATTCCGTTTCATTTGCAATCCACTTCAATTATGGCTTTGGTTTTCCCCGATTTGAGCTTGAATAAACAATTTATATGATTTATAAATATTTGAAATAATTGAATCGTAAATTTTCATTTTAATAAATTTAATTATCTAGTGATTGAAGTCTAAACTAATTTTCTTTTAATAAATTATCCTTTGTAACTAAAATAATTTAGATTTAATTAAACAAGTAAATTTTCACCATATGTAAATCAAATATGAATAGGTATATTTACTTTATTTTACGTTTTCAAATGGTTTTCAAAAAAATAATCAATATCCTTTTAAATAAAAATATATCCTTGTTTATATTTTTAGACGAAAACATATATATATATATATATATAAATCTGTGTACATTAAATACGTTAAAATCAAGTTTAATTAAAAAATAATATTAAATAAAATAAAATATAAAAAATCGAAATCGAATACCTCTCGCCGAAGGCAGTACCAAGACCGCGACTTCAACACGAATTTTCCCTGGCCATCGAGGATCCTTTCGCTCGAAATGAAATTCGCGGCATCACCCAATTGCCGTGCGACTGCTCCTCCCCCAAAATCGCGAATGCGGCCTTCACCCCGCCACTGAAAAACTTCGATCGAAACCCTAAACCCAAATCGCGAGTTTCCTATGGCACCGATGCCGTATCGCCTAACACATCACGATTTCCCCTCTTTCGATACCTAGCACGAATCCCCAAATTCACGCGATCTGAAGATTGAACGAAGACGAAGGGAAAACTAAAGACTTCCGCTGCTAACTGCCCTCGACCGACTCCAACTCGTACGCAAAGAAGGGCCATTTGATTCGCACAATTTGTCGCCATTTTATTTTGATTTTTGTTTTGAAGAAGGGATTCGGTTCTATCATTCAAGAAAAAGGGTTGCGAGGTTTATTAGAAGGCTCGGCTTACAGAAGAAGGAAGACGCGGCCATTAATCTTTGTTCTGCGACTATTTAAATTTTTCTGAGTTGTGTTTTGAAATCAGAGAAATGTTGGCTTTAAAAAAACAAAGAAGGGGGAAACAAGCTCTGATAGTTGCGTGCTGGGTAGGGGAGAAAGGGAACATGATATGACGCTGCAGTGATTTCGAAAAGTTATGATGGGAAAGAAATTTCAGCTGAAGTTGACCCAATATAAATACAAGTTTAAATTGGATTCGATATAAATTTCAATGCGTTTATAAGTCGTACGCTCACACACTAACTCCGGTCAAAACGAAATATGAAATTCGATAATAATTCAATATCACGGACCCAATGGAACTGGTTTCGTCGAATTCCGAGGCTGCGCCTCGGAAGGCTATTTTTAAATTCAATTTAAACTATAAAATTTCAAAACTGAACAGATCACTGTTAAATTCAATTTTAAAACTTCTATTATCCTCAGTATTATCAATATAAATTTTATAAGCTTGCAAATTATTTTTAATAGGCTTAAAATTCTAGATTCGACATTTCATCAAATTTCAAATTATTTAAATTTAATAATTAAATTATCAATAATTAGTGATATTTGAATTCAAGTTAAAATTTTACTTTTAAATCGTAAAATCAATTAAATATTCCAATTTTAAATGCTCGAAAATTCCGGGTCGTCACATTTACAACACAGATCAGAGTAATACATACAGTAGGAATAATAAATGACGCACGGATCACATAACGTAGTATAATAAAAGTAAAAAATAGTAATAATACTAAATTTTCGTCTTTGTCCTCCAGAAATAAGGTCTTTAACACTGAAATGCTCAGGCTGATCCGAGCGTAACGAAAAACAAATAATTCCGGTCAGAATTAAAAAATCTTATGTATGTTAAATCAAAATAAGTAAATATGCGTATAATGTCTTCAGAGATGTTTACGGGATTTTACATCTCCTATCCAGTGTTTGACGTGTGTGCAATAACTTAAGAGATGTTCGGGATTCCATCTCCTAAAGATCCGTTAAACTATCTACATGCATAATACAATGCGCTATTATAACATGTCTACAACAAAGTAAAGTATTGGAATAGCGTTAAGGCGTAACCCATAACCCCCTTAACAGATTTTTATATAAATGTCGTAGTCTATACAGTACCGTAATTCCTCCGTAATTCGGAGGGCTATTAGGGGGAACTCTATAGTGTACGACACAAACCAAACTCATAATGAGCCCGATAAGGCATATGACTAGGAACGCGAGGCAAAGCCTAGGGTAGGATACTACAGCTTTGCGGATCCGGATTGGTGGTAATGCATAACAGCTACTACCCCCCACCTCGAGACGCACTCCCATAATCAAATTGAGGGGTGCCCACCAAATCAATCACAAAGTAATAAATATAGTATCGAAAAAGAATGCTCAACCGGGAGTGCGTCCCTAATTGTCCCGGCATGGCTTCTGTTTTAGTCATATCAAACTGACCCGAGGGGTCAGGGCAGCGTTCAAACCTCATACAGTGGTGTTCGCCACGCCATCCTACTTCGTTCTGGATTCTCCACTACGTGCACAGTTGTTAAAGTGGTTTTCGGTAATGGTTGAGAGTATGACAATATTTGATCCAGGTCTATTTAGCAACCAAACGCTTATTTCATACCGGTTGGTTCTTTTACAATTTAAATACTTAATGCTTCATATCAAAATATCATATTCATTTCAAAATCATATCGCTTTTGAAACCATTATTTACTACAAAATCATATTCACTTCCAAATCATAATCATTTCAAAGTCATATTCGTGTTTGAAATCATTATTCACCTTAAATCATATTCATTTGAAAATTGTAACCACAAAAATATGTTAAGCCATCATATCAAAATATTCGCATTTGAATCAAATAAATCTAAATCATAACTGCTCCAACTTTGACGATTTTGAATATTGAAAGTAGTTTATATACTGAAAAGTAGTTTATATTTTAAAAATAGGTTATAGATTAAAATGGTTTATGTATTAGAAATAGTTTATATATTAAGATATGTTGTATATTAAAATATTTAATGTATTAAAAATAGTTTATAACAGTTACAATAGTTAAAAATAGTTTTATAGTTAAAAAATAGTATGAGGATATTAAAAAAATTGTTTAGTTAATGTTTGATTATTGTAATGGTTTACATAAATTAATTATGAATTATATGAGAATACGACATTTTTGATCAGAAATAGTCTAAATGTGCTAATTTTATGATTTCGACCATTTAAATTTGTCCTATCTTAAAAGAAACTATTTTCTAAGAATTGATATGAGGATATCAGGTCTAGAAAGTATTTTTATGTAATTTTGTTCAATTTATATGAAATTATATATACATATTTATGTGAAAATCAGCCAAAATTTGTGTATAATTGGTTCGATGTATACAATCACATCGAAAAGGCATGAAATTGATTTCTAAAGTTGAAGTGCGTGTTTAAATTAATTTAGAAATTTTATTTCGAATTTATAGAGATATATTGGTAATTGTTGTTTATTTAGTGAAAAGTAAACTAAGTGTGATAACATATAAATATATTCACGATTTATACCTATAAAATATGGTTTGAAATTAAACATTTGATTTCTGGAGATTAAATACATAAGTTTTAGTAAGAAATGTTTTTTTAGTATTTAAACTGTACATATGAATTTGTATAATGTATTTTAATATATGTAAGTTAAAGAAATTTAGATTTAAAAAAATAAATGATGACAAAAACTTATTCGGAAAATTGTATTATATGTTGCGAATGTATAATACGTATGTATGAGATGAAAAGCTGACAATCGAAAAAACAAAGAGTTAAAAATAATAAAATGTATGATACTATAGAAATACGTATATCCTGAAATAACCCAGCAATTGTCTCGGGCTAGAACACTGGTGGACCGTTTGTCCACACCAGAATACTCTTAGCCAGTATACTCGTCGCCGGTACATTGGAATAACCAAGATATTCCTTTAAGGGGGGAGAATGTAGTACCTCGAAAAATTGTAGAGCATTTTAATTGAATAATAATAGTAACAGGAAAAGCAGTGGAATTGATGGATTCGTTCATTAGATTAAAAATAAGGAGGGGCAAAATGGTCATATTTAAGACATTGCAATTTGACGACGATACCAATGCCGTTGGAATCGCCTTGTTTTTCTGATTCGTTCAATATATTTGTTTATGTCCTTTGGAGTTCGTATAAAGTAGATATGATCAGAAAGGTCGTCGAGTCGTACCGACGCTATGAGTTTTCAATCTGAATTTGTATTTTTGGACAGATAGTGGTTGTATCACTAGTTTGACTCAAAATGGAAGCGCATATCCCACTTTCCATTTCAAAAAACTAATTTCCCATCTCTCTCTTCTTCTTTCCAAATGCTCCTACTAACCGAAATCCTCGAAATGAAAATCAAATTATGGCACCAAACCAAAGGGCGAAGCAAGGACGAATTGGGTGACATAAATCAGTGCGAATGGGCCACCTAAATTGTATATTTACTCCCTTGATTTTATGATTTGCATGATTAAATTTGGTAATGAGATATGTAATTTCGAAATTAGGCTCTTTGGTTTTTGGAAACTTTGCCTAACCCGAATTATGAATTGGTTTTGGGTGGTCAAATGAGTTTAATGGAGTTATATAATGTATATGTAAAGTCTACATGCTAAACTACATGAAAAGGAGGCACAAAATTGGGAAAATCGTAGCAAAATGATGGATAAATTAAGTTAAACCGATATAAATTGGGATGAAATATTAGTTTTAAGGACCTAAACATAATTTGAGCAGTTCTATATGATTTGTATGATTAATTATGAATTAATACAAGAATATTATATTTTTGCACAGAAACAGTCTAAATATTCTAATTTTATGATTTGGGACATTTAAATTTGTCCACTTGAAAAGAAACTATTTGCTAAGATTTGTTATCATGATATCAGGTCTAAAACGTATATTTATGTAATTTTATTCAATTTATATGAAATTACATATACAAATTTATAATGTGAAAACCAGCCCAGATTTATATATCAAATTGTATGATGTATATAATGACAACAAAATGGCATGAAATTGATTTCTAAAGCTAAAGTACTTGTTTATATAAATTTAGAAATTTAATTTTGAATTTACATAGATATATTAGTAATTGTGACTTATTTAGGGAAAAGTACGCTAAATGTGATAACATGTAAATATATTTATGACTTATATCTATAAAATATGGTTTGAAATGAACGTTTTATTTCTGGAGATTAAATACATAAGTTTTAATAAGAAATGTAATTTTGTTCAGAGTTTAAACCGTACATATGAATTTAAGGTGATTTTCACTCAAAGGGCATCATTATGCAGAGTAATAAGTTTTGACGGCAAGACATCTGCAAAATTAGTTTTAAGGATAATTTTCAAAAAAAAAAAGATAAATGAAGTTATCATTTTTCAGTTATATAGAAATAATGATAAATGAATTTATCATTTTCTTGTT
Organism: Allium cepa; assembly: GCA_030765085.1. NCBI lineage: Eukaryota > Viridiplantae > Streptophyta > Magnoliopsida > Asparagales > Amaryllidaceae > Allium > Allium cepa. Next base: position 820,283,318 of record CM060931.1, read on the forward strand.
TAACTTAGAAGAATAAATAATTTATTATTTTCCTGTAAATTGTCCTCAAAACTAATTATTTAGAAATATTATCCTTTAAACTTATTACCCAAGAATGAGAAACCCTTCAACCTAATTTCCACTTCTTATAATGTATTTTAATATATGAAAGTTAAAGAAATTTAGATTTAAAAATATAAATGATGACAAAAACTGATGGGAAAATAGCATTATATGTTTCAAATGTATAATACATAAGTATGAGATCAAAACTAAGAAATCGTAAAAACAAAGTGTTAAAAATAATAAAAATGTTCGATACTACAGAAATACGTACATCCTGAAATAGTCCAGGAATTATCCCGGGCTACGACACTAATGGAGCATTTTTCCACGCCGGAATACTCATCGCCGTTATACCCGTCGCCAGTACATTGGAATAACCACGAAATTCCTTTAAGCGGGGAGAACGTTGTACCCCGAAAATTTGAAAAGCATTTTAATTGAATAGTAAAAGTAATGAAAAGCAATGGAATTAATGGATTCATTAAATAAAGTAAAAATAAGGAGGGGTAAAATGGTTATTTCTAAGACATTGCAATTTGGCAATGATACCGCCATTGCAATCGTCTCATTTTTCTTATTCGTGTTGTGTATTTGTTGGTATCATTTGGGGATCGTATGAAGTAGGTATAACCGGAAACGTCGTCGAATCGTACCAACGCATCTGAATTTGAATTTTTGGCCAAATAACGGTTGTATAACTCGATTGACTCAAAATGGTAACGCATATCCCACTATCCATTTCAGAAAACAAATTCCAGCCTCTCTTTTCTTTTTCCCAAGTGCTCCGATTAACGTTAATCCCCGAATGAAAATCAAATTAAGTAATTAAGGCTCCAAACCAAAGAGTGAAGCGAGGAAGAATTGGGAGAAATAGATTAGAAGGAATGGGTCTCCCTAAATTCTATATTTACTCCCTTGATATTTTTGATTTGATGTGATTAAATTTGGTAATGAGATATGTGATTTCGAAATTAGGCTCTTTGGTTTTTGGAAACTTTGCCTAGCCTGAATAATGAATCAGTTTTGAGTGGACATATGAGTTAGTTAATGGAGCTATATAATGTATATGTAAACTCTACATGCAAACTACGCGAAAAGGAGGCATAGAATTGGGAAAACCGTAGCGAAATGATGGACAAGTTAAGTTAAACTGATATAAACTAGGATGAAATGTGATTGTTTATGGACCTAAACATAAATTTTGAGCATTTTTATATGGTTTTAATGATTTAATATGAGAATTATATTTTTGCGCAGAAACAGTCCAAATATACTAATTTCATGATTTGGACCATTTAAATTTGTCCTATTGAAAAGAAACTATTTTCTAACATTTGATATGATGGTTGTAACGACCCACCCTTTTGGACAGTTTAAATCGATCATAAACCACATATGTCAACTCATACCATTTAAAAGGGAGGATTGTTAATGGGATAAATAAGAAAATAAGAGAAAAGAAAGGAAAAAACAAGACACAGAATGTCATAGCGGAATTACAAAATATAATAATCAAACATATAGTTCATGAAGCTGTTTTACAACTAATATTTGATTGCACTTTTACAACACAGATCAGAGTTATACATATAGTAGGAATAAATAAATGACACACGGAGCAAATAATGTAGTGGAATAAATGTAATAAATAGTAATAATACTAAATCTTCGTCTTCGTCCTCCAGAAATAAGGTCTTCAACACTAAAATGCTTAGGCTGATCCGAGCGTAATGAAAAACAAAGCACTCGATTCAAAATTAAAAGATCTTATATAAGTTAAATCAAAATAAGTGAATATGTGTGTAACGGCTTCAGAGATGTTTACGGGATTTTACATCTCCTATCTAGCGTTTAACGTGTGTGCAATAACTTAAGAGATGTTCGGAATTCCATCTCCTAAAGATCCGTTAGACTATCTACATACATAATACAATAAGGTATTATAACATGCCTACAGTAAAGTAAAGTATTAAAATAGCGTTAAGACGTAACCTATATCCACATATTTTTATATAAATGTCGTATTCTATACAATACCGTAATTTCTCCGTAAACCGGAGGGCTATCAGAGGGAACTCCATAGTGTACGACACAAACCAAACTCGTAATGGACTCAATAATGCATATGACTAGGAAGGCGAGGCTAGGGTAGGATACTACCGCTTTACAGATCTGGATTGGTGGTAATGAATGACAACTACTACCGCCCACCTCGAGACGCACTCTCACAATCAAATCGAGGGGTGGCCACCAAATCAATCGCAAAGTAATAAATATGGTATCGAAGAAGCATGCTCGATCGGAAGTGCGACCCCAATTGGCCCGGCGTGGCTCTTTTTTAGTCATATCAAGCTGACCCGAGGGGTTAGGGCCGCGTTCATACCTCATATGCAGTGGTGTTTGCCACACCATCCTACTTCGTTCTAGATTCTCCACCACGTGCACAGTTGTTAAAGTGGTTTTTGGTAATGGTTGATAGTATGACAATATTCGATCTCGGTCTATTTAGCAACAAAACGCTTATTTAATACCGGTTGGTTCTTTTACATTTTAAATAGTTCATGCTTCATATCGAAATATCATATTCATTTCAAAATCATATCACTTTTGAAACCATTATTTACTTCAAAATCATATTTACTTCGAAATCATAATCATTTCAAAGTCATATTCACGTCCGAAATAATTATTCACCTTAAATCGTATTCTTTTGAAAATTATAACCACAAAAATAGGTTAAACCATCATATCAAAATATTCGCATTTGAATCAAATAAATCTAAATCATAACTACACCAACTTTAAACGATTTTGAATATGGAAAGTAGTTTATATTCTAAAAATAGTTTATATTTTAAAATTAGGATATAGATTAAAATGGTTTATGTATTAGAAATAGTTTATATATTAAGATAGGTTGTATATTAAAATAGTTAATGTATTAAAAATAGTTTATAATAGTTACAATAGTTAAAAATAGTTTTATATTTAAAATATAGTTTGAGGATTTTAAAACTGTTAAAAAAATAGTTTAGTTAATGGTTGATTATTGGAATGATTTACATAAATAAATTATGAATTATATGAGAATACGACATTTTTGATCGGAAATAGTCTAAATATAATAATTTTATAATTTGGACCATTTAAATTTGTCTTATTTAAAAGAAACTATTTTCTAAGAATTGATATGATGATATCAGGTCTAAAAAGTATTTTTCTGTAATTTTATTCAATTTATATGAAATTATATATATGTGAAAATAGCCAAAATTTGTATATAATTGGTTCGATGTATACAATCACATCTAAATGGCATGAAATTGATTTCTAAAGTTTAAGTGCGTGTTTATATTAATTTAGAATTTTTATTTCGAATTTATAGAAATATATTAGTAATTGCCATTTATTTAGTGAAAGTAAACTAAGTGTGATAACATATAAATATATTCACGATTTATACCTATAAAATATGGCTAGAAATTAAACATTTGATTTCTGGAGGTTAAATACATAAGTTTTGGTAAGAAATGTTTTTTTTTTGTTTAGAATTTGAACTGTACATATGAATTTGTATAATGTATTTTAATATATGTAAGTTAAATAAATTTAGATTTAAAAATATAAATGATGACAAAAACTTATGGGGAAAATTTTATTATATGTTGCGAATGTATAATACATAAGTATGAGATCAAAAGCTGAGAATCGAAAAAACAAAGAGTTAAAAATAGTAAAAATGTATGATACTATATAAATACGTACATCCTGATATAACCCAGGAATTGTCTTGGGCTAGAACACTGGTGGACCGTTTGTCCACACCGGAATACTCGTAGCCAGTATACCCATCGCCAGTACATTGAAATATCCTAGAAATTCCTTTGAGGGGGGAGAATGTAGTACCCCAAAAAATTGAAAAGCATTATAAATAATAATTGTAATATGAAAAGCAGTGGAATTAATGGATTCGTTCATTAAATTAAAAATATGGAGGGGTAAAATTTTCATTTTCAAGACATTGCAATTTGACGACGATACCAATGCCTTTGGGATCGCCTTGTTTTTCTGATTCTTGCAATATATTTGTTTGCGTCCTTTGGAGCTCGTATAAAGTAGATATGATCAGAAACGTCGCTGAATCGTACCGACGCTACGAGATTTCAATCTGAATTTTAATTTTTGGACAGATAGCGGTTGTATAACTCGTTTGAATCAAAATGGAAACGCGTATCCCGCTTTCCATTTCAAAAAACTAATTTCTTGTCTCTCTCTTCTTCTTCCCAAGTGCTCCTATTAACCGTAATCCCCGAAATGAAAATCAAATTAAGGCTCCAAACCAAAGAGCGAAGCAAGGACGAATTGGGGAAAACAAATCAGTGCGAATGGGCCCACTAAATTGTATATTTACTACCTTGATTTTATGGTTGCATGACTAAGATATGTAATTTCGAAATTAGGCTTTTTAGTTTTTGAAAACTTTGCCTAACCTGAATTATGAATCGGTTTTGGGTGGTCAAATGAGTTTAACGGAGTTATATAATTTATATATAAACTCTACATGCTAAAATACACGAAACAGAGGCCTAAAATTGGGGAAATCTAGCGAAATGATGGATAAATTAAGTTAAACCGATATAAACTGGGATGAAATATGATGTTTAAGGACCTAAACATAAATTTTGAGCAGTTTTATATGATTTGTATGAATTACTTATGAATTAATACAAGAATATTATATTTTTGCACAGAAACGGTCCAAATATTGTAATTTTATGATTTGGAACATTAAAAAAATTTCTATTGAAAAGAAACTATTTTCTAAGATTTGTTATGATGATATCAGGTCTAAAAAGTATATTTATGCAATTTTATTCAATATATATGAAATTACATATACAAATTTATAGTGTGAAAATCAGCCCAAATTTGTATATCAATTGGTTTGATGTATATAATCACATCAAAATGGCATGAAATTGATTTCTAAAGCTAAAGTACTTGTTTATATAAATTTAGAAATTTAATTTTGAATTTACAGAGATATATCAGTAATTGTGATTTGTTTAGTGAAAAGCACGCTAAATGTGATAACGTGTAAATATATTTACGATTTATATTTATAAAATATGGTTTGAAATAAATATTTTATTTCTGGAGATTACATACATAAGTTTTAATACGAAATGTATTTTTGTTCAGAATTTAAACCGTACATATGAATTTAAGGGGATTTTCATTCAAATGGCTACATTATGCAGAGTAATAAGTTTTGAGGGAAACATTTCTAAAAAATTAGTTTTAAGGACCATTTTCAAAAAAAAGATAAATGAAGTTATCATTTCCAGTTATATAGAAATAAAATAATAAAAATGTACGATACTATAGAAATATGTACAACCTAAAATAGCCTAGGAATTATCTCGCGCTAAGACACTGATGGACCGTTTCTCCACACCGGACTACACGTCGTCGTTATGCCCGTCACCAGTACATTGGAATAACCACGAAATTCCTTTAGCGGGGAGGATGTAGTACCCTGAAAATTACTTTTCATGTAGTTTTGAATGTAGAGGTTACACATACTTTATATGGCTCCATTAACTCATTTGCCGCTCAAAACCGATTTGTTATTCAGGTTAGGCTAAGTTTCCAAAAACCAAAGAGCCTAGTTTCGAAATTACATATCTCATTACCAAGTTTATTCCTATCAAATCATAAAATCAAGGGAGTAAATGTAGAATTTAGGAGACCAATTCGCTCTGATCAAATTCTCCCAATTCGTCATTGCTTTGCTCTTTGGTTTGGAGCCTTAATTTCATAATTTGATTTTCATTTCGGGGATAATTGTTAATAGGACCACTTGGAAATAAGAAAAGAGAGACGGAAAATTAGTTTTCTAAAATGGAAAGTGGGATACGTGTTTTCATTTTGAATCAAATGAGTTATACAACCGCTACCTGTCCTAAAATTAAAATTCAGATTCAAAACTCGTACCGTCGGTACGACTCGACGAAGTTTCTTATTGGACGATAAAGACGCAAGTTTTTACTATTATCTATTATATTATTCTACCGCTTCATGTTGTTCTGCTGCATTTATTTATTTGTTTGCCCGTATGTATGTAACTCTGATTTTGTGTTGTAAAGAATAATCAAATGTATAAAAATAGCTTCATGAACTGTTATTTGATAATTATATTTTGTCATTCAGCTGAGAGATTCTGTATTTGTTTTATTTCCTTCTCTTCTTTTTCTTATTTACCCCAATAACAATCTGCCCTTTTTCATGGTTTGATTTTGACGTGTGTGATTTATCGTCGGTTTAAACTGTCCAAAAGACAGGCCGTTACAAGACAAATTTAAATGGTCCAAATCATAAAATTAGTATATTTGGACTGTTTCTGCTCAAAAATGTAATATTCTCATAGTAATTCATACAAATCATATAAAATGCTCAAAATTTAAGTTTAGGTCTGTAAACATCATATTTCATCACAATTTATATTAGTTTAACTTAATTTATCAATCATTTCGCTACGATTTTCACAATTTTGTGCCTCCTTTTCGCGTAATTTAGCATGTAGAGTTTACATATACATTATATAACTCTCGTTAACTCATTAGACCATTCAAAACTGATTTGTTATTCAGGTTAGGTAAAGTTTCGAAAAACTAAAGTGCCTAATTTCGAAATTACTCATTACCAAATTTAATCATATCAAATCATAAAAATCAAGGGAGTAAATATAGAATTTAGGGACCCATTCCCTCTGATCTATTTCTCCCTTTTCATCCTATTTTCGCTCTTCGATTTGGAGCCATAATTTACTAATTTGATTTTCATTCCGGGATTAAAATTTACCATTGGGGAAGAAGACGTGAGAGACGACAAATTAATTTCAGAAATGGAAAGTGGAATACAAGTTTCCACTGAATCAAATGAGTTGTACAATCATTATCTACGCAAATATTCTAATTCGGAATCAAAACCAGTAGCGTCTGGACGACGTTTCCGGTCATATCTACTTCATACAAGCTCTGAATGACACAAACAAATATACTGCACGAATCAGAAAGACAAGACGATTGCAATGGCATTTGTATCGCCACGAAATTGCAATGTCTTAAAAATGACCATTTTACCCCTCCTTATTTTTAATTTATTTAACGAATCCGTTAATTATAGTGCTTTTCGTATTACTGTTATTATTCAATTAAAATGCTTTTCAAACTTTCGTGGTACTATACCCTCCCCCCTTAAAGGAATTTCTGGGTTATTCCAATGTATTGGCGATGCGTATACCGCCGACGAGTATTATGGTGCGGACAAACGGTCCACCAGTGTCCCAGCGAGGGGCAATTCCTGGGATATTTCAGGATGTATGTATTTCCATAGTATCGTAAATTTTTATTATTTTTATCTCTTTGTTTTTGCGATTTCTCAGCTTTTGTTCTCATGCTTATGTATTATACGTTCGAAACATGCAACACTATTTTCCCATAAGTTTTTTCATCATTTATATTTTTAAATCTTAATTTCTTTAACTTTCATATATTAAAATACATTATACAAATTCATATGTATGGTTTAAATTCTAAAAAAAAGAATACATTTCTTACTAGAACTTATGTATTTAATCTCTAGAAATCAAATGCTTGTTTTCAAACCATATTTTATAGGTATAAATCGTGAATAGATTTACACGTTATCACATTTAGTGTACTTTTCACTAAATATATCACAATTACTAATATATCTCTATAAATTCAAAATAAAATTTCCAAATTTATATAAACAAGTACTTTAACTTTAGAAATCAATTTAATGCCATTTAGATGTGATTATATACAACAAACCAACTGATATACAAATTATGGTTGATTTTCACATATTATATATTGTACGTGTAATTTCATATAAATTGAATAAAATTGCATAAAAATACTTTGTAGACTTGACATCATCGTACCAGATCATAGAAAATAGTTTCTTTTCAATAGGACAAATTTAAATGGTCCAAATCATAAAAATATTATATTTGGACTGTTTCTACGCAAAAGTGTAATAATCTCATATTAATTCACAATTAATTTATACAAATAATATAAAAAGGCTCAAATTTTATGTTTAGGTCCATTAGCATCCTACTTCATCCCAATTTTATATCAGTTTAACTTAAGTTATCCGTCATTTCGCTACGATTTTCCCAATTTTGTGCCTCCATTACATGTAGTTTTGCATGTAGAGGTTACACATACATTATATAGTTCCATTAACTCATTTGCCGCTCAAAACCGATTCATTATTCAGGTTAGGCAAAGTTTCCAAAAACCAAGGAGCCTAATTTCAAAATTACACATCTCATTACCAAATTTATTCCTATCAAATCATAAAATCAAGGGAGTAAATATAGAATTTAGGGAGATCCATTCGCTCTGATCAATTTCTCCCAATCCGTCATTGCTTCTCTCTTTGGTTTGGAGCCTTAATTTTGTAATTTGATTTTCATTTCGGGTATTACTGTAAATAGGAGCACTTGAAAATAAGAAAAGACAGACGGGAAATTAGTTTTCTGAAATGGAAAGTAGGATACACATTTCCATTTTGAGTCGAACGAGTTATACAACCGCTATCTGTCTTAAAATTCAAATTAAGATTCAAAACTCGTAGCGTCGGTATGACTCGGCGAATTTTCTTATTTCTGGAGGACCAAGACGAAGATTTGTACTATTATTTATTATATTATTTTACCGCAACATGTTGTTCCGCTGTATTTATTTGTTTGTTTGTTTGTTTGTCCTTGTGTATGTAACTTTGATTTTGTGTTTTAAAGAATAATCAAATGTATTTATAAAATAGCTTCATGAACCGTTATTTGATTATTATATTTTATCATTCCGCTGCGAGATTATGTACTTATTTTATTTCCTTATCTTCTTTTTCTTATTTACCCTAACAACAATTTGCTCTTTTGTTTGGTTTGAGTCTAACGTGTGTGGTTTATCGTCGATTTAAGCTATCCTAAACGACAGGCCGTTACAGGACAAATTTAACTGGTCCAAATCATTAAATTAGTATATTTGGACCGTTTTTGCTCAAAAATGTAATAATCTCATATTACATCATATAAATCATATAAAAATGCTCAAAATTTAAGTCAAGGTCTGTAAACATCATATTACATCCCAATTTATATCGGTTTAACTTCATTAACCCATCATTTCGCTAAAATTTTCCCAATTTTGTGCCTTCTTTTCGCGTAATTTAGCATGTTGAGTTTACATGTACATTATATAGGTTCGTTAACTCATTTATCCACTCAAAACTTATTTGTTATTTAGGTTAGGCCAAGTTTCCATAAACCAAAGAGCCTAATTTCGAAAATACTCATTACCAAATTTAACCATATCAAATAATAAAATCAAGGGAGTAAATATAGAATTTAGAGAGTCCTATTCGCTCTGATCTATTTCTCTCATTTCATCCTATTTTCGCTCTTTGGTTTGGAGACATTATTTACTAATTTGATTTTCATTCAGGGATTATGGTTGACCACTGGGAAAGAAGAAGAGTGTGATGGGAAATTAGTTTTCTAAAATGGAAAGTGGAATACATGTTTCCATTGGGTCAAACGAGCTGTACAATCGCTATCTGCTCAAGAATTCAAATTTGAAATCAAAGCCACCAGCGTCGATACGACTCGACGACGTTTTCAGTCATATCTACTTCATACGATCTCTAAATGACACAAACAAATGTACCGTACGAATCAAAAAAGCAAGACGATTGCAATTGTATTTGTATCGTCGCCAAATTGCAATGTCTTAAAAATGACCATTTTACCCCTCCTTAATTTTAATTTACTTAACGAATCCATTAATTACAGTGCTTTTCAAATTACTGTTATTATTCAATTAAAAATGCTTTCCAAATTTTCGGGGTACTACACCCTCCCCCTTTAAAGGAATTTCTGGGTTATTCCAATGTACTGCGACGGGTATACCGGCGACGAGTATTCTGGTGTGGACAAACGGTCCACTAGTGTCCTGAAGGATGTACGTATTTCTATAGTATCGTACATTTGTATTACTTTTAACTCTTTGTTTCTGCGATTTCTCAGCTTTTGTTCTCATGCTTATGTATTATACGTTCGCAACATGCAGTACTATTTCCCCCATAAGTTTTCTCATCATTTATATTATGCTCTCATGCAATGACCACATCATCCTATGCTCGGCCATGTCCTATTTGAGGCAACATAGGCTAGGTTATGAAGGCATGAACACATGGCTATGGCTTGAGAAATGAAGTGGTGGCAAGTTACAACCATAGGAAGGCAAAAGGTCAAAACTTTGGAAGCTTACAAGCAACATAGGCTTGGCTAGGGTTGTTTTTGCATTTGGTGGTGGGGTTTTGCTCTATGATGGCCACGGCTTTGGTTTGGTGGAGGTGAGGAGGTGGTGTGATCGGTCATGGTGATGGTGGATTGGTGGTGAGGCCGGCTACGGTGGTGAGGCCGAGCAAACAAGAGAAAAACAAAGGAGAAACAAAAGAAAATGGAAAAGGAGGAGGAAGAGAAGCCATAGATCTAGAGCTTGAAAATTTCCTTCTCACGCAAATGACTTTGAAATGAGAAGCTTTTCACGTGAATTGTAAAACTAGATGGCGGCTAGGGTTTACGATACACGGCTATGGTAGGTAATTAAATAGATAGGCAAATAAAAAGGCGTGAAATAAAGAGGCTAGTGAACAAATGTGAGTTATTGCCAATTTAATAAAAGAAATAAATGTAATATCTTTCAATCAGAAGAGGCAAATGAAGAAGTGAGATATTTGGAAAGATTTTGTACGTGATTTGATAGAGTAATGCACGGCTATAATAGGTGAGAAACGGTTAAGAATTAATAAAGAGGGTAGAAAATTAAAAAGGAAAGCATTTAACAAAGTAACGTATACCCTTTGATTTTCTCCAGCTATTTATAAAAGATATAAGCAAATAAATTCCAATGAATACGATAAAAGCCTAGACAAATAAATAGAGAAGTAAACAAAGAAATGGACATAGGAAAAATATAGAAATAAATATATTCAAAGTTTACACAAATAAAATAGAAAATAAAAATTAGATAAACAAACATAAGGAAATAGAAAATAAAATATAGAAAGTCATTGCGTGTAAACACTGTATTTTTATCTAATTTAAATGTATAAGTTTAAATTCCCAATAAATCCATATTAACATTAGTTTATATACTAATACATTAATAATTTCCCAATTCATCCAAATTTCAATTAGAAAAGTAATTAATTTCATTTTCTTACCACAAATCTATTTGTTATGAATTGAATTCCCATAAGTTATAATTAATTTCAAATAAACCGATTTGATTCAATTCTAATCCCTTTTTATTAAGACTATACTACCATGCAATCCTCGTTAATATTCGTTTATCTTTCATTCAAATATCCATCTTTCCTTTGTATTAACAGTTGTTTTCAATTGTATTGAATTTGTCAAATGTATACATTTATTATGATTGAATCCTCAATTAATTCATTCAGATAGGTTTCATACTTTCATATTATCTTATGAATAAAATATGCATTCCCATTTCATCCTAGTTTTCAATTAATATAGTAATTAAATTCATTTACTTATCATTAAATTCATTTATTATAGATTACATTCCAATTAATTAAAATTGATTCCCATAATTTGATTTGATTTAATTTCCATCTTTATACTATGCCCACTATTTCTCTAATTATCATAATTGTGACGACCCACCTCTATACCCACACTAGCCAAGAACACTACGGAGTAATGCTGTCAACTAGCACGGAGAATAAGGCTGTTGAGGAGCGACCATCCGTGTAATTTCTTTGTGCGAGCACCGATATGCCAGATGAAATATAACATGCATTTCTTTTCAAGAGGAAATCCGACATACCGACACAAACTCAAAGCTACTACACAGTGGCTATAATGTCTTCGGAAACAAATATGGAAATAAACATAACATAAATCAGTCACGGATAATTCATATCACAAAGGCGGAAATAGATATGAATATATATAACACATAAAAGTGTTCATCAGAGTAGTGGTCAGAAAGATCCACAATAATACAAGAGAATAGCAACGCGTGCTATACAAAAGAATACAACTATGAGTCTATATCTCAAGTGTATACAACCAAAAACTACTAAACTAGAGTAGTTAGCCAAAAGATCAGATGATGGTCCGATAAGGAATCAAGCAGCAGCACCTGTAAAATCTAAGTCTGACCCGAGTATTATTTATAAGAAAATAATAAACGGATCAGTCTAGTTATAAATATCAGATAACATGATATAGAATAAGAGATATGGCATAAACATATAATATCCATAACGGCATACTACTATAAGTATGAAATTGAAAATCAACAAGAGATTAATCAATATCACAAGAACCTTTTCAAAGATCCAAAGAGGGCATCATACCCAAAACTTGTATTCACAACAAGTCGATGACACGAATTCCGGAAATCACAAGAGAAAGGTTGGCCAAGACATTGATGTAGTGCAAACGGTACATCCAATGAATCAAAAGCAAAGACATTGATGTAGTGCAAACGGTACATCCAATGAATAAAAAACAAAGACATTGATGTAGTAAAAACGGTACACCCAGTGAATCAAGAAGCAAAGACATTGATGTAGTGCAAACGGTACATCCAGTGAATCAATAACAAAAAGGTATGTGTGAGTCGAAATCACACAATTGGTGTCTAGACTAACCTTGCGGACAAAGAGATATGTGTGAGTCGGAATCACGCCCATGGGGTCTAGTCTAACCTTGCATACAAAGAGACATCGCACAATTGCTAGTCTAAATCATAAAATGACCATCATGATCATCAAGAAGTGTCGATTACACTAAGCTAGTAAGTATAAAAGTTTAGCTTCATGTCCCATAACCACTTGCTTAACTTAAATATTTACGAACAAATTGTAAATCTTCACTAGAATATTGTCACAAGAGTTTCAATCGAACAAGTCCAAGAATTAACCGACGAAGTAAACGCAAGTGTTTCATACCACTCGTTTTACTAAGCCGTTTAATTAGATTTCTCATACGAGTGGGGTAAAGGTTTGTATATACTAATAGATTGGAAAACGGTTTAGGAAACGAGCTTTGTAATTGAAAATAGAGTTGAAATCGTTTTGATGAAAAGGGTTTTGATATTTACTACTAGTATAGAAACCTTTATATTTTTAAAGTGACAAATCACAAATAAGATTGTAGGAACAATCAATAACTAAAATTCACATACGAAGATGTGAATAAAATCCAAAGAAACCGATAAAGAATCCATCAAAATGGATATTCAAAAATCCCTAAAAAGGAGTCATCAAAGGCATAATAAATGATAACAACAAATAGGATCATCACGAATCGATTTAAATTGGAATTCTCAAGCGAATAGGCAAATAGGCAAAAGAGTACAGATTCAGACGTCTGAAATCAAGGATTCAGACGTCTGAATCTGAAAAATAAATATTTTCTAAAGACAGAATTCAGACGTCTGAATCCTTGGATCCAGACGTCTGAAATAGGCAGTTTTTAGCCTATTTCCTTTCTGGTTCCAAATGAACCAATTCAGACGTCTGAAACCATATATTCAGACGTCTGAATCTGGGAATAGAAATCTTCCCAGAACAATATTCAGACGTCTGAATATTACGTTTCAGACGTCTGAATGAAGGGTTCAGGGCATTCCCTGAACCTAGGCCAAAAATGGCCAAACGAATATCGGAAACGATCGAACGAGCAAATGGCGATGACTAAGGAATTACGTCGAACGACAACCCAGCCTAAACGGCTCTTCGATATGCCTCAAATATCAATGTCCAAATATCCATAATAGGATTTTCATAAATTAGACCAAAACACCAAAAATTGGAATATACACGAAATCGATCCAAACCAAAATCAATTGCACACGAATAAACGTTAGGAATTCATACCTAACAATCGAAGATAATTATAGACAAAGATGTGAGATAAAAATCTCACCTTTGAAACCAAATCAATGAAGGAGAAGCTTTAGGAACAAGCTAAGATCAATCCCTCTTCAATCTCAACACTAGAAGCTTGAATCTAAGCTTAAAAGAGAAACATTTTCTAAATTAGGTTTAGGAATTTTCTGAAATCAAAGAGAGAAAGAGTTGGAGAAGAAGAAGGAGATGCTTACCAATGGGTTCACTTGAGTTTGGAGCAAAAAGATGGATTTGCTAATGGAAACTAGAGCTTAGGATTTCCTAATTCCTTTTCTCTTCCCCCATTTTTGATGAAGCTTGAATGTATTAGGAAATTATGAAGTAATGAAGAGGAGAAGGGGTTGGGACTGAATACATAAGTGGCTCAGCCCAAACCAAAGCCCTAAGTACAAAGTAGCAAAAATCAACTTTCTCCAAACATATCGAGGCTTATACTCAAAAAGGTCGCAAACGGCATTTTGAACTCAATGGAAGTGGTCTCGAGTCCTAATTCGGCTGTTTGCAAAAAGTAGCTTTTCGGACTAAAATCCGACTAACGATAAAATATTTAAATAAAATATTTAAATATAAAATCGATAAATATGCGGGTTGTTACAGACTCCCCTCCTTAAAGAAATTGCGTCCTCGCAATACTTAAGAGGAAAATAAGAAGTAACAACCATGGAAGCATATCAACACAAAAGAAAATTGAAATAAGAAGTTCACCATAAAGAGCACGAAAGAGTTAGCAAGCACGGGATTGCTCAATGAATTCTCTAGATTCCCAAGAGTAATCCCTAGAATTTGAGAACCATTGAACTCTCACAAGAAGAACATCTTTATTTCGAAGTCGTTTGAGCTCCGAAGCAATAATTCGAATAGGATGTTGCTCAAAAATCAAATCTGGTGAAACTTCAATTTCCATAATATCACCGGGCTCAAGAATGAAAACCGGAATCCCTAAGGCATTTCCGTAGATAAAAGACGTGGGGAACGTCAAGAATAGCAGAAAATTGAGCCAGTGCAATGGCGTAGTACAAAAACGGTACGCCCGAGGAAGTAGAAACTTAAATAATTTGGGACATCAGCGTAGTACAAAAACGGTACGCCCAATGAACCAAAGCAAAGACATTGATGTAGTACAAACGGTACATCCAATGAATCTAATAGCAAAGACATTGATGTAGTACAAACGATACATCCAATGAATCAAATAGCAAAAACATTGATGTAGTACAAATGGTACATCCAATGAATCCAAAAGCAAAGACATTGATGTGGTACATACGGTACATCCAATGAATCAAATAGCAAAAACATTGATGTAGTACAAACGGTACATCCAATGAATCCAAAAGCAAAGACATTGATGTAGTACAAATGGTACATCCAATGAATCAAATAGCAAAAACATTGATGTAGTACAAACGGTACATCCAATGAATCCAAAAGCAAAAACATTGATGTAGTACAAACGGTACATCCAATGAATCCAAAAGCAAAGACATTGATGTAGTACATACAGTACATCCAATGAATCGAATAGCAAAGACATTGATGTAGTACAAACGGTACATCCAATGAATCAAATAGCAAAAACATTGATGTAGTACAAATGGTACATCCAATGAATCCAAAAGCAAAGACATTGATGTAGTACAAACGGTACATCCAATGAATCAAATAGCAAAAACATTGATGTAGTACAAACGGTACATCCAATGAATCCAAAAGCAAAGACATTGATGTAGTACAAACGGTACATCCAATGAATCAAATAGCAAAAACATTGAAATAGTACAAACGGTACATCCAATGAATCCAAAAGCAAAAACATTGATGTAGTACAAACGGTGCATCCAATGAATCCAAAAGCAAAGACATTGATGTAGTACATACGGTACATCCAATGAATCAAATAGCAAAAACATTGATGTAGTACAAACGGTACATCCAATGAATCCAAAAGCAAAGACATTGATGTAGTACATACGGTACATCCAATGAATCGAATAGCATAAAAGAACATCAGACGCTAGTCCATAAAAGAAATGAGATGAAACTCAATAAAACGAAGTACATCAAAACGTCTGATGAACTTAATAAAAAGATAATCCCATTCAGACATCACTAAAGAATCAACCACTTGTTGCTTACGACTAAACGCATTGGCAACACGATTTCCCCTTTCGGGAATAAAAGAATATCAAGATCATAAGATGCTAGGAGCTCGAGTCGACATGAAGTTCCTTATGAGAAAATAAATATTCCAAAGATTTATGATCGAGGCAGAGAACAAATTTCTCATCCAAATATGATGATGCCAAATTCCAAAAGTAAAAACAATAGCCGCGAGCACTAGATCATGAGTGGCATACCTAGTCTCGATCGGCTTTAATGGTTTAGAAGCACAAGTGATAGCACGTTCTCTTTTGCAAGAGAACGACATCCAAACCAATACGATTAGCATTGGTACAAGAGATAAAGTCTTGGTTCCCTTCGGAAAACACAAGAATAAGAGTATCGGAAAGAAAGAATTCCTTTTAAATAATCTTCTTTCCCGAAAAGCTAAGACTTTCAAAATTACATTTATCTTTATGTAATAATCTTTCTAGAAAAATTTACATTTTTACAAGTCAATATATCGTGTCTGACTGTCTCATCTAAGCGTTTAGGAAATTCCTATCGATAACGTTGATCAAGCGCATCGACCAGAATTCTTAACACACTAAATGGGCAATACAATCACAAAATCATCTTCTATATAGTAAACATGTTTCTTAAAAACCTTTAAGAATATTCTTTGCTTGTTTAAGAGCAAATCAAATTGTACTTATAAATAAATCTTATGAAAAAGATTTGCAAAATTTTAAATTTCTATTCTCATTCAAAATCAATAAATTCAAGAATGGTCTCACCGAAATATTCATAGAATACTCGATTAATAAAATGGATGAGATAAGCTGGACAAACTGAATGACAAAATAAGTCATTCATAAGAATCGTAACGAGTGCGGAATGCGGTAAATGGAATGCGAACTCCCGCAACTCGTAGCCAAATGAAAATCGGTGGCAAGGTCGAACTAGAAAGACCTTAACACCACACAAAAGATTTCTTAGGTGATAATCCTAAGACAAACTCAAAAATACCGAAAAAGTTTCACAAATTATTTAGATAAGAGAAATAACACTTTTCCCATCTTGAGGGCTTAAAGAATAAAATGATGCCTTCAAAAATTTGAAATCGGAATCTCAAGATAAAATAGAAATCTGCTTAACAGATAGAAAATGTCGAAGATGAATAGTCCATATGGAAAATATGATATGGACTTCACGACGAGTAAGCCAATCCTTTCAAAAATCAGTTTCGAAGCCTAAGTAAAAATATCGGCTCGGAAAGAAAAATCACATAAAATAGTTTCGACATCAATAGGAAGCAAATTGAGTGTTGCGGATCCACTAATCCAGATTCGCAATCCTCAAAGAAGTCATCAAGCCCAAAATATTTTCAAAGAAAAAGAATAAACAAGTTCTTTTGATATAAAATAGTGAGATGGAACCCATATCAAAAAGAACTCAAATAAGAAGATCACGAAATAAAACAATGCCATCAAGAATTGAGTGAAAAGTACCTTGACCAAGAGAAGAGTTGCTAGGGGCTTGCACAATATTTAGCTTTCTCATGTCCTTGTTCAAAAGTTTAGGACATGCAGATAAAAGATGACCCGGTTTTTTGCAATAGCGACAGGAATGAGGTTTTGGACACGTATATGCATAGTGCTCCTTAGAATTACAATTGTAGCATCCTCCATGATTAGGGATTGGAGTCTTTGCTACAAAAGTAGTTTGCTTCATTCTCTTATTGAGATTAAGGCTCTTGAACTTAATATGCCTCTTCTTGGAAGTCCCAATATCACAAACACTACCTTTACCAACCTCTCCATGAAGAAGAGTAACATCTACAAGCTGATTGAAAGAAACTTCAAGTTTCAAAGGTAGAACCATTTCGGGGTTCTTACTCAAAGCATAGATAAACTCTTGATTCTTTACAAGATCCAAAAGTTGTTGGGCAGACATGAATGCGCCATTCAGAGAAGGGCTATTGGATTGACCAGCGCTAGGACTGCTAGAACTAACCATTTCTCTTCCTTAAGAAAGAAAGAAGGAAGAAGAAGGTAATTCACAAAATGAATATCAAGCAATCTTGATAGATAAAACAAGGAATCATAAAGAAAATATGATGAATCGGTACGAAGACTCGAATAAAATCCTAAAGCACGACCCCTAAGAAAGACTTAGGACGATGATCCTTGTTATAATATTCCATATTGTTCCAAAGTTTGGCTATGATACCATGCTGTGACGCCCCACCTCTATACCCACGATAGCCAAGAACACTACGGAGTAATGCTGTCAACTAGCACGGAGAATAAGGCTGTTGAGGAGCGACCATCCGTGTAATTGCTTTGTGCGAGCACCGATATGTCAGATGAAATATAACATGCATTTCTTTTCAAGAGGAAATCCGACATACCGACACAAACTCAAAGCTACTACACAGTGGCTATAATGTCTTCGGAAACAAATATGGAAATAAACATAACATAAATCAGTCACGGATAATTCATATCACAAAGGCGGAAATAGATATGAATATATATAACACATAAAAGTGTTCATTAGAGTAGTGGTCAGAAAGATCCACAATAATACAAGAGAATACAACGTGTGCTATACAAAAGAATACAACTATGAGTCTATATCTCAAGTGTATACAACCAAAAACTACTAAACTAGAGTAGTTAGCCAAAAGATCAGATGATGGTCCGATAAGGAATGAAGCAGAAGCACATGTAAAATCTCAGTCTGACCCGAGTATTATTTATAAGAAAATAATAAACGGATCAGTCTAGCTATAAATATCAGATAACATGATATAGAATAAGAGATATGGCATAAACATATAATACCCATAATGGCATACTACTATAAGTATGAAATTGAAAATCAACAAGAGATTAATCAATATCACAAGAACCTTTTCAAAGATCCAAAGAGGGCATCATACCCAAAACTTGTATTCACAACAAGTCGATAAAACGAATTCCGGAAATCACAAGAGAAAGGTTGGCCAAGACATTGATGTAGTGCAAACGGTACATCCAATGAATCAAAAGCAAAGACATTGATGTAGTGCAAACGTACATCCAATGAATCAAAAACAAAGACATTGATGTAGTGCAAACGGTACACCCAATGAATCAAAAACAAAGACATTGATGTAGTGCAAACGGTACATCCAATGAATCAAGAAGCAAAGACATTGATCTAGTGCAAACGGTACATCTAATGAATCAATAACAAAAAGGTATGTGTGAGTCGAAATCACACAATTGGTGTCTAGACTAACCTTGCGGACAAAGAGATATGTGTGAGTCGGAATCACGCCCATGGGGTCTAGCCTAACCTTGCATACAAAGAGACATCGCACAATTGCTAGTCTAAATCATAAAATGACCATCATGATCATCAAGAAGTGTCGATTACACTAAGCTAGTAAGTATAAAAGTTTAGCTTCATGTCCCATAACCACTTGCTTAACTTAAATATTTACGAACAAACTGTAAATCTTCACAAGAAAATTGTCACAAGAGTTTCAATCGAACAAGTCCAAGAATTAACCGACGAAGTAAACGCAAGTGTTTCATACCACTCGTTTTACTAAGCCGTTTAATTAGATTTCTCATACGAGTGGGGTAAAGGTTTGTATATACTAATAGATTGGAAAACGGTTTAGGAAACGAGCTTTGTAATTGAAAATAGAGTAAAATCGTTTTGATGAAAAGGGTTTTGATATTTACTACTAGTATAGAAACCTTTATATTTTTAAAGTGACAAATCACAAAGAAGATTGTAGGAACAATCAATCACTAAAATTCACATACGAAGATGTGAATAAAATCCAAAGAAACCGATAAAGAATCCATCGAAATGGATATTCAAAAATCCCTAAAAAGGAGTCATTAAAGGCATAATAAATGATAACAACAAATAGGATCATCACGAATCGATTTAAATTGGAATTCTCAAGCGAATAGGCAAATAGGCAAAAGAGTGCAGATTCAGACGTCTGAAATCAAGGATTCAGACGTCTGAATCTGGAAAATAAATATTTTCTAAAGATAGAATTCAGACGTCTGAATCCTTGGATCCAGACGTCTGAAATAGGCACTTTTTAGCCTATTTCCTTTCTGGTTCCAAATGAACCAATTCAGACGTCTGAAACCATATATTCAGACGTTTGAATCTGGAAATAGAAATCTTCCCAGAACAATATTCAGACGCCTGAATATTACATTTCAGACGTCTGAATGAAGGGTTCAGGGCATTCCCTGAACCTAGGGCAAAAATGGCAAAACGAATATCGGAAACGATCGAACGAGCAAATGGCGATGACTAAGGAATTATGTCGAACGACAACCCAGCCTAAACGGCTCTTCGATACGCCTCAAATATCAATGTCCAAATATTCATAATAGGATTTTCATAAATTAGACCAAAACACCAAAAATCGGAATATACACGAAATCAATCCAAACCAAAATCAATTGCACATGAATAAACGTTAGGAATTCATACCTAATAATCGAAGATAATTATAGATAAAGATGTGAGATAAAAATCTCACCTTTGAACCCAAATCAATGAAGGAGAAGTTTTAAGAACAAGCTAAGATCAATCCCTCTTCAATCTCAACACTAGAAGCTTGAATCTAAGCTTAAAAGAGAAACATTTCCTAAATTAAGTTTAGGAATTTTCTGAAATCAAAGAGAGAAAGAGTTGGAGAAGAAGAAGGAGATGCTTACCAATGGGTTCACTTGAGTTTGGAGCAAGAAGATGGATTTGCTAATGGAAACTAGAGCTTAGGATTTCCTAATTCTTTTTCTCTTCCCCAATTTTCGATGAAGCTTGAATGTATTAGGAAATTATGAAGTAATGAAGAGGAGAAGGGGTTGGGACATAATACATAAGTGGCTCAGCCCAAACCCAAGCCCTAAGTACAAAGTAGCAAAAATCAACTTTCTCCAAACATATCGAATCTTATACTCAAAAAGGTCGCAAACGGCATTTTGAACTCAATGGAAGTGGTCTCGAGTCCTAATTCGGCTGTTTGCAAAAAGTAGCTTTTCAGACTAAAATCCGACTAACGATAAAATATTTAAATAAAATATTTAAATATAAAATCGATAAATATGCGGGTTGTTACAATAATTGCTTACAAAAATGTTAAATTCATTCAATTACCATAGATTATACACTAATTCATTTGTTTATATACACCGCTTACCCTTATTTACTTATATTCAAATTTATACTCAAAACTAACATTTACAACTAAATTAATAGACCAATTAAATATTAACTCACAACCGTTACTATTACTTTAAATCACATTAATGAATTCATTATTATTTACAAATCAATTATTACAATTACTTAATTAACATTGATTTTATTTACAAATCAGTTGTTACAATTACTAAATTAACACTGATTTACTTCAATTTATATTGATCATATATTATCTCATTAATGATTCAACACTCACACTTGTTTTCTTTTATTCAAATCTATAACTAAGTGCAACAATTTTCATTATTTCAATTAGTTTGAAATTTCATAATTAGTTTTAATTACATTATTACATTTCATTTTAACATTTGTTTCACTATTAAATTACAAAGTCTTTATTCTTCCAGTTTTAATTACCAAGATCGTATTAAATCAACAAATTATATTATTGAAAATTTACGGATCGTTACAGTCTCTCCACTCAAAACTTTTCCTCCCCGAAAAGGAAAAAGAAGGGAAAGAAAGAATAAGTAAACAATACATCTTCTTCAAAAATACTAACTTTATAGACAAATAAATTTACAAAATCAATTAATTTGAATAAAATATATCAATTTACTTAAAAATTCCTTTAACACCATTTTATATTGTAAGTTATTCAATTAACCTTTTATTCTATTTAGCTCAATTAATCCTTTTATACTAAAATTTAAGTGTATAACTTCTATTATAAACACTCAAGATTTATTTTAAAAAAAATCCTTTTATTGTATACTATCCAATTACATTGTTAACTTCTAATAACTAAGGTAAGTTATATTGGAATGAAATAGAATATTATACAAATAAAATTTTCTAATTCAATTATTCAAGCTTAAATATTTATTCAAAATTTTGATTCCATTTTATATTTGAAATCATCCTCAGCATTAAATTTAAGAATTAAATTTCCAATTTCACTTCAAAACATTTAGAGATAAATAAATATACACAATATATATCATATCCAATTTAAATCATATATCATATATATTATAAATCAAGTCATATTTTAGAAATTCAAATCAATTTAATTCTCCAAAGCAAAACTGTAGCAAAACTACAAGATGGTCTCTTTACTTCGAAACACGAAAATGAATGTCGATGATACTACAGTCATCACCGAAATTATTTTCCAGCGACAAAGAAAAGAGCTCTGATTTATAAAGTAAAAATTCTGCGAAACAATTTCTACTTGAAATACTTTAAATAATACACTCTTTAAATACCGATATTTCAACCACTCGCATTCACGCATGTCGTACTTGAATTGTTCAAAATACCGAATTGTTATTTAAATTTGGCAAATTTCAGAATATACAGTAAATAAATAAATCACAGATCACATACACAAAGTAATATAATGCAGCGGAAGCAGAGAGATAGCAGTTCATGAAGCTACTATACACACACACACATCAGAGTTAACAAGCTACAATAGAAGTTCAATACAATGATCAAGCACAAAGCCGAATACATCATTGGAATCAACTGGGTAACTGGAATCAAATGAATACTGAAGTTGAAATAGATAGCTGGACCTTCAAGCAAAGCTCCAACTCCGAAGTTGAGTCTCTAATGTTGTATCACTTAGTCTGACCCGAGCATAAAACAAAATACAAAACACTCGAATTAGGAAATACATACTTATACAATGTAAAATAACTCAAGTGAACTGTAATATAAGGTACAGGTAACTTAAAGGATGCCTGGGACAGCCCATCATCTAAGGATCCGTTAAACTATTTACTATGTAGTAATATTTCGCTATTATAATAGTGTCTATAGTAAAATAAACTTACTTTTAAATAGTGTTAAGGGGTTACCCATATAGCCCTTAACACATAATAGTCATAGTAGTCCATCCAGTATCATAGTCCCTCCTGATCGGGAAGCCACTAGAGGATACTCCACGGGCGACGGGAGAAAACCAAAATCGTACAAGGCGCGCTAGGGTAGGTGACACGGCACAACAAGGCAATGCCAGGGTAGATATACCAATTACGCGTCCGGACCGGTGGTAACGCGTAGCAGCTACTACCTCCCACCTCGAACCACACTCCCAAAATTAAAGGAGTGCATCAAACAATCACAAAGTAATAGAATGGCAAACGAAGAAGTGCGTCCAATAAGAGGTGCTACCTCCTTATCCCGAGAATCGCTCCTGGTTTAGCCACCTTATGCCAACTCATGTGAGTCGGGTCCATGTACACACCTCCTCAATAGAACATCACCACCATCCTACTTCATTTTGGATTCTTCACCGCGTACACGGTTGTTAAAGTGGTTTTCGGACTTGGCAGAGAGTATGACAACTTCTGATCCCGGTCTCTTTAACAATGCAACGTTATTATAACCAATAAATATTTATTTCAAAATCATTTCTGTTACAAAACCATTTAAAATCAAACACAATTACTTTCCGAATAATATCCATTTCAAAACCAAAGTAATAGTATACCAATTAAATTCCAAAACCAAATCAATATATCATTTAAATGAAACCCAGTTTCCAAATCATTGAACAATTTATGAAACTTGAAATATTGCTATAAATCACCTTAAACCAAAACCACTTTATAAAGTCATATTCTTAAATCTTAAATTTTAATAAGTTCAATTTTATATATTTAAAGACAATTCTTTGTTAAATACAATTTCCAATAATTTCATTTCCACAGCCATATCACTTTCAAGTTATAACTACTCTGAAACCAAACATTTTGAAACATATTTATTTAGACCATCTAAATTCAATGTTAATATCTACCAAACAAATCTCGTCCTTTCATTTCATCGTGATCAACTTCAACGGATCTTGGATTCATTGATACAGCATAGTAGAGAGGACCACGCGCAGTTCATCGGTGGTGTTCGTTCGGGGTTTTGATGGCTGGATCGTGGTAGATAATTAGATTAGGGTTCCTTTCATGTGGCGGCTGTCGCATTGGGTCATCGGGAGGAGCTCTGTTGAGGTCGCGCGACGCCGTAGCAACCTTAGGCAGCGATACGCCTGATCGCGACTGGCCTGTGCGAGGCGTCGCTCATCTTGGGTTTCGTTCGCATGCGGCTAGGGTTAGCTGTCTGGGTTTCGTGCGTGTTTGTCTGGGAAGAAGCAAGGTGACGTGGCCCTATATTATTTTATTCGATTTAATTTAATTTTTAACTTTAAAATGTTCTACCTTATATATCTTTCGCATACGAGATCGAATTCACGCGCGATTTGCTCCGCTGCAATCCTAGCAAAATTCCGGACATTTTGACGCTGGTTTGAACGTATTCTGAGACTATTTAAATATTGGAATTAAATTTAAAAGGTAAGTGTTTTAACCCACTCACAACTCATAAAATTTCTTATGTTTGTTAAATTGATTTATGATGTGATTAGAAATTTATTTATGATTGTTTGGCATATTTTTAATCATCATCTCAGTTAAATTGAATTTATTGAATTAAATTTCTATTTAATTTATTATTGAATATAACCTGCCAGTAAATGCCTGTTATTCATTATCTGTTCTATATTGATGTTATTGATTGAATTGGATGATGATTTTGATAAATGTTTGATGATTGATATTGGATGAATGGATGTTGTATTTTGTATTGTTATAAACTGCAAGTAGTCATGGACTTTTATTTTTTGGGATTGCGGTTTAAGATGATATGTAACTGTATTTATGTTTTAAATTACGGATTGAAATGATAAAGATCCGTATCACTTGACCATAGGATAGAAAATTATATACAGACATCATGGTCTTTATATATAAAAATATTTTGAAATAAATTTGTATGGTTTTGTAAAGAAATATATGGGTTATATAAATATTGATTTTAGATGTATATAAATGTTATTTTATTATTGATTTTTAGCTATGTATAAATTTGTTTTGAGATATAAAGTAAGTGAAATAATAAAGTTTGATTATTTTATATAATATGGTCAGGTATCTATTTAAATTGTATGTATATAGAGTTTATAATGACTTGAATAAATTTAAGGTTGGAAGATAAATATGAAATTGATTTGAATTAAATTATCTAAGAATTATACTCGAATAAATTTGATTTGAAATTTAATAAAATTGAAATTTTAAAGGATATGATTTTATAACTTGATTTTGGTTTAAAGTGATGTAAATGAAATATCAAGTTGATTTACTTGAATATATCAAGTTAAATAAATTGAAAGAATATCCAATTATTTGAAGTTTAAAAGTTTTACACAAATGATATTGGATTTATTATGTAAACATTTCAAATCTAAATAATAGTAATTAAATTTGATATATATGGAATTTTCAAAGAATTAGTTTTGAAATGGTGGAATATTTAAAGCTTTGGAATATATGGAGACTGAGTTTTAAGCCATTTAAGTGGTGTAGTTATGTTTCAAAGCTATGAGTTTAAAAGTATAATGATTTGAAAGTGTTATATTACAAGTTTTTGATTTAGAAGTGTTATAACGTTCAAAGTGCCATGATTTTGGAAAGGATATATTTGAATTAAAAGTGATATTATATTGATTTGGGTTTTACCAAAATGATATCATATTGGTTTGGTTTTTGAAATGGAAATGATATCGTATTTATATGATTTTGAAATGGATATTATATTCTGGTTTTGAAGTATAATTATTTTGAAATGACCGCGGTGTTGTAGTAACGTTTGGTTGTTAAAGAAACCGGGATCGGAAGTTGTCATACTCTCTACAACTCCGAAAACCACTTTAACAAGCGTGTACGCGGTGGAGATTTTAGAATGAAGTACGATGGCGGCGGCGTTTCCTTTGAGGTATATACATGGACCCAACTCCCATGAATTGGCATAAGGCTGCTAAAACAGAAGCGATTGACGGGTTAAGAAGGTAGCATCTTTTATCGGACACACTCCTTCGATACCAGTCTATTACTTTGTGATTGATTTAGGCCTTTTTGATTTTAGGGGTGTGGCTCGAGGTGGGCGGTAGTAGCTGTCACACGTTACCACCGGTCCAGAAGCGTAATTGGTATATCTATCCTGCAATTGCCTAGTTGTGCCGTGTCACCTACCCTAGCGTGCCTTGTACGAGTTTGATTTGTGTCGTACCTATGGAGTATCCTTTGGTAGCCTCCCGATCAGGAGGTATTACGATACTGTATAGACTATTGGCGCTATTACGTGTTAAGGGGAATATTGGGTCACTCCTTAACGCTATTTTAAAGTAAGTTTATTTTATGACATTATTATAATAGCAAAATATTGCTACATAGTAAATAGTTTAACGTATCCTTAGGAGATGTGAATCCCGAGCATCTCTTGATTTACTGCACTCACGTTAGACACGGGATAGGAGATGTCATATTCCGTAAACATCTCTGACGCTGTTCCACTCACATTTATTTCTGTTGATTTAACTTACATAAGATCTTTTAGTTCTGACTCGAGTGTTTGTCTTTTCAATTCGCTCGGGTCAGTCTGAGCATTACAAGATTTGAAGACTTTATTTTGGAGGACGAAGACGAAAATTGTATTATTACTATTATATAATATATTGTTCTACTGCATCACATTGTACCGCCACATTGTTATTTATTATTCTCTGGTATGTGTAACTCAGATATGTGTTGTATAAGTATAATCAAATGTTTGTAAACAAGCTTCATGAACTGTTTATTCGATTATTTATTTTATCATTCCGCTGCAAGGTTCTATTTGGTTTTTCCTTTCTCTGCTTTTTCTTGTTTACCCCATGACAATCCGCCCTTCTGTTTGGTTTAAGTCTGACATGTGTGGTTTATCGTCGATTTAAGCGTACAAAAAGGCGGAATGTTACATATAGTATGTGAAAATCAACCAAAATTTGTATATCAGTTGGTTTGATGTATATAATCATATCTAAATGGCATTAAATTGATTTCTAAAGTTAAAGTACTTGTTTATATAAATTTGGAAATTTTATTTTGAATTTATAGAGATATATTAGTAATTGTGATTTATTATGTGAAAAGTACACTAAATGTGATAATGAGTAAATCTATTCATGATTTATACCTATAAAATATGGTTTGAAAATAAACATTTGATTTCTTGCGATCAAATACATAAGTTGTAGTAAGAAATGTATTCTTTTTTTAGAATTTAAACCGTACATATGAATTTTTATAATGTATTTTAATATATGAAAGTTAAAGAAATTAAGATTTAAAAATATAAATGATGAAAAAATTATGGGGAAAATAGTATTGCTTGTTGCGAACGTATAATACATAAGCATGAGAACAAAAGCTGAGCAATCACAAAAACAAAGAAGTAAAAATAATAAAAATGTACGATACTATAGAAATACGTACATCCTGAAATTACCCAGGAATTCTCTCTGGCTGGGACACTGGTGGACCGTTTGTGCACACCAGAATACTCATCGCCGGTATACTCGTCGCTAGTACATTGGAATAACCCAAAATTTCCTTTAAAGGGGGAGAATGTAGTACCCAAATATTTGGAAAGCATTTTAATTAAATAAAAATATAATATGAAAAACACTGGAATTAATGGATTCGTTGAATAAATTAAAAATAAGGAGGGGTAAAATGGTCATTTTTAATACATTGCAATTTCATTACGATACAAATGCCATTACAATCGTCTCGTTTTTCTGATTCGTGCAGTATATTTATTTGTGTCATTTGGAGCTCGACTGAAGTAGATATGACCAAAAACATCGTCGAGTCATACCTACGCTACTGGTTTTGATTCCGAATTTGAATCTTTGAGCAGATAGTGATTGTACAACTCGTTTGACACAATGGAAACGGGTATTCCACTTTCCATTTCAGAAAACTAATTTCCCGTCACTCTCTTCTTTTTCCCCAGTGGTCAACCGTAATCCTCGAATGAAAATAAAATTAGAAAATTATGGCTCCAAACCGAAGAGCCAAACTAGGATGAAACGGGAGAAAAAGATCAGAGCGAATGGGTCTTCCTAAATTCTACATTTACTCCCTTGATTTTATGATTTGATATGGTTAAATTTGGTAATGAGCAATTTCGAAATTTTATTTTGAATTTATAGAGATATATTAGTAATTTTGATTTATTATGTGAAAAGTACACTAAATGTGATAACGAGTAAATCTGCTCACGATTTATACCTATAAAATATGGTTTGAAAATAAACATTTGATTTCTTGAGATTAATGTAACAGCCCAATTTTTTTAACAAGTATTTTTCACTTGTATTTTAAAAACTTTGGGGTTTATTTAAAGTGATTAAAAATAAAAATAAAAACAATTGACCAAATTTTTAATTAAATAATAAGATCTCTGAAATTTTGACATGGTTAAGAATTAACTTTAATTTGGAAATTTGGGGTTTTGTCGAAGATGGTAAATAACTTAATGTCTAGCAAAATCATGTTTTAATTAAGAAAACATTAATAGCTTAGGTGGTTAAGACATCTGGGCTATTCACGACAGGTCACGAGTTTGAGGCTCAGCATGGTCAGAATTTCGAATTTTTTTTTTAGTGTATAAATGAACTGGGAAATTACGCGTCAAAAAGGGGGTGTAAATTTAGGGAATAAATACCGTGTATATATATATATAAGATTATATATAAGAAAACGTATAGAATTTTAATCCGTTATTTTTCTCTTTCCAGTAAAATTTACTTCCCAATTTATACACATATTAATTTGATTAAATCATTTCCTAAAAGTCTAAACATAAACTGAAAGTTTTGAAGTTTTTAAAAGACAACTCAAATTCGCAATGTTAATAAAAAATGAATTTTGTATATTTAAAATACAAAAATTGTAAGCGAATTTAATTTAAGTAATAACTTTGTAAAATTCAGTGTTTTACAGACTATTAAATTTCGCATTTAAAAAGGGCATGCATTGTAATGATATAAGTAACGTAAAAACGTATAAATTAAAAACGTTACTTTTGTATAAATTTTGGGTGTTTTGTATTGCGTCAGTTTGGCGTATTGTAAAAATCATATTTATATCTATATGGATTAAAATATCAGTCAGTAGTTTCTATAGCAAACGTTAACTCTTTTTCATAGCTTTCAATTGGGTTTTAATTTTTGTATATGACTTGAAATTCCAAAAGTCTTTGCCAATTCTTGCCTTTCATTTAATAAAGATCAAAATTTCATATAGCTGATCACGCAACTATTAAATGGTATAAAATGTTGAAATCAAATTTTTATAAATTGGCAGCATAAATCACGCATATAAAATAACTTGCAAACTAAAGAAACTGGAAAGTAATCAACGCATGCATTTAATCAAGATTTTCGTATAACTGGCAATAATAAATCACGCAACTTTCTGGTCTGCCTAAATGTTTATTATCACTTGCCATTCTTGCCTGCTTGTTTGGTCCCCTATATTTCGCAAGCCTTATACATGAATACATAAGAAAGAATTTTATAAATTAAGAATCAATCTCTTGCCTAAATTCATGCATCATTCAAGGAATTCATTAAATCAAAATTTTGTATAGTCTATTCAGTTCAAAGCAAATTTTATTTGATTACTGTTTTCCTATAATCACGCAAGCCTCCCATATACATTATTGTGCAACTCGCATCTCAGAAGATCTCACGTGCCTTCATAACTCTCAACTTGTTTCTTATATATATATATATATATATATATATATATATATATATATATATATATATATATATATATATATATATATAAGCCTCACACAAAAACTTTATATTGCATCTAAAATTTGCCTTCTTCTTCTTTTGTGCTGAAGGCTCTATCAGGTAATGGTTTTACTTTTTCTTTTCTTCTTTCAGTTTTTCCCTTTCTTCTTCTTGTTGTTCTCTGTTTCCCTTTTGCCTTGCTCGGCTACTTCTCCACCACGTCACGTCCCTCTAAGTTTTCATAACCAAGCTTATATCCCAAACAAGCCATGGTTAGTATATTATAATATTTTTTTAAAATTTTTTAAGTATTTTTGAAATAAAATTTATGTAATTTAACTAAAAATTTGACTTAAGGCTTTAAAATTTTAAAGGTGTTTTGTTTTCTATAAGTTAAATTTTTGTAAGTTAATAATTGGTTTTAAAGTGAATTTAAAGATTTTATTTACGATAAATGATATAATAATTAAATTTGATTTAATATGGAGTTGAAATCTAACCTAGAAATTTTAATAAAAGTTATTTCCGAAAATGGATATGTTTGGTATAATAAATAATGTACTTTGAATTGATAAAATGAAAGACGGTTGAAACGGAACATTTTGGAATAACTTTTATTTAACTTGAATCATAGTTGAATTGATGTCTAAATGAATAAAGTTGCGAAGAAAATTTAGTGTATATTAACTATAAAAAGGAAAAAAAATTATGGAACGAATGTGTTTTGTAAGTAAATAATTGAAAATGTTGTTTTCAAATGGAAAGGTGAAATTTCCATTTATGGCTTAACTTGAAAATTGGAAATTTGGTTTTAAATAAAATTGTTAAGTTAAGTAAATAAATGAGAATTTAGTTTTATTTAGGAAGTGGGTATTTTTTTCTTAAGTGTAAAGTTATTTGGAAAAATATATATACAAGTTAAGTAAAATTGGGAAATTCTGACTTACAAATGATTCATAGTAAATTTGGATATTTTGTTTATAAAATTTATTTTATTTAATCATAAGATAAATGGTATCCAAATGAACATTTTTCTGAAGCAGGAATATGATTTTATAAGTTAAGAATGGTTAAAAATTTAAATTTTAATGTTTCTGAATTCGACAATGTTTTGAAATTAAAGTGGCAGAGACGTGTTGTATTTATGAACAGAGAGAGTTTGCATTAGGCAGAGACGCAAGTTTTGTGTAAATACATATTTTTCAAACTAGATAAGTTGGACATGCCGTTGAAAAAAAAATATAAAAAGAAATAATATATATATATATATATATATATATATAATAATAAATAGTATTGTCAAGCCTATGAAGTTGGGGTCGGGATGTGGGGTGAGGCAGTCGAGCAAAAGTTGAACCAAAATTTCTTTTACTCCATTCGTTCCAGTTGTTTCAAAATATTTGCTTTAACCGTAAATTGAAGTCGCGTATTGGTTTTATTTGGATTTTCTTCTAGATTTTGATCAAGTCGTTGCTTCCGCTATGAATTGATCGTGCTTTCTATACTCTTATTTCGGGATTTTCGTTTTGAATCAAATTTTTCTGCAGCATTAAGGTGAGTATTTCTCACCAGACAAACATACCTATATTTATGTGAATTATCGCAAGTGTATTTGTAAATTATTTATTAAATGTCATCTGTCTGTAATATAACGTATGATGTTAAACCCCATTTTAAATTGACACCTCATCAGTTGTTTATCTGTTGTAATATAGTTGCAGTTATATTATTTAATGCTTATTTACTGTTAAATCATCACTGCAAGTTCCCTGTAAATTGAGATCGTTATAGGTTGAAATGATAGGCCTGTACGATAATTATTTATTCATTTATTTAATTGTTTAATTTTAAATATTTAACTTGGGATTGCGGGTTTGAAATGATAGAACCCGGGGTTTTTGTAAATTGCGGATTGAAATGATATAAATCCGTATCACTTGACCTAGGCTAGAAAACTATATACAGACCCGTGGTTTATATATTATTTTTCTGAAATATTTTAATTTATTTTTAAAAATGGAAGTTTATAATATTCTGGTTTAAATGATTTAAAGGATTTTTATAAATATTTATAATGATTTGAATGAGTTAAAAATGTAAATAAATAAATAAATGTTTTAATAAAATTTTGGAATATAACGTATTTTGGGAAATTCTGGATTTTGTTAAAGGTAATATTTCAGTTAAGAAAATACTTAATAATAAGTTATATTTGGAATTTAAACTAAAATTGTTAAGAACATAATCTATTACAGCATTTAAGTGCTGTCTTTTAGAATTGAACTGTTTTAACCTATAGACGTTAGGTAGCATTTCAGAAGTGTTACGGGAACTGAAATTGATTGTTTTAAACAAATTTATGGAAATAATCTTTGGGAAAGGTTTTTAAATTTGGAAGTAAATATGTAATTAATAAAAATAAGGAATTGATTTTGAATGGTTTTAAATGGAAGAATTTAATTTATTCCTAAATAAATTGAATAGATTTAAATGGTATATTATAAAATGACCAATGTTTAAAACAATATTTTGATATTGAAGGTATTTGAAATTTATTTTGATTTCAAAGTATAAATACCATTTTTAAAAGTTGTAACCACGGGTTATAATAACGTTTGGTTGTTAAAGAGATCGGGATCGGATATCTGGCATACTCTCTGTCGATACCGAAAACCACTTTAACAACCATGTACGCGGTGGAGATTCCAGAATAAAGTAGGATGGTGGTGACGTTTCCTTTGAGGTAAATACGTGGACCCGACTCCCGTGAGTTGACATAAGGTGGCTAAAACAGGAGCGATTCTCGGATTAATGAGGTAGCACCTCTGATCGGACGCACTTCTTCGTATGTCATTCTATTACTTTTGTGACTGTTTTGGTGCGCACCTTTGATTTGGGAGTGTTGTTCGAGGTGGGCGGCAGCTGCGCGCTGCGTGTTTCCATCGGTCCGGATAGCAATTGGTATATCTACCCTGGCATTGCCTAGTTGTGCCGTGTCACCTACCATAGCGAGCCTTATACGATTTTGGTTTTGTACCATACCTATGGAGTGCCCTCTGACGACGCCCAGTACGGGGGAGATTACGGTACTGTATAGACTATGGGAATATATTCTGTGTTAAGGGCTATATGGGTAACCCCTTTACGCTATTAAAAAGTAAGTTTATTTTACTAATAGACATTATTATAATAGCGAAATATTACTACATAGTAAATAGTTTAACGGATCCTTAGAGGATGGGCGGTCCCAAGCATCCTTTAAGTTACTTGCTCTATACTACAGTACACTTGAATTAACTTACACTATATAAGTATGTATGTCCTGACTCGAGTGTTTATGTTTTATTTTACGCTCGGGTCAGCCTGAGTTGTAGTTTCAGTTTTCTTCCCGGAGCTAGGACATTCTGTAGATCTTTCGAGCTGCTGGCAAAATCTTTCAGTCTATATCTTATTTATGTAATGGAGACTTTGGAATATTTGGATTTCTATTGATGTTTTAAACTTTATCGGAGATTCTAAATCATGTAAAATTTTATTTGGTGGAGATGTCTAGTGGCTTCATGAACCACTAAGTATTTTAAATTCCGCTGCGAGATTTCTGATATCTGTGTCTGTGATTCTGTGATTTATTTACTGCATATTCTGAGTTTTGCCAAAAATTTATTTACGACGCGGTATTTTGAACAATTCAAGTCCGACATGTGCGGATGCGAATGGTTGAAAATATCGGGTCGTTACATTTGGTATCAGAGCTTTGGCTCTAGGCAAAACTTAGAATGTATGGTAAAATTGATTTACAGAATCACTTTCATTTGAGCTTGAATCTCTTCCTTTTCGAATTTTGGAACGTTCCCTGCGGTTCCGAAGTTCATTTGTGTCCCTCACTATTCGTTTTCTTTCGATTTCTGGAGTATCCCATAACTCCATTTCGGATGATCTTTATAGTGAATTGGCGGTCTCGCCAATATTCTAATAAAGGGGTGAAACTCCTTTACAATTAGCATGGATTCACCAGAGATTTATATTTAACCTCGGTTTAGATGCTAGTATCTTTGGTTATTCCGAACTCTATCTCTTCGGATCAAATGGTAAATCTACATTCGATCTGACTCTTTAAGTCACGGTTGACCAGGTTAAGGTTGGCTGCGATTTATATAAACTTATCTGGTTCCTTATTCTGTTATTTAACCATCGGACCTTTTGATTCCAAACTATCTTTAAATCAAAATTCTCTTTAAATTGAGTCCTTCAAAATTTGAATCTCTATCCTTATTTGGGAAAAATCTAATATTATATATATAAGTATAATTTTCAGAATTTAACTAGTTGTTTAGAGATAATAGTGTTTGATTTTATTTATGGTTCTGTAAACCATTGGTTTTGTCTTAATAGATAATTGAACTATAAAACATGGTTATAAATTTATTTGGAAACAGAAATGGATTTAAAACAAGAATTTAAGAATTTAATTTCTGATAGTTTCAAACCTTGTGTTTAAAGTCTTAAAAGGATATATTATTATTTAAAGTATTTTCGAATAGAAATTTGTTTCCAAAGAATTTTAAAGTTTTAAAAATTAGTGCTTTTCTCTTTGTCACTGGAAAATAATTTCGGTGATGACTGCCGCATCATCGACATTCATTTTCGAGTATCGGAGTGAAGAGATCGCGTTGTAGTTTTGCTTCAAAAAAATTTAATTGATTTGAATTTCTAAATATGACTTAATTTATAATATATTTAGATATATGATTTAAATTTGATTTGACATATGCTATATGTATGTATTTATTTATCTCTAAAGGGTTTGAAGTTAATTGAAAATTTAATTCATAAATTTATGTTAAAAGGTGATTCTAATGATAAAATAAAGTCAAATTTGGAATGAATATTTAAACTTGAATAATATAGTTGGAAAATTTTACTTGTATAATTGCATGCCAATATAACTTACCTAATTCATTCAGAAATTAACTATGTAATTGGATAATGTATAATATAAAAGGATTTTATAAATAAAAATTTGAGTGGTTATAATAAATGTTATACATTTAAAGTTTCAGTTACAACAAGACAAATAGAGGTAAATAGAAATAAAATAATAATTGAATAATATACAATATCGAATGGTGTTAAAGGAAATTTAGAAATATATTGGAATAGTTATATTAAATATAATCTACTTAATATGTGCGATAAGATATATTAAGTAGAATATATTTAATAATAATCTGGAATAAAGAAGAATTAAATTTGTTGAATAAAAGATGATTATTATAAATGACTATACAAATTTCTGATTTAGAAAATAATTGGATAATAAGATAATTAATTTGGAAATAGTTAAGATTGATTTAACTTCTGTAAAAATCAAATGAATTAAATCAATTATTGAATATTAATTAATTTAAATTGAATTTATGTGGATTAGATATTGAGAAAAATATTTGACATAGATGAGAAAAATATTGAGAAAAATAAATTTAATTATAGTTTGGAATAAAGAAGAAACTAAATGGGGAATTTAGTTTATTTTGGGAAATGGTAAATTTACTTTAAAAATTAAGTTAAATTACCATTTCAAATTTGGACTAAAATTAAACATTTTAAATTATAATGTTATAATACCTTGTGTAAAATTTGGATAAAAAAATGAATGATTTTTTTAAGTGTAGGGATATTATACAAGTAAATATGTAAATAAATAAATGTTAAAATTTTAAGTATAAATAGATGAAATCAATGATTAATTTAAAATTGAATTTTTATTGTTTAGATTAATGATTCTAATTTAAGTTTCAATTTAGTTTTCTTTCAGGTTGTTTCTATTCCCCTACCTTCTTCCTTTTCGAGGACGAAAAGTTCTGAGTGGGGGAGAGTGTAACAGCCCAATTTTTTTAACAAGTATTTTTCACTTGTATTTTAAAAACTTTGGGGTTTATTTAAAGTGATTAAAAATAAAAATAAAAACAATTAACCAAATTTTTAATTAAATAATAAGATCTCTGAAATTTTGACATGGTTAAGAATTAACTTTAATTTGGAAATTTGGGGTTTTTTCGAAATGGTAAATAACTTAATGTATAGCAAAATCATGTTTTAATTAAGAAAACATTAACAGCTTAGGTGGTTAAGACATCTGGGCTATTCACGACTGGTCACGAGTTCGAGGCTCAACATGGTCAGAATTTTGAAATTTTTTTTTAGTGTATAAATGAACTGGGAAATTACGCGTTAAAAAGGGGGCCTAAATTTAGGGAATAAATACCGTATATATATATATATATATATATATATAAGATTATATATAAGAAAACGTATAGAATTTTAATCCGTTATTTTTCTCTTTCCAGTAAAATTTACTCCTCAATTTACATACATATTAATTTGATTAAATCATTTCCTAAAAGTCTAAACATAAACTGAAAGTTTTGAAGTTTTTAAAAGACAACTCAAATTCGCAATGTTAATAAAAAATGAATTTTGTATATTTAAAATACAAAAATTGTAACCGAATTTAATTTAAGTAATAACTTTGTAAAATTCAGTGTTCTACAGACTATTAAATTTCGCATTTAAAAAGGGCATGCATTGTAATGATATAAGTAACGTAAAAATGTATAAATTAAAAACGTTACTTTTGTATAAATTTTGGGTGTTTTGTATTGCGTCAGTTTGGCGTATTGTAAAAATCATATTTATATCTATATGGATTAAAATATCAGTCAGTAGTTTCTATAGCAAACGTTAACTCTTTTTCATAGCTTTCAATTGGGTTTTAATTTTTGTATATGACTTTAAATTCCAAAAGTCTTTGCCAATTCTTGCCTTTCATTTAATAAAGATCAAAATTTCATATAGCTGATCACGCAACTATTAAATGGTATAAAATGTTGAAATCAAATTTTCATAAATTGGCAGCATAAATCACGCATATAAAATAACGTGCAAACTAAAGAAACTGGAAAGTAATCAACGCATGCATTTAATCAAGATTTTCGTATAACTGGCAATAATAAATCACGCAACTTTCTGGTCTGCCTAAATGTTTATTATCACTTGCCATTCTTGCCTGCTTGTTTGGTCCCCTATATTTCGCAAGCCTTATACATGAATACATAAGAAAGAATTTTATAAATTAAGAATCAATCTCTTGCCTAAATTCATGCATCATTCTAGGAATTCATTAAATCAAAATTTTATATAGTCTATTCAGTTCAAAGCAAATTTTATTTGATTACTGTTTTCCCATAATCACGCAAGCCTCCCATATACATTATTGTGCAACTCGCATCTCAGAAGATCTCACGTGCCTTCATAACTCTCAACTTGTTTCTTATATATATATATATATATATATATATATATATATATATATATATATATATATATATATATATATAAAGCCTCACACAAAAACTTTATATTGCATCTAAAATTTGCCTTCTTCTTCTTTTGTGCTGAAGCCTCTATCAGGTAATGGTTTTACTTTTTCTTTTCTTCTTTCAGTTTTTCCCTTTCTTCTTCTTGTTGTTCTCTGTTTCCCTTCTGCCTTGCTCGGCTACTTCTCCACCACGTCGCGTCCCTCTAAGTTTTCATAACCAAGCTTATATCCCGAACAGGCCATGGTTAATATATTATAATATTTTTTTAAAATTTTTGAAGTATTTTTGAAATAAAATTTATGTAATTTAACTAAAAATTTGACTTAAGCCTTTAAAATTTTAAAGGTGTTTTGTTTTCTATAAGTTAAATTTTTGTAAGTTAATAATTGGTTTTAAAGTGAATTTAAAGATTTTATTTACGATAAATGACATAATAATTAAATTTGATTTAATATGGAGTTGAAATCTAACCTAAAAATTTTAATAAAAGTTATTTCCGAAAATGGATATGTTTGGTATAATAAATAATGTACTTTGAATTGATAAAATGAAAGACGGTTGAAATGGAACATTTTGGAATAACTTTTATTTAACTTGAATCATAATTGAATTGATGTCTAAATGAATAAAGTTGTGAAGAAAATTTAGTGTATATTAACTATAAAAAGGGAAAAAAAATTTATGGAACGGATGTGTTTTGTAAGTAAATAATTGAAAATGTTGTTTTCAAATGGAAAGGTGAAATTTCCATTTATGACTTAACTTGAAAATTGGAAATTGGGTTTTAAATAAAATTGTTAAGTTAAGTAAATAAATGAGAATTTAGTTTTATTTAGGAAGTAGGTATTTTTTTTATTAAGTGTAAAGTTATTTGGAAAAATATATATACAAGTTAAGTAAAATTGGGAAATTCTGACTTGCAAATGATTCATAGTAAATTTGGATATTTTGTTTATAAAATTTATTTTATTTAATCATAAGATAAATGGTATCCAAATGAACATTTTTCTGAAGCAGGAATATGATTTTATAGGTTAAGAATGGTTAAAAATTTAAATTTTAATGTTTCTGAATTCGACAATGTTTTGAAATTAAAGTGGCAGAGACTGTTGTATTTATGAACAGAGAGAGTTTGCATTAGGAAGAGACGCAAGTTTTGTGTAAATACATATTTTTCAAACTAGATAAGTTGGACATGCCGTTGAAAAATAAATAAATATATATATATATATATATATATATAATAATAAATAGTATTGCCAAGCCTATGAAGTTGGGGTCGGGATGTGGGGTGAGGCAGTCGAGCAAAAGTTGAACCAAAATTTCTTTTACTCCATTCGTTCCAGTTGTTTCAAAATATTTGCTTTAACCGTAAATTGAAGTCGCGTATTGGTTTTATTTGGATTTTCTTCTATATTTTGATCAAGTCGTTGCTTCCGCTATGAATTGATCGTGCTTTCTATACTCTTATTTCGTGATTTTCGTTTTGAATCAAATTTTTCTGCAGCATTAAGGTGAGTATTTCTCACCAGACAAACATACCTATATTTATGTGAATTATCGCAAGTGTATTTGTAAATTATTTATTAAATGTCATCTGTCTGTAATATAACGTATGATGTTAAACCCCATTTTAAATTGACATATCATCAGTTGTTTATCTGTTGTAATATAGTTGCAGTTATATTATTTAATGCTTATTTACTGTTAAATCATCACTGCAAGTTCCCTGTAAATTGAGATCGTTATAGGCTGAAATGATAGGCCTGTACGATAATTATTTATTCATTTATTTAATTGTTTAATTTTAAATATTTAACTTGGGATTGTGGGTTTGAAATGATAGAACCCGGGGTTTTTGTAAATTGCGGATTGAAATGATATAAATCCGTATCACTTGACCTAGGCTAGAAAACTATATACAGACCCGTGGTTTATATATTATTTTTCTGAAATATTTTAATTTATTTTTAAAAATGGAAGTTTATAATTTTCTGGTTTAAATGATTTAAAGGATTTTTATAAAGATTTATAATGATTTGAATGACATAAAAATGTAAATAAATAAATAAATGTTTTAATAAAATTTTGGAATACAACGTATTTTGGGAAATTCTGGATTTTGTTAAAGGTAAGATTTCAGTTAAGAAAATACTTAATAATAAGTTATATTTGGAATTTAAACTAAAATTGTTAAGAACATAATCTATTACAGCATTTAAGTGCTGTCTTTTAGAATTGAACTGTTTTAACCTATAGACGTTATGTAGCATTTCAGAAGTGTTACGGGAACTGAAATTGATTGTTTTAAACAAATTTATGGAAATAATCTTTGGGAAAGGGTTTTAAATTTGGAAGTAAATATGTAATTAATAAAAATAAGGAATTGATTTTGAATGGTTTTAAATGGAAGAATTTAATTTATTCCTAAATAAATTGAATAGATTTAAATGGTATATTATAAAATGACCAATGTTTAAAACAATATTTTGATATTGAAGGTATTTGAAATTTATTTTGATTTCAAAGTATAAATACCATTTTTAAAAGTTGTAACCACGGGTTATAATAACGTTTGGTTGTTAAAGAGACCGGGATCGGATATCTGGCATACTCTCTGTCGATACCGAAAACCACTTTAACAACCGTGTACGCGGTGGAGATTCCAGAATGAAGTAGGATGGTGGTGACGTTTCCTTTGAGGTAAATACGTGGACCCGACTCCCGTGAGTTGGCATATAAGGTGGCTAAAACAGGAGCGATTCTCGGATTAATGAGGTAGCACCTCTGATCGGACGCACTTCTTCGTATGCCATTCTATTACTTTGGTGATTGTTTTGGTGCGCACCTTTGATTTGGGAGTGTTGTTCGAGGTGGGCGGCAGCTGCGCGCTGCGCGTTTCCATCGGTCCGGATAGCAATTGGTATATCTACCCTGGCATTGCCTAGTTGTACCGTGTCACCTACCATAGCGAGCCTTATACGATTTTGGTTTTGTACCATACCCATGGAGTGCCCTTTGACGACGCCCAGTACGGGGGAGATTACGGTACTGTATAGACTATGGGAATATATTCTGTGTTAAGGGCTATATGGGTAACCCCTTAACGCTATTAAAAAGTAAGTTTATTTTACTAATAGACATTATTATAATAGCGAAATATTACTACATAGTAAATAGTTTAACGGATCCTTAGAGGATGGGCGGTCCCAAGCATCCTTTAAGTTACTTGCTCTATACTACAGTACACTTGAATTAACTTACACTATATAAGTATGTATGTCCTGACTCGAGTGTTTATGTTTTATTTTACGCTCGGGTCAGCCTTAGTTGCAGTTTCAGTTTTCTTCCCGGAGCTAGGACATTCTATAGATCTTTCGAGCTGCTGGCAAAATCTTTCAGTCTATATCTTATTTATGTAATGGAGACTTTGGAATATTTGGATTTCTATTGATGTTTTAAACTGTATCGGAGTTTCTAAACCATGTAAAATTTTATTTGGTGGAGATGTCTAGTGGCTTCATGAACCACTAAGAATTTTAAATTCCGCTGCGAGATTTCTGATATATGTGTCTGTGATTCTGTGATTTATTTACTGCATATTCTGAGTTTTGCCAAAAATTTATTTACGACGCGGTATTTTGAACAATTCAAGTCCGACATGTGCGGATGCGAATGGTTGAAAATATCGGGTCGTTACAATTAAATACATAAGTTGTAGTTAGAAATGTATTCTTTTTTTTGAATTTAAACCGTACATATGAATTTGTCATCTGCATTTTAATATATTAAAGTTAAAGAAATTAAGATTTAAAAATATAAATGATGAAAAAACTTATGGGGAAAATAGTATTGGATGTTGCGAACGTATAATACATAACCATGAGAACAAAAGCTGAGAAATCGCAAAAACAAAGATTTAAAAATAATAAAAATGTACGATACTATAGAAATACGTACATCCTGAAATAACCTATGAATTTTCTCTGGCTGGGACAGTGGTGGACTGTTTGTTCACACCAGAATACCCATCATCGGTATACCCATCGCCAGTACATTGGAATAACCCAAAAATTTCCTTAAAGGAGGAGAATGTAGTAGCCCAAAAATTTGGAAAGCATTTTAATTGAATAATAATAGTAAAGTGAAAAGCACTGGAATTAATGGATTCGTTAAATAAATCAAAAAATAAGGAGGGGTAAAATAGTCATTCTTAAGACATTGCAATTTCACGACGATACAAATGCCATTGTGATGGTCTTGTTTTTTTGATTCATGCAGTATATTTGTTTGTGTCATTTGGAGCTCATATGAAGTAGATATGACCGGAAACATCGTCGAGTCGTACCGACGCTACTGGTTTTGGTTCCGAATTTGAATTTTTGAGCAGATAGCGATTGTACAACTCGTTTTCAATAAAATCAAATTTTCAATAATTCACTTAATAAATTCAAGTGTACAATTCCTATTCTTCACATTTTA
The DNA here is from genome assembly GCA_030765085.1 of Allium cepa. Lineage (NCBI taxonomy): Eukaryota > Viridiplantae > Streptophyta > Magnoliopsida > Asparagales > Amaryllidaceae > Allium > Allium cepa. Next base: position 820,325,300 of record CM060931.1, read on the forward strand.
ACAAATTACTTAACACTTAATTTTTATTACCATTTTCCAAATATAACTAAATTTCCCTTTTATTTATATAACTTAATTTTCATTTTTAATTTCTTAACTTAACCTTTTATTTCAAACCAGATTTCACATTTCCAAGTTAAGTTAAATTCCAAAATTTCCATTTAACTATCCATTTATTTAACATTTTAAACTAATTACATAAATTCAAAATACACTGTAAGTTGCTTAACTTTATTTTACAAATAACTTGATATTTTCTTTTACTTTGTATTTATCCAGTTAATACATCAACTATATTAATTACCAAGTTAAGCTTATAATTCCATTTTCTTTACTTAAATTCCCATTATTAAGTTAAATCAACTTTCACACTACAAATTAAACCATCTATTAACTTATAACATTTAACCTTTTAGAAAATCACTGCTTAACCATTAATCCAATTTAAGTCAAATTTCATTTTTTTTTTTCATTTACAATACATGAAATTTATAAGAAATCGTATTTTGAAATCAACCACGGGTTCGGAAAATATTTCACACCTAAATCAAGTGATACGGAAATTATCATTTAAATCCGTAATCAGTAAAATTTTCGGGTTTTGATTATTTCAAACCCGAAATTCCAAGACAAATACAAATAAATAAAAATCATTCGGGCCTATCATTTCAGCCCATAATGATTTTCACTATTCTAAAGTCCGTTCGGGTATGTATCATTTCAACACATAGTGATTCTACTCTAAAGGGAACTTTCAGTGTGAAAAACAGGAATAAATAAATAATATAACAGAATAGAATATAACAGATGATGTGACAAGTTAATAACAGGGTTTAACTGATTTTTGATTTAATAGGAATAAATTTGATAATGAAATACGTAATTTCAAAATTAGGCTCTTTGGTTTTTGGAAAGTTTCCCTAACTGAATAATGAATCGGTTTTGAGAGGTTAAATGAGTTAATGGAGCTATATAATGTATATGTAACCTCTACATGCAAAACTACATGAAAAGAAGACACAAAATTGGAAAAATCATAGCGAAATGATGGACAAATTTTCTATGATTTGGTGCGATGACTTCAAGTCTAAAAAGTATTTTTATGCAATTTATATGAAATTACATGTATAATTTATAGTATGTGAAAATCAACCAAAAGTTGTTTATCGGTTGGTTTAATGTATATAATCAAATCTAAATTGCATTAAATTGATTTCTAAAGTTAAAGTACTTGTTTATATAAAGTTGGAAATTTTATTTTGAATTTATAGAGATATATTAGTAATTGTGATTTATTATGTGAAAAGTACACTAAATGTGATAACGAGTAAATCTGCTCACGATTTATACCAATAAAATATGGTTTGAAAATAAACATTTGATTTCTTGAGATTAAATACATAAGTTGTAGTAAGAAATGTATTCTTTTTTTAGAATTTAAACCGTACATATGAATTTTTCATCTGCATTTTAATATATTAAAGTTAAAGAAATTAAGATTTAAAAATATAAATGATGAAAAAACTTATGGGGAAAATAGTATTGGATGTTGCGAACGTATAATACATAACCATGAGAACAAAAGCTGAGAAATCGCAAAAACGAAAATTTAAAAATAATAAAAATGTACGATACTATAGAAATGCGTACATCCTGAAATAACCTAGGAATTTTCTCTGGCTGGGACAGTGGTGGACTGTTTGTTCACACCAGAATACCCATTATCGGTATACCCATCGCCAGTACATTGGAATAACCCAAAAATTTCCTTAAAGGAGGAGAATGTAGTAGCCCGAAAATTTGGAAAGCATTTTAATTGAATAATAATAGTAAAGTGAAAAGCACTGGAATTAATGGATTCGTTAAATAAATCAAAAAATAAGGAGGGGTAAAATAGTCATTCTTAAGACATTGCAATTTCGCGACGATACAAATGCCATTGTGATGGTCTTGTTTTTTTAATTCATGCAGTATATTTGTTTGTGTCATTTGGAGCTCGTATGAAGTAGATATGACCGGAAACATCGTCGAGTCGTACCGACGCTACTGGTTTTGGTTCCGAATTTGAATTTTTGAGCAGATAGCGATTGTACAACTCGTTTTCAATAAAATCAAATTTTCAATAATTCACTTAACAAATTCAAGTGTACAATTTTCTATTCTTCACATTTTAACAAAATACTTAACACTTAATTTTTATTACCATTTTCCAAATATAACTAAATTTCCCTTTTATTTATATAACTTAATTTTCATTTTTAATTTCTTAACTTAACCTTTTATTTCAAACCAGATTTCACATTTCCAAGTTAAGTTAAATTCCAAAATTTCCATTTAACTATCCATTTATTTAACATTTTAAACTAATTACATAAATTCAAAATACATTGTAAGTTGCTTAACTTTATTTTACAAATAACTTGATATTTTCTTTTACTTTGTATTTATCCAGTTAATACATCAACTATATTAATTACCAAGTTAAGCTTATAATTCCATTTTCTTTACTTAAGTTCCCATTATTAAGTTAAATCAACTTTCACACTACAAATTAAACCATCTATTAACTTATAACATTTAACCTTTTAGAAAATCATTGCTTAACCATTAATCCAATATAAGTCAAATTTCATTTTTTTTTCATTTACAATACATGAAATTTATAAGAAATCGTATTTTGAAATCAACCACGGGTTCGGAAAATATTTCACACCTAAATCAAGTGATACGGAAATTATCATTTAAATCCGTAATCAGTAAAAATTTTGGGTTTTGATTATTTCAAACCCGAAATTCCAAGACAAATACAAATAAATAAAAATCATTCGGGCCTATCATTTCAGCCTATAATGATTTTTCCTATTCTAAAGTCCGTTCGGGTATGTATTATTTCAACACATAGTGATTCTACTCTAAAGGGAACTTGCAGTGTGAAAAACAGGAATAAATAAATAATATAACAGAATAGAATATAACAGATGATGTGACAAGTTAATAACAGGGTTTAACATCATATGAATGATATCACAGGCAGGTATAACATAATATAAAAGTTTCTACACATTCACTTGGTGTCACTTTACAATTACATAGGCATATATGTCATGTGTGAATTACTCACCTTTTATGCTGGAGTTAGCAAAACAAACAACACGAATGAATTCCAGAAGGCATGATGACATGACAAAAGATTCAAGCGGAAGAGAACCAAGATAATGATCTTGTTACAACCCATAAACAAAACCAAATATAAATATGAATTCAATACACATTGAATTTGAAACAACTTTGAAATTAAGGCAAATTGAACACAATAGTTTTTGCCATGCTTTCAACATCTACTTGCTCGGCCTGGGGGGTGAATATGGTCGGGTTTGGTGTGGTTTTGGATCAGGTTTGAGTCTATGGTGGCACGGCTGCAGGTTCTAGATGGGGCAAAGGAGTCACAACATACGAATGTGAGGAGACAAGGCAACATAGTGGAGTTTTTGCAAACTTTTGGGCTCGGCCGCATGGTCCAAGGGCTCGACCATGACATGTTTCAGATCTAGACAGAGGTAAGGCTGAGGGTAAATGGTCATATCATGGTGGTGGTGGAGCATGGGGGTTGGCCAAGGCAATCCAAGGTGATGGTGATGAAGACTAGGCTCGGTTAGGCATATTATAAGGAGTTTGCAATATTTTTTTGGAGTTTTTGGTCATGAGGAAGGTATGGCCAGATCTGCTGGTTGATGATGATGAGGAGGAGGTGGTGGAGGTGATGGCCAAAGGCACTAGAATGGAGAGCATGCAAATATGTGAAGAAATCATTGCCAAAACGAGGCAAAAGGAAGAAGAAAAAATGAAAATGAAAAAAAAAAATACAGCCATTACTTACAGAGGAGCAAGCTTCACACGAGAAGATAATCAAATGAGATGCGGCAAAGAAATTTGTACATGAGTTTGTATTTAACAGAGAAGTTTCACGTTGATTTAGAGGGAAAAACGACAGGAAATAAATAATTGAAACGTTTGAGAAATTTAAGGATTTTATTCCTATTAAATCAAGAGAAGCAAATGGAAAAGTGGAAAGAGACGAAATGTTAAACGTGAATTGCAAGGCAAATAGGCGGCTATTGATTTGAATGGCTAAAGTATGGAATCAAAGGGGTGTGCATTATAAAGGCAATAAATAAATTGAAACGTATGCCCAAAATAAATATCAAAGTAACGTATCTTATATTTATTTGTTTCCTATTTATTCAATAAAATATACGCTAAAGAACAATTCAGTAAATAACGTACCGTATACAGAAACATCAGGGAAATAAACAAGAAACAGATATAAAACGTATCAAATAAAACGTATAATTTAATTGCTATTTACAACTTTGTTTCTTACTCAACTTAAAAAAATTTGATTTGTTATATATCCACTTGATTTGTTTATACTTAACTAAGAAAATGGATATAGAACATATACAATAAAACGTATAGATTAGTCGCTTTTTACAACATTGTTTATCACTTAATTCACAAAGTATATATCCAAATTAAATGGAAAAAAGGAACAAATGTTGTAAAGATATACAATTTAAATAAATATTGGAAGTTAGAATTTAAATTTTAAAGTTTCAATTAGAGTCAACATTTAACCCAAAATCTAAAATTCCAGAAATTGTTTATATTAAATAAAATTGGGCAAATGATTTATAACCAATTCAGGAAAATTCTAAAATTCAAACTTTTAAATAATTAAACACCAAAGTTTTTTTTTAAATAAAATGAATAAAAATATTTATTAAAATTTTGGGCTGTTTCATAAAATATGTGCATAACATATTATGTTACACAAATTAGAACATGATTTTACAAACAAAGATATTATTTAAATAAATTTAAAATAAATAAATTTGTTAAATAAAACAGTTTACACACAATATTGTAAAAAGCATAACTTTCGCAATATTAATCCGATTTCAACGAAATGAAAAGCGGTATTCTTGAAATTAAATCTATTTTCATAATAAAAGATAAAATTAAAAAAATAAAATATTTAAATTTTGAATTTAAAAGTGAAAGTTTGACCATTTTGACCAAAATCAACTTTTTTGGAAAATATTATATTTATTCATGTTTGGAATTAAATTCACATAGAAAACCAAATTTATATTTACAATAAAAAAATTACCCATTTTAATAAATAAAATAAAGTTTTTTAAATCAGGAATTTCAGTTAAAATAATTAAAATATAAAATTAAAATAGTCACAAAATACAGGGTTGTTACACTTTCCCCACTCAAATCTTTTCGTCCTCGAAAAGAAACGAGGTACGGAAAACATAGAAAAAGATAGAATGAAATAGGATTAAGACAGGATGATAAGAAGATTAAAATTATACCCGATAACTGTTGTTATAGGTAAGTTTAACAAGGTGGAGAATAGGAATGGCTAGAAGGGAAAATAGGTTGAAAGACAGGGACGAACCATTATTTTGAAGCTATATAAATTTCAATTATTTGGAAGGGTAAAATAAATGATCAAAACATCCTTTATATAATACTTTATCAAAATACTTTTATAACTCGATGTCTTAACAAGTTTTTCCTCGTTTCTGCAAACACTGGCAATGCTTTGATCAGACGCAAAGCTAGAATTCTCCAGGTTCTTAGTAGACTTGTTTCAACATCCAGTGAAAATACTAGAAAAACTTTTAAAAAAGATATGGAAAGTAAAATCCAAACAAAACAACTAAACCAAAACCTTTGTCTAACCATGATTCGCAGATACACAATGGTTACGCCTGGATCCCCCAGGAAACAATCCATATCCATAAGCTTTCTCAGCCCTACGAGTTACGCCGTGATGACTAGTAGACTGCAGGATACACAATGATTACGCCTGGATCCCCCAAGAAACAATCTGTACCCCTAGGCCTTCTCAGCCAGGCGGATTTCGCTACTAATGCGACATACATAGTTCATAGGATACACAATGATACGCCTGATCCCCCAAGAAACAATCCGTACCCCTAGGCCAGCTCAGCCAGGTGAATTGCGCTATGCAGTCGCGCTCAAAAGAAAAACCATAGAGATCGCCATAGTGGGACACTCAAGTATCACATCCGGAAAACCAAAACCAAAGAGAATAATATCGACAGAATGAATCCACAATGTGGCAACAGAGCAGATATCAAGCAGAAGACACTTTTCATATCTTTACTTCGAAAATATATATCATATATTACCTTTTTCAAATCACTTTCAAATATCATACTTATATAAAGTCCATTATATGTAGGATTCCATTTCCAAATCGAATACTTTCCAAATCTATAGTATATCAAATCACACTTATATAGACTTCGATTATATAAGGTTTCTCTTTCCAAATTGAGTAGCTCTCAAATCAATAATTTTCAAATCAACTTCATACATACACAAATCCATTTTATATAGGTTCGACAACTCCCAAATCAAGTACATAGAAAAATAAGGTTCTCAATTTCAAATCATTTCAATATCAATTCAGTTTCAAAATCATCTATGATTTCACCAAATTATTTCTTCCAAACTAAATATCTTAATTCCAAAGTTTTTAAAATAATAGGTTTAGAAAATAATCCTGGCTTCCAAATCGACATAATTTTGGTCAAACAGATTCATTTTCAAAGATCCTCATATAAATACTGGGTTTACATTCCAACCTATTTTTAAAACCAAATATTTTTCTCAAAATCAATTATACCCAAAATGGTTTCCAAATTTATAACTATCCCTTTAAAACCTTTAAAATATCTATTTCTATTCAAAAGATCCGATTTTCCTTTTGCGAATTATTTACTTAACAAAAGTTTCAAATTTATCTAAGTCATACTCTTCATACTTCAAACATACAAAACTAAACTTATATACTTTATCAAATATTTTATACTCTTCGAAATTTCTTAGCTTTGAAAATTAAACCTTGATTTGGAAGTGTTCGAACCTTCAAAATAGTCGGTGGAATCAAATTTCAAATCCAAGAGTTGGAAATCAGCAACAAATCAGTAAATCGGTTTTTTATAAATAGAGTTATGCTAAATCAAATCCAAAACTCGAGGACTGAACACCAGGCTTACTTCAAATCATTTCAAATATATATACATATATCTTTCGGAAATCAAATCATATTTCGGAATTTTGAAATCAGAATGTTTTCACAAAATCACTCGCATAGCAAAGCTACTAGAGTGGCCTCTCCCACACTCTGAAACTCGAAAATCAATGTCGATGATGCATGCACTCATCACCGAGATTATTTTCCAGCGACACAAGTGGGTTCTGGACTTCTATTTTCTTAAAACTTCCTTGAAATTTCTTTGAGATCATTGAAACTCATTTGAAGTTATTTGAAACATTTCTTATCTGGAAAATACTTTCAAATCATATTATCATATATTTTCAAAACCTTAAAACCAATTTCCAAAATACCGGAGTTCAATCTCTCAAATTTGAAAATCAAAACCCTTCAGTTATAAATCATTTTTATATAAATCAATTACTTATAAAAATTTCAAAATTTCAAATCATTTCAAAGCTTCAAATTTCATTTTTTAAAGGTATATAATCCTTATCGAAAACATTTCACTTTTATATATAAAATGTGGTCATCTTTATCGAAATAATAACTTCGATGTATGCACCATTTCAAAATACAACCGAACACAAATTTTTCCAAGGAATGTGTAACGACCCGTAAATTTTCGATAATTAAAATAGCTAATTTAATAAGATTTCGTGATTTAATGTTAGAAAAAAATTGTAATTCATTTAGAATAATAATAACTGGAATTTATTGGATAAATTGAATAACGGGTTTAATATGATTAAAAATGATTTGTAAAATTTTATTTTATCATATTGGAGTTATAGTGATGTTATAGAACTTTTAAAACTGAATTTAAAATTTATTTGTGAAAATTGAATATTTAATATTTAATTATCGCCTGAAAAATAGCCAATTTTTGAACAGTCTCAGAATTGGACGAAACTAGTTCTATTGGATCCGTAATAGTTAGTTATTATCGGATTTCAATTTTCGTAGCAATCGGAGTTGTCGTTTGACCGTGGCAGCTCGAAACGCGTTGAAATTGTTTAATATTAATTTGGCGAGTTAAAAATAGTCATTTTTCAAACGGTCTCGGATTTCGACGAAACTAGTTTCATTGGATCCGTAATGTTATATTATTGTAAGGTTTCAAATTTCAAGTCAAACGGATTTACCGTTTGTCCGGGGCAAGACAAAACGCATAGTAATTCGGTTAATCGGTTTAATGTAAAATTGATCGTTTATTTCCGTAACTCTCACATATGATCGAATTAGGCCTTGAAACTAGTTCCATTGCGTCCGGAATGGGGGTAAAACCTTATAAACGCCTGGCGGCACGTCTCGATTGGAGTTCGGATGATTTTGGACCTACCTATATAAATACGCACGCAAACCGAGGCAGTTTTATTATTATTTTAATCCAGAAACCCTAATTGACTTCAGCCCTAGCCGCCATTTCCTTAATCAATGGCCACGAAATTCGAAACTTCTTCCTCATTTTCCTCTCAATCCATCAACAATTAGCAAAAACTCTCAACTACAAAGTTGTAGAGCACGATGAAAGCTTCAAATCCATACGGAGATGATCAAAAACGGAGCCACGGATCGACGGGAAATCACGTTCAAACCTGCTGCGTTTTTCACGTTTTTCGAGGTAAAATAGGAGGCCGAGTTCCACCATCTTACAGCCGAAGGTAGCCTTCGTCGTGAGCTTCAAAACCATGGTCGTTGATCGGCCTGAAGTTGATCGTGGTGGTCACAATATTTAACCCTAGGTGATGGCTTATGGGTTCATGTTGTTCGGTTTCTTCCTGTAGAATGAACGTGAGATGGAAGAAAGAAGGAGCGGTGGAGATTTGCAGAGGAGGGATCTAGTGGCTGAGATTTGAGTTAGGTAAAATTATAAAGAAGGTTGTAAATTTAGTTAATATAAAATCGTGTAAACTTGTAAAAATCATATCTTTTTCATACGAGGTCGGATTCGGACGAAACTTTTTGCGTTGGAATCGTTTCGACGAGCTCTTCGAAAAGGAGCTGGATTGGAATCGTTTGGAGCTAGAGAAAATTTTGGGTTAAATCGAACGTCGTTCGATTTGATTTGAAATCGTAAAATCAAGGTGAGTGTTTTATAACGCTCACAACGTACTGAATATCTTTATGCTAGTTAAAATTGTCATTATGTAGTGTTATGATTTTATTTGTCGTTGTTTGATAAAAATTTAATGGTCATATAGATTGTCATTCGAATTAATCGTTGAAGTTTAAATTTGACAATTAAATTGAAATTGAAATTGAATTGCAATTTAATCACTCGACATCGATAACTATGAAATTGCCTTGAATTGTATTGCCTATTGGACGATGTATTTCGATGATGTTATTGGTTGATGTTTGAATGTTTGGATGTTTATTTGCTTATATATATATCCTGTTATGCATACATATGATACTGTGATTTAATTTAAGTAATATATGCTCATCCCTGACATTTAATTGAAATAAATAATTACTTGGCCATAGGATAGAAAATTATATACGGACACCGAATTGGCTAAATTAATAATTTTTAAAATCGTCGATTTGAAATTTATTTATATGTTTGTTTAAAAGTTATAAATAGACATAAATTTATAGAAATCGAATTTATCGAAATTTGGGTTTGGAATGTTGAAATAAATTTGGTTAAAAGAAATTGTTAAGTAATATAAGTCGAGACTTTGAAATTTAAAAATTGGGATTTGATTTAAATTCGAAAATTGATTTGTTTAAAGATTTAACCCTAATTCGGGCTTTGAATATTACTATGTAAAAGCGATATAAAATGATATTTGAAATGGATTTGATTTTTAAAGCGAACATGATATTTTGATATCAATTATGAATCGATTTGAAATGTAAAAGAGCCAACGGTGTAATAATACGTAGTTATTAAAGAGACCGGGATCGGATATGGACATACTCTCTGTCGATACCGAAAACCACTTTAATAACTATTATACGCGGAGTGTTGATCCAGAATGAAGTGGATGGTTTGGTGAACGCGTTGACTGAAGAAAGAGAACGATTATTGGATGACCCCTGACATGACTAAAACAGGAGCCGCGCCGGGCCATTGAGGTTCGCCACCTCTAGCGGACACACTTCTTCGATACCATATCTATTACATTTGTGATGCGATTTGGGTGCACCCCTTGATTTGGGAGTGTTGTTTCGCGGTGTTGGGGTAGCTGCTGGCTATGCCCAACATCAGTCCGGATCACGCAACTACTAGTATCCTAGTTGGTATTGCCTCATGTACCTTGTCATACTGATTATCCTATTCGCGACCACTACGTTTTTGATTTGTACCTTGAGTATATGGATTGCCCTCTGGTGACTTCCGGTTTTGGGGAAACTACGGTCTTGTATATGCTTTTGGGAATATAAAAATGTGTTAAGGGGGATTATGGTAACGCCTTAACGCTATTTTGATACTTTATATTACTGATAGGCATTATCTACTTAGCGTATATTACTACATAGTATATAGTTTCACGGATCCTTGAGAGATGGAAATCCCGTAACATCTCTTGAGTTATTGCACGCACGTTGACACTGGATAGGAGATGTCAAACCTCGTAAACATCTCCGACGCCGTTACACTCATATTTATTTACGATTGATTTAACTTTCATGAGGATATTTAGTCCTGACTCGGGTGTTTTGTCTTTTCATTACGCTCGGGTCAGTCCTGAGTTTTCAGTTTAGGTTGAAGATCATTTCCTTGGAGGACGGAGACGAAGATTTGGTATATTATCTACTATTATTATATTCATTCCATTCCGCTGCATTGTTGTATGATATTTGTTGTGTATGTAACTCTGATAAATGTTGTATAATAATAATCAAATGTATTCATTTCAAATGTATTCATTTAATTAACAGCTTCATGAACTGTTATTTTATTATTATACTTTAGCCTTCCGCTGTGAGATTCTGTGTTGTTCATTTCCTTTATTTCCCTTCCTTTTCTTTTCTTATTTACCCAATAACTATCTGCCCTTTTAATGGTTTGGAATCGACATGTGTATTTGATCGTCGGTTTAAACTGTCCAAAAAGGCGGGTCGTTACAGTTGGTATCAGAGCTTTGGTTTAGCGATAAACCTTGGCTCTAGTGGGGAATAACTCATTGAAATAGAGGTAAACTATATGAATGAGTTGAGTGTATATAGAGAGCGTACTTGTTATTTGATATAAAATGGTTTTATATTGTGTTAATTTGTTCCGTTGAGTATTTATGAATTCTGGTCGATACTTGGGACGCCAAGGCGTCGATAGGAATTTCTAAACACTCGAATAGGACAAACCAACACAATATCATTTTGGAATATATTTTATATAAAAGAACTATTTGAATATTTATTCATTTTGATTGAATTGATTGTTAGGAGATGATAATATTAGATTATTATCGTTATTGTTTGATCAGTCAATATTTACAACAATTGATTAAATAACAATGGATTTAGGAAAATGAAATCTTGTAAACACAATTGATAATGAATATAAATGAATTTTAACTTGGATTTGGGAATTTAAATTCCGTTGTTTGAGATTGACTTACAAGAATTTGAAAAATATAATATGAGCATTATATGATAGTATAATTGAGTTGAAATTGTTTTCGAAGGATTTTTTTTATGATAAGTGTTATATTCCCTTCTCTTGACGCTAGAAAATGATTTCGATGATGTGTGCACGCATCATTGGCGTTTATTTTCGAGAGTCTGAGTGGGGGAGACCACTTAATAGCTTGTCTAAACCTTGTTTTGACTCAAATTTTATTTTGTTTTGCATTCTCTATAGTATAATTTGATATATAAATTATATAAGTATATATTATTTCAAACCTTGATTTGAAATGAAACCGGGATTGGAATTCTTAAGTTCTTTAATAATTAATGATTTTTTTTTATGATTGAAATGAATTTAGACTTGAATCATTAAGGAACTTCTGAATTGTGAAATGAGAAATGAACCTAAGAGCTAAGTGAAAATATCAATTGAAGTAGAAACCCTTAGAATTAGGAAATTTATGAACTTAAAATAAAATTGAAACTGTAAAACTCGCATAGTATTAAATTTCATTCTATAGCTTAGATATAACTTACCAAAATACTTAAGAAGTTCAAAAATGTTATATGAATTGTTAATTGGATAATATACAAGTATAGGTTTGAATAATGAAATATGCATTTAATTAATGGTTTGCAAATATAAATAAAATTGTTAGTAAATAATTGGAATTCAAATTAACATTTAAAGGTGATTCACAATTATGTTAATATAAAATGGAAATACTATATGTGAATGAAAATGTGAAATTAAATTATAGTGAAATTTAAGTAATGACTTAAGAATTAATTAATTGAAAATTCAACTTTAAATGGAAAGAAGTTGTATGTTGTTTAACTACATTCTATTTGCATGACTATAACTTACCAAATACTTAAAAGGTTTAAAATGCTAATAAGGATAAGAAGAGAAATAATATACCAGTGTGAGAATGAAAATAAAATGTGAAGATCTAATTGATAGTTGTAAATATAAAAGAAATTTAAGCGGTAAAATGAATGATATATATAAGTGAATGAATAAAATTTAAAATTAATGAAATATAAATTTGGTAAATGGAAACTGATTAAATTTGAATATAACTAAATGTTTATAAGCTTGGAAGTGTATGAAATTAAAGTTGACTTGGAAATGTATAATTGATTTAGTGTAGATTTTGGATGGATGTTAATGTTTGATATGCATTGGTTGTTAGATGGATGATAATTGATTAAGTAGAATTCATTAGTGTTAATGGAATTGAATAAAGGGAATAAAATTTTAAAATAATAAAATTCAAATTCGAAGCAAAGTGAAATTAAATATAATGGAATTCAATTTAAATTGAAGCAAATTGACTTTAATTTAAAATATGAATGAAACAAACTTGAATAAATCGGAAACAAATTGAATGTAAACCTATTGTGTGGATGAATAAGAAAATAAATAGCTTTGTGTTTATGATTGTTCTTTAGAAAATTTGATGTTTTGATGGTTTGTACTTTGAAATAATAAAAGCAAAATTTTGGAAGAAAAAAAAAAAAAAAATCCAAAATGGTCCAATACATGCTGAAATGAAAACAACCATAACTTTTAAATGGCTGAACGGAATTCGACGATTTTGGACTTTCCGAAAAGCTTAGAAACTATAGCACAACTTTTATTTAGAGTGTCTTGAGAAATTCCTTCGTCTACTAGGTTAAAAACTTGAATGTTACTCGCTGTCCTGTGTAAAAAAATAAGAAAAATCTGAAGCATACAACCTTAGTATTTTCGCCATATCTTTTGACTGGTTTATCGGATTTTGATGATCTTGCCCTTTATGGAAAGCTAAGAACTTAAGCTAAAACTTTTGTTTTAAGTGTTTTGTGTTTTGATGTGGTTTAGAAGGTCGGAAATGTGGGTGAACGTCGCGGACCTGCGCAAACACTGCCCAGGCTGAAGCGTATCCCCTAAGTAAAACGGCCATAACTTTTGAACGGATAATCCGAATTCAATGATTTTGGACATTCCGGAAAGCCTGAAATGAATGCAACAACTTTTGTTTAGATTATATTGTCAAATTTTACCGTTTAGGTGACCTAAAGCTAAGATTTGTTTGCTGTCTAGAAATTGAAATCTCAGTTTTGAAGCTAAATATGTTATATATATGTTGTGTAGGCTAAGTATAGCGATCTATCTTTATATGCATGATTCTAACTTAGTTATTGAGCATTTTAGTAGGTAACAAAGGGGTTGCGCTTCGTTGTGGAGCTCGCTTCTACGCTAATCGCATAATGTAAGTAAAATGCTAATAAATGCTAAATAAAAGGTACGCTTACGGTTTTATATGATATTGGTGATATTTATATGTTGTTTCCCCACATATGGGATGCCTCATCATTGAGATGAGATGTATATTTGTGATATATATGCTATTATATTTTTTCCGATCGAGCCGCGCAAAGGAGACTCTGCCGAATTTTTCCGTAAATCCGGGTGTTAAAATTTTTTCAAGTTTAAATTTTTTTATAACTTATTTTGATAATTAACATTTAAGTTTAGAAAGCCGTTCGGAGTAAGTTAGTGGAAGCGTAGTTATGACTTTATAAATGGAATTTCATTGTTTTATAAGTTGGTAACTTTGAATAAAATATATCTAATGTTGAATTCTATACTTAGTTTCTTTTCCCTTCTTTTCCTTTTCGGGGACGAAAAGTTTTGAGTGGGGGAGAGTGTAACGACCCGTAAATTTTCGATAATTAAAATAGCTAATTTAATAAGATTTCGTGATTTAATGTTAGAAAAAAATTGTAATTCATTTAGAATAATAATAACTGGAATTTATTGGATAAATTGAATAACGGGTTTAATATGATTAAAAATGATTTGTAAAATTTTATTTTATCATATTGGAGTTATAGTGATGTTATAGAACTTTTAAAACTGAATTTAAAATTTATTTGTGAAAATTGAATATTTAATATTTAATTATCGCCTGAAAAATAGCCAATTTTTGAACAGTCTCAGAATTGGACGAAACTAGTTCTATTGGATCCCTAATAGTTAGTTATTATCGGATTTCAATTTTCGTAGCAATCGGAGTTGTCGTTTGACCGTGGCAGCTCGAAACGCGTTGAAATTGTTTAATATTAATTTGGCGAGTTAAAAATAGTCATTTTTCAAACGGTCTCGGATTTCGACGAAACTAGTTTCATTGGATCCGTAATGTTATATTATTGTAAGGTTTCAAATTTCAAGTCAAACGGATTTACCGTTTGTCCGGGGCAAGACAAAACGCATAGTAATTCGGTTAATCGGTTTAATGTAAAATTGATCGTTTATTTCTGTAACTCTCACATATGATCGAATTAGGCCTTGAAACTAGTTCCATTGCGTCCGGAATGGGGGTAAAACCTTATAAACGCCTGGCGGCACGTCTCGATTGGAGTTCGGATGATTTTGGACCTACCTATATAAATACGCACGCAAACCGAGGCAGTTTTATTATTATTTTAATCCAGAAACCCTAATTGACTTCAGCCCTAGCCGCCATTTCCTGAATCAATGGCCACGAAATTCGAAACTTCTTCCTCATTTTCCTCTCAATCCATCAACAATTAGCAAAAACTCTCAACTACAAAGTTGTAGAGCACGATGAAAGCTTCAAATCCATACGGAGATGATCAAAAACGGAGCCACGGATCGACGGGAAATCACGTTCAAACCTGCTGCGTTTTTCACGTTTTTCGAGGTAAAATAGGAGGCCGAGTTCCACCATCTTACAGCCGAAGGTAGCCTTCGTCGTGAGCTTCAAAACCATGGTCGTTGATCGGCCTGAAGTTGATCGTGGTGGTCACAATATTTAACCCTAGGTGATGGCTTATGGGTTCATGTTGTTCGGTTTCTTCCTGTAGAATGAACGTGAGATGGAAGAAAGAAGGAGCGGTGGAGATTTGCAGAGGAGGGATCTAGTGGCTGAGATTTGAGTTAGGTAAAATTATAAAGAAGGTTGTAAATTTAGTTAATATAAAATCGTGTAAACTTGTAAAAATCATATCTTTTTCATACGAGGTCGGATTCGGACGAAACTTTTTGCGTTGGAATCGTTTCGACGAGCTCTTCGCAAAGGAGCTGGATTGGAATCGTTTGGAGCTAGAGAAAATTTTGGGTTAAATCGAACGTCGTTCGATTTGATTTGAAATCGTAAAATCAAGGTGAGTGTTTTATAACGCTCACAACGTACTGAATATCTTTATGCTAGTTAAAATTGTCATTATGTAGTGTTATGATTTTATTTGTCGTTGTTTGATAAAAATTTAATGGTCATATAGATTGTCATTCGAATTAATCGTTGAAGTTTAAATTTGACAGTTAAATTGAAATTGAAATTGAATTGCAATTTAATCACTCGACATCGATAACTATGAAATTGCCTTGAATTGTATTGCCTATTGGACGATGTATTTCGATGATGTTATTGGTTGATGTTTGAATGTTTGGATGTTTATTTGCTTATATATATATCCTGTTATGCATACATATGATACTGTGATTTAATTTAAGTAATATATGCTCATCCCTGACATTTAATTGAAATAAATAATTACTTGGCCATAGGATAGAAAATTATATACGGACACCGAATTGGCTAAATTAATAATTTTTAAAATCGTCGATTTGAAATTTATTTATATGTTTGTTTAAAAGTTATAAATAGACATAAATTTATAGAAATCGAATTTATCGAAATTTGGGTTTGGAATGTTGAAATAAATTTGGTTAAAAGAAATTGTTAAGTAATATAAGTCGAGACTTTGAAATTTAAAAATTGGGATTTGATTTAAATTCGAAAATTGATTTGTTTAAAGATTTAACCCTAATTCGGGCTTTGAATATTACTATGTAAAAGCGATATAAAATGATATTTGAAATGGATTTGATTTTTAAAGCGAACATGATATTTTGATATCAATTATGAATCGATTTGAAATGTAAAAGAGCCAACGGTGTAATAATACGTAGTTATTAAAGAGACCGGGATCGGATATGGACATACTCTCTGTCGATACCGAAAACCACTTTAATAACTATTATACGCGGAGTGTTGATCCAGAATGAAGTGGATGGTTTGGTGAACGCGTTGACTGAAGAAAGAGAACGATTATTGGATGACCCCTGACATGACTAAAACAGGAGCCGCGCCGGGCCATTGAGGTTCGCCACCTCTAGCGGACACACTTCTTCGATACCATATCTATTACATTTGTGATGCGATTTGGGTGCACCCCTTGATTTGGGAGTGTTGTTTCGCGGTGTTGGGGTAGCTGCTGGCTATGCCCAACATCAGTCCGGATCACGCAACTACTAGTATCCTAGTTGGTATTGCCTCATGTACCTTGTCATACTGATTATCCTATTCGCGACCACTACGTTTTTGATTTGTACCTTGAGTATATGGATTGCCCTCTGGTGACTTCCGGTTTTGGGGAAACTACGGTCTTGTATATGCTTTTGGGAATATAAAAATGTGTTAAGGGGGATTATGGTAACGCCTTAACGCTATTTTGATACTTTATATTACTGATAGGCATTATCTACTTAGCTTATATTACTACATAGTATATAGTTTCACGGATCCTTGAGAGATGGAAATCCCGTAACATCTCTGAGTTATTGCACGCACGTTGACACTAGATAGGAGATGTCAAACCCCATAAACATCTCCGACGCCGTTACACTCATATTTATTTACGATTGATTTAACTTTCATGAGGATATTTAGTCCTGACTCGGGTGTTTTGTCTTTTCATTACGCTCGGGTCAGTCCTGAGTTTTCAGTTTAGGTTGAAGATCATTTCCTTGGAGGACGGAGACGAAGATTTGGTATATTATCTACTATTATTATATTCATTCCATTCCGCTGCATTGTTGTATGATATTTGTTGTGTATGTAACTCTGATAAATGTTGTATAATAATAATCAAATGTATTCATTTCAAATGTATTCATTTAATTAACAGCTTCATGAACTGTTATTTTATTATTATACTTTAGCCTTCCGCTGTGAGATTCTGTGTTGTTCATTTCCTTTATTTCCCTTCCTTTTCTTTTCTTATTTACCCAATAACTATCTGCCCTTTTAATGGTTTGGAATCGACATGTGTATTTGATCGTCGGTTTAAACTGTCCAAAAAGGCGGGTCGTTACAGAATGATTCAACAATGGATTTCAAACAGATAGAGATTCAAATTTAAAGGAACTCCTATCAAATAAAATTCTAATTCGAAGATAAGCTCAAACGAAGATGAGATAATTACCAAATAGGAGATGATAAGCCCATATAAATCACGGGTGACCTTAACCGGGTCAACCGCGACTTAGGGAATATAATCAATGCGAAAATCTAAGGCAAATCGTCATTCGATCGCCAGAGATAGAATACAGGTAGAGAAGAAGATAGATAGCATCATAAACCGAGGATACAGAAATCTCCGATGAATCAATGCCAATTGTAAAGGAGTTTCACCCCTTTACAAATCATTCAAAGATTTGTGGAATCACCGATATTTATAGAGGTCATTCAAAGTGGAGTTATGGAATGCCCCAGAATTAAAAGGATAGAAATGGGGAAGACAAGACTGGATTTCAGAACAAATGGGAGCGTTTCAAAATTCAAGGAATCCTAATCGACAAGAATCTTAACCAAAGAGATTACTAACAAAGTGGATACCTAAGGGATGAAGTTTGAAAAATCTTGATTTCAAAATAAGAAAATTTACACCAATATAATCTTTGAAAATCCGTTAAAAATCATTTGGAAATCATTTTATACTTCGAAAATCGTTCTCTCACAAGGAAATGATTCTGAGATTGATTTCACTCATTCTAGAGTATTTCTACCCTGTCTCTAATGAGATTTTTACTCATCAGGCTAAGGTTTGCCTAAATCCAAAGCTCTGATACCAAATGTAATAACCCACTATTTTGGACCATTCAAATCGACAATAATCCACACACGTCAGACTTGAATAATTGAAAATAATAGATTGTAATAAAATTTGGAGCAAATAAAATCATTCACAGAATCACGGACACAGAAATATCAGAATACTCGCAGTGGAAATAATAGAAGTCTCAAAACATTAGTAGTTTAAAAATATCATGAAGCTACTATATACAAACTCTCAAAACATATACAAAATATCATAATTTAAAAATGGATACAATAGAAGTCTGAATACATAAATCAATAATACAGAGACAGATACCGAATAGGAACTAACTGGAAGAAGTAGACGAATAGATAGACAGATAAGCTCCAGCTAAACTCTAGCGCCAGAAAGTGAATCCAAAACGATCATTCTCAGGCTGACCCGAGCGTAAAGTAAAACACAAACACTCTAGTCAGGACATACATACTTATATAATGTAAACCAACTCAAGTGAACTGTAATAGCAATGCACAATAACTTAAATGATGCTTGGGATCGCCCATCCTTTAAGGATCAGTCGAACAATCAATTAAGTAGTAATAACCACTATCCTAGAAATATCCATATTAAAGTAAACAATGCAAATAACAGTGTTATTATGACTAGGGTAACGTAGAGCTGCAGTAGCCGCTCGCCTCTAGCCACACTCTTAAAATCAAAGGTGTGCATCAAACAATCACAAGGAAATCACATGACACACAAAGCAGAGTACCCGTGGTTATAAATTTCAAAATGATTTATAATTCCGAATTAAAATCATTCATTTAAACCATTAAAAAGTAAAGTCATTATTCCTTCAAATCAAATATTCAATTCCCAAAAAGTTAGCCTTTTCTGAGTTCATTTATTCAGTTAAACACTTCAAATATTGAAATTTCAACCACAAATAAACGTTGATTTTAGCCCTTTAAACATTATAAAAATCATATTTTAACACTCAAAAATGTTCATTAAAATACCTTTATCTTATGATTTTTATAAAGTAAATTTCCTATAAATAAAATCAAATTTCAATATTCACTTAATAAATTCAAGTTTACAATTTCATATTCTTCACATTTTAACAAATTACTTAACACTAAAAATTTTATTACCATTTTCCAAATATAATTTAATTTCACTTTTATTTAAATAACTTATTCCATTTTTAATGTCGTAACTTAACCTTTAATTTCAAACTAAATTTCACATTTCCAAGTTAAGTTAAATTCCAAAATTTCCATTTAACTATCCATTTATTTAACATTTTAAACTAATTGCATAAATTCAAAATACACTGTAATTTGCTTAACTTTATTTTACAAATAACTTGATATTTTCTTTTACTTTATGTCTATCCAATTCATACATCAATTATATTAATTACCAAGTTAAGCTTATAATACTATTTTTTTTACTTAAATTCCCATTATAAAGTTAAATCAACTTTCACACTACAACTTAAACCATCTATTAACTTATAACAATTAACCACTTAGAAAATCACTGCTTAACCATTTAAATCCAATACAAGTCAAATTTCATCTTTTTTTTGTCTTTCATTTACAATACATGAAATTTATAAGAAATCATATTTTGAAATCAACCACGGGTCCGTCAAATATTTTACACCTAAATCAAGTGATACCGAAATTATCATTTAAATCCATAATCGGTAAAAATTTTGGGTTTTGATTACTTCAAACCCGAAATCCCAAGACAAATACAAATAAATAAAATTCACTCAGGCCTATCATTTCAGCCCATAATGATTTTCCCTATTCTAAAGTCCGTTCGGGTATGTATCATTTCAACCCATAGTGATTCTATTCTACAGGGAACTTGCAGTTTCAGAAACAGAAATAAAATTAACAATATAACAGATGATGTGACAAGTTAATAATAGGTTTAACATCATATAAATGATATCACAGGCAGGTATAACATATATAAAAGTTTCTACACATTCACTTGGTATCACTTCACAATTATATAGGCATATATGTCATGTGTGAATTACTCACCTTTTATGCTGGAGTTAGCAAAACAAATAACACAAATGAATTCCAGAAGGCATGATGACATGACAAAAGATTAAAGTGGAAAGAACCAAGCTAATGATCTTGTCACAACCAATAAACAAAACCAAATATAAATATAAATTCAATACACATTGAATTTGAAACAACTTTGAAATTAAAGCAAATTGAACAGAATAGTTTTTGCCATACTTTCAACATCTACTTGCTCGGCCTAGGGGGTGAATATGGTCGGGTTTGATGTGGTTTTGGATCAGGTTTGAGCCTATGGAGGCACGACTACATGTGCTAGAAGGGGTAAAGGAGTCACAACACATGAATGTGAGGAGACAAGGCAACATAGTGGAGTTTTTGTAAACTTTTGGGCTCGGCTGCATGGTCCTAGAGCTCAACCATGACATGTTTCGGATCTGGACAGAGGTAAGGCTAAGGGTAAATGGTCATATCATGGTGGTGGTGTAACATGGGGAGGTGGCCAAGGCAATCCAAGGTGATGGTGATGAAGACTAGGCTCGGTTAGGCATGTTTTAAGGAGTTTGCAACATTTTTGTGGAGTTTTTGGTCATGGGGAAGGTATGGCCAGATCTGGTCAGAGGAAGAGGATGTGATAGGTGGTTGATGATGATGAGGAGGAGGTGGTGGTGGTGATGGCCAAGGCACTACAGTGGAGAGCATGCAAATATGTGAAGAAATCATGGCCAAAACGAGGCAAAAGGAAGAAGAAAAAATGAAAATGAAAAAAAAATATGCAGCCATTACTTACAGAGGAGCAAGCTTCACACGAGAAGATGATCAAATGAGATGCGGCAAAGAAATTTGTATTTGAGTTTGTATTTAATGGAGAAGTTTCACGTTGATTTAGAGGGAAGAACGGCAGGAAATAAATAATTGAAACGTTAGAGAAATTTAAGGATTTAATTCCTATTAAATCAAGAGAAGCAAATGGAAAAGTGAAATGGGATGAAATGTTATACGTGAATTGCAAGGCAAATAGGCGGCTGTTGTTTTGAACGGCTAAAGTATGGAATCAAAGGGGTGTGCATTATAAAGGCAATAAATAAATTGAAATGTATGCCCAAAATAAATATCAAAGTAACGTATCTTATATTTATTTGTTTCGTATTTTGAAATCAACCACGGGTTCGGCAAATATTTCACACCTAAATCAAGTGATACGGAAATTATCATTTAAATCCGTAATCAGTAAAAAATTTGGGTTTTGATTATTTCAAACCCGAAATTCCAAGACAAATACAAATAAATAAAAATCATTCGGGCCTATCATTTCAGCCTATAATGATTTTCCCTATTCTAAAGTCCGTTCGGGTATGTATTATTTCAACACATAGTGATTCTACTCTAAAGGGAACTTGCAGTGTGAAAAACAGGAATAAATAAATAATATAACATAATAGAATATAACAGATGATGTGACAAGTTAATAACAGGGTTTAACATCATATGAATGATATCACAGGCAGGTATAACATAATATAAAAGTTTCTACACATTCACTTGGTATCACTTTACAATTACATAGGCATATATGTCATGTGTGAATTACTCACCTTTTATGCTAGAGTTAGCAAAACAAACAACACGAATGAATTCCAGAAGGCATGATGACATGAAAAAAGATTCAAGCGGAAGAGAACCAAGATAATGATCTTGTTACAACCCATAAACAAAACCAAATATAAATATAAATTCAATACACATTGAATTTGAAACAACTTTGAAATTAAGGCAAATTGAACACAATAGTTTTTGCCATGCTTTCAACATCTACTTGCTCGGCCTGGGGGGTGAATATGGTCGGGTTTGGTGTGGTTTTGGATCAGGTTTGAGTCTATGGTGGCACGGCTGCAGGTTCTAGATGGGGCAAAGGAGTCACAACATACGAATGTGAGGAGACAAGGCAACATAGTGGAGTTTTTGCAAACTTTTGGGCTCGGCCGCATGGTCCAAGGGCTCGACCATGACATGTTTCAGATCTAGACAGAGGTAAGGCTGAGGGTAAATGGTCATATCATGGTGGTGGTGGAGCATGGGGGGTGGCCAAGGCAATCCAAGGTGATGGTGATGAAGACTAGGCTCGGTTAGGCATATTTTAAGGAGTTTGCAATATTTTTTTGGAGTTTTTGGTCATGAGGAAGGTATGGCCAGATCTGCTGGTTGATGATGATGAGGAGGAGGTGGTGGAGGTGATGGCCAAAGGCACTAGAGTGGAGAGCATGCAAATATGTGAAGAAATCATTGCCAAAACGAGGCAAAAGGAAGAAGAAAAAATGAAAATGAAAAAAAAAATACAGCCATTACTTACAGAGGAGCAAGCTTCACACGAGAAGATAATCAAATGAGATGCGGCAAAGAAATTTGTACATGAGTTTGTATTTAACAGAGAAGTTTCACGTTGATTTAGAGGGAAAAACGACATGAAATAAATAATTGAAATGTTTGAGAAATTTAAGGATTTTATTCCTATTAAATCAAGAGAAGCAAATGGAAAAGTGGAAAGAGATGAAATGTTAAACGTGAATTGCAAGGCAAATAGGCGGCTATTGATTTGAATGGCTAAAGTATGGAATCAAAGGGGTGTGCATTATAAAGGCAATAAATAAATTGAAACGTATGCCCAAAATAAATATCAAAGTAACGTATCTTATATTTATTTGTTTCCTATTTATTCAA
The DNA here is from genome assembly GCA_030765085.1 of Allium cepa. Classification (NCBI taxonomy): domain Eukaryota; kingdom Viridiplantae; phylum Streptophyta; class Magnoliopsida; order Asparagales; family Amaryllidaceae; genus Allium; species Allium cepa. The sequence continues at coordinate 820,348,646 of CM060931.1, forward strand.
TAAAATATACGCTAAAGAACAATTCAGTAAATAACGTACCATATACAGAAACATCAGGGAAATAAACAAGAAACAGATATAAAACGTATCAAATAAAACGTATAATTTAATTGCTATTTACAACTTTGTTTCTTACTCAACTTAAAAAAATTTGATTTGTTATATATCCACTTGATTTGTTTATACTTAACTAAGAAAATGGATATAGAACATATACAATAAAACGTATAGATTAGTCGCTTTTTACAACATTGTTTATCACTTAATTCACAAAGTATATATCCAAATTAAATGGAAAAAAGGAACAAATGTTGTAAAGATATACAATTTAAATAAATATTGGAAGTTAGAATTTAAATTTTAAAGTTTCAATTAGAGTCAACATTTAACCCAAAATCTAAAATTCCAGAAATTGTTTATATTAAATAAAATTGGGCAAATGATTTATAACCAATTCAGGAAAATTCTAAAATTCAAACTTTTAAATAATTAAACACCAAAGTTTTTTTTTAAATAAAATGAATAAAAATATTTATTAAAATTTTGGGCTGTTTCATAAAATATGTGCATAACATATTATGTTACACAAATTAGAACATGATTTTACAAACAAAGATATTATTTAAATAAATTTAAAATAAATAAATTTGTTAAATAAAACAGTTTACACACAATATTGTAAAAAGCATAACTTTCGCAATATTAATCCGATTTCAACGAAATGAAAAGCGGTATTCTTGAAATTAAATCTATTTTCATAATAAAAGATAAAATTAAAAAAATAAAATATTTAAATTTTAAATTTAAAAGTCAAAGTTTGACCATTTTGACCAAAATCAACCTTTTTGGAAAATATTATATTTATTCATGTTTGGAATTATAATTCACATAGAAAACAAAATTTATATTTAAAATAACAAAATTTATCCTTTTTAATAAATAAAAAAAAGTTTTTTTAAATCAGGAATTTCAGTTAAAATAATTAAAATATAAAATTAAAATAATCACAAAATACAGGGTTGTTACAATACCCGTCGCCAATACATTGGAATAAACCAAAAATTCCTTTAAAGGGGGAGATTGTAGTACCCCGAAAATTTGGAAAGCATTTTAATTGAATAATAGTAATATGAAAAGAACTGGAATTAATGGATTCGTTAAATAAATCAAAAAACGAGGAGGGGCAAAATAGTCATTTTTAAGACATTGTAATTTCACGGCGATACAAATGCCATTACAATCGTCTCATTTTTCTGATACGTGCAGCATATTTATTTGTGTCATTTGGAGCTCGTATGAAGTAGATATGACGGAAAGGTCATCGAGTCGTACCAACGCTACTAGTTTTGATTCCGAATGTGAATTTTTGAGCAGATTGCGATTGTACAACTCGTTTGACTCAATGGAAATGTGTATTCCACTTTCAATTTTAGAAAACTAATTTCCCGTCTCTCTCTTGGTCTCGTAATCCCAAATGAAAATCAAATTAGTAAATTATGGTTCCAAATCGAAGAGCAAAACTAGGATGAAATGGGAGAAATAGATCAGACCGAATGGGTCTCCCAAATTCTATATTTACTCTCTTGATTTTATGATTTGATATGGTTAAATTTGGTAATGAGTAATTTCGAAATTAGGCTCTTTGGTTTTGGGAAACTTTGCCTAACCTGAATAACAAATAAGTTTTGAGTGGTCAAATAAGTTAACGGAGCTATGTAATGTATATGTAAAATCTACGTGCTAAATAACGCGAAATGGAGGCACAAAATTGGGAAAATCGTGGTGAAATGATGGGTTAATTAAGTTAAATTGATATAAATTGGGATGAAATATGATGTTTATGGTCCTAAACTTAAATTTTGAGCATTTTTATACGATTTGCATGAAATAATATGAGAATTTTACATTTTTCAGTAGGAACAGTCCAAATGGACTAACTTATGATTTGGACCATTTAAATTTGTCATGTAATGGCCTGCCATTTTGGACAGTTTAAATCGATGACCAACCACACACTCAAACCACACAGAAAAGCAGATTGTCATTGGGGTAAACAAGAAAAAGAAGAGAAGGAAATAAAACAAATACCGAATCTCGCAGCGGAATGACAAAATATAATACTCAAATAACGGTTCATGAAGCTATTTTATAAATACATTTGATTATTCTTCACAACACAAAATCAGAGTCGCATAAACAAGGACAAACAAACAAAAAAAGAAATGCAGCAGAACAACATGATGCGGTAAAATAATATAACAGATAATAGTTCAAATCTTCGTCTTCGTCCTCCAGAAATAAGAAACTTCATCGATTCGTACTGCCGCTATGAGTTTTAAATCCGAATTTGAATTTTAGGACAGATAGCGGTTGTATAATTCGTTTGAATCAAAATGGAAACGCGTATCCCACTTTCCATTTTCAGAAAACTAATTTCCTGTCTCACTTTTCTTATTTCCAAGTGCTCCTATTAACAGTAATCCCCGAATGAATATCAAATTACGAAATTGAGGCTCCAAACCAAAGAGCAAAGCGATGATGAATAGGGAGAAATTGATCGGAGCGAATGAGCCTCCCTAAATTCTATATTTACTCCCTCAATTTTTGATTTGATAGGAATAAATTTGGTAAGGAGATATGTAACTTCGAAATAATGCTCTTTGGTTTTTGGAAAGTTTGCCTAACCTGAATAATGAATCGGTTTTGAGCGGTTAAATGGGTTAATGGAGCTATATAATGTATGTTAACCTCCACATGCAAAACTACACGAAACGGAGGCAAAAATTTGGGAAAATCGTAGCGAAATGATGGATAAATTAAGTTAAACTGATATAAACTGGGATGAAGTCGAATGTTTACAGACCTAAACATAAAATTTGAGCATTTTTATATTATTTGTATTAATTAATTATGAATTAATATGAGAATATTAAATTTTTGCTCAAAAACAGTCCAAATATAATATTTTTGTGATTTGGACCATTTAAATTTGTCTTATTAAAAAGAAACTATTTTTTATGCTTTGGTACGATGACATCAAGTCTCAAAAGTACTTTTGTGCAATTTTATTCAATTTATATGAAATTACACGTACAATTTATAATATGTGAAAATCAACCAAAATTTGTATATCAGTTGGTTTGATGTATATAATCACGTCTAAATGGCATTAAATTGATTTCTAAAGTTAAAGTACTTGTTTATGTAAGTCTGGAAATTTTATTTTGAATTTATAGAGATATATTAGTAATTGTGATTTATTATGTGAAAAATACACTAACTGTGATAACGAGTAAATCTATTCACGATTTATACCGATAGAATATGGTTTGAAAATAAACATTTGATTTCTTGAGATTAAATATACGAGTTGTAGTAAAAAATGTATTCTTTTTTTGAATTTAAACCGTACACACGAATTTGTATAATATATTTTAATATATGAAAGTTAAAGAAATTAAGATTTAAAAATATAAATGATGAAAAAACTTATGGGAAAAATAGTATTGCATGTTGCGAACGTATAATACATAAGCATGAGAACAAAAGCTGAGAAATCGCAAAAACAAAGAGTTAAAAATAATAAAAATGTACGATACTATAGAAATACTTACCTCCTGAAATAACCCAGGAATTTTTTCTGGCTGGGACACTCTGTCCACACCAAAATACTCATTGCGGGTGTGATGACCCGGAATTTTAAAGCAATATCAATTTAATAATCTGTAATAAAAATTAAATTGATTTGATAATCTTTGTAATGAGATTTGAATTAATTTAATAATTCAATAAAATAAATAGTAATTGATAGACTTTATCTTTTTAAATCTAATAAATTGTTTTCTCCTTATAATATATATAGAATATTGTGTATATTGTATATAGATCTTGTTTTAATCTGATTAATAAATAAATCCTGTTTTCTATAAAATTTATAACTTTAGTAAAATTGGAAATTATTATTTTATTTAAAAGTTAATTTTTTTAAAAAAGCTATTTAATAAATAAAATATGGTTTTAAATACCTAAGATAAATATTAAATGATTTAAAATATGTGTAACTCAAGTTTAAAATTTAAATAAATAACAATGAGATTATTTTGACTTTCTTTTAAATATAATGTGATAAAATAAATAATTTATTAATACGAAGATAATTTCTTTTAATAGTTATTTATGGTTATTAAATATTGTTATTTCTAAAAATATAATAATACATTGTTTTAACAAATAAATTTTTAATAAAAATAATTGTTTTCCAAAATTCAAATTTGTAGTTGTATATATAAATAAACTAGATTTCAAAATTTATTTTGAAACTTGAATTCAAAGTTTTTAAAAATTTAAAGTATAAATGTTTTTAATTTGTTTTGATTTTGAATTTTTTTGTATAAGTTTAATTTTATAAATATAGTCTGATTTATTCATTTTAAAAATCTATAAACATATGAATAAATTTATTTAAACATAGGTTTACATTTAATCTTGTATTAACATCTAAATAAATAACTAATTAATACCTAATTATAATTAACTAACATTGGTGACAAATGTAAACTTTTTATAAATTCAAAAGAACATGTGTTAAGTAATTAACATACTAATATGACAAATGTTATATTTAGGGACAAGTGGCAATTGTAATATAGTTTTCTTTTGTTTTGATTTTTTTTTTTAAAATAATTTCAGCCTTTATATTCACAAATCTTCTCCCCTTCCCTTTCTTTCTACATTTTCTGAATCTAAAGACAAGTTCAAATCTGAAAAAAAAAAATCCATCTATAATCCCTGAAACCATTTCACAAACCAAAATCCAAATCAAAAGATTATTTCCCTGTAAATCTATACACTGTAAAAGCATCTGTAAACAAGAACATGCATGTACATTTTTAATTGCAATCTGGAATCTGAAGCAAGTCAGTTTCAAAGTAAATCTGTAGCCTGCAATTTTGGGATTCAAAGCAACTGTCTGCATGAAGTTTTAAATTTAAGAAGCAAGACATTCCAGTTTATAATCAGCAAGCAACTTCATTTTCAAGTATAAAGTTTTAATTCAAGAAAGAGGGTTTCAGTTTCAGGCTTTTCAATAGAAATCTAGAGACTCTGTTCTTCTTTTAAAAACGTGAGTAACTTTATTTATTTATTTATTTTTAAAAAAAAATTAGTATAATTTCTGGTTGCATGCCTGTGATGATGGAATGAACATGTTTGTGTGAACTTGCTGTGTATACATATGTGTATGCTATATGCTTCTGTTTCAACAGAATTTACTCTGTTAAATATTTTATGATTCATGTTTTTTTTTGATTTGAATGCAATCCTCTCTGTAAACAAATATAGTTAGGACTTGTTTTATAAACAAGTTGTTGATTAAGGTTTAAAAACTTGATTTAATTAAATTAAGACTTGAGTAGCTCAGTATATCATAAACATCAGAGCATGCTCTAAAAACATAAAATTTCAATCTGTGAGATTTATAGAATCAGTATTATGAAATGAATACACAAACAAAATCATGATTTTTAACATTTAAATCACAATTTTTAAACTTGAATTGAGGGAGCAGTTAAGGGATGAACAGAAAATGGAAATTTGGGAATTTCAGGTAATCTATGAGATTGGAAGGGACGGGTTTCTTCTAGTGGATGGAGGAGGAACCATTGAAGCTTGGAAAAATATGTGATGGTGAAGTAGATCACCATGGAAGCCGTGGCGAGGGATCTTTGTCTGTAGCCCTAGTTTAAACTAGGTAAATTGTTTTGTCAGAACTTCATGTAGGTAAGTTCGAGTTGAACGGGAATTTGGCAGAGGGATGTTTGGTCGTGAGTGAAGACATAGCCGGAGTGATTGGATCTCTGGTGGTCGGAACGCCGTGGGGGAAGCGATGACAGGTTTGGGTGGTTTTGGTCTTCTGATTCCAGGTTTTGGAATTTGAACTCGAATTTAAATTCGAGTTGTAAATGAGCATTGTGATGTTCGTAATGGTTTGAGGGTTTGATCGTTGATGTGAGAAGTCACCAGGGGTGGATGGTGATGGTCGGAGGCACGGTGCATGTGCACTGTGCATTTTTTTTTAGGTTTTGATAAACTCTGGATGGCACAGTATTTTGACTCGAGTTGTAACTCGAGATTTTGGTAGTTTTGCTCGAAGTTTAGGGTAGAAAAACTCGAAGGGGTTTTGGCACTTGCTTGGGTTAAAGTATATTAACAGGTTGTTGTTTTTAAACCTGTAGTTCTGTTTTATTTTAAAACTAAAATTTAAATAATAAAATAAAAAAACTGAATTTAAATGAGTAAAGTTTTAAATGAGATTTAAATCTAGTTTTCAAATCTGAGTTAAGTTTAAATCTAAATTTAAAAATAGATTCAAGTTAAATTTGAATCTAGTTTGGAAAAAAATGAGTTTTTAAATTCAAATTTGACTTAGTATTATTAAAGTGTTTAAGAAGTTAAAGTGTAATTTAAGAATTTGAATTTAAATGGAGTTTGAAATGTAAAAGAGGATTTAAACAAAGTGAAATCAGAATTTTAAATTTGAATTCAAATTGGGTTTGAATCTTAAGTTTTGCAAATAAGTTTAAAGGTTAAAGAAAACCTTAATGATTTGAAATTAAAAAGAAATTTAGTTTAAAATCTTTAAATCTCTTTATATAGGAATTCTTTAGCATATGAATTTTAAAGTTTTAAATTGGAAAATGATAAATTGAATTTCATTTTGAAACTTGAATTTTAAATGGAAATTGAAATTGAATTTGAAATAAATATTTTCAAATGTATTTAAGAATGATAATTTAACCATAGATAAGAAAAGGTTTATCTTAAAGTAAATTTAGAATTTAATGATTTGTAATTTCATTTAATTATTAAGGTAATTAAATGAATAATTAATTAATTAATTAATTACTTAATGAAATGGATAATTAGTTAAGGTAATTAAGGGTTTTAATTTATTAATTAAGGTTTAAGTTAATTAATAATTAACTTGTAATTTAAGAATTGTTAATTAGATAAATTAGGTTTAATTAATGATTAGTAATTAATTATTCAAGTAATTATGAATTAATTAAGTTACATTTAACACTTAATTAACTAAATAATTAAAGATTAATTAATTGAATATTAAAGATTAATTAATTTGGGTTAATGAAAATTAATTACTTAAGAGAAGTAATTAAAGAATTAATAATAGTTAATGATGGTCATTAACTAAGGATTATTTATAATAAATTAATATGATTAATTTTTAATAAATAATTAGATTAATTAATTTATGATAATCATTTTGTGAAATTGTTTAAGTTAATTACTTAAAGGAAGTAATTAAGGAATTAATTACTTAATGTAATTAATAAAGTTTAATATGATTGGTTTAAATTAATTAACTAAGTTTAATTAATTTTAAACACTGGATTTGATAATAATCACTTAATGTAATTAATAGAATATAATTACTCAGTGAAGTAATTAAAGATAAATTACTGGAAGTAATTAAGTGGATAATGACGGAATTGTGGAAGTAATTTAGATTAAATTACATTTTAATTAATCAAGGGATTAATTAAAGAAATGAATTAAGAAGTAATTAATTTGGTAAGTAATTAAGCGTAGTTAATTACTAAATAATCAAAGGTGATTAATAATTATGGTTTAATTGAGATTAATTACCTAATGTAATTAATTTAAATAAGATAATTAATTAAATAAAGATCATTAATTAATAATTAATGATGTAATTAAGATTGATTAATTAAGATTAATTAATCATTTATAAGTGATTAAGGGTAATTAATTAATTTTAATTAATTAAGGTTTAATGTAATTAATTATAGTTAATTAATTAATGAAGTAATTAAAGGTTAATTACTAATTATGGTTAAGAGTAATTTGTGAAATTAATTAAAGGATAGTTACTTGAATGTAATTAAAGAATAATTAATCAAGGGTGATTAATTAAAGTGATTAATTAGAGGATAATTAATTAATTAAATAATTTGTAATTAATTAATGATGATGTAAGCAAGATTTATATTAATAATTAATTTAATTCATTTTAAATTAATTAGAGAAGATGTAATTAATTTAATTCATTTTAAATTAATTATAGATGTATGATTATAGATAATTGCTTATGAATGGTTGTTATTGGTTGTTGAAATGGTTTTGAATCTCAGATATGAATTTAGTAATGTTGATTGATATGGATGCATTGGTTGCATTGTGATATTGATATGGATTATCTTTTGATAGTGATAATGTGGATTATCTGTGGTTTGATAATGATAATTATCTGTTGTGAATCTATTAATTATCTATCTGTGTGTGTATAGATAATATAATTGAATTGTTTTAAACTTTAAAACAACTTGGACCTAAAAGACACGCTTTGGATTTCGATGAGACCGGGATCGGGTTTCCATAATTGGAATCCGAAAACCACATCGATTCCAATTAAACGTTAGGTCGTTAATCCAAGTGGAGCGAGTGAAGACTCGAAGTGTAAGGGCTATACGTCAGTATAACTCTGTGGGTGATTCCGTAATGAGTTTGACGGAATAGTACTTATAGATTCGAGATGGTGATTTAGAGTGCAAGGGTTATCGTCGTTAACTCTGAGGGTGATTCCAAAACGAGTGTAACGAGATAATGCCTTCGGCTTCGTTCGAACCAGGAACGAACTTGTATGGATTGAATCCTTCCAGAACATCGTCAGGTGGGCGATGACTAAGATAATGTGTCCTTTAAAGGTAATCGTAGCCTCAAGCCTCATCAACCGGGAATGGCTAAAACAAGGGAGGTGCAGCAAGGCTTCGTGGGTAGCACCCACTGGAGAGCAAGATTGATCCCTGTCTAGAGGTTCCTTTTTATTCGGCTTAGTGGGCAGTTGGAATTGCGCACCAACTGCGGGGTTGTCTTGTTCGGAACTATTCAGTAAGGAATGGGTCCGGCCTTGTGTGCAGGGGAGTGGGAGTACTCCTCGGTACGTTGATCTAGGCCACGTACTGTGATGGGCGGTACCCCAGTATCCCTGCCATTGTATGGAATCCAAAATCCAATAAGTGCCAACGGTTTTGATTGTATTACCCACTTTTGTGGCTAGTAGCTGGAATTTAATAGATGTAACAATTTCGGCTATTTCTTATTTACTTGAAAACCCTAGACCCTATTATAATATCACAGGATTTCCTATCAAATGTTTTGGTTAGCGTAAGGTAAAAACTTTTCCATGTTTATGTGTGTGAAGTCTTACGTGATACCTTTCTTTTCAAAAGGTTTTTGAAAGTTAAGCAACTTTAACCTGTTACTCACACCAGACCCATGTCTGACCCGGAGTTTATTTTTGTTTTTCATAAACTCTTGGGTACTCAAATTTTTACGAGTAGCCAAGGGATTCAGGTTGCTTTGACGAATATTGGAGGAGCAATGGAGCAGGAGGCTTCTGCGTTAGATATTAGTATTCCGCTGTGTGTTCTGTGATTGTCTCTGAGTTGTATTATGTTGTAAATACTAGACAGGAGTTTATAACTGTCTAGTATGTGTTGTATTATCTATGTACTCTGATAATGATTGTAAACTATGTAATATTTTATGTTATTAATATAATTTATTCGTTCCGCTGTTTAGATTCTGATGTGTTGTTTCTTCTTCTTCTCTTTCTTTCTCTTTTCTATCCTCTTCTTTCTTATTAGCGATGCGACTTCCTGGGGTGTGGAAGTTGTGTCGTTACAGTTGGTATCAGAGCATTAGGTTGAGTGAATACCTAGGCTCTGTAGTGGTGTCTATCTTGAGAGAGTGTATTTGTAATTTTAAATATAATTATATCTATATTTATCTATTTCTACCTATCCGTTGGGTTACCTGTTCGGATTTTCCAATATAGGTTATAAAGGTAGATGAGGTAGTAGTGTTTGTAACACGATTAATACCCTTGGTTGGAGTTTGTATGTTTGAGGTTGGAAGTTTATCTGTCGAGATTGTAGACCTAATACCGTCTCGAATAAGTTTTGTTGTGTTGAAGTATTTCATCGATCTCTGAAGGAAACCTGTTAAGGTTCGGAGACATCTTTGAAGTGCAGAGTTTGGTGAGTAGAGTTTGGCTCTGTCAGTTGAGCTGGAGCAAGTAATAATATTTTGATACCTCAGGAAGTTGTAACTGCGTGATGAGATACCGTGACTATGGACGTGTCCGATGATATTTCTTTGGAACAAGTTTTGGAAGTGAGTCTGCTTCGATGTTATGGTTGGATTCAGCAGGATGTTGTGGTGTTTTCTGTTTGCCTTGAAGTCCGAGTTTCTCGAAGGGCTTTGGATTAGAAAGTTTGGCATTGGCGACAGCAGTGCAGCTCGAAGTGTTCTGTGAGCCGACGGGGAGGTCTTAGCGTAGTAGTTTTTCTGTAGATGGAGTTCAGAAGCTGCTAAGTGAAACCGTTTCTTCAATGGATTGACTAGACCAATGTAAGTTGTTCAGTTTGGGTAAAGAGAGAACAGTTTTCTTTAGAAATTTATCTGGGTTGATCGAAAAAGTGACTTGCGATTGGTTGAGTGTTCTCTTGGATGGTTGAAGATTTCTGAATGTTTTTTGGGAAAGACAAAGGTTTATCAGCATCTAGAAATTGAGATTTCTTATCGACTAGAATTCCAGGAGTGGAACCGGTGGTTCTGTTTAGTTGGGGAATGATTCCTAGAGATGGAGTTTGATGGAGTAACTCAGTTTTGATGGAATTTCTAAGTTTTCTTTATGGATCTGTAGAACCATATTTCTGGAAGGTGATGTCCAGTTGGTGCTTGTGTTCTTCGTCAGAATTTTCTTATCTACTTTGGATCAGAGTTGCGCAGCGGAAGCAGTTTGGATGTGTTTCTGATTTGTCTTTTTCGGATCAGAAGAAGTTTGTTGTTTTCTGCTGGTTATGGAGTAGAATTGTGTTTTGATTTTGGATTGATCTTGAGGAGATCATTGTGTTGGGTTGTTTTTGGTTCTGATTGTTCTAGAGGAATCAACAAGGGTTAAGCTGATCAGTTTGGATGTTGGCAGCATTGGATTTGTCTGAAGGCTTTTATAGATAAGTAAAGGAGGAATTTGGAATTCGAAGTTGGAGACTTCGTTGTTGTCGGAGTTTTATCTGATTCAGGAGCTATAAGTTTTGGTAAGATTAGAAAAGCTAGCTCAGTGATGTTTGGATCTCTTTTCTGTGCTTTGGTTGGATTGGTATTTGGTTTTCACGATTGAATTGTCAGTTGGGATAACTGGAATTGAGTTTCACGTATCTCTGAGGGAGTACGTGTATGGTCTATCTCTGGTTTTGGAACCAGTAGTTTTAGAGGTTGGTTGTTGAGTCAGACTCGTCTGTAGTCTGATATGCTGTCTAGTTCAGTAGATATAGATGAATAGTATAGTTTAATAGTGTCGATTGTTTGGAATCTATAGAGCGAGTCTCCCGATATTTTACCGGGGAAACTCGTGAAAGTTTTATCCAGAATTTTTCTGGATAATTAGATTTGTTTGATTTGGTGAATTGATTGCTATGGTTGTTAGCATATCATTGGTATATGCTTGTGTTTTAAAATTTAATCCTTTAAATAGATTATTAAATTACCTTTGTTTTAAATTTCGGGGACGAAATTCTTTTAAGGGGGGAGGAATGTGATGACCCGGAATTTTAAAGCAATATCAATTTAATAATCTGTAATAAAAATTAAATTGATTTGATAATCTTTGTAATGGGATTTGAATTAATTTAATAATTCAATAAAATAAATAGTAACTGATAGACTCTATCTTTTTAAATCTAAAAAATTGTTTTCTCCTTATAATATATATATATAATATTGTATATAGATCTTGTTTTAATCTGATTAATAAATAAATCCTGTTTTCTATAAAATTTATATCTTTAGTAAAATTGGAAATTATTATTTTATTTAAAAGTTAAATTTTTAAAAAAAGCTATTTAATAAATAAAATATGGTTTTAAATACCTAAGATAAATATTAAATGATTTAAAATATGTGTAACTCAAGTTTAAAATTTAAATAAATAGCAATGAGATTATTTTGAGTTTCTTTTAAATATAATGTGATAAAATAAATAATTTATTAATATGAAGATAATTTCTTTTAATAGTTATTTATGGTTATTAAATATTGTTATTTCTAAAAATATAATAATGCATTGTTTTAACAAATAAATGTTTAATAAAAATAACTGTTTTCCAAATTCAAATTTGTAGTTGTATTTGTAAATAAACTAGATTTCAAAATTTATTTTGAAACTTGAATTCAAAGTTTTTAAAAATTTAAAGTATAAATGTTTTTAATTTGTTTTGATTTTGAAATTTTTGTATAAGTTTAATTTTATAAATATAGTCTGATTTATTCATTTTAAAAATCTATAAACATATGAATAAATTTATTTAAACATAGGTTTACATTTAATCTTGTATTAACATCTAAATAAATAACTAATTAACACCTAATTATAATTAACTAACATTGGTGACAAATGTAAACTTTTTACAAATTTAAAAGAACATGTGTTAAGTAATTAACATACTAATATGACAAATGTTATATTTAGGGACAAGTGGCAATTGTAATTTGGTTTTCTTTTGTTTTGATTTTTTTTTAAATAATTTCAGCCTTTATATTCACAAATCTTCTCCCCTTCCCTTTCTTTCTACATTTTCTAAATCTAAAGACAAGTTCAAATCTGAAAAAAAAATCCATCTATAATCCCTGAAACCATTTCACAAACCAAAATCCAAATAAAAAGATTATTTCCCTGTAAATCTATACACTGTAAAAGCATCTGTAAACAAGAACATGCATGTACATTTTCAATTGCAATCTGGAATCTGAAGCAAGTCAGTTTCAAAGTAAATCTGTAGCCTGCAATTTTAGGATTCAAAGCAACTGTCTGCATGAAGTTTTAAATTTAAGAAGCAAGACATTCCAGTTTATAATCAGCAAGCAACTTCATTTTCAAGTATAAAGTTTTAATTCAAGAAAGAGGGTTTCAGTTTCAGGCTTTTCAATACAAATATGGAGACTCTGTTCTTCTTTTAAAAAGCTGAGTAACTTTATTTATTTATTTTAAAAAAAAAAAAATTAGTATAATTTCTGGTTGCATGCCTGTGATGATGGAATGAACATGTTTGTGTGAACTTGCTGTGTATACATAAGTGTATGCTATATGCTTCTGTTTCAACAGAATTTACTCTGTTAAATATTTTATGATTCATGTTTTTTTTTTTGATTTGAATGCAATCCTCTCTGTAAACAAATATAGTTAGGACTTGTTTTAAAAACAAGTTGTTGATTAAGGTTTAAAAACTTGATTTAATTAAATTAAGACTTGAGTAGCTCTGTATATCATAAACATCAGAGCATGCTCTAAAAACATAAAATTTCAATCTGTGAGATTTATAGAATCAGTATTATGAAATGAACACACAAAAAAAATCATGATTTTTAACATTTAAATCACAATTTTTAAACTTGAATTGAGGGAGCAGTTAAGGGATGAACAGAAAAATGGAAATTTGGGAATTTCTGGCAATCTATGAGATTGGAAGGGACGGGTTTCTTCTAGTGGATGGAGGAGGAACCATTGAAGCTTGGAAAAATATGTGATGGTGAAGTAGATCACCATGGAAGCCATGGCGAGGGATCTTTGTCTGTAGCCCTAGTTTAAACTAGGTAAATTGTTTTGTCAGAACTTCATGTAGGTAAGTTCGAGTTGAACGGGAATTTGGCAGAGGGATGTTTGGTCGTGAGTGAAGACATAGCCGGAGTGATTAGATTCTGGTGGTCGGAACGCCGTGGGGAAAGCGATGACAGGTTTGGGTGGTTTTGGTCTTCTGTTTCCAGGTTTTGGAATTTGAACTCGAATTTCAATTCGAGTTTTAAATGGGCATTGTGATGTTCGTAATGGTTTGAGGGTTTGATCGTTGATGTGAGAAGTCACCGGGGGTGGATGGTGATGGTCGGAGGCACGGTGCACGTGCACCGTGCATTTTTTTTTAGGTTCTGATGAACTCTGGGTGGCACAGTATTTTGACTCGAGTTGTAACTCGAGATTTTGGTAGTTTTGCTCGAAGTTTAGGGTAGAAGAACTCGAAGGGGTTTTGGCACTTGCTTGGGTTGTTGTTTTTAAACCTGTAGTTCTGTTTTATTTTAAAACTAAAATTTAAATAAATAAATAAAAAAACTGAATTTAAATGAGTAAAGTTTTAAATGAGATTTAAATCTAGTTTTCAAATCTGAGTTAAGTTTAAATCTAAATTTAAAAATAGATTCAAGTTAAATTTGAATCTAGTTTGGAAAAAAATGAGTTTTTAAATTCAAATTTGACTTAGTATTATTAAAGTGTTTAAGAAGTTAAAGTGTAATTTAAGAATTTGAATTTAAATGGAGTTTGAAATGTAAAAGAGGATTTAAACAAAGTGAAATCAGAATTTTAAATTTGAATTCAAATTGGGTTTGAATCTTAAGTTTTGTAAATAAGTTTAAAGGTTAAAGAAAACCTTAATGATTTGAAATTAAAAAGAAATTTAGTTTAAAATCTTTAAATCTCTTTATATAGGAATTCTTTAGCATATGAATTTGAAGGTTTTAAATTGGAAAATGATAAATTGAATTTCATTTTGAAACTTGAATTTTAAATGGAAACTGAATTTGAATTTGAAATAAATATTTTCAAATGTATTTAAGAATGATAATTTAACCATAGATAAGAAAAGGTTTATCTTAAAGTAAATTTAGAATTTAATGATTTGTAATTTCATTTAATTATTAAGGTAATTAAATGAATAATTAATTATTTATTTATTTACTTAATGAAATGGATAATTAGTTAAGGTAATTAAGGGTTTTAATTTATTAATTAAGGCTTAAGTTAATTAATAGTTAACTTGTAATTTAAGAATTGTTAATTAGATAAATTAGGTTTAATAATGATTAGTAATTAATTATTCAAGTAATTATGAATTAATTAAGTTACATTTAACACTTAATTAACTAAATAATTAAAGATTAATTAATTGAATATTAAAGATTAATTAATTTGGATTAATGAAAATTAATTACTTAAGAGAAGTAATTAAAGAATTAATAATAGTTAATGATGGTCATTAACTAAGGATTATTTAATAATTAATTAATATGATTAATTTTTAATAAATTATTAGATTAATTAATTTATGATAATCATTTTGTGAAATTGTTTAAGTTAATTACTTAAAGGAAGTAATTAAGGAATTAATTACTTAATGTAATTAATAAAGTTTAATATGATTGGTTTAAATTAATTAATTAAGTTTAATTAATTTTAAACACTGGATTTGATAATAATTACTTTGTAATTAATTAATTAATGTAATTAATGGAATGTAATTACTCAGTGAAGTAATTAAAGATAAATTACTGGAAGTAATTAAGTGGATAATGATGGAATTGTTGAAGTAATTTAGATTAAATTACATTTTAGTTAATCAAGGGATTAATTAAAGAAATGAATTAAGAAGTAATTAATTTGGTAAGTAATTAAGCGTAGTTAATTACTAAATAATCGAAGGTGATTAGTAATTATGGTTTAATTGAGATTAATTACCTAATGTAATTAATTTAAATAAGATAATTAATTAAATAAAGATCATTAATTAATAATTAATGATGTAATTAAGATTGATTAATTAAGATTAATTAATCATTTCTAAGTGATTAAGGGTAATTAATTAAGGTTTAATGTAATTAATTATAGTTAATTAATTAATGAAGTAATTAAAGGTTAATTACTGATTATGGTTAAGAGTAATTTGTGAAATTAATTAAAGGATAATTACTTGAATGTAATTAAAGAATAATTAATCAAGGGTGATTAATTAAAGTGATTAATTAGGGGATAATTAATTAATTAAATAATTTGTAATTAATTAATGATGATGTAAGCAAGATTTATATTAATAATTAATTTAATTCATTTTAAATTAATTAGGGAAGATGTAATTAATTTAATTTATTTTAAATTAATTATAGATGTATGATTATAGATAATTGCTTATGAATGGTTGTTATTGGTTGTTGAAATGGTTTTGAATCTCAGATATGAGATTAGTAATGTTGATTGATATGGATGCATTGGTTGCATTGTGATATTGATATGGATTATCTTTTGATAGTGATAATGTGGATTATCTGTGGTTTGATAATGATAATTATCTATTGTGAATCTATTAATTATCTATCTGTGTGTATATAGATAATATAATTGAATTGTTTTAAACTTTAAAACAACTTGGACCTAAAATATACGCTTTGGATTTCGATGAGACCGGGATTGGGTTTCCATAATTGGAATTCGAAAACCACATCGATTCCAATTAAACGTTAGGTCGTTAATCCAAGTGGAGCGAGTGAAGACTCGAAGTGTAAGGGCTATACGTCAGTATAACTTTGTGGGTGATTCCGTAATGAGTTTGACGGAATAGTACTTATAGATTCGAGATGGTGATTTAGAGTGCAAGGGTTATCGTCGTTAACTATGAGGGTGATTCCAAAACGAGTGTAGTGAGATAATGCCTTCGGTTTCGTTCGAACCCGGAACGAACTTGTATGGATTGAATGCTTCCAGAACATCGTCAGGTGGGCGATGACTAAGAAAATGTGTCCTTTAAAGGTAATCGTAGCCTCAAGCCTCATCAACCGGGAATGGCTAAAACAAGGGAGGTGCAGCAAGGCTTCGTGGGTAGCACCCACTGGAGAGCAAGATTGATCCCTGTCTAGAGGTTCCTTTTTATTCGGCTTAGTGGGCAGTTGGAATTGCGCACCAACTGCGGGGTTGTCTTGTTCGGAACTATTCAGTAAGGAATGGGTCCGGCCTTGTGTGCAGGGGAGTGGGAGTACTACTCGGTACGTTGATCTAGGCCACGTACTGTGACGGGCGGTACCCTAGTAGCCCTGCCATTGTATGGAATCCAAAATCCAATAAGTGCCAACGGTTTTGATTGTATTACCCACTTTTGTGGCTAGTAGCTGGAATTTAATAGATGTAACAATTTCGGCTATTTCTTATTTACTTGAAAACCCTAGACCCTATTACAATATCACAGGATTTCCTATCAAATGTTTTGGTTAGCGTAAGGTAAAAACTTTTCCATGTTTATGTGTGGGAAGTCTTACATGATACCTTTCTTTTCAAAAGGTTTTTGAAAGTTAAGCAACTTTAACCTGTTACTCACACCTGACCCATGTCTGACCCGGAGTTTATTTGTTTTTCATAAACTCTTGGGTACTCAAATTTTTACGAGTAGCCAAGGGATTCAGGTTGCTTTGACGAATATTGGAGGAGCAATGGAGCAGGAGGCTTCTGCGTTAGATATTAGTATTCCGCTGTGTGTTCTGTGATTGTCTCTGAGTTGTATTATGTTGTAAATACTAGACAGGAGTTTATAACTGTCTAGTATGTGTTGTATTATCTGTGTACTCTGATAATGATTGTAAACTATGTAATATTTTATGTTATTAATATAATTTATTCGTTCCGCTGTTTAGATTCTGATGTGTTGTTTCTTCTTCTTTTTCTTTCTCTTTTCTATCCTCTTCTTTCTTATTAGCGATGCGACTTCCTGGGGTGTGGAAGTTGGATCGTTACAGCGGGTATACCTGTCGCCAGTACATTGGGATAACCCAAAAATTTCCTTAAAGGGGGAGAATGTAGTACCCGAAAATTTGGTAAGCATTTTAATTGAATAATAATAGTAATATGAAAAGCACTGGAATTAATGGATTAGTTAAATAAATCAAAAATCGAGGGTGAGAAAAATAGTCATTTCTAAGACATTGCAATTTCGCAAAGATACAAATGCCATTGGAATCGTCTTATTTTTTTGATTTGTGCAGTATATTTGTTTGTCTCATTTGGAGCTCGCATGAAGTAGATATGACCGGAAACGTCGTCGTGTCGTACCGACGCTACTGGTTTTGATTCCAAATTTGAATTTTGAGCAGATGGCGATTATACAACTCATTTGACTCAATGGAAACGTGTATTCCACTTTCCATTTAAGAAAACTAATTTCCCTTCTCCCTCTTCTTTTTTCCCAGTGGCCTACCGTAATCCCCGAATGAAAATCAAATTAGTAAACTATGGCACCAAACTGAAGAGCAAAACTACGATGAAATGGGAGAAATAGATCAGAGCGAGTGGGTCTCCCTTGATTTTATGATTTGATAATAGCAGTGGAAATAATGGATTCATTAAATCATTTAAAAATAAGGAGGGGAAAATATTCATTTTTATGGCATTGCAATTTAGCGACGGTACCAAAGCCGCAATCGTATCGTTTTTCTGATTCGTGCAGCATATTTCTTTGTGTCATTTGGAGCTCGTATGAAGAAGATATGAATGAAAACATTGCTGAGTCATACCGGCACTACGAGTTTTGAATCTGTGTTTGAATTTTTGGACAGGTATTGATTGTATAACTCGTTTGACTCAAAATGAAAACGCTTATCCCACTTTTCATTCCAGAAAACTATTTCCCCTCTCTCTTTTCTTATTCCCTATTGCTCCTATTAACCTTAATCCTCAAAATGAAAATAAAATTAAGAAAGTAAGGTCCAAACCAAATGGAGAAGCAAGGACGAATTGGGGGAAACAAATCAGAGCGAATGGGCCCCATATATTGTATATTTACTCCCTTTATTTGGATGGTCAAATGAGTTTAATGGAGTTATATAATGTATATGTAAACTCTACATGCTAAACTACACGAAAAAGAGGCACGAAATTAGGAAAATCGTAGCGAAATGATGGGAAATTAAGTTAAACTGATAAAACTGGGATGAAATATGATGTTTAAGGACCTAAACATAAATTTTGAGCAGTTTTTTATGAATTGTATGAATTAATTATCAATTAATACAAGAATATTATATTTTTGCACAGAAACAGTCCAAATATTCAAATTTTATGATTTGGAACATTCGAATTTGTCCTATTGAGAAACTATTTTATAAGATTTGTTATGATGATATCAGGTCTAAAAGTTATATTTATGTAATTTTATTCAATTTATATGAAATTACATATACAAATTTATAATGTGAAAAACAGCCCAAATTTGTATATCAATTGGTTTGATGTATATAATCACATCAAAAGGGCACGAAATTGATTTCTAATGCTAATGTACTTGTTTATATAAATTTAGAAATTTAATTTCGAATTTACAGAGATATACTAGTAATTGTGATTTATTTAGTGAAAAGTACGCTAAATGTGATAACATTTAAATATATTTACGATTTATATCTATAAATTTGATTTGAAATAAACATTTTATTTTTGGAGATTAAGCACATAAGTTTTAACAAGAAATGTATTTTTGTTCAGAATTCAAACCGTACATACGAATTTAAGCGGGTTTTCACTCAAAGGGATTCCTTATGTAGTGTAATAAGTTTTGAGGGCAAAACTTTTGAAAAATTAGTTTAAGGGACAATTTAAAAAAAAGATAAATGAATTTATCATTTTCTTGCTTAACTTAGAAGAATAAATGAATTTATTATTTTCCTGTAAATTGTCCTTGAAACTAATTATTCAGAAATATTATCCTTAAAACTTATTACCCTTGAATGAGAAGCCCTTCAACCTAATTTCCACTTTGTATAATGTATTTTAATATATAAAAAGTTAAAAAAATTTAGATTTAAAAATATAAATGATGACAGAAACTGATGGGGAAAATAGTATTATATGTTGCGAATGTATAATACATAAGTATAAGATCAAAACCTGAGAAATTGCAAAAACAAAGTGTTAAAAATAATAAAAATGTGCGATACTAAGAAATATGTACATGCTGAAATAGCCCAGAAATTATCTCGGGGGTAAGACACTGATGGACCTTTTGTCCACGTCGAATATCCGTCGCCGTTATACCCGTCGCTAGTACATTGGAATAACCACGAAATTCCTTTAAGCGGGGAGAATGTAGTACCCCAAAAATTTGAAAAGCATTTTAATTGAATAGTAATAGTAATAGTAATATGAAAAACAATGGAATTAATGGATTCGTTAAATAAAGTAAAAATAAGGAGGGCTAAAATGGTCATTTTTAAGCATTGCAATTTGGCAATGATATCGCCATTGCAATCATCTCGTTTTTCTTATTCACGTTGTATATTTATTTGTGTCATTCGAAGGTTGTATGAAGTAGGTATGACCGGAAATGTCGTCGAGTCGTACCGACGCATCTGAATTTGAAATTTTAGGCAGATAGTGGTTGTATAACTCGTTTGACTCCAAATGGTAATGCGTATCCCGCTATCCATTTCAGAAAACTAATTTCGCGCCTCTCTTTTCTTATTCCCAAGTGCTCCTATTAACCGTAATCCCCGAATGAAAATCAAATTAAGAAATTAAGGCTCCAAACCAAAGAGCGAAGCGAGGACGAATCGGGAGAAATAGATTAGAGGGAATGGGTCTCCCTAAATTCTTTATTTACTCCCTTGATTTTTTGATTTGATATGATTAAATTTGGGAATGCAGTATGTAATTTTGAATTAGGCTCCTTGGTTTTTGGAAACTTTGCCTAACCTAAATAATGAATCAATTTTGACTGGTCAAATGAGTAAGTTAATGGAGCTATATAATGTATATGTAACTCTACATGCAAACTATGCGAAAAGTAGGCACAAAATAGGGAAAATCGTAGCGAAATGATGGACAAATTAAGTTAAACTGATATAAGCTGGGATGAAATGTGATGTTTATGGACTTAAACATAAATTTTGAGCATTTTTATATGATTTTCATGATTTATATGAGAATATTACATTTTTGCGCAGAAACCGTCCAAATGTACTAATTTTATGATTTGGACAATTTAAATTTGTCCTATTGAAATAAACTATTTTCTAAGATTTGATATGATGATTGTAACGACCCATCTTTTTGGATGGCTTAAATCAACAATAAACCACACATGTCAACTCATACCATTTAAAAGGGAGGATTGTTAATGGAGTAAATAAGAAAATAAGAGAAAAGAAAGGAAAAAAACAAAAGACGGAATCTCACAGCGGAATGATAAAATATAATAATCAAACAAATATTTCACGAAGCGGTTTTACAACTAACGTTTGATTGCACTTTTACAGCACAGATCAGAGTTATACATGCAGCAGGAATAATAAATGATGCATGGATCACATAATGTAGTGTAATAAATGTAATAAATAGTAATAATACTATATTTTCATCTTCGTCCTCCAGAAATAAGGTCTTCAACACTGAAATACTCAGGCTGATCCGAGGTAATGAAAAACAAAGCACTGGAGTCAGAATTAAAAAAATCTTATGTAAGTTAAATCAAAATAAGTAAATATGCGTGTAATGTCTTCAGAGATGTTTACGGGATTTTACATCTCCTATCGAGTGTTTGACGTCTGTGTAATAACTTAAGAGATGTTCGGGATTCCATTTCTAAAGATCCGTTAAACTATCTATATACATAATGCAATACGCTATTATAACATGTCTACAGTAAAGTAAAGTATTAGAATAGCGTTAAGGCGTAACCCATAACCCCCTTAACAGATTTTTATATAAATGTCGTAGTCTGTACAGTACCGTAATTCCTCCATAATTCGGAGGGCTATTAGGGGGAACTCCATAGTGTACGGCACAAACCAAACTAATAATGGGCTCTGATAAGGCATATGACTAGGAACGTGAGGCAAAGCCTAGGGTAGGATACTACAGCTTCGCGGATCCGGACTGGTGGTAATGCATAACAGCTACTACCGCCCACCTCGAGACGCACTCCCATAACCAAATTGAGGGGTGGCCACCATATCAATAACAAAGTAATAAATATGGCATCGAAGAAGAATGCTCAACAGGGAGTGCAACCCTTGGCCCGGCGTGGCTTTTTTTAGTCATATCAAACTGACCCGAGGGGTCAGGGCAGCGTTCAAACCTCATACAGTGGTGTTCGCCACATCATCCTACTTCGTTTTGGATTGTCCACTACGTGCACAATTGTTAAAGTGGTTTTTGGTAATGATTGAGAGTATGACAATATTTGATACCAGTCCATTTAGCAACCAAAAACGCTTATTTCATACCGGTTGGTTCTTTTACAATTTAAATAGTTCATGCTTCATATCAAAATATCATATTCATTTCAAAATCATATCACTTTTGAAACCATTATTTACTTCAAAATCATATTCATTTCAAAGTCATATTCACGTTCGAAATAATTATTCACCTTAAATCATATTCATTTGAAAATTGTAACCACAAAAATAGGTTAAACCATCATATCAAAATATTCGCATTTGAATCAAATAAATCTAAATCATAACTGCTCCAACTTTGACGATTTTGAATATTGAAAGTAGTTTATATACTGAAAAATAGTTTATATTTTAAAAATATGTTATAGATTAAAATGGTTTATGTATTAGAAATAGTTTATATATTAAGATAGGTTGTATATTAAAATATTTAAAGTATTAAAAATAGTTTATAACAGTTACAATAGTTAAAAATAGTTTTATAGTTAAAAAATAGTATGAGGATTTTAAAACAGTTAAAGAAATAGTTTAGTTAATGGTTGATTATTGGAACGGTTTACATAAATTAATTATGAATTATATGAGAATTCGACATTTTTGATCAGAAATAGTCTAAATGTACTAATTTTATGATTTCGACCATTTAAATTTGTCCTACCTTAAAAGAAACTATTTTATAAGAATTGATATGAGGATATCAGGTCTAAAAAGTACTTTTATGTAATTTTGTTCAATTTATATGAAATTATGTATACATATTTATAATATGTGAAAATCAGCCAAAATTTGTGTATAATTGGTTCGATGTATACAATTATTTCGAATTTATAGAGTTATTTAGTGAAAAGTAAACTTAGTGTGATAACATATAAATATACTCACGATTTATACCTATAAAAATATGATTTGAAATTAAACATTTGATTTCTGGAGGTTAAATACATAAGTTTTAGTAAGAAATGTTTTTTTTTAGAATTTAAACTGTACATATAAATTTGTATAATGTATTTTAATATATGTAAGTTAAATTTAGATTTAAAAATATAAATGATGACATAAACTTATGGGGAAAATTGTATTATATGTTGCGAATGTATAATACATAAGTATGAGATGAAAAGCCGAGAACCGAAAAAACAAAGAGTTAAAAATAATAAAATGTATGATACTATAGAAATACGTATATCCTGAAATAACCCAGGAATTGTCTCGGGCTAGAACACTAGTGGACCGTTTGTCCACACCAGAATACTCGTAGCCAATATACTCGTCGCCAGTACATTGGAATAACCCAGATATTCCTTTAAGGGGGGAGAAATGTCATGACCCGCCATTTCGTACCATTCAAATGGACAATAATCCGCACATGTATGACTTGAATGATGCAAAATAACAGATTGTAAATAAACTTGGAGCTAATAAAATCAAATACACAGAATCACAGACACAGAACAAACAGAATAACTCGCAGCGGAATATAAAAATACATAGTAGTTCATGAAACTACTACGGCAGAGTCTCAAACCAAATACATCATATAGGGTGAAAACAACATAATAGAAATCCCAAATACATAGAAGTTCACTAATACATGAGATAAACTAGAACAGTTGAAACAGAAATAGATATATATGTAGATAAGCAGAAACTCCAGCAAAGACCAGCTCCAGAAAGAGAATCCAAAGCTGTGAATACTCAGGCTGACCCGAGCGCAAAGCAAAACACAAAACACTCGATTCAGGATAATATATACATATATAATGTAAACTAAATCAAGTGAGCTATAATAAAGAACAAATAACTTAAGGATGCTTGGGACCGTCCATCCTCTAAGGATCCGTAAAACTATTTACTATATAGTAATATTGCGCTATTATAATAGTGTCCACAGTAAAATAAACGTACTTTTAAATAGCGTTCCGGGCTATCCATATCACACTTCACACATAATAGTCCCAGTAGTCCATCCAGTATCAGCATATCTCCAGATCGAGAGACTACCCTAAATACTCCATTGGCTATGGGAGAAAAACAAACTTGTAGTAAAGGCTCGGTATGGTAGGTGACACGACACACAAGGCAATGCCAGGGTAGATATGCCAATTACGCACACGGGCTGGTGGTAACGCAGCAGCCACATACGCCCACCCCGAACAACACTCCCAAATCAAAGGGTGCACCCAATCGATCACAACAGTAATAGAATGGTATCGAAGAAGTGTGTCCAGCCAGAGGCGCTACCTCCTTTAGCCCAAGATCGCTCTTGTTTTAGCCACCTTAAGCTAACTCACGGGAGTTAGGTCCACGTAAAGTACCTTAGGAACGTCGTCACCACCGCGTACATAGTTGTTAAAGTGGTTTTGGGTATCCACAAAGAGTATGTCCATATTGGATCCCGGTCTCTTTAACAACCAATCGTTATTATAACCCGTAGTTATAATTTAAAAAATGATATTTATATCAAAAATAAAATATCATTTAACAATTCTATTTCCTTTCAAATCATTTCAAAATATCAGACTTATCATTTCATTTCAAAACCATATTCAGTTTATTCAATTTTAAATACCATTTCAATTCACATTTCAAAACAGTTTTTATTTCAAATCGAATTACTTCATTTAAAGCATAAAACGAAGTTATTACATTTAATAATTTAAATTATTAAATTTCCAAAAAATTTAAACTTTTCAAAGTTCATTAATTCACTTAAGTTTATTAAACAGTGAAAATTCACTTTTCGCAGCATTTAGAAAACGCTATGGAAAGTTACATTCAAAACAGTCAAATTTAACCAAAGACAGCATTTCAAAAATGCTGTAATATAGTTACATTAGTTTCAAATAAAACTTAGTTAAATTCAATTTAACCTTCAATCTTATTTAGGTTTTTAGTTCATTATTATCAACTACAGCATTTACAAATGCTGTAATATCATTTACATTAGAATTAATAGCATTTCAAAAATATAGTTAATTAACTTCAAATATTCAATATATTTTCACAACCAAATATATTTTCATTTAAATAATTTTTAACTTATAAAATCATATAATTTCACTTTTATAATCATTATTTAATTTTCCTTAAATTCATGATTTTATAAAGTTAAATTTCCATTCAAAAATCAAGAATTAATAATAATTCGCTTATTAAATTTCAACACTCAAATTTAAATTCATTAAATTAAATTTCAACTTAACACTTAAGTTTAAAAAATTCAAATATAACTTAATTTCATTTTTATTTATTTAACTTCAAATTCACATTTAAGCCAAATCCACAAATTTCCAATTTTAGTTATATTTCAAATTTTCAACTTAAATATTTATTCATTTCACATTTTAATTTTATTCAAAAATCATTGATATATTATAAAAATCATTTTAAATTCATGTAAATTCAAAATATCGTAAATTTATCATATTTTCATATTTAATTTAATTTTCAATTATAATTAAATCAAAATTTCCAAAAATACTTACATTCAAATTTTTCTAAGATTTCATTAATTTATTCCACTTATAAATATTCAAAAAATCAATAATACTTTTCAAAAACCATTTTTAATTAAGTTTAAACCAAAATATTATAATATTTATATTTCAAAACTATTTTAAAAATTAGAAAAACATATTTTAACTACGGATCTGTATATAATTTTCTACGCTAGGTAAAGTGATGCGGGTAATATATCATTTCAACCCTTAATTTACAAAGAAAATCCGGGTTTTATCATTTCAAACCCGTAGTCTCAAGTAAATGAAACAATTTGAAAATCGCTCAGGCCTATCATTTCAGCCCATAACGATTTTCCCTTATTCTAAAGTCTGTTCGGGTATGTACCATTTCAATCCATAGTGATTCTAATCTAAAAGGAACTTGCAGTGTGATAAACTGCTATAAATAACAGAACAGCATGGGTGAACATTATATAATCATAACATAGCAGATGTGATATGGTTATGCATTTTTTTACAAATTCAGAGGGGGGTCAATTTACTAGTTATATATGTACATATTGTCAGGTGAGAATACTCACATGTTTGAGCTGGAGACACAACGTCGAATGCACGAAAGAGATCCAGACAAGCACGATAACACGACACGGAGATGAGTGGAAGAGCCAAAGTATCAATTCCCTTAAATAGAAGTCAAACAAAACAATAGAATATGCATAAGTTTTCAAATTCAAATACGATAACCAGAGCAAGAATTGACTGCACAAATCTAAGAAAAATGCTTTGCACTTGCTTCCAACTACCATTGGGCTCGGCCGTAAGTGTAGTACAAAGCTAAAGCAATGTTTTTGGGTCAGGTTTGGGTTGCTAAGGGTCGGCCTATCATGGTTTGAAGGTGATGCAAAGTGGTGGTGATGGAAACTACACTAACAAGGCAACATACATGGATTGAAGGCCATATAAGGCTCGGCCAAGGGCATAAAGGTCACGGCCATCAATGTGGGGTCCAAGATGATGATGTGGCCGAGAGTCCAGGTGATGCTGGAGGTGGTGGAGGTGGTGTTGGTGGCGGCCATGGGTGGTGAAGTGGATGTAAGTGGATGGTAGTGCTCGGCTAAGGACAAAAAGTGGAGTTTTGGTGAACTTTAGGTGATGAATCAATCAACTAAGAGGCACGGCTTGGGTTTTGCCAAAGAGGAGGTGGTGATGGAGGTGTTCTCAAATGATCGTGGAGGCGGCAGGGCATGGTGATGGAGGCGATCGAACCTATGGTGAAGGAAGTGCAAATTCATTATCAAAGAAGAATAAAGTAAAACAAAAGAAAAGAAAACGATTTTTACCTAAATTTTTCTCAAGGCTATGGCCAAATTTTTCTTCAGGAAATGAGAAAAGAGATGTATGTGAATGATAAAGAAAGTATGCGGCTGAAAGGATTGAGAAGTAATGGCAATATGAATGAAAAGTTAGGTTAAATTTGAAAAGGTGGAAGATAAAAATCCATAGGAAAGTCATAACCTTTTCAAATTACCTTTAATTTATTTATATAAGTTGAAATTACTGAAAATAATAATAATTGCAGTCAAAATTTCGAAAATATAACAAAATATAAAATATAAATAAGTAACTATTAATTATATAAGGTAAAAATAAGAAAATAGCACAAAAATTGAAAACTAGTCTAGAAAATTTGAAAATAAACAGAATAAATTTTGAAAAAATTATATGGACTTGTAAAATATTTATAAATAAAGATAATAACATAAAATAAAAATGCATTCACAAAAATAAATGAATAGATTTTAATTAAATATAATTTAAATGAAGAAAATAGGAGATAATTAGAAAATAGCCTTTAAAAATAGGAAACAAATACAGTAAATTTTGGAAAAATTCTATTATCATTTTAAAAATATTTAGAGATGATATCTCACAAATAAAACAAATTTAAAATAATTTCAAAATGAAATAGAGTCAAATTTAAATTTAGTTAAAAATCTAGGGTTGTTACACTCTCCCCCACTCAAATCTTTTAGTCCTCGAAAAGAATGGAAAGGAAAAATAAAGAGAAACAAGATAGAAAAACAAAATAGTACCTGAAATGAACAATTCTGGATTCGAAGCACGAATGCTCTCCTTCGTTTTTCAAGTTAAATCTCGATCGTCAGTACTCCACTGTACTTTGACCAGATTCATAGGTTTCTTATGAACTGCTTCGTACCTCTGTTGACAATACGAAGTGGCTTCCTCTCAACGATCAGATTAGGCTCAATATCCAAACTATCAAGAACAGAAGGCTGGACAATAAGAGATGGATCATGAAGATGACGGTGAAGATGCGAGACATGGAATACATCATGCACTCCAGAAAGCTTCTCGGGCAAATCCAGACAATAATCCAAAGAACCAACTCTTTCCATAATGCGGAAAGGACCAATGAACCTAGGAGAAAGTTTCCCTCTACGACCAAAGCGAATGACATTCCTCAAGGGAGAAACCTTAAGGAACACCTGATCACCAATAGAAAATTCCAAATTCTGCCTATGCCTATCAGCATACTTCTTCTGTCTATCCTGAGCGGCTCTCAATCTCTTCTTTATATCCTCAACTTTCTCAGATGCTTCCAAAATCACATCAGGACCAAGAACCAGACGATTACCGGATTCAATCCAGCAAGATGGGGATTTACAAGGTCGTCCGTATAGAGCAGCAAACGGAGATATTTTGAGACTGGCCTGAATGCAAATATGGAATGAGATAGTTAAAAAGATTAAGAATAGACTGAAAAAAAGAAGATAAGATTATACCCGATAGCTATTATTGTAGGTAAATTCGGCAAGATGGAGATAATCTTTCCAAGATCCTCCATAATCAAGCACACAAGCACGAAGAAGATCCTCGAGAACCTGATTCACTCTTTCCGTTTGACCGTCGATCCGTGGATGGTAAGCAGTGCTCAGATTCAAACGAGTACCCAAAGATTCCTAAAAAGCCTTCCGGAACTGACTGGTGAAGATAGGGTCACGATCACAAACAATACTGAGAGGAACACCTTGGAGACGAACAATCTCTCTCACGTAGATCTCAGATAAGCTAGAAGTAGAAGGAGTAGACTTGACCGGAATAAAATGAGCAAACTTGGTCAGTCTATCAACAATAACCCAGATACTCTCATTACCCCTCCGAGTCCTCGGTAAACCATCGATGAAATCCATGGAAACATGTTCCCACTTCCAATTGGGAATCTCAAGGGGATGCAACAAACCAGGATTCTTCTGGTGATCGGCTTTGACTTGCTGACAAGTCGCACACCAACTAACAAAGATAGAAATATCCCCTGTAACGACCCGTATTTTACGTACCAATAGATCATAGAATTTACAGGTCGTTAGTGTTGTTTATGTTGTCTCTAGCCTGAGTCGTATGGAGAGTAACTCGTGTGGTTAAGTGTCGAGTTGTGACCGACTCATAGGCTTAGCCGAGTTAGGTCGTGCACGAGTTACAACTTTAGTACGTTGAACCGAGTCAGGGTAGTTAACGACTCATAGAAACTGGCCGACCTAGGAGTTACCGGGTTAAGAAATGAATTGGACGAGCTAGCGAGATAGAGGAGTTACGACTTAAGGTTTGGACCGACCTATAGGGTGACCGACTTAAGGGTTAACGACCTAGAGGGTTAGGTCGTATGATAGTTAGGTCGGTAATGTTTTAGGCTGCTGAGTCATATGACCGAGTTAAGGGGAAAACGACCTAAGGCTTGGGTCGGCAGAGTGTGTTATCCCATGTGTAGTTAGGTCGGCAGTTTGAATAGGTTGTTAGGTCGTCACCTAGTTAGGTCGGCAAGTACCCAGTATAGCTTAGTGTAGTTGAGTCGGCATGTTAATTGAGTCGTGTGTGTTGTTAAGTCGGCAGGGGCTTGAGTCGTTAGCATGCTGTGCCGTGTTTGGTTGGGTCGGTAGGTCGTGTGACCCTGTGTGTATGTTGTGTAGTGTCTTGGGGTTGAGTCGTATAGGTCGTGAGCCGTGTTGAAGCATGCTGTGTTGAGTCGGCAAGTGGCATGAGTCGTAAGTTTTAGGTCGGGGGCGACTCAGGGAGATGAGTCGGCAACGACTTAAGAGCGGCCGAGTCAGGGAGATTTCAGCCTATAAATAGAGGGCTTTGGCTCACTTTTTGGTACTGATTTTTGAAGCGACGAAGTGCTGCCATTTTGAGAGCTCGACTACAACATTTCTTCATCTTCTTTTCTCCATTCCAATCTAGTTCTAACATCCATCCAAGATCGAAGATCGAGATCAAAGATTCAAGGACCAAAGTTGAAGATCTTCATCCAACGAAGTTAGATTTCATCGTTTTAAGCGAGATTTCGCCGGATCAAGCCTTGATCTTCGCTGTCCAGATCTGAAGTGTTTAGTTTTGAGGTGTTTAGGTGATTTGGTGAGTGGTGGTTATCTCTCACGCGGACCCAAAGGAGTATATTGGATTGGTGGTTTGTTGGAGTGTTGTAGATAGTGATTTTGTGCATTTTCCTTAGATCCAAGTATAGATCCATTGTTTGTGAAGATGTTTACCTATGCAAGTTCATTTATTAAGTTATAGAAACAAAACCCATGTTTTATATTTGCTTGATCTATGCTAAAAACCCATGATTCATGTATGTTAGTTCTATGCTCATTTATTTACGAAATTTCCATTTTAGTTATAAATGCCGAATTAGATCTTGATTGAATACGTATTTGTTTGGATTAAGGTTTGCCTTGATTGATTGTTGTGAATGAGCTATCTAGTTGATAGATGTGGACAAGTATGGTCAAAGATGATTCAAAAGCTACAGAAGAGGCTCTTGAATGGTGAAAGCTGCTAAAGGCATATGAGGTGGATGTTGAAGCTCATATGTATGGATTGGATGATGTTGAGATGGAACTTTGCCATGATGCGATGAGGCAAACCATGTTGTTGAGTTGAGACTTTGCTATGGTGTGATAAAGCGAAGTACGATGTGATGTAGACTTGGCGTAATCCAGGCAGGGATCATTCCAAGCATGTTGATGACTCGAGGGATGGTTCGAGTTGGTTGATAATGGATTGCTCGAGAGGTAGCTTGAGCTAGTATGAGGATAGTCGTCAAGGAGGATGACTAGGAGGCTTGGATCTCATCGTTGTTGAAGGTTCTAGCATGCTCAAAAGCAAGAGTACATGGGGCGCCCATAACGACTACAGGCAGGTAGTCGGGACACCCAAAAGACTACAGGTAGGTAGTTGAGTACTCTGGGCAGAGTAGGTAAGTCCTAGGCACGGGTCACGATGACGTGCGGAGCTATGCCTAGAACCGGGGTTACCATTAGCCCTTGACGGATGGTCATTCAATCAACGGTGAAATCAAAGCAAGGATAACAGTGATAGCCAGAGTCATGGATGTTTGGACGTTTGGTTGTATCATCATTCGGTCTCAAGAGCGGTATTTTCTAGGTGCTTATCTGATCTTGGTTTAGGCCTTGGGGGTTTGTATTTGGGAAACATCGCCCTTGACTCGAGTGATTATTGCTTTACCTTAATTATCTGCTATGTTATGCTTACTTCTCCTTGGTGTGTGTCTGGGGGCTATCACTGTAGAAAGAGGTGGAGTGGGATGGTTTGGTTCCTATCCCTTTTATCCTTTATGCTCTTTTGGTATGTTTGATAGTTGATTTGCTGCTCACTAAGACTTTGTCTGACTCAAGGTTTTATGTCTCCTCTTATTACCTTGGGCTGTTCATCCATGTTGGGATGGGCAGACTAGGTAGCAGGTGACAGGTGCTGTTCTTAGAGATCTACGCTGATGATGACGAAGACGAGCAGGAGGCTTTGCATACTAGTTTTCTTACTATATGTACTGGGTGTTCCGCTGTTATATCTGATTGAGTGTTTGTAGTGAGGCTTTGATGTATGGATGATTCATGTTTGTATAAAACTACTACGATGCTTATATGATGATTTTTTTTCTGTTATGGAGCTTCACTATATATTTCTCTATTGTATTTTGTCCATGCGCTGTGAGTTGTACGATAGAGTTTGCTGTTTCATTTTACCCTGACTATCGTCCATGGCTACCTGGCACGCCTTTCAGCGCACTATTTCCTTGTTTTGGTGCAGGAGTCATGGGCGGTCGTCACATCCCCCTTCATCCCCTTCCACCAATAAAGCTTCTTCATATCTAGATACATCTTCGACACACCAGGATGAATAGAAAGCCTGGATCGGTGATTCTCCTGAAGCAACTCCCGCCTCAAACCATCAACATTCGGGACACAAATCCTGCCATTAATCCTCAAAATCCCTCTATCATCAATCTGAGCTCCACTACTACCACCAACCCTACTACGAACACTCTTCTTCATCAATCTAAGCATCTCATCCTCATCCTGCTTAGCCATGATACGATCCAGAAGAGGAGAAGAAGAAACAACAAGCTGACACAACAAAGCCTTCTTCCGACTCAAAGCATCGGCCACAACATTAGCTTTACCAGGAGTATAGCTAATATCGAGGTTGTAAGAAGCCAAAAAATCAAGCCAACGAACTTGCCTCTGATTCAAATCCTTTTGGGAGAAGATATATCTCAGAGACTGATGATCTGTGAAAAGTTCAAACTTGGTTCCAAGAAGATGATGCCTCAAAGCTTCAAAGCAAAGACAACAGCAAGCAACTCTAAATCATGAGCAGCATAATTTGCCTCATGGGTTTTCAACTGACGGTTGGCACAGGCAATGACCCTACCATCGTGCATGAGAACAGCATCCAAACCCTCACGACTAGCATCAGTATATACTGTAAATCCCTCACTTCCGTTCGGAACAGTAAGAACTGGTGCAGAGGTTAGCTTGCTCTTTAACTCATTGAATGCAGCCTTACACTGATCACTCCAGACAAACTTGGCATTCTTCCGAGTCAAAGCTGTGAGAGGTGCAGCAATCCGAGCAAAATTCTCGATGAATCTCCGGTAGTAACCGACAAGGCCCAGAAAACTACGAATATCAGATGGAGTCTTTGGAGTTTCCCAATCCTGGAACAGAATAGGAAAAATAAGGACAACAGAGAAGATAGAATTATTAAATGATAAAGAAAATAGAAGAAAGAAAGACTTACATTGATCGCAGCGATCTTGGCTGGATCAACCGAAACTCCATTACTAGAAACAATATGCCCGAGATATCGGACTTCATCCTTCTAGAAATGGCATTTAGAAAATTTACCCTTCAACTGATGATTTTTAAGAGTCTTAAGAACATATTTCAAATGTAACTCATGCTCTTCCTAGGTCTTAGAGAAGACAAGGATATCATCAACAAAGACTAGCACAAATTTATTAAGCACAGCACAGAAAACACGATTCATCAAATCAACAAAGAAAGCAGGAGCATTAGTCAAACTGAAAGCCATGACTAACCATTCATAAAAACCATTCTCAGTGCGGAAAGCAGTCTTGGGAATGCTATCCTCGGCAACCCTGAGCTGATGAAAACCAGTGGAAAGATCAAGCTGAGAGAAAACTATGGCACCATAAAGCTGATCAAACATATCATTGATACGAGGCATTGGATATCTGTTTCTCAAAGTGAGCTTGTTCAGCTCCCTATAATCAACACATATCCGAAGAGAACCATCAGACTTGGTGAAAAAAACCACCGCAACTCCCCATTCAGAAAAAATAGGCCTAATCGGACCTTTGAAAGACAAGTCTTCAATTTGCTTTCCCAACTCAACCTTCTCGCGGGGTGTCATTCTTCTAGGAGGAAGAACAACAGGTCGAGCACCAGGAATAAAATCAATCTGAAAATCAATTTCCCGCTTCGGAGGTAAAGAAGTGACTTCACCAAATACATCGGGATATAGTCTAACCACAAGAGTCGAATCAAGATCACTGGAAGAAGAATCCAGAGAATAAATAAAGTTGCCAGCAAAATCCTGAGGCAAGCGGCACTGAATAATCAAGGAATTCCCTTGATCATCAACAAGATGAACAGTCCGGGCTTTGCAAGAGATATGTGCATCATGATGCACTAACCAATCCTGCTGACCATGTAATAAATCAAAAGCATCGAAGCCCAAAACATAAAAATCACCACAAAACCGATGATCATAATGGAGAAGTTTCACTTCTCGACAAATCCGATTATGGTTAGCAGGACCCCCAGTAGGATTTGAAACATATAATGGAATAGAAGCATACTCAGGAGATAGGAGATGCTCAAACTTATCATACAAAGCAACAGAAATAAAACTATGTGAAGCATCAGTATCAAACAACACACGAACAAGATGATGGAATAAAGTAAATGAACCCTGGAGAGTACTTTGGTCATCACTAGGAGCAGAGCAGGTGGAGGAACATGAGATGATGCAGAAGTGACAGCAAATATACCAGAAGGAGTACCCCTCTGCGGGGTAGGGCAGTCCTTCGTAAAGTGACCAGGCTAGAGACAGATATGGAAAGATCACGCCTAGCCAACTTAGCAGGTGGAGGAATAGCAGCACCAGATAGAGTAGGACAGCTATTGGCATAGTGACCCTTCTGATCATACCTAAAGCAAGTGATGGAGGAGAGATCAACTGATTGCCTCTGAGAAAGTGCCAATGATGAAGTTCCCAAACCAGAACGCTTCTGCCAATTCTTCTTCTGCTGCTGGAAATGAGGCTTACGCTTCTTGGAATTAGCAGATGAAGACTGAGCACCAGAAACAGCAGGACCTTTGGATGTGGGGTTCTCATAGCGAATCGCCATATCCATAAGCTGGGTGAAAGAGCCATGACCATGAGAAATAAGGCGACTATAATACTCTGGACGAGCACCAGCAATAAATTTCTCATTCTTCTTGAGAGGAGTACCAATCAAGCCAGGGCCAAACTTGGAAAGTTCATTGAACTTCCTCTCATACTCAGCAAAAGACATGCTACCCTGCTTAAGATCCATAAATTCTCGATAAAGCTGAGATTTCCCGGCTTCTGGCATCCATTTCGCCAAAAAAACCTCCCTGTAAAAGAGATACAGAAACAAGCTTAAAATAGAGTCAAAGGAAAAGGAAAAATAGAAACAAAATTCAAGATAACACAAAGGATACCTAAACTGTTCCCAAGAGATGTCAGCCTCGACGGCGTTATCCGTAATGGACTCCCACCAATCTAAAGCAGAATCATGCAACTGCCAAGCTGCTAACTGACGCTTCTAGGCATCAGTAATATCAAGACCAGTAAATATCCTTTCAAGACTCCGCAACCACTGCTGAGCCTCAATGATGCTCTCTGAACCGGTGAATGGGGGTACCACCAAGCTGAGAGAATTCCTTACAAAGAACAGTGAAACGAACAGGAGTAACAGGCCGAGGAGCTAGGGAAATACCACGACCACTACCTCTGGCATTTCATCGATTTATCCCAAAAAATATCAAGAATGAATTTAGGACCAAATAAAGATAAGCCAAAGATAAACCAAGATAAGACAAGATAATACACTTGGATGAATATCCTAAAGAAACAAAAAAATCTAATAAGGTAGATACGAAAGAAAAGAAGTTAGAAAACATTTGAAAATCTTTTAAAACAAGAAAAAAATTATATATCAAAATAATCTTTGAAATTTTTGTTTGAAAACATTTTGAAAAATCATTTTATACTTTGAAAATACGTCTCTCACAAAGATATGATTCTGTGATTGACTTTACTCATTCTAGGGTAGAAATACCCTATCTCTAATGAGTTTTTGCTCCACAGAGGCAATGGTTGCCAAAACCCAAAGCTCTGATACCAACTGCCACGACCCGCCATTTCGTGCCATTCAAATCGACAATAATCCACACATGTCCGACTTGAATGATGTGAAATAACATATTGTAAATAAATTTGGAGCAAATAAAATCAAATACACAGAATCACAGACACAGAATAAACAAAACAACTCGCAGCGGAATATAAAAATACATAGTAATTCATGAAGCTACTACGGCAGAGTCTCAAACCAAATACATAATACAGTCTGCAAACAACATAATAGGATTCCCAAATACATAGAAGGTCACTAATACATGAGATAAACTAGAACAGTTGAAGCGGAAATAGATATATATATGTAGACAAACAGAAACTCCAGCAAAGACCAGCTCCAGAAAGAGAATCCAAAGCTGTGAATACTCAGGCTGACCCGAGCGTAAAGCAAAACATAAAACACTCGAGTCGGGACAATATATACATATATAATGTAAACTAACTCAAGTGAACTGTAATAAAGAACAAGTAACTTAAATGATGTATGGAACCGCCCATTCTCTAAGGATCCGTCAAACTATTTACTATATAGTAATATTGCGCTATTATAATAGTGTTTACAGTAAAATAAACATACTTTTAAATAGCATTCCGGGCTACCCATATCACCCTTCACACATAATAGCCCCAGTAGTCCATCCAGTATCAGCATATCTCTAGATTGGGAGACTACCCTAAATACTCCATGGGCTATGGGAGAAAAACAAACTCGTAGTAAAGGCTCGGTATGGTAGGTGACACAGCACACAAGGCAATGCCAGGGTAGATATACCAATTACGCACACGGGCTGGTGGTAACGCAACAGCCACATAAGCCCACCCCGAACAACACTCCCAAATCAAAGGGTGCACCCAATCGATCGCAACAGTAATAGAATGGTATCGAAGAAGTGTGTCCAGCCAGAGGTACTACCTCCTTTGGCCCGATATCGCTCCTGTTTTAGCCACCTTAAGCTAACTCACGGGAGTTAGGTCCACATAAAGTACCTTAGGAACGTCGTCACCATCCTACTTCATTCTGGAATCTCCACTGCGTACATAGTTGTTAAAGTGGTTTTCGGTATCCACAGAGAGTATGTCCATATCTGATCTCGGTCTCTTTAACAACCAATCGTTATTATAACCCATAGTTATAATTTTAAAAATGGTATTTATATCAAAAATCAAATATCATTTAACAATTCAATATCCTTTCAAATCATTTCAAAATATCAAAATTATCATTTCATTTCAAAACCATATTCAGTTTATTCAATTTTAAATACCATTTCAATTCACATTTCAAAACAGTTTATATTTCAAATCGAATTACTTCATTTAAAGCATAAAACGAAGGTATTACATTTAATAATTTAAATTATTAAATTTTCAAAAGTTTTAAACTTCTCAAAGTTCATTAATTCACTTAAGTTTATTAAACAGTGAAAATTCACTTTTCGCAGCATTTAGAAAACGCTACGGAAAGTTACATTCAAAACAGTTCAATTTAACCAAAGACAGCATTTCAAAAATGCTGTAATATAGTTACATTAGTTTCAAACATAACTTAGTTAAATTCAACAATTATAGCATTTACAAATGCTATAATAACCTTCAATCTTATTTAGCTTTCTAGTTCATTGTTATCAATTACAGCATTTACAAATGCTGTAATATCATTTACATTAGAATTAATAGCACTTCAAAAATATAGTTAATTAACTTCAAATATTCAATATACTTTCACAACCAATTATATTTTCACTAAATCATTTTTGACTTATAAAATCATATAATTTCACTTTTATAATCATCATTTAATCTTCCTTAAATTCATGATTTTATAAAGTTAAATTTCCATTCAAAAATCAAGAATTAATAATAATTCACTTATTAAATTTCAAAACTCAAATTTAAATTCATTAAATTAAATTTCAACTTAAAACTTAAGTCTAAAAATTCAAATATAACTTAATTTCATTTTTATTTATTTAACTTCAAATTCACATTTAAGCCAAATTCACAAATTTCCAATTTTAATTATATTTCAAAATTTCAACTTAAATATTTATTCATTTCACATTTTAACTTTATTCAAAAATCATTAATATATTGTAAAAATCATTTTATTCATTTAAATTCAAAATATCATAAATTTATCATATTTTCATATTTAATTTAATTTTCAATTATAATTAAATCAAAATTTCCAAAAATACTTACATTCAAATTTTGCTAACATTTCATTAATTTATTCCACTTATAAATATTCAGAAAATCAATAATATTTTTCAAAAATCATTTTTAATTAAGTTTAAATCAAAATATTATAATATTTACATTTCTAAAATATTTTAAAAATTTCAGAAAAACATATTTTAACTACGGGTCTGTATATAATTTTCTACGCTAGGTAAAGTGATACGGGTAATATATCATTTCAATCATTAATTTACAATGAAAATCCGGGTTTTATCATTTCAAACCCGCAGTCCCAAGTAAATGAAATAATTTGAAAATCGCTGAGGCCTATCATTTCAGCCCATAACGATTTTCCCTTATTCTAAAGTCCGTTCGGGTATGTATCATTTCAACCCATAGTGATTCGAATCTAAAGGGAACTTGCAGTGTGATAAACTGATATAAATAACAGAACAGCATAATATAACAGTAACATATGATATAACAGGTGATTAAGCATGGTTGAACATCATATAATCATAACATAGCAGATGTGATATGGTTATGCATTTTTTTACAGATTCAAAAGGGGTCAATTTACTAGTTATACATGTACATATTGTCAGGTGAGAATAACTCACTGGTATGAGCTGGAGACACAACGACGAATGCAAGAAAGGGATCCAAACAAGCACGATAACACAACAAAAAGATGAGTGGAAGAGCCAAAGTATCAATTCCCTTGAATACAAGTCAAACAAAACAATAGAATATACATAAGTTTTCAAATTCAAATACGATAAACAGAACAAGAATTGACTGCACAAATCAAAGCAAAATGCTTTGCACTTGCTTCCAACTTCCATTGGGCTCGGCCATAAGTGTAGTACAGGGCTAAAGCAATGTTTTTGGGTCAGGTTTGGGTTGCTAAGGGTCGGCTATCATGGTTTGAAGGTGATGCAAAGGGTGGTGATGGAAACTACACTAACAAGGCAACACACATGGATTCAAGGCCATATAAGGCTCGGCCAAAGGCATAAAGGTCACGACCATCACTATGGGGTCCAAGATGATGATGTGGCCGAGAGTCCAGATGGTGCTGGAGGTGGTGGAGGTGGTGTTGGTGGCAGCCATGGGTGGTGAAGTGGATGTAAGTGGATGGTAGTGCTCGGCTAAGGACAAAAAGTGGAGTTTTGGTGAACTTTAGGTTATGAATCAATCAACTAGGAGGCACGGATTGGTGTTTGGCCAGAGAGGAGGTGGTGATGGAGGTGTTCTCAGGTGATGGTGGAGGCGGCAGGGGTGATGGAAGTGGCCGAACCTATGGTGAAGGAGATCAAGTGCTAATTCATTATCAAAGAAAAATAAAGTAAAACAAAAGAAAAGAAAAGGATTTTTACCCAAATTTTTCTCTAGGCTATGGCCGAATTTTTCTTCAGGAAATGAGAAAAGAGATGTACATGAATGATAAAGAAAGTATGCAGCTGAAAGGATTGAGAAGTAATGGCAATATGAATGAAAAGTTAGGTTAAATTTGAAAAGGTGGAAGATAAAAAGCCATAGGAAAGTCAAAAGTCGTAACCTTTTCAAATTAGCTTTAATTTATTTGTATAAGTTTAAATTATTGAAAATAATAATAATTTCAGTCAAAATTTCGAAAATATAAGAAAATATAAATAAGTAACTATTAATTATACAAGGTAAAAATAAGAAAATGACACAAAAATAGAAAACTAGTCTAGAAAATTTGAAAATAAACAGAATAAATTTTGAAAAAATTATATGGACTTGTAAAATATTTATAAATAAAGATAATAAAATAAAATAAAAATGCATTCACAAAATAACTGAATAAATTTTAATTAAATATAATTTAAATGAAGAAAATACGAGATAACTAGCAAATAGCCTTTAAAAATAGGAAATAAATACAGTAAATTTTGGAAAAATTATATTATCATTTTAAAAATATTTAGAGATGATATCTTACAAATTAAACAAATTTAAAATAATTTCAAAATGAAATGGAGTCAATTTAAGTTTAGTCAAAAATCTAGGGTTGTTACAAGAATGTAGTGCCCCGAAAAATTGAAAAGCATTTTAATTGAATAATAATGGTAATATGAAAATCAGTGGAATTAATGGATTCGTTCATTAAATTAAAAATAAGGAGGGGTAAAATGTTCATTTTTAAGACATTGCAGTTTGACGACGATACTAATGCCGTTGGAATCGCCTTGTTTTTCTGATTCGTTCAATACATTTGTTTATGTCCTTTGGAGCCCGTATAAAGTAGATATGATCGGAAATGTGGTCGAGTCGTACCGACGCTACGAGTTTTCAATCTGAATTTGAATTTTTGGACAGATAGCGCTTGTATCACTCATTTGACTCAAAATGGAAGCGCGTATCCCACTTTCCATTTCAAAAAACTAATTTCCCGTCTCTCCCTTCTTCTTCCCAAATGCTCCAATTAACCGTAATCCTCGAAATGAAAATCAAATTATGGCACCAAACCAAAGGGCGAAGCAAGGACAAATTGGGTGAAATAAATCAGTGCGAATGGGCCACCTAAATTGTATATATACCCCTTGATTTTATGATTTGCATGATTAAATTTGGTAATGAGATATGTAATTTCAAAATTAGGCTCCTTGGTTTTTGGAAACTTTGCGTAACCCGAATTATGAATCGGTTTTGGGTGGTCAAATGAGTTTAATGGAGTTATATAATGTATATGTAAACTCTACATGCTAAACTACACAAAAAGGAGGCACAAAATTGGGAAAATCGTAGCAAAATGACGGTTAAATTAAGTTAAACCGATATAAACTGGGATGAAATATTATTTTTAAGGTCCTAAACATAAATTTTGAGCAGTTTTATATGATTTGTGTGAATTAATTATATGAATTAATACAAGAATATTATATTTTTGCACAGAAATAGTCCAAATATTCTAATTTTATGATTAGGAACATTTAAATTTGTCCTCTTGAAAAGAAACTATTTTCTAAGATTTGTTATCATGATATCAGGTCTAAAACGTATATTTATGTAATTTTATTCAATTTATATGAAATTACGTATACAAATTTATAATGTGAAAATCAGCCCAGATTTGTATATCAAATTGTTTGATGTTTATAACGACATCAAAATGGCTTGAAATTGATTTCTAAAGCTAAAGTACTTGTTTATATAAATTACAAACTTAATTTCGAATTTACAGAGATATATTAGTAATTGTGATTCATTTAGGGAAAATTACGCTGATAACATGTAAATATATTTATGATTCACATCTATAAAATATGGTTTGAAATGAACATTTTATTTATGGAGATTAAATACATAAGTTTTAATAAGAAATGTAATTTTGTTCAGAATTTAAACCGTACATATGAATTTAAGGTGATTTTCACTCAAAGGGCATCATTATGCAGAGTAATAAGTTTTGAGGGCAAGACATCTGCAAAATTAGTTTTAAGGACAATTTTCAAAAAAAAAAGATAAATGAAGTTATCATTTTTCAGTTATATAGAAATAATGATAAATGAATTTATCATTTTCTTGTTTAACTTAGAAGAATAAATAATTTATTATTTTCCTGTAAATTGTCCTCAAAACTAATTATTTAGAAATATTATCCTTGAAACTTATTACCCAAGAGTAGGAAACCCTTCAACCTAATTTCCACTTTGTATAATGTATTTTAATATATAAAAGTTAAAGAAATTTAGATTTAAAAATATAAATGATGACAAAAACTGATGGGGAAAATAGTATTATATGTTGCGAATGTATAATACATAAGTATGAGATCAAAACCGAGAAATCGCAAAAAAAAAGGGTTAAAAATAATAAAAATGTACGATACTATAGAAATACGTACATCTTGAAATAGCCCACGAATTATCTTGGGCTAGGACACTGATGGACCATTTGTCCACACCGGAATACTCATCGTTGTTATACCCGTTGCCAGTACATTGGAATAACCACGAAATTCCTTTAAGCGGGGAGAATGTAGTACCTCGAAAATTTGAAAAGCATTTTAATTTAACAGTAATAGTAATATGAAAAGCAATGGAATTAATGGATTCATTAAATAAAGTAAAAATAAGGAGGGGTAAAATGGTTATTTCTAAGACATTGCAATCGTCTTGTTTTTCTTATTCGTGTTGTACATTTGTTTGTATCATTTGGGGCTCGTATGAAGTAGGTATGACCGGAAACGTCGTCGAGTTGTACCAACACATCTGAATTTGAATTTTTGGGCAGATAACGGTTTTATAACTCGATTGACTCAAAATGGTAACGCATATCCCACTGTCCATTTCAGAAAACAAATTCCCGCCTCTCTTTTCTTTTTCCCAAGTGCTCCTATCAACCGTAATCCCCGAATGAAAATCAAATTAAGAAATTAAGGCTCCAAACCAAAGAGCGAAGCGAGGACGAATTGGGAGAAATAGATTAGAGGGAATGGGTCTCCCTAAATTCTATATTTGCTCCATTGATTTTTTGATTTGATATGAATAAATTTGGTAATGAGATATGTGATTTCGAAATTAGGCTCTTTGGTTTTTGGAAACTTTGCCTAGCCTGAATAATGAATCAGTTTTGAGTGGTAAGATGAGTTAGTTAATTGAGCTATATAATGTATATGTAAACTCTACATGCAAACTACGTGAAAAGGAGGCATAAAGTTGGGAAAATCGTAGCGAAATGATGGACAAGTTAGGTTAAACTGATATAAACTGGGATGAAATGTGATTGTTTATGGACCTAAACATAAATTTTGAGCCTTTTTATATGGTTTTAATGATTTAATATGAGAATATTACATTATTGCGCAGAAACAGTCCAAATATACTAATTTTATGATTTGGACCATTTAAATTTGTCCTATTGAAAAGAAACTATTTTCTAACATTTGATATGATGATTGTAAAGACCCACCTCTTTAGACGGTTTAAATCGACCATAAACCACACATTTCAACTCATACCATTTAAAAGGGAGGATTGTTAATGGGATAAATAAGAAAATAAGAGAAAAGAAAGGAAAAAACAAGACACAGAATCTCACAGCGGAACGACAAAATATAATAATCAAACAAATAGTTCATGATGCTGTTTTACAACTAACATTTGATTGCACTTTTACAACATAGATCAGAGTTATACATATAGTAGGAATAAATAAATGACACCGGAGCAAATAATGCAGTGGAATAAATGTAATAAATAGTAATAATACTAAATCTTCGTCTTCATCCTCTAGAAATAAGGTCGTCAACACTGAAATGCTCAGGCTGATCCGAGCGTAATGAAAAAAAAGCACTCGAGTCAAAATTAAAAGATCTTATGTAAGTTAAATCAAAATAAGTGAATATGTGTGTAACGGCTTTAGAGATGTTTACAGGATTTTACATCTCCTATCAAGTGTTTAATGTGTGTGCAATAACTTAAGAGATGTTCGGAATTCCATCTCCTAAAGATCCGTTAGACTATCTACATACATAATACAATACACTATTATAACATGCATGCAGTAAAGTAAAGTATTAAAATAGCGTTAAGACGTAACCTATATCCCCCTTAACAGATTTTTATATAAATGTCGTATTCTATACAGTACCGTAATTTCTCCGTAAACCGGAGGGATATCAGAGGAAACTCCTAGTGTACGACACAAAACAAACTTGTAATGGGCTCAATAACGCATATGACTAGAAAAGCGAGGCAATGCCTAGGGTAGGATACTACCGCTATGCAGATCTAGATTGGCGGTAATGAATGACAACTACTACCGCCCACTTCGAGACGCACTCCCATAATCAAATCGAGGGGTAGCCACCAAATCAATCACAAAGTAATAAATATGGTATCGAAGAAGCATGCTCGATCGGAAGTGTGACACCAATTGGCCCGGCGTGACTTCTGTTTTAGTCATATCAAGCTGACCCGAGGGGTTAGGGTCGCATTCATACCTCATATACAGTGGTGTTTGCCACACCATCCTACTTTGTTATGTATTCTCCACCACGTGCACAGTTGTTAAAGTGGTTTTCGGTAATGGTTGAGAGTATGACAATATTCGATCTCGGTCTATTTAGAAATCATTATTCACCTTAAATCGTATTCTTTTGAAAATTATCACCACAAAAATAGGTTAAACCAACATGTCAAAATATTCAAATTGAATCAAATAATTTAAATCATAACTGCTCCAACTTTAAGTGATTTTGAATATTGAAAGTAGTTTATATTCTAAAAATAGTTTATATTTTAAAAATAGGTTATAGACTAAAATGGTTTATGTATTAGAAATAGTTTATATATCAAGATAGGTTGTATATTAAAATAGTTAATGTATTAAACATAGTTTATAATAGTTACAATAGTTAAAAATAGTTTTATAGTTAAAAAATAGTTTGAGGATTTTAAAACTGTTAAAAAAATAGTTAGCTAATGGTTGATTATTGGAATGGTTTACATAAATTAATTATGAATTATATGAGAATACGAAATTTTTGATCAGAAATAGTCTAAATATACTAATTTTATGATTTGGACCATTCAAATTTGTCTTATTTAAAAGAAACTATTTACTAAGAATTGATATGATGATATCAGGACTAAAAATTATTTTTCTGTAATTTTATTCAAATTATATGTGTGTGTGTGTGTGTGAAAATCAGCCAAAATTTGTATATAATTGGTTCGATGTATACAATCACATCTAAATGGCATGAAATTGATTTCTAAAGTTTAAGTGTGTGTTTATATTAATTTAGAAATTTTATTTCGAATTTATAGAGATATATTAGTAGTTGTCATTTATTTAGTGAAAAGTAAGCTAAGTGTGATAACATATAAATATATTCACGATTTATACCTATAAAATATGGTTAGAAATTAAACATTTGATTTATGGAGGTTGAATACATAAGTTTTAGTAAGAAATGTTTTTTTTTGTTTAGAATTTAAACTGCATGTATGAATT
Organism: Allium cepa; assembly: GCA_030765085.1. NCBI lineage: Eukaryota > Viridiplantae > Streptophyta > Magnoliopsida > Asparagales > Amaryllidaceae > Allium > Allium cepa. The sequence continues at coordinate 820,393,150 of CM060931.1, forward strand.
TGTATAATGTATTTTAATATATGTAAGTTAAAGAAATTTAGATTTAAAAATATAAATGATGACAAAAACTTATGGGGAAAATTGTATTATATGTTGCGAATGTATAATACATAAGTATGATCAAAAGCTGAGAATCGAAAAAACAAAGAGTTAAACATAGTAAAAATGCATGATACTATAAAAATACGTACATCCTGAAATAACCTAGGAATTGTCTCGGCCTAGAACACTGGTGGACCGTTTTTCCACACAGGCATGCTCGTAGCCAGTATACCCGTCGCTAGTACATTGAAATATCCTAGAAATTCCTTTAAGGTGGGAGAATGCAGTACCCCGAAAAATTGAAAAGCATTTTAGTTAAATAATAATAGTAATATGAAAACCAGTGGAATTAAATGATTCGTTCATTAAATTAAAAAAAAGGAGGGGTAAAATGTTCATTTTCAAGACAGTGCAATTTGACGACGATACCAATGCCATTGGAATCGCCTTGTTTTTCTGATTCTTGCAATATATTTGTTTGTGTCCTTTGGAGCTCGTATAAAGTAGATATGATCAGAAACGTTGCTCGTACCGACGCTATGAGATTTCATTCTGAATTTTAATTTTCGGACAGATAGCGGTTGTATAACCCATTTGACACAAAATGGAAACGCGTATCCCACTTTCCATTTCAAAAAACTAATTTCGCGTCTCTCTCTTCTTTTTCCCAAATGCTCCTATTAACCATAATCCCCGAAATGAAAATCAAATTAAGTCTCCAAACCAAAGAGCGAAGCAATGAAGAATTGGGGGAAATAAATCAGTGCGAATGGGCCCACTAAATTGTATATTTACTCCCTTGATTTTATGGTTTGCATGATTAAATTTGGTAATGAGATATGTAATTTCGAAATTAGGCTCTTTCGTTTTTGAAAAATTTGCCTATCCCGAATTATGAATCGGTTTTGGACGGTCAAATAAGTTTAATGGAGTTATATAATGTATATATAAACTCTACATGCTAAAATACGCGAAAAGGAGGCATAAAATTGGGGAAATCTTGCGAAATGATGGATAAATTAAGTTAAATCGATATAAACTGGGATGAAATATGATGTTTAAGGACCTAAACATAAATTTTGAGCAGTTTTATATGAATTGTATGAATTAATTAAGAATTAATACAAGAATATTACATTTTTGCATAGAAACGGTCCAAATATTGTAATTTTATGATTTGGAACATTAAAAAAATTTCTATTGAAAAGAAACTATTTTCTAAGATTTGTTATGATGATATCAGGTCTAAAAAGTATATTTATGTAATTTTATTCAATCTATATGAAATTACATATACAAATTTATAGGTGAAAATCAACCCAAATTGTATATCAATTGGTTTAATGTATATAATCACATCAAAATGGCATTAAATTGATTTCTAAAGCTAAAGTGCTTGTTTATATAAACTTAGAAATTTAATTTTGAATTTACAAAGATATATTAGTAGTTGTGATTTATTTACGGAAACGCACGCTAAATGTGATAACATGTAAATATATTTTCAATTTATATTTATAAAATATGGTTTGAAATAAACATTTAATTTCTGGAGATTAAATACATAAGTTTTAATAAGAAATGTATTTTTGTTCAGAATTTAAACCATACATACGAATTTAAGGGGATTTTCATTCAAAGGGCTACATTATGCAAAGTAATAAGTATTGAGGGCAACAATTCTGAAAAATTAGTTTTAAGGACCATTTTCAAAAAAAGATAAATGAAGCATTTTCAGTTATACAGAAATAATAATAAATGAATTTATCATTTTCTTGTTTACTTAGAAGAATGAATTATTTATTATTTTCCTGTAAATTGTTCTTAAAACTAATTATTCAGAAATATTATCCTTAAAACTTATTACCCAAGAATGAAAAGCCCTTTAACCTAATTTCCACCTTGTATATTGTATTTTAATATATGAAAGTTAAAGAAATTTAGATTTAAAAATATATATGATGACAAAAACTGATGGGGAAAATAGTATTATATGTTGCGAATGTATAATACATAAGTATGAGATCAAACGCTGAGAAATCGCAAAAACTAAGTGTTAAAAATAATAAAAATGTACGATACTATATAGATATGTACATCCTAAAATAGCCCAGGAATTATCTCGGGCTAAGACACCAGTACATTGGAATAACCACAAAATTCCTTTAGCAGGGAGAGTGTAGTACCCCGAAAATTTGAAGACATTTTAATTGAATCGCAATTGTAATATGAAAAGCAATGGAATTAATGGATTCATTAAATAAAGTAAAAATAAGGAGGGGTTTATTTTTAAGACATTGCAATTTGGCAATGATACCGCCATTGCAATCGTCTCGTTTTTCTTATTCATGCTGTATATTGGTTTGTGTCCTTTGGAGCTCGTATGAAGTTGGTATGACCGGAAACATCGTCGAGTCGTACCGACGCATCTGAATTTGAATTTTTGGACAGATAGCGGTTGTATAACTCGTTTGACTCAAACTGGTAACGCGTATCCCACTATCCATTTTCTAAAACTAATTTTCCACTTCTCTTTTCTTATTCCCAAGTGCTCCTATTAATCGTAATCCTCGAATGAAAATCAAATTAAGAAATTAAGACTCCAAACCAAAGAGCGAAGCGAGGACGAATTGGGGGAAATGGATTAGAGGGAATGGGTCTCCCTAAATTCTTTATTTACTCCCTTGATTTTTTTTATTTGGTATGATTAAATTTGGTAATGAGATATGTAATTTCGTAATTAGGCTCTTTGGTTTTTGGAATCTTCGCCTAACCTGAATAATGAATCAGTTTTGAGTGGTCAAACGAGTTGGTTAATGGAGCTATATAATGCATATGCAAAACTCTACATGCACGAAAAGGAGGCACAAAATTGGGAAAATCGTAGCGAAATGATGGCCAAATTAAGTTAAACTGATGTAAACTGGGATGAAATGTGATGTTTATGGACATAAACATAAATTTTGAACATTTCTATATGATTTTTATGATTTAATATGAGAATTATACATTTCTGCGTGGAAAAGTCCCAATATTAATTCTATGATTTGGACCATTTAAACTCTTTAAAAAAAACCATTTTCTAAGATTTGATATGATGATTGTAACGGCCCACTTTTTTGGACGGTTTAAATCGACAATAAACCGCACATGTCAACTCATACCATTTAAAAGGGAGGATTGTTAATGAGATAAATAAGAAAATAAGAGAAAAGAAAGGAAAAAACAAAATACAAAATCTCACAGTGGAATGACAAAATATAGTGATCAAACAAATATTTCATGAAGCCGTTTTACAACTAACATTTGATTGCACTTTTACAACACAGATCAGAGTTATATATACAACAGGATTAAATAAATGACACACGAAACACATGATGTAGTGGAATAAATGTAATAAATAGTATTAATACTAAATCTTCGTCTTCATCCTCCAAAAATAAGGTCTTCAACACTAAATGCTCAGGCTGATCCGAGCGTAATGAAAAACAAAGCATTCGAGTCAGAATTAAAAGATCTTATGTAATGTAACGACGCGATTTTTCGTTCCCGAAAAACCGAATAGTTAGGGTTAAAGAAGAAGAAAGAGGTAGAAGAAGAGAGAAAAGGATAGAAGAAGAACAAAAAAGAAACAACAGAATATCAGAATCATACAATTCACAGCGGAACAACATATAATAAATATCTGAATATCATTAAAACAAAGAACTATACATTTTATACATTACATCATTATCAGAGTTTACAACAACAATAGACAACAGAGTCAATACATCAATGGACAGTTATATAAACTTGTCCTCATACAGAATACACAACGGAATAATACATAGATAATATCATATACAAGTGGTACGTCCCGATATGTAGCTCGCCTCCTGAGCTCCATAGCACTCCTAAATCCAGAATCACCTGATAACCAAACTCTAGACTGCCCGTATGGAAATTGGTGGGCACCCAGAGTTTAGGAAGGAAAACAATAAATTCCGAGTCAGTCATGTGACTGGTGTGAGAACTAAAACAGTATATTTATCTTTAAAATCAAAATAGAGGAATATTTTTAAAGTCAATTCGCAATGCTTTTAAAAATGAGACTACCATAAGGCCTCCCGCACACACACACAATGCAAACGCAGAATCGGAGGAGATTTCTCCTTATGACAGTCAAAGATGCTTGATACGCATTAAAAAGAAACATTTGATATCATTACTAGCGCATAGTGTAGGAAAAATCGTTTCCAAAGTAAAGATATAAATCTTAGCCAGCATAGGCATTTCACACTTTTGCCTACTATAGCTACCATCCAAACAGTGGTGACCACCATAAGTGAATGATAGGTTCTACAACTAAAACCGTACAAGATCGTATTGTTTCTTTGGATTTCCAACAAATGGTTAGGCCAAGGAACTTCACATTGCCACATGGGTACGCCTCTGGAAAGACGACCCGAGAACCAAACCGGATCTCTGCCAACACAAGGCCGGGTTACCCCTAACTGGGTAACTACTGACACGAATATGTCATCCCTCGATCGTAACCGATCTATCCGAGGACCCTCGATTCCAACAACCACAAAGTAATAAATTTTGCAGCAACAACATAGGTTAAGTATCTGGGCTCCATACCATGATACCACCTCTATCCAGAAGGAATGACATACACTAAAGGGGCGCTACCCCCTAATAACCTTGCTGCATCCTTCCTGTTTTGACCATTTCCGGGGTGTGAGGTCCGACGAAGTCTCGTCCACAAAGTCACGCTTTATACAAAAGCTGTGCTTTGGGTCAACAAATGATCAAAGTAATGATCACCAAGATAAATGATCAAACAAATGATCATATCACAAATGATCAAACAATGATCATTCCACAGCAACACTCAGCATGCCACACTACCAAATTGGGAGATATCACTAATAACCTTCAACTACATAACCTCTGAGCTCGTACGTCTCAGAGAAGGGTGTTAAGCTAAGAGAATAAATTCTCCGCCACCAACAGAAATATATTTAAAAGAAATCAGCTTTATATCTCAACTTGTAATGTCAGACATACAATCCATACAAGTCTGTTCTGGGCTCGAACAGAACCGAAGGCACTTACAAAGAAGTCCTTGCATTCCGGATAATTTCTAATCACGTCCGGACTTCCCGTCACTAAGGGTGATAAAACCTCTATATCGGAGATCGGCCGATGCAGAGTAACTCAACGGTAATCCTTCCGTTTTTAAAAATATCCGGTCTTCAACACCGGTCATCAAATGCAATCCATTACGACGTATCACATATTCGAAATGGGTTATACGACCCCAAGGTCCTTTCCCGGCTAACCCGAATAGTGAGCGCTTATTTAAAAATAAGTGTGGCATTCAAATTCAAACAATCACAACAAATACCTATTTAAAGGTAAATATTGATAGTCGGATTATTTAATTATCAATAAAGATGCTCAACATCACCAGATTCCAAATAATTTTCCAAATTATTTATTTCTCAAAAATATCTTTACTAGATATAAACTTCCACACTTCAACCATTTGAAAACAAATTTTCAAATCACTTTTCCTTACTCGGAAATACTTTCATTTCAAAATGGTTCATTTAAACCAATTTAAATAAATCCTTACCGATTTACTTTATATTTACGTTCCAAATCCGTAAATTTATCCCACACTTTAAAAATAAATCAACGTTTATTTTTAAACTAATTCCCTTTTCTTTTATAAATTCCATAGTGAATTTATAATCCCAAAATATCTATGATGTACGAATTTCAATCGATTTTCAATATTCACTTTCAATTTATCTTACAAGGATAAATTCTAAAACGTTCATTTCACATTGGAAAAATATTTCCATACTTATTTAATAATAAGTACATCACAAATCAATTTATTTTCAACATTCGAAAATATTCGATATACTTAAATCAAAATTTAGTATATATTTCATTCCTTAAGGAAATCATTCTCTTAACACATTTATTTGGGTCAAAAACGAATGTTGTGTAAAACATCGTTACGACGACCCAAAATCACTAGTATAGGGATTCAAAGTTTAAATAGATATATAAATCCCAATACTATACAAAACATTTCCTTTCGGAAACCATTTACTATAACAACAGTGTCATAGTCCACCATTTCCTTCTTTCTCGAAAACGTCTATTTCAACAATGAATGTTGAAATCTATGTTTTCTATGTTTTAAAACATCGTTAAAACGATTAACTTCAATTTAAAATATTCATTTCCCAAGCATATACATTTTATTTGATAATATATTCACTGTCCAAAATCGTGAATATACTTCCTTAACCAATTTCAACTTTCAATTTATCAAATTCCATTGATTTCGAATTTATAAACAATGTCTATAAATTCCATTTCTATTTATAAGCTTCGGTTTATAAATCTCCTTTATTAATCCAATTTATATTTTGTTTATATGTCGAATCTAACTTATAAGTAAATTACTTATAATCCATTTATTCACAAATCCATTCTTTTATATCATCGTTTGTTTATAAATCTAAAATTCTTATTTACTTATAAAACTAAGTACAACTTTATTTTAACACTTATAAAAGCTCGTTTTATAATTCCAATATCTTTAACTTATAAAATATAAATTTTATAAATCTTTTATATAAACCATTTATAATAATTCAAAAATCTCAATTTAAATAAACCAATCTCTTTATTAATTTACAAAACGTTATTTAAAACTTATATAACTCCAAAATTATACTTAAGTATTATTTTCCCAAAAATATAATTTTTATACCCATAAAATTAAAATGTTTATTTATTTTAACAATTCAAAATTAAATAAAACGTATACTTTCAAAATCACTTTAAAAATTCTTTTAAAAACCAAAATCATTATTTTAAAACTTCAAAAATGGATCTGATGATACAACAGCACCAAATAGTCAATCACGACATCCAAATATCATATATCGATATGATAATCAACAAATATCACAATATCTGTAAATAAATCAATACAGTTGAGGAATCCAGTTGGATCCCTCCAACCTGTTTCCCTGCATCCACAAACATTAGCACAATACCAATTCCGTTCCAGTACGGAATTATCGCGGTATATGGGATTTATAAAATATTATCCGCTTAATAGACGGCGCAATAGGGTCTCATCCGCTATAGAATGCAGGAAATCAACTCCAATATATACATATGACAATATATATATATATATATATATATATATATATATATATATATATATATTGCTGTATATAGATATATCCTACTATATATACTATCACCATCAAATAGCAGTCAATAACTGCAATCATCATTCAACATACATTCAAGCAAATTTTAAATCTAACTATTTAAAATTTAAATCGAAACTGTTCAATTGAGTGAGAAGTTCTCACCTTGATTTTAATTCCGTTCCAGCGTTTTATTTCGAATAAAATTAAACACGCGTTTAATTTTACCCGAAATTTTCACTAGCTCCAAATGATTCCAATCCAGCTCCATTTCGTAGTGCTCGTCAATACGATTCCAACGCAACTGGTTTCGTAATTTTTCAACCTCGTACGAAAGAGATATTGATTTTTAAAGTTCGTATACATTTATAATATAATAAATCAACATTTTATTTTATTATTATTTTTTACCACCTCCATCCAGGCCATTGAATTTGCTTTTGAGAAATCTGGGCCGCTCCTATACTCTTCTCCATCTTCACGTCCAGGTGAAAAAACGCGTACAGGAACCCATCTCGGTCGTTCGAACTACATAGCCGCACCCACCAACGTTGATCAAAACATCACCATACCACCACCAAAACGAAGGTCTCACCTTGCTCCTTCACCGCCTCCAACCCCATAGCACTCGACTCACCTTACAGCACGCGATTTGATGATGAACGGCACGCGTTCCCACCTCGATTTCTTCCCCAACGTCGTGCCATAGACGATCATACCCGTAGAGATCGATAGAGCTCGAGATGTTCTTTGACTGTGCAGTTGAGCATTTGTCGTGATTGTTTATAGATTAAGAGATATTGAAGGCGAAAGATTTGAACATTCTCAGCCATCCAAATGATAGCGGCGGCCACGAAATAAAACTAGGGTTTCTGAATATTTTTGAAAAATGGAAATAAAATTGTGCTTTTATAGAAAAATCGACGTACACTATTCATCACGGATTTTCCGAACTCCGATTTACGCGCGGTGATCAGTGTTTCTAGGGTTTATCCCACGTTCCGGACATAATAGAATAGGTTTTGGAAGCTAATTCGATCATCTGTGCGAGATATGGCAATAAACGATCGATTTAAAATTAAATCGGTTAATCAATTTCTATGCGTTTTGGCTTGCCCCGGACAAGCGGTAAATCCAATTGACTTGAAATTTGAAACCATACAATAATATCATATTACGCATCCGATGAAACTGGTTTCGTCGAAATCCGAGATTGTTTGAAAAATGACTATTTTAACTCGCCAAATTAATATTAAAACAATTTCGATGCGTTTCGAGCTGGCACGATCAAATGACTACTCCGATTGCTACGAAAATTGAAATTCGATAATAACAAACTATTATGGATCCAATGGAACTAGTTTCGTCCAATTCTGAGACTGTTCGAAAATTGGCTATTTTACAGTCGATAATTAAATATTAAATTATTCAATTTTCACAAATTAACTTCTAATTCGATTTTAAAAGTTCTAAAATATCGTTCTAACTCCAATATGATAAAATAAAATTTTACAAATCATTTTCAGTCATATTTAACCCAATTTTCAATTATTTCTGAAATTTCACATATTAAATTATCGATTTAATTATCCAATTAAATCCAATTATTCGAAATAAAATTTATTCGACTTATAAATTTCACTTATTAATATTTAAAATTAATTAAATATTCAAATTTTAATTAATATAAATTCTGGGTCGTTACAAGTAAGTTAAATCAAAATAAGTAAATATGTGTGTAACGGCTACAGAGACGTTTACGGGATTTTACATCTCCTATCCAGTGTTTAACGTGTGTGTAATAATTTAAGAAATGTTCAGGATTTCATCTCCTAAAGATCCGTTAAACTATCTACATACATGATACAATAGGCTATTACAACATGCCTACAGTAAAGTATTAAATAGTGTTAAGGCGTAACCCATATCCCCCTTAACAGATTTTTATATAAATATCTTATTCTATACAGTAATGTAATTCCTCCGTAAACCGAAGGGATATCAGAAGGAACTTCATAGTGTACGACATAAACCAAACTCGTAATGGGCTCAATATGGCATATGACTAGAAAGGCGAGGCAATGCCTAGGGTAGGATACTACCGCTTTGCCGATCTGGACTGGTGGTGATGCATAACAACTACCACCGTCCACCTCGAGACGCACTCCCATAATCAAATCGAGGGGTAGCCACCAGATCAATCACAAAGTAAATATGGTATCGAAGAAGCATGCTCGATCGGGAGTGCGACCCTAATTAGCCCGACGTGGCTTCTATTTTAGTCATATCAAGCTGACCCGAGGGGTCAGGGCAGCGTTCATACCTCATATACAGTGGTGTTCGCCACATCATCCTACTTCGTTCGGGATTCTCCACCACGTGCATAGTTGTTAAAGTGGTTTTCAGTAATGGTTAAGAGTATGACAATATTTGAACCCAGTCTATTTAGCAACCAAACGCTTAAATAATATCGGTTGGTTCTTTTACATTTTAAATAGTTCATGTGTAACAACCCGCATATTTATCGAGTTTGTATTTAAATATTTTATTTAAATAGTAACTCGTTAATCGGATTTTGGTCTGAAAAGCTACTTTTTGCAAACGGTCAAATTAGGACTCGAGACCACTTCCATTGAGTTCGAAATGTCGTTTACAACTTTTTTAAGTATAAACATCGATAGGTTTGGAGTTAGTGAAATTTCACTAACTTTTCCCGCTTTGGACTTTGGGTTAGTTTAGCCTATTAAGCCCAAGTTCCAACCCTCTTCTCCTCACTCTTCATAAATTTCCTAACGAATCAAGCTTTGGCATTAATGGTGGAGGGAATGGGAAATTAAAATTCCAAAACTCAAATTCAATTGCAATTCATCTTTCTACTCCAAATTCAAGAAGAAGACATTGGATTCAAGCTTCTTGTGCTTAGATAGAAGAAGGATTGATTCTTGCTTTCTTAAAACTTCATTTTCATTGATATTTGGTGCAAAGGTGAGATTTTTATCTCACAATTCTAGCCTATAACCATATTGGACTGTTGGGAATGATTCCCTATCACCTTCGCATGCACATTTGCATTTGGTTTGGATTGGATTGGCGAAAAACTCCAATTTTTAGTGTTTTTGGTGAAAAACTGCTCTTAGGTCGTTCTGTCTTCATTAGGTCGCTCGGGGTGGAAAAGTCACGGCCTTCGTATTTGACTCACTCGGTTTTAGGTCGTAGGTTGCAAGCCTTTTAGGTCGTAGGTCGCGAGCCCTATAGGTCGTAGGTCGCGAGCCCTATAGGTCGTTCGGCCTTGTTCCTTCATTAGGTCGCTCTGCCTTATTAAACCGATAACTCGCGAACCTCTTAGGTCGCTCAACCTGCTCGTCCACTAGGTCGCGTAAACCACTTAAGTCGCTTGTCCCTTATAGGTTGCGTTTCCTACTTAGGTCGCTAGGTCGCGTGCCTTTAGGTCGCGTTCCTCTATTAGGTCGTGTGTCTCTGTTAGGTCGTTGACCTCCTTAACTCGCATGACCTAACTCGTAGGTCGTAGGACCTCGATTCTATTTAGGTCGCTGCTTCTTTTAGGTCGCTCGGCCCCTTATTTTCTTTAGGTCCTTTGAGTGTTAGGTCGCGAACCCATTTTAGGTCGCATAACCTTAGACCCTTAGGTCGCGAGCAGTTAGGTCGTTAGACCTAGGTTGCCTTTTCCCCTTAGGTCGTTGGACCGATAGGTCGCTTCACCTGTGCTCACGTTAGGTCGTTCGACCCATTCATCTTTAGGTCGTTCCACTTGCCTATCTCGTAGGTCGCTCACGAGTTAGGCCTATAACCCGTTAAGTCGCAAATACTTTTAGGTCGTTAGACCCCCTTTTTGCCTTCACTAGGTCGTACCGTTTTGGACGGGGCGCTGCCCCGCACCCCGCCGGAGGCGCTGCCCCCTGGACCCCCGCGACCTGACCGGGCAGGTCGAACCCCGTAAGCGGTGGCGTTGCCCCCGCACCCCCACCCTGGAGGGTTGCCACCCTCCCTGGACCCCCCCTCCATAGGGGATCTTATCTGAAAAACATTGAGCTAATTTCCTTGGATTTTATTCACATCTCCGTATGCGATTTTTGTGACTGATTGTTTCTACAATTGCTTCTGTGTTTTGTCACTTTATAATATAAAGGTTTCAATACTAGTAGTAAATATCAAAACTCTTTTAACAAACAATTTCAACTCTATTTTTAATAACAAAGCTCTTTTCTTAAACCGTTTTCCAATCTATTAGTATATACAAACCTTTACCTCACTCGGATGAGAAATCTAATTAAACGACTTAGTAAAACAAGCGGTATGAAACGCTTGCGTTCACTTCGTCGGTTAATTCTTGGACTTGTTCGATTGAACCTCTTGTGACAATTTTATTAGTGAAGATTTACAGTTTGTTCGTAAATATTTAAGTTAAGCAAGTGGTTATGGGACATGAAGCTAAACTTCTATATTTACTAGCTTAGTGTAATTGACACTTTTCGTTGATCATGACGATCATTCTGATGATTTAGACTAGCAACTGTGCGATGTCTCTTGTTGCGAGGTTAGACTAGACACCACTTGTGTGATTCCACTCACACATACCTTTTTGCTTTTTGGTTAGTCTGGACCTTAATCTGTGTGATTCCATTCACACATGTGGGGTAGCTCCCCTTGGTCTTCGGACCGTCATGTGATAGGCCTCTTTCTCTTTTTTATGATTTCTGGACTTCTTGCATTGATTTCTAGAATTTATGTCATTGACTTGTTATGAGTACAAGTTTGGGGTATGATGCCCTTTCCGAATCTTTGAGAAGATTCTTGTGATATTGATTATCTCTTATTGATTGATCTTCTGTTGATCATTATTTAAATACTTATAGTGGTATGTCATTATGGATGTTTATGTTTATGCCATATCTTTTATGTTATATCATGTCATCTGATATTTATAGCTAGACTGACCCGTTTATTATTTTCTTAAATTATACTCGGGTCAGACCGAGATGTTACAGGTGCTTCTACTTGACTTCTTCCTAGGGATTCATCACTCTGACTTTTGGCTAACTGTTTAGATTAGCAGTTTTTGTTGTATAGACTTGAGATATAGACTCATAGTTGTATTCTTTTGTATAGCACATGTTGCTATTATTTTGTATTATCGTGGATCTTACTGACCACTACTCTGATGTACACTTTCATGTGTTAGTTATATATTCATATCTTCTTCCGCCTTTGTGATATGGATCCTCTGTGACTGATTTGTGATATGATTATTTCTATGTTTGTTTCCGAAGATTATTTATAGCCACCGTGTGATCAGCAATTACATGGATGGTCTCTCCTCAACAGCCTTATTCTCCGTGCTAGTTGACAGCACTACTCCGGAGTGTTCTTGGCTAGCGTGGGTATAGAGGTGGGGCGTCACAGCTTGGTATCAGAGCCAAACTTCGGAACAATGTAGAATAATCTAGCAAGGATCATGTCCTATGTCTTTCTTAGGAGTTGTGCCTTAGGATTTAATTCGAGTCTTCGTACCGATTCATCCTATTTTCTTTATGATTCCTTGTTTTACCTATCAAGATTGCTTGATATTCATTTTGTGAATAACCTTCTTCTTCTTCCTTCTTTCTTTCTTAAGGAAGAGAAATGGTTAGTTCTAGCATTCCTAGCGCTGGTCAATCCAGTAGCCCTTCTCTGGATGGCGCATTCATGTCTGCCCAACAACTTTTGGATCTTGTAAAGAATCAAGAGTTTATCTGTGCTTTGAGTAAGAATACCACAAAGATCTTACCTTTGAAACTAGAAGTTCCTTTCGACCAGCTTGTAGATATCACTCTACAAGAGGAAGAGGCTGATAAAGGAATTGATAGTGATATTGGGACTTCCAAGAAGAGGCATATTAAGTTCAAGAGCCTTAATCCCAATAAGAGAGTGAAGCAAACTACTTTTGTAGCAAAGACTCCAATACCTAATCGTGGAGGATGCTACAATTGTAATTCTAAGGACCACTATGCAAATGAGTGTCCGGAGCCACTGTTTTGCCGCTATTGCAAAGGCTCAGGCCATTACTTGTCTACATGTCCCAAGCGACCTAGCAAGAGAGAAGGAAGGCTAAATGCTTCTAACGAAACTTCTCTGGGTCAAGGTATTTCTTATTTAATCCTTGATTACATTTGTTTTCGATTATCCGATTCGAGTTCTTTTTGATATAGGTTCGTCTCATCATTTTTATATCAAAAGAACTTGTTGATTTTCTTTCTTTTTATGCTTAGGGCTTGATGACTTCTTTGAGGATTGCGAATCCGGATTAGTGGATCCGCAACACTCTACTTGCTTTTTTAATGACATCGAAAATTATTTCATGTGATTTTTCTTTCCGAACCAATTTGCATGTTATGCATTGCTTTGGTTTCGGAATTGATTTGTGTAAAAGGATTGGCTTATTGCAAAGCCCATATCCAATTTTTCCGAAAGGACTATTCATTTTCGATATTTTCGATCTGTTAAGCAGATTCATATTTTTCCTTTGTGATTTAGATTTCAAATCGATGGCATCATTTTGCTCTTTTACCTCACATGTTGAGTAAAGAGATATCTCTCTCATTCTTAATCGGTTGAGAATTTTCCGGTATTTTTGAGTTTGTCTTAGGATTATCACCTAAGCAACCTTTTTAAGTGGTATTAAGGTCTTTCCAGTTTGACCTTGCCACCGAATTTCAATCGCTACGAGTTGCGGAAGTTAGCCTTCTACGTACCGCATTCCGCACTCGTTATGATTAATATGAATGACATATTGTGTCATTCAGTTTATCCAGTCTATTTCATCCATTTTATAAATCGAGTATTCTATGAATATCTCAATAATTCCAATCTCGTATTTATTAATTTTGGATGAAAATTGAAATTTAAAATTTTGCAAATCTTTTTAAGAAGATATTTTAAATTCCTATAAAGAGATAATTTTGTGTTGTATTGCCCATTTAGTGTTTTAAGAATTCTTGTCGATGCGCTTGATCAACGTTATCGATAGGGATTTCCTAAACGCTTTGATGTGACAATCAGACAAAATAAATTGACTTGTAAAATGTAAGTTTTTCTATAAAGGTGATTGTGATTTTGAAAGTTTTAGCTTTTGAGAAAAGAAAATTAAAATTCTCTCTTTTCAATACTCTTATTCTTGTGTTTCCCAAAGGGAACCAAGACTATAACTTTAGTACCAATGCTTATTGTATTGGTTTGGATGCCGTTCTCTTGCGAAAGAGAACGTGCAATCACTTTTGCTTCTAAATCTTTAAAGCCGATCGAGACTAGGTATGCCGCTTATGATCTGGTGCTCGCGGCTATTGATTTTGCTTTTAATATTTGGCATCATCATCTTTGGTGGAGAAATTTGTTCTCTACCTCGATTATAAATCATTGGGATACCTATTTTCTCATAAGAAACTTAATTTGTGTCAACCATGTTGGCTCGAATTTCTTGCATCTTATGATCTTGATATTCTTTATACTCCCAGAAGGGAAATCGTGTTGCCAATGCACTTAGTGTAAGCAATAATCAGTTGTTTATAGGATGATATCCGAATGGAACGATCTCGAGACTCTATACACTTGTGAGATTCGAGATCGCAAAAATCTGATTTATGTGCATCCCTGGTTTTATGTAGTCTAGAGGCTCCTCCTTCTTTTTAGACTGCATTCTTGAAGTTCAAAGGGCTATATCCCGAATTGGCTCTTCGTAGCCAAGGTCGTGGGGATGAAATTGATATCGAAACTTTGAAAGACTTCAAAAATTGATTTTCGTGGCGACATTTGAAAGTTTGGTAGACTTATCGTACCAAATATTTGTGATCTTCGTCATTATATTTTTGAAGATTCACATCGTTCTAATATTACCGTTCATCCCAGTAGTAGTAAAATGTACGCAGATATGGAGCGACTTTATTATCGGGAGTGAATGAAATCTGTTATCGCTAACTTTGTTAAGTGTTGCATGACTTGCCAACTTGTCATGGCCGAACACCAAAGGCCTGATGGGTTATTGCAACCTTTAGAAATTCCAATTTGGAAGTGGGACCAAATCTCCATGGATTTATAGATGGCCTTTCCCGTTCTCGTTCGGGTCATGGTAACTTGTGGGTGATTGTTGATAGACTTACTAAATCCGCCCATTTTATTCCGGTTCGGTCTAACCGAACCGTTCCTCTTTTGGCCAAACTATTTGTCAAGGAAATTGTAAAATTGCATGGAGTTCCTACTTCTATTGTTAGCGATCGTGATCCATTGTTTACTAGTGGATTTTGGAAGAGTCTTCAAAAGGCTTTAGGAACGAAGCTTAATTTTAGCACCGCTTATCACCCCCAGTCCGATGGACAAACCGAGCGTGTGAATCAAACTCTTGAAGATCTTCTTCGTGCTTGTGTGCTTGATTTTGGTGGAAGTTGGGAAGATCATATTTCACTTGTTGAATTTTCCTATAATAATAGCTTCCAATCTAGTATTGGTATGGCACCTTTCGAGGCACTCTACGGAAGGCCATGCCGATCTCCTTCTTGTTGGCTTGAGGCCGGTGAGAAGCTGGTTTTAGGTCCAGACTTTATTCGTGATTCCACGGAAAAGATTGAACTTATTCGACATAGGATGAAAGAAGCCCAGAGTAGACAAAAATCCTATGCCGATAATCGAAGAAGGAAATTAGAATTTTCTGTTGGGGATCCTGTTTTTATTCGTGTTTCACCTATGAAGGGTGTTGTACGTTTCAGTCGATCGGGGAAGTTAGCGCCTCGATATATTGGGCCATTTCCTATCACTGAACGTATTGGTTCCATGGCTTATCGCCTTGCATTGCCGGCTCAGTTTTCTGGTATGCATGATGTATTTCACGTTTCTCAATTACGGAAATGCCTTCGGGATCCCGATTCTATTCTTTAGCCTGCTGTTGTGGAAGAAATTGAAGTTTCGCCGAATTTAACTTATGAGCAGCATCCTATTCGAATTATAGCTTCTGAGATTAAACGACTTCGAAATAAAGATGTTCCGCTTGTGAAGGTTCAATGGTCCTCAAATCCTAAGGATTGTTCTTGGGAATCCAGAGAATTCATCGAGCGTACACATCCGGACTTGCTTACTCCTGCTCCTTGAGGTGAACTTCTTGTTTCAAAATTCCTCTTGTGTTAATACGCTTTTATGGTTGTTATTTTTTATTTCCATCTTATATATATTGCGAGGACGCAATTTCTTTAAGGAGGGGAGTCTGTAACAACCCGCATATTTATCGAGTTTGTATTTAAATATTTTATTTAAATAGTAACTCGTTAATCGGATTTTGGTCTGAAAAGCTACTTTTTGGAAACGGTCAAATTAGGACTCGAGACCACTTCCATTGAGTTTGAAATGTCGTTTACAACTTTTTTAAGTATAAACATCGATAGGTTTGGAGTTAGTGAAATTTCACTAACTTTTCCTGCTTTGGACTTTGGGTTAGTTTAGCCTATTAAGCCCAAGTTCCAACCCTCTTCTCCTCACTCTTCATAAATTTTCTAACTAATCAAGCTTTGGCATTAATGGTGGAGGGAATGGGAAATTAAAATTCCAAAACTCAAATTCAATTGCAATCCATCTTTCTACTCCAAATTCAAGAAGAAGACATTGGATTCAAGCTTCTTGTGCTTAGATAGAAGAAGGATTGATTCTTGCTTGCTTAAAACTTCATTTTCATTGATATTTGGTGCAAAGGTGAGATTTTTATCTCACAATTCTAGCCTATAACCATATTGGACTGTTGGGAATGATTCCCTGTCACCTTCGCATGCACATTTGCATTTGGTTTGGGTTGGATTGGCGAAAAACTCCAATTTTTAGTGTTTTTGGTGAAAAACTGCTCTTAGGTCGTTCTGTCTTCATTAGGTCGCTCGGGGTGGAAAAGTCACGGCCTTCGTATTTGACTCACTCGGTTTTAGGTCGTAGGTCGCAAGCCTTTTAGGTCGTAGGTCGCGAGCCCTATAGGTCGTAGGTCGCGAGCCCTATAGGTCGTTCGGCCTTGTTCCTTCATTAGGTCGCTCTGGCTTATTAAACCGATAACTCGCGAACCTCTTAGGTCGCTCAACCTGCTCGTCCACTAGGTCGCGTAAACCACTTAAGTCGCTTGTCCCTTATAGGTCGCGTTTCCTGCTTAGGTCGCTAGGTCGCGTGCCTTTAGGTCGCGTTCCTCTATTAGGTCGTGTGTCTCTGTTAGGTCGTTGACCTCCTTAACTCGCATGACCTAACTCGTAGGTCGTTGGACCTCGATTCTATTTAGGTCGCTGCTTCTTTTAGGTCGCTCGGCCCCTTATTTTCTTTATGTCGTTTGAGTGTTAGGTCGCGAACCCATTTTAGATCGCATAACCTTAGACCCTTAGGTCGCGAGCAGTTAGGTCGTTAGACCTAGGTTGCCTTTTCCCCTTAGGTCGTTGGACCGATAGGTCGCTTCACCTGTGCTCACGTTAGGTCGTTCGACCCATTCATCTTTAGGTCGTTCCACTTGCCTATCTCGTAGGTCGCTCACGAGTTAGGCCTATAACCCGTTAAGTCGCGAATACTTTTAGGTCGTTAGACCCCCTTTTTGTCTTCACTAGGTCGTACCGTTTTGGACGGGGCGCTGCCCCCTGGACCCCCGCGACCTAACCGGGCAAGTCGAACCCCGTAAGCGGTGGCGTTGCCCCCGCACCCCCACCTTGGGGGGTTGCCACCCTCCCTGGACCCCCCCTCCATAGGGGATCTTATCTGAAAAACATTGAGCTAATTTCCTTGGATTTTATTCACATCTCCGTATGCGATTTTTGTGACTGATTGTTTCTACAATTGCTTCTGTGTTTTGTCACTTTATAATATAAAGGTTTCAATACTAGTAGTAAATATCAAAACTCTTTTAACAAACAATGTCAACTCTATTTTTAATAACAAAGCTCTTTTCTTAAACTGTTTTCCAATCTATTAGTATATACAAACCTTTACCTCACTCGGATGAGAAATCTAATTAAACGACTTAGTAAAACAAGTGGTATGAAACGCTTGCGTTCACTTCGTCGGTTAATTCTTGGACTTGTTCGATTGAACCTCTTGTGACAATTTTATTAGTGAAGATTTACAGTTTGTTCATAAATATTTAAGTTAAGCAAGTGGTTATGGGACATGAAGCTAAACTTCTATATTTACTAGCTTAGTGTAATTGACACTTTTCGTTGATCATGACGATCATTCTGATGATTTAGACTAGCAACTGTGCGATGTCTCTTGTTGCGAGGTTAGACTAGACACCACTTGTGTGATTCCACTCACACATACCTTTTTGCTTTTTGGTTAGTCTGGACCTTAATCTGTGTGATTCCATTCACACATGTGGGGTAGCTCCCCTTGGTCTTCGGACCGTCATGTGATAGGCCTCTTTCTCTTTTTTATGATTTCTGGACTTCTTGCATTGATTTCTAGAATTTATGTCATTGACTTGTTATGAGTACAAGTTTGGGGTATGATGCCCTTTCCGAATCTTTGAGAAGATTCTTGTGATATTGATTATCTCTTATTGATTGATCTTCTGTTGATCATTATTTACATACTTATAGTGGTATGTCATTATGGATGTTTATGTTTATGCCATATCTTTTATGTTATATCATGTCATCTGATATTTATAGCTAGACTGACCCGTTTATTATTTTCTTAAATAATACTCAGGTCAGACCGAGATGTTACAGGTGCTTCTGCTTGACTTCTTCCTAGGGATTCATCACTCTGACTTTTGGCTAACTGTTTAGATTAGCAGTTTTTGTTGTATACACTTGAGATATAGACTCATAGTTGTATTCTTTTGTATAGCACATGTTGCTATTCTTTTGTATTATCGTGGATCTTACTGACCACTACTCTGATGTACACTTTCATGTGTTAGTTATATATTCATATCTTCTTCCGCCTTTGTGATATGGATCCTCTGTGACTGATTTGTGATACGATTATTTGTGTGTTTGTTTCCGAAGATTATTTATAGCCACCGTGTGATCAGCAATTACATGGATGGTCGCTCCTCAACAGCCTTATTCTCCGTGCTAGTTGACAGCACTACTCCGGAGTGTTCTTGGCTAGCGTGGGTATAGAGGTGGGGCGTCACATCATGCTTCATATCAAAATATCATATTCGTTTCAAAATCATGTCACTTTTGAAAACATTATTTACTTCAAAATCGTATTTACTTCCAAATCATAATAATTTCAAACTCATATTCACGTTCGAAATCATTATTCACCTTAAATAATATTTGTTTGAAAATTATAACCACAAAAATAGGTTAGACCATCATATTAAATTATTCGTATTTGAATCAAATAAATCTAAATCATAACTGCTCTAACTTTAAACGTTTTGAATATTGAAAGTAGTATATATACAGAAAAATAGTTTATATTTTAAAAATTGGTTATAGCTTAAAATGACTTATGTATTAGAAATAGTTTATATATTAAGATAGGTTGCATATTAAAATTGTTAATGTATTAAAAATAGTTTAGAATAGTTACAATAGTTAAAAATAGTTTTATAGTTAAAAAATAATATGGGGACTTTAAAACTGTTAAAAAAACAATTTAGTTAATGGTTGATTATTGGAATGGTTTACATAAATTAATTATGAATTATATGAGAATACGACATTTTTGATCAAAAATAGTCTAAGTATACTAATTTTATGATTTGGACCATTTAAATTTGTCCTATTTAAAAGAAACTATTTTCTAAGAATTGATATGATGATATCATGTCTAAAACGTATTTTTATGTAATTTATTCAATTTATATGAAATTATGTATAAAAATTTATAATACGTGAAAATCAGCTAAAATTTGTATATAATTGGTTCGATGTATACAATCACATCTAAATGGCATGAAATTGATTTCTAAAGTTGAAGTGTGTGTTATATAATTTAGAAATTTTATTTCGAATTTATAGAGATATATTAGTAATTGTCATTTATTTAGTGAAAAGTAAACTAAGTGTGATAACATATAAATATATTCACAATTTATACCTATAAAATATGGTTTGAAATTAAACATTTGATTTCTAACGGTTATATACATAAGTTTAGTAAGAAATGTTTTTTGTTTATAATATAAACTATACATATGAATTTGTATGATGTATTTTAATACATAAGTTAAAGAAATTTAGATTTAACAATATAAATGATGACAAAAGGTTATAGAAAAAATTGCATTATATCTTGCGGATGTATAATACATAAGTATGAGATCAATAGCTGAGAATCCAAAAAAAAAGAGTTAGAAATAATAAAAATGTATGATACTATCAAAACACGTACATCATGAAATAACCCAGGAATTGTCTCGGACTAGAACACTGGTGGACTGTTTGTCCACACCAGAATACTCGTAGCCAGTATACTCGTGACCAGTACATTGGAATAATCTAGAAATTCCTTTAAGGGGGGAGAATGTCGTACCTCGAAAAATTGAAAAGCATTTTAATTGAATAATAATAATAATATGAAAAGCAGTGGAATTAATGGATTTGTTAATTAAATTAAAAATAAGGAGGGGTAAAATGTTCATTTTTAAGACATTGTAATTTGACGACGATTGCCATTGGAATCGCCTTGTTTTTTTATTCGTGCAATATATTTGTTTGTGTCCTTTGGTGCTCGTATAAAGTAGATATGATCAGAAACGTCGTCGAGTCGTACCGACGCAACGAGTTTTCAATCTGAATTTGAATTTTTGGACAGACAACGATTGTATAACTCATTTGACTCAAAATGGAAAAGCGTATCCCACTTTCCATTTCAAAAAACTAATTTCCCGTCTCTCTCTTCTTCTTCCCAAGTGCTCATATTAACCGTGATCCTCGAAATGAAAATCAAATTAAGGCTCCAAACCAAAGAGCGAAGCAAGGACAAATAGGGGAAATAAATCAATGCGAATAGGGCCCCAATATTGTATATTTACTACATTGATTTTATGATTTGTATGTTTAAATTTGGTAATGAGATATGTAATTTCAAAATTATTAGGCTCTTTGGTTTTTGGAAACTTTGCCTAACCCGAATTATGAATCGGTTTTGGGTGGTCAAATGGGTTTATTGGAGTTATATAATGTATATGTAAACTCTACATGCTAAACTACATGAAATGGATGCACAAAATTGAGAAAATCGTAGCGAAATGATGGATAAATTAAGTTAAACCAATATAAACTGGGATGAAATATGATGTTTAAGGACCTGAACTTAAATTTTGAGCTGTTTTATATGATTTGTATGAATTAATTATGAATTAATACAAGAATATTATATTTTTGCACAGAAACAGTCCAAATATTCTAATTTTACGATTTGGAACATTTAAGTTTGTTCTATTGAACAGAAACTATTTTCTAGGATTTGTTATGATGATATCAGGTCTAAAAAGTATATTTATATAATTTATTTAACTTATATGAAATTACATATACAAATTTATAATGTGAAAATCAGCCCAAATTTGTATATCAATAGGTAAAGTACTTCTTTATATAAATTTAGAAATTTAATTTCGAATATACAGAGATATATTAGTAATTGTGATTTATTTAGTGAAATGTATGCTAAATATGATAACATGTAAATATATTTACGATTTATATCTATAAAATATGGTTTGAAATAAACATTTTATTTCTGGAGATTAAATACATAAGTTTAATAAGAAATGTATTTTTGTTCGGAATTTAAACCGTACATATGAATTTAAGGAGATTTTCACACAAAGGGCTTCATTCTACGGAGCAATAAGTTTTGAGGGCAACGCTTCTGAAAAATTAGTATGAAGGACAATTTTCAAAAAAAAGATAAATGAAGTTATCATTTTCATTTATATAGAAATAATGATAAATGAATTTGTCGTTTTCTTGTTTAGCTTAGAAGAATAAATAATTAATTACTTTCCTGTAAATTATCCTTAAAACTAATTATTCAGAAATATTATTCTTAACACTTATTACCCTAGAATGAGAAGACCTTCAACCTAATTCCCACTTTGTATAATGTATTTTAATATATGAAAGTTAAAGAAATTTAGATTTAAAAATATAAACGATGACAAAAACTGATGGGGAAAATAGTATTATATGTTGCAAATGTATAATACATAAGTATCAGATCAAAAGCTCAGAAATCACAAAAATAAAGTGTTAAAAATAATAAAAATGTACGATACTATAGAAATGCATACATCCTGAAATAGCCCAGGAGTTATCTTGGGCTGGGACACTGATGGACCGTTTGTCCACACTCGAATACCCATCACCGTTATACCCGTCGCTAGTACACTGGAATAACCACGAAATTCCTTTAAGCTGGGAGAAGTAGTACTCGAAAATTTGGAAAGCATTTTAATTGAATAGTAATAGTAATATGAAAAGCAATGGAATTAATTTATTCATTAAATAAAGTTAAAATATGGAGAGGTGAAATGGTTAGTTATAAGGCATTGCAATTTGGCAACGATACTGCCATTGCAATCATCTCGTTTTTCTTATTCGTGTTGTATATTTGTTTTCCGTCATCTAGAGCTCGTATGAAGTAGATATAACTAGAAACATCGTCGAGTCGTACCGACGCATCTGAATTTGAATTTTTGGGCAGATAGCGGTTGTATAACTCGATTGACTCAAAATGGTAACACATATCCCACTATCCATTTCTGAAAACAAATTCCTGCCTCTCCTTTCTTTTTCCCAAGTGCTCCTATTAATCGTAATTCCCGAATGAAAATCAAATTAAGAAATTAAGGCTCCAAACCAAAGACCGAAGCGAGGACAAATTGGGAGAAATAGATTAGAGGAAATGGGTCTCCCTAAATTCTATATTTACACCCTTGATTTTTTGATTTGATATGACTAAATTTGGCAATGAGATATGTGATTTCGAAATTAGGCTCTTTGGTTTTTGGAAACTTTGCCTAGCCTGAATAATGAATCAGTTTTGAATGGTCAGATGAGTTAGTTAATGGAGCTATATAATGTATATGTAAGCTCTACATGCAAACTACTCGAAAAGGAGGCTAAAAATTGGGAAATCGTAGCGAAATGATGGACAAGTTAAGTTAGACTGATATAAACTGGGATGAAATATGATTGTTTATGGACCTAAACATAAATTTTGAGCATTTTTGTATTGTTTTAATGATTTAATATGAGAATATTACATTTTTACGCAGAAACAGTCCAAATATACTAATTTTATGATTTGGACCATTTAGATTTGTCCTATTGAAAAGAAACCATTTTCTAAAATTTGATATGATGATTGTAACGACCCACATTTTTGGACGGTTTAAATTGACCTTAAACCACACATGTCAACTCATACCATTTAAAAGGGAGGATAGTTAATGGGGGAAGTAAGAAAATAAGAGAAAAGAAAGGAAAAAACAAAACACAGAATCTCACGGCAGAATGACAAGATATAATAATCGAACAAATAGTTCATGAAGCTGTTTTACAACTAATATTTGATTGCACTTTTACAACACAGATCAGAGTTATACATACAGCAGGAATAAATAAATGATGCACGGAACACATGATGTAGTGGAATAAATGTAATAAATAGTAATAATACTAAATCTTCGTTTTCGTCCTCCAGAAATAAGGTTTTCAACACTGAAATGCTCAGGCTGACCCGAGCGTAATTAAAAGCAAAGCACTCGAGTCAGGATTAAAAGATCATATGTAAGTTAAATCAAAATAAGTAAATATGTGTGTAACGGCTTCAGAGATGTTTACGGGATTTTACATCTCCTATCCAGTGTTTAACGTGCGTACAATAACTTAAGAGTGTTCGGTATTCCATCACCTAAAGATCCACTAAACTATCTACATACATAATACAATACGCTGTTATAACATGTCTACAGTAAAGTAAAGTTTTAAAATAGCATTAAGGCGTAACCCATATCCCCCTTAACAGATTTTTATATAAATGTCGCAGTCTACACAGTACCGTAATTCCTCCGTAAACCGGAGGGCTATCAGAGGGAACTCCATAATGTACGACACAAATCAAACTCGTAATGGGCTCGATAAGGCATATGACTAGGAACGCGTGGCAATGCCTTGTGTAGGATACAACCGCTTTGTGGATCCGGACTGGTGGCAATGCCAAACAGCTACTAGCGCCCACCTCGAGATGCTCTCCCATAATCAAATCGAGGGGCGGCCACCAAATCAATCATAAAGTAATAAATATGGTGCCGAATAAGCATGCTTGATCGGGAGTGCGACCCCAATTGGTTCGGCTTGGCTTCTGTTTTAGTCATATCAAGCTTTCTCGAGGGGTCAGGGCAGCGATCATACCTCATACGGTGGTGTTCGCCACACCATCCTACTTCGTTCTGGATTCTCCACCACGTGCACAGTTGTTAAAGTGGTTTTCGGTAATGGTTGAGAGTGATAATATTCTATCCCGTTCTATTTAGTAACCAAATGCTTATTTCATACCGGTTGGTTCTTTTACATTTTAAATAATTCATGCTTCGTATGAAAATATCATATTCATTTCAAAATCATATCACTTTTGAAACCATTATTTACTTCAAAATCATATTCACTTCCAAATCATAATCATTTCAAATTCATATTCATGTTCGAAATCATTATTCACCTTAAATCATATTCGTTTGAAAATTATAACCACAAAAATAGGTTAAACCGTCATATCAAAGTATTCGCATTTGAATCAAATAAATCTAAATCATAACTGCTCCCACTTTAAACGATTTTGAATGTTGAATGTAGTTTATATACCGAAAAATAGTTTATATTTTAAAAATAGATTATAGATTAAAATGGTTTATGTACTAGAAGTAGTTTATATGTTAAGATAGGTTGTATATTAAAAGTTAATGTATTAAAAATAGTTTATAATAGCTACAATAGTTAAAAATAGTTTTATAGTTAAAAAATAATTTAAGGATTTTTAAACTGTTAAAAAAATAGTTTAGTTAATGGTTGATTATTGGAATGGTTTACATAAATTAATTATGAATTATATGAGAACACGAAATATTCTAAATATACTAATTTTATGATTTGGACCATTTAAATTTGTCCTACTAAAAAGAAACTTTTTTCTAAGAATTGATATGATGATATCAGGTCTAAAAAGTATTTTTATGTAATTTTATTCAATTGTATATGAAATTATATACACAAATTTATAATATATGAAAATCAGCCAAAATTTGTGTATAATTGGTTCGATGTATATAATCACATCTAAATGGCATGAAATTGATTTCTAAAGTTGTAGTGCGTGTTTATATTAGTTTAGAAATTTTATTTCGAATTTATAAAGATATATTAGTAATTGTCATTTATTTAGTGAAAAGTATACCAAGTGTGATAACATATAAATATATTCATGATTTATACCTATAAAATATGGTTTGAAATTAAACATTGGATTTCCGAAGGTTAAATACATAAGTTTTGGTAAGAAATGTTTTTTTGTTTAGAATTTAAACTGTACATATGAATTTGTATAATGTATTTTAATATATGTAAGTTAAAGAAATTTAGGTTTAAAAATATTAATAATGATAAGAACTTATGGGAAAATTGTATTATATGTTACGAGCGTATAATACATAAGTATGAGATCAAAGGCTGAGAATCTAAAAAACAAAGAGTTAAAAATAATAAAAATGTATGATACTATAGAAATACGTACATCCTGAAATAACCCAAGAACTTTTTGGGCCAGAACACTGGTGGACCATTTTTCCACACCGGAATACTCGTAGCCAGTATACTCGTCGCCAGTACATTGGAATAACCCAGAAATTCCTTTAAAGGGGGGAGAGTTAGTACCTTGAAAAATTGAAAAGCATTTTAAGTGAATAATAATAGTAATATGAAAACAGTGGAATTAAAGGATTCGTTCATTAAATTAAAATAGGGGGTAAAATGTTCGTTTTTAAGACATTGTAATTTGATGATGATATCAATGCCATTGGAATCGCCTTGTTTTTCTGATTCGTGCAATATATTTGTTTGCATCCTTTGGAGCTCGTATAAAGTAGATATGATCAGAACGCCGTCAAGTCGTACCGACGCTACGAGTTTTGTATCTGAATTTGAATTTTCGGACAGATAGCGATTGTATAACTCGGTTGAACAAAATGCACGTATCAAACTTTTCATTTCAAAAAACTAATTTCCCATCTCTCTCTTCTTCTTCACAAGTGCTCCTATCAACCGTAATCCCCGAAATGTAAATCAAGTTAAGGCTCCAGACCAAAGAGCGAAGCAAGGACAAATTGGGGGGAAAAATCAAAGCGAATGGGCCGCCTGAATTGTATATTTACTCCCTTGATTTTATGATTTGCATGATTAAATTTGGTAATGAGATATTCAATTTCGAAATTAGGCCCTTTAGTTTTTCGAAACTTTACCTAACCCGAATTATGAATTGGTTGTAGGCGGTCGAATGAGTTAATGGAGCTATATAAATATTTGTGTAAACTCTGCATGCTAAACTACGCAAAAATGAGGCACAATGTAGGGAAAATCGTAGCGAAATGATGGATAAATTAAGGTAAACTGATATAAACTGGAATGAGTTTACGGACCTTGAGAATTATTATATGATTTGCATGAATTAATTATGAATTAATATGAGAATATTACATTTTTGCACAGAAATAGTCCAAATATACTAGTTTTGTGATTTGGACCATTTAAATTTGTCCTATTGAAAAGATACTATTTTGTAAGAATTGGTATGATGATATAAGGTCTAAAATGTGTTTTTATGTAATTTTATTCAATTTATATGAAATTACATATACAAATTTATAACATGTGAAAATCATCCAAAAATTGTATATCAATTGGTTTGATGTATATAATCACATAAAAATGGTATGAAATTGATTTCTAAAGTTAAAGTACTTGTTTATAAGAATTAAGAAATTTTATTTCAAATTTACGGTGATGTATTAGTAATTGTGATTTATTCAATGAAAGTACACTGAATGTGATAACATGTAAATGTATTTACGATTTATACCTATAAAATATGGTTTGAAAATAAACAATTGTTTTCTGGAGATTAAATACATAAATTTTATGAGGAAATGTATTTTTTTAGAATTTAAACTATACATATGAATTTATATAATATATTTTAATATATGAAAGTTAAAGAAATTTAGATTCAAAAGTATAAATGATGAGAAAAACTTATGGGGAAAATTGTATTATACGTTGCGAATGTATAATATACATAAGTATGAAATCAAAAGTTAAGAATCGAGAAAATGAAGAGTTAAAAATAATAAAAATGTATGATACTATAAAAACACGTACATCCTGCAATAACCCCGGATTGTCTCGGGCTAGAACACTGGTGGACCGTTTGTCCACACCAGAATACTCGTCGCCGGTATATCCGTCACTAGTACATTGGAATAACCCAAAAATTCCTTTAAGGGGGGAGAATGTAGTACCTCGAAAATTTGAAAAGCATTATAATTGAATAATAATAGTAATATGAAAAGCGGTGGAATTAATGGATTCATTATATAAATTAAAAATATAGAAGAGTAAAATGGTCTTTCTTAATACGCTGCAATTTGGCGACGATGCCAATGCCATTGCAGTCGTCTCGTTATTCTGATTCGTGCAGTATATTGCTTGTGTCATTTGGAGCTCGTATGAAGGGAATATGACCTGAAATATCATCGGGTCGTACCGACGCTACTAGTTTGTAATCTGAATTTGAATTTTTGGGCAAATAGCAATTGTATAACTCGTTTGACTCAATGGAAACATGGATTACACTTTCCAATTTAGAATACTAATTTTCCGTCTCTCTTTTCTTCTTCCCAAGTGATCAACCATAATCCCCGAAATGAAAAAATTAAGGCTCCAAACCCAAGAGTGTGAATGAAGGACAAAATGGGAGAAATCGATCGGACTGAATTGGTCTCCCTAAATTACATATTTACTCTTTTGATTTCATCATTTGATATGATTAAATTTGGTTATGAGATGTGTAATTCGGAATTAGGCTCTTTACTTTTTGGAAACTTTTCCTATCCTGAATAGGGAAACAGTTGAGTGGTCAAATGAGCTAACGGAGCTACATAATGTATATGTAAACTCTACATGCTGAACTAAGTGAAATGGAGGCACAAAATTGGTAAAATCGTAGCGAAATGATGGATAAATTAAGTTAAACTGATATAAACTGGGATGCAATATAATGTTTACGGACCTTAACATAAATTTTGAGCATTTTTTAATGATTTGTATAAATTAATTATGAATTATTATGAGAATAATACATTTTTGCGCAAATACGGTCCAAATATACTAATTTTATTATTTCGACTATTTGAATTTGTCCTATCAAAAAGAAACTATTTTCCAAGATTTGGTGTGATGTTATCAGGTCTAAAAGGTAATTTTATGTAATTCCATTCGATTTATATGAAATTACATATACAAATTTATAATATTTGAAAATCAGTCAAAATTTGTATATCAATTGGTTTGATGTATAAAATCACATCAAAATGGCTTGAAATTGATTTCTAAAGTTAAAGTACTTGTTTGTGTAAATTTAAAAAATTTATTTCGGATTTACAGAGATATAAGTAATTTCGATTTATTTAGTGAAAAGTACACTAAATGTTACTGCATCTAAATATATTCAAGATTTATACCTATAAAATATGGTTTGAAAACAAACATTTTATTTCTTGAGATTAAATACATAAATTTTAGTAAGAAATGTATTTTTGTTTAGAATTTAAAATGTACATATGAATTTGTATAACGTATTTTAATAGATGAAAGTAAAAGAAATTTAGATTTAAAAATAGTATTATATGTTGCGAATGTATAATATGTAAGTATGAGATCAGAAGCTGAGAAATCGTAAAAGCAAAGAGTTAAAAATAATAAAAATGTACGATACTATAGAAATACATACATCTTGAAATATCCCAAGAATTATCTCGGGTTGGGACACTGGTAGACCGTTCATCCAACCGGAATACTCGTCGCCGGTACACCCATATCCAGTACATTGGAAAAAACCAGAAATTTCCTTTATGGGAGAATGTAGTACCCCAAAATTTTGGAAAACATTTTAATTGAATAATAGTAGCAATATGAAAAGTAGTGGAATTAATGGATTCTAGTAAATATATGATAAGGAGGGGTAAAATGGTCGTTGTTAAGACATTGCAATCTAGAGACGATGCCAATGCCATTACAATCATCTCGTTTATCTAATTCGTGCAGTATATTTTTTTGTGTCATTAGAGCTCGTATGAAATAGATATGACCGAAAACGTCATCGAGTCGTACCGACGCTTCTAGTTTTGAATCCGAATTTGAAGTTTTAGGAAGATAACGATTGTATAACTTGTCTGACTTAATGGAAACGTGTATTTCACTTCGATTTCAGAAAACTAATTTTTCATCTCTCTCTTCTTCCTAAGTGATCAATCGTAATCCCTTAAACAAAAATCAAACTAGGAATTGAGGCTCTAAACCGAAGAGCTAATGAAGGAAGAAACGGGAGAAATCGATCTAAGTGAATGGGTCACCCTAAATGACATACTTACTCTCATGATTTGATATAATTAAATTTTGTAATGAGATGTGTAATTTCGAGATAAGGCTCTTTGATTTTTGGAAACTTTGTCTATCCTGAATTAACGAATCGGTTTTGAGTGGTCAAATGAGTTATTGGAGCTATGTATTCTATATGTAAACTCTACATGCTAAACTACGTGAAAAGGAGGCACAAAATTGGGACAATCATAGCGAAATGATGGATAAATTAAGTTAAATCGACATAAACTGGGATTAAATATGATGTATACGGACCTAAACATAAATTTTGAGCATTTTTATATGATTTGTACAAACTAATTGTGAACCAATATGAGAATATTACATTTTTGAGCAGAAACGGTCTAAACATACCATTATGATTTGGACCATTTAAATTTGTCCTATTCAAAAGAAACTATTTTCTAAGATTTGATACGATGATATCAGGTCCAAAAAGTATTTTTATGTAATTTTATTCAATTTATATGAAAATATATATACAAATTTATAATATGTGAAAATGAGCCAAAATTTATGTTCGATTGGTTTAATGTGTCTAATCACATCAACATGGCATGAAATTGATTTCTATAGTTAAAGTACTTCTTTATATAAATTTAAAAAAATTATCTCGAATTACAAAGATATACTACGTAACAGGAAAATAGGCACAGGGAAGAAGTTGTAAAAAAATATTAGTTTCAGGGACAACAAGTATGTTTTTTAATCTGAAGGACACTTCATAGTGTAAATAGAAAATGATAGTTGCAATTATCGTTCTGTGATTTACACTATAAAGTGTCCTTCGAACTAAAAAACAAATTTGTTGTCCTTGAGACTAAAATTTTTTGCAACTTCCCTTATGCCAAAAAACTCCTATTAGTAATTTGGATTTATTTAGTGGAAAGTACACTAAATTTGATAACACGTAAATATATTAACGATTTATACCTATAAAATATGGTTTGAAAATAAACATTTGATTTCTGGAGATTAAATACATAAGGTTTAGTAAGAAATGTAATTTTGTTAAGAATTTAAATCGTACAAATGAATTTGTATAATGTATTTTAATATATGAAAGTTAAAGAAATTTTGATTTAAAAATATAAATGATGACTGTTGGGTGTGTTTCCACCACCACCGAACCAAAGGCAAAGGAGATACTTCCGATCCAAAGGCAAAGAAGGTGCCCCCGAACCATCCCCTGTCGAACCAGCCCTTTTCCATACCTGCCGAACCAATCCATTTCCAACCATCACCGAATCAACCTTCACCGGACAAGATTCTACCGAATCAACCTACACCGAACCTTCTCACCTCCAACTACCACCGAACCAACCCATGTCCTCACCACCACCGAACCATCTTACCTCCAAGACCAAGCCGGACCAACCACCACCGAGCCAGGGCCTTGCCGATCCAAATTTGCCAGGCCAGATTGCTCCAGCCCAGGCCCACCAACAGCTATATACATCCAAGACCCCTACCCCCAACCTTACTCTATAAATAGAGGAGCAGGGGTACAACGATGGCAGACAAGTTTGAGAGCTCAAGCATGGATAGAACTTTCAAACAACTTTCAATTACTTGTAATCAAAGCTTTGTACTTGTAATCTGAAGAGAAAAGGAGAATAACATATAAAGTGGACGTCGGCACGTTCTGGCCGAACCACTATAAATCTGTGTGTCTTTTACAGTTGAGTCCCTGCTTTTTATATATTTGCGTAAATCACCCAAATCACTAGAAACAACATAAAATCAACTAATTCATACGACTTGGAGGTGTTTGCCCATTTTTTGTGCAAACATTTTTGGTGCTTTCACTGAGAACAGGAGCTCGAAGCTTCAGCTTCTCCCACTTAAACCCTTTTCCTATCAGCATCATTCATTTGGAAAACATGCCTCCCGGACGGAAGAAAGATACTAACAAAGGAAAGACATTGCAACTAGCAGTATTCCAGATCCAGTAATTAGAGATCAAGACAATCGTCCAGTTCCAACAGCAAATGGAAATCAGGCAAATCCAACAGCCCCTGCTTCGGAACAACCAATTACAAGGACGGACCTAGACAGGGTTGTGGCTGAAGTAACTAACCGCTTCGCATCTCAACAAGAGGCCTTGGTGGACCAGCTCATGTTACGCTTAAGGGATGCTGAAGAATCCAATCGCAACACTGAATCATGGGGTGAGTCCCGGTCTGGAGGATCTGGGAGACGACAAAGGTCTTTCTTCTTCGAAGAGGCTAATAACAGAAACAACAATGGTAGGAGCCGAGCCCAGACTCAGCCCGAATTCCGACCCGAGGAAACTCTTGGAGCCGAACCCAACAAGGGAGGTACCAGACAGGGGTCGGATGTAGCTGAGCCTGTCATGCTACCTAACCATGGAAACACCAGTAGACGGGGCCGAGCTGGAGTCCAGCCCGAAGTTGGACCCGAGGAAGTGCTAAGAACAGAACCTAGTAGGGGAACATCAAGGCAAGGGCCAACTGTGGCTGACCCCAGCATGCCTCCGGAAGACCGGAGGCAGCCATTGGAGAATGTCAGGAGTGATAGACGGTACCATCCTTACAGGTCATCTGGACGGAATCAATCCCGCAGGGAAGAACCAAACTCATTTCTATCCGCTCCAAGTTCTGATGAAAGGATGGCGTGATTGTTCAGAGAGTGCGTCCAACGAGAGCAAAGGGATCGGGGGATAGGTGCTAGGGTAACCAGCCCCTTCACCCGCAATATCGAAACTGTCATCACTCCCCAGGAATGGAGAATGCCAACAATGGAGCCTTACAAGGGAACCACTGACCCCATCGTACACTTACAGAGATACACCCAGCATATGCTCATGAGCGGAGCAACAGAGGGAGTGTTGTGTAAATGCTTCCCACTATTCTTGGCAGATCTAGTCATCTCCTGGTTCTGCCACCTACCCCAAGGGTCCATCAGCTCATGGGAAATGTTGAAAGAAAAGTTCATCAGCCAGTTCCGCATTCATGTGGAAGAACCCAAGGACGCTTATTCCTTATCTAATATCAAACAGAAACCCGGAGAGACAGTGCAACAATATCTAACCCGATTCAACGCCGCGGCGGCCGCAGTCCAAGGTGCCGACGAGAAACTTATCATAATGGCCCTCTGCAGTGGTGTACATCCGGATACTAAATTTGCTATAAGACTAACCAAGGAAAAACCAGCTACTTTACCTGATTTCTTCCATGAAGCTGGAGAGTATATAAGACTTGAAGACGCTGCCACTGAGAGGATTCAGGGCAACAGGCTAAGACAGCTCCAGACAGGGTTCCCGCTGCAGCAAAGGATGTTCGGAGAAGTGACTCTAGAGACAATGCTGGGGGCAAGAAGGGAGAAAAGCGCTTATATCGACCAGGACCAAAATTTGACTCTTACACTCCTTTGAATGGAACAATCGAAAACATCTTCCTAGCCACCCAAGACGAAGTTAGATACAAGCGCCCCCCGCACAAGAAGGAGTCAGATAATGCACTCAAGTCTGGAAAGTTCTGCCGTTTCGACGAATCCCATGGACATGACACCAATGAATGCCACCATCTCCGGGACTTGATTGAAGAACACATCAGAAGGAAGAGACTGGAACGCTATGTAAAAAGCCAGAACACGACTCCAGCTCCCACCAATGAAAACCCAGGGCTACCCCTCCCAAAAGTAGGCGGAGGAAATCGCAACACCAGCGGCTCTAGTCAAGAGAAGATAGTGGCCCATACCATATCAGGAGGGCCACACATCGCCGACAGAAGCTGGGCAGAGATGGAAAGATACGGTAAGTCACTTAGAAACGATGAAGGCTATGTTAATTCTGTTATGGAAGAACGCCACCCGAAACGGAAAGAGAATGACGACATCACATTCAGTAGGTGTGATCTAGAGGGAAGGCAGTACCCACACATGGATCCTATGGTCATCTCTGCCTGGTTCGGCCCAGCCAAAGTTTTTCGAATTTTAGTAGACACTGGAAGCTCAGTAAATATCCTATTCAAGCATGCCTTTGACAGAATGAAGCTGTCAATGAAGGATGTGTCTCCCTGCAACAAACCACTACATGGTTTCACTAGAGATGCGAAGATGCCCCTCGGGCAACTGGACCTCTTTGTTGAAATAGGAAGTCATCCCCGCTCCGTTGTGCGAAAACAAACATTTGTACTAGTAGAGAACCACTCGGCCTACAACGTCTTTTTGGGAAAACCAGCCTTGTCTGACTTCCAAATTGTCCTAGCCCCATGGTGCCTGAAGATGAAATTTCCAATAGATAACGGAATAGGAGAAATAGAGGGAGATCAAGACACTGCTCGAGACTGCTATGTAACTGAACTTCGCGATAACCGCAGAAGAGATAAAGGGGAAAATGCAGGTACTCCTCTCTGCATGAAAAGCTTTGAAGCATAGCAACTAAAGAAAGCCCCTCCTCTTCGATATACCAGTGACCCTTTCAATGAATTAGACCCCAGGGACAAAGAGGAGGAGGCCACCGCCGAGCCTGTAGAGGCTATGGAATTCGTAGTTGTAGACAAACATGACTCAAGTAGACTATTGAAAATCGAATCTCAACTGAAAGAAGAATTAAAGGATCAACTCATTGATTTTCTTCACCGCAACATGGATGTATTTGCATGGACGCACGCTGACATGACAGGAATCTCCCCAGACGTAGCATGCCACATACTGAACATCGATCCCACCAAGGTGCCAGTAAAGCAGAAAAAGAGAAGCATGGGGGCGGAACGATCAGCAGCCCTCGAGGAAGAAGTAAAGAACCTACTTGCCAATAACTTCATACGAGAAGCCATCTACCCAGAATGGATCGCCAACCCGGTGCTGGTAAAGAAGGCTAATGGGAAGTGGCGAACATGAATCGACTTCTCCAACTTAAATGACGTTTGTCCGAAGGACTGCTTCCCACTCCCCCGAATCGATCAGCTCGTGGACAGCACAGCCGGACACGAACTCTTATCGTTTATGAACGCATACTCAGGATATAACCAGATCCCTATGCACGCCCCCGATCAAAACCACACTAGTTTCATCACTGACCGGGGATTGTACTGCTACAGAGTAATGCCTTTTGGACTTAAAAACGCCGGAGCTACTTATCAGCGCCTCGTCAACAAGATGTTTGCAGAACTAATAGGACGAACTATGGAAGTTTATGTGGATGACATGCTGGTAAAATCGAGGAAAGCCAACGATCATATAAACCACCTGGACGAGATGTTTCAAGTACTTCTCCAATATGGAATGAAGCTGAACCCTTTAAAGTGCTCCTTCGGAGTATCGTCGGGAAAGTTCTTGGGATTCATCGTCCATGCCAGGTGGATTGAAGCAAACCCCGAACAAGTTCGGGCTTTGCAAGATATCAAGATACCATCCACTCGAAGAGAGATGCAAAGCCTAAATGGGAAAGTGGCCGCCCTAAGCAGGTTCATCTCCAAAGCAACCGACAAATGCATCCCTTTCTTCGAAGCTCTAAAGAAAGACAAAGGAAGGTTTGAATGGACTGACAAATGCTCGACAGCCTTCCTTAACTTAATCGAACACCTCCAGAGACCCCCAGTACTCTCAACCCCAAATGAAGGCGAGGAACTATACATATACCTTGCTGTATTGTCCCATGCTTTAAGCGTCGCTTTGGTGAGAGAAGACAACCGCACGCAGTGGCCCGTATACTTTGTAAGCAAGAGATTTACAGGGGCAGAAGCCAAATACCCTAAACTTGAAAAGTTAGCATACTGTTTGCTAATCACGTCACGGAAACTGCGACACTATTTCCAATCTCATTCCATTAGAGTTTTAACCGATCGACCGCTAAGGCAGGTACTCCATCGCCCTGACACTTCTGGGCGACTACTTAAGTGGTGCATTGAACTGAATCAATATGATATCACCTACCAACCTCGCACCGCTATCAAGGGGCAAGACATAGCTGATTTCATTGACGAATTCACTACTAACGAAGGTAAAGAGAATTCTGAAATAGCAGAAGATATCAAGTGGAATCTCTTCGTAGATGGAGCATCAAATGAACAAGGCTCGGGGGCAGGTGTTGTGATAATCACCCCTAGGGGAAGGAAGCTACACTACGCCCTAAGGTTGGAATTCGCCGCCACCAACAATGACGCAGAATACGAAGCAGTGATAGCTGGATTAGAACTTGCCCTGCAGATTGGAGTCGGTTCTTTATGCCTCCACAGTGATTCTCAACTTATTGTAAATCAAGTACTGGGAGAATTCTAGACTCGAGGAGATCGACTTACAGCATATTTAAAGAAGACCAAGCTGCTGCTCAATCAGTTGGATCACTATTTAATCAAACACATTCCTCGAGAAAAGAATCAGGAGGCCGACGAACTGGCAAAGCAAGCTAGCATGAAGGACGACACCGCTTTCCGAACAATAACCATCTCACAGCAACTAGCCCCGAGTTACAAGACAATGAATATGATAGCTGCAATCGAAGAGGAAACTTGGATGACTCCTATCCGAAAATATTTACAAGATGGCACACTGCCCGACGAGCGTAACGAAGCTAAGAAAATCTTAAGGAAAGCTTCCCGCTACACATTACAAGAAGGCATCCTCTATCGGCGTGGCTTCTCTAATCCCTTATTAAGGTGTATCGCTGGAAGGGAAGCCAGGGAAGTCTTGTCCAACATCCATCAAGGAAGTTGCGGAGATCACACCGAAGGCCAGACTCTAGCCAAGAAAACACTCCGATACGGGTATTACTGGCCCACTTTAAACAAAGACGCCTTGGACTTCGTCAAAAAGTGCAACAGATGTCAGAAATTTGCTAAGATTCCTCGACTGCCCATAAATGAGATTACTCAAATGACCAGCCCTTGGCCCTTTGCAATATGAGGAATTGACTTGATTGGCGAACTGCCAATGGGCCGAGGCGAAACCAAATATGCCATAGTGGCAGTTGACTATTTCACCAAATGAGTGGAAGCGGAGCCTCTAAATAAAATATCTTCGACAAAAGTTATTAACTTCTTGATCAAAAATGTTTTATGTAGGTACGGGGTTCCACTCAAAATCATATCGGACAATGGAATTCAATTTGACAGCGAGGAATTCACC
Source organism: Allium cepa (assembly GCA_030765085.1). Lineage (NCBI taxonomy): Eukaryota > Viridiplantae > Streptophyta > Magnoliopsida > Asparagales > Amaryllidaceae > Allium > Allium cepa. Next base: position 820,430,198 of record CM060931.1, read on the forward strand.
GACGGGTGCCAAGAGCACGGAATTCACAAAAGCTTCTCATCTTTGGCTTACCCCCAGGCAAACGGACAAGTCGAAGCTGTCAACAAAATCCTCAAAACCCTAATCAAGAAGAAACTTGAAAAGTCAAAAGGCGCTTGGGTGGATGAACTTTCTACGGCACTTTGGGCCTACCGCACATCTTACAAAACATCAACAGGGCATACTCCTTTCTCTTTGGCATAGGGATCGGAGGCCATGCTCCCAGTTGAAACTGTAGTGCCTTCCCACCATAAGATCCACTACAACCCAGAAGAGAACGAAGAACTCCTCCACATGTCTTTGGATCTAATTGAGGAGAGAAGAAATGATGCAGCACTCAAAGCAGCAGCTCACAAGCAAAAAGTAGCAGCACGTTACAACTCCAAAGTCAAACACCGCAGCTTACAAGAAGGAGATCTTGTCCTCAAACGGGTCTTCCCGCTCTCCGGGGCGCTAGATCCAGTCTGGGAGGGACCCTATGTAATTCATAAAGATCTCCACAACGGAGCTTATATTTTGTCAACAGTGGACGGAGAGGTGTTCCAGAGGGCATGGAACATCCAACACCTTCGTCGATACTTTTCTTAACTTGTACTACCCATATGAAGTGAATTAACAAAGAGAATCAGTGGACGTAGGCATTTTCGTGCCGAACCACTTTAAAAACCTTGTCTCATGTTAACTTGTTCCTTTATGTCTTGCCTACTTTTTGAGTTTTATCCTTTTCTGTTGAACAAAATCCTGCATTTCCATTCAAGACGCATCATAGCGCGGCTTCACCTGGACAAGACCTAACAGGTACTATACGAATCTATGCACTTGCTAATGAGACACTTTTGCTCCAGCATCCCTTTGCGGCGGGTTAACTCATTGCTCGCGACTGCCCTCAAAGCCAACCGTAATGAGCCGATTATAAGTCATCAAGAAGGCCGACTATAGCCGATGGCAGCTCATTACGGCGTTCGGCTCGCCGGCAACTGTGAACCTACTTTAAGCCCCAACATAAGGTGTGGCCAGCCAGGGGTAGTTCACCGTTGACGATCGGCACCCACGCTTGTCGGCCACAGTAAATCGAATAATACCCTCGATTACGGGCCATAATGGCTCGGGTAGTTACTGTGCGCGATCTCGTCTCCGATATGTCTTAAGTGCGGCTGTGGTAAAAAAGATAAACTCCCCGCGAAGGCGTAAGATGGGTGACAAATGTCTCCAAGACCCACGGCTAGGGAAAGTGACTACAAAACCCGTTTGCCACGAACTTAAGCATATCGACGGCCTTCCGTGATTGGAAGTTTTACTATTTCTTATATTTCCATTTTATTTATAAAAACTTTCCTCCTATCCTCTATAACGATCCCTAAAGTACAGGACATAGAATAAGAGATACCCGCAGATGGAAATAGGAACTCACAACTAGATGACATGACACTATGCTGCATTCCATACTCAGCTACACAAGACATTCAAAGCTACCATATACAGCTAAAACTTGAAGGGCGGTACTTTCTGCTCTTGTATATAAATACGTAGCTATAATTTATGCGCACATCACACTAACGTTACCAAACATAAGTTATAGTTTAAGCAAGAACTTAGCATTAAACACAATTGAATCACTAGCACATGCACAGCTACATTTCTTATGCAACACATCAAAGTAACAAAAGCATTCAAATATAGCAGAATCAGTTTATGTTATGAAATTACATGTCAAAAATAAAGACGTTCATTACAAATGATATAATTACAACCCAACAGTACATTAATGTTTTTGGACTAGTATATACAGGAATGCCAAGTAGGCCAAAAAATAATCAGCTGCAACAGGGCTCCGCCTCTATCCTGCTCGCCCTCCGGGATCTACTTGACCGCAGGGTCAGAACTCCCAGCATGCTGGCCAGGGGTCCCACCTGTCCGATTCAGGAAAAGAATCCATCAGATAAATGATACGCAATCAAGTTAAGGAAAGATTGAGAGGGAAGACTTACCAGCATCTGCTCCCTGATCATCATCATCTAGCTGCACGCCTACCTCATCCGCAGCGAGCAGCCGCATGCCCTCCTTAACCGCCACCTTCTCTTCCTTAATGAATTGGGTCGTAACCACATCCATCCTGAAAGCCGCACCACCTTCCTTATCCGCATCGGCTTTAGCCTCCTCCAAAGCCCGAAGATATATCCTAGCCATGCCCGGGGATAGTCGTCCATCCAGGAGAGGTTGCCCTGCTTCCAAGTTCGAAAATACATGTCCTGGAGCATCTCATCCATTATCCCCTCATTCTCCTCAAACTCTTTCATCCGGGCCTCAGAAGCCGACAGCCGTGCGACGGCAGCATCTCTCTCCAATCGGTATCTCGAGCGGTCAGCCTGAAGGGATTTCCGCATCACTTCCATCTCCTCCTTCAGCTTGGCCTGAGCAAGCTCTACGGCCTCAAGCCTCCCAGATAACTCCTCTACCTGCTCAAGATCCTCTCTCCGAACCTCATCCACCGTTGCGATGGCCATGTCAATTCGTTCTTTGCAAACAGCCTCCATTTTTTGCAACTCAGCCTTGCTAGCCTCTTCCATGGTTTTCTTTAGTCGTCTGGAGGCCGCCTCATGCTGGGATATCTGGATAGCCTGATCGGCAAGCTGTTTGGCCTGATCAGAAACCATTAGCCGCAACCGAATGTTAGCACTTTCGATTTCCTCTCCAGCCTTGGCCAGTCGGGCGTGATGCTCCATTAGCCTCTTGGTCTCTTCAGTCACCCGATCGATGTTTGTCTTGGCCTCATCCCCCATGGTCACAATCCGAGTAGTAAGCAAATCAAGGTCTAAGGACTTAGCCTCATCAAGCACCCGTACCATGGGATTGCGGGGAAGAAGATGCTCACCCATGGCCTAGTCAAAAGAAATGTCCTGAAAACTCGGGTCCAGATCTGGGTGGCCGGCAAATGGGTTGCGAACCAAACCAGGGTGGTCTATCGGGGTGACGGTTGGATTTTCGGATGGATGTGGGGAAGGCATAAAATCAGTATCTTCCTCGGTAATATCATGGATAGGCTGGACTGGAGGCTGAGGGCCAGGTGAAGGTTTAAACAAAGATCGGCCCCTCTTCCTCTTTTGCATATCTTCTTCAATAACTCCGAGAAGAGGGCGATAACCAACCACATCTCCGGGACGGCTAGTTGACGGCTTCGGTTTGGCGGAAGCTTTGAGTAGCTTGTACTGTTCAAGGCGGTGCCGAATATCTGATGTCTTGGCCACCTTACCCGTTCCTGGAATAAAAACCAAGTGTTACAAGCATGCATGAAACTATAATCCGAGAAATATGTTAAGTTAAAAGGAGTAGGAAAACGCGTTTATTTTACAAACCCTGAGGGGGAGTGGGATACTGCAATAAGTCCTGAATCTCATTCAGGACAGGAGCTGGCCATAAAATATTACTAAGTCCTTATCATAAAGGGAGTCTGCGGAAGTCAAAAATTCACCTTGAATCAACGAAATCTCCTTAGCCGGAATACTCTGAGAAGATGAACCGGCACCAGTCCTGGCCTTATCAGTTTCCTTCGGTTTCTCCACCAAGGCCGACCCTTCTTCCAACCCCTCAAAAGCTTGGCGGAAAGCATCATCCGTCCACTCTTAAATCTCACCTACTTGCCCCGAAGACAAAGCCTCCGTGCCATGACCGCTCCGCCCTTCGCCACCCTCATCACCATGACATTCTCTACCACTTCCCCCCTCCGCTTCGCTTCCTTCGTCCTTGCCTTCTCCCTCCTCCACATCCTCTTCCTCCGGAACATCTGGGCATGTGCTAGGAGAGGGTCCATCGGATCTCTTGAGCTTCTTCCCTCCGATGACTGGAGGTACCGAGAAAGGTCTCCTCTTGCTACTCTTCGCAGTGGCCCCGTCTTTAGGTTTGGCAGCCCTCTCCTCGGCTGTATCTCTCTGCTTAACCACAGATTGACGTGGCAGAATCAAGTTGTGCTCCAGGAGAGTGGCATTCCTGATCAGGTAAGAAGCCGACCTATCCCTTCCTGAGATAGCCTCTATCTCCGCAGCCATCTGTACCAGGCGATCATTCTCCACGACCGCAAAGCCACCTGTCGCTAGCAAGAAATAAAAGCATATAAGAAGAAGCATTGCAGTCGGGACAAAGAAATTACAAATGGAATTCAACTTATAGCCAGAAGTGAAAAGGCGAAAAGAAACGGAGTCGTCCTTGACGAAGAACCATTCCTTCTTAAATATGGTGAATTTCGAGTATAAGTCCAATACCGGCTTGAAGGACACGACCGACTCTAAACTAATGTACGGAGACCCCTTCTTGTAGCCCCTCAAATTATACAAATATCGGATTTCCCGGTTAGAAGGGGGCGCCCATACCTCCTCTGGAAGATAACAAATAGACACACTAAGATGGCGTAGGAGTTGGGCTGAAGCTGAAAAGGAGCCACCTTCAGGTAGGTAATGAAGCTGACTATCCATGCATTGATCGGAGGAATGGCCCCGCACATGCAATGGTATCGGCTATAGGCAAAATATCCTTCAGGAGGATCTTACGGCATCACACCATCTCCCGGTAGCAGCATGCTCGCTCTGTCAACTCCGAAGGAGCGAGCGATGACATCAAGTTGTCCCTCTTTGAGGGAGCTCGGAAAGCAATCGGGAGGAGAGATCAGAAGCTCTTGAGGGCCATATCCGTCCACTAGTGACCTCGAGGCAGGTCCATGTCGCGCTGGTCCCGGCTGGACTGGGGGCACAACGGAAGACTCACTTCTGTCCATAGATTTTTTCTTTTCTGGTCGGGTTTCCACTTTGTGAGACATTTATCTGCAAACACAAAAGCAAAAGTATGTTGTTAGAACAAGGAGTACGAAAATATAAAAAAGCAAGTATGTACAATCTAGAGTTTCATTCGTAGGTCGAAATATGAAAAGCTAGAGATTCATTAAACATTCAGGGTCCCAGAGTTCATTCAATAGACATAAGGATCATTCGGCATTCAAACTCTCAAGTTCACTCGGTAAAGCAAATATAAAAGTACATTCGGTGCTCGAAGTCTCCGGTTTCATCCGGTAATTCAAGTACATATGTACATTCGGTAGTTCAAAACCGAAAGTTCATTCGGCGCTGATGCTTCTCAAACCCATTCGGTGGTCCAAGGCACAAGACCCATTCGGCACTTGAACTCCACGGAGTTCATTCGGCATTTCAAATGTAAAAGTCATTCGGCAAGAGAAGGTTAACTCACATGATTCGGTAGTCAAACGTGATCCGGTAATGAGGTTAATTCGGCAGGAAGGAATCTGATTCGGCTATTTCGGTTGGTAGGGAATAACGGTGGCATGAGGCACCTACTTATAGGCGAGCATGAGGTGACCGGACCGAGCAGTTCGGCGCTTAGAACTGAGTGGAACTATCCAAACTAACAATGCACGACATACGCTGGCATATGCCCCACTTTGGGGGGCAAGTGTTGGGTGTGTTTCCACCACCACCGAACCAAAGGCAAAGGAGATACTTCCGATCCAAAGGCAAAGAAGGTGCCCTCGAACCATCCCCTGCCGAACCAGCCCTTTTCCATACTTGCCGAACCGATCCATTTCCAACCATCACTGAATCAACCTTCACCGGACAAGATTCTATCGAATCAACCTACACCGAACCATCTCACCTCCAACTACCACCGAACCAACCCATGTCCTCACCACCACCGAACCATCTCACCTCCAAGACCAAGCCGGACCAACCACCACCGAGCCAGGGCCATGCCGATCCAAATTTGCCAGGCCAGATTGCTCCAGCCCAGGCCCACCAACAGCTATATACATCCAAGACCCCTACCCCCAATCTCACTCTATAAATAGAGGGGCAGGGGTACAACAATGGCAGACAAGTTTGAGAGCTCAAGCACGGATAGAACTTTCAAACAACTTTCAATTACTTGTAATCAAAGCTTTGTACTTGTAATTTGAAGAGAAAAGGAGAATAACATATAAAGTGGACGTAGGCACGTTCTGGCCGAACCACTATAAATCTGTGTGTCTTTTACAGTTTAGTCCCTGCTTTTTATATATTTGCGTAAATCACCCAAATCACTAGAAACAACATAAAATCAACTAATTTATACGACTTGGAGGTGTTTGCCCATTTTTTGTGCAAACAATGACAAAACTTATGGGGAAAATAGCACTATATGTTGCGAAGGTATCATACATAAGTATGAGATCAAAAACCGAGAAATCGCAAAAACAAAGAGTTAAAAATTATAAAATTGTACGATGCTATAGAAATACGTACATCCCAAAATAACCTAGGAATTGCCTCGGTCTAGGACACTAGTGGACCGTTTGTCCACATCGGAATACTCGTCGCCGGTACATTGGAATAACCCATAAATTCCTTTAAGGTGGGAGAGTGTATTTAACGACCCGCTGTTTTGAACCATTCAGATCGAAAATCATCCACACATGGCAGATCAAAACAACAGATTGTTAATTTATGTTTGGCAAACTCAGCGTATATAGTAAATAAATCAATCACAGAATCACAGACACGGAGTAATACAAAAATAAACAGCATATTCCAATTATTGCTTCAAGTGAAATCAAATTTACTAAATATAAGAATGTTAATCGCGAGTGATTGCTCACCTTTCGAGACTAGAAAAATAGACAGGAATAAGATGTGACAATCCAAGCATAAATTCCAAAGCACGGCACGATGAATACGAATTCAACGAACAAAGCTAAACTGGAATAACTTGAAATTGATGAAAACAAATCAAAAAAAATAGCTTGATATAAATGGAAACAAAATATATATTATATTTTCTCAAAACAATATTCAATTTAAAATATATATTTAAAATAAAAATCTTTATATATATTTCAAATCATTACTACTTAAACACATATTAAAATTTAAAATAAAACCCTTACATTATATTTGAAACCACAACTCATGTACTTATGTATAAACTAATATATAAACTAGTAGATAAAATTACATATATATTATATTTGAAGTCGATATTTTATATTTTAGAATCATTTTTTCTTAAAACAATTCAAATAGAATCAAAATCTCTATATATATTATAATTTCTTAAAACACATATCGAATCATTATATATATTTATATTTCTCAAACACACAAATAAAATTAAAAAAAATATCCAAATTACAAATCAAAAATGACATAAAGAAAAATCAATATCCACATTATAAAGCAAGACAGAATGCATTAAGGAGAGAGAGGGATTTGACGCAAAGATGTAGCAGGTAAGCTTGACTTTGACGTGGAGCAAGCAATTGCTGACGGCAATAGACTGACTGTACTCGGGTTTACCTAGCGATAGGAATATTAGATATATGGAAATGCTCGGTTGTTGTTCAGGTGGAGGATATGGAGCGAAGGGTGGAACACTATGGTCAGAGAAAGTGGTTGCTATGGTGTTTGGCGAGCTATCAGTGGGGTGAAGCAAGGTGCGACTAGGGGTGTGGGCTACATGTATGGTGAGTAAGGCGGAGGAGAGTGGCTTTTGTGTCGAGAGAAGATGTATGCTAGAGGAGGGATCACGGCAGTGGTGCTAGGCAGAGGTAGGGTTGTAAGCTTCGGTGGAAGGCTGACCAAATTTGGGTTGTGAGGGGATGCGGCCCATGGTTCAGCATTGTGATGAGCAGGCTATGGGCGGAGCTGGAATAAAGTACAATAAATGTGATAACAAGTAAACATATTTATGATTTATACCTATATGATATGGCTTCAAAATAAACATTTGATTTCTTGAGATTAAATACATAATTGTATTTCCATTTAGAATCTAAACTACACATATGAATTTGTGTAATGTAATTTTGTATATGATAGTTAAAGAAATTAGATTTAAAAATATAAATGATGACAAAAACTTATGGGGAAAATTGTATTATAAGTTGCGAATGTATAATACATAAGTATGAGGTCAAAAGCAGAGAAATCGCAAAAACAAAGAGTTCAAAATGATAAAAAAAATAAACGATGCTATACAAATACGTACATCCTGAAATAACTTAGGAATTGTCTTGGGCTAGGTCACTAGTGGACTGCTTGTCCACACCGAAATACTCGTCGTCGTTATACCCATCGCCAGTACGTTGGAATAACCCAGAAATTCATTTTAAGGGGGAAGAATGTAGTTCCCCAAAAATTTGAAAAGCATTTAATTGAATAATAATAGTAATATAGCAGTGAAATTAATGGATTCATTAAATAAATTAAAGATAATTATGGGTAAAATGTTCATTTCAAGACAATGCAATTTGGCGATGATACAAATGCCATTGCAATCATCTCGTTTTTCTGATTTGTGTCGTACATCTTTTTGTGTCAATTGGAGCTCGTATGAAAAAGGTATGACCGGAAACGTCGTTGAGTTGTACCAAAGCTACTAGATTTAATATATGAAAGTTAAATAAATTTACATTTAAAAATATAAATGATGACAAAAACTTATGGGGACAATAGTATTATTATATGTTGCGAATGTATAATACATTAGTATGAGGTCAAAAGCTAAGAAATTGCAAAAACAAAGAGTTAAAATTAATAAAAATGTATTAAACTATAGAAATACGTACATCCTGAAATAATACAAGAATTATCTTAGGCTAGGACACTGGTGGACCATTTGTCTACACCGGAATACTCGTCGTCGGTATACTCATCGCTTGTACATTGGAATAACCCAAAAGTTATTTTAAGGGGGTTGAATGTAGTACCCTTAAATTTGGAAAGCATTTTAATTGAATAATAATAGTAATATGAAAAGCAGTGGAATTAATAGATTCAATAAACAAATTAAAGATAAGAAGGGGTAAAATGGTCATTTCTGAGACATTGCAATTTTGGCAACGATACCATAGCCATTGCAATCGTATCATTTTTCTGATTCATGCAGTATATGTTTTTGTTATTTGGAGCTCGTATGAAGTAGATATGACAGGAAACGTCATCGAGTCATACCGACGCTACTAGTTTTGAATCCGAGTTTGAATTTTTTGGTGGATAGCGATTGTATAACTTGTTCAACTCAATGGAAACGTGTATACCACTTTCCATTTCAAAAAACTAATTTTCCGCCTCTCTCTTCTTCTTCCCAAGTGATCAGTCGTAATCCCTTAAATGAAAATTAAATTAGGAAATTAAGGCTCCAAACCGAAGAGTGAATGAAGGACGAAATAGGAGAAATCGATTGGAGTGAATGGGTCTCCCTAAACTGCACATTTACTCTTTGGATTTCATGATTTGATATGATTAAATTTGGTAATGAGATGTGTAAATTCGAAATTATGCTCTTTGGTTTTATGAAACTTTGCCTAACCTGAATAACGAATCATTTTTGAGTGGTCGAATGAGTTAATGGAGCTATGCATTCTATATTTAAACTATACATGCTAAACTACGCGAAAAGGTGGCAGAAAATTAGGAAAATCTTAGCGAAATGATGGATTAAATTAAGTTAAACTGATATAAACTGGTATGAAATATGATCTTTACAGACCTAAACTTAAATTTTGAGCATTTTTATATGATTACATTTTTGGGCAGAAACAGTCCAAATATACTAATTTTGTCCTATTGAAAAGAAATTAATTTGTAAGATTTGATATGATGATATCAGGTCTAAAAATTATTTTTATGTAAATTTATTCAGTTTATATGAAATTACGTACACAAATTTATAATACGTGAAAACCAGCCAAAATTTGTATATCAATTGGTTTGATGTGTATAATCACTTCAAATTGGCATGAAATCGATTTCTATACTTAAAGAACTTGTTTATGTAAATTTAGAAATTTTATCTCGAATTTAAAGAGATATATTAGTAATTGGGATTTATTTAGTGAAAAGTACACTAAATGAGATAACGTTTAAATATTTACAATTTATACCTATTAAATATGGTTTGAAAATAAACATTTAATTTCCAAAGATTAAATACATAATTTTAGTAAGAAATGTATTTTCATTTAGAATTTAAATTGGACATACAAATTAGTATGATGTATTTTAATATATGAAAGTTAAAGAAATTTAAATTTAAAAATATAAATGGTGACAAAAACTTGTGGGGAAAATAGTATATGTATAATACATAAGTATGGGATCAAAAGTGGACAAATAGCAAAAACAAAGAGTTAAAAATAATAAAAATGTACAATACTATTGAAATACTTACATCCTGATATAATCCAGGAATTGCCTCGGGCTAGGACACCAGTGGAACGTTTGTCCACACCGGAATACTCGTCGCCGGAATACCCTTTGCTAGTACATTGGAATAACCTAGAAATTCCTTTAAGGCGGGGATATCTAGTCCACGAAAAATTTGAAAAGTATTTTTATTGCATAATAATAGCGATATGAAAAGCAATCGAATTAATGGTTTCATTAAAATACAGAGGGGTAAAATGATCATTTTTGAGACATTGCAATTTGGCGACGATACTAATTCCATTGCAATCATCTTATTTTTCTGATTTGTGCAGTATATTTGTTTGTGTCATTTGGAGCTCGTATGAAGTGGATATGACCGGAAATGTTGTCGCGACGTACTGATGCTACGAGTTTTGAATTTGAATTTGAATTTTTGGAAAAATAGTGGTTGTATAACTCATTTGACATAAATGGTAACGCGTATCCCACTTTCCATTTTAGAAATATAATTTTTCATCTCCCTTTTCTTATTCCCAAGTGCCCTTATTAACCATAATTCCCAAATTGAAAATCAAATTTAGAAATTAAGGCTCCAAACCAAGGAGCGAAGCAAGGATGATTTGGAAGAAACAGATCAAAGGGAATGGGTCTCCCTAAATTCTATATTTACTCTCTTGATTTAATGATTCGATTCGATTAAATTTGGTAATGAGATATGTAATTTCGAAATTAGGCTTATTAGTTTTTGGATACTTTGCCTAACCAAAATAATGTATCAATTTTGAGTGGACAGATGAGTTAATGGAGCTATATATTGTATATATATAAACTCTACATGCTAAACTACGCGAAAAGGGGGCACAAAATTGGGAAAATCGTAGCGAAATGATGGATAAATTAAGTTAAACTGGGATGAAATATGATGTTTACGGACCTAAACATAATTTTTGTGAGCTTTTATATGATTTGTAAGAATTGATTATGAATTAATATGTGAATATTACATTTTTCAGCAGAAATAGTCCAAATATACTAATTTTATGATTTGGACCATTTAAATTTGTCCTATTCAGTAGAAACTATTTTCTGAGATTTTATATGATGATATCAGGTCTGAAAAGTATTTTTATGTAAGTTTATTCAATTTATATGAAAAATTACATATACAAATTTATAATATATGAAAATCAGCCAAAATTTATAATATGTAATCATATTAAAATGGATGAAATTGATTTATAAAGTTAAAGTACTTGTTTATATAAATTTATAAATTTTATTCCAAATTTACAAATAAATATTAGTAATTGTGATTTACTTAGCGAAAAGTACACTAAATGTGATAACATGTAAATATATTTACGATTTATACCTATAAAATATGGTTTGAAAATAAGCATTTGATTTTTGGAGATTAAATATATATATTTTAGTAAGATATGTATTTTTGTTTAGAATTTAAACCGTACATTTGATTTTGCAAAACGTAATTTGATACGCACATCTTGAAATAACCCAGGAATTGTTTTGAGCTACGACACTGGTGGACCGTTTGTCTACACTGCAATACCCATCGTCGGTGTACCCATCTCTAGTACATTGGAATAACCCAGATACTTCTTTATGGTGGGAGAATGTGTTAACCGGAATATTGAAAAGCATTTTAATTGAATAATAATAATAGCAATATGAAAACAATGGAATTAATGGATTCATTAAATAAATTAAAAATAAGCAGGGGTAAAATGGTCAATTTTGAGACACTGTAATTTGGCGATGATGCCAATTCCATTGCATGGTCTCGTTTTTCGATTCATGCAGTATATTTGTTTGTGTCAGTTGGAGCTCGTATAAAGCAGATATGACCAAAAACGTCGTCGAGTCGTACCGATGCTACTAGTTTTGAATCTGAACTTGAATTTTTGGCAGATAGCGATTGTAAAACTTGTTTGAGTCAATGGGAACATGTATTTCACTTCCCATTTCAGAAAACTATTCCGTCTCTCTTTTCTTATTCCCAAGTGTTATTAACCGTAATCCCGAAATGAAAATCAAATTAAGAAATTAAGGCTCCAAACCAAAGAGCGAAGCAAGGATGCTTTTGGAGAAATAGATTCGAGCGAAAGGGTCTCCCTAAATTCTATATTCACTCCCTTGATTTTATGATTTGATACGATAAAATATGGTACTGAGATATATAATTTCGAAATTAGGCTCTTTAGTTTTTGGAAACTTTGCCTAATCTGAACAATGAATTAGGTTTGAGTGGTCAAATGAGTTAATGGAACTATATATTGTATGTGTAAAGTCTACAAACTAAACTACGTGAAAAGGAGGCATAAAATTGGAAAAATCATAATGAAATGATGGATAAATTAAGTTAAACTGATATAAACTGGGATGAAATATGATGTTTACGGACCTAAACATAAATTTTGAGCAGTTTTATATGATTTGTATGAACTAATTATGAATTAACATGAGAATATTACATTTTTGAGCAAAAACGGTCCAAATATGTTAATTTTATGATTTGGACCATTTAAACGTGTCCTATTGAAAGAAGCTATTTTCTTAGATTTGATATAATGATATCAGGGCCAAAAAAGTATTTTTAAGTAATTTTATTTAATTTATATGAAATTACGTATACAAATTTATGATATGTGAAAATCGGCCAAAATTCGTATATCAATTGGTTTAATCTGTATATCACATTAAAATGGCATCAAATTGATTTCTATAGTTAAAGTACTTGTTTATATAAATTTAGAAATGTTATCTTGAATATATAGAGATATATTAGTAATTGGGATTTATTTAGTGAAAAGTACACTAAATCTTAAAACATGAAAATATATTTACAATTTATACGTATAAAATATGGTTTGAAAATAAACATTTGATTTCTAGAGATTAAATACATAAGTTTTAGTAATACATATACTTTTGTTCAGAAGTTAAATCGTACAAATGAATTTTTATAACGTATTTTAATATATGAAAGCGAAAGAAATTTAGATTTAAAAATATAAATGATCAAAAAAAACTAATGGGGAAAATAGTGTTATATGTTGCGAATGTATACACAAGTATGAGACCAAAAGCTGAGAAATTGTAAAAGCAAAGAGTTAAAAATTATAAAAATGTACGATATAATAGAAATACGTACATTTTGAAATAACCCAGTTATTGTCTCGAGCTAGGGCACTGGTGGACCATTTGTCCACACCGGAATACTTGTCGTCGGTATACCCATCACCAGCATATTGGAATAATTCAAAATTTTCTTTAAGGTGGGAGAATGTAGTACCCAGAATATTTGACAAAAAATTTAACTGAATAATAATAGTAATATGAAAAGCAATGGAATCAGAAGATTCATTAAATAAATTAAAAATAAGGAGTGGTAAAGTGGTCATTTTTGAGACATTGCAATTTGGCGATGATACCAATGCAATTGCAATCATCTTGTTTTTTTGATTCGTTCAGTATATTTGTTTGTGTCATTTGGAGCTTGTATGAAGTATGACCGGAAACATCATCGGGTCGTACCAGCGCTACGAATTTTGAATCTGAATTTGAATTTTTGGACAAATTGCGGTTGTATAACTCGTTTGACTCAAAATGGTAACGTGTATCCCACTTTCCATTTTAGAAAACTAATTTCCCATCTCCCTTTTCTTATTCCTAAATGCTTCTATTAATTGCAATCCCCGAAATTAAAGTCAAATTAAGAAAATAAGGCTCCAAACCAAAGGGCGAAGCAAGGAGAAATTGGAAAAAATAGATCGAAGCGAATGGGTCTCCCTAAATTCTATATTTACTCGCTTGATTTTATGATTGATATGATTAATTTTGGTAATGAGATATGTAATTCCGAAATTAGGCGCTTTGGTTGAGAAACTTTGCCTAACCTGAATAATGAATCGGTTTTGAGTGGTCAAATAGCCATTGGAGCTATATAATGTGTATGTAAACTCTACATGCTAAAACTATGCGAATAGGAGGCACAAAATTAGGAAAATCGTAGTGAAATGATGGACAAATTAAGTTAAACTAATATAAACTGGGATGAAATATGATGTTTGCGGACCTAAACATAGATTTTGAGCATATTTATATGATTTGTATGAATTAATTGTGAATTAATATGAGAACATTACATTTCTGAGCAGAAACAGTCTAGATGTACTACTTTTATGATTTGGACCATTTAAATTTGTCCTATTTAAAAGAAACTACTTTCTAAGATTTGATATGATGATATCAGGTCTAAAAATTATTTATATTTAATTTTATTCGGTTTATATGAAACTACAAATACAAATTTATAATACGTGAAAATCAGCCAAACTTTGTATATCAATTGGTTTGATGTATATAATGACATCAAAATGGTATGAAATTGATTTCTATAGTTAAACACTTGTTTATATAAAGTTAGAAATTTTATCTCGAATATACAGAGATATATTAGTAATTGGGATTTATTTAGTGAATGGTACACTAAATATGATAGCGTGTAAATATATTTACGATTTATATGTACAAAATATGGTTTGAAAATAAACATTTGATATCTGAATATTAAATATGTATGTTTTGGCAAGAAATGTATTTTGTTTAGAACTTAAACCGAACAAATGAAATTGTATAATGTATTTTAATATATGAAAGTTAAAAAAAATAGACTTAAAAATACAAATGATGACAAAAAATTATCGGGAAAATAGTATTATATGTTGCGAATGTATAATACATATGTATGAGATCAAAAGCTGAGAAATCGTAAAAATAAAGGGTTAAAAATTATAAAAATGTACGATACTATAGAAATACGTACATCCTGAAATAATACAGATTTTTCTCGGGCTAGGACACTGGTGGACCGTTTGTCCACACCGGAATACTCGTCGCTGGTATACCCGTCGCCGGTTCATTGGAATAACCTAGAAATTCCTTTAAGGTGGGAGAATGTAGTACCCGAAAAATATGAAAAACACTTTAATTCAATAATGATAGCAATATTAAAAGTAATGGAATTAAGGGATTCATTAAATAAATTAAAAAAAGGAGGAGTAAAATGGTCATTTTTGAGACATTGTAATTTGGTGACGATACCAATGCCATTGCAATCGTCTCGTTTTTCTGATTCGTGCAGTACCAATGCCATTGCAATCGTCACAATTTTCTGATTCATGCAGTATATTTGTTTGTGTCATTTGGAGCTCGTATGAAGTAGATATGATCTGAAACGTCGTCGAGTCGTACCGACGCTACGAGTTTTTAATCTGCATTTGAATTTTTGGACAAATAGAGGTTGTATAACTCGTTTGACTCAAAATGGCAAAGTGCATCCCACTTTCCATTTTAGAAAACAAATTTTCCATCTCTCTTTTCTTATTCCAAAGTGCTCCTATTAACCGTAATCCCCGAAATAAAAATTAAATTAAGAAAATAAGGTTCCAAACCAAAGAGCAAAGCAAGGATTAATTGGGAGAAATAGATCAGAGCGAACGGGGATCCCAAAATTCTATATTTACTCCCTTGATTTTATGATTTGATAGGATTAAATTTGGTAATGAGATATGTAATTTCGAAATTAGGCTCTTTAGTTTTTGGAAACTTTGCCTAACCTGAAAAATGAATCTGTTTTGAGTGGTCAAATGAGTGAATGGAGCTATATATTGTATATGTAAACTCTACATATAAACAATGCGAAAAGGAGGCAAAAAGTGGAAAAATCGTAGCGAAATGATGGATAAATTAGTTAAACTAATATAAATTGGGATGAAATATGATGTTTACGGGCCTAAACATAGATTTTGAGCATTTTATATGATTTGTATTACATTTTATATGATTTGTATTACATATAATGTAATTAATTATGAATTAATATGAGAATATTACATTTAAGAAGAAACGGTCCAAATTATTATTTGGACCATTTAAATTTGTCGTATTGAAAAGAAACTATTTTCTAAGTAATGATATGATGATATCAGGTCTAGAAAGTATCGATTAATTTGACGTGCATATCACGTCAAAATGGCATGAAATTGATTTCTATAGTTAAAATACTTGCTTATATAAATTTAGAAATTTTATCTTTAATTTACGGAGATGCATTAGTGATTGGGATTTATTTAGTGGAAGTACGCTAAATGTGTTAACATGTAAATATATTTACGATATTTACATATAAAATATGGTTTGAAAATAAACATTTGATTTCTGGAGATTAAATACATAAGTTTTAGTAAGAAATGTATTTTTTGTTTAGAATTTAAACTGTACATATGAATTTTTATAATGTAATTCAATATATGAAATTAAAGAAATTTAGATCTAAAAATAGTATTATATGCTGCGAATATATAATACATAAGTATGAGATCAAAAGCTGAGAAATCATAAAAACAAAGAGTTGAAAATAATAAAAATGTACGATACTATAGAGATATGTACGTCCTGAAATAACCCAGGAATTGTCTCGGGCTAGGACACCGGTGGACCATTTGTCCACAACGGAATACTCGTCGCCGATACACCCACGCCAGTACATTGGAAAAACCTAGAAATTTCATTAACGGGGGAGAATATAGTACCCCAAAAATTTGGAAAGCATTTTAATTGAATAATAATAGCATTATGGAAAGTGGTGGAATTAATGGATTCAATAAATAAATATAAGATAAGGAGGGGTAAAATTGTCATTTTTAAGACATTGCAATTTACTTCATGCGAGCTCCAATGACACAAACGAGACGATTGCAATGGCATTGGCGGCGCCGCCAAATTGCAATGTCTTAAAAATGAGCATTTTACCCCTCCTTATTTTGATTTATTTAGTCAATCCATCAATTCCCTTGCCTTTTCATATTACTATTATTGTTCAATTAAAATGCTTTTCCAATTTTCGAGGCACACATTCTTCCCCCATAACGGAATTTCTGGGTTATTCAAATGTACCGGCGATGGGTATACCGACGACGGGTATTCCGATGTGGACAAATGGTCACTAGTGCCCTAGCCCGAGATAATTCCTGGGTTATTTCAGGATGTACGTATTTCTATAGTATCGTGCATTTTTATTATTTTAACTCTTTGTTTTTGCGATTTCTCAGCTTTTGATCTCACGCTTAGGTATTATAAGTTAGCAACATGTAATACTACTTTCCCCATAAGATTTTGTCATCATTTATGTTTTTAAATCAAAATTTCTTCAACTTTCGTATACAAAAATACATTATACAAATTCATATGTACAGTTCAAATTCTAAACAAAAATAAATTTCTTCCTAACACATGTATTTAATCTCCAGAAAACAAATGTTTACAAACCATATTTTTATTGGCATAAATCATAAATATATTAACATTTTATCACATTTAGAATACTTTTCACTGAATAAATCATAGTTGCTCATATATCTCTACAAATTCGAAATAAAATTTCTAAATTTATATAAACAAGTACTTCAACTTTAGAAATCAATTTCATGCCATTTTGATGTGATTATATACATCAAACCAACTGATATACAAATTTTGGCTGATTTTCACATATTATAAATATGTATATGTAATTTCACATAAATTGAATAAAATTACATAAAAATACTTTTTAGATCTGATATCTTCATACCAAATCCTAGAAAATAGTTTCTTTTTAATAGGATAAATTTAAATGGTCCGAATCATAAATAGTATATTTGGACTGTTTCTGCGCAAAAATTTAATATTCTCATATTAATTCATTATTAGTTCCTACAAATCATATAGAATTGCTCAAAATATATGTTTATGCCCGCAAAAGTCATATTTCGTCCCACTTTATATCAGTTTACATCATTTCGCTACGATTTTCCCAATTTTGGGTCTCCTATATACGTAGTTTTAGCATGTAGAGTTATATACACATTATATAGCTCCAGTAGCTCATTTGACCACTCAAAACCAATTCATTATTCAGGTTAAGCAAAGTTTCCTAACCAAAGTGCCTAATTTCGAAATTACATATCTCGTTACCAAATTTAATCATATAAAATCAAGGGTAGAATTTAGGGAGACTCATTCGCTCTGATCTATTTCTAAATTTATATAAACAAGTACTTGAACTTTGGGAATCAATTCCAATGAAGCCAATTGACATACAGATTTTGTCTGATTTTCACATATTATAAATTTGTGTATGTAATTTCATATAAGTTGAAAAAATTTGCATAAATATACCTTTTAGACCTGATATCATCATATCAAATCTTAAAAAATACTTTCTTTTCAATAGGACAAATTTAAATTGTCTAAATCATAAATTAGTATAATTGGACTGTTTCTGCGCAAAAATGTAATATTCTCAAATTAGTTCATAATTAATTCATACAAATCATATACGAATGCTTAAAATTTATGTTTAGGTCCGTAAACATTATATTTCATCCTAGTTTATATCAGTTTAAATTAATTTATCAATCATTTCACTATGATTTTCCTAATTTGTGCCTGCTTTTTGCGTAGTTTAGCATGTAGAGTTTACATGCTACATTATGTAGCTCCATTAACCCATTTGACCACTCAAAACCGATTCATTATGCAGGTTAAAAAAAATTTGAAAAAACCAACGAGCTTAATTTTGAAACTACATATCTCATTACCATAACATCCCGCCTTTCTGCATGCTTTAAATCGACGATAAACCAACACGTCAGACTTAAACCATACAGAAGGGCGGATTGTTATGGGTGTAATATCCCGGAATTTTTGAAAATATCAATTTAATAATCTGTGTTAAAAATTTAATTGATTTGATAATTTTGTTAATAATAATTCAAATTGATTTAATAATTTTCCTTTAATAAACATATAATTGGTAGGTTTTATCTTTTAAAGCTAATAAATTGATTTCTATTTATAATATAAATATATGGGTTATATTTTAAATAGATTAGCTTTGTTTTAAATTTAATAAATAAAGCATATTTTCTAATTCTAATATTTATAGTAATTTGAAAATCAGTTTATATTTAATATATAAGCTTTTCAAAGTTATTAAATAAATAATCTTGGTTAAAATTTAATAAATGAATCATGATTTAAAATTCTAATATATATATTTAATAATTTGGTAATTTTGATTTAATTTAATATTAAGTTTTTCAAAGCTATTTAATAAATAAGTATATGATTTTAAATTGTTAAGGAAGATGTTTAAATGTTTAAAATGATTTTGGCTTAAGTTTTAATAAATTAATTAACAAAAAGGTTTGTTTTGTTTTCTTTTTAAAATATAGCTTAATAAAATAAGTATTTTATTAATAAAGAAATAATTTCTTTTACAACTATTTTAATTTGATAATGAGTTATTTCTAAAAACAATATTAATAATGTATTGTTTTTACAAATAGATTTTGAATAAAAATAGCATTTGTTATTTCAAATTTAATTTGTATATATAACTTGATTTTTATTAATATTATATTTTTGAATTTGATTTGAATTTGTATATAAAGTTTTGAAATCCAAAGTACAGGTATTAATTATTTTGGATTTCTAAATATATGCATAAGCTTTTATTTATAAGTATAATTGTTTTTTTATTTCTTTTAAAAATTTATATACATATAAAATACTAATTAACCAATTAATTTGGCATAACTTATATATTAACATTTAATTAAATACTAACTACTTTATTAAGACATGTGTTGTTTTCTTAAGCTTCATATAACAAGTGTTAAGCGTTAAACATCCTAAATTGACAAATGTTAAAATTTTGTACAAGTGTCATTTTGAATTTTGTATTTTCTTTTATTTCTATTAAATCATACTTTCATCTTAGAAAAATGCTTATTCTCTTCAATTTCTTTTTCTTTTTCAAAAATCAAAAGTTAAGAAATTTAAGGCGTGAACTCAAAACAAATCTGAAAACATACAAACCATTTTCAGATTCAAAATCAAACTAGAAATCAATATCCTGAAAATTATTTTCAAAACAAAATCTATAAACAACTCTTCAAACCAAAAATCCAAAAATCCAGTTCAAAACAAAATCAGTTTACAAACTCTTCAGATCAAAATCTAAATCCCAGTAACCATCTTCAAATCCTCAGTTCAAACATGCAAACCATTTCCCTGTAATTCACTTCAAAATGCAAATCTGCACATCTTCAAACCAAGGCAATTGTAGTTTTTAAACCAAGCCTGCATCATTTTTTCTGCAATCTGGAAGCATGCAAACAGTTTTTAAATCAAACAAAAAGCAACCCAGTTTTCAAAGTTTCAAAGGGAAGCACTCAAGTTTTAAATTAATGGGGCAATGCAGTTTTAAAGTATCAGGACCATTTCAGTTTAATAGAGTTCAAGTTTTCAAAGGCTATTTTCAAAACAAATTTGAGTCTCTGCCTTCTTCTAAAATCTTTGAGTAACTTTTTAAAAATTTGAAATATAGTTGGTTGCATGCTAGAATGGTTGAATATAAATAAGTATTTCATGTGTATATAGGAAAATTTTGATGTGAATATTGATTATGTGCATACTGTATGTATATTGTGCTCTGTCTTGTTCCCAGGCTCAATTTTTTTTTATTAAAATCCTTACCCTTGATCTAGTTCTGATAGGATCTGATTCACAAACAAATGTTGTTTTTTTAACATAGGTTAAGTTTTAAAAAATTAAGTAAGTTAAAATATAAGCATGTTTGTCTCTGTAAAACCAAAACAACTCTGTGCATGTTAAAATTAAGTAATACTCAAACCTTGTAATTTATAAATTCAGTATCATAAACTGAATACATAATCAAAAATATGATTTTTAAAACAAGAATCATAGTTTTTAGGTTTGGGGTGAAGGTGCAGCTAAGATATGAACTAAAATGGGAATATTTGGTTTTAAATCCAAGTTTGAAATTTAGAATTCAAGTTTAGTTAAATCTCAGTTTTAAATAAAATAATAACAAAATTTTAAATTTGAAATTGTTAAACTACTTTAAAATGGTAAGTAGTTTGAATCTTTTAAAAATGAAGTTTTAAAATGTGAGTAAGTTTTAAAGTGAACTTTAATTCAGGAAATCAAAGATTTAAATTTGTATTTCAGTTTGAAATAAAAGAAGTTCTAAATTTGAAAGATTTAAACAACTTTGTATGTTAAAGTGTAAATTTAAATTATTAAATTTAAAAATGAATTTAGTTTAAGCTCTTATAAATTTCTTTTATAAGATAAGCATTTCTTTGCCATGTAATTTTTTTAAAAAAAGGTTTTAAAATTGTTTAAACTTTGTTTAAGTTAAATTATATTCATTTTAAATCTCATATTTGAAATGAAATTTTATAGTAAATTCAAAAGTAAATTGATTTCAAATGTTTTGTTAATGACAATTTAGTCATAATTAAGAATGTTTTTATCTTAAAATTTAATTAAGATTAATGATTTGAAATTAATTTAATTAATGAGGTAATTAAAGAATAATTAGTTAATTTAATTAATTAATTAATTAGGGATAAATAAATAATTGATTAAGGGTTAATCAATTTGCAATTAAGATCATTAATTAGATAATTTAAGATTATTAATTAATGACTAAAAATTTATTAATTAAGCAATTAAGTTATAATCAAGGTTAATTAATTAAATAATTAAGGATTAATTGAGTTACAGTTAACACTTAATTAATTAGATAATTAGAGATTAATTAATGGATAATTAAAGATAAATTAATTTGTGATTAACAATGGTTAATCTAAGTTAATTACGTAATGGTAGTAACTAAAGAATAGTTAATAAAGGTCATTAACTAGGATTATTTAATAATTACTTAATGTATTAATTTTAATAATTAATTAGATTAATTAATTTGATAATAATCATTTGTGAATTGTTTAAGTGTAATTACTTAATGGAAGTAATTAGGGAATTAATTACTTAATGTAATTAATTGAGTTTAATGGGATTAGTTTGAATTAATTAATTAAGTTTAATTAATTTTAAACATTGAATGATTTGATGATAATTACTTAATGTAATTAATGGATTGTAATTACTTAGTAAAGTAATTAATGGTAATTACTGAATGTAATTAATAGAAGATGTTTTAAGAATGGAAGTAATTTGAGTATAATTACTTAGTAATTAATCGAGGGATTAATTAAGGATATTTAATTGGGAATAATTAATGAAGTAATTAAGGTTAGTTAATTACTGAATGTGATTAATCAATGAGGGATTAATAATTATGGTTTAATTAAGATTAATTACTTATTGTAATTAATTTAAATAAAGTAATTAAAAATATAATTAGGTATCATTAATTAATTAATGATGTAATTAAGGTTGATTAATTAAGAGTAATTAATCAATTATAAGTGATTCAGAGTAATTAATTAATGTAACTAATTAAGGATTAATGTAATTAATTATAGTTAATTAATTAATTGAAGTAATTAAAGGTTAATTACCGTAAGGGGTTAAGAATAATTAATTTGTGAAATTTATTAAAGAACAATTACTAGAATGTAATTAAGGATAATTAATCAAGGATGATTAATTAAGGTGATTAATTTGAATGATTAATTAATTGACTTGTAATAATTAATGGTTAGATAAGCAAGATTTATAATAATGAAGTAATTAATTTAATTTATTTTAAATTAATTAAAGATGAAGTAATTAATTTAATTCACTTTAAATTAATTAGAGATGGAAGTAATTAATTTAATTTATATTAAATTAATTGTACCGTGATTAAGTAAATCCCTGCTTATGTATGGATGGATGGTATTGATTGCCTTGAATGGTTGTGATCTCAGAAATGAGATAAGTAATGCTTTGTGGTATGAATGCTTTGGTTGCATTGCGATGATAATATGGATTATCTATTTTGATGATAGTATGGATTATCTGTTTATAATGATATGGATTATCTGTTTATGATGATAATGTTGATTATCTATTGTGATTTGTGAGTTATCTATCTGTAACGTCCCGCCTTTTCGCACGCTTCAAATCGACACACATGCCGATTCAAACCATACGGAAGGCGGATTGTTATGGGGTAAATAAGAAAAACAGAGAAGAAATAAACAAAATAGAATCTCACAGCGGAAGGATAAAATATAATAATAAAATATACAGTTTATAAAACTGTTTACAAACATTTATATAATGCATATCAGAGTTACACATACCAATAACAATGCAGCGGAATTAAATGGTGTAGTGGAATAATATAGTAGATACTAGTAATACAAATCTTCGTCTTCGTCCTCCAGAGCTAAATCCTCAAATCCTGAAACGCTCGGACTGACCCGAGCGAATTGAAAAGACAAAACACTCGAGTCAGAACTAAAAGATCTTATGTGAGTTAAATCAACAGGAGTAAATATGAGTGCAGTAACTCAAGAGATGCTCGGGATTTACATCTCCTAAGGATCCGTTAAACTATTTACTATGTAGTATATTGCGCTATTATAATAGTGTCTAATTGTAAATTAAACTTACTTTTTAATAGCGTTAATGGGTTACCCATATAGCCCTTAACACAGAATATATTCCCATAGTCTATACAGTACCGTAATCTCCCCCGTACTGGGCATCGTCAGAGGGCACTTCATAGGTATGGTACAAAACAAAACTCGTAGTAAAGGCTCGGTATGGTAGGTGACACGGCACAACTAGGCAATACCAGGGTAGATATACCAATTGCTATCCGGGCTGGTGGAAACGCGTAGCCGCAGTTACCGCCCACCTCGAACAAACTCCCCCAAAATCAAAAATATAAGTGGCCACTGAATCAATCCAAAGTCAAAGTATAATATCGAAGAGGAGCATCCGATCAGAGGTATGACCTCATTGGCCCGAGAATCACTCCTGTTTTAGCCACCTTATGCCAACTCACGGGAGTCGGGTCCACGTATTTACCTTACAGGAAACGTCGCCACCACCTACTTCATTCTGGAATCTCCACCGCGTACACGGTTAGTCAAAGTAGTTTTCGGTATCGACAGAGAGTATGTCCATATCTGATCCCGGTCTCTTTGCCAACTCATCGTTATTATAACACCGCGGTCATTTAAAAATAGTTTATACTTTAAAACCAGAATAAAATTTTTCATTTCAAAACTATGAATACGATATCAATTTAAACTCAAAACAATATGATATCATTTTATCTCAAATATAATCCTTTTCCAAAATCATACTGTTTTAAAATTTATAATATCTGGAAACCAAACATTTGAATTATACTTTCAAACATAATATTTCTAAATTCATACTTTTTAAAAACCATAACTTCTAAAACTTGAATGGTTTGGATATTCAACGGTATATAAAATAAATGGTTTAACTTTAAGGTTACTTTGTAAAGAAAATAATTTCCATAGTTTTACAAATATGTTTCTTTATTTAAAGTCTGAACCAAAATTTAAATATCACTTTCAAGT
The DNA here is from genome assembly GCA_030765085.1 of Allium cepa. Classification (NCBI taxonomy): domain Eukaryota; kingdom Viridiplantae; phylum Streptophyta; class Magnoliopsida; order Asparagales; family Amaryllidaceae; genus Allium; species Allium cepa. The sequence goes on from CM060931.1 coordinate 820,454,844, forward strand.
TCCAAACCACTTCAATTTCTATATATATATATATATCCATTTGGAGTAATAATATTTCAAACTAAAGTTGGAATTTATTCTTTCAACAAATTAAATGCTATATTATTTAGTCTTGAATATTCACATAAATCCATAAATAAAACTCCAATTTTTTTAGCAATTAAATATTTTCTTCAATTTAATTATACTAGAATATTCATTTTAAATTTCACTTGGAAAAATCTAGTTATAAATATCATATCTTAAAATTTCCAACTTAAACATTTAACATATAATATAAACCATCAAACTCCATTTCCTCAATTTTTCCATTTTTATTTAAGAGATTTATACACAGCTTAAATTCAAAATTTCTAACTTCATATGTATATATATAAAGAAGAAAATATCAAAATTAACTTATTATAAACTGTATCATCCAAACCATATAAATCATTTTAAAATATTTTATATATAGACCACGGTGCCTGTATAAAATTTTCTATCCTATGGTCAAGTGATACGGATATTTATCATTTCAATCCGCAATTTAAAAGATATAAAATTTTGCGGTTGTATATCATTTCAAACCACAATCCCGAATGAAATGAAAAATACATGATAACTTGCAGTTTAATGACATGAAACAAAACATCCATTCATCCATCATCAATCATCAACCAAATTATCTCAAACATCATCAGTTTAAACAAACATCAATATATGGCATATACAATATAACAGGAAATAATTGGCAGTTATTAATTAACATTTCATATTCAATTAAATTTATAACTGTTTGACTAGCAGTTTATATGCACATAAATAAATTCTAACTGCCAATTTATATGCAATACATAAAAGAAATTTGTAACGACTCGGTATTTTCAACCATTCGCATCCATTATAAGTGCATAGGCAGACACTCATGCCGGAATTGAATTGCTCAAAATACCATGTTGTAAATAAAATTTTGGCAAACCTCAGAATATACAGTAAATAAAAATCACAGATCACAGACACAGAGTATATAAAAATGCAGCGGAAGAAAGAGAGATAGTAGTTCATGAAGCTACTATATAAATATGAGATACATCAGAGTTAAATAAGATACAACAGAAGAGTAACAGGATACATCAGGTACAAATCAGATACATCACTGAACCACTATATACTGAAACAAAATAGATGGCTGGATCTTTAAGGAAAGCTCCAACGCCGAAGGTGAATCTTGAATGCTAACTCAATCAATCTGACCCGAGCGTAAAGCAAAACACAAAACCCTCGAGTCAAGACATAAATACTTATAAACTGTAAATCAACTCAAGTGAACAGTAACAAAATGCATCAGTAACTTAAAGGATGCTTGGGACCGCCCATCCTCTGAGGATCCGTTAAACTATTTACTATGTAGTAATATACGCTATATACGGTAGTGTCTAGTCAATAAAGTATAATCATATAGAAAATAGCGTTAAGGGGATGGTGAACCTTAACGCGGTCGGATCTTTAAAACCAAAATCGTAGTGGGCTCGATATAAGGATATGACACGGCACGCGAGGCAATGCCAGGGTGGATACACCGTTTGCACTCCCGGACCGGTGGTGACGGCAAGCCAGCAGCTTCCGCCCACCTCGAACAATACCCCCGAATCAAAGTGGCGCCACCGAATCGAATCACAACAGTAATAGAATGGTTTCCGATGGAGCATGCTCGATGAAAGGGTGCGATCCTTTGTGTAGCCCGGTATAGCTCCTGTTTTAGTCATATATGCCAACTCATGGGAGTTGGGTCCACGTAATATATACCTCGAGAACGTCGCCACCATTCTACTTCATTCTGGAATCTCCACCGCGTACACGGTTGTTAAAGTGGTTTTCGGTATTGGCCGGCTATAAGACAATATCTGATCCCGGTCTCTTTAACAACCAATCGTTATTATAACCCGTAGTTATAACTTTAAAACAATATTTTATACTTCAAAATAAAATATCTTTTTCAATCTAAATCTTTATCAAAATAAAGATTAAATCATTTCCAAAACCATTTCAATATATCATCGTAAAACATCTATCAATTCAAATATTTATCAAAATAAATATCAAGTCATTTCTAACCATTTCAATATATTAAATTTTCAAACCCTTTCAACACTACCTTTCAAATCGTTTTAATATATCAAAATATCATAACCTTTCAAAGTTTCAGTTCCAAAATATCATATCTTTCAGAACTTCTTTTTAAATCATGTTAATATCAAAATGTCCTATCTTTCAAACTCCGTTTTCAAATCATTTAATATCAAAAATATCATATCTTTCAAAACTTCGTTTCAAATCATTTTAATATATCAAAATATTGTATCTTTTCAAACTTCATTCATTTCAAATCATTATTCATTTTATTCAATCTAGAATACCATTTCAAATCAAAATGAATTTAGCTTAAACTCTTATAAATTTCTTTTATTAGACAAGCATTTCTTTGCCATGTAATTTTAAAAATAAAAGGTTTTAAAATTGTTTAAACTTTGTTTGAGTTAAATTATATTCATTTTAAATCTCATATTTGAAATGAAATTTTAAAGTAAATTCAAAAGTAAATTGATTTCAAATGTTTTGTTAATGACAATTTAGTCATAATTAAGAATGTTTTTATCTTAAAATTTAATTAAGATTAATGATTTGAAATTAATTTAATTAATGAGGTAATTAAAGAATAATTAGGTAATTTAATTAATTAATTTAATTAGGGATAAATAAATAATTGATTAAGGGTTAATCAATTTGCAATTAAGATCATTAATTAGATAATTTACGATTATTAATTAATGATTAAAAATTTATTAATTAAGCAATTAAGTTATAATTAAGGTTAATTAATTAAATAATTAAGGATTAATTAAGTTACAGTTAACATTTAATTAATTAGATAATTAGAGATTAATTAAGGGATAATTAAAGATAAATTAATTTGTGGTTAACAATTGTTAATCTAAGTTAATTACGTAATGGAAGGAATTAAAGAATAGTTAATAAAGGTCATTAACTAGGATTATTTAATAATTAATTAATGTGATTAATTTTAATAATTAATTAGATCAATTAATTTAATAATAATCGTTTGTGAATTGTTTAAGTGTAATTACTTAATGGAAGTAATTAAGGAATTAATTACGTAATGTAATTAATTGAGTTTAATGGGATTAGTTTGAATTAATTAATTAAGTTTAATTAATTTTAAACACTTAATGATTTGATGATAATTACTTAATATAATTAATGGATTGTAATTACTTAGTAAAGTAATTAATGGTAACTACTGAATGTAATTAATAGATGATGTTTTAAGAATAGAAGTAATTTGAGTATAATTACTTAGTAATTAATCGAGGGATTAATTAAGGATAATTAATTAGGAATAATTAATGAAGTAATTAAGGTTAGTTAATTACTGAATGTGATTAATCAATGAGGGATTAATAATTATGGTTTAATTAAGATTAATTACTTATTGTAATTAATTTAAATAAAGTAATTAAAAATATAATTAGGTATCATTAATTAATTAATGATGTAATTAAGGTTGATTAATTAAGAGTAATTAATCAATGATAAGTGATTCAGAGTAATCAATTAATGTAATTAATTAAGGAATAATGAAATTAATTATACTTAATTAATTAATTGAAGTAATTAAAGGTTAATTACTGTAAGAGGTTAAGAATAATTAATTTGTGAAATTTATTAAAGATCAATTACTGGAATGTAATTAAGGATAATTAATCAAGGATGATTATTTAAGGTGATTAATTTGAATGATTAATTAATTGACTTGTAATTAATTAATGGTTAGATAAGCAAGATTTATAATGATGAAGTAATTAATTTAATTTATTTTAAATTAATTAAAGATGAAGTAATTAATTTAATTCACTTTAAATTAATTAGAGATGGAAGTAATTAATTTAATTCATTTTAAATTAATTATATTGTGATTAAGTAAATCCATGCTTATGTATGGATGAATGGTATTGATTGCCTTGAATGGTTGTGATCTCAGAAATGAGATAAGTAATGCTATGTGGTATGAATGCTTTGGTTGCATTGTGACGATAATATGGATTATCTATTTTGATGATAGTATGGATTATCTGTTTATAATGATAATATGGATTACCTGTTTATGATGATAATGTTAATTATCTATTGTGATTTGTGAGTTATCTATCTGTGTGTATATAGATAATTGAATTGAATTGTTTTAAACTTTAAAACAACTTGACATTAAAGACACGTTTTGGATTTCGATGAGACCGGGATCGGGTTTCCATATTTGGATATCCAAAAACCGCATCGATCCAAATTAACGATAGGTCGTGAATCTCAAGTGAAGATGAAGATTCAGAGTGCAAGGGTTATCGTCATTAACTCTGAGGGTGATTCCAAAATGAGTGTAACGAGATAATGCCTTTGATTTCGTTCGAACTCGAAACGAACTTGTATGGATTGAATGCTTTCAGCACATCGTCAAGTGGACAATGAGCATTTTAAGTGATGTGTTCTATAAAGGTAATCGTAGCCTCAAGCCTCATCGACCGAGAATGGCTAAAACAGGGGAGGTGCAGCAAGGCTAAGTGGGTCATGCCCAAGTAGGACGAGATTTTCTTCTGTCTATAGGTCCCTTTTTATTTCGACTGTGTGGAGAGTTGTTGAGCTCCAACTGTCGGGGTTGTCTTGTTCGGGACTGTCCAGTAAGGGATGGTTCCGGCCTTGTGTTGCAGGGAAGTTAGGGTGGCTCCTCGGTATGGAATCCAAAATTTAATAAGTGCCATCGGATTTGATTGTATTACCCACTTTTGTGGCTAGTAGCTGGAATTTAATCATGTAACAATTTCGGCTATTTCATATTTACTTGAAAACCCTAGACCTACTATAATATCACTGGATTTCCTATCAAATGTTTTGGTTAGCGTAAGATAAAAACTTTTTCATGTTTATGTGTGGGAAGTCTTACGTGATACCTTTCTTTTCAAAAGGTTTTTGAAGTTAAGCAACCTTAACCTGTTACTCACACCAGACCTATGTCTGACCCGGAGTTTATCTTCTTTTTTCTTAAACTCTTGGGTACTCAAATTTTTACGAGTAGCCAAGGGATTCCGGTTAGCTTTGACGAATTGTGGAGGAGCAATGGGGTAGGAGGCTTCAGCGTGTAGATTTATAGTGTTCTGCTGTGTTGGTTTCTCTGAGTAGTTTCCTTGTACTGTATTGAGTTGTATAACTAGACAGGTGTTTATAACTGTCTAGTATGTGATGTGTAATCTGTGTAACTCTGATAGTGGTTGTAATATATGTAATATTTATGTTATTAATATAATTTATTCGTTCCGCTGTTGAGATCCTGATGTTGTTTCTTCGTTCTTCTCTTTCCTTTCTCTTTTTTATACCTTTCTTCAAGATGATGCGATTTTCTATGGTGAGAAAGTGGGGTCGTCACATTTAGTATCAGAGCGCTAGGTTGAGCGAATATCTAGGCTCTGGAGTGGTGTCTATCTTGAGAGAGCGTATTTGTAATTTTAAATATATTTATTTATTCTACCTATGTGTTGGGTAACCTGTTCAGGTTTTCCAACATAAGTTATAATGGTAGATGGGGTAGTGGTGTGTGTAACACGACTTGGAGTTTGATGTTTGAGTTTGGAAGTGTATCTGTCGAGACTATAGACCTAATACCGTCTCGAGTGAGTTTTGCAGTGGTGTACGGATTTCATCATTCTCTGAAGGAAACCTGTTAAGGTTCGGAGTCTATTTTTGAAGTTTGGATGAGTAGAGTTTGGATCTGTCGGTTAGGCAGAAGCGAATGATGGTATTTTGATACCTTAGGAAGTAGTAGCTGCGTGATGTGATGCAGTGAGTATGAATGTTTCCAAAGAAGTTTTCTTTGGAACAAATTTAAGGAAGTAGGTCTGCATCAGTGTTGTGGCTGAGTTCAGCATGGTGTTTCTGTTTGGTTTGAGGTCCGAGTTTCTCGAAGAGCTTTGGATTAGGAATTCTTTGGTATCTGTGTCAACAGTGCAGCTCAGAGTGTTATTTATGTCAGCAGGGAGTCTTCTGGCTTAGCAGTTTTTCTCAAGGAGGAGTTCAGAAGCAGCAAAGTGGACCCATTTCTTCGATGGATTGGCTAGATAAGTGTAAGCTGTTCTGTTTGGTAAAGGGAGAATAGTTTTCTTTGGATTTGGTCTGGACGCAAAAGTGACTTGCGATAGTTGAGTGTTCTCTTGGGTTATCAGAGTTTTTCCGGATGTCTTCAAGGAAGTCAGAGGTTTGTCCGCATCTGGAGATTGAGTTTCCTTATCAACTAGGATTCCAGGATTGGTACCAATGGTTCAGCTTGGTTCTTAGAGGTAGAGTTTGATGAAGCAGCTTACGGTTTTGGAGAAACTTCTGAGATTTACTATTATGGATCTGTTGAACCATATTTCTGGAATGTGTTGTCTAGTTTGTGCTTGTGTTCATCATTAGCATTCTCTTCTACTTCGGATCAGAGTTGTGCAGCGGAAGCAGTTTGGGAGTGCATCTGCTTTTCTTTTCCGGACAGGAGAAGTGAGTTTAGTCTTTTGATGTTTGACGAGTAGGGTTGGTGTTCTTGTTCTTGGTTGATCTTGAGGAGATCATTTGGTTGAGTTGATTGGTTTTGTTTGTTTCTAGAGGCATCAGCAAGGGTTGAGCTGATCAGTAAGGAAGTGGGCAGCCCATGATCGTCCGAAGATTTTTGTGGATAAGAGACGGAGGAATTTGGATTCCGGGGTCGTAGGTTTGATTTTGGATAAGTTTTCTCCGATTAAGGGAGCTATAAGAGAAGCTAGCTCTGAAGTGTTTTGGATCTTTTCTGTAAGAATAAGTGATTGATCTACAGGATTGAATTTCCAGTTTGGATAACTGGGATTCAATGAGTTTCACGTATCTCTGAGGGAGTACGTGTATGATCTATCTCTGGTTTTGGAACCAGCAGTTCGAGAGTTTTGGTTGTTGAGTCAGACTTGTCTATAGTCTGATATCCTGTTTAATGTTATAGATATAGATGAGTAGTGTAACAATCCCAATTTTTAATTTAATTTGAATTGATAATTAAAATAAAATAAAATAACATCCTAAAAATTTTCAATATAAATTAATAATATATTTTAAACTTTTAGAATTTAATTCGGGAATAAATTGGAAAAAAAATCATAAACAAATAAAATGAGTGGAAAACTATACATGAACAAATTCCAATTTCTTTTGAGTTTAGAAACCTTGAAATAATATAATAAGTATAAATATAAATGGTAGAAAAATGTATACAAAATAAGGAATAAAAGTTTAAAATAATATATATATATATAGATAATTGATTTTTTTTTAGATATAATAGTTTTAATTCAAAAGTATAATAAACTAAGCTTAAAATAATATTGGTTTAAAAATAAGTATAGTTGTATATTCACAAAATATAAAATGTAAAAATGTTTACAAATGTTAAAAATATGATAATATAAATAGTACAAATTTTTCTCATATTAACAAATAAAAAAAAAGGAACAATTCTTTTAAACATGAGGATATTGCATATATGTACATACAAACCAATATAACATACTTTAAGGTCTTATACATACATATATACAAATGGCATCATTACATTTATAAAATAATCAAATTTAAAACTAAAAAAAGAAAGAAATAATTATATGCAGCTATGAAACAAATAAAAAGAAGACAAAAGATAATCAATGTAAATCATCTCAGCCCCAAAACTTCCCTATCTTTTCTTGGTTGCTGCAAGATTTTGAAAATCGGTAGGAAAAGAAAATTTTTAACAAGTGGCATAAAGATTTACAAGTGGCATTTTATTTTGAATAGAATTTATGAAAAAACAAGGCTGCTCAATTTTTTTTTCTCTCAACTAAAAATCTGAGAAAAGAAAGATCAAAACCATTCTTCTATCGTAAACCTGAATCAAAACCTGATTCCTTATCCAGAAGCTTTTCAAATTCTAGAAAAACAGACAAAACAGAGAAGAAAATCAAACAAGAAATCAAAATGAAAAGTAGAGATTGAACAGCTTCAAGTATTCAGGGATTTCAACTGAGTTTAAGGTCAGGCAAGCTAAGCAAAACAAAAGCAAATTCAAAATTGAAATCTGGAAACCCAAAGGCAACAGCAGATCATCTTCAAAACCAAATTTCAATGTTCAAATATGATCAAGTTTTCAAACCAGGAAACTAAATGTCAAAACAGAAACAAGTTGAATCAAAAGCAAGGATCAAACAACCTGAAAAGCATGCAAGTTCAAAACATCAGTAAAATAATGTCTGGCCTCTGTCTTTTTGAGCAGGTGAGCAAATTTTCGATCTTTCATCTTTCGTTACTGCGTGCATGTGTTTGTCTGGATATATTCACTTGGTTAGAATTGAATTAGGCTATATATTTATACAATGCATGTCTGGTATATGTATATATACCTATACTCAGTTGTTACAGGTTACAACCTGAGATAAAAATTAAATTTGCTCTTCATTTATTTAGTTGTAGGTTACAATTTCTAAAGGAAAGATGATGGAAATGAAATAGCATCAATATTAGAATTCAATTCGAGATTTTATTTTGGAGATCTACTTTAAAAAAAAAAGAGAAATAACAGTAGAGAATCTAGATAAACCCAAAAATTCAAATGTCTGGATTTCGAGATTTAATTGCAGGAACGAATTTGTATTATAAAATGTCGATTTTTGAAAATCATTTCAGGATTTTAAAGTTTATATTGATAGAGAAATTCTGAGTTGATCAGAAATGTTTAAAACATCGATTCACAGTGATCAACGAGGCGTTGAACTCCGGTGTGGTTGTCAGAGATGCTTGGGTAGTCATTGGATTCGAGAAAAATACTAGTTAATTTTTTCATTCGTCATAGGCAAAGATTTGGATTCATTTAAGGTTTTGGGGCACATTGGTTTTCTGTTGATCTACGAGCAACTTTTGTCATCGTCACGGCAATATGGGCGATCGCATTGGGGGGAAACTGACGCGTAGGGTTATGGCGAAGCTCTGATGGAGCCGCGTGGATTCTGGTACTGGAGGATGTCCTAATGAGGCGTTTTCTGATCGTCTAATTTGGGTTCCGATGCCCATAGGGCTTCGTTTTTATTTATCGAATTAATCATTTATGTGGGTGGTCATTTGGCACGAGCAGTTTGCCGTCGACTTGTGGGTGACCTCGGTGAGGATCGAAAGTGACTGGAGCGGTGTGCAACGTGCACGCGTAGTTGTGTATGTCTGGCAAGTTCGTGATGATGAGGAAGAAGGATTTTCCTCGGGGTTGGTCCTGATGTTAACTGGGTGTGTCTCGAAGCAAGTTGAAGCGTGGATAACTCGAAGTATGGCTCGAGTGAAAGGGCGATGGGCTCGAGCTTCACAGAGGGTGATTCAAAAAAGTTTTTACAGTTATAAATTTTTAAAAAAACATAACGAAATTTCAAAAGAAAGAAAGGGAGGAGACTTAGAAAAAAGAAAAAAAATTAGTCTTAGCTCGGGTTATCCAAATACTGTAGTGATGTATAAAATAAAATCAAGTTAAGTACTTATTTTCTACGGGTTTTAAATACTATAGCTTAATAAAGGTTTAAATGTTGAGTTAAAAATGTAATGCAAGTCTTCATTTTTTTTTTGTTAATACCTTAATAATGTTTTAACACATAATTATTATCTTAATCAAGTAACTTCTTTAAGTTCAGTATAAAGTTATTAACAATTAAGTTTATAATTAATAATGATTTGATTTTCAAAGTTTTCAAGAAGAACTTTAAAATGTTAATTAAGATAACTAATATTGATTAATTGTTTTGGAGAGTAGTTAAGACTGATTACTTTATAATGGTATTTAGAGTTTAGATTGATTAATGATTAAGTGATTAATAAAATTGTAATTAGCTACTTAAGTAAATTAATGAATGATTAATTGTTAATCAATTAAGTAACTAATTAAGAATTATTGATTAATGTAATTAATTAATGATTATGTAATAAAGTGATCAAAGATTTATTAATTAGTATAATTAATCAGAGGATTAATATAATTAATTAAGAAGTTAATTAAGATAAATAATTACAAGTTTGTTCATTACTGCTTACGATTAATTAAAACTAACTAATGAGATGGTTAATTACAAATTAATTATTTAATTAATTAAAGAGTTAATTAATTAATAAGGATCATTAATTAATGAAATTAATCAAAATTGATTAATGAAAGTGATTTATTAAAGTATGATTAATTAATTGTAATTAATTGAGGATTAATGCAAATTAATTAAGATTAATTAATGGTAAATTAAAGATTAATTAGTAATTAACTAAGGAATGATTAATTTTTTTATCAAGTTTTAATAATGAATAATTAGAGATTACTAATTAATTGTTAAAGAATAATTAATTAATTAAATAAAGATTAATTAATTGATAATGAGGTTAATTAAGAAGTGATTAATTAATTAATTAAATGATTGTGATAAATTAATTAATGGTTGGTTAAGCAAGGTAAGTTTATTTATTCTTAAGTAATTAATTTAATTTGAATTAATTAAATTAATTAAAATTTGAATTAGAGGTATGCTTGCTTATAAATGATTGTATTGCCTTGCATTGATTGTTACATCTGGACTGTAATATTCTGTGATGTGAAATATGTTGTGTATTGACCTGTGATATCTGTAATATGTTTTCGGTGTAAATACCCTTGGCCGTAAAACGGCATTTGAAATTCAATGCGACAGGGAGTCGGATTCCAGTTGGTTATTCGAAACCCACATCGAATCATATTAGTGGATCTTTGTTATTGATAAATTTACTTTATCTATGAATCTGTGGATGAAGATAAGCGTTATAGCTTATACCGCTTATCGATATGGTTGTGCTTTAATCTGTGATGTGATGATTGTTGTTGCACTATTGTGTAAAACTCCGGGACCACACTGATACACACACTGATACACACACAAATATGGATTGCACGTGGAAATGGATTAAGTCATAGATTTTTGGAAATACATTTTAAAATTGAATTTTTGAATCCAAAATAGTTTTGGAATTAGAATTCAAAACTTTTGAAAATGGATTCCAAAGATAAAAGTTATTTCGAATAACTTAATAGAGTTTTGAAATTTAAATAATTTGATTTAAATTTGAATTCAATATTTGAAATTGAATTCCATGATTTGGAACTATGGTTTAAAAAGAGTATTCAACTTATAAATATGTTTATATGGGTTTTTAAACCATTTTAAAAGTGTTGTTTTGAGAATTTAAATTTAACCCAAAGATTTTAACTTGTATAAACGAAATCGGATTTTTTTCCAAAAACGAAAACTATTTGTTTTCAAATAATAAAGGCTTTTACATAAGAAATGAACTTCCAATTCGTGTTAAAAGGAATTCAAGTTTGAAATGAAAATAATTTTCCAAGTTATGAATAAATCTTTGGAAACGAGTTTGAAAGCTATAAATTAAATCTTTGATTCAAAGATTTAAGGAGTTAATCCAATTGAAATGGAAATTGTTTTGGAAATCTATAAATAGATCTTTGTGAAACTGAGTGAACTTTGTGAAATAAATCTTTTTGTTTAAAAGATTTAAAATGGTAATTTGTTTAATCCATTTGAAAAGCAAGTTTGAATTTTAAGTTGTGACTTAATCGAAATCCCATTATCCATATGTTTTTAAATATTGCACTCATTATTCGGTTTAGCCGGGAGAGGACCTTGTGTCATATAACCCATTCCGAATAATGATACGACGTTATGGATAGCATTTGAAGACCGGTGGTGAAGACCAGATATTTTCGAAAACGAGAGGACAACTTGTCGAATGTCTCTGCATCGACTGGTCCCCGGTATAGAGACTCCATATGTGATGGGAAGTCCGGTCGTGATTAGAAATTATCCGGATTTGCAAGGGCTTCTTCGGAAGTGCCTTCGGTTCTGTTCGAGCCCGGAATAGACTTGTATGGTCGTGTGTCTGACACTACACTTTGAGATATAAAGCCGATTTCTTTCAAATACATATCTGTTGGTGGCGGAGAATTTATTATCTTAGCTTAACACCCTTCTCTGAGACGTACGAGCTCAGAGGTTATGTAGTTGATGGTTATCAGCGATATACTCCCAATTTGGTAGTGTGGCATGCTAAGTGCTGCTGTGTGTTGATGATCATTTGTTGATCAATTGTTGATCAAAGCATGGCTTTTCGTGTAAAGCGTAGCTTTGTGGACGAGACCTCATCGAGCCTCACAACCCGGTAATGGTCGAAACAGGAAAGATGCGGCAAGGTTTCAGGGGTAGCTCCCCTAGGGTATGACCATTCCTTCTGGAAAAGGGTAATATCATGGTATGGAGCCCAGATACTTACTCATGTGGGCACTGTAGTATATATCTATTACTGTGTGATGTTGTTGGTGTAGAGGATCCTCGGTTAAAGGTCCCAAAGGACCGGAGGTGGCATATCTTAGGTTTTATTCCCCGAGAAGGGGGTAGCCGGCCTTGTTTGGCAGAGAGTCGGGTAGGTTCTCGGGGCGTCCCGCCAGAGGCGTTCCCATGTGGCAATAGGAAGTTCCTTAGCCTGACCATTTGTTGGAAATCCATTTACCCAATACGCGCCTTGTACGGTTTTAGTTGTATTACCTGTCATCTACTTATGGTGGCGCCCCACTGTTTGGATGGTAGCTATAGTAGGCATAGTTCGGAATGTCTATGCTGGCTAGGATTTATATTATACTTTCGAAATGGTTTTTCCACGATTTGCACTTATAGTAATAACATCAAAGAATTTTTCTCGTATCAAGCATATTTGACTATCATAAGGAGAAATCTCCTCCAATTCTGCGTTTGCATTGTGTGTGTGGCGGGAGGCCTTATGGTAGTTTCATTTTTCCAAAAGCATTGCGGATTTAAACTTTAAAAGCTTTGTTGTTTGTTTTAAAAGATAAAACTATTTTGTTTGCTCACACCAGTCCCACGACTGACCTGGATTTTATTGTTCCTTTCCTAAACTCTGAGTGCCCACTATTTTCCATACGGGCAGCCTAGAGTTGGGTTTTCAGGTATTCCAGTAATAGGTATAGATTCATTAGCCTTCGAAGTCTTTGGATTGGTAGCTTTCAGTCTTTGGGATCTTCTTCAGTCTCGGACGACTGACCTTGCTTAGCTTGTGCAACGTGATCTAGAGTTCTCGCTAGCTTTAGATTGGAGATGGAGCTATTGGAGATGGGCATTGAAGACACTATCTTCCCGCTGCTATTTTCTTGTATCTCTGTCAGTATTGATATCTATTGTATCATTCTATTGTATTATGTTGTATCAGATATTGTATCAAATGTTATATATATCATATGTATGATACATTTTTCTTCCGCTGTGTTGTACTTAATGTGTTATAAGCTCCGGCGAACCAGGTTCGACGTTTGGATCTGCGGCATTTGAATACGAGTGTCGTATTCGGTGTCGATTTTCGAAGGTCGAGTCAGGGTCGTTAGAAGTAGGAACTCTATAGCTTAGTAGTTTCGATTGTTTGAATTCTGTTGAGCGAATATCTCGGTATTTATACTTAGGGCAACTCGAGGAAATTCTATCCAGAATTTTGTCTGGATAGTTAGATTTGTTTGATGTGATGAATTGGTTGTTATGTTTGTTAGCATATGTTTGATATATGCTTGTGTTTAAAATTAAAATCTTTAATGAGATTATTAAATTACCTTTGTTTTAAATTTCGAGGACGAAATTCTACCGAGGGGGAAGGATTGTAATATCCCAGAATTTTTGACAAATTCAATTTAATAACCTGTATTAAAAAATTAATTGATTTGATAATTTTGTTAATAATAATTCAAATTGATTTAATAATTTTCCTTTAATAAATATATAATTGGTAGATTTTATCTTTTAAAGCTAATAAATTGGTTTTCATTTATAATATAAATATATGGGTTATATTGTAAATAGATTAGCTTTGTTTTAAATTTAATAAATAAAGCATATTTTCTAATTCTAATATTTTTAGTAATTTGAAAATTAGTTTTTATTTAATATATAAGCTTTTCAAAGTTATTAAATAAATAATCTTGGTTTAAATTTAATAAATGAATCATGATTTAAAATTCTAATATATATATTTAATAATTTGGAAATTTTGATTTAATTTAATATTTAGTTTTTCAAAGCTATTTAATAAATAAGTATATGATTTTAAATTGTTAAGGAAGATGTTTAAATGTTTAAAATGATTTTGGCTTAAGTTTTAAATTTAAATTAATTAACAAAAAGGTTTGTTTTGTTTTCTTTTAAAAAATAGCTTAATAAAATAAGTAATTTATTAATAAAGAAATAATTTCTTTTATAATTATTTTAATTTGATAATGAGTTATTTCTAAAAACAATATTAATAACGTATTGCCTTTACAAATAGATTTTGAATAAAAATAGCATTTGTTATTTCAAATTTAATTTGTATATATAACTAGATTTTTTTTAATATTAGATTTTTGAATTTGATTTGAATTTACATATAAAGTTTTGAAATCCAAAGTATAGATTTTAATTATTTTGGATTTCTAAATATATGCATAAGCTTTTATTTATAAGTATAATTGTTTTTTATTTCTTTTAAAAATTTATATACATATAAAATACTAATTAACCAATTAATTAGGCATAACTTATATATTAACATTTAAATTAAATACTAACTACTTTATTAAGGCATGTGTTGTTTTCCTAAGCTTCATATAACAAGTGTTAAGTGTTAAACATCCTAAATTGACAAATGTTAAAAATATTGTACAAGTGTCATTTTCAATTTTGTATTTTCTTTTATTTCTATTAAATCATACTTTCATCTTATAAAAATGCCTCTTCTCTTCAATTTCTTTTTCCTTTTCAAAAATCAAAAGTTAAGAAATTTAAGGTATGAACTCAAAACAAATCTGAAAACATACAAACCATTTTCAGATTTAAATCAAAAAAGAAATCAATTTCCTAAAAATTATTTTCAAAACAAAATCTACAAACAACTCTTCAAACCAAAAATCCAGAAATCCAGTTCAAAACAAAATCAGTTTACAAATTCTTCAGATCAAAATCTAAATCCCATTAACCATCTTCAAATCCTCAGTTCAAACATGCAAACCATTTCCTTGTAATTCACTTCAAAATGCAAATCTGTACATCTTCAAACCAAGGCAATTACAGTTTTTAAACCAAGCCTGCATCATTATTTTTTCAATCTGGAAGCATGCAAACAGTTTTTAAATCAAACAAAAAGCAACCCAGTTTTCAAAGTTTCAAATGGAAGCACTCAGTTTTAAATCAATGGAGCAATGCAGTTTTAAAGTACCAGGAGCATTTCAGTTTAATGGAGTTCAAGTTTTCAAAGGCTGTTTTCAAAACAAATCTGAGGCTCTGCCTTCTTCTAAAATCAGTGAGTAACTTTTTAAAAATTTGAAATATAGTTGGTTGCATGCTAGAATGGTTGAACATAAATAAGTATTTCATGTGTATATAGGTAAAATTTGATGCGAATATTGATTGTGTGCATACTGTATGTATATTGTGCTTTGTCTTGTTCCCAGGCTCAATTTTTTTTATTAAAATCCTTACCTCTTGACGTAGTTCTGATGGGATCTGATTCACAAACAAATGTTGTTTGTTTTAACATAGGTTAAGTTTTAAAAAATTAAGTTAAAATATAAGCCCGTTTGTCTCTGTAAAACCAAAACAACTCTGTGCATGTTAAAATTAAGTAATACTCAAACCTTGTAACTTATAAATTCAGTATGATAAACCGAATACATGATCAAAAATATGATTTTTAAAACAAGAATCATAGTTTTTAGGTTTGGGGTGAAGGTGCAGTTAAGATATGAACTAAAATGGGAATATTTGGTTTTTTTGGTGATCTATGTATCTAGAGGGGATGGATTTCTTCCTGATGATGGAGGAGTGATCAGAAATGCTAGGAAAAATTTTTGATGGTGATAAAAATCATCGGGGAAGTTGCAGCAGTGAGATTTCTTTTAGAACCCTAGTTTTAGTTAGGTTTAGGAATTCGATCACTATGGGTTTTATAATGGATCGAGTGATTCAAGCTTTGGGGTAATGGGAGTTTAGAAGTAGGCGATGGCTTGGCCGGAGTTTCAGCAACTACGATGGTCGGAGGAATGGATGCGAAGCGTTGCCAGGTTTTGGGTTCGAGTAGTTCTGTTGTTCCAGGTTTAGTTTGAAACTCGAATTCAATTTCGAGTTGGGTTGAGGATAATCTGATTATTGAGTAGGGTGTTTGAGTGATTGTGGATGTGGGAAGATCATCGCCGATGATCGGAGATGACCGGAGGCATCGTGCATGTGCACGGTGCACTGGGGTCTGGTGATGTTGGGTTGGCCAGAGTTTTGTACTCAAGTAAATCTCTGTTTTGACTCGAAGTTGTGTGGTAGTAAGCTCGGGGAGGTTGGGTTGTATACTCGAAGCAAAATGGGGATGGGCTCGGGTTTGAAGAATGTTAAAGGTTTTAACAAAACCTGTACTGTTTGTTTAAAAAAATTTAAAACTGAAGTTTATAAATGTAAAGAAAAGTTTAAACCTGGTTTTAAATCCAAGTTTGAAATTTAGAATTCAAGTTGAGTTAAATCTCAGTTTTAAATAAAATAATAACAAAATTTTAAACTTGAAATTGTTAAGTAGTTTGAACTTTTTAAAAATGAAGTTTTAAAATGTGAGTAAGTTTTAAAGTGAAGTTTAATTCAGGAAATCAAAGATTTAAATTTGTATTTCAGTTTGAAATAAAAGAAGTTCTAAATTTGAAAGATTTAAACAACTTTGTATGTTAAAGTGTAAATTTAAATTATTAAATTTAAAAATGAATTTAGTTTAAGCTCTTATAAATTTCTTTTATAAGATAAGCATTTCTTTGCCATGTAATTTTTTTTAAAAAGGTTTTAAAATTGTTTAAACTTTGTTTAAGTTAAATTATATTCATTTTAAATCTCATATTTGAAATGAAATTTTATAGTAAATTCAAAAGTAAATTGATTTCAAATGTTTTGTTAATGACAATTTAGTCATAATTAAGAATGTTTTTATCTTAAAATTTAATTAAGATTAATGATTTGAAATTAATTTAATTAATGAGGTAATTAAAGAATAATTAGTTAATTTAATTAATTAATTAATTAGGGATAAATAAATAATTGATTAAGGGTTAATCAATTCGCAATTAAGATCATTAATTAGATAATTTAAGATTATTAATTAATGATTAAAAATTTATTAATTAAGCAATTAAGTTATAATCAAGGTTAATTAATTAAATAATTAAGGGTTAATTGAGTTACAGTTAACACTTAATTAATTAGATAATTAGAGATTAATTAATGGATAATTAAAGATAAATTAATTTGTGATTAACAATGGTTAATCTAAGTTAATTATGTAATGGTAGTAACTAAAGAATAGTTAATAAAGGTCATTAACTAGGATTATTTAATAATTACTTAATGTATTAATTTTAATAATTAATTAGATTAATTAATTTGATAATAATCATTTGTGAATTGTTTAAGTGTAATTACTTAATGGAAGTAATTAAGGAATTAATTACTTAATGTAATTAATTGAGTTTAATGGGATTAGTTTGAATTAATTAATTAAGTTTAATTAATTTTAAACATTGAATGATTTGATGATAATTACTTAATGTAATTAATGGATTGTAATTACTTAGTAAAGTAATTAATGGTAATTACTGAATGTAATTAATAGAAGATGTTTTAAGAATGGAAGTAATTTGAGTATAATTACTTAGTAATTAATCGAGGGATTAATTAAGGATATTTAATTGGGAATAATTAATGAAGTAATTAAGGTTAGTTAATTACTGAATGTGATTAATCAATGAGGGATTAATAATTATGGTTTAATTAAGATTAATTACTTATTGTAATTAATTTAAATAAAGTAATTAAAAATATAATTAGGTATCATTAATTAATTAATGATGTAATTAAGGTTGATTAATTAAGAGTAATTAATCAATTATAAGTGATTCAGAGTAATTAATTAATGTAATTAATTAAGGATTAATGTAATTAATTATAGTTAATTAATTAATTGAAGTAATTAAAGGTTAATTACCGTAAGGGGTTAAGAATAATTAATTTGTGAAATTTATTAAAGAACAATTACTGGAATGTAATTAAGGATAATTAATCAAGGATGATTAATTAAGGTGATTAATTTGAATGATTAATTAATTGACTTGTAATTAATTAATGGTTAGATAAGCAAGATTTATAATAATGAAGTAATTAATTTAATTTATTTAAAATTAATTAAAGATGAAGTAATTAATTTAATTCACTTTAAATTAATTAGAGATGGAAGTAATTAATTTAATTCATATTAAATTAATTGTACCGTGATTAAGTAGATCCTTGCTTATGTATGGATGGATGATATTGATTGCCTTGAATGGTTGTGATCTCAGAAATGAGATAAGTAATGCTTTGTGGTATGAATGCTTTGGTTGCATTGTGATGATAATATGGATTATATATTTTGATGATAGTATGGATTATCTGTTTATAATGATATGGATTATCTGTTTATGATGATAATGTTGATTATCTATTGTGATTTGTGAGTTATCTATCTGTAGCGTCCCGCCTTTTCGCACGCTTCAAATCGACACACATGCCGATTCAAACCATACGGAAGGCGGATTGTTATGGGGTAAATAAGAAAAACAGAGAAGAAATAAACAAAATAGAATCTCACAGCGGAAGGATAAAATATAATAATAAAATATACAGTTTATAAAACTGTTTACAAACATTTATATAATACATATCAGAGTTACACATACCAATAACAATGCAGCGGAATTAAATGGTGTAGTGGAATAATATAGTAGATACTAGTAATACAAATCTTCGTCTTCGTCCTCCAGAGCTAAATCCTCAAATCCTGAAACGCTCGGACTGACCCGAGCGAATTGAAAAGACAAAACACTCGAGTCAGAACTAAAAGATCTTATGTGAGTTAAATCAACAGGAGTAAATATGAGTGCAGTAACTCAAGAGATGCTCGGGATTTACATCTCCTAAGGATCCGTTAAACTATTTACTATGTAGTATATTGCGCTATTATAATAGTGTCTAATTGTAAAATAAACTTACTTTTTAATAGCGTTAATGGGTTACCCATATAGCCCTTAACACAGAATATATTCCCATAGTCTATACAGTACCGTAATCTCCCCCGTACTGGACGTCGTTAGAGGGCACTTCATAGGTATGGTACAAAACAAAACTCGTAGTAAAGGCTCGGTATGGTAGGTGACACGGCACAACTAGGCAATACCAGGGTAAATATACCAATTGCTATCCGGGCTGGTGGAAACGCGTAGCCGCAGTTACCGCCCACCTCGAACAAACTCCCCCAAAATCAAAAATAGAAGTGGCCACTGAATCAATCCAAAGTCAAAGTATAATATCGAAGAGGAGCGTCCGATCAGAGGTATGACCTCATTGGCCCGAGAATCACTCTTGTTTTAGCCACCTTATGTCAACTCACGGGAGTCGGGTCCACGTATTTACCTTACAGGAAACGTCGCCACCACCTACTTCATTCTGGAATCTCCACCGCGTACACGGTTAGTCAAAGTGGTTTTCGGTATCGACAGAGAGTATGTCCATATCCGATCCCGGTCTCTTTGCCAACCCATCGTTATTATAACACCGCGGTCATTTAAAAATAGTTTATACTTTAAAACCAGAATAAAATTTTCCATTTCAAAACTATGAATACGATATCAATTTAAACCCAAAACAATATGATATCATTTTATCTCAAATATAATCCTTTTCCAAAATCATACTGCTTTAAAATTTATAATATCTGGAAACCAAACATTTGAATTATACTTTCAAACATAATATTTCTAAATTCATACTTTTTAAAAACCATAACTTCTAAAACTTGAATGGTTTGGATATTCAACGGTATATAAAATAAATGGTTTAACTTTAAGGTTACTTTGTAAAGAAAATAATTTCCATAGTTTTACAAATACGTTTCTTTATTTAAAGTCTGAACCAAAATTTAAATATCACTTTCAAGTTCCAAACCACTTCAATTTCTATATATATATATATATATATATATATATATATATATATCCATTTGGAGTAATAATATTTCAAACTAAAGTTGGAATTTATTCTTTCAACAAATTAAATGCTCTATTATTTAGTCTTGAATATTCACATAAATCCATAAATAAAACTCTAATTTTTTTAGCAATTAAATATTTTCTTCAATTTAATTATACTAGAATATTCATTTTAAATTTCTCTTGGAAAAATCTAGTTATAAATATCATATCTTAAAATTTCCAACTTAAACATTTAACATATAATATAAATCATCAAACTCCATTTCCTCAATTTTTCCATTTTTATTTAAGAGATTTATACACAGCTTAAATTCAAAATTTCTAACTTCATATGTATATATATAGAAGAAAATATCAAAATTAACTTATTATAAACTGTATCATCCAAACCATAGAAATCATTTTAAAATATTTTATATATAGACCACGGTGCCTGTATAAAATTTTCTATCCTATGGTCAAGTGATACGGATATTTATCATTTCAATCCGCAATTTAAAAGATATAAAATTTTGCGGTTGTATATCATTTCAAACCACAATCCCGAATGAAATGAAAAATACATGATAACTTGCAGTTTAATGATATGAAACAAAACATCCATTCATCCATCATCAATCATCAACCAAATTATCTCAAACATCATCAGTTTAAACAAACATCAATATATGGCATATACAATATAACAGGAAATAATTGGTAGTTATTAATTAACATTTCATATTCAATTAAATTTATAACTGTTTGACTAGCAGTTTATATGCACATAAATAAATTCTAACTGCCAATTTATATGCAATACATAAAAGAAATTTGTAACGACTCTGTATTTTCAACCATTCGCATCCATTATAAGTGCATAGGCTGACACTCATGCCGGAATTGAATTGCTCAAAATACCATGTTGTAAATAAAATTTTGGCAAACCTCAGAATATACAGTAAATAAAAATCACAGATCACAGACACAGAGTATATAAAAATGCAGCGGAAGAAAGAGAGATAGTAGTTCATGAAGCTACTATATAAATATGAGATACATCAGAGTTAAATAAGATACAACAGAAGAGTAACAGGATACATCAGGTACAAATCAGATACATCACTGAACCACTATATACTGAAACAAAATAGATGGCTGGATCTTCAAGGAAAGCTCCAACGCCGAAGGTGAATCTTGAATGCTAACTCAATCAATCTGACCCGAGCGTAAAGCAAAACACAAAACCCTCGAGTCAAGACATAAATACTTATAAACTGTAAATCAACTCAAGTGAACAGTAACAAAATGCATCAGTAACTTAAAGGATGCTTGGGACCGCCCATCCTCTAAGGATCCGTTAAACTATTTACTATGTAGTAATATACGCTATATACGGTAGTGTCTAGTCAATAAAGTATAATCATATAGAAAATAGCGTTAAGGGGATGGGGAACCTTAACGCGGTCGGATCTTTATTAAAACATTTTTAACTTATAAAGTCGTACATTTTCACATTTATAACATCATTTAATTTTCCTCAAGTTCATGATTTTACAGGGTTAAATTTCCATTCAAAAATCAAGATTTAATAATAATCCACTTATTAAAATGCAAAGTTCAATTTTAAAATCCATTACATTAAATTTCAACTTAACGCTTAAGTTCAAATTCTCAAATATAACTTAGTTTTATTTTTTTATTTGCTTAACTAAAAGTTCACTTTACGTCAATTTCATAAATTTCCAATTCTAGTTATATTTCAAAGTTTCAACTTAAAATATTTATTCATTTCACATTTCAACTTTATAAAAAAATCATAAATATGATAAAAATCATTTTAAATTCATTTAAATTCAAATTATCATAAATTTATCATAATTTCATACTCAATTAAATTTCCAATTAAAATTAAATCAAAATTTCCAAAATAACTTACGTTCAAAATTTCTATCTTTTTCATTAATTCATTTCACTTACAATTATTCAGAAAATCAATAAAAAAATTTGTAAAATATTATTGATTTTCTGAATAATATTTTACAAAAATTTTATTTTTATTAAATTTCAAATCAAAATACTATAATAATTAAATTTCTAAAATATTTTAAAATTTTTAGAAAAGCATATTTTAACTACGGGCCTGTATAAAATTTTCTACGCTAGGTAAAGTGATACGGGTAATATATCATTTCAACCCGTAATTTACAAAGAAAAATCCGGGTTTTATCATTTCAAACCCGCAATCCCAAGTCAAAATGAAAAATTTAAAACCATTCATGCCTATCATTTCAGCCTATAACATTTTTTTTCTAACAGGGAACTTGCAGTGTGATCATATGCAGAAATAATATAAACAAGGTCAATATCACAATATACAGTCATATATCAGATGTCAGGTGAAAATTAACAGTTTTAACATGGTAATAATATGGTAATAACATGGAATAGCATATCATATGATCATTATTAACTTGCATAAACATTTTTTATTACTAAACACTTGTCATCAATTCACTTTTCATAAGTATAAATGTCAGAGTGAGAAAGACTCACTTTTTCGAAGCTAGAGACCAAAACAACATACAAGCACGACTCCAAAGGCACGACAAGCACAATTGCACGACTTTTGATTTGAGTTGAAAGATAGTCAAGATATGATTTTGTATCAACAACCCAAAACAAAACAAACAAGACAATATATAAACATTCAACATAAAATAACATTGAAACAATTTTGAAATACAAAGCAAAATGAACAAGATAGATTGGACCTTGCTTCAACCACTTCAATGCTTGGCCTAAGGGACACTTATACTTGGCTATGATGACGCTAAGGAAGAGTGGTAGGGGATGGTGGAGAGTATGGTGTTGATGGTGGGTGGTAGAGGCCAAGCAATACACATGAGAAAACAAGGCAAAATATAAGAAAACAATGGAAAAAGAAGAGCGAAATGAAGAGGAAAAGAGGAGCCATTACCAAACCTTTCTAGCCGTGAAAAATGAAGTGGAGAGGAATGTTTCAACGTGAAAATGAGGTAAGAAATGCACTGCTACAATAAAGAAAGGAACGGTCAAAGGAAATTAAATCTATTAATCGGAAAAGAAACGGAAGAAGAAACGTTAAAACGGTTTTACGTTTCTTTGCTTTCAAACCTTTTAAACTTCCTATATATATTCATATACATCTTTAATAACTGAAAACACTTATAAATTTCAGTTAGAATTCGGCTGGAGATGGTATAGGGAAATGCCAAAAAAAACAGATGTATTGATGACAAAAGAAACAGTGAAACGTTTTTACGTTTCTTAGCCTTTAACCCTTTCAAATTTCTCATATATATTTATATACATCTAAATAACTGAAAATAATTAAAATCTCAGTTAAAATTCGAAAGTATAACAGATAAACAAAATAGTAATAATTAAATATTAATTAGATATGATTAAAACAAGAAAAATAGCACAGAAAATGAAAACTTGACTTAAGAATTAGAAATAACTTCAATATACTTTGGAAAAAAATTCTTAAATTTAAATACATGTAAAATGAATAAAATAAAGTAAAACACAGCAATAAAAGTGAATGTATAAAATAAATCAATAAATTGATGTATTAATTGCAAAAAGAAACGGATAAAACGCCTTACGTTTCAGGCTTTTAAGATCTCTTAACTTTCTAAACCTTTTGCATTTACTTTTCTTTTTAATTTTATAAAAACAAAATAAACTCAGAAATGTTATTTAAAACCGAAACTAAGTAAGAATAAAATAAAATAAATAATTTATTTTAAGTAAAATAGAAAAAGGAAATAAGAAATTGCTTAAAATAGCAACCCTGACATAAAAATTTACAAGAAAATCTCCAATGACTTTGGAAAATTTATTACTTCACAAAAAAAAAATTATAACACAAAAATTTGAATTAAAAATGGTTTTAAAACATTTTCAAGGTAAAATAATAATTTAATTTTTATTAAATACAAAGTTAAATAAAGAAAATTGCAGTAAATACCAACTAGGCTTTATAATTAGAAATAAATTCAATGAACTTTAGAAAAATTATATTATCATTTTAAAAGTACTTAAAAGTCAAAATATACATCATATAACATATTATCACATATTAAAATAAAATATAACAAAGAAGAAATAATTTATACAATTTAAAATAGTCATTGTTAAATAACCCTATATACGCACAATATTGTAAAGGGTATAACTTTCACAATTTACATCCAAATTCAATGAAAAGAAAAGTGGTGTTCTTAGAATTTTATGTACTTTCATAATAAAAGAAAAAAACTAAATTTTTAAACTTTTAAAATTTTAAGTTGAAAGTCACAGTTTGACTATTTTGACCAAAATCAGCATTTCAGGCAAATATTCAACTTACACAAGTTTAGAATTATAACACATATAAAAATCAAGATTATATTTAAATAATAAATTTAATCATTTAAAATAAGTAAAATAAGTTTTTTTTAAATCAAAATCTTACATTAAAAATAATTAAAATATACAATAAAATAATTACAAAATACAGGGTTGTTACACTCTCCCCCGCTCAAAACTTTTCGTCCCCGAAAAGGAATGAGGTATGGAAGGGCACAGAAAAGATAGAGTGAAATACGATTAAGATGAGATGACAAGAAGATTGAAGTTATACCTGATAACTGTTGTTATAGGTAAGTTTTACAAGGTGGAGGTGATTTTTCCAAGATCCTCCAGAATCAAGAACACAAGCACGAAAAAGGTGGATTCAAAGTGATTACCAAAGGTCTATCAAAGATTATAGAAAGATTTCTAAACAGAAAGATTATAGAAAGATGTCTATACCGGTCTATAGCAAGATAAGGATGATAAGGACAACCAAAAGATAGTTTGAAAAACAGAATAAGGAAATAAATTTGAAAGCATGGAAATTTCAAACTTAAATAGAGAATAAATCTTTACACAAGTTAAATAAATCTTAACTATCTCAAATTTCATTATCTTATTATCCAATCATCTTAAATTAACAATTTTTTTTAAAACCATGGGTTAGAAAAATAATCATTTATTACACTCACAATGTACTTAATAAATTTTTATTCTTCTTTATTCCAAGTAAAAATTAGATTTATTCCTCTCAATATATTTACACTCATGTTAAATATATCTACATTTTTTTTTATAACTACTTTCTTTTATTCTTAGTTCTTTTAACATCATTTTATTATAAGTCATTCAATTACCCTTTATTATATTTACCTCTGTTAATCATTTTATAATTAAAATTTAAGTGTATAACATTTATTATAACTACTCAAATTTTATTTATAAAATCTTTTTATATTGTATATTATCCAATTACATTGTTAACTTCTGAAATTTTGGTAAGTTATATTTGAATGCAATTGTATTATACCAATAAAATTTCCAATTCAATCATTTCATGCTTAAATCATTTATTCAAAAAAAAATTATTTTCTTTTTATAATTGAAATTATTCTTTAAAAATAGAATTAAGAATTAAATTTCCGGTTTCTTCAAACCATTTAGAGATAAGAAATAATATATATACATATATAATATGTCAAATCAAATTTCAATCATATATTTATATATATGTTATAAACCAAGTCATATTTTAGAAATTCAAATCAATTTAATTCCCAAAACAAAGCTGTAGCAAGACTACAGAGCAGTCTCCTAACTTCGAAACTCGAAAATGAACGTCGATGATGTCGCGATCATCACCGAAGTTATTTTCCAGCGACAAAGAGAAGAGCACTATAAAATTCTTTGGAAACAAATTCTATTTGAAAATACTTTAAATAATATAACCTTTTAAAACTTTAAACCAAAGTTCAAAATAATCGGGATTTAAATCCTCAAATTCTTGTTTTAAATTCATTTCATTAAGTTCCATAAATTTACTTATATATCAAAATTTATTTCATTAACCAATTTTTTTTTAAATATATTGTGTCCATTTGTTCTGTCAAAGTGTTTTGGAAATCTTATCGATAGCGCTGATCAGACGTATCGATCAGAAACCCAACTCAACATCAACAACTCAAACAACACAATATATAAAACATTTTAAATTTTAAATACTAGTTTACAAATACACTATACATGAATAGATTTTCAAAGAAGGATAGAGATTCAAAATTTTTTTGATTAACACAAATCAAAGGAGATTATGATTTAAAAATAAGTTGGAAACAAGGATGACATGATTAAATAACAGAATAGGAAGATGGATAAGCTTATATAAATCACGGGCAACCTTAACCGGGTCAACCATGACTTAAAGAATAAGATCAATGTTGATTTTTCTAGGGTAAATCTACATTCGACCTCAAGAGTTAGAGTTTGGAATAACAAAAGATATTAGCATCTAAACCAAGGATAGATAAGAATCTCTGGTGAATCGATGCTAATTGTAAAGGAGTTTTCCCCTTTTTTCAATTCAATTTTGAAATTGGCGTAACCACCGACTCACTAGAAAGATCATTCGAAGCGGAGTTATGGAATGCTCCAGAGTCAAAAGAAGATGAATAGTGAGGGATACGAATGGATTTTGGAACTGTAGGGAACGTTTCAAAATTCAATGAAATCGAGTCAAAAGAAAAGGATTCAACTCGAATGAAAGTGATTCTGTAATTACATCTACTCCATATGTTGAGTTTTGCCTAGAGCTACCAAAGCTCTGATACCAACTGTAACGACTCGGTATTTTCAACCATTCGCATCCATTATAAGTGCATAGGCAGACACTCATGCCGGAATTGAATTGCTCAAAATACCGTGTTGTATGGCAAACCTCAGAATATACAGTAAATAAAAATCACAGATCACAAACACAGAGTATATAAAAATGCAGCGGAAGAAAGAGAGGTAGTAGTTCATGAAGCTACTATATAAATATGAGATACATTAGAGTCAAATAAGATACAACAGAAGAGTAACAGGATACATCAGGTACAAATCAGATACATCACTGAACCACTATATACTGAAACAAAATAGATGGCTGGATCTTCAAGGAAAGCTCCAACGCCGAAGGTGAATCTTGAATGCTAACTCAATCAATCTGACCCGAGCGTAAAGCAAAACACAAAACCCTCGAGTCAAGACATAAATACTTATAAACTGTAAATCAACTCAAGTGAACAGTAACAAAATGCATCAGTAACTTAAAGATGCTTGGGACCGCCCATCCTCTAAGGATCCGTTAAACTATTTACTATGTAGTAATATACGCTATATACGGTAGTGTCTACTCAATAAAGTATAATCATATAGAAAATATCGTTAAGGGGATGGTGAACCTTAACGCGGTCGGATCTTTAAAACCAAAATCGTAGTGGGCTCGATATAAGGATATGACACGGCACGCGAGGCAATGCCAGGGTGGATACACCGTTTGCACTCCCGGACCGGTGGTGACGGCCAGCCAGCAGCTTCCGCCCACCACGAACAATACCCCCGAATCAAAGTGGCGCCACCGAATCGAATCACAATAGTAATAGAATGGTTTCCGATGGAGCATGCTCGATGAAAGGGTGCGACCCTTTGTGTAGCCCGGTATAGCTCATGTTTTAGTCATATATGCCAACTCACGGGAGTTGGGTCCACGTAATATATACCTCGAGGACGTCGCCACCATCCTACTTCATTCTGTAATCTCCACCGCGTACACGGTTGTTAAATTGGTTTTCGGTATTGGCCGGCTATAAGACACTATCTGATCCCGGTCTCTTTAACAATCAATCGTTATTATAACCCGTAGTTATAACTTTAAAACAATATTTTATACTTCAAAATAAAATATCCTTTTCAATCCAAATCTTTATCAAAATAAAGATTAAATCATTTCCAAAACCATTTCAATATATCATCGTAAAATATCTTTCAATTCAAATATTTATCAAAATAAATATCAAGTCATTTCTAACCATTTCAATATATTAAATTTTCAAACCCTTTCAACACTACCTTTCAAATCATTTTAATATATCAAAATATCATAACCTTTCAAAGTTTCAGTTCCAAAATATCATATCTTTCAGAACTTCTTTTTAAATCATGTTAATATCAAAATGTCCTATCTTTCAAACTCCGTTTTCAAATCATTTAATATCAAAAATATCATATCCTTCAAAACTTCGTTTCAAATCATTTTAATATATCAAAATATCGTATCTTTTCAAACTTCATTCATTTCAAATCATTATTCATTTTATTCAATCTAAAATACCATTTCAATTCATATTTCAAAACAGTTTATATTCCAAAAATTCTTATTTATCATTTCAATGAAGTTATTATGCTTAATAATTAAATTATTAAATTTCCAAAAATTTCAACTTTCAAAGTTCATTTATTCACTTAAGTTTATCAAAACAGTGAAAATTCACTTTTCGCATCATTTAGAAAACTCTACGGAAAGTTACATTCAAAACAGTTCAATTTAACAAAAGACAACGTTTAAAAATGTTGTAATAGAGTTTTCTTAAATTTCAAATAAACTTAATTAAATTCAAAAATCACGGTACTTACAACAATTTCTATAATAGTTTTTTTTTTCAATAGCTTTTTTTTTTAGTTCATTATCATCGACTACAGTATTTACAATTGTTGTAATATCATTTACATTGTAATTAATATCATTTCAAAAATGCAGTCAATTAACTTCAAATATTCAATAAAATTTCTCAACCAGTTATATTTTTATTAAAACATTTTTAACTTATAAAGTCGTACATTTTCACATTTATAACATTATTTAATTTTCCTCAAGTTCATGATTTTACAGGGTTAAATTTCCATTCAAAAATCAAGATTTAATAATAATCCACTTATTAAAATGCAAAGTTCAATTTTAAAATCCATTACATTAAATTTCAACTTAAGGCTTAAGTTCAAATTCTCAAATATAACTTAGTTTTATTTTTTATTTGCTTAACTAAAAGTTCACTTTACGTCAATTTCATAAATTTCCAATTCTAGTTATATTTCAAAGTTTCAACTTAAAATATTTATTCATTTCACATTTCAACTTTATAAAAAAATCATAAATATGATAAAAATCATTTTAAATTCATTTAAATTCAAATTATCATAATTTCATACTCAATTAAATTTCCAATTAAAATTAAATCAAAATTTCCAAAATAACTTACGTTCAAAATTTCTAACTTTTTCATTAATTCATTTCACTTACAATTATTCAGAAAATCAATAATATTTTACAAAAATTTTATTTTTATTAAATTTCAAATCAAAATATTATAATGATTAAATTTCTAAAATATTTTAAAATTTTTAGAAAAGCATATTTTAACTACGGGCCTGTATAAAATTTTCTACGCTAGGTAAAGTGATACGGGTAATATATCATTTCAACCCGTAATTTACAAAGAAAAATCCGGGTTTTATCATTTCAAACCCGCAATCCCAAGTCAAAATGAAAAATTTAAAACCATTCAGGCCTATCATTTCAGCCTATAACATTTTTTTTCTAACAGGGAACTTGCAGTGTGATCAAATGCAGAAATAATATAAACAAGGTCAATATCACAATATACAGTCATATATCAGATGTCAAGTGAAAATTAACAGTTTTAACATGGTAATAATATGGTAATAACATGGCATAGCATATCATATGATCATTATTAACTTGCATAAACATTTTTTATTACTAAACACTTGTCATCAATTCACTTTTCATAAGTATAAATGTCAGAGTGAGAAAGACTCACTTTTTCGAAGCTAGAGACCAAAACAACATACAAGCACGACTCCAAAGGCACGACAAGCACAATTGCACGACTTTTGATTTGAGTTGAAAGATAGCCAAGATATGATTTTGTATCAACAACCCAAAACAAAACAAACAAGACAATATATAAACATTCAACATAAAATAACATTGAAATAATTTTGAAATACAAAGCAAAATGAACAAGATAGATTGGACCTTGCTTCAACCGCTTCAATGCTTGGCCTAAGGGACACTTATACTTGGCTATGATGACGCTAAGGAAGAGTGGTAGGGGATGGTGGAGAGTATGGTGGTGATGGTGGGTGGTAGAGGCCAAGCAATACACATGAGAAAACAAGGCAAAATATAAGAAAACAATGGAAAAAGAAGAGCAAAAAGAAGAGGAAAAGAGGAGCCATTACCAAACCTTTCTAGCCGTGAAAAATGAAGTGGAGAGGAATGTTTTCACGTGAAAATGAGGTAAGAAATGCACAGCTGCAATAAAGAAAGGAACGGTCAAAGGAAATTAAATCTATTAATTGGAAAAGAAACGGAAGAAGAAACGTTAAAACGGTTTTACGTTTCTTTGCTTTCAAACCTTTTAAACTTCCTATATATATTCATATACATCTTAAATAACTGAAAATACTTATAAATTTCAGTTAGAATTCGGCTGGAGATGGTATAGGGAAATGCCAAAAAAAACAGATGTATTGATGACAAAAGAAACTGCAAAAGAAACAGTGAAACGTTTTTACGTTTCTTAGCCTTTAACCCTTTCAAATTTCTCATATATATTTATATACATCTAAATAACTGAAAATAATTAAAATCTCAGTTAAAATTCGAAAGTATAATAGATAAAAAAAATATTAATAATTAAATATTAATTAGATATGATTAAAACAAGAAAAATAGCACAGAAAATGAAAACTTGACTTAAGAATTAGAAATAACTTCAATATACTTTGGAAAAAATTTCTTAAATTTAAATACATGTAAAATGAATAAAATAAAGTAAAACACAGCAATAAAAGTGAATGTATAAAATAAATCAATAAATTGATGTATTAATTGTGACGACCGCCCATGACTCCCGCACGGAAACAAGGGAATAGTGCGCTGAAAGTGTGCCAGGCAGCCATGAGTGACCGTCAAGGGTAAAATAAACATCGCAGACTCTATCGTAAAACTCACAGCGCATGGATAAAATACAATAGAGAAATATAATACAGTGAAGCTCCCATAGAACAGAATATCATCATCTAATCATAATAGCTTTATACAAACATATGAATCATCCATACATCAAAGCCTCACTACATAACACTCAAACAAATACAGCAGCGAAACACCCAGTACATATAATAGGAAATAATATGCAAAAGCCTCCTGCTCGTCTTCGTCATCATCAGCGTAGATCTCCAAGAACAGCACCTGTCACCTGCTACCTAGTCTGCCCATCCCAACATGGATGAACAGCCCAAGGTAATAAGAGGAGACATAAAACCTTGAGTCAGACAAAGTCTTAGTGAGCAGTAAATCAACTATCAAACATACCAAAAGAGCATAAGGGATAAAGGAATAGGAACCAAACCATCCCACTCCACCTCGTTCTACAGTGATAGCCCCCAGACACACATTAAGGAGAAGTAAGCATAACATAGCAAGCAATTAAAGTAAAGCAATAATCACTCGAGTCAAGGTCGATGTTTTCCAAATACAAACCCCCAAGGCCTAAACCAAGATCAGATAAGCACCCAGAAAACACCGCTCTTGAGATCGAATGAGGATACAATCAAACGTCCAAACATCCATGACTCTGGCTATCACTGTTATCATTGCCTTGATTTCACCGTTAGTTGAACGACCATCTGTCAAGGGCTAATGGTAACCCCGGTTCTAGACATAACTCCGCACGTCGTCGCAGCCCGTGCCTAGGAATTTTCGCAACTACCCAGAGTACTAGCACGTCGTCGCAGCCCGTGCTTGGAACGTCGTCGCAGCCCGTGCTTGGAACGTCGTCGCAGCCCGTTCCAACGTACTCTTGCTTTGAGCATGCTAGAACCTTCAACAACGATGAGATCTCAGCCTCCTAGTCATCCTCCTTGACGACTATTTTCATACTAGCTCAAGCGCCTCTCAAGCTAACCATTATCATCAACCCGGATCGCATCACCGAGTTATCAACATAGCTTCGCACGTCGTCGCAGCCCGTGCTTGGAACGTCATCATGACCCGTCCCATCTCATCATCATGCTTTGCCTCCTCGCATCATGGCAAAGTCCATCTCAATACCATACTTTGCCTCCTCGCATTATGGTAAAGTCCATCTCAACATCATCTAATCCATACATATGAGCTTCAACATCCGCTTCATATGCCATAAGCAGCTTTCACCATTCAAGAGCCTTTCCACTTAGCTTTTGAATCATCTTCGACCATCTTGTCTAGATCTAACTATCAATCAACTAACATACATAGCAATCAATCAAATCAATCATTCGCTTAAGCAATCAAGTAGTCAAATATGGTTTAAATAGGCATTTATAACTACAATGGCAATTTCGTAAATAAATGAGCATAGATATAACATACATGAATCATGGGTTTCTAGCATAGATCTAACAAATATAAATCATGGGTTTTGTCTCTACAACTTGATGAATGAACTTGCATAAGTAAACATCTTCATAAGTAATGGATCTACACTTGGATCTAAGGAAAATGTATGAAATCACTATCTACAACACTCCAACAAACCACCAATCCAATATACTCCTTTGGGTCCGCGTGAGAGATAACCACCACTCACCAAATCACCCAAACGCTTCAAAAACTATCAACTTCAGATCTGTACAGCGAAGATTCAAGCTTGATTCGTCGAAATCCCGCTTGAAACGATGAAATCTAGCTTGGTTGGATGAAGATCTTCAACTCTGGCTCTTGGATCTTCGATCTTGATCTTCGATCTTGGATGGATGTTAGAACTAGATTGGAATGGAGAAAAGAAGTGAAGAAATGTTGTAGTCGAGCTCTCAAAATGGCAGCACTTCGTCGCTTCAAAAACCGGTGCCAAAAAGTGAGCCAAACCCCTCTATTTATAGGCTGAATTTCCCCTTAGGTTGTAACTCGTAGGTTCGGTTTTAGGTCGTTGCCGACCTAAGAAATCTCCGACCTAACTAAGTCGTCTACGACTCATAGAATCCCTACAGCTTACGACCTACCCA
This sequence comes from Allium cepa, assembly GCA_030765085.1. Classification (NCBI taxonomy): domain Eukaryota; kingdom Viridiplantae; phylum Streptophyta; class Magnoliopsida; order Asparagales; family Amaryllidaceae; genus Allium; species Allium cepa. The sequence continues at coordinate 820,488,046 of CM060931.1, forward strand.
CTTCACGACCTAACAACCCCAGGGTCACACGAGTTAACACACGGCCGACCTAACTCCTATACGACCTAAGAACCTACCGAGTCAACGACCTACGACTCATCACTAAGTCGTTCATACGACTTAGCACTCAACAGCTTAACATCATCACGAGTTAACAACCTTACGACCTAACTGTGTTACGACTTACGACCTAAAACAAACACGACTCAAGCTGTGACGACTTAACATCCTTGCGAGTTACGACTTAATTCTAATACGACCTAAGACCCACAGCATCCTAACTAAGGTCGTCTACGACCTAACACACTCACAACTCATCAGGGTTAACGACATACGACTTATCGTTAAGTCGTTCCAAACGACTCACGACCAAAGCACCTTAACCCGCTAACCTTTAGGTCGGTCCAAACCTTAACTCGGTCAAACTCTATAAGTCGGTCATCCTATAGGTCGTTAACTCCACTAACTCGCTCACGACCTAACTCCTCAAGGTCGCTGCAACACTTTAGGTCGTAACCCAATAACTCGCAACTCGTGCACCCTACTAAGTCGGTTACGACTTAAAACTCCACTATCTCGTTAACTCGTACATGACTCATCTCTTAACCCGTTAACTCCTCTAATCCAACCTAACTTCCACACGGGTCAATTCCTTACGAGTTAAAAACGTACGACTTAAGCTATAGATGCCATAAACAACACTAATGACCTGCAAATTCTACGATTTATCGACACGTAAAATATGGGTCGTTACATTCTCTCCCCCTTAGGAATTTCGCCCCCGAAATTCCAAACAACAAGAGCAACCAAAACTATTCTGCATGCCTACCATCCATAGCAATCAACAAACCATGCATCCAATTACTATCCTAGCATGCAGAATTCTAAGATTAGAACAAGTTACAAATTCATGAGATGCCACGACACCTTAGGGCCATACCTCGAAGAGTTCAGGATGAGCTGCCTTCATCCTCTCTTCCTCCTCCCATGTACAGTCGTTAACATCATCACTCCATTGTATCTTGAGCAACGTAATCGTCTTCCTCCTAAGCTGTTTCGTGTCGGTTTCAACAACACGAAGCAGCTTACGAGGTCTCGTAACCACTGGATCAACCTCCAAGTCTTCACAGCTATCAGCAGAAACCACCGTATTCGAGTCATGCACATACTTCCGTAGATAAGATACATGAAAGACATTGTGCACACCCGCCATCTTCTCCGGTAACTCCAATCTATAAGCGAGCTTTCCAATTCGCTCAATAATTGGGAATGGTCCAACAAATCTCGGAGTTAACTTTCCTTTCTTCCCGAATCTAATAACATTCTTCAGTGGAGAAATCTTCACAAAAACCATATCACCCACGTCGAATTCCAAATCCTTACGACGCTTATCGGCATAACTTTTCTGACGATCTTGGGCTGCCTTCATTCGTTGCCGAATGATCTCTATACAATCCGTAGTCTGTCGAATCATCTCTGGCCCAAGTATCAGCTTTTCTCCAGTTTCCAACCAACATGTTGGAGAGTTACACGGTCTTCCATACAATGCCTCATATGGTGCCATACCAATACTCGACTGATAACTGTTATTGTACGCAAACTCCACCAAATGAAGATGATCTTCCCACGATCCTCCGAAATCCAAAACACATGCTCTGAGGAGATCTTCCAAAACTCGGTTGACTCTCTCGGTCTGACCATCTGTTTGAGGATGATAAGCTGTACTCAAACACAACTCGGTTTCTAAAACTTCCTGGAAGCTCTTCCAAAATCCACTAGTGAACAATGGGTCTCGATCGCTCACTATACTCTTCGGAATACCATGGAATCGAACTATCCACTTAACATACAACTCAGCCAACTTCGATGCAGTCCTAGTTGATCGAACAGGAATGAACCTTGCACTCTTAGTCAAACGATCTACGATGACCCAAATCCCTTCATTTCCTGCCCTGGTTCTAGGTAGGCCATCGATAAAATCCATCGACACTTGCTCCCACTTCCACATAGGAACTTCTAATGGATGAAGCAATCCACTTGGCTTCTTCTGCTCCACCTTAACCAACTGGCAATTCATACACTTGGAAATAAAATTTCCAACATCCTTCTTCATACCTTCCCAGTAGTAGGTTCTCTTCATGTCCCGATACATCTTATTTCCTCCTGGATGAATTGTCAACTTCGAGTGATGACTTTCCTTCAAAACTTCATCTCTCAATTCATCGATATCGGGAACAACTAGTCGTCCTTGCTTCCGAAGTCAACCCTCTCGACCGACTTCGAATCCTTTATCCTTTTCTGGGTCCAATCCAGATTCCAAATCTCGGATAATCTTGACAAGCTTATCGTCTCGCTTTTGGCTCTCGCCAATTCTCTCCACCAGAGTAGGCCTTATCGATAAGTTTGCCAACATTTCAGGTTCCAATTCACATCTGGGCCTGAAGTCAAATCCAGCTAAATACTCGAGACTCTTCCATTCCGAAAACATGGCTCCCAATCCTGCATGTCTTCGACTCAACGCATCAGCTACTGCGTTACCTTTTCCCGGAGTATAAGCTATACCAAAATCATATGATGCCAAAAACTCTAGCCATCGTTGCTGCCGAAGATTCAAATCCTTTTGGGAGAAAAGATACTTCAAAGACTTGTGATCCGTAAACAACTCGAATCGAACTCCCAATAGATAATGTCTCCACATCTTCAGAGCAAAAACAATTGCCGCTAACTCCAAATCATGAGTCGGGTAATTCCTTTCATGCGGCTTCAGTTGTCGACTTACATACGCAACAACTTTACTCTTCTGCATTAGCACTGCTCCAAGTCCAGTACCACATGCATCAGTGTAAACCACCATCTCATCATTTCCACTCGGAATAGTCAAAACAGGAGCACTCGTCAGTCGCTCTTTCAGGATTCCAAAGGCTTGTTCACACTTAGCATCCCAACTGAACACTTGGTTCTTCTTCGTCAATCCTGTTAACGGTGCAGCTATCTTGGAAAAGTCTTTGATAAACCGACGATAATATCCTGCTAATCCAAGAAAGCTTCTTACATCGGATGCATTCTTAGGTCTAACCCAATCCTGGATTGCTGCCACCTTAGCGGGATCAACCGCTATTCCATTTCCAGAAATAATATGGCCTAAGAATCTTACTTCACTCTTCCAGAAGTGACACTTCGAAAACTTAGCCTTCAACTGATGTTTCCGTAAGATTTCCAAAACAATACGCAAGTGCGTCTTGTGCTCTTCCTCGGTTCTGGAGTAAATCAGAATATCATCCACGAACACAAGTACGAACTTGTTCAACTGATCTCTGAATACTCTATTCATAAGATCCACAAAATATGCTGGTGCGTTCGTCAATCCAAACAGCATTACCAGCCACTCATAAAAACCGGATGGTGTCCTGAAAGCAGTCTTCGGCACACTATCCTTCGCCACCCTTAACTGGTGAAATCTCGTTGCCAAATCCATCTGAGAAAACACCTTAGCCTCGTGAAGCTGATCAAACAAGTCATCTATTCTCGGCAATGGATACTTGTTCTTCTTAGTCACCTTATTTAGCTCACGATAATCCACACACAACCTCAAAAGATCCATCCGCTTTGGTTGCGAACACAACTGGTGCAGCCCATTCGGACACACTACGCCGAATGAATCCTTTCCGTAAAAGGTCATCAACTTGCACCTTCAACCTTGCTGTTCCCTAGGCGCCATCCGCCTAAGAGGCATCACAACGGGTCTGGCTCCCTCAACTAGATCAATACGAAACTCGATCTCTCTATGCGGCGGTAACCCTTTGACTTCGTCAAAGACATCCTCGAATCCATTCACGATTGGCACCGATCACAGTCCATCCCGTGGAACAACCAGCGAATACATGAAGCTCATGAAGACGCCTTCTTCATGCATACATCGTATCACAACCTTTCGCCCCTCCACATTCTCGACTGTCACCTCCAATCTCTCACAATCAACCTTTGCCGCATACTTCCTAAGCCAGTCCATACCCAAAATAATTCCGAACCCCGTAAAGTTCAGAACAAAACAATCACAAACAAAAGAGCAATCATGAATCGACACAACTAGACCACGGCATATCATACACAAACATGACGAACCCCCAACTGGATTAGTCACAACCAATGGCCTATCAACAATATCCGGTTCCAAACCTAACCGGCCTACAAGATCATCACAAACAAAAGAATGCGACGCTCCAGTATCAAACAACACTCTAACTGGAACACCACAAATGGAAAGAGTACCTTGAACCACCACACTCTTCCCTTTCTCTTCAGCAGTAAATGCTTTTGAAAACGAAGGCACAGCTCCCAAAGCATAAGCTTGCACAATTTGCCTGTCCTTCCTCGGTTCTGGACAATCTTTCCTGAAATGCCCTGGCTTGTCACAGTTGTGGCATTTCGCCGGCGCCTTTGGATTCCTACAATCCTTGGAGAGATGGCCCTTCTGCTGGCAATTATAGCAAGTCATTTCGCCCCTCGGCTTCTTCTGGCCATCCTTACCCTTCTGTTGTTGTTGCTTCCTCTTCTTGTTTCCACCCTTCTGTGGCTTAAACCCTTCCTTGTTTACAGCAACAACAGAACTCTCCCTAGGAAACAAACTCTCATGCCTGAGAGCTTTCTCCACAAGCTTCTCAAACGGATCGTCCAGATGATCCACCAACTGTCTTCCGAGATAAGCATCCAAACCGGTCACAAACTTCTCATTCTTCTGATAGGGAGAATCAATATACGATCTGGCATACTTGGACAAAGCTTCAAACTCAGAAACATACTCAAGAACTGGTCTCCCACCTTGCTTGAGCTCCACAAACTTCTTAAACAGAACAGATTTCTGAGCCGTAGAGATGAACTTAGCTTCAAATCTAACTTGGAATTGCTCCCAAGTAATCTCCTCCTCCGGAGTATCAATGGTGATAGAGTTCCACCAATCAGAAGCCCTTCCTTGAAGCTGCCTTGATGCAAGCTTCCTTTTAGTTGCATCATCAATTCCCAAGTCACCAAAGATCCTTCTACAAGCATCTATCCATCTCTGGACTTCAATAGTAGATTCTGTCCCCAAGAAAACCTTTCCTCCAAGAGCGGTATAATCCTTGCACAACTTAGCAAAATCCACTGGCTTTGGAGTTTGAACTTGAATTCCAACATCTACCGCTGACCCTGGAGTTGGTATCCTTCTCATGATCGAAGTCATCATCGCTTCGAACATAGCTCCATAATCAGCAACTCCATCAGCAGCACGACCTTCTTTGACAGCTGGTCTCCCTCTTTGACTCATCCTTAGTATCTACAAAAAGGACTGATTAGAACACCTTGAGGAACAACTACATAAGGAGTTCAAATCCATCTAAACTACTATATTATATATAGTAATCATCCATCAAAATACAATTACATCTCTCTTACGTAGTTACGTCAGCGAGCGTTGGCTAAAATCGATTAACCAAAGCTCTGATACCAAATGTGACGACCGCCCATGACTCCCGCACGGAAACAAGGGAATAGTGCGCGGAAAGTGTGCCAGGCAGCCATAAGTGACCGTCAAGGGTAAAATAAACATCGCAGACTCTATCGTAAAACTCACAGCGCATGGATAAAATACAATAGAGAAATATAATACAGTGAAGCTCCCATAGAACAGAATATCATCATCTAATCATAATAGCTTTATACAAACATATGAATCATCCATACATCAAAGCCTCACTACATAACACTCAAACAAATACAGCAGCGGAACACCCAGTACATATAATAGGAAATAATATGCAAAAGCCTCCTGCTCGTCTTCGTCATCATCAGCGTAGATCTCCAAGAACAGCACCTGTCACCTGCTACCTAGTCTGCCCATCCCAACATGGATGAACAACCCAAGGTAATAAGAGGAGACATAAAACCTTGAGTCAGACAAAGTCTTAGTGAGCAGTAAATCAACTATCAAACATACCAAAAGAGCATAAGGGATAAAGGAATAGGAACCAAACCATCCCACTCCACCTCGTTCTACAGTGATAGCCCCCAGACACACATTAAGGAGAAGTAAGCATAACATAGCAAGCAATTAAAGTAAAGCAATAATCACTCGAGTCAAGGTCGATGTTTTCCAAATACAAACCCCCAAAGCCTAAACCAAGATCAGATAAGCACACAGAAAACACCGCTCTTGAGATCGAATGAGGATACAATCAAACGTCCAAACATCCATGACTCTGGCTATCACTGTTATCATTGCCTTGATTTCACCGTTAGTTGAACGACCATCTGTCAAGGGCTAATGGTAACCCCGGTTCTAGACATAACTCCGCACGTCGTCGCAGCCCGTGCCTAGGAATTTTCGCAACTACCCAGAGTACTAGCACGTCGTCGCAGCCCGTGCTTGGAACGTCGTCGCAGCCCGTTCCAACGTACTCTTGCTTTGAGCATGCTAGAACCTTCAACAACGATGAGATCTCAGCCTCCTAGTCATCCTCCTTGACGACTATTTTCATACTAGCTCAAGCGCCTCTCAAGCTAACCATTATCATCAACCCGGATCGCATCACCGAGTTACCAACATAGCTTCGCACGTCGTCGCAGCCCGTGCTTGGAACGTCATCATGACCCCTCCCATCTCATCATCATGCTTTGCCTCCTCGCATCATGGCAAAGTCCATCTCAATACCATACTTTGCCTCCTCGCATTATGGTAAAGTCCATCTCAACATCATCTAATCCATACATATGAGCTTCAACATCCGCTTCATATGCCATAAGCAGCTTTCACCATTCAAGAGCCTTTCCACTTAGCTTTTGAATCATCTTCGACCATCTTGTCTAGATCTAACTATCAATCAACTAACATACATAGCAATCAATCAAATCAATCATTAGCTTAAGCAATCAAGTAGTCAAATATGGTTTAAATAGGCATTTATAACTACAATGGCAATTTCGTAAATAAATGAGCATAGATATAACATACATGAATCATGGGTTTCTAGCATAGATCTAACAAATATAAATCATGGGTTTTGTCTCTACAACTTGATGAATGAACTTGCATAAGTAAACATCTTCATAAGTAATGGATCTACACTTGGATCTAAGGAAAATGTATGAAATCACTATCTACAATACTCCAACAAACCACCAATCCAATATACTCCTTTGGGTCCGCGTGAGAGATAACCACCACTCACCAAATCACCCAAACGCTTCAAAAACTATCAACTTCAGATCTGTACAGCGAAGATTCAAGCTTGATTCGTCGAAATCCCGCTTGAAACGATGAAATCTAGCTTGGTTGGATGAAGATCTTCAACTCTGGCTCTTGGATCTTCGATCTTGATCTTCGATCTTGGATGGATGTTAGAACTAGATTGGAATGGAGAAAAGAAGTGAAGAAATGTTGTAGTCGAGCTCTCAAAATGGCAGCACTTCGTCGCTTCAAAAACCGGTGCCAAAAAGTGAGCCAAACCCCTCTATTTATAGGCTAAATTTCCCCTTAGGTTGTAACTCGTAGGTTCGGTTTTAGGTCGTTGCCGACCTAAGAAATCTCCGACCTAACTAAGTCGTCTACGACTCATAGAATCCCTATAGCTTACGACCTACCCACTTCACGACCTAACAACCCCAGGGTCACACGAGTTAACACACGGCCGACCTAACTCCTATACGACCTAAGAACCTACCGAGTCAACGACCTACTACTCATCACTAAGTCGTTCATACGACTTAGCACTCAACAGCTTAACATCATCACGAGTTAACAACCTTACGACCTAACTGTGTTACGACTTACGACCTAAAACAAACACGACTCAAGCTGTGACGACTTAACAGCCTTGCGAGTTACGACTTAATTCTAATACGACCTAAGACCCACAGCATCCTAACTAAGGTCGTCTACGACCTAACACACTCACAACTCATCAGGGTTAACGACATACGACTTATCGTTAAGTCGTTCCAAACGACTCACGACCAAAGCACCTTAACCCGCTAACCTTTAGGTCGGTCCAAACGTTAACTCGGTCAAACTCTATAAGTCGGTCATCCTATAGGTCGTTAACTCCACTAACTCGCTCACGACCTAACTCCTCAAGGTCGCTGCAACACTTTAGGTCGTAACCCAATAACTCGCAACTCGTGCACCCTACTAAGTCGGTTACGACTTAAAACTCCACTATCTCGTTAACTCGTACATGACTCATCTCTTAACCCGTTAACTCCTCTAATCCAACCTAACTTCCACATGGGTCAATTCCTTACGAGTTAAAAACGTACGACTTAAGCTATAGATGCCATAAACAACACTAATGACCTGCAAATTCTACGATTTATCGACACGTAAAATATGGGTCGTTACATTCTCTCCCCCTTAGGAATTTCGCCCCCGAAATTCCAAACAAACAAGAGCAACCAAAACTATTCTGCATGCCTACCATCCATAGCAATCAACAAACCATGCATCCAATTACTATCCTAGCATGCAGAATTCTAAGATTAGAACAAGTTACAAATTCATGAGATGCCACGACACCTTAGGGCCATACCTCGAAAAGTTCAGGATGAGCTGCCTTCATCCTCTCTTCCTCCTCCCATGTACAGTCGTTAACATCATCACTCCATTGTATCTTGAGCAACGTAATCGTCTTCCTCCTAAGCTGTTTCGTGTCGGTTTCAACAACACGAAGCGGCTTACGAGGTCTCGTAACCACTGGATCAACCTCCAAGTCTTCACAGCTATCAGCAAAAACCACCGTATTCGAGTCATGCACATACTTCCGTAGATAAGATACATGAAAGACATTGTGCACACCCGCCATCTTCTCCGGTAACTCCAATCTATAAGCGAGCTTTCCAATTCGCTCAATAATTGGGAATGGTCCAACAAATCTCGGAGTTAACTTTCCTTTCTTCCCGAATCTAATAACATTCTTCAGTGGAGAAATCTTCACAAAAACCATATCACCCACGTCGAATTCCAAATCCTTACGACGCTTATCGGCATAACTTTTCTGACGATCTTGGGCTGCCTTCATTCGTTGCCGAATGATCTCTATACAATCCGTAGTCTGTCGAATCATCTCTGGCCCAAGTATCAGCTTTTCTCCAGTTTCCAACCAACATGTTGGAGAGTTACACGGTCTTCCATACAATGCCTCATATGGTGCCATACCAATACTCGACTGATAACTGTTATTGTACGCAAACTCCACCAAATGAAGATGATCTTCCCACGATCCTCTGAAATCCAAAACACATGCTCTGAGGAGATCTTCCAAAACTCGGTTGACTCTCTCGGTCTGACCATCTGTTTGAGGGTGATAAGCTGTACTCAAACACAACTCGGTTCCTAAAACTTCCTGGAAGCTCTTCCAAAATCCACTAGTGAACAATGGGTCTCGATCGCTCACTTTTATTTAAAACTTTTAAAATTTTAAGTTGAAAGTCACAGTTTGACTATTTTGACCAAAATCAGCATTTCAGGCAAATATTCAACTTACACAAGTTTGGAATTATAACTCATATAAAAATCAAGATTATATTTAAATAATAAATTTAATCATTTAAAATAAGTAAAATAATTTTTTTTAAAATCAAAATCTTACATTAAAAATAATTAAAATATACAATAAAATAATTACAAAATAAAGGATTGTTACAAACTTAATAGTTAATTTAATAAATGCGATTTAACAGATATGCTGAATAAAACATGCCAACAGTCATAAATAAATTTCTACTCATATCTAAAATAAATTTAACAAACATAAAAACTTTTTAGAAGTTGTGGGTGGGTTAAAACACTCACCTTTTGAATTTAAATTGAATTTAAATCCGATTTAAACCCAAAATTTGACGGTCTCCAAATCTGTCCAAACCTGCGTCATCAGATCCGGAATTTAAATACGATCCTAACAAAAGAAATTTCACGCGAAACGGATAACGTATGAGCAAGTTATTCGAGTTAAACGATTAAAAAAAATCAAAATAAAAATTGAATTATAAACAAACAAACCTAACTATAATAAAGCCACGTCAACATAACTGGAGACTCACGTGAAACCATTTTGCAAATAGTCGCTCCAAATCAAAACGTCCAAATTGACTTAGGTTTCGAATTTCCTGATTTTGACCGCGATTTGCCGCTGACTCGAGTATCGATTTCGAAAACAGAGACTGCGCGTAGATTCGTATGGATGAAATCTACAACATATATTTTTTTGAAATTTTTCTGAGATGTTTGAATTTTCATTTAAAATTTGAATAGAAATAGATCTAGGTTTGTATCCATTTGAGGAGGAGAAGGAGTTGAAGAAAAGAACGTACAGACAAATGATAGAAGATGGAGGCTAGGGTTTTTGATCGTCTATTTATAGATAGATCGCAAAAGAATAGGTGTGCACGAATTTTAACGTGCAAACGGAAGTGGTCCCAAAAGATAAATAATATTAATTACACACGTTACGGATTTAGGAAATAAATAAATTCCTTATCATTTACATTTTATTTTAAACGTATTTACAAATGTAAATCTAGACGTTTCGTTTACGTTTCAAAATATATCCACAATTTTATTAATTTCCAAATTGATCTAAACAAATTTAGATGTAAATTAAAAGCTGATAAGTCTACCCATTGCAGTGTTAATTTCTCCCCTTCCTTGTATTTAGAAATTATAAATTAAATTTTCAAAAACCTATCTTTGATTTTCAAACTTTTATATACTCATCTTTTACCAGTAATAAGGATGCATTAACATTTTTTCATGGTTTCACCTTATTATCCTCAAATTCCATTTAATTTTCAATAATTACAATTGTTGAATGTTGATACTTTAATTAAATTTATACATCTTGCTTTCCATAACCTATATCAACAAATGGTCCAATTATAAATAGAATTAGTATTAACTTCATCTTATAGGATTAACTACTCCAATTACAAATCTATGCTAACTGCACGATTTAAGTTAATTAATTGTAATTGAGTCTACATTAAATGTTATAAATTATAAATTGGAACCTCAATAAATTCGCTTATTGATTTAAAAATCTTTCTATTCAGTAAATAGACATTTTATGGGTATAAATAACATTTGAATTATAACACATGTCATTAGTGCATGCTTCATTTCTTATAAACTCCCCTTTATTAACTAGGACATATTAACCAAAACAAAATAATTAATTTAGATTTATGTAACAACCCGCATATTTATCGAGTTTATATTTAAATATTTTTATTTAAATATTAAATCGTTAATCGGATTTTGGTCCGAAAAACTACTTTTTGCAAACGGCCAAATTAGGACTCGAGACCACTTCCATTGAGTTCGAAATGTCGTTTACAACTTTTTAAGTATAAACATCGATAGGTTTGAAGTTAGTGAAATTTCACTAACTTTTCCCGCTTTGGACTTTGGGTTAGTTTAGCCTATTAAGCCCAAGTTCCAACCCTCTTCTCCTCACTCTTCATAAATTTCCTAACTAACTCAAGCTTTGGCATTAATGGTGAAGAGAATGGGAAATTAAAACTCCAAGCTCAAATTCAATTGCAACTCCAACATTCAACTCCAAATTCAAGTAGAAGATATTGGATTCAAGCTTTGGATTGCTTCTCCTTGCTTTCAAGCTTCATCTTCATAAATTTTAGTGCAAAGGTGAGATTTTTATCTCACAAATCTAGTCTATATCCATATTGGACTGTTGGGAATGATTCCCTATCACTTTTGCATGCATATTAGCATTTGGTTTGGATTGGATTGGCGAAAAACTCCATTTTTTAGCGTTTTGGTGAATTTTCTGCACTTAGGTCGTTCTGGCCTTATTAGCTCGTATCGAAGTTAGGTCGTAGGTCGCATGGGCCTTAGGTCGTAGGTCGCATGTGAGTTAACCCCTAGGTCGTTCTGGCCTTATTAGCTCGTATCGGAGTTAGGTCGTAGGTCGCATGGGCCTTAGGTCGTAGGTCGCATGTGAGTTAACCCCTAGGTCGTTCTGGCCACTTTTCGTGTGTTTGGGTTTAGGTCGTTGGACCTTTAGGTCGTTGACCCCCTTGAGTCGTTAACTAGTTAAGTCGCTCGCTACTTGACTCCATTAGGTCGCTCGTCACTGGATGCAGTTAGGTCGCTCGACTCCCTTACCCACTAGGTCGCGTACTTAGTTAGGTCGCGTGACCCCATAACTGTTAGGTCGTTAGACCGTTAACCCTATAGGTCGCTTGGCCTATTTGTTTAGGTCGTAGGTCGTTGGACCTTACCTCGATAGGTCGTTCCCACTTTTGGACGTGTGCACTCTAGGTCGCTAGGCCGCCTCTCTTTAGGTCGCGTGACCCAATACAGTTAGGTCATTTGACCTTATGTTCTTTTAGGTCGCGTCTCCTTTAGGTCGCGTCTCCTTTAGGTCGCGCCTCTTTTAGGTCGCGTCTCCTTTAGGCCACGCCTCTTTTAGGTCGTTCGAATGCTAGGTCGCTCGGCCCTTATTCCCTTAGGTCGCTCGGTCTCGTTTATGACCATAGGTCGCTCACCCCCTCTTCGTTAAGTCGCGAGTCATCGTTAGGTCGCGAACACCTTTAGGTCGCTCGACCCTATCCCTTTAGGTCGTTAGACCTCATTTTGTCTTCACTAGGTCGTACCGTTTTGGTCGGGGCGCTGCCCCGCACCCCGCCGGGGGCGCTGCCCCCTGGACCCCCGCGACCTGACCGGGCAGGTCGAACCCCGTAAGCGGTGGCGTTGCCCCCGCACCCCCACCTTGGGGGGTTGCCACCCCCCCGGACCCCCCCTCCGTAGGGGATCTTATCTAAAAAACATTGAGCTGATTTCCTTGGATTTTATTCGCATCTCCGTATGCGATCTTTGTGACTGATTGTTTCTACACTTGCTTATGTGTTTTGTCACTTTATAATATAAAGGTTTCAATACTAGTAGTAAATATCAAAACTCTTTTAACAAACAATTTCAACTCTATTTTTAATAACAAAGCTCTTTTCTTAAACCGTTTTCCAATCTATTAGTATATACAAGCCTTTACCTCACTCGGATGAGAAATCTAATTAAACGACTTAGTAAAACAAGTGGTATGAAACGCTTGCGTTCACTTCGTCGGTTAATTCTTGGACTTGTTCAATTGAACCTCTTGTGACAATTTTATTAGTGAAGATTTACAGTTTGTTCGTAAATATTTAAGTTAAGCAAGTGGTTATGGGACATGAAGCTAAACTTCTATATTTACTAGCTTAGTGTAATTGACACTTCTCGTTGATCTTGATGATCGCTTTATGAATTAGACTAGCAATTGCGCGATGTCTCTTTCATTGCAAGGTTAGACTAGACACCACTTGTGTGATTCCATTCACACATACCTTTCTGCTTTTTGGTTAGTCTGGACCTTAATCTGTGTGATTCCATTCACACATGTGGGGTAGCTCCCCTTGGTCTTCGGACCGTCATGTGATAGGCCTCTTTCCCTTTTTATGATTTCTGGATTTCTCGTGTTGATTTCTGGAATTTATGTCATTGACTTGTTATGAGTACAAGTTTAGGGGGGTGATGCCCTCTTCGAATCTTTGAGAAGATTCTTGTGATATTGATTATCTCTTATTGATTGATCTTCTGTTGATCATTATTTACATACTTATAGTGGTATGTCGTTATGGATGTTTATGTTTATGCCATATCTTTTATGTTATATCATGTCATCTGATATTTATAGCTAGACTGATCCGTTTATTATTTTCTTAAATAATACTCGGGTCAGACCGAGATGTTACAGGTGCTTCTACTTGACTTCTTCCCAGGGATTCATCACTCTGACTTTTGGCTAAATGTTTAGATTAGCAGTTTTTGTTGTATACACTTGAGATATAGACTCATAGTTGTATTCTTTTGTATAGCACGTGTTGCTATTCTTTTGTATTATCGTGGATCTTATTGACCACTACTCTGATGTACACTTTCATGTGTTAGTTATATATTCATATCTTCTTCCGCCTTTGTGATATGGATATCTGTGACTGATTTGTGATATGATTATTTCTATGTTTGTTTCCGAAGATTATTTATAGCCACCGTGTGATAAGCAATTACATGGATGGTCGCTCCTCAACAGCCTTATTCTCCGTGCTAGTTGACAGCACTACTCCGGAGTGTTCTTGGCTAGCGTGGGTATAGAGGTGGGGCGTCACAATTTATTTCAATCGATTGCCATTCTTAACTTAACATACTCAAAATGGTTAACCTAAATAATTGTTACCCTTTTACATTCAAATTCACTTACAACCATCATTACAACAATGTTGCCATAGATTTAGATTTAATTAAATAAATTAGATAAATGGGTAAAGTTTTGTAATTATCACTAATGCCAAATATATATGCATTAATTACTACTTATTATTATGAATTCATTTATAAATTTACTAGTTGCCTTTGTCTTCTTATATCCTATTTACTACCAAATTTTCTATTCTTAAATCTATACTCCCATTGATTTATTAAATTTTCACTTATTATGCATACTTTTAGCAACTCATATATACTTTGCATCTATTCCCCAAATTTCACATTCAATTGTTACATAAATTTGCATTGATTACTATTTATTATTACTTTACTGATAAATTAGATATTTGCATTGGTTTTGCTTATGCTAAATTAATTTCCCATAATAAATAAGGTTTCAAAACAATTAATAACATTTCCTTAGCCCAAACCCCATTTACCAATTATTTTCCTTCAATAATTCATGTTGTTATAAATACGTACATTTACACTTTATAGTTATTCTAGTATACCTATTCCCACTCTTAACCCTTATCTTTACGTTCACCCACTTGCAATATTAATTATATTTATTACAATTCAATGTTGGCATTTATTACTATTAATTTATACAATGTTTATTGCCCTTATTTCAATTTCTTCCTTTTCAGTTGCTACTCTACTATTCACAGTTTCTTTTTTATACTCCTTTCATATATAATCCAACATACACAAATTCCAATTAAATCCAATTATTACCTTTAAATAAAACATAACATTCGAATACCTCTTATTAATTGGAATGTTTCATTTAAGTTTATAATTGATCCACTTGTATTAACATAAATTTTTATTTTCAAATTTATTCCCATTTACGGTTAATCAATGTTATTTTACATTAACAAATTTTAATATTCACCTTTAATTTCACATCTTCAAAGTATATCTAGGAAAAATCTTTCCACCGCTTAATTTACTGAATATTATGCAGTCTTACTATAAATAAGTTTTAAATTACCATTACTGTACATTCAATTACTATCCAAAGTATTTATTCATAAATCAATTCGATATATACGTTTGTTTCCTTCTATTTGATTTATACCTAGTATACATTTTCCTAAATCCTGTTTCATTACCTTCATTAAATGGTTATCGCATTGAGATCAAATTTATTAGCTTATATCGCATTATTACCATTAATTAAAATTGGCTTACAAAATTTTTTTATTCAATACTCTAAATAAATAACATATTATTCCATAATTACTCTTGTTTTCACATATTCCATTCAAAAATTAAACCACAATAATTACATTATTTTATTGAATTGGAAATCTCATTTTAAATTGTTAACTTTTAATAAGAACAAATGGCAACACCAAATTCCTAACATTCATTTTATTAAAAATTATGGAAAATATGACAAATTTAGTTAACGAAATTTTCGGGTCGTTACACTCTCCCCCACACAAAACTTTTCGTCCCCGAAAAGGAAAAGAATGAAGAAGAAAGAATTAAATAACAATACGTCTTATTCAAAATATTTAACTTATAAACGGTAATTTACTAAATTTATTACCTTAAATAAAATATACCCGTTTTATAATCATTATATCCTTTTATACTTAAATAATTAAAGTTTGAAAAACATTTTCAACATAGTTCTAAGTCCAAAATTTACGGAAATTTTTGGCAGAGTCTCCTTTGTACGGAGAGGCTCGGGAAAATATAATACCAAAATATAACAAAGTATCATATAGAATATTCAAAATAGTATATCCCAACACAGGAAATATATAAAAATATCGCTACAAAACGTAATCCGGAAACGTACCTATTTGTCGGGCAAATTACGCTTAATTTATGGAACCAAAATCAGTAGCAATTGCTTCCATACCTGCATTTCCCTTATATAATCTAAAAGGTTAACTATTTATATTAAAGTGAAATATTTTCATAGTTTCAACTCCTAACAATAATCAATACACAATCATCGATTTCAACAAACAGCATACATACAAACAAAACAACCATTCAGTCAAACAAGCAAATAGTTGTTCGGGTTCAAAACTTGAAATGGTACGGAATGAAAAATAACCATCCAGTGCATCATTTACTCAACAGTCTTAGATGAGACAGAATTAGATCATTTATTCATCCAACAACTTCAAATTTCCTTACCCAGCCAACCATAAAGCAAACAATATCGATTTAAACCAACAAATCAATTTAACTTATTATAAATTTATATTTCATACATTAACAGTTTGATCTTTTCATTCATATAACAGTTTATCTTTTATTTTCATTTTTTTTTAATTATCCTTTTATAATTTACATTTATTTCCAACAACCTTTAATTTTATTCACTCCTCCAATTATCCGTTTCCATTTATTTAGGTCATGTAAGTTTCTTCTATTTTATTACATTTAATGCACTTCCCACTTTCAATCATTTATTTAATGCTTCCATTTCTATTACATTTAATTATAGTAACCCTTTTTAATTTCACTTAAATTCTTAATCTTATAACATCCATTCTTATAAATAAAGGATTTTATTAACTCATTAACAAGGGTTTGCAGTCATCTATTTATATTGCCTACTTTTATTATATTAAACTAGTAGCATTTATCATACTTAGGTTTATAACCCTACACATCAATCCTTATTATTAAAGAATTTCATTTTATTTACTTAAGTTTAAAATCACCTATTTATAATACTTACCTTTAATTTTGGTAAAATTTCAATTTATAACTTAAGTTTATAACATTAAATTCTCATTTATAACAGAAATTCATTTAATACTTTATTATTTCCAAAATTTCTACTTGTATAATATTCTATTCCAATCTCTTATTTAACAATTCAACTTTTCATATTTGGTAAGTTATTTATGTTAAAGAAAATGCAAATGAATTTATACAAGTTTTATCTCTTCTTTTAATTAATTTAATGTTCAATAAATCTTAAATTTTCCCTTATAAGTTAAAAATTTAACTTCCTTTATAGCTTAGTATTTTAGTCTCTTATTTTATTTAGGGTTTCAATTATTAATTTTTTTTCTGTTTCACTACCATAATTGAAACAATTAATTAATGGAAATTAAGAATTAAATACCGGGTTAAATTTCAATAGATAAGTATATTCTTATAACTTATATACCTCTAATTATATTTAAACAATTAAAATTTAGATATTTCAAAATAAATCTGCAGTAGAATTTACTACAGTGGCCTTTCCCTTCGAAACTCGAAAATGAAAGTCGATGATGCGGCCGCCATCACCGAAATTATTTTCCGGCGACAGAGAGGAAAGTACGAAACTTATTTTCTCTAAAACCTTCTTTAATACAATTCTCCCAAATTATACTAAATATTTATATAAGAAAATACTTATAAACAAAATTATTATAATTCATAAATCCTTTGAAAGCAAATTTCCAAAATCCCGGACTTAAGCTCTAAAATTTCCAAATTTCATTGATTTTAATTTCAATCTCATTTTACCTATTATTCAAAATTTTATTACTAACAACCAGTCTATTGCAACCAACAATATATATATATATGTAATACCTTAATAAAATATTTTATATATAGAAAATATAATAGGCGAAGTTATTTCATTCACCTAT
Source organism: Allium cepa (assembly GCA_030765085.1). Taxonomy (NCBI): domain Eukaryota; kingdom Viridiplantae; phylum Streptophyta; class Magnoliopsida; order Asparagales; family Amaryllidaceae; genus Allium; species Allium cepa. Next base: position 820,505,956 of record CM060931.1, read on the forward strand.
ATTAAAAACAAATATTATGTCGGTCTGTCCTATTAAGTGTTTAGAAATCCCTATTGATGTCATAGCGTCCCATGCACCAACCAGAATTTATAAATACAAAACAGAACAGATTAACACAATATCAAAATCTTTTTATAACACTAACAAATACGTTCTCTCGTATATACACTCAGTGACTCCCATAGGGTATTACTACCCTATTAATAAAGAGTCAAACCCCACAAAGCCAAGGTTTATCGCTAAACCAAAGCTCTGATACTAACTGTAACGTCCCGCCTTTTCGCACGCTTCAAATCGACACACATGCCGATTCAAACCATACGGAAGAAATAAACAAAGTAGAATCTCACAGCGGAAGGATAAAATATAATAATAAAATATACAGTTTATAAAACTGTTTACAAACATTTATATAATACATATCAGAGTTACACATACCAATAACAATGCAGCGGAATTAAATGGTGTAGTGGAATAATATAGTAGATACTAGTAATACAAATCTTCGTCTTCGTCCTCCAGAGCTAAATCCTCAAATCCTGAAACGCTCGGACTGACCCGAGCGAATTGAAAAGACAAAACACTCGAGTCAGAACTAAAAGATCTTATGTGAGTTAAATCAACAGGAGTAAATATGAGTGCAGTAACTCAAGAGATGCTTGGGATTTACATCTCCTAAGGATCCGTTAAACTATTTACTATGTAGTATATTGCGCTATTATAATAGTGTCTAATTGTAAAATAAACTAACTTTTTAATAGCGTTAAGGGGTTACCCATATAGCCATTAACACAGAATAAATTCTCATAGTCTATACAGTACCGTAATCTCCCCCGTACTGGGCGTCGTCAGAGGGCACTCCATAGGTATGGTACAAAACAAAACTCGTAGTAAAGGCTCGGTATGGTAGGTGACACGGCACAACCAGGCAATGCCAGGGTAGATATACCAATTGCTATCCGGGCTGGTGGAAACGCGTAGCCGCAGTTACCGCCCACCTCGAACAAACTCCCCCAAAATCAAAAATAGAAGTGGCCACTGAATCAATCCAAAGTCAAAGTATAATATCGAAGAGGAGTGTCCGATCAGAGGTATGACCTCATTGGCCCGAGAATCACTCCTGTTTTAGCCACCTTATGCCAACTCACGGGAGTCGGGTCCACGTATTTACCTTACAGGAAACGTCGCCACCACCTACTTCATTCTGGAATCTCCACCGCGTACACGGTTAGTCAAAGTGGTTTTCGGTATCGACAGAGAGTATGTCCATATCCGATCTCGGTCTCTTTGCCAACCCATCGTTATTATAACACCGCGGTCATTTAAAAATAGTTTATACTTTAAAACCAGAATAAAATTTTCCATTTCAAAACTATGAATACGATACCAATTTAAACCCAAAACAATATGATATCATTTTATCTCAAATATAATCTTTTTCCAAAATCATACTGCTTTAAAATTTATAATATCTGGAAACCAAACATTTGAATTATACTTTCAAACATAATATTTCTGAATTCATACTTTTTAAAAACCATAACTTCTAAAACTTGAATGGTTTGGATATTCAACGGTATATAAAATAAATGGTTTAACTTTAAGGTTGCTTTGTAAAGAAAATAATTTCCTTAGTTTTACAAATATGTTCCTTTATTTAAAGTCTGAACCAAAATTTAAATATCACTTTCAAGTTCCAAACCACTTCAATTTATATATATATATATATATATATATATATATCCATTTGGAGTAATAATATTTCAAACTAAAGTTGGAATTTATTCTTTCAACAAATTAAATGCTCTATTATTTAGTCTTGAATATTCACATAAATCCATAAATAAAACTCCAAATTTTTTTAGCAATTAAATATTTTCTTCAATTTAATTATACTAGAATATTCATTTTAAATTTCTCTTGGAAAAATCTAGTTATAAATATCATATCTTAAAATTTCCAACTTAAACATTTAACATATAATATAAATCATCAAACTCCATTTCCTTAATTTTTCCATATTTATTTAAGAGATTTATACACAGCTTAAATTCAAAGTTTCTAACTTCATATGTATATATATATAGAAGAAAATATCAAAATTAACTTATTATAAACCGTATCATCCAAACCATAGAAATCATTTTAAAATATTTTATATATAGACCACGGTGCCTGTATAAAATTTTCTATCCTATGGTCAAGTGATACGGATATTTATCATTTCAATCCGCAATTTAAAAGACATAAAATTTTGCGGTTGTATATCATTTCAAACTACAATCCCGAATGAAATGAAAAATACATGATAACTTGCAGTTTAATGATATGAAACAAAACATCCATTCATCCATCATCAATCATCAACCAAATTATCTCAAACATCATCAGTTTAAACAAACATCAATATATGGCATATACAATATAACAGGAAATAATTGGCAGTTATTAATTAACATTTCATATTCAATTAAATTTATAACTGTTTGACTAGCAGTTTATATGCACATAAATAAATTCTAACTGCCAATTTATATGCAATACATAAAAGAAATTAACAGTTAATTTAATAAATGTGATTTAACAGATATGCTGAATAAACCATGCCAACAGTCACAAATAAATTTCCACTCATATCTAAAATAAATTTAACAAACATAAAAACTTTTTAGAAGTTGTGAGTGGGTTAAAACACTCGCCTTTTGAATTTAAATCGAATTTTAATCCGATTTAAACCCAAAATTTGACGGTCTCCAAATCTGTCCAAACCTGCCTCATCAGATCCGGAATTTAAATACGATCCTAACAAAAGAAATTTCACGCGAAACGGATAACGTATGAGCAAGTTATTCGAGTTAAACGATTAAAAAAAATCAAAATAAAAATTGAATTATAAACAAACTAACCTAATTATAATAAAGCCACGTCAACATAACTGGAGACTCACGTGAAACCATTTGCAAATAGTCGCTCCAAATCAAAACGCTCAAATTGACTTAGGTTTCGAATTTCCTGATTTTGACCGCGATTTGCCGCTGACTCGAGTATCGATTTCGAAAACAGAGACTGCGCGTAGATTCATATGGATGAAATCTACAACATATATTTTTTTAGAATTTTTCTGAGATGTTTGAATTTTTATTTAAAATTTGAATAGAAATAGATCTAGGTTTGCATCCATTTGAGGAGGAGAAGGAGTTGAAGAAAAGAACGTACGGACAAATGATAGAAGATGGAGGCTAGGGTTTTTGATCGTCTATTTATAGATAGATCGCAAAAGAATAGGTGTGCACGAATTTTAACGTGCAAACGGAAGTGGTCCCAAAAGATAAATAATATTAATTACACACATTACGGATTTAGGAAATAAATAAATTCCTTATCATTTACATTTTATTTTAAACGTATTTACAAATGTAAATCTAGACGTTTCGTTTACGTTTCAAAATATATCCACAATTTTATTAATTTCCAAATTGATCTAAACAAATTTAGATGTAAATTAAAAGCTGATAAGTCTACTCATTGCAGTGTTAATTTCTCTCCTTCCTTATATTTAGAAATTATAAATTAAATTTTCAAAAACCTATCTTTGATTTTCAAACTTTTATATACTCATCTTTTACCAGTAATAAGGATGCATTTACATTTGTTCATGGCTTCACCTTATTATTCTCAAATTCCATTTTAATTTTAAATAATTACAATTGTTGAATGTTGATACTTTAATTAAATTTATACATCTTGCTTTCTATAACCTATATCAACAAATGGTCCAATTATAAATAGAATTAGTATTAACTTCATCTTATAGGATTAACTACTCCAATTACAAATCTATGCTAACTGCCTGATTTAAGTCAATTAATTGTAATTGAGTCTACATTAAATGTTATAAATTATAAATTGGAACCTCAATAAATTCGCTTATTGATTTAAAAATCTTTCTATTCAGTAAATAGACATTTTATGGGTATAAATAACATTTGAATTATAACACATGTCATTGGTGCATGCTTCATTTCTTATAAACTCCCCTTTATTAACTAGAACACATTAACCAAAACAAAATATGTAACGACCCGTTAAATTAATAATATTAAATGAGTTAAATTAATATAATTTCTAACCTGATTTAGAAAAAAAAAAGGCTTTAAGATTTATGTGAGAAAATGTAGTAATTTGTTATAGTAATTGGAATTTAATGTAACAATTTAATTTTTATGACAATAGTTTTGGATAATGTAATTGTCACACTTTGTTAAAAGTTAATGTTAAGAAACCAATAAATGTTGAATTAGTGAATATTAATAAAATATTTACTAGAATGGGATTCATTTAATATTAAAATAAATAGTAGGATTGTTTCATTTGGTGACCGTTGAATACACCAATGCAATAAGTGTAGATAAAATTTTTTATGAATATTGTTCGATAATGAATGTACTTAAAAACGGTAATAAACTTAATATAAGAAAACAAAGGCAAATTGTGTATTAATTAATGAATTCATGAATCAGTGTATGGACTTAGTGTAACTATGCGTAAATGTACGCAATAAGGTTATGAAATACCAATGATTTGGATTTCCAATTTATATTAAACATAATGTTGGTAGAAATTGGAATTCACTGTTGTGTGAAATATATGAGAAATCAGGTCAAATGTAAATTATACCGTAGATGATATACTCTTTTAAACAGTAGGATTTTTAAATAAATAAACGTTTCACTTAGGTTTCAATTGGATAACTTATGTAGTTTAATGGAGAATCAATTGCAATTAATTGCCATAAATTAGTGATGATAGGGTAGTTTGATTTGGCCTTTAAGAAGCAAAGAAAAAGAAAGCCAAGATTTATGAATTCATTTGCAATGTGAAATGCAAATCTTGTGGATTGTTTTTTTTTTCAAATGGAATTAATATTTAACCATTACGTTAGTGGAGTCTGATAAGTTAAGGTAGATAATCAATGGTAATTTACCTAATTCAAAGGATATATTAATATAAATATGGGTAAAATGAGGTTAGACCAAGGATATAATATTAATTGATTTTTAAGGCTTAATTAATACGTGAAATAGACAAGATTCTACATTCAAACATTTATACAAAGCTAAGTTGTAAATAGAAGTACCAATGTAATATAATGTAAATAGATGGGAATCAACATTTATTTATTTATTTAATGGAATTTAATTTCTATAGTATGATAATCGCAATTAAATGAAATTGAAATAGCTAATTTATACGTTAGTTGAAATTTAGCCGGAATATGAGGATTTTTAATGAAATAGTGAAATCAAATGGAAATAAGGTTTCAATTATACATTGGAATTTATATTCACCATAAAAGGTTAATTGAAAACCAAAGGAGTTAATAAAGGAATCAAGCTTTATCTATTAATTTGGATTTAAGATATGGTAAATTGGATTTATTGCAATAATTAATTCTATAAGATGAGGTTAATACTTATTCTATTTATAATTAGACCAAATTGTTGATATAGATTTTTTGAAAGCAGAATCTATAAATCAATTTGAGTATCAAATTCAATAATTGCGCTTATTGCATAAATAAAGGGAATTTAACGTTAAATATTACGTTACTGAAATTTAAAATGAACTTTAAGAATAATATTGTGAATCATGAACCAAAGTATGTGGCATCCCTATTTGGATAAAGAATGAGTATATAAAAGTTAAAATCTAATATACGGGGTTTTGAGCATTTAATTTTATAATTCTTAAATATAGGAAAGTGCAGAAATTAACACTGCAAATTGATATACTTATAATTTTAATTCACATCCAAGCTTGTTAAATCATTTGAAATTGATTAAATTATATAAGTAATAAAATTTGGACAATTTTAGAATATAATATAAATTTTGGATTTTTGTAATTTATTTTGATTTATTTAATGAATATAAAAATAGCCTTTTTTTGTCACGGACTCGGATTTCGATGAAACCAGTTTCATCGGATCCGTATCGGTGAATTATTATAGGGTTTCAAGTTTCGTATCGATCGGACTTGTCGTTTGATCGTACGGGCGTGAAACGCCTTGAAATCAAATTTAATTAAAATCAATTTGAATCAATTTGGAAATTTTGTTTTCAGCATAACTTCTTCATACGATCAAATTTGGACGAGAAACTTTTTCCATCGCGTTTAGAATATTTTAAATTACCTATTTGGATATATAGATTTAATAAATTCGGTTCCGGAGGCATAGCGGGCTTTTTGGGCCATAGTTTGTTCCGCACGTTCATTCTACGGTCTATCTACTCTATCTCTAACCCCTCTATATAAACCTAGCTACAAGCCCTAGCCTCCACCTAATTTCTTTTCATCTGAGCGTATACTTTCTTCAAGCTCCTCTTCTTCTTCAATGGGTGCTAACCCTAGATCCAGTCAGTTCAAAAAAAAATTCAAATTTAAAAAAAAAAAAAAATTCGGATCTGCAGCAGCTTCTGGTCGCGCTTCGGGTTTCAGGGGAGAAAACCCTAGAGCAACTTCGGGTCAGGAAGAAAATGACTCTGGTCGATCCGGGTCTTTTTGGCGAAAACTCCAAGCAAGCACCGGGGAATTGAGGCGGCGCACCGAAGTCGAATCCGAAGTCGACCCAGGACCAGAATTTTCCATTTTTCAAATTTTCATAACTTTTGCATACGAGCTCGGATTCACGCGCGGTTTGTTTTGCTGGGATCGTATCGGAATTTCTGACGTTTTGACGCTGGTTTGGATGGATTTGGAGACCGTTAAAATTTTGAGTTTAAATAGAATTTAAATTCGATTTAAATTCCAAAGGTGAGTGTTTTAACCCACTCACAACTTCTAGAAGGTTTTATGTTTGTTAAATTAATTTTAGAAATGAATAGAATTTATTTATGAGTATTTGGCATGCTTATTTCATTCATATCTGCTGAATTGCATTTATTGAATTTAACCGTTAATTTAATTTATTTATTGCGTATTAATTGACAGTTAGAATTTGTGTTTGCATGAAACTGCTAGTTAACAGTTATATAATTTATTACTGAATATAAACTGTTAGATTAATAGTCGTTAAATTTAAATTGAATAAAATTGCCAGTTATTACCTGTTATATAATATCAAATATAAATTGTTACTGATTGATATTGCTTGATGATTGTGATTGGATGATGGGTGTTGTTGATGGATATTTTATTGTATATCATTAAATTGCAAATTATCATGCATATTTCCTTTCATTCGGGATTGTGGTTTGAAATGATATACAACCGCAAAATTTTATATCTTTTAAATTGCGGATTGAAATGATAAATATCCGTATCACTTGACCATAGGATAGAAAATTATATACAGGCACCGCGGTATATATATAACTATTTAAATGTGATTTCTATGGTTTGGATGGAATACGGTTTATTATAATCTTAAATTTTATATTGTATAAATATTTTTCTTCCATATATATATACATATGAAGTTGAAAATTTTGAAATTAAAAGGTGTATAAAAATCTTTATTAAAAATGGAAGAAAATGTAGAAAATGGAGTTTAATAATTTATATCATATGTTTAAATGTTAAGTTTGGAAATTTTAAGATATGATATTTATAATTGGATTTTTCCCAAAATAAATTGAAATGAATATTCTAGTATAATTTGAATTGGGAAAAATATATATATTTTATTACTAGAAATTGAAGTCTTATTATTTATGGATTTTATATGAATATTCAAGACTAATTAATAGAACAATTGATTTGTTGAAAGAATAAAATCCAACTTTAGTTTGAAATATTGATACTCAAAATGGATACACATATATATAAATAAATTGAAGTGGTTTTGGAACTTGAGAGAGATAATATAAATTTTGGTTTAGACTTTAATAAAGAAATGTATTTGTAAAGCCATGAGAACTATATTCTTTACAAAGTAACAGTAAAGTTAAACCATTTAATTTATATACCGTTGAATATCCAAACCATTCAAGTTTTAGAAGTTATGGTTTTAAATTATGAATTTCGAAATATTATGCTTTGAAAGGATATTTGGCTTTCAGACGTTATAAATTTTAAAGCATTATGATTGTGGAAAAGATTTATATTTGGGATAAATGATATCATGTTGTTTTGGGTTTTAAAATGATATCGTATTCATAATTTTAAAATGGAAATGTATATTCTGGTTTTAAAGTATAAACTATTTTTAAATGACCGCGGTGTTATAATAACGATGGGTTGGCAAAGAGACCGGGATCGGATATGGACATACTCTCTGTCGATACCGAAAACCACTTTGACTAACCGTGTACGCGGTGGAGATTCCAGAATGAAGTAGGTGGTGGCGACGTTTCCTGTAAGGTAAATACGTGGACCCGACTCCCGTGAGTTGGCATAAGGTGGCTAAAACAGGAGCGATTCTCAGGCCAATGAGGTCATTCCTCTGATCGGACCCTCCTCTTCGATATTATACTTTGATTTTGGATTGATTCAGTGGCCACTTCTATATTTTGATTTTGGGGAGTTAGTCCGAGGTGGGCGGTAACTGCGGCTACGCGTTTCCACCAGCCTGGATAGCAATTGGTATATCTACCCTGGCATTGCCTAGTTGTGTCGTGTCACCTACCATACCGAGCCTTTACTACGAGTTTCTATTTGTGTCGTACCTATGGAGTATCCTCTGGTAGCTTCCCGATCAGGAGGTATTACGGTACTGTATAGACTATTGGCATTATTTGTGTTAAGGGCTATATGGGTAACCCCTTAACGCTATTAAAAAGTAAGTTTATTTTATAAATAGACACTATTATAATAGCGCAATATACTACATAGTAAATAGTTTAACGGATCCTTAGGAGATGTAAATCCCGAACATCTCTTGAGTTACTGTACTCATATTTATTTCTGTTAATTTAACTCACATAAGATCTTTTAGTCTGACTCGAGTGTTTTTGTCTTTTCAAATTCGCTCGGGTCAGTCCGAGCGTTTCAGGATCGAAGACTTTAGCTTTGAAGGACGAAGACGAAGGAGTCGTATTATTATTATCTATAGTATTGCACCACACTCTAAATTTCCGCTGCATTGATTGTATTGGTATGTGTAACTCTGATATTCATTGTATAAGTAAAATAAATATTTTGTAAACAGTTATCATGAACTGTATATTGATTATTATATTTTATCCTTCCGCTGTGAGATTCTATTTTGTTTTATTTCTTCTCTGTTTTTCTTATTTACCCCATAACAATCCGCCCTTGCGTATGCTTTGAATTGGCACGTGTGTCGGTTTAAAGTGTGCGAAAAGGCGGGATGTTACAGTTGGTATCAGAGCTTTGGTTTAGCGATAAACCTTGGTTTTGTGGGGTTTGACTCTTTGTTAATAGGGTAGTAATACCCTATGGGAGTCGCTGAGTGTATATATATGAGAGAGCGTATTTGTTAGTGTTAATAAAGATTTTGATATTGTGTTAATCTGTTCCGCTTTGTATTTATAAATTCTGGTTGATGCATGGGACGCTATGACATCAATAGGGATTTCTAAACACTTAATAGGACAGACCGACATAATATTTGTTTTTAATATAGGTGAATGAAATAATTTTGCCTATTATATTTTCTATATATAAAAATATTTTTATAAAAATATATATATATATATTTGGTTGCTATAGATTAGGTGTTAGGAAATAAAAATATTTATAACAATTGAAGCTAAGTTGAAATTATAATAAATCAAATTGGAGATTTTAGAACTTAAGTCCGGGATTTTTGAAAATCTTCTTTCAAAGGATTTGTGAAATATAATGATTTGGTTTATAGGTAATTTCTTATATAAATGTTTAGTATAATTCGGAAGAATTGTTTTAAAAGAGGATTTTGGAGAAAATAAATTTTGTACTTTCCTCTCTGTCGCTAGAAAATAATTTCGGTGATGGCGGCCGCATCATCGACTTTCATTTTCGAGTTTCGTAGGGGAAAGGCCACTGTAGTAAATTCTACTGCAGATTTATTTTGAAATTATCTAAAATTTTAAATTGTTTTAAATATAAATTGAGATATAAGTTGTAAGAACTCATTTATCTATTATTTTTAAAATAAAATTGAAACTTGATCCGGTATTTAATTCTAAAATTTTCCACTAATTAATGGTTTAAATTATTTTTAGGGAAATATAAAGTAAGTAATAAATGGATTGAAACCTCTAATTTAAGTAAGAAAATTAATGCTAGGTATAAAGGAAGTTAAAATTTTAACTGATAAATAATGGTAAAGATTTATTGAAAATCAACGAATTAAAAGGGTTGAAATTAAACTTGTATAAGTTCTTTTGCTTTTTCTTTAACATAAATAACTTACCAAGTATAAAAAGTTAAAATGTGAATTAAGAGTGGAATAGAATATTATGCAAGTAGAATTTTTGGAAATAATGAAGTATTCAATAAATTACTGTTATAAATAAGAATTTAATGGTATTAACTTAAGTGATGATTGGAATTTTACTAAAATTAAAGGTTGTATTATTAATAGGTGATTTTAACCTTAAGAAAGTAAAAATGAAATTCCTTAATTTATAAAGTTTGATTGTAGGGTTATTAACTTAAGTACGCCTTAATTTCCCCCTATTCTAATATAATAGAAAGTAAGTAATATATAAATGACTGTAAACCCTAAGTAATTAATTAATAAAATTCCTTATTTTTAAGAATGAAGGTTAAAGGGTTAATAATTTAAGTATAATTAAAAAGGGTTACTGTAATTAAATATAATAGAAAGTGGGTAATTAAATTGTTACTACTATTAAATATAATAGAAACTTCAACATTAAATAAATGAATGAAATTAAAGGTAAGTTGAAATTGTAATTTATAAAACAAATATATATTAATTTAAGGAATTGAGAAGAAACTTGTAAATTTTCACTTACATTCTTAAAACATACATAACTTACCATATAATAAAAGTTGCAATGTTAGTAAGAAAATGTAAGGGGAAATCTTACAAGTGAAGCTTGAGGTAATAAAGGTATTCAATAAATTTGCTGTTATTAATGAGAATTAATTGTATAAACTTAAGTTAAATTGGAAATTTTACTATATAAGTAAAGGTAAGTAGTATAAATAGATGATATAAACTTTAGTCAATAAATTGGAATGCAAATATAATGAATTTTGTAATAAATGGAAAACGAAAATTGTAAGAAATAAAGAAATCCCTCCATAAATGAAAGAAAGAAAATCAAACCACTGAAGCATGAAATAAATGTATAATAAGTTAATTTGGTTGTTGGTTTGAATTGTATTGTTTGATTTATGATTGTGGGGTAAGGAACTTGAAGTTGTTGGATGAATAAATAATCTATCTTTGTTCCATCTAAGACTGTTGAGTAAAGGATGCACTTGATAGTTAATTTCATTTCATACAAATTTCAAGTTTGAACCCAAACAACTATTTGTTTGATGGATTAAATGATTGCTTTGTGTGTGTATGTATGTTGTTTGTAAGGTTGATGGTTGTTGAATTGTTTGGTTGATTAATGATTGAATCCACTTGAATAGTTCACTTTAAAATAAATATTTAACCTTTTAGATTTTATAAGTGAAATGCAGGCTATGGAAGCCACTGCTACTGCTCTGGTTCCCTAATAATAAGCGTATTGCCCGACAAATAGATACGTTTTCGGATTACGTTTAAAGCGCTATTTTATAATTTTGCCCGTGTTGGGATAATATTTTGATAATATATTTGTATATTTTGATATTATATTTTCTCCAGAGTCTCTCCGTACAAAGGAGACTCTGCCAAAAATTTTCGTAAATTTTGGACTTAGAATTTTGTTGAATATTTTCCAAACTTTAATGATTTAAGTATAAAAGGTTATAATGACTATAAAACGGGCATATCTCATTTAAGGAAATTAATTTAGTAAATTATTGTTTATAAGTTAATATTTGAAATAAGATGTAATGTTTTATTCTTCCTTCTCCCTTCTTTTTCCTTTTCGGGGACGAAAAGTTTTGAGTGGGGGAGATTGTAACGACCCGTTAAATTAATAATATTAAATGAGTTAAATTAATATAATTTCTAACCTGATTTAGAAAAAAAAGGCTTTAAGATTTATTTGAGAAAATGTAGTAATTTGTTATAGTAATTGGAATTTAATGTAACAATTTAATTTTTATGACAATAGTTTTGGATAATGTAATTGTCACACTTTGTTAAAAGTTAATGTTAAGAAACCAATAAATGTTGAATTAGTGAATATTAATAAAATATTTACTAGAATGGGATTCATTTAATATTAAAATAAATAGTAGGATTGTTTCATTTGGTGACCGTTGAATAAACCAATGCAATAAGTGTAGATAAAAAATTTTATGAATATTGTTCGATAATGAATGTACTTAAAAACGGTAATAAACTTAATATAAGAAAACAAAGGCAAATTGTGTATTAATTAATGAATTCATGAATCAGTGTATGGACTTAGTGTAACTATACGTAAATGTACGCAATAAGGTTGTGAAATATCAATGATTTGGATTTCCAATTTATATTAAACATAATGTTGGTAGAAATTGGAATTCACTGTTGTGTGAAATATATGAGAAATCAGGTCAAATGTAAATTATACCGTAGATGATATACTCTTTTAAACAGTAGGATTTTTAAATAAATAAACGTTTCACTTAGGTTTCAATTGGATAACTTATGTAGTTTAATGGAGAATCAATTGCAATTAATTGCCATAAATTAGTGATGATATGGTAGTTTGATTTGGCCTTTAAGAAGCAAAGAAAAAGAAAGCCAAGATTTATGAATTCATTTGCAATGTGAAATGCAAATCTTGTGGATTGTTTTTTTTTTCAAATGGAATTAATATTTAACCATTACGTTAGTGGAGTCTGATAAGTTAAGGTAGATAATCAATGGTAATTTACCTAATTCAAAGGATATATTAATATAAATATGGGTAAAATGAGGTTAGACCAAGGATATAATATTAATTGATTTTTAAGGCTTAATTAATACGTGAAATAGACAAGATTCTACATTCAAACATTTATACAAAGCTAAGTTGTAAATAGAAGTACCAATGTAATATAATGTAAATAGATGGGAATCAACATTTATTTATTTATTTAATGGAATTTAATTTCTATAGTATGATAATCGCAATTAAATGAAATTGAAATAGCTAATTTATACGTTAGTTGAAATTTAGCTGGAATATGAGGATTTTTAATGAAATAGTGAAATCAAATGGAAATAAGGTTTCAATTATACATTGGAATTTATATTCACCATAAAAGGTTAATTGAAAACCAAAGGAGTTAATAAAGGAATCAAGCTTTATCTATTAATTTGGATTTAAGATATGGTAAATTGGATTTATTGCAATAATTAATTCTATAAGATGAGGTTAATACTTATTCTATTTATAATTAGACCAAATTGTTGATATAGATTTTTTGAAAGTATAATCTATAAATCAATTTGAGTATCAAATTCAATAATTGCGCTTATTGCATAAATAAAGGGAATTTAACGTTAAATATTACGTTACTGAAATTTAAAATGAACTTTAAGAATAATATTGTGAATCATGAACCAAAGTATGTGGCATCCCTATTTGGATAAAGAATGAGTATATAAAAGTTAAAATCTAATATACGGGGTTTTGAGCATTTAATTTTATAATTCTTAAATATAGGAAAGTGCAGAAATTAACACTGCAAATTGATATACTTATAATTTTAATTCACATCCAAGCTTGTTAAATCATTTGAAATTGATTAAATTATATAAGTAATAAAATTTGGACAATTTTAGAATATAATATAAAATTTGGATTTTTGTAATTTATTTTGATTTATTTAATGAATATAAAAATAGCCTTTTTTTGTCACGGACTCGGATTTCGATGAAACCAGTTTCATCGGATCCGTATCGGTGAATTATTATAGGGTTTCAAGTTTCGTATCGATCGGACTTGTCGTTTGATCGTACGGGCGTGAAACGCCTTGAAATCAAATTTAATTAAAATCAATTTGAATCAATTTGGAAATTTTGTTTTCAGCATAACTTCTTCATACGATCAAATTTGGACGAGAAACTTTTTCCATCGCGTTTAGAATATTTTAAATTACCTATTTGGACATATAGATTTAATAAATTCGGTTCCGGAGGCATAGCGGGCTTTTTGGGCCATAATTTGTTCCGCACGTTCATTCTACGGTCTATCTACTCTATCTCTAACCCCTCTATATAAACCTAGCTACAAGCCCTAGCCTCCACCTAATTTCTTTTCATCTGAGCGTATACTTTCTTCAAGCTCCTCTTCTTCTTCAATGGGTGCTAACCCTAGATCCAGTCAGTTCAAAAAAAAATTCAAATTTAAAAAAAAAAAAAAAATTCGGATCTGCAGCAGCTTCTGGTCGCGCTTCGGGTTTCAGGGGAGAAAACCCTAGAGCAACTTCGGGTCAGGAAGAAAATGACTCTGGTCGATCCGGGTCTTTTTGACGAAAACTCCAAGCAAGCACCGGGGAATTGAGGCGGCGCACCGAAGTCGAACCCGAAGTCGACCCAGGACCAGAATTTTCCATTTTTCAAATTTTCATAACTTTTGCATACGAGCTCGGATTCACGCGCGGTTTGTTTTGCTGGGATCGTATCGGAATTTCTGACGTTTTGACGCTGGTTTGGATGGATTTGGAGACCGTCAAAATTTTGAGTTTAAATTGAATTTAAATTCGATTTAAATTCCAAAGGTGAGTGTTTTAACCCACTCACAACTTCTAGAAGGTTTTATGTTTGTTAAATTAATTTTAGGAATGAATAGAATTTATTTATGAGTATTTGGCATGCTTATTTCATTCATATCTGCTGAATTGCATTTATTGAATTTAACCGTTAATTTAATTTATTTATTGCGTATTAATTGACAGTTAGAATTTGTGTTTGCATGAAACTGCTAGTTAACAGTTATATAATTTATTACTGAATATAAACTGTTAGATTAATAGTCGTTAAATTTAAATTGAATAAAATTGCCAGTTATTACCTGTTATATAATATCAAATATAAATTGTTACTGATTGATATTGCTTGATGATTGTGATTGGATGATGGGTGTTGTTGATGGATATTTTATTGTATATCATTAAATTGCAAATTATCATGCATATTTCCTTTCATTCGGGATTGTGGTTTGAAATGATATACAACCGCAAAATTTTATATCTTTTAAATTGCGGATTGAAATGATAAATATCCGTATCCCTTGACCATAGGATAGAAAATTATATACAGGCACCGCGGTATATATATAACTATTTAAATGTGATTTCTATGGTTTGGATGGAATACGGTTTATTATAATCTTAAATTTTATATTGTATAAATATTTTTCTTCCATATATATATACATATGAAGTTGAAAATTTTGAAATTAAAAGGTGTATAAAAATCTTTATTAAAAATGGAAGAAAATGTAGAAAATGGAGTTTAATAATTTATATCATATGTTTAAATGTTAAGTTTGGAAATTTTAAGATATGATATTTATAATTGGATTTTTCCCAAAATAAATTGAAATGAATATTCTAGTATAATTTGAATTGGGAAAAATATATATTTTTTATTACTAGAAATTGAAGTCTTATTATTTATGGATTTTATATGAATATTCAAGACTAATTAATAGAACAATTGATTTGTTGAAAGAATAAAATCCAACTTTAGTTTGAAATATTGATACTCAAAATGGATACACGTATATATAAATAAATTGAAGTGGTTTTGGAACTTGAGAGAGATAATATAAATTTTGGTTTAGACTTTAATAAAGAAATGTATTTGTAAAGCCATGAGAACTATATTATTTACAAAGTAACAGTAAAGTTAAACCATTTAATTTATATACCGTTGAATATCCAAACCATTCAAGTTTTAGAAGTTATGGTTTTAAATTATGAATTTCGAAATATTATGCTTTGAAAGGATATTTGGCTTTCAGACGTTATAAATTTTAAAGCATTATGATTGTGGAAAAGATTTATATTTGGGATAAATGATATCATGTTGTTTTGGGTTTTAAAATGATATCGTATTCATAATTTTAAAATGGAAATGTATATTCTGGTTTTAAAGTATAAACTATTTTTAAATGACCGCGGTGTTATAATAACGATGGGTTGGCAAAGAGACCGGGATCGGATATGGACATACTCTCTGTCGATACCGAAAACCACTTTGACTAATCGTGTACGCGGTGGAGATTCCAGAATGAAGTAGGTGGTGGCGACGTTTCCTGTAAGGTAAATACGTGGACCCGACTCCCGTGAGTTGGCATAAGGTGGCTAAAACAGGAGCGATTCTCAGGCCAATGAGGTCATTCCTCTGATCGGACCCTCCTCTTCGATATTATACTTTGATTTTGGATTGATTCAGTGGCTACTTCTATATTTTGATTTTGGGGAGTTAGTCCGAGGTGGGCGGTAACTGCGGCTACGCGTTTCCACCAGCCTGGATAGCAATTGGTATATCTACCATGGCATTGCCTAGTTGTGCCGTGTCACCTACCATACCGAGCCTTTACTACGAGTTTCTATTTGTGTCGTACCTATGGAGTATCCTCTGGTAGCTTCCCGATCAGGAGGTATTACGGTACTGTATAGACTATTGGCATTATTTGTGTTAAGGGCTATATGGGTAACCCCTTAACGCTATTAAAAAGTAAGTTTATTTTATAAATAGACACTATTATAATAGCGCAATATACTACATAGTAAATAGTTTAACGGATCCTTAGGAGATGTAAATCCCGAACATCTCTTGAGTTACTGTACTCATATTTATTTCTGTTAATTTAACTCACATAAGATCTTTTAGTCTGACTCGAGTGTTTTTGTCTTTTCAAATTCGCTCGGGTCAGTCCGAGCGTTTCAGGATCGAAGACTTTAGCTTTGAAGGACGAAGACGAAGGAGTCGTATTATTATTATCTATAGTACTGCACCACACTCTAAATATCCGCTGCATTGATTGTATTGGTATGTGTAACTCTGATATTCATTGTATAAGTAAAATAAATATTTTGTAAACAGTTATCATGAACTGTATATTGATTATTATATTTTATCCTTCCGCTGTGAGATTCTATTTTGTTTTATTTCTTCTCTATTTTTCTTATTTACCCCATAACAATCCGCCCTTGCGTATGCTTTGAATTGGCACGTGTGTCGGTTTAAAGTGTGCGAAAAGGCGGGATGTTACAAAATAATTAATTTAGATTTATTTCAATCGATTGCCATTCTTAACTTAACATACTCAAAATGGTTAACCTAAATAATTGTTACCCTTTTACATTCAAATTCACTTACAACCATCATTACAACAATGTTGCCATAGATTTAGATTTAATTAAATAAATTAGATAAATGGGTAAAGTTTTGTAATTATCACTAATGCCAAATATATATGCATTAATTACTACTTATTATTATGAATTCATTTATAAATTTACTAGTTGCCTTTGTCTTCTTATATCCTATTTACTACCAAACTTTCTATTCTTAAATCTATACTCCCATTGATTTATTAAATTTGCACTTATTATGCATACTTTTAGCAACTCATATATACTTTGCATCTATTCCCCAAATTTCACATTCTATTGTTACATAAATTTGCATTGATTACTATTTATTATTACTTTACTGATAAATTAGATATTTGCATTGGTTTTGCTTATGCTAAATTAATTTCCCATAATAAATAAGGTTTCAAAACAATTAATATAGCCCAAACCTCGTTTACCAATTATTTTCCTTCAATAATTCATGTTGCTATAAATACGTACATTTACACTTTATAGTTATTCTAGTATACCTACTCCCACTCTTAACCCTTATCTTTACGTTCACCCACTTGCAATATTAATTGTATTTATTACAATTCAATGTTGGCATTTATTACTATTAATTTATACAATGTTTATTGCTCTTATTTCAATTTCTTCCTTTTCAGTTGCTACTCTACTATTCACAGTTTCTTTTGTATACTCCTTTCCTATATAATCCAACATACACAAATTCCAATTAAATCCAATTATTACCTTTAAATAAAACATAACATTCGAATACCTCTTATTAAATTGGAATGTTTCATTTAAGTTTATAATTGATCCACTTGTATTAACATAAATTTTTATTTTCAAATTTATTCCCATTTACGGTTAATCAATGTTATTTTACATTAACAAATTTTAATATTCACCTTTAATTTCACATCTTCAAAGTATATCTAGGAAAAATCTTTCCACCGCTTAATTTACTGAATATTATGCAATCTTACTATAAATAAGTTTTAAATTACCATTACTGTACATTCAATTACTATCCAAAGTATTTATTCATAAATCAATTCGATATATATGTTTGTTTACTTCTATTTGATTTATACCTAGTATACATTTTCCTAAATCCTGTTTCATTACCTTCATTAAATGGTTATCGCATTGAGATCAAATTTATTAGCTTATATCGCATTATTACCATTAATTAAAATTGGCTTACAAATTTTTTTTATTCAATACTCTAAATAAATAACATATTATTCCATAATTACTCTTGTTTTCACATATTCCATTCAAAAATTAAACCACAATAATTACATTATTTTATTGAATTGGAAATCTCATTTTAAATTGTTAACTTTTAATAAGAACAAATGGCAACACCAAATTCCTAACATTCATTTTATTAAAATTTATGGAAAATATGACAAATTTAGTTAACGAAATTTTCGGGTCGTTACACTATCTGTGTGTATATAGATAATTGAATTGAATTGTTTTAAACTTTAAAACAATTTGGCCTCAAAGACACATTTTGGATTTCGATGAGACCGGGATCGGGTTTCCATATTTGGATATCCGAAAACCACATCGATCCAAATTAACGATAGGTCGTGAATCTCAAGTGAAGATGAAGATTCAGAGTGCAAGGATTATCGTCGTTAACTCTGAAGGTGATTCCAAAATGAGTATAACGAGATAATGCCTTTGGTTTCGTTCGAATCCGGAACGAACTTATATGGATTGAATGCTTTCAGCACATCGTCAGGTAGACGATGAGCATTCTAAGTGATGTGTTCTATAAAGGTAATCGTAGCCTCAAGCCTCATCAACCGAGAATGGCTAAAACAGGGGAGGTGCAGCAAGGCTACGTGGGTCATGCTCAAGTAGGACGAGATTTTCCCCTGTCTAGAGGTCCCTTTTTATTTCGGCTGTGTGGACAATTGTTGAGCTCCAACTGTCGGGGTTGTCTTGTTCGGGACTGTCCAGTAAGGGATGGTTCCGGCCTTGTGTTGCAGGAGAGTTAGGGTGGCTCCTCGGTACGTTGATATAGGCCACGTACTGTGACGGACGGTACACCAGTAGCCCTGCCATTGTATGCAATCCAAAATCCAATAAGTGCCATCAGATTTGATTGTATTACCCACTTTTGTGGCTAGTAGCTGGAATTTAATCATGTAACAATTTCGGCTATTTCATATTTACTTGAAAACCCTAGACCTGTTATAATATCACTGGATTTCCTATCAAATGTTTTGGTTAGCGTAACATAAAAACTTTTCCACGTTTATGTGTGTGAAGTTGTAACAACCCAAAATTTTAACAAATATTTCATTCTTTTAATTATAATACTTTGGGGGTTTATTATATAAAAAACTAAATTTTGAATTTGATTAAAACATTGCCCAAATTTTTAAGTAAAGAATAAGATTTCTGAAATTTTGACTTTGGTTAAGGATTTACTTTAATCGGAAATTTGGTTTATTTTGTTGAAATGGTAAATAACTAAATTTTAAGCAAAATCATGTTTTATTTAAGCAATAAAACTTGGAAAAAAATATAGTGTATAAATAAGCTTTATAGAAAGGCGCGTTTTAATTAGCACATTTATACCCGTTTTGATTAATTTGGTGGTATAAGTAGTATATATTTAATAGATACTCTTTAAACGTATAAATGTAGAAAAAAACGTTATTTTCTTTTTAAATTTGGGCATAAAATGTTGCGTCTGCGGTACGCATTTTTAATTTTTACCTTAGCTGTAAATGGATAAATTAAACAGTAGACGTAAAATTCTAAGTGGTAAATGAATATTATTTCTAGCCATATTTTCTTTGGCTTAAACACGCAACTTCTCTAGAATTCAAAACTGACGTTCAAAATTATATTGCATCCCATTTTGTTTCAAAAATCTCTTTATTTTATTTTTGCGTTTTCAAAAAGGAAAGAAAATTTTATCAACGCATTTACTTCCAAATTTTTAAACAAGTACAAATGTTTGCCAAGTAGTCCTAGCCATTTCTTTGTATAAATCAACGCAGGTTTCTTTAATAAGAAAATTTTTTTATATAACACGTTTCTTTTTCATAAATCATTTAAATGTGCAATGCAATCTTTGTTTTAGCAATAGCCTTCCAAATTCAATCATTCAAAATTAATTATTGTTGGTCGTGCCTCATTCAAACAAGGCGATTTTTCGTGTAAACGCAAATTTACTTCCTCCTTTATTTTCGCATTACACTTTATTAAATATTTCTTGCAATGCAAAATTTCTTCTTTTGAATAAAACCACACACCCATTGATAATAAAGAGATCATTTACTTACTTTAACGTTTTGAAAATCAACTTATTTTCCTTGCCATTGTTCCCAAATCAATGGAAGTTTTTGTTTTCAAAACGCGTTCAAAAAAAAATTCACGTATTTCCTTTGATTCGCGTGTAACTATGGAATAAAATCTTCGAAATTTCTTCTGACGATATATAAATTACTCTTTGCTATTTTATTTCACCTAAATTCTCGCAAACATATGCAAAACTTTCCTATTTAAATATTAACCCACGCACCCCTTTGATAATGACAGAAACAATTTTTCTTTTAGCGTTCAAAATTTTTAAATCCGTGTTTGCCTTAAATTACGCACGCATTAATTTGTGCTTTCTCACTTTAGCAATCTGAAGTTCACACATAAAATATTTGAAATTGCAAAGCCTACCGAAATAAAATTTATTACATGCCATTTTCCCTCTCCCACCGATATTAAACGCATAATTTTCTGCTAAATTATTAAAAGTGCAAAAAAAATTTCAAATTTCCTTATCCGTTTCAAAGAAACTATAATTGCTTATCATATTCTTTCGTTGATTACATACCCACTGTAATTATTTACTCCAATAAATTTTTGCCGTTTCTTTTTATTAATCAACGCATTCTCTTCTTAATAATTTCAAACGAGTACAAATGCTTGCCAAATAAATTCTTGTCATTTCTTATTTTCAATCAACGCAAAATCCTTGCTTGCCTATTGTTTTACCTCAATCACCGCAAGTTTCCGTCTTTTAAATTATACACGTTCAAAATTTCATAGTTTCATTTCCATTTTGAAGCAAACTGATTGCTTGTCGTTTTATGTTCTCCTTAATTCACGAAATCTACACAGTTAATAAAAATTTATTACACACTGTAATTAATTGTTCCAAACTTTCCTTACCTCTCGTGTGAAATTGATAAGAAAAATAATCAATAGACTGATTCAAAATCAAAGCAACAGGGTAATTGTTTTATATAAATTCTTGACTATAATCCCCCATCTTAATCAACGCATACTTTTAAGTAGATTAAAAAAAACTCACGTATCTCTCTCTATAGCCGTTCCAACATCCTTATTTCTTGCATTTAAAAAAAATCCACTTACTTCCTTACTAATATAAATGCGTAGAAATTAATTGCTTCCAAATCTTTCCCCCCTCTAATTGCGCAATTTTGCTGATTTAATTACAAAACCCACATCCCAAAAAAATTTCAAAAGTCTACCAAAATCAATTTTATTCTTGCCATTTCTTTTTATCAACCAACGCAATCAATTCCTGCTTGCCACCTTTATTTTTCACCTACCCTTTTTCATTTATTTCCTACGTTTAAACTTATAAATCATCGCATTTCTTCTGGTCAGAATATCAATCACGCAATTCTTTTTTTTCCCTTGATTTACGTTACATCACCGATTTAATACCAAATCCCTTTATCCTTGCCTAAAGAAAAAAATCCGCACGCCATGATTCACGTTCCCATTTACGCAACCCTTTGTATTAATACACTAGCACGTCCAAATTTTCTCATCACCCAAATTGGATCCATCTCATATTAGCTTCAGCTTCTTCTTTGCGTGAGCTTCACATATCGAGTATGGCTGAATATCTTTTCTCCTTCCTCCTTTTTTTGCTTTCTTCTTCTTTTATTTCCCTGTTTCATTTACTGCTCCACCACGAAACTCGACCCTCCGCACCATGCCACGAATTGTGATCTGGGAAGAAATATTGCGTGCGATCTTTGGGTTAGCCCAGACCATTTTTTTTTCTTTTCAATCTCCTCTGTTGCGTTCAGTTTTATTTTAGGATAATAATATAATAAAAAAAGAAAAGAAAAAAAAGAAAAAGAAAAAAACAGAAAAAAAGAAAAAAAAAGAAAAAAAGAAAAAGAAATATATATATATATATATATAATAAATAAATATTGCATGCACCATCTTTATGTATCACCACCGTGAATTGCATGTTGCCCATATAAGATTTGCCACCTTTTTATTAACACGTCATAATATTTTGTAAAAAGGGTAAAAAAAAATGGAGTATAAATTTACTTTGTAAATTTTGATTTGGAAAAAATAAATGGGCAGGCTGAGCTTTTGTTTTAATGGGTCAATTCGTGCGGTGGAGTGGTCGAACAATTTGGGTCAATTTCATTTTATTTTAGCTCGTTCCAATTTTGTTTTATTTAAAAAATTTGTTTTGTCCGTAATTGGAATTCGCGTACTCGGTTTTATTTATTTATCTTGTTTCAAGATCAAAATTAGTTTATCTCATCTTCAAATATTTGATCGTGCTTTCTACGCTGTTGCGGCGTGGTTATCGTAGTTTTGAATCTAATCTTCAGCAGCATAGAGGTGAGTATTCTCACTAGACAAACGTACTTATAGATCTGTAAATTAATAACAAGTGTAATTGTAGAATATTTATATTTTATTTTTCTTGCCTGCGATATAAATTTATGATAAAAACCCTGTTATTAATTTGACACATCATCAGTCATATTTTGTACTATTATACTTAAGCTATTATACTATCATTTATTTACTATTTATCACTGCAAGTTCCCTGTAGAATTAAATCGTTACGGGCTGAAATGATAGGCCTGAACGATATCTATTTATTTATTTAGTTATTTATTTAATTTGGGATTGCGGGTTTGAAATGATAGAACCGGGATTTTTCTTTGTAAATTACGGATTGAAATGATATATTATTCGTACCACTTGACCTAGGTAGAAAACATTATACAGACCCGTGGTTATATACATATATATTTCTGGAAAAATTTAAGTAATTTAAATTGGTATAGTATTATTTTGATTTGAAATAAATTAAAATGATTTTTTAGTGATTTATACAAGTTATATTTATATAAAGAAATAAATGGATAAGTTGGAATGTGGAATATAAATTTATTTTGGAAATTGATTTCTGTAAAGGAATGAAATTCAAGTTATGTAAATAAAGTATAATACATTTGATGTAATTGAATTTAAATGGATAAATAAGGTGTTATTTAAAAAAAAAAATTAATATTAAATGGCTAATGAAATAAATACATAAGATAGAAATTTGAATATAATTAAACTTAGGAGAAGTGGAGTTTAGTTTAAGGAAATGGGTAAGTTAAGGAATAAATTGAAAAATAGTTATATTTTGGAATAATATATCAAATTTAATTATTATGTAAATTTTGAATGCAAAGAATAGACAATTTGATTTGACTTTAATAAGTGAAGCCTTAAGAAGTTGATATTTATTTGTGAAATTTGCCTTATATAAATCATAAATTTTGAGAAATTTAAATTACTATTTTAAAAGTGGAAATATGATTTTATAAGTTAAATTGGTTAAATTTAAGTTAAATTATTGATAAATTTATATTTAAGTCAAAATTTTAATTTACTTAAATACTGTTGTAAGGGATATTACCGCACTTTGTAAGTGTCGCAATTGATGCAAATGAACTAAAGGCTAAAATTAATTAAAGGCTACTACAGTACTTGGTAAGTGCTGTGGTTGTGAAATTTAAAACTAAACCCGAATAAATAAAAGGGCTATAGTAGCACTTGTTAAGTGCTGTCGTTGGCTGAAATGAGATTTTTGAATATTTGATTTGAAAATATAATAACTTCAGTTTTGAAAGTTAAAATGAAGTATTTTGAGTTAAATATAAACTATTTTTCAAATTTATAACCACGAGTAATAATAACGATTGGTTAACAAAGAGACCAGGATCGGATATGGGCATACTTTCTGTCAATACCGAAAACCACTTTGACAACCGTGTACGCGGTGGAGATTCTAGAATGAAATAGGATGGTGGCGGCGTTTTCTTTAAGGTAAATACGTGGACCCAACTCACGTGAGTTGGCATAAGGTGGCTAAAACAGGAGCGATCGACGGGTTAATTGAGGTAGCACCTTTGATCGGACGCATCCCTTCGATATTATACTTGATTTTTCGGATTGATTCGGTGGCCACTTTTGATTTCTTTGATTTAGGGGTGTTGTTCGAGGTGGGCGGTAGTAGCAGCTACACGTTACCACCGACCCGGAAGCGCAATTGGTATATCTACCCTAGCATTGCCTAGTTGTGCCGTCTCACCGTACGAGTTTCTATTTGTGTCGTACCTATGGAGTATCCTCTGGTAGCCTCCCGATCAGGAGGTATTACGGTACTGTATAGATTATTGGCATTATTTTGTCTAAGGAGAATATTGGATCACTCCTTAACGCTATTTAAAAGTAAGCTTATTTTACTATTAGTGTGATGACCCGGAATTTCTAACAATTTAAATTGAAATAATTAATTGATTTTAAATATTTAAAAAGTTAATTTTTACTTGAATTTCAAAATATCAATATTTACTTGATAATTAAATTATTGAATTATATAGTTTAACTATTGAATCATATAATTTGAAATTGCGTAAAACGTTGAATCTGGAGTTTTAAGTCTGTTGAAAATAATTTGAAGGCTTATAAAATTTGTAATGGTGATATTGAATGTAGTAAAAGTGTTAAAATCGAATTTGGAAGTGTTTTGTTCCGTTTTGAAAATATATCGTTTAAATCGATATTTAAAAATAGCCTTCCAAGGCACAGTCTCGAATTTCGACGAAACCGGCTCCATTGGATCCGTAATAGTTAGTTATTATCGAATTTCAATTTTTATAGCAATCGGAGTTGTCGTTTGACCCTGGCAGCTCAAAACGCTTCGAACTATGTTAATCGATTTAAATTAAAATTGATCATTTACTTCCGTAACTCGCACATATGACCAAATTAGCTTCCGAAACATGTTTCATTATGTTCGAAATACGGGTAAAACCCTATAATCGCCTCGCGGCATACCTTAAGAGGAGTTCACAATTTTAAATGGCAATTAACGAGACATTTTGAAGGTTTTATAATATAACATAATTTAAAGTCCAATGGTCAAAGATATTTTATTAATGCTTATTCAAGAAGCTTCCCCATATTGATATTTATCCCCATCTCCTTCTCCAATCGAATAGCAGAATCGAACTCGAATAAAAAAAAGAAAAGAGAGGGGGGTATTAATGGCCGGTTGAAAATTCGTTTCTTTCTTCCCTTTATTTCAATTCAATTCGAGAAACAAAAATTGGCCGAAGCCATTCATTCAAATAGGCAGCCGAAAAAAAGGGGTGAATGGACGAAGGCTCGCATTTTAACATCGTGTTTTCGTTCGATGGTCGAATTGGGGGTGAGCTTGAATTCACCTATTAATGGCAGGGGCGGTTTCGAGGGCGAGCACGGCCACGTCGTGAAAGCCACAGTAAGTCGAGCTCGAGCCGTGCGTGGGATTCGCTGATGGAGGCGCGCGCTCGCACGAAATCGGGGTCGCGTTCGATTTTGGCGATGCTGCGACAGGAAGTAGCTCGCGTCCTCGAGATAGGGGTGTAGGATTTGGAGCTGGAGGCGATGTGCGGGTACGAGGAGCGGCTTGGGTTAGGGTTCGGCAAAGACGAGTGGTCGGCAAGCGATTTGGAAGGGGTTTTTCCGAGCAGTGTTGCAGTTCTGGTCGAAGTGCAAGGGTTTTGGGAAGCTCGCGTTGAATTGTGATGGAAGCGGCAGAGCGGAGCGTAGTTCTTCGAGTTCGAGTAGTTGGGTTTGGCGAGATCTGTTTCGGGTTTAAGGTATTTTATTTCCATTGATTTATTATCATTCTTGACAATGATAAAATGTATAGCTTAAATTTACTTCTGAAACAGATATGCATGCATAGGTTTGATTCGGAAACATTTAACAAATATTTATATTTGTTTGGAATTAACTTATTAGGTAAAATGAAATTTATTAAATAGAAATTGAACTTGTTCGAATGTTAATAAGATCGTATAACTATTTATACAAGGTCTAAATCTGAAGGAAACTAATTGAGATCGGATTTCGATTGCAAAATCAAAGGTGAGTAAATCTCACTCTGTTGGACTTTTTTATATTTGAATTTAAATGGTTAAATTTAAATATTTGGTTGCATCATTGAACTAATTGATATGCACTATGAACTGATGATCTGATGACTTTGGTTTTGGTTGATTCCTGAGTTGATTGTTGCTTGACTCGGAATATTCGGGTTTTAAATTGTTTAAACCTAAATCATAAATAAATGTCTCCAAAGATAATAAAGGTAATGATTTGTGGTTCATTAAATTAGTAGGTAATTAAAATAAATAAATAATTAATTAAATCAATTAAAGAATTTGGGTTAACTAATTAAGTTTAAATTAATTAGAGTGACCATTGGGTGGTTTAATAAGTAATTACTTAGTGCAATTAATGATATAATAACTTGATGTAATTAATCAAGAGATAAATTAAGATAATTAATTAAGGGGGATGAATTTATTTAATAAAGTAAATAAAAAGGTGATAATTTCAGGTGGAGATAAATCAAGTATGATTTATACCGTGGTTTAATTAATATAATTAGTTTAGATTTAAATAAATTGAAATATAATTGGAATCAATAACTTATAAAAGTAATGAAGTAATTAAAGATTCGATTAATTAAGATTAATTAAACCATAATATGTGTCTTATGAGGAATTAATTAATATATGTAGTAAGGATTAATGTAATTAATATAGTTAATTAATTTATGAAGTAATTAAGGTTACTTATTGATTTTGGTTAAGAATAATGAATATCGTGAAATTAATTGAAAATCATTATTTTAATGTAATTGAAGATAATTAATCCAGTGTGATTAATTTAGATGAATAATGAAGGATTGATTTATTAATTGATTTGAAATTAATTAATATTTAATGAAGGAATCTAAGTGATTGAGATTTGAAATTCAATTTGAATCAATTGAATTGATTTGTATGTGATTAAGCTTTGCTTATGGGTGATTGAATGGTATTGGATGCTTGAATGAGTTGATATCTCTGTTATGGAATGTCGTATATTTCATTTGGATAACTAGGGTTAGGATAACATGAGTTTCGAAGTGACCAGGGTCGGTATTGGGAAATACCCGAAACACTTCAAATTTTTATAAATTGATTTGTGAAAATCAATAGGCTGGAATGAAAGGTTTTAGGTAAATTGGATTATTTTATCTAAGATTGATACTTAGAAATTTATATGTGAAATAAGCAATGTCTATAGTAAATTGTGAATTGGTTAAATTGATATAAGTTACCCCGGGTTTATATTAGTTGTATGCATGTAGTCCATGTTAGTTGAGTTTACTCACGCTGGTTTCCAGCCTGACCCGGGTGTTACTTTGGTGTAATGCTCGGGTCAGACCGAGTATTACAGATTTTCAGGTAGGTAAGTTTTGGAGCTCAGGAGGCGAGCTAGATGGCAATATCGTATAGAGTATTTTCGCTGTATTTATATTATTGTTAATCCGAGACATGATCATTGTAAATATTCAGTGACTGTATATATATGTGAAACTCTGATGTATTAGAATGTAATCGACAAATATAGTATTCTTTTGCAACTGTTATCATTTATTATTATATTTTATCCGCTGCGAATGTGAGATGTTTTGGTGTTTCTGTTCTTCTTCTTCTATCTCTTTCTTCTTTTTCATAACTATCTGGAATTTTCGGGATCGAAAATTTCGGGTCGTTACATTTGGTATCAGAGCCGAAAGGTTAAGCGAGAACCTTGACTCTAATGGGGATTACTCATTTAATAGAGTCCGTAGTACTCTAGAATGAGTTGAGTATATAAATATATATGAGCGCGTATTTGTTATTTTCTTATAAAAAGATTTTAAATGATTTTATATAAAATATATTTTGATATATATAAAGCAATATTTCCTTCTAATAAATATTAAGGTGATTGGTTGTTAATTGTTGAAATTAAAATTAAGAAGTAATATAATACAACCAAACTGAAGTCTAGAATTGGAATTAAATTAAGTAGGAACAAAAATACAACCAAATTAAAATTTAATGGATTGAAAATGAAATTCTAAATCTGGTCCCAGAATTCGGAAATTTTGTTTCAAAGTAATGAAAAATAATAAATAAGTATTATTTGGATAATTGGGACTTGTTGAAAACAATGGGTTGTTTGAAGTATGATTTGAATTTGAAATGGGTTCAATTGATGATAATTCTACTTGATTGGAATAATTTGAAATTATAATTAAAATTAAAATCGAACAGGATTAAAATCAACTAGAATTTGATTTAAATTGGGGAAGGAATCAAGATTGATTCAACTTGAATTGGGAATAAATTTCAAAAGAAATTGTAGTTATTCAAGTTAGAATTGGGTCAATTTAAATGGAAATTTAAATTAAATTGTTGGGAAAGTGAACAGTTGACTCTTGACTATTTTTAATATAAATTGTTTTGATATAAACGTATTTTTTCTAAGCTATTAAATATATATACAACTTTTCTTTCTTACAGCCAAATTATTTTATACTTGGTTTACAATTATTTTGGAGCTATTTAATCTTTTTTCAACTGTTTTCTAAACTAATTACTATTTTTCAACTATTTCACAAACTAACTATTTTACTACTATTTGGCAATTATTTGAAATTTCTGAAACTATTTAACTATTTCCAACTATTTTACGATTAGTTAACTATTTTATAGCTATTATGTAAACCAATAATTATTTTTCAACTACTTATCTATTTTTAAAATTTTCAAGCTATTTTCTAAATATAAACTGGTCGGAGTTCAAACTGTTATTGCTTAAATACCCAATTGAGATAAGGATTGAAGTAATAATCCAAATGGGGATTATGGCAAATGTGATTAAGTGAATAAAGTTCAAAGTGAATGTGAATGGAAAGGAAATTGATTTGGCTAATAATCAATGAAGTTAAATACGTAGGATATACGTATATTATTCTATTCGCATAGTGATTTGAGCCAGATTTGAGCACAGAATTTCGAGATAGTTTATCGATCCGAGTTGGGATTTTTCACTCGATTTTTGACGGCGAACCTGGATATGGATTGTTGATTGGTTCCGGATATTCTCTATCATAGTTATGCCTATGTAGGGAGAATGACGGTTTCTACTCAAGAAACCAGATCTGAGTCCGCACTAGGAAGTTGGGTGGACGATAGTAGTTCGGAAGTGAAATTGTGTGATCGAGGGAGCGATCAGATTGGTATAGCGTACGGATGAGAACTGTACATCGTACAGATTTGAATGAAATTGATATTGGAAAGAGTAATCAAATTTGAATATTTGATTTTGAATAAACAAGTTATATATCTTTGTTATATAAGATAAATCTTTTCTTGTTAAATCTATTGCCAGAAGAAAAAGATTTTTGAAAGTGTTTGAAGTATAAAAGGGTTTTATACAACTTTGAAATGATCCAAAGTTTTAAAAATTATATATATTTGTATATATATAAAGGATCTTATGAGGATTTTGGAAAAGGTTTTGAGAACCTTTGGATTTGGAAAGGCTTTCGATTTTGGGTAAAATCAATATTGAATTTGGAAAGCCTAGTTTGAGAATTATCGATTTTGGGATAATCGATTTTGTGTAAAGGAGCTTTGTATAGTATCATAATATATGTATGATTTGAAGATACTATATGTGTATAGTATAAAATATTTTGATGATGGCTCTGGGGAAAAAGGCGCTCTCTTGAAATGAACTTCTCAGGAGTGCCAACGGGTGGTGCTGCCTTGAGCCCCAATGGGGGTTCTAAAGTTGATCCTGTGAGTAGTCCGGACAAAACTAGTTCCTAAGGATTATTGGGTAACGAAAGTCGAGGGCGCTGATGCGTACAGAGGCATTTGGGTTATGCTGTGACGACAGTGTAACTCGATGTCGCTGCGATCTACTGTGGGGACCATAGCGAAATCGTGTGGAGGATGAGTGCCAACAGTCTACACTTGATTTTGCCGGAAAGGCAACGCAACATCGGTAGACTGCGATCTATGGTCAAGTGGAGTGGAGAAGTTTCATTTTGGCAGCGAAATTCGATGGCGCTGATGCCTGCAGATATATGGGTTTTTGCTGGGATAGCTACGTAACCCCAGTTGTAGCTGTGATCTGTCTTGGGTTCCATGGTGTAATCGAGGGGCGCGGAGGCCTACAGTTATCTATGGATTTTGTCGGGATGGCAACATAACCATCGGGTTAACTGCGACCATGGATGGGGATGATGATTTCCAGAGCATCCTCACCAAGGATAGTTCCTCTATTTTCAAAAACTGTTTTCTATATTTCAATAAAATTATTTTCCAAGTATTTTCACTAGATGTTGAAAACGGGTTTGCCAAGTACTTATAGATTTTCAGTCCTACGCCTGATCAACGTATGACTGAATTTCTGTGAGAACAAGGATGGACTGGTTGAGACATCAAGTTATAAAAAGTATTTTTATAAAGAGTTATTTTAATAGTATTATGTGACTTTAAAAGCTTTTCTAAAATTTTGAAATAAAGGTGTTGGGATTTTGGAAAATCAAAGGAAATTCCAAACTAAAATTATAAAATTGAAACTCGGGAAAATTTAATGAAGTGATTCTTTGTAATCTAAGGAAATCGAATATTAAACTAAATGTGAAAGTAAACCAATCAGCTAAATAAATTATTTAATAGTGTATGTTAATAAAATTTAACATGGGTAAACAAATGGTTGTAAATTAATAATGGAATTTGGTAATGAATTCGAATTGTAAATAGAATTGGACCTGGATTTGATAATGAATTAAATAAGAAGAGGTGTTGTAAAATAAAAATAAAATAGAGTTGGATTGAAAATGTGATGGTTTGAATTACAAATAAAATTCAAAGTTGATTAGAATAATGTTTAATGAAATCTGCAAGAAAATTGGATATAAGAAAAGTGATTATAATAGCAATGTTTTGAGTTGCAAAACAAAAACCAAGTGAATAGAAATAAATTGAGAGTGGCCTTGTATTGATAAAATAAATTCGATAACAAATTAAGTAAGCAAATTAAAATTTTAAAACGGGTTGATTGAGTTAAATGATAAATGGATGAAGTTTGATTGAATTAAAAAAAAACTAAATCAAAGTTGTGATTGAAATTTGATTATCAGACTGAACTTAAATTTGGTGATATATTAATTTGTAGTATAAATGAGTTCAGTATGTGGTTGGATATTATTTTGATAAATTGAGAAGATGAATTAAAATTAAAATTAAAATGGATGGGCTTACTGAATTTAATGGAAGCTGATTAAATGAGAATCCAATAGAAGTAAACTTAAGTTGATGTTGGAATAAATTAAAGTAAATTAACTTAAGTTTAAAATTTATGGAAGAATAAGAGTGAAAACCCATTAAATAAAAGCTTGGATTGAATTAATTTGGGAATGGCTAGAATGGGTAGAAATATACAACAATGGAATGTGTCGAGTTAAATGAATGGTTGGTGAATAAATTAGAAATGAAATGGAATTAAATATAAAATGAGTTGAAAATCAATTTAAAAAGTAGTTATAAACTAAAATAGATACTCTATTAAACGAATATCGTCGAAATTGCATAAAAATGGTTGTCGTTTGGCGTAAATGAAAGTAATTAAAATGCTATGAGTCAATAGAGATTAAATGAAATTGGTTCTGAATCATTTGAGGTGAATATGAGCTTGTTTGGGTTAAAAATTAGTGGAATGTAAGAAATTGAGTTCCAAACCATTGAAAATTGAATGAAATGGTGTATAAATTAGTGGAAACAATTGAATTACCTTTGAAAACATATAAATTGCTCATGGAAGTTATTTTGAATGCATTTCTCTTAAAGTTGAAGTGTTATAATTGTTTAAGTAAGAGAAATGTTAAAAACTTCATATATATAGTACTTATATGTTTAAATTGAGTAAGTACAGGTACCGGGAAGCCGTTTGGCTGGATTTGGTTGTGCTTTTTGCTAAAATTAATAAGCTGCTTGCTTAAAATGCTAAATAAGGTACGCCTACGCAATAAAAACAGGAAATATGAACTGTTTTTGCTTTTTCCGACTGGGTGGGTCGATGTATATATATTTACGTCTCTTGTCAAATTGCAAAAGCTCCTCCATACAAAGGAGGCTCTGCCAAAAAATTTCGAAAATTTTGGGAGTTAGAAAATTTTTGAAAAAAAAAATTGGTTAACGATAAAGCGATTTCAAATTGGAAATTAAAGTAAATTAGTAAATGAAACTAATATGAATCGGATATACATGAAAGATTAAATTTAATATTCAAAATTTAAAATAAATTGAGTCCATATTAAAACGGGAAAAACAAATTTGAATAGAAGTAAATATGGAAACCTATATAAGAGAATGTATAAAATGATTTCTAAGTTACGATTGAATATTGTTGCTAAACAAGATATGCAGGTATTATAAAGGGAAAAGAGGTTGGATTTGATATTAGAAAATAAATGTGAATTGCCCGACCAAAAGGTATGTATTTTAATTTCTGTATGAATTGGATTGGGTTTTTGATTTAGACACTTGGCTTTCTGTTTTCTTTTTGGAATTTAGGAGCCCGTAGAGGCCTTTTGTAGTGGTACCGAGCTAGCCGCGCAAAGGAGACGCTGGCCAAAATTTTCGAAAATTTAGGGAGATAGAAAAATTTTGAGAAAATTTTGATAATTCAAAAGTTGGTTGAATTTAAATTTAAATGATTGAACAAAAGGGTAGTATTTGAAACTATAAAAGATTTTGGGAGGTTAGTTAGGGTGATAGTGGGCTTTTAATAAAAGATAGTTGGTAGAGTGTTGAATTGTGAGTTTTGAAGAAAAGATAAACGGGTATTGGTCCATTCTTCCTAACTAGTAATTTCGAGGACGAAATTCTTTTAAGGGGGGAGGAATGTGATGACCCGGAAGTTCTAACAATTTAAATTGAAACAACTAATTGATTTTAAATATTTAAAAAGTTAATTTTTACTTGAATTTCAAAATATCAATATTTACTTGATAATTAAATTATTGAATTATATAGTTTAACTATTGAATCATATAATTTGAAATTGGGTAAAACGTTGAATCTGGAGTTTTAAGTCTGTTAAAAATAATTTGAAGGCTTATAAAATTTGTAATGATGATACTGAATGTAGTAAAAGTGTTAAAATCGAATTTGGAAGTGTTTTGTTCCGTTTTGAAAATATATCGTTTAAATCGATATTTAAAAATAGCAATCCGAGGCACGGTCTCGGATTTGGACGAAACTAGCTCCATTGGATCCATAATAGTTAGTTATTATCGGATTTCAATTTTTGAAGCAATCGGAGTTGTCGTTTGACCCTGGCAGCTCAAAACGCTTCGAACTAAGTTAATCGATTTAAATTAAAATTGATCGTTTACTTCCGTAACTCGCACATATGACCAATCTAGCTTCCAAAACATGTTTCATTGTGTTCGGAATACGGGTAAAACCCTATAATCGCCTCGCGGCATCCCTTAAGAGGAGTTCACAATTTTAAATGGCAATTAACGAGACATTTTGAAGGTTTTATAATATAATATAATTTAAAGTCCAATGGTCAAACATATTTTATTAATACTTATTCAAGAAGCTTCCCCAGATTGATATTTATCCCCTAAATCAATTAAAGAATTTGGGTTAACTAATTAAGTTTAAATTAATTAGAGTGACCATTGGGTGGTTTAATAAGTAATTACTTAGTGCAATTAATAATATAATTACTTGGTGTAATTAATCGAGAGATAAATTAAGATAATTAATTAAGGAGGATGAATTTATTTAATGAAGTAAATAAAAAGGTGATAATTTCAGGTGGAGATAAATCAAGTATGATTTATACGGTGGTTTAATTAATATAATTAGTTTAGATTTAGATAAATTGAAATATAATTGGAATCAATAACTTATAAAATTAATGAAGTAATTAAAGATTCGATTAGTTAAGATTAATTAAACCATAATATGTGTCTTATGAGGAATTAATTAATATATGTTGTAAGGATTAATGTAATTAATATAGTTAATTAATTTATGAAGTAATTAAGGTTACTTATTGATTTTGGGTTAAGAATAATGAATATTTGAAATTAATTGAAAATAATTACTTTAATGTAATTGAAGATAATTAATCCAGTGTGATTAATTTAGATGAATAATGAAGGATGATTTATTAATTGATTTGAAATTAATTAATATTTAATGAAGGAATCTAAGTGATTGAGATTTGAAATTCAATTTGAATCAATTGAATTGATTTGTATGTGATTAAGCTTTGCTTATGGGTGATTGAATGGTATTGGATGCTTGAATGAGTTGATACCTCTGTTATGGAATGTCGTGTATTTCATTTGGATAGCTTGGGTTAGGATAACATGAGTTTCGAAGTGACCAGGGTCGGTATTGGGAAATACCCGAAACACTTCAAAATTTTATAAATTGATTTGTGAAAATCAATAGGCTGGAATGAAAGGTTTTAGGTAAATTGGATTATTTTATCTAAGATTGGTACTTAGAAATTTATATGTGGAATAAGCAGTGTCTATAGTAAATTGTGCATTGGTTAAATTGATATAAGTTGCCCGGGTTTATATTAGTTGTATGCATGTAGTCCATGTTAGTTGAGTTTACTCACGCTGGTTTCCAGCCTGACCCGGGTGTTACTTTGGTGTAATGCTCGGGTCAGACTGAGTATTACAGATTTTCTGTTAGGTACGTTCTGGAGCTCAGGAGACGAGCTGGATGGCAATATCGTATAGAGTATTTTCGCTGTATTTATATTATTGTTAATCTGAGACATGATAATTGTAAATATTCAGTGACTGTATATATATGTGAAACTCTGATGTATTAGAATGTAATCGACAGATATAGTATTTTTTTACAACTGTTATCATTTATTATTATATTTTATCCGCTGCGAATGTGAGATGTTTTGGTGTTTCTGTTCTTCTTCTTCTATCTCTTTCTTCTTATTCATAACTATCTGTAATTTTCGGAATCGAAAATTTCGGGTCGTTACAATTAGACACTATTATAATAGCGAAATTATCACTACATAGTAAATTGTTTAACGGATTCTTAGAGGATGGGTGGTCTCAAGCATCCTTTAAGTTACCTGCTTTATATTACAGTACACTTGAATTAGCTTACACTGTATAAGTATGTATGTCCTGACTCGAGTGTTTATGTTTTATTTTACGCTCGGGTCAGCCTGAGTTTCAGTTCAAACTTCACCTCCGGAGCTTGGACTTTTGCTAATCGTCTCTTTCCACGCTGCCGTCAAGTTTCTGTTCAGTTCTTATTAGGCTTTGTAATTAAGACAACCTAATATTGAGATTTTCTATGGAGATTTCAAACTATATTTGGTTTAAGACTACATACTTTATACTTGTTTGAGACTATTGATAGTGGCTTCATGAACCACTAAGTTATTCTTAAATTCCGCTGTGAGTATTCTAATTCCGTGTTTGTGATTCTGTGATTATTTATTTACTGTATATTCTGAGATTTGCCAAATTTTATTTGCAACACGGTATTTCAAACAATTCAAAGTCCAACATGTGCGAATGCGAATGGTTGAAATATCGGGTTGTTACATTTGATATCAGAGCTTTGGCTCTAAGCAAAACTTAGAATGTATGGTAAATTTGATTTACAGAATCACTTTCATTCGAGTTTGAATCCCTTCCTTCTGATTCGATTTCCTTTGAATTTTGGAACGTTCCTTACGGTTCCAAAGTTCATTCGTGTCCCTCACTCTTCATCTTCTTTCGATTCTGGAGTACCCCATAACTCCACTTCGGATGATCTTTATAGTGAATTGGCGGTCTCGCCAATATTCTAATAAAGGGGTAAAACTCCTTTACAATTAGCATTGATTCACCAGAGATTTATATTTATCCTCGGTTTAGATGCTAGTATCTTTGGTTATTCCGAAGTCTATCTCTTCAGATCGAATGTAGATTTACCCTAGAAAAATCCACATCGATCTTACTCTTTAAGTCACGGTTGACCCGGTTAAGGTTGCCCGCGATTTATATAAACTTATCCAGTTCCTTATTCTGTTATTTAATCATCAAATCTTCTGATTTCCAACTTATCTTTAAATCAAAATTCTCTTTGATTTGAGTCCATCAAATATGAATCTCTATCCTTGTTTTGGAAATTTATTCCTATATTTGGAAAAAAAATCTAATATTATATATATGAGTATAATTTTCAGAATTTTTATAATTAATTTAACTAGTTGTCAAGAGATAATAGTCTTTGATTTTATTTATGGTTTTGTAAACCATGGGTTTTGTCTCATATAAATAATTGAACTATAAACAATGGTTATAAATTAATTTGGAAACAGAAATGAATTTAAAACTAGAACTTGAGAATTCAATTCCCAATGGTTTTAAAACTTGTGTTTAAAGTTTTAAAAGGATATATTATTTAAATTATTTTCGAATCGAAATTTGTTTCCAAACAATTTTAAAGGTTTAAAAATTAGTGCTCTTCTCTTTGTCGCTAGGAAATAATTTCGGTGATGACTGCAACATCATCGACGTTCATTTTCGAGTTTCGAGGTGAAGAGACCATTCTGCAGTCTGGCTACAGTATTACCTTGAGAATTTAATTGATTTGAATCTCTAAAATATGACTTGATTTATAATATATAGATATATGATTTAAATTTGACTTGACATATTATGTACATATATTTATTTATCTCTAAATGATTTGAAGGGAATTAGAAATTTAATTATTAAATTTTGTCTTGAGGAATAATTTCAATTATAAAAAGGAAAATAAATTTTGAATAGTCGATTCCAACTTGAGATAATTGAATTTGAAAGTTTTATTTGTATAATACTCAATTTCATTTCAATATAACTTACCTTGATTTTCATAAGTTAACAATGTAATTGGACAATATACAATATAAAAAGATTTTATAAAATTTGAGTGGTAATAATAAATGTTATACACTTAAATTCTAGTTAGAAAAAGATTAACAAAGGTAATGGAATAATTTACAATATAAAATGATGTTAAAGGAACTAAGAATAAATTTTAACATAAATGATAAAAGTATATTAAGAGAAATAAATTTAGTTATAATTAGGAATAAAAAAAAAGATATTAATTTATTGAACACATTTTGAGTATAACAAATGATTTTAGAAATTTTTATTTAAAGATAATTGGAAGATGAAGTAATGAAATTTGAAATAGTTAAATTTAACTTAAGAGAAATTAAATAGATGAAATCAATTATTAATTTAAAATTTAATTTCCATGGTTTAGATTAATGATTCTATTTTGAGTTTCAATTTAGTTTTGTTTCAGGTTGTTTCTATTCCCCTACCTTCTTACTTTTCGAGGACGAAAATTTCTGAGTGGGAGAGAGTGTAAAAGCCCAAAATTTTAACAAATATTTCATTCTTTTAATTATAATACTTTGGGGGTTTATTATATAAAAATCTAAAATTTGAATTTGATTAAAACATTGCCCAAGTTTTTAAATAAAGGATAAGATTTTTGAAATTTTGACTTTGGTAAGGATTTACTTTAATTGGAATTTGGTTTATTTTGTTGAAATGGTAAATAACTAAATTTTAAGCAAAATCATGTTTTATTTAAGCAATAAAACTTGGGAAAAAAATATAGTGTATAAATAAGCTTTATAAAAAGGCGCGTTTTAATTTGCACATTTATACTCGTTTTGATTAATTTGGTGGTATAAATAGTATGTATTTAATGGATACTCTTTAAACGTATAAATGTAGAAAAAAACGTTATTTTCATTTTAAATTTGGGCATAAAATGTTGTGTCTGTAGTACGCATTTTTAATTTTTACCTTAGCTGTAAATGGATAATTAAACAGTAGACGTAAAATTCTAAGTGGTAAATGAATATTATTTCTAGCCATATTTTCTTTGGCTTAAATCACGCAACTTCTCTAGAATTCAAAACTTACGTTCAAAATTATATTGCATCTCATTTTGTTTCAAATAAATTCTTGCCTCCTTTATGAACGCCTTCCCTCTTTATCTTATTTTTGCGTTTTCAAAAAGGAAAGAAAAGTTTATCAACGCATTTACTTTCAAATTTTTAAACAAGTACAAATGTTTGCCAAGTAGTCCTAGCCATTTCTTTGTATAAATCAACGCAAGTTTCTTTAATAAGAAACTTTTTATATATAACACATTTCTTTTTCATAAATCATTTAAATGTGGTATGGAATCTTTGTTTTAGCAATAGCCTTCTAAATTCAATCATTCAAAATTAATTACTAATGGTCGTGCCTCATTCAATCAAGGTGAATTTTCGTGTAAACGCAAATTCACTTCCTCCTTTATTTTCACATTACACTTTATCAAATATTTCTTGCAATGCAAAATTTCTTCTTTGAATAAAACCACACACCCGTTGATAATAAAGAGATCATTTACTTACTTTAACGTTCTGAAAAACAACTTATTTTCCTTGCCATTGTTCCCAAATCAATGGAAGTTTTTATTTATAAAACGCGTTCAAAAAAAAATCACGTATTTCCTTTGATTCGCGTGTAACTATGGAATAAAATCTTCAAAATTTCCTTTGACGATTTATAAATTATTCTTTGCTATTTTATTTCACCTAAATTCCCGCAAACATATGCAAAAATTCCCTATTTAAATATTAACCCGCGCACCCTGTTGATAATGAAAAAAATCATTTTTCCTTTAGCGTTCAAAAATTATAAATCCGTGTTTGCCTTAAATTATGCACGCATTAATTTGTGTTTTCCCACTTTAGCAACCTGAAGTTCACATATAAAATATTTGAAATTGCAAAGCCTACCGAAATAAAATTTATTACTTGTCGATTTCCCTCTTCCACCGATATCAAACGCATAATTATCTGCTAAATTATTAAACATGCAAAAAATTTCAAATTTCCTTGTCCGTTTCAAAGAAAATTTTATTGCTTACCGTATTCTTTCGTTGATTAGTTCATACCCACTGCAATTATTTGCTCAAATAAATTCTTGCCGTTTCTTTTTATTAATCAATGCATTCTCTTCATAATAATTTCAAACGAGTACAAATGCTTGCCAAATAAATTCTTGCCGTTTCTTATTTTCAATCAACGCAAAATCCTTGCTTGCCTATTGTTTTACCTCAATCACCGCAAGTTTCCATCTTTTAAATTATACACGTTCAAAATTTCATGTTTCCATTTCCGTTTTGAAGCAAATTGATTGCTTGCCATTTTATGTTCTCCTTAATTCACAAAATCTACACTGGTAATAAAAATTTATTACACACTGTAATTAATTGTTCCAAACTTTCCTTACCTCTCGTGTGAAATTGATAAGAAAAATATTCAATGGACTGATTCAAAATCAAAGCAACGGGGTAATTGTTCGAAATAAATTCTTACCTATAATCCCCCATCTTAATCAACGCATACTTTTAAGTAGATTAAAAAAAACCTCTCGTACCTCTCTCTATAGCCGTTCCAACATCCTTATTTCTTGCATTTAAAAAAATCCATTTACTTCCTTACTAATATAAACGCATACAAATTAATTGCTTCCGAATCTTTCTCCCCTCTAATTGCGCAATTTTGCTGATTTAATTACAAAACACACATCCCAAAATTTTTTCAAAAGTCTACCAAAATCAATTTTATTCTTGCCGTTTCTTTGTATCAACCAACGCAATCAATTCCTGCTTGCCTCCTTTATTTTTCACCTACCCATTTTTCATTTATTTCTTACGTTTAAACTGACGAATCATCGCATTTCTTCTGGTCAGAATATCAATCACGCAATTCTTTTTTTTCCTTGATTTACGTTACATCACCGATTTAATACCAAATCCCTTTATCCTTGCCTAAAGAAAAAAATCCGCATGCCATGATTCACGTTCCCATTTACGCAACCCTTTGTATTAATACACTAGCACGTCCAAATTTTCTCATCACCCAAATTGGATCCATCTCATATTAGCTTCAGCTTCTTCTTTGCGTGAGCTTCACATATCGAGTATGGCTGAATATCTTTTCTCCTTCCTCCTTTTTTTGCTTTCTTCTTCTTTTATTTCCCTGTTTCATTTACTGCTCCACCACGAAACTCAACCCTCCGCACCATGCCACGAATTGTGATCTGGGAAGAAATATTGCGTGCGATCTTTGGGTTAGCCCAGACCATTTTTTTTCTTTTCAATCTCCTCTGTTGCGTTTAGTTTTTTTTAGGATAATAATATAATAAAGTAAAAGAAAAGAAAAAAAGAAAAAGGAAAAAAAGAAAAAAAGAAAAAGAATATATATATATATATATATATAATAAATATTGCATGCACCACCTTTATGTATCACTACCGTGAATTGCATGTTGCCCACATAAGATTTGCCACCTTTTTATTAACACGTCATAATATTTTGTAAAATGGGTAAAAAAAACAGAGTATAAATTTATTTTTTAAATTTTGATTTGGAAAAAATAAATGGGCAGGCTGAGCTTTTGTTTTAATGGGTCAAGTCGTGCGGTGGAGTGGTCGAGCAATTTGAGTCAATTTTCATTTTATTTTAGCTCGTTCCAATTTTGTTTTATTTTAAAATTTGCTTTGTCCGTAATTGGAATTCGCGTACTCAGTTTTATTTATTTACTTTGTTTCAAGATCGAAATCAGTTTGTCTCATCTTGAAATATTTGATCGTGCTTTCTACGCTGTTTCGGTGTGGTTATCGTAGTTTTGAATCTAATCTTCAGCAGCATAGAGGTGAGTATTCTCACCAGACAAACGTACTTATAGATCTGTAAATTAATAACAAGTGTAATTGTAGAATATTTATATTTTATTTTTCTTGCCTGCGATACAAATTTATGATGTTAAAAACTCTATTATTAATTTGACACATCATCAGTCATATTTTGTACTGTTATATTTAAGTTGTTATACTATTTATTTATTTACTGTTTATCACTGCAAGTTCCCTGTAGAATTAAATTGTTACAGGCTGAAATGATATGCCTGGACGATATCTATTTATTTATTTAGTTATTTATTTAACTTAGGATTGCGGGTTTGAAATGACAGAACCCGGATTTTTCTTTGAAAATTACGGATTGAAATGATATATTATCCGTATCACTTGACCTAGACAGAAAACATTATACAGACCCGTCGTTAATATATATATATACACACACACATATACATATACATATACATATATTTCTGGAAAAATTTAAGTAATTTAATATAGTATTATTTTGATTTGAAATAAATTAAAATGATTTTTTAGTGATTTATACAAGTTATATATATATATATAAAGAAATAAATGGATAAGTTGGAATGTGGAATATAAATTTATTTTGGAAATTGATTTCTGAAAAGGAATGAAATTCAAGTTACGTAAATAAAGTATAATACATTTGATGTAATTGAATTTAAATGGATAAATAAGGTGTTATTTAATTTTTTTTAATATTAAATGGCTAATGAAATAAATACATAAGATAGAAATTTGAATATAACTAAACTTAGGAGAAGTGGAGTTTAGTTTAAGGAAATGGGTAAGTTAAGGAATAAATTGAAAAATAGTTATATTTTGGAATAATATATCAAATTTAGTTATTAAGTAAATTTTGAATGCAAAGAATAGACAATTTGATTTGACTTTAATAAGTGAAGCTTTAAGAAGTTGATATTTATTTGTGAAATTTACCTTATATAAATCATAAATTTTGAGAAATTTAAATGACTATTTTAAAAGTGGAAATATGATTTTATAACTTAAACTGGTTAAATTTAAGTTAAATTATTGATAAATTTATATTTAAGTCAAAAATTTAATTTACTTAAATACTCTTGTAAGGGATATTACCGCACTTTGTAAGTGCCGTAGTTGATGCAAATGAACTAAAGGCTAAAATTAATTAAAGGCTAAAATGATATTTTCGAATATTTGATTTGAAAATATAATAACTTCAGTTTTGAAAGTTCAAATGAAGTATTTTGATTTAAATTTAAACTATTTTTGAAATTTATAACCACGGGTAATATAACGATTGGTTGACAAAGAGACCGGGATCGGATATGGGCATTCTCTCTGTCGATACCGAAAACCACTTTGACAACCGTGTACGCGGTGGAGATTCCAGAATAAAGTAGGATGGTGGCGGCGTTTCCTTTAAGGTAAATACGTGGACCCAACTCCCGTGAGTTGGCATAAGGTGGCTAAAACAAGAGCGATCGACGGGTTAATTGAGGTAGCACCTTTGGTCGAG
Organism: Allium cepa; assembly: GCA_030765085.1. NCBI lineage: Eukaryota > Viridiplantae > Streptophyta > Magnoliopsida > Asparagales > Amaryllidaceae > Allium > Allium cepa. The sequence continues at coordinate 820,548,814 of CM060931.1, forward strand.
CACATCCCTTCGATATTATACTTAACTTTTTGGATTGATTCGGTGGCCACTTTTGATTTCTTTGATTTGGGGGTGTTGTTCGGGGTGGCCGGTAGTAGCAGCTACGCGTTACCACCGACCGGAAGCGTAATTGGTATATCTACTCTGGCATTGCCTAATTGTGCCGTGTCACATACCCTAGCACGCCTTGTACGAGTTTCTATTGGTGTCATACCTATGGAGTATCCTTTGGTAGCCTCCCGATCAGGAGGTATTACGGTACTGTATAGACTATTGGCATTATTTTGTGTTAAGGGGAATATTGGGTCACTCCTCAACGCTATTTAAAGGTAGGCTATTTTAGTATTAGACACTATTATAACAGCGGAATTATTACTACATTGTAAATAGTTTAACGGATCCTTAGAGGATGGCGGTAGCAAGCATCCTTTAAGTTACCTGCTTTGTATTACAGTACACTTGAATTAGCTTACACTGTATAAGTATGTATGTCATGACTCGAGTGTTTATGTTTTATTTTACGCTTGGGTCAGCCTGAGTTTCAATTCAGACTTCACCTACGGAGCTTGGACTTTTGCTGATTGTCTCTTTTCAAGATACCGTCATGTTTCTGTTCAGTTCTTATTAGGCTTTGTAATCAAGACAACCTAATATTGAGATTTTCTGTGGAGATTTCAAACTATATTTGGTTTAAGACTATGTACATTATACTTGTTTGAGACTATTGATAGTGGCTTCATGAACCACTAAGTTATTCTTAAATTCCGCTGCGAGAATTCTGATTCTGTGTCTGTGATTCTGTTATTATTTATTTACTGTATATTCTGAGATTTGCCAAATTTTATTTGCAACGTGGTATTTAAAACAATTCAAAGTCCGACATGTGTGAATGCAAATGGTTGAAATATCGGGTTGTTACAGAAGTCTTACGTGATACCTTTCTTTTCAAAAGGTTTTTGAAGTTAAGCAACCTTAACTTGTTACTCACACCAGACCCATGTCTGACCTGGAGTTTATCTTCTGTTTTTTTAAACTCTTGGGTACTCAAATTTTTACGAGTAGCCAAGGGATTCAGGTTAGCTTTGACGAATTGTGGAGGAGCAATGGAGAAGGAGGCTTCAGCGTGTAGATTTGTAGTGTTCTGCTGTGTTGGTTTCTCTAGTAGTTTGCTTGTACTGTATTGAGTTGTTTAACTAGACAGGTGTTTATAACTGTACAGTATGTGATGTGTAATCTATGTAACTCTGATATTGGTTGTAAAATATGTAATATTTATGTTATTAATATAATTTATTCGTTCCGATGTTGAGATCCTGATGCTGTTACTTCTTTCTTCTCTTTCTTTTCTCTTTTCTATCCCTTTCTTTCTTCAAGATGATGCGATTTTCTATGGTGAGAAAGTCGGGTCGTCACAATGGGGTAAATAAGAAAAAGCAGAGAAACAAATAGAACAAAATAGAATCTTGTAGCGGAACGATAAAATAAAATAATCAAATATACAGTTCATGAAGTTGTTGTTTGCACAAAAAATGGACAAACACCTCCAAGTCGTATGAATTAGTTGATTTTATGTTGTTTCTAGTGATTTGGGTGATTTACGCAAATATATAAAATAGATGGACTAAACTGTAAAAGATACACAGATTTATAGTGGTTCGGCCAGAACGTGCCTACGTCCACTTTATATGTTATTCTCCTTTTTCTTTCAGATTACAAGTACAAGTACAAAGCTTTGTATACAAGTATATGAAAGTTGTTTGAAAGTTCCTTCCGTGCTTGAGCTCTCAAACTTGTCTACCATTGTGTACCCCTGCCCCTCTATTTATAGAGTGAGGCTAGGAGAAGGGGTCTTGGATGTATATAGCTGCTGGTGGGCTTGGGCCGAAGCAATCTGGCCTAGCGATGTTGGTTCGGCATCCTCTTGGTTCGGAGATGGTTGGAGTTGTAATTTGGTCCGACGATGGTTGGTTCGGTAATGGTGTTGGTTTGGTGTGGGCTTGGTTCGGCGTGTGTTGGTCCGGTGGGTGTTGGTCCGGTGAGGGATGGTCCGGTTGTGAGTTGGTGTGGTAGTGGATCGGTGATGCTTCGGTATGAGTTGGACCGGTAGTAGTGTGTTTGATTCGGTGGTAGTTGGAAGTGGGTTGGATCGGTGATGCTTCGGTTTGGGTTGGACCGGTAGTAGCTTGGGTAGCGTGTTTGATTCGGTGGTAACCTCCTTGTGATGGCTCGGTGGACATATCCCCAACACTTGCCCCCCCAAAGTAGGGTATGTGCATGCACATGACGTGCTTTGTTTTGAGCTCGTGTGTTTCCATCCGGTTTCTAACGCCGAGCCATCTGGTCCGGTTATTGATGCTTGCTTATAAATAGGGGACTAACGCCTCCATTTTTCCTCATCAGCCGAATCAAACTATAATCTCTGCCGAATCAAAGCGTTAGCCGAATCAGATTCTTGCCGAACCAGGTGATGATCTATTCTGCCGAGTGAACTTTTTATTCTCGATTACCGAATGGTTTGGGGGCCTCGTGTACCGAATGTACCTGAAAGTTGTGGTTTACCGAATGAGATCGTGTTCGAACCATCGAATGAGAAGGGGAAATGCCGAATGCACTTGTATTTGAACCACCGGATGAACCCTGAGACTTTGAATACCGAATGAAATTTTACATTTTCTTTACCGAATGACACTGGGAGCTTGAGCGTTTTGACTTATGGGTGAAATTCCAGACTACATTGTTTGTATGTTTTAACGATATACTTTTCTTGTGTTGCAGATAAATATCTCAAAGAGTGGAAACCCGATCAGATAAGAGGAAATCTAGGGACATAAGAGAGTCTCCTGTCGTGCCCCCAGTCCAGCCGGAACCAGCGCGACATGGACCTGCCCGAGGTCATTAGTGGACGGATATGGCCCTCAAGAGCTTCTGAATTCTCCTCCCGATTGCTTTCCGAGATCTCTCATAGAGGAGCAGCTTGACGTTATCTCTCGCTCCTTTGGGATTGACAGAGCGAGTATGCTGTTGCCGGGGGACGGAGTGATACCGTACAATCCCCCTGAAGGATATTTCGCGTATAGCCCATACCATTGCATGTGCGGGGCCATTCCTTCGATCAATGCGTGGATAGTCAGCTTCATTACCTAGCTGAAGGTGGCTCCTTTCCAGCTTTAGCCCAACTCTTACGCCATCTTAGTGTGTCTATTCGTTATCTTCCAGAGGAGGTATGGGCGCCCCCCATCTAACCGGGAAATCCGATATTTGTATAATCTGAGGGGCTACAATAAGGGGTCTCCGTACATTAGTTTAGAGTCGGCCGTATCCTTCAAGCCGGTCTTGGACTTATACTCGAAGTTTACCATATTTAAGAAGGAATGGTTCTTCGTCAAGCACGAATCCGTTTCTTTTCGCCTTTTCACTTCTGGCTGTAAGTTGAATTCCATTCGTAATTTCTTTGTCCCGACTACAATGCTTCTTCTTATGTGCTTTTATTTCTTGCTAGCGACAGGTGGCTTTGCGGTTGTGGAGAATGATCACCTTGTACAGATGGCTGCGGAGGTAGAGGCTATCTCAGGAAGGGATAGGTCGGCTTCTTACCTGATCAGGAATGCCACTCTCATGGAGCACAACTTGATTCTGCCACGTTAATCTGTGGTTAAGCAGAGAGATACAGCCGAGTAGAGGGATGCTAAAGCTAAAGATGGGGCCACTGCGAAGAGTAGCAAGAGGAGACCTTTCTCGGTACCTCTAGTCGTCAAGGGGAAGAAGCTTAAGAAGTATGACAGTCCCTCCCCTAGCACATGCCCAGATATTCCGGAGGAGGAAGGTGGAGAGGAGGAAGGTGGAGAGGAGGAAAGAGGCGAGGAGGAGAGCGGAGGAGATGGAGAAGGTGAAGGACAGGGTGGTAGTGGTGCCGGGGCTTTGTCTTCTGAGCAGGCGGGGGAGATCCAAGAGTGGACGGATGATGCCTTCCGCCAGGCTTTTGAGGGGTTAGAGGAAGGATCAGCCTCGGTGGAGAAGGCGAAGAAGGCTGATAAGGCTGGGACTGGTGCCGATCCATCTTCTAAGGATCCTTCAGCTAGGGTAACTCAAGGTGAATTTTCAACTTCTGCAGACTCCCTTTATGATAAGGACTTAGTAATATTTTATGGCCAGCTCCCGTCCTGGAATGAGATTCAGGACTTATTGCAGTATTTCACTCCCCCTCAGGGTTTGTAAAATAAACGCGTCTTCCCACTCCTTTTAACTTGACACATTTGTTGAATTATAGTTTCATGCATGCTCGTAACACTTGGTTTTTATTCCAGGAATGGGTAAGGTGGCCAAGACATCATATATTCGGCACCGCCTTGAACATTACAAGTTACTCAAAGATTCCGCCAAACCAAAGCCGTCAGCTAGCCGTCACGGAGATGTGGTTGGTTATCGCCCTCTCCTCGGAGTTATTGAAGAAGATATGCAAAAGAGGAAGAGAGGCCGATCTTTGTTTGAACCTTCACCTAGCCCTCAGGCTCCAGTCCAGCCTATCCATGATATTACTGAGGAAGATATTGAGTTTCTGCCTTTCCCACGCCCATCCGAAAATCCAACCGTCACCCCGACAGACCATCCTGCTTTGGTTCGCAACCCATTTGCCGGCCACCCGGATCTGGACCCAAGTTTTCAGGACATTTCTTTTGACGAGGCCACGGGTGAGCATCTTTTTCCCCACAATCCCATGGTACGGGTGCTTGATGAGGCTAAGTCCTTAGACCTCGATTTGCTTACTACTCGGATTGTGACCATGGGGAATGAGGCCAAGGCAAACATCGATCGGGTGTCTAAAGAGACCAAGAGGCTAATAGAGCATCACGCTCGACTGGCCAAGGCTGGGGAGGAAATCGGAAGTGCTAATATTCGGTTGCGGCTAAAGGTTGCTGATCAGGCCGAACAGCTTGCCGATCAGGCTATCCAGATATCCCAGCATGAGGCGGCCTCCAGACGACTAAAGAAAACCATGGAAGAGGCTAGCCAGGCTGAGTTGCAAAAAATGGGGGCTTCTTGCAAAGAACGAATTGACATGGCCATCGCAACGGTGGATGAGGTTCGGAGCGCGGATCTTGAGCAGGTAGAGGAGTTATCTGGGAGGCTTGAGGCCGCAGAGCTTGCTCAAGCCAAGCTGAAGGAGGAGCTGGAAGTGATGCGGAAGTCCCTTCAGGCTGATTGCTCGAGATACCGTTTGGAAAGAGATGCTGCTGTCGCACGGCTGTCGGCTTCTGAGGCCCGGATGAAAGAGTTTGAGGAGAACGAGGGGATGATGGACGAGATGCTCCAGGACATGTATTTCCGTACTTGGAGGCAGGGCAACCTGTCCTGGATGGACGACTATCCCCGGGTTATGGCTAGGATATATCTTCGGGCTTTGGAGGAGGCTAAGGCTGATGCGGATAAGGAAGGTGGTGTGGCTTTCAGGATGGATGTGGTTACGGCCCAATTCACCAAGGAAGAGAAGGTGGCGGTTAAAGAGGGCATGCGGCTGCTTGCTGCGGATGAGGTAGGCGTGCAGCTAGACGATGATGGTCAGGGAGCAGATGCTGGTAAGTCTTTCCTTTTAACCTTTTCATGATTTGATTGCTTATCTTTCGTGATTATTGATGGATTCTCTTCTGAATTATGCAGGCGGGACCTCTGGAGCACATGCTGGGAGTTCCGATCCTGTAGTTAAGTAGATCTAGAGGGCTAGCGGGATGGAGACGAAGCCCTGATTCTTTGACTTGACTTGTACATATTTTGGTTGCTGTCTATGTTAGTCCGTAACATTAATGTGATTTGTAATTATATTATCTGTAAAGAATGACTTTATGTAATTTTATAACATAAGCTGATTCTGTCATGTTTGAATGTTGTTGTCATTTTGATATGTTGCATAAGAAATACAGCTGCGTGTTTATGCATGTGATTCAATCATATTTGATGCTAAGTGTAATGTCAATATGATGTGTGAATAGATTAAAGCCATGTATTTGTATACAAGAGAAGAGAGTACCGCCCTTCGTGTTTTAGTTGTAGAGGGTTGCTTTGAATGTCTTGCGTGACTGAGTATGGAATGTGGCTGAGTGTTTCGTCATTCGGATGTGAGCTCATACTTCCACAAGCGAGAGTTCCCCTATTTTGTGACCTGTACTTTAGGGACCGTTATATAGGATAGGAGAAAAGTTTTTAAATGTAATGGAAATATGAGAAACATAAAACTTCCAATCACGGAGGGCCGCCGATATGCTTAAGTTCGTGGCAAACGGGTTTTGTAGTCACTTTCCCTAGCTGTGGGTCTTGGAGACATTTGTCACCCATTTTACGCCTCCGCGGGGAGTTTATCTTTTTTACCACAGCCGCACTTAAGACATATCGGACCGAGATCGCGCACAGTAACAACCCGAGCCATTATGGCCCGTAATCGTGGGTATTATTCGATTTACTGTGGCCGGCTAGCATGGGTGTCGATCGTCAACCGTGAACTACCCCTGGCTGGCCACACCTTATGTTGGGGCTTAAAGTAGGTTCACAGTTGTCGGCGAGCCGAACGCCGTAATGAGCTGCCATCGGCTATAGTCGGCCTTCTTGAGGGCTTATAATCGGCTCATTACAGTTGGCTTTGAGGGCAGTCGCGAGCAATGAGTTAACCCGCAGCAGAGGGATGCTGGAGCAAAAGTGTCTCATTGGCGAGTGCATAGATTCGCATAGTACCTGTTGGGTCTTGTCCAGGTGAGGTTGCGCCGTGAAGTGTCCAGAATGGAAATGTCGTTATACATGATTTTGTTCAACAGAAAAGGATAAAGCTTAACAAGCAGCCAAGATATAAAGGAACAAGTTAAAAAGAGACAAGATTTTTAAAGTGGTTCGGCACAAAAATGCCTATGTCCACTGATTCTCTTTGTTAATTAACTTCATATGGGCAGTACAAGTTAAGAAAAGTATCGACGGAGGTGTTGGATGATCCATGCCCTCTGGAACACCTCTCCGTCCACTGTTGACAAAATATAGGCTCCGTTGCGGAGATCTTTATGAATTACATAGGGTCCGTCCCAGATTGGATCTAGCGCTTCGGGGCACGGGAAGATCCGCCTGAGGACAATATCTCCTTCTTGTAAGCTGCGGTGCTTGACTTTGGAGTTGTATTGTGCTGCAACTTTTTGCTTGTGAGCTGCTACTTTGAGTGTTGCATCGTTTCTTTTCTCCTCAATTAGATCCAAAGACATGTGGAGGAGTTCTTCGTTCTCTTCTGGGTTGTAGTGGATCCTACGGTGGGAAGGCACTACAGTTTCAACTGGGAGCATGGCCTTCGATCTGTATGCCAAAGAGAAAGGAGTATGCCCTGTTGATGTTCTGTAAGATGTGCGGTAGGCCCAAAGTGCCGTAGGAAGTTCATCCTCCCAAGCGCCTTTTGACTTTTCAAGTTTCTTCTTGATTAAGGTTTTGAGGATTTCGTTGACAGCTTCGACTTGCCCGTTTGCCTAGGGGTAAGCCACAGATGAGAAGCTTTTGTGAATTTCGTGCTCCTGGCACCAGTCGGCGAATTCCTCGCTGTCAAATTGAAGTCCATTGTCCGATATGATTTTGAGTGGAACCCCGTACCTGCATAAAACATTTTTGATCAAGAAGTTAATAACTTTTGCCGAAGATATTTTATTTAGAGGTTCTGCTTACACCCATTTGGTGAAATAGTCAACTGCCACTATGGCATATTTAGCTCCGCCTCGGCCCATTGGCAGTTCACCAATCAAGTAATTCCCCATATTGCAAAGGGCCAAGGGCTAGTCATTTGAGTAATCTCATTTGTTGGTAGTCGAGGAATCTTAGCAAATTTATTACATCTGCCACATCTCTTGACGAAGTCTAAGGCGTTTTTGTTTAAAGTGGGCCAGTAATACCCGTACCGGAGTATTTTCTTTGCTAGAGTCTGTCCTCCGGTGTGATCTCCGCAACTTCCTTGATGGATGTTGGACAAGACTTCCATGGCTTCCCTTCCAGCGATACACCTTAATAAGGGATTAGAGAAGCCGCGCCGATAGAGGATGCCTTCTTGTAATGTGTAGCGGGAAGCTTTCCTTAAGATTTTCTTAGTTTCATTACGTCCGTCGGGCAGTGTGCCATCTTGTAAATATTTCCGGATAGGAGTCATCCAAGTTTCCTCTTCGATTGCAGCTATCATATTCATTGTCTCGTAACTCGGGGCTAGTTGTTGTGAGATGGTTATTGTTCGGAAGCCTCCTTCATACTAGCTTGCTTTGCCAGTTCGTCGGCCTCCTGATTCTTCTCTCGAGGAATGTGTCCGATTAAATAGTGATCCAACTGATTGAGCAGCAGCTTGGTCTTCTTTAGATATGATGTGAGTCGATCTCCTCGAGTTTGGAATTCTCCCAGTATCTGATTTACAATAAGTTGAGAATCACTATGGAGACATAAAGAACCGACTCCAATCTCCAGGGCAAGTTCTAATCCGGCTATCACTGCTTCGTATTCTGCGTCATTGTTGGTGGCAGCGAACTCCAACCTTAGGGCGTAGTGCAGCTTCCTTCCCCTGGGGGTGATTATCACAACACCTGCCCCCGAGCCTTGCTCATTTGATGCTCCATCAACGAAGAGATTCCACTTGATATTTTCCGCTACTTCAGATTGTTCCTTACCTTCGTTAGTAGTGAATTCGGCAATGAAATCAGCTATGGCTTGTCCCTTGATAGCGATGCGAGGATGGTAGATGATATCATATTGACTCAGTTCAATGCACCACTTAAATAGTCTCCCAGAAGTGTCGGGGCGATGGAGTACCTGCCTTAGTAGTTGATCGGTTAAAACTCTGATGGAATGAGATTGGAAATAGTGTCGTAGTTTTCGTGACGTGATTAGTAAACAGTATGCTAGCTTTTCAAGTTTAGGGTATCTGGCTTCTGCCTCTGTAAATCTCTTGCTTACAAAGTATACGGGTCGCTATGCGTGGTTGTCTTCTCTCACCAAAGCGGCGCTTAAAGCATGGGACGATACAGCCAGGTATAGGTATAGTTCTTCGCCTTCATTTGAAGTTGAGAGTACTGGTGGTCTCTGGAGGTGTTCGATTAAGTTACAGAAGGCTGTCGAGCATTCGTCAGTCCATTTGAACTTTCCTTTGTCTTTCTTTAGAGCTTCAAAGAAAGGGATGCATTTGTCGGTTGCTTTAGAGATGAACCTGCTTAGGGCGGCCACTTTTCCATTTAGGCTTTGTATCTCTCTACGAGTGGATGGTATCTTGATATCTTGCAAAGCTCGAACTTGTTCGGGGTTTGCTTCAATCCCCCTGGCATGAACGATGAATCCCAAGAACTTTCCCGACGATACTCCGAAGGAGCACTTTAGAGGGTTCAGCTTCATTCCATATTGGCGAAGTACTTGAAACATCTCATCCAGGTGGTTTATATGATCGTTGGCTTTTCTCAATTTTACCAGCATGTCATCCACATAAACTTCCATAGTTTGTCCTATTAGTTCCGCAAACATCTTGTTGACAAGGCGCTGATAAGTAGCTACGGCATTTTTGAGTCCAAAAGGCATTACCTTGTAGCAGTACAATCCTCGGTCAGTGATGAAACTAGTGTGGTCTTGATCGGGGGCGTGCATAGGGATCTGGTTATATCCTGAGTATGCGTCCATAAAGGATAAGAGTTTGTGTCCGGCTGTGCTGTCCACGAGTTGGTCGATCCGGGGGAGTGGAAAGCAGTCTTTCGGGTAAGATCATTTAAGTTGGAGAAATCGATGCATGTTCGCCACTTCCCATTAGCTTTCTTTACCAGTACCGGGTTGGCGATCCATTCTGGGTAGATGGCTTCTCGTATGAAGTCATTGGCAAGTAAGTTCTTTACTTCTTCCTCGAGGGCTGCTGATCGTTCTGCCCCCATGCTCCTCTTTTTCTGCTTCACTGGCACCTTGGTGGGATCGATGTTCAGTATGTGGCATGCTACGTCTGGAGAGATTCCTGTCATGTCGGCGTGCGTCCATGCAAATACATCCATGTTGTGGGGAAGAAAATCGACGAGTTGATCTTTCAACTCCGCTCTTAACTGAGAACCGACTCTTAGCAGTCTACTTGGGTCGTGTTTGTCTACAGATCCAAATTCCACAGCCTCTGCAGGCTCGGTGGTGGCCTCCTCCTCTTTGTCCCAGGGGTCTGATTCGTTGAAAGGATCGTTGGTATATCGAAGAGGAGGGGCTTTCTTTATTTGTTATGCTTCCAGGTTTTTCTTGTAGAAAGAAGTCTCTGCATCCTTCCCTTTATCCTTCCTGCGGTTATTGCGAAGCTCAGTTACATAGCAATCTCGAGCAGCGTCTTGATCTCCCTCTATTTCTCCTACTCCGTTATCTGTTAGGAATTTCATCTTAAGGCACCATGGGGCTAGGACAATTTGGAAGTCAGACAAGGCTGGTCTTCCCAAAAAGGCGTTGTAGGACGAATGGTTCTCTATTAGTACAAATGTTTGTTTTCGCACAGCGGAGCGGGGATGACTTCCTATTTCAACAAAAAGGTCCAGTTGCCCGAGGGGCATCTTCGCATATCCAGTGAAACCATTTAGTGGTTTGTTGCAGGGAGACACATCCTTCATTGATAGCTTCATTTTGTCGAATGCATGCTTGAATAGGATATTCACTGAGCTTCCAGTGTCTACCAAAATTCGAAAAACTTTGGCTGGACCGAACCAGGCAGAGATGACCATAGGATCCATGTGTGAGTACTGTCTTCCCTCTAGATCACGCCTACTGAATGTGATGTCGTCATTCTCTTTCCGTTTCGGGTGGCGTTCTTCCATAACAGAATTAACGTAGCCTTCAGCGTTTCTAAGTGACTTACCGTATCTTTCCATCTCTGCCCAACTTCTGTCAGCGATGTGTGGTCCTACTGGTATGGTATGGACCACTATTTTCTCTTGACTAGAGCCGCTGGTGTTGCGATTTCCTCCGCCTCCTTCTGGGAGGGGTAACCCTGGGTTTTCATTGGCGGGAGCTGGAGTCCTGTTCTGGATTTTTACATAGCGTTCCAGTCTCCTCCTTCTAATGTGTTCTTCAATCAAGTCCCGGAGATGGTGGCATTCATCGGTGTCATGTCCGTGGGATTCGTGGAAGCGGCAGAACTTTCCAGACTTGAGTGCGTTATCTGACTCCTTCTTATGCGGGGGGTGCTTGTATCTAACTTCGTCCTGAGGGGCTAGGAAGATGTTTTCGATTGTTTCATTCAAAGGAGTGTAGGAGTCAAATCTTGGTCCTGGTCGGTGTGAGCGCTTTTCTCCCTTCTTGCCCCCAGCACTGTCTCTAGAGTCACTTCTCTTAACATCCTTTGCTGCAGCGGGAACCTTGTCCGGAGCTGTGTTAGCCTGTTGCCCTGACTGCCTCTCAGTGGCAGCGTCTTCAAGTCTCATATATTTTCCAGCTTCATGGAAGAAATCAGGTAAAGTAGCTGGTTTTTCCTTGTTTAATCTTCTAACAAATTTAGTATCCGGATGTACACCACTACAGAGGGCCATTAGAATAAGTTTCTTGTCGGCATCTTGGACTGCGGCCGCTGCGGCGTTGAATCGGGTAAGATATTGTTGCACTGTCTCTCCGGGCTTCTGTTTGATATTAGATAAGGAATAAGCGTCCTTGGGTTGTTCCACATGGATGCGGAACTGGCTGATGAACTTTTCTTTCAACATTTCCCATGAGCTGATGGACCCTTGGGGTAGGTGGCAGAACCAGGAGATAGCTAGATCTGCCAAGAAAAGTGGGAAGCATTTGCACAATACTCCCTTCGTTGCTCCGCTCATGAGCATATGCTGGGTGTATCTCTGTAAGTGTATTATGGGGTCAGAGGTTCTCTTGTAAGGTTCCATCGTTGGCATTTTCCATTCCCGGGGGGTGATGGCGGTTTCGATATTGCGGGTGAAGGGGCTGGTTACCCTAGCACCTATCCCCTGATCCCTTTGCTCCCGTTGGACGCATTCTCTGAACAATCGCGCCATCCTTTCATCAGAACTTGGAGCGGATAGAAATGAGTTTGGCTCTTTCCTGCGGGACTGATTCTGTCTAGACGGCTTGTAGGGATGGTATCGTCTGTCCCTCCTAACATTCTCCAATGGCTGCCTCTGGTCTTCTGGGGGCATGCTGGGGTCAGCCACAGTTGGCCCTTGCCTTGATCTTCCCCTGCTGGGTTCTGTTCTCAGCACTTCCTCGGGTCCAACTTCGGGCCGGACTCCAGCTCGGCCCTGTCTACTGGTGTTTTCATGGTTAGGTAGCATGACATGCTCAGCCACATCCGACCCCTGCCTGGCACCTCCCCAGTTGGGTTCAGTTCCAAGTGTTTCCTCGGGTCGGAATTCGGGCTGAGTCCGGGCTCGGCTCCTACCATGGTTGTTTCTGTTGTTAGCCTCTTCGAAGAAGAAAGACCTTTGTCGCCTCCCAGATCCTCCAGACCGGGACTCACCCCACGATTCAGTATTGCTGTTGGATTCTTAGCATCCCTTAAGCGTGACATGAGGTTGTCTACCAAGACTTCTTGCATCGAATTTCCGGGGTACTACATTCTCCTCCATTAAATGAATTTCCGGGTTATTCCAATGTACCGGCGATGGGTATTCCGGTGTGGACAAATGGTCCACTAGTGTCACGACTCGAAATCCAGCGTCTGAAAATCAACATCCATACTTTACCCATATTCGAATGCCGTAGATTCAAACGTTGAAATTCACTTCGCGCCGGAGCTTATAACACATTAAGTATAACAACACAGCGGAAAAAGAAACGAATAACTTTATTGATACACAATGGATACAGCATTCTGATACAAATGAATATCAATATTATCAAAGATAAATATAACAGCGGAAGATTCACCAACGAAAGAGATAACTCCAACATGATCTTCAAGAGAGAGTGAATCCACATACTGCATCTCCAATCAAAGTTCAAAAGACTTCCAAGCTCGAATCACCATCATGTTGAACTTAAACAAGCTCGTTCCACAACGCGATTGTCAAACCAAAGACTTCAAAAGTTTTCCAAACAGAAGGCTGAAGGCTACCAAATTTATATCTACCATCCCACTATCTGAAAACCTGGCTCTATGCTGCCCGTGTGGAAAATGGTGGACATCCAGAGTTTAGAAAGGGAACAATAAACTCCAGGTCAGTCATGAGACTGGTGTGAGCAAACAAAAATGTTTATTTGCAAACAAAAATAACAAAAGCATTTAAAATTGAAATCCGCTATACTTTTTGGAAAATGAAACTACCATAAGGCCTTTCGGCACACACAATGCAATCGCACACTTGGGAGTGATTTCTCGTTATGATAGTCAAACATGTTTGATACGCAAAATATTTTTTGATATTATTATTAGTGCATAGTGCAGAAAACATTTCGAAAGTATAATATTAATCTTAGCCAGCATAGGTAACATTATATTATGCTTGCTATAGCTACCACCTAAGGTGGCAGGTTAAACGACTGCAATCGTAAAGGGCTCGTATTGTTTATTTGGATTTCCAACAAATGGTCAGGCCAAGAAACTTCCCCACCACATGGGTACGCCTCTGAAGGGACGCCCCGAGAACTTAACCAGCTCTCTGCCAACACAAGGCCGGATTACCTCTGTAACTAGCGTAACTACTGACACGAATACGCCATTCCCCGGTCGTTACCGACCTTTATCCAAGGATCCTCAACACCAACAAATTTGCAACAACCACATAGGTTAAATATATGGACTCCATACCAGGATAACACCTTTTTCCAGAAGGAAATAGACATACCCTAATGGGCACGGCCCTCATAACCTTGCTGCATTCTTCCTGTTTCGACCATTTCCGGGTTGTGAGATCCTGATGAGCTCTCGTCCACAAAGCTACGCTTTTCACAAAAGCCATGTTTTGGTCAACAAATGATCGGCAACACTTAGCATGCCACATTACCAAATTGGGAATGTATCACTAGTAACCATCAACTACATAACCACTGAGCTCGTATGTCTCAGAGAAGTGTGTTAAGCTAAGATAATAAATTCTCCGCCACCAAATAGAAATGTATTTGATAGAAACCAGCTTTACATCTCAAAGTGTAACGTCAGACATACATCCATACAAGTCCATTCCGGGTTCGAATGGAACCGAAGGCACTTCACAAAGAAGCCCTTGCAATCCAGGTATTCACAATCCCGATCGGACTCCCCATCACATATGGAGATCTCTATACCGGCGCGACTCAGTGCAGAGACATTCGACATGTAATCTTCTCGTTCTCGAAAGTACCCGGTCTTCACCGCCGTCTTCAAATGCTATCCATTTCTTCGTATCATTATCCGAAATGGGTTATATGATATAAAGTCCTCTTTTGGCTAAACCGAATAATGAGCGCTTAATTTCAAAACTATATGGATATATTGGGATCTAAGTTAAGTCACAACTTTTAATCCCCAAAACCTTTCCTTTAGATGGTTTAAACAAATTTCCACTTTAATCTTTTAAACAAAAGATTCACCTTTTAATCTTTTAAATAAAAGATTTACCTTTAAAATTCACTTCACTTTAAAACAGGGTTCACCAATCTTTCATAAAGATTCGTTCATAGCTTTCAAAACAATTCTATTTCAAACTTGAAATCTTTTCGAAAAAACTGGGAAGCTATTATCATTTGAAAACAAAAGTCTTTCGTTTTGAAAAAAAATCCGATCAAATATACGCAAGTTATAGCCTTTTAAAAGTATAAACCAGAAAATCGGCGAACTGTCGTATTCCTGGCAAGTTCTATTTTGAACTAAATTCAAGTCTTCAAAATAATTTATTCAATATACTTCTAAAGGATTAAAATCCATACACACACACACACAAATATTATAGCTTGTATAATCCTTTCAAACCACATTTTCCAAAATAATTCCAAAACAAGACATAGTATAATCAAACTAAATTTAGATTTCAAAACTTTCTTTTCAAAGCATTACATATTCAACTCAATTTCATTTCCAAACCAATTGAATTCGAAATTCAACTTTCAAACAAAATAATATTTAAATTCAAAATATTTGTGACCTAACCTATTTCCCATGAAATCCATATTTGTGTGTGTATGGTGTAGTCCAGGGGTTTTACACACAACAATACAATATCATCAATCATCACAATTCAAGCACAATAATATCAATAGGCGATGTAATCATATAACGCTTATCTTCATTCACAGATTACAGATAAGTATGTAAATTCATCACAGATAAATAAATAAATCACAGTTCACGGCTCAATCATAACACAGAACATCACACATCAGGGATATCAAACAATTCAAAGCATTCCATACGATCCAAACATCCATAAGTAAGACTAATTAATCATCTGATTAATTTAAATCAGATTAGTTACTTATGAAACTACTAATCCTAGTTAATTAACATTAATTAATTACAAACCAAATTAATTAATTATCCTTTAATCATTTATTAATTAACCTTTAATAATAAATTAATTAACCTTTAATTATTAATTAATCTATCTCAGTTGATAAATCAATCACCCTTTAATCATCAAATGATTAACTTTTAATCATTTAATTATCCTTTGATTGATTATTCTTAATTACATAAATTAATTAACCCTTAATTAATTACCATTTAATTAATTATCCTTATTTAATTACAAAAAGTGATTATCCTTAATCACTTATATAATTAATTACATTGAGTAATTATCTTTTAATCACTCGATTAATCAACTTCAATCATTAATTAATTAATTTTAATTAAGTAATTATCTTTAAGTAATTAATTACCTTTAATTACTTATCATTAATTAAACTTTACTTAATTAATCATCCTTTAATGTAATTACATAAAGTAATTATTTTTAATTAAGTAATAAACTTTTATTAATTAAATCAAGTAACTATACTTAATTGATTTCATTAAGTAATCAACCTTTAATCATCATTAATTAATTAACTCTTAACAAATTAATCAATCCTTGACTAATACTTAATTATCCTTTAATTAAGTAATTATCATTAAATTTCAAATTCATGATCCTTTAATCTTAAGATAACCTATTATCTTAATTAATTTCATAATCATTATTAAATCTTATTTAAATAACCTTTGAAACAAATTAACAAAATCATACGATTTAACTTAAACCTTTTTAAGTTAATTGATAATCAAAATCTTTTTTTCAAGATGAACCATTTTATCTTTAAAACTTTTTTGAATAACCTTGAAAATAGATATCATCAACATACAAATTAACTTAATATCTTCAAGTTAATTACAAATCAAAAACATCATTTAAGATAAACCATTATCTCTTAAATCAGTTTCTTAATTTAAACTATTAAATTTTATTTTCAAAATAAACTTAGGAAAAACAAAACCTAATTAATTTTAAGTTAAATAACTATATAACTTTCATTGACCCAAAATTTAAATAAACTTTTATTATATAAAAGAAATTTATTTATTTTTTCATTTTAAAAATTATTTTTTATTTTCAAAGCTGATTTGTTTAAATACTTCAGACACGAGACAACCCCAGGTTAAACCCGATAACACACTCGAGTTCCTTTCTCTGCTTCATCGCTTCGAGTCATACATGAATTCATACCGAGACCAATCTCGAACAACCTCCTTTCTTCCTAAAATTTCACTACCACCCAGGCACGAACGTGTACGCGTGCACATGCACCATTATTCCTACCATCTCTGATCGTCGTCGAGTCCCTCAACAAGTCGCCGACGACACCTACGAGCTTCCCAAACACCAGGACCAATGATAGCAACGTTAGTCCAAAATCAAGCATACGATGGTCACAGGAACTAAACTCATCTGCAAAGAATTGCCTCGACCCGCCTATTCCGATCATCGGAATACTCGCCGTTCCACCCAAAGCCACGCAACAAAACCACGCTTCGTTCCCCTTGGTCCAGTCCAACTCAACGCGGCGTCAACAACGATATGGCCTAAAAACTAGAGTCAACCAAACCAAACCAGTAAAACCTAAATCGCCACCCACCATCCACTCCGATGATCAACAAATTCCCCGGCTTTTTTTTATGACCACCATCACATCGGCCACCTTCAGCTTCAATCCTGAGGTCCACTACCACTCTGATCGCCGCGAATTGCCAAAAATCCATTTCACGTTCAACTCACAAATTCTCGCGATTTACAAAACTAAAATTCGTGATTTTTCTTTTAAAAATCATAATTTCCAGAAGCTAAACATATTATATAAAGAATCAAGTAATTAAGGTACTTGAATTTCGACGTATTTTGGGTTTACTGTTTTATCTTCTTTCCAGACAAAATTGCTTTCAGTTTCAACTTAAAATTATTTTTAGAACTTCAATGTTGATTTTTCAAACAATTTCTGTTTTTACTTTGAAGCTTAAAAAAATTTAGAGGGTGAGTTTTTAGATTTTAAACAAGTTTAACTTTTGTAAACCTGGAAACAGAGATGTATGCCTATACAAGCAGACATGCACAGCTAAATATATACATATCTGTATGTATCCAGACATATTCACAATCATTCAAACATTTTCCACGGCTTCATTTTCACAGTCGTCAAAATATAACCATATCAAGGTTTTAAAAATAATTTTTGCTCACCTAATTGCAGAGAAGCAAGCCTGGAATTTTGCTTCGAAACCTAGAATTGCTGAATCTTTGAATGACCGAGTTGAATTTAGATCTCAGCTAGCTTCAGGTTGAAGTTGCAAAAGATTGTTTATTGTAACACTGGATTGAATTTGTTAATTTTGAACTACTTCAGGCTTTTAAATTCTTCTTTGCTTTGAAATGCTTCAGGTATCAGGTTGCAGATTTGATTTAACCGAGTTGATCTTGCTCAGGTTTGAAACTTGAATTGTTAGCTTGCTTTTGATTTTCTCTCTGGTTTTGATTGTTTTTAGCTTCAGATTTTGAGATGATGTTTATCTTTGTTTTGGTAAATTTTGAAACTGGAAAGAGGTTAAGTTGTTTTGATATTTTTTTCTATTTTTAAGTTGTGGTTTTGATTTCCTGGTTTAAAAAACTGAAATGTATGAAAGAGTAAAAGTGTAGATATATATATAATCTTGTAATTCTTTTTATTAATAATTTTCTTTTGAAATAAAATAAAAGGTGACACTTGTTTAAACTAACTAACACATGTAATATGCCTTTATTTTTCCTCTTACAAATGTCATAAATTTGTATTTTTATGATTAAATCCTTCTTTTAAATAATTTTATAATTTTTTTTAAACCCTTGTTTAATTTTATATTTACTTGTATTTTAGATTTTATACTTATATTTTCAAAAGATATATAAATTTCAAAGCTTTTATATTTATTTACATATATACTAACTATATTTATTTCCAAGTATATAAAAGAAAAGTGCTTTAAATCTTTTATTAAATCTCATTTAAAATTTAAAACTTAAGTTAAAATATCCTTATTCATATACAAACCATTTTTATTCCAAAAGATATATATGTATGTTAAAGCTTTTATTTATTCTTGCTTTATATCTATATTCATACATTTTCAATTATTTATATTTATACAACTTAATAAGAAAATGATTTGAAATCCAAATTATACATTACTAATTCATATACATTAATTCGTTGGAAATATAAAGTTAATAAATCCAATTTTATTTCTAAAATATTTATTCTTGAATTTTCAAAATCAAATTCTATTTACCATATATATATATATATATATATATATATATATATAATATATATATAACTTTAAAGAATTTGATTTTTAAAATCTAATTATACTTGAATAAATAAACACGCATATGTATATTGGACAATATAAAATTTAGCTTTAAACAACTTTTAAACTTTTACTGTATTAATTCAAAATATAACTTTCTTATGTATCATATATTAGAAAACAAATTTTCATTAATTTTAAAATTATAGAGTTTTCAAATGCAAATTATTTGTTTTGGAAATTTCCAAATTAAATCACCAATTAATTCACAAATTAATTCATAAATTAATATTAATTACTAGATTTAACTTGGCCCAAAAACGGGAATGTTATAGATTCCCCCCTTAAGAAAATTTCGTCTCCGAAATTTGCTAGACAAGGAGACAACCAAAGATAGAGAATCGACTCATCAGATCAAGCTGAAATATTTATTCTATATTTGGCTTGCCAAATCAGAATATCATCAATAAATATGAGAACAAACTTATTCGATACTCTACGAAATATTCGGGTCACTAGGTCTACGAAATATGCAGGGACATTGGCTAATCCGAAGGAATAACTAACCGTTCGTAGAATATATCTGGACCCCGAAGAATAGACAAACAGGTATAATTCAATTTAACTTCATATTTTATTAACCAATTTATTCCAATTAAAATTTCAAATTCATTAGAGTTAAAACGAAAAGATGATAAGAAACTGATGAAGAGAATACGAAATAGAACTCTTCTATAACGTAAACAAAGATTCGCAAGGCCATCACCATACCAAAGCTTCTTCTTGCAGCTGCCACGAAGCCATTGAAGAATTGATAGTGAATGATGATTAAAGAGATTGATATAGAAAGTTGTTTCCGTTGTTGCAGGGTATCGACCATTTGTAGTGGTATTCCCCTGTCCCCTACCTCTTACTCTTCTTGCACTCATACTCACTATCAGTGAATAGTAAGAGAATTTACTGAGGCATACGGACGGATATCTTAGGGATATACTCATTCTAGGGCATTTGTAACCCTATCTCTAATGAGTCACTTAATGTGTTATACTCTCAAGCTAAAGTTCTTACTCAACCTTCAGCTCTGATACCAAAATGTCATGACCCGAAATCCAGCGCCTGAAAATCAACATCCATACTTTACCCGTATTCAAATGTCGCAGATTCAAACGTTGAAATTCGATTCGCACCGGAGCTTATAACACATTAAGTACCACAACATAGCGAAAAAAGAAATGAATAACTTTATTGATACACAATGGATACAACATTCTAATACAAATGAATATCAATATTATCAGAGATAAATATAACAGTGGAAGATTCAACAACGAAAGAGATAACTCCAACATGATCTTCAAGAGAGAGTGAATCCACATACTGCATCTCCAATCAAAGTTCAAAAGGCTTCCAACTTCGAATCACCATCATGCTAAAACTTAAGCAAGCTCGATCCACAACGCTATTGTCAAACCAAAGACTTCAAAGACAAAGACTTCAAAGTTTTCCAAACATAAGGCTGAAGGCTACCGAATTTATATCTACTATCCCACTATCTGAAAACCCGACTCTAGGCTGCCCGTGTGGAAAATGATGGGCACCCAGAGTTTAGAAAGGGAATAATAAACTCCAGGTCAGTCATGGGACTGGTGTGAGCAAACAAAAACAGTTTATTCGAAAACAAAAACAGCAAAAGCATTTAAAATTGAAATCCACTATGCTTTTTGGAAAACGAAACTACCCTAAGGCCTCCCGGCACACACACAATGCAATCGTGGTCTTAATTATGACCATTTTACCCCTCCTTATTTTAATTTATTTAATGAATCCATTAGTTCCACTATTTTTCATATTACTATGATTCAGTTGAAATGTTTTCAAATATTCAGGATATTACATTCTCCCCCATGCAAAGAATTTCATCCCTGAAATTAACAAACTAAGTCGGCGCTATACCAAAGTAGTAACCAAAACTAAGCCATGTAATTTACAAACATTGCCCATTCACAATAGGCGATATATGTGTACAAACACACATTGCCACATAGGCTTTGATGCATTATCTACCCATCACTTGGACCGGACACTCTCAGGAGATCCAACATGTGCCTTTAAA
Source organism: Allium cepa (assembly GCA_030765085.1). NCBI lineage: Eukaryota > Viridiplantae > Streptophyta > Magnoliopsida > Asparagales > Amaryllidaceae > Allium > Allium cepa. The sequence continues at coordinate 820,569,657 of CM060931.1, forward strand.
TCTATATATTACGACCAAAAATAGGCAAGGATCGGCCTGTCAAATATACTCGAGGACCAGTATACCAGCGTGGACCACTAGTTCACCGGTGTACTAGCCCGAGACAATTCCTGGGTTATTCCAGGATATATATTTCAATAGTATTTTATATATTTATAATTTTTGACACTTTGTTCTTGTGATTTCTTAGCTTTTGATCCCATAACTGTGTGTGTGTGTGTGTATTTATAACATACAATATTGTTTTCCCATAAGTTTTTATCATCACTTATATTTTAAATTTTATTTAACATTCATACAATAAAATACATTATACAAATTCATACGTATAATTTAAATTCAAAAAAAATTCTTACTAAAATAAATCGTATTTCATATTTTTAAACCATATTTTTTATGTATAAATCGTATATACATTCTTATTTACATGGTATCATCATTTAGTGTGCTTTGCACTAAATAAATCAAAATTATTAATATATCTCTGTAAATTCAAAATACCATTTCTAAATTTATATAAACAAGTACTTTAACTCTGGAAATCAATTTCATGCCGTTTTAATGTGATTATATACATCAAACAATTTATATACAAATTTGGACTGGTTTTTACAGTATAAATTTTTTATATATAATTTCATGTAAATTGAATAAAATTACATAAAAGTACTTTTTAGACCAGATATCATCGTATCAAATCTTAGAAAATAATTTCATATCGATGAGACATATTAAAATGGCCCAAATCACAAAATTTGTATATTAGGAGTGTTTCTGCACAAAAATGTAATATTCTCATATTAATTCATACAAATCATTTAGAAATGCTCAAATTTAATGCCTAGGTCTGTAAATATCATATTTCATCGCAGCTTATATCATTTTAACTTAATTTGTCCATCATTTCGCAACATTTTCCCAGTTCTGTGCGTCCTTTTCGCGTAGTTTATCATGTAGAGTTTACTTAAACATTATATAGCTCCAGTACCTCATTTAGCTACTCTAAACTAATTCATTATTCAGGCTAACCCATGTTTTCAAAAACCATAGAGCTTAGTTTCGAAATTACACATCTAATTACCAAATTTTATCACACTAAATCATAAAATCAAGAGAGTAAATATAGAATTTAAGGAGACTCATACGCCCTAATCGATTTCTCCCAATTCATCCTTGCTTTACTTTCCGATTTGGTGCCTTAATTTCCTAATTTGATTTTCATTCTAGGGATTACGATTAATAGGAGCACTTGGGAAGAAGAAAAGGGGGACGGAAAATTAGTTTTCTGAAATGAAAAGTGGGATGTGCATTTCCATTTTGAGTAAATGAGTTATACAACTGCTATTTGTCGAAATATTTCAATTCCGATTCAAAACGCATAGCTTCAGTAAGACTCGATGACGTTTCCTGTCACATCTCCTTTATACGAGCTCCAAATGACACAAATAATTATACTACGCCAATCAAAAAAAACGAGACGATCGCAACAGCGTCTGTATCATCGTTGAATTCCAATAACTTAAAAATGAATATTTTACCCCCACCTTGTTTTTAATTTAGTTAAAGAATCTAGTAATTCCACCATTTGCCATATTATTATTATTCAATTAAAATGCTTTTCGAATTTTTCGGGTATTCATTCTCCCGCTTAAAAGAATTTCATCCCCGAAATTCACAAAATCCACAAACTTAGGCGGCTCTATTCCAAAGGAATAACCAAAACTAAGCCGTGTAACCGACAAACATTGCCCTTTACAGCAAGCGATATCCACCTACAAAAGACATTGAAACTTAGCCTTGGGTGCGTCATCTACCCATCACTCGAACTGGACACAATCAGGAAAACTGGCACTGAGGATAAGGCTGTCAAAAATGCTCAGCGACCAGTATACCGGTGTGGATCATCGATGCACCATTATCATAGCCCGAGACAATTCCTGGGTTACTCCAAGATTTGTATGTGTGTATATATATAGTATTTCTTGCTTATGTGATATTCATTCGTAACATATAATACTATTTGCCCCATTAGTTTTTTATCATCATTTATATTTTTAAATTTATATTTTTGAACTTTCATGTATTAGAATGCATTATACAAATTAATATGTATAGTTTAAATTCTAAACAAAAATTTATTTCTTAGTAAAACTTATATTTATTCTCTAGAATTCAAATGTTTATTTCTAACCATATTTATATGTATAAATCATATATACATTCATATTTACATGTTATCACCATTTAGTGTACTTTTCACTAAATAAATCACAATTATTAATATATCTCTACAAATTCAAAATCAAATTTCTAAATTTATAAAAACAAGTGCTTTAACTTTTGAAATGAATTTCATACCATTTTGATATGATTATATACATCAAACCATTGGTATACAAATTTGGGCTGATTTTCACATAATATAGAATTTGGATATATAATGTCATATAAATTGAATAAAACTATATAAAAATACTTTTTGAACCCGATATTATCGTATCAAATCTTAGAAAATAGTTTCGTATCAATCGGACATATTTAAATGGCCCAAATCATAAAAAATTTATATTTGGACTATTTCTGCACAAAAATGTAATATTCTCATACTAATTCGTATAAATCATATAAAAATGCTCAAAATTTATTTTTAGGTTTGTAAACAACATATTTCATCCCAGTTTAACGTAATTTATCCATCGTTTCGCTATAATTCCCCAATTTTGTGCGTTATTTTCCTGCAGTAGCTAGTAGAGTTTACATATACATTGTATAGCTCCATTACCTCATTTAACCACTCAAAACTAATTCATTATTGAGGTTAGGAAAAGTTTTAAAAAAACCAAAGAGCCTAGTTTTGAAATTATTATATACAAAGTTTACATCGGATTAGCAAACTTAATCACATCAAATCATAAAATCAAGAGAGTAAATATGGAATTTAGGGAGTCCCATTCATTGTAATCGATTTCTGCCAATTCGTCTTGCTTCACTCTTCGATTTGAAGCCTTAATTTCTTAATTTGATTTTCATTTGGGGGATTATGGTTACTAGAAGAACTTGGGAAGAAGAAAAGACGGATGGGAAATTAGTTTTCTGAAATAAAAAGTGGGATAGGCGCTTCCATTTTGAGGCAAATGAGTTATACAAGTGTTATCTGCACAAAAATTCAAATTTGGAATCAAAATGCATAGCTTCAATACGACTCGGCGATGTTTTCGGCCATATCTCTTCATACAAGCTCCAAATGACATAAATAAATATACTGCGCGAATTAGAAAAACAAGACGATTGCAATGGCATTGTTATCCTCGCAAAATTCCAATTTCTTAAAAATGAATATTTTGCCCCTCCTAATTTTTAGTTTGTTTAAAGAATCCATTAATTCCACTATTTTCATATTTTTATTATTCAATTAAAATGCTTTTCTAATTTTTGGGGTATCACATTCTCCCCCCTTAAAAGAATTTCATCCCTGAAATTCACAAACTAAACCGGCTCTATTCCAAAACAGTAGTCAATTACAAACATTACCTCTTTACAGCAGGCGATATCCACGTACAAACACACATCGCCACTTAGGCTTGGGTGAATCATCTACCCCATCACTCGAACCAAACACACTCAGAAAATCCAGCACGTGCCTTTAAATCTATAAATTACGGCCAAAAATAGGTCCAAGATTATGCTGTCAAAAATACTCAGCGACTACTATACTGGTGTGGACCACCCATCCACCCTCGTGCCAGCCCAAGGCAATTCCTAGGTTATTCTAGGATATTATTTTCATTATATGTGTGTGTGTGTGCGCGCGCGCGCGCGTGTGTGTGTGTATGTATTATTTTTAACTCTTTGTTCTTGTGATTTCTTAGCTTTTAATCTCATGCTTATGTAATAAACATTCGTAACATGTAATACTATTTTCCCCATTAGTGATGTTATGGTCATTTATATTTTTAAATTTAAATTTCTTTAACTTTCATATATTAAAATGCACTATACAAATTCATATGTATAGTTTCAATTCTAAATAAAAATATATTTCTTACTAAAACTTATGTATATATTCTCCAGAAATCAAATGTTCATTTTAAACCATATTTTATATGTATAAATCATATATACATTCATATTTACATCTTATCACCATTTACTGTACTTTTCACTAAATAAATCATAATTATTAATATATCTCTGTAAATTCGTAATAAAATTACTCAATTTATAAAACAAGTGCTTTAACTTTAGAAATGAATTTCAAACCATTTTGATGTGATTATATACATCAAACCATTGGTACACAAATTTGGGATGATTTTCACATAATATAAAATTTGTGTATATCATATAAATTGAATAAAATTGCATTAAATACTTTTTAGACCTGATATCATCTTGTCAAATATTAGAAAATAGTTTCATATCAATAAAACATTTAAATAGCCCAAATCATAAAATTTGTATGTTTGGACTATTGCTTCAAAAAATGTAATATTCTCATATTAATTCATACAAATCATATAAAAATGCTCAAAATTTAAGTTTAGGTCCGTAAACATCGCATTTAATCCCTGTTTATTTCAGTTTAATTTAACTTATCCATCATTTGGCTACGATTTTCTCAATTTCGTGCCACCTTTTCTCGTAGTTTAGCATGTAGGGTTTACATATACATTATATAGCTTTATTAACTAATTTAACTACCCAAAACTAATTCATTATTCGAGTTAGGCAAAGTTCTAGAAACAACAGAGCCTAGTTTCGAAATTACACATCTAATTACCAAATTTAATCACATCAAATCATAAAATCAAGGGAGTAAATATAGAATTTGGAATAGAATTCCCCCAATTCGTCGTTACTTCACTCTTTGATTTGGAGCGTTAATTTCTTGATTTGATTTTCATTTCAAGGATTACGGTAAATAGGAGCACTTGGGAAGAAGAGAAGGATAGGAAATGAGATTCTAAAATGGAAAGTGGGATACACGTTTTCATTTTGGGTCAAACGAGTTATACAACTACTACGTGCCTAAAAATTCAAATTCGGATTCAAAACACGTAGCGTCAGTATGTCTCGACGACATTTCCGGTCATAACTCTATCATACGAGCTCCAAATAACATAAACAAATATACTTGTGAATCAGAAAAACGAGACGACCGCAATGGCTGTGGCATTGTTGCCAAATTCCAATGTCTTAAAAATGACTATTTTACTCCTTTTTAGTTCGTTTAATAAATCCATTGATTCCACTTTTTTCATATTATTATTATTCAATAAAAATGCTTTTCAAATTTTTTGGAGTATTACATTCTCCCCCCTAAAAGAATTTCGTCCCTAAAATTCACAAACTAAGTCGGCGTTATTCCAAAGCAGTAACCAAAACTAAGCCGTGTAACTTACAAAGATTCCCCCTTTAGGGCAGGCGATATCCGTGTACTGACACAAATTGCGACTTAGGCTTGTGTGCGTCATCTACCCCATCACTCGGACCGAACACACTCAGGAAATCCAGCACGTGCCTTTATACCTATAAATTACAGCCAAAAATTGATCCTAGATCAGCCTGTCAAGAATACGCGATGACCAGTATACAGGTGTGGACCACCGATCCCCCGATGTACTAGCCCGAGACAATTCTTGGATTATTCTAGGATATATATTTCTATAGCACTGTATATATTTATTATTTTTAACTGTTTGTTCTTGTGATTTCTTAGCTTCTGATCTCATACTTATATACGTTAATAAAATATGATACTATTTTCCCCAAAAGTATTTTTATCATCATTTATATTTTTAAATTTAAATTTTCGTTAATTTCATATATTAAAATGCATTATACAAATTCACACGTACAGTTTAAATTCTAAATAAAATTTATTTCTTAATAAACCTTAAGTATTTATTCTCTTGGAATCAAATGTTCATTTTTAAACCATATTTTATAGGTATAAATCGTATATACATTCATACTTACATGTTATCACCATTTAGTGTACTTTTCACTAAGTAAATCACGATTATTGATATATCTCTGTAAATTCGAAATAAAATTTCTAAATTTATAAAAACAAGTGCTTTAACTTTATAAGTCAATTTCATATCATTTTGATGTCATTATATACGTTAGACCGTTGAAATACAAATTTAGGCTGATTTTCACATAATATAAAATTTCTATATATAATCTCATATACATTGAATAAAATTATGTAAAAATATATTTTAGATACGATACCATCATATCAAATCTTAGAAAATAGTTTCATATCAATAAGACATATTTAAATGGCCTGAATCATAAAATTTGTATATTTGGACTATTTCTACAAAAAAAAATGTAATATTCTCATATTAATTCATACAAATCATATAAAAATACTCAAAATTTATGTTTAGATCTGTAACATCATATTTCATCCCAGTTTATATCAGTTAATTTTATTTATCCATCATTTCGCTACGATTTCCCAGTTTTGTGCCTCCTTTTCACATAGTTTAGCATGTAGAGTTTACATATACATATAGAGCTCCATTAACTCATTTAACTACTCAAAACTAATTCATTATTCAGGTTAGGCGAAGTTTCCAAAAACCATAGAGCCTAGTTTCGAAATTACACATCTAATTGCTAAATTTAATCATTTCGAATCATAATATCAAGAGAGTAAATATAGAATTTAAGGAGACCCATTCGCTCTGATCGATTTCTCCCAATTTGTCCTTGCTTCACTCTACGATTTGGAGCCTTAATTTCTTAATTTGATTTTCATTTCGAGGATTACGGTTAACAGGAGCACCTGGGAAGAAAAGGAGTGGGAATGTAAATTAGTTTTCTGAAATGCAAAGTGGATACGCGTTTCCATTTTGATTCAAACGAGTTATACAACTGCTATCTGCCAAAAATTCAAATTCAGACTCAAAACGCGTAGCGTCAGTACGACTTGACAACGTTTTTGGTCATATGTCCTTCGTACGAGCTCCAAATGACACAAAAAAATATACTACGTGAATCAAAAAAACGAGACCATCACAGTGGCATTGGTATCGTTGCTAAATTCCAGTGTCTTAAAATGACCATTTTACCCCTTCTTATTTTTAGTTTATTTAATGAATCCATTGATTCCGCTATTTTTCATATTATTATTATTCAACCAAAATGCTTTTCAAATTTTCTGGGTATTACTCAACCCTGAAATTCACAAACTAAGCCGGCTGTATTACAAAGCTGTAATAAGCCATGTAACTTACAAAGATTGCCCTTTTAGGGCAGGCGATATCCTTGTGCTAACACACATTGCCACTTAGATTGGGTGCGTCATATACCCCATCACTCGGGCCGAACACACTCAGGAAATCAAATATTTATTTTTAAAACATATTTTATATGTATAAATCATAATACGTTCATATTTACATGTTATCACTATTTAGTGTACTTTTCACTAAGTAAATCACAATTATTAATATATCTCTGTAAATTTAGAAATAAAATTTCTAAATTTATATAAATACGTTAAACTTTCGAAATCAGTTTCATGCCATTTTAATGAGATTACATACATCAAACTACTCGTATACAAATTTGGGCTGATTTTCACATAATATAAATTTTGGATATACAATTTCACTGTTTGCAAAAAAAAATGGGCAAACACCTCCAAGTCGTATGAATTAGTTGATTTTATGTTGTTTCTAGCTATTTGGGTGATTTACGCAAATATATAAAATAGATGGACTAAACTGTAAAAGACACACAGATTTATAGTGGTTCGGCCAGAACGTGCCTACATCCACTTTATATGTTATTCTCCTTTTTCTTTCAGATTACAAGTACAAGTACAAAGCTTTGTATACAAGTATATGAAAGTTGTTTGAAAGTTCCTATTGTGCTTGAGCTCTCAAACTTGTATGCCATTGTTGTACTCCTGCCCCTCTATTTATAGAGTGAGGTTGGGGGCAGGGGTCTTGGATGTATACAGCAGTTGGCGGGCCTGGGCTGATGCAATCTAGCCTGGCAGAGTTGGTTCGGTTTACCTTGGTTCGGTGGTAGGAGACGAGTGGATCGGTGGAGCGTTGGACTGGTGATAGTAGCTTTAACTCTTGGTTCGGTGGTAGGAGCATGGAGTTGGATCTGATTCGGTGGTGAGTGAAGGGATGGGTTGGTTCGGCCATGCTTTGACTCGGTAGGTAGGTTGATTCGGTGGTGGCTACTTCGAGTTGGTTCGACAGGGAGGTGATCCGGTGGCGAATGTACGAAGCTTGGTTCGGCGTGGCTTGGTTCGGCAGAGGTTGATTCGGCTAGGCATGGACATGGAGAGGCTTTCATCCGGTAGTTGGTTGGTTCGGTCAATGGTAGTTGGAGAGGCCTTGGACCGGTAATGAGAACTCGCCCAACATTTGCCCCCCAAAGTGGGGCACATGCCTGCATGCGTCGCGCTTTGTTTTGCTGGGATAGTCTCGTTCGGTTTTAAGCGTCGAGCCATCTGGTCTGGTCATTGAGGTTTGTTTATAAATAGGGGTCACGTGACTTTGTTATTCCTTACCAAACGAGCCGAACCTTTTGCCGAATCAAACTCTTAGTTTCGCCGAACCAAAGTGCTAGCTGAACCACGTGAGACCCCTTTCCCGCCGAGTGAATTTTTATACTGTACTACCGAATGAGCTTGAGGGTTCGATCGCCGAATTCGTTTTGAAAGTTGGGATGCCGAATGAGCTTTATACTGAGAATGCCGAATGAACCCTTGTATTGGGAATGCCGAATGGACTTAACACCGGATGAACCTTTGTATCGGCTTTGCCGAATGATACTAGGAGTTCTAGGCGTTTTGATTTATGAGTGAAATTTCATACTATATACACTTGCTTGTTTATTTCCTCTTCTCTAACAATATGTTTCTCCGGTGTTACAAATAAATGTCTCGCAAAGTGGAAACTCGATCAGAAAAGAGAAAATCTACGGATAGACGAGAGTCCTCCGTTGTGCCCCCAGCCCAGCCAGGACCGAAACGTCGTGGACCCACCCCGAGGTCGCTAGTAGACGGGTATGGTCCCCAAGAGCTTCTGAATTCTCCTCCTGATTGCTTTCCGAGCTCTCTCAGAGAGAATAGCAACTTGACGTTATCTCCCGCTCCTTTGGGATTGATAGAGCATGCATGCTGTTGCCAGGGGAGGGGGTCTTGCCATATAATCCCCTTGAAGGATACTTCGCGTATAGCCGATACCATTGCACGTGTGGGGCCATTCCTCCGATCAATGCGTGGATAGTCAGCTTCATTACTTACCTGAAAGTGGCTCCTTTTCAGCTTCAGCCCAACTCCTATGTCATCTTAGTGTGTCTATTTGTTATCTTCCAGAGGAGATATGGGCGCCCCCTTCTAACCGGGAAATCCGATATCTATATAATCTGAGGGGCTACAAGATGGGGTCTCCATACATTAGTTTAGAGTCGGCCGTGTCCTTCAAGCCGGTCTTGGACTTATACTCGAAGTTTACCATGTTTAATAAGGAATGGTTCTTCGTCAAGGACGACTCCGTTTCTTTTCGCCTTTCACTTCTGGCTGTAAGTTGAATTCCATTTGTAATTTCTTTGTCCCGACTGCAATGCTTCCTCTTACATGCTTTTATTTCTTGCTAGCGACAGGTGGCTTTGCGGTCGTGGAGAATGATCGCCTGGTACAAATGGCCGCAGAGATAGAGGCTATCTCTGGAAGGGACAGGTCGGCTTCTTACCTGATCAGGAATGCCACTCTCCTGGAGCACAACCTGATTCTGCCACGTCAATCTGTGGTTAAGCAGAGAGATACAGCTGAGGAAAGGGCCGCCAAAGCTAAAGACGGGGCCACTGCGAAGAGTAGCAAGAGGAGACCCTTCTTGATACCTCCGGTTGTCGGGGGGAAAATGCTTAAGAAGTCTGACGGACCCTCCCCTAGCACATGTCCAGATATTCCGGAGGAGGAAGGTGGAGAGGAGGAAAGAGGCGAGGAGGAGAGCGGAGGGGATGGAGAAGGTGAAGGACAGGGTGGTAGTGGTGCCGGGGCTTTGTCTTTCGAGCAGGCAGGGGAGATCCAGGAGTGGACGGATGATGCCTTCCGCCAGGCTTTTGAGGGGTTAGAGGAAGGATCAGCCTCGGTGGAGAAGGCGAAGAAGGCTGATAAGGCTGGGACTGGTGCCGATCCATCTTCTAAGGATCTTTCAGATAGGGTAACTCAAGGTGAATTTTCAACTTCTACAGACTCCCTTTATGATAAGGACTTAGTAATATTTTATGGCCAGCTCCTGTCCTGGAATGAGATTCAGGACTTATTGCAGTATCCCACTCCCCCTCAGGGTTTGTAAAATAAACGCGTCTTCCTACTCCTTTTAACTTGTCACATTTCTTGAATTATAGTTTCATGCATGCTCGTAACACTTGGTTTTTATTCCAGGAATGGGTAAAGTGGCCAAGACATCAGATATTCGACACCGCCTTGAACAGTATAAGTTACTCAAAGCTTCTGCCAAACCAAAGCCGTCAACTAGCCGTCCTGGAGATGCGGTTAGATATCGCCCTCTTCTCGGTGTTATTGAAGAAGATATGCAAAAGAGAAAGAGGGGCCGATCTTCGTTTGAACCTTCACCTGGCCCTCAGCCTCCAGTCCAGCCTATCCATGATATTACTGAGGAGGATACTGAGTTTATGCCTTCCCCACATCCGTCCGAAAATCCAACCGTCACCCCGATAGACCATCCTGGTTTAGTTCGCAACCCATTTGCCGGCCATCCGGATCTGGACCCGAGTTTTCAGGACATCTCTTTTGACGAGGCCACGGGTGAGCATCTTCTTCCCCACAATCCCATGGTACGGGTGCTTGATGAGGCTAAGTCCTTAGACCTCGATTTGCATACTACTCGGATAGTTACCATGGGGGACGAAGCCAAGGCTAATATTGACCGGGTCGCGGAGGAGACCAGGAAGATGGTGGGGCATCATGCCCGTCTGGTCAAGGCTGGAGAGGAGATTGGGAGTGCCAACATCCGACTACGGTTAATGGTTTCTGACCAGGCCAAGCAGCTCGCCGATCAAGCCATTCAAATTTCTCAGCATGAGGCAGCCTCCAGGCGGTTGAAGAAGACTATGAAAGAGGCTAGTAAGGCAGAACTACGAAAGATGGAGGCTTCCTGCAAGGAACGGATTGACATGGCCATCGCAACGGTGGACGAGGTTCAGAGAGCGGATCTTGAGCAGGTAGAGGAGTTATCTGGGAGACTTGAGGCCGCAGAGCTTTCTCAGGCCAAGCTGAAGGAGGAGATGGAAGATATGTGGAAGTCCCTTCAGGTTGACTGCTCGAGATACCGATTGGAGAGAGATGCTGCTGTCGCACGGCTGTCGGCTTCCGAGGCCCGGATGAAAGAGTTTGAGAAGAATGAGGGGATGATGGATGAAATGCTCCAGGACATGTATTTCCGTACTTGGAGGCAGGGAAACCTGTCCTGGATGGACGATTATCCCCGGGTTATGGCTAGGATATATCTCCGGGCTTTGGAGGAAGCTAAGGCCGATGCGGATAAGGAAGGTGGTGCGGCTTTCAGGATGGATGTGGTTACGGCCCAATTCACTAAGGTAGAGAAGGTGGCGGTTAAGGAGGGCATGCGGCTGCTTGCTGCGGATGAGGTAGGCGCGCAGCTAGATGATGATGATCGGGGAGAGGACGCTGGTAAGTCTTTCCTTTTAGCATTTTCATGATTTGATTGCTTATCTTTCGTGATTATTGATGGATTCTCTTTTGAATTGGGCAGGCGGGACCACTGGAATACATGCGGGGAGTTCTGACCCTATAGTTAAGTAGATCCAGAGGGCTAGCGGGATGGAGGCGAAGCTCCGATTCCTTGACTTGACTTGTACATATTTTGGTTGCCGTCTATGTTAGTCCGAAACATTAATGTAACTTGTAATTATATTATTTGTAAAGAATGACTTCTGTAATTTTATAACATAAGCTGATTCTGTTATGTTCGAATGTGGTTGTTATTTTGATATGTTGCATAAGAAATACAGCCGCGTGTTTATGCATGTGACTTAATCGCATTTGATGCTAAGTTTCTGCTCAAAATATTGTTTCATGTCTTGAAATGCCAATATGATGTGTGAATAAATTAAAGCTACATATTTGTATACGAGAGAAGATAGTACCGCCCTTCGTGTTTTAGTTGTAGAGGGTTGCTATGAATGTCTTGCGTGACTGAGTATGGAATGTAGCTGAGTGTTCCGCCATCCGGATGTGAGTTCATATTTCCACAAGCGAGAGTTCCCCTATTTTGTGACCTGTACTTTAAGGATTGTTATATAGGATAGGAGAAAAGTTTTTGAATGAAATGAAAATATGAGAAACAGTAAAACTTCCAATCACGGAAGGTCGTCGATATGCTTAAGTTCGTGGCAAACGGGTTTTGTAGTCACTTTCCCTAGCTGTGGGTCTTGGAGACATTTGGCACCCATCTTACGCCTCCGCGGGGAGTTTATCTTTTTTACCACAGCTGCACTTAAGACATATCGGAGCCGAGATTGCGCACAGTAACTACCCGAGCCATTATGGCCAGTAATCGTGGGTATTATTCGATTTACTGTGGCCGGCTAGCGTGGGTGCCGATCGTCAACCGTGAACTACCCCTGGCTGGCCACACCTTATGTTGGGGCTTAAAGTAGGTTCACAGTTGCCGGCGAGCCGAACGCCGTAATGAGCTGCCATCGGCTATAGTCGGCCTTCTTGTGGCTTGTAATCGGCTCATTACAGTTGCCTTTGAGGGAAGTCGCGAGCAATGAGTTAACCCGCAGCAGAGGGATGCTGGAGCAAAAGTGTCTCATTGGCGAGTGCATAGAATTGCATAGTACCTGTTGGGTCTTGTCCAGGTGAGGTTGCGCCGTGAAGTTCTAGTATGGAAATGTCGTTATACATGATTTTGTTCAACAGAAAAGGATAAAGCTTAACAAGCAGCCAAGATATAAAGGAACAAGTTAAAAAGAGACAAGATTTTTAAAGTGGTTCGGCACGAAAATGCCTACGTCCACTGATTCTCTTTGTTAATTCACTTCATATGGGTAATACAAGTTGAGAAAAGTATCGACGGAGGTGTCGGATGTTCCATGCCCTCTGGAACACCTCTCTGTCCACTGTTGACAAAACATAGGCTCCGTTGCGGAGATCTTTATGAATTACATAGGGTCCATCCCAGATTGGATCTAGCGCTCCGGGGAGCGAGAAGATCCGCTTGAGGACAAGATCTCCTTCTTGTAAGCTGCGGTGCTTGACTTTGGAGTTGTATTATGCCGTAACTTTTTGCTTATGAGCTGCTGCTTTGAGTACTGCATCGTTTCTCCTCTCTTCAATTAGATCCAAAGACATTTGGAGGAGTTCTTCGTTCTCTTCTGGGTTGTAGTGGATCCTGTGGTGGGAAGGCACTACAGTTTCAACTGGGAGCATGGCCTCCGATCCGTATGCCAAAGAGAAAGGAGTATGCCCTGTTGATGTTCTGTAAGATGTGCGGTAGGCCCAAAGTGCCGTAGGAAGTTCATCCACCCAAGCGCCTTTTGACTTTTCAAGTTTCTTCTTGATTAGGGTTTTGAGCATTTTGTTGACAGCTTCGACTTGTCCGTTTGCCTGGGGGTAAGCCACAGATGAGAAGCTTTTGTGAATTCCGTGCTCTTGGCACCAGTTGGCGAATTCCTCGCTGTCAAATTGAAGTGCATTGTCCGATATGATTTTGAGTGGAACCCCGTACCTGCATAAAACATTTTTGATCAAGAAGTTAATAATTTTTGCCGAAAATATTTTATTTAGAGGCTCCGCTTCCACCCATTTGGTGAAATAGTCAACTGCTACTACGGCATATTTGGCTCCGCCTCGGCCCACTGGCAGTTCGCCAATCAAGTCAATTCCCCATATTGCAAAGGGCCAAGGGCTGGTCATTTGAGTAATCTCGTTTGTTGGTAGTCGAGGAATTTTAGCAAATTTCTGACATCTGTCACATCTTTTGACGAAGTCTAGGGCGTCTTTGTTTAAGGTGGGCCAGTAGTATCCATATCGGAGTATCTTCTTTGCTAGAGTCTGCCCACCAGTGTGATCTTCGCAACTTCCTCGATGTATGTTGGATAAGATTTCCTTGGCTTCCCTTCCAGCGACACACCTTAATAAGGGATTAGAGAAGCTGCGTCGATAGAGCATGCCTTCTTGTATCGTGTAGCGGGAAGCTTTCCTCAAAATTTTCTTGACTTCGTTACGCCCGTTGGGCAGTGTGCCACTTTGTAAGTACTTCTGGATGGGAGTCATCCAAGTTTCCTCTTCAGTTGCAGCTATCATATTCATTGGCTCGTAACTCGGGGCCAGTTGCTTTGAGATGGTTATCGTTCGAGAAGCAGTGTCGTCCTTCATGCTAGCTTGCTTTGCCAGTTCGTCGGCCTCCTGATTTTCTTCCCGAGAAATGTGTTTGATTAGATAGTGATCCAATTGATTGAGCAGCAGCTTAGTCTTCTTTAGATATGATGTGAGTCGTTCTCCTCGAGCCTGGAATTCCCCCAGTATTTGATTTACAATAAGTTGAGAATCACTATGGAGACATAAAGAACCGACTCCAATCTCCAAGGCAAGTTCTAATCTGGCTATCACTGCTTCGTATTCTGCATCATTGTTGGTGGCAGCGAATTCCAACCTTAGGGCGTAGTGCAGCTTCCTTCCCCTGGGGGTGATTATCACAACACCTTCCCCCGAGCCTTGTTCATTTGATGCTCCATCTACGAAGAGATTCCACTTGATATCTTATGCTATTTCAGATTGCTCCTTACTTTCGTTAGTAGTGAATTCGGCAATGAAATCAGCTATGGCTTGCCCCTTGATAGCGGTGTGAGGATGGTAGGTGATATCATATTGACTCAGTTCAATGCACCATTTAAGTAGTCACCCAGAAGTGTCGGGGCGATGGAGTACTTGCCTTAGTGGTTGATCGGTTAAAACTCTGATGGAATGAGATTGGAAATAGTGTCGCGGTTTCCATGACGTGATTAGCAAACAGTATGCTAGCTTTTCAAGTTTAGGGTATCTGGCTTCTGCCCCTGTAAATCTCTTGCTTACAAAGTATACGGGTCGCTGTGCGTGGTTGTCTTCTCTCACCAAAGCGGCGCTTAAAGCATGGGACGATACAGCAAGGTATAGGTATAGTTCTTCGCCTTCATTTGGAGTTGAGAGTACTGGTGGGCTCTGGAGGTGCTCGATTAAGTTAAAGAAGGCTGTCGAAAATTCGTCAGTCCATTTGAACTTTCCTTTGTCTTTCTTTAAAGCTTCAAAGAAAGGGATGCATTTGTCGGTTGCTTTAGAGATGAACCTGCTTAGGGCGGCCACTTTTCCGTTTAGGCTTTGCATCTCTCTTCGAGTGGATGGTATCTTGATATCATGTAAAGCTCGAACCTGTTCGGGGTTTGCTTCAATCCCCCTGGCATGGACGATGAATCCCAAGAACTTTCCCGACGATACTCCGAAGAAGCACTTCAGAGGGTTCAGCTTCATTTCATATTGGCGAAGTACTTGAAACATCTCATCCAGGTGGTTTATATTATCATTGGCTTTCCTTGATTTTACCAGCATGTCATCCACATAAACTTCCATAGTTCGTCCTATTAGTTCCGCAAATATCTTGTTGACAAGGCGCTGATAAGTAGCTCCAGCGTTTTTAAGTCCAAAAGGCATTACTTTATAGCAGTACAATCCCCGGTCAGTGATGAAACTAGTGTGGTCTTGATCGGGGGCGTGCATAGGGATCTGGTTATATCCTGAGTATGCGTCCATAAAGGATAAGAGTTCGTGTTCGGCTGTGCTGTCCACGAGTTGGTCGATTCGGGGGAGTGGGAAGCAGTCCTTCGGGCAAGCATCATTTAAGTTGGAGAAATCGATGCATGTTCGCCACTTCCCATTAGCTTTCTTTACCAGTACCGGGTTGGCGATCCATTCTGGGTAGATGGCTTCTCGTATGTCATTGGCAAGTAAGTTCTTTACTTCTTCCTCGAGGGCTGCTGATCGTTCTGCCCCCATGCTCCTCTTTTTCTGCTTCACTGGCACCTTGGTGGGATCGATGTTCAGTATGTGGCATGCTACGTCTGGAGAGATTCCTGTCATGTCGGCTTGCGTCCATGC
The DNA here is from genome assembly GCA_030765085.1 of Allium cepa. Lineage (NCBI taxonomy): Eukaryota > Viridiplantae > Streptophyta > Magnoliopsida > Asparagales > Amaryllidaceae > Allium > Allium cepa. Next base: position 820,585,819 of record CM060931.1, read on the forward strand.
AAATACATTCATGTTGTGGCGAAGAAAATCGACGAGTTGATCTTTCAACTCCGCTCTTAACTGAGACCCGACTCTCAGCAGTCTATTTGGGTCATGTTTGTCTACAGATACAAATTCCATAGCCTCTGCAGGCTCGGTGGTGGCCTTCTCCTCTTTGTCCCTGGGGTCTAATTTGTTGAAAGGATCGCTGGTATATCGAAGAGGAGGAGCTTTCTTTAATTGCTATGCTTCCAGATTTTTCTTGCAGAGAGAAGTCTCTGCATCCTTCCCTTTATCCTTCCTGCGGTTATTGCGAAGCTCAGTTACATAGCAATCTCGAGCGGCGTTTTGATCTCCCTCTATTTCTCCGACTCCGTTATCTGTTGGGAATTTCATTTCCAGGCACCATGGGGCTAGGACAATTTGGAAGTCAGACAAGGCTGGTCTTTCCAAAAAGGCGTTGTAGGCCGAGTGGCTTTCTATTAGCACAAATGTTTGTTTTCGCACAACGGAGCGGGGATGACTTCCTATTTCAACAAAAAGGTCCAGTTGCCCGAGGGGCATCTTCGCATCTCCAGTGAAACCATGTAGTGGTTTGTTGCAAGGAGACACATCCTTCATTGACAGCTTCATCTTGCCAAAAGCATGCTTGAATAGGATATTTACCGAGCTTCCAGTGTCTATTAAAATTCGAAAAACTTTGGCTGGACCGAACCAGGCAGAGATGACCATAGGATCCATGTGTGGGTACTGTCTTCCCTCTAAATCACGCCTACTGAATGTGATATCGTCATTCTCTTTCCGTTTCGGGTGGCGTTCTTCCATAACAGAGTTAACGTAGCCTTCATCGTTCCTAAGTGACTTACCGTATCTTTCCATCTCTGCCCAGCTCCTGTCGGCGATGTGTGGTTCTCCTGATACGGTATGGACCACTATCTTCTCTTGAATAGAGCCGTTGGTGTTGCGATTTCCTCCGCCTACTTCTGGGAGGGGTAGCCAAGGATTCTCATTGGCAGGAGTCGAAGTCCTGTTCTGGTTTTTTACATAGCATTCTAGTTTCTTCCTTCTGATGTATTCTTCAATCAAGTCCCGGAGATGGTGGCATTCATTGGTGTCATGTCCATGGGATTCGTGGAAGCGGCAGAACTTTCCAGTCTTGAGTGCGTTATCTGACTCCTTCTTGTGCGGGGGGCGCTTGTATCTAACTTCGTCTTGAGTAGCTAGGAAGATGTTTTCGATTGTTTCATTCAAAGGAGTGTAAGAGTCAAATCTTGGTCCAGGTCGATATAGGCGCTTTTCCCCCTTCTTTCCCCTAGCATTGTCTCTAGAGTCATTTCTTCGAACATCCTTTGTCGCAGTGGGAACCCTGTCTGTAGCTGTTTTAGCCTGTTGCCCTGACTGCCTCTCAGTGGCAGCGTCTTCAAGTCTCATATACTTTCCAGCTTCATGGAAGAAATCAGGTAAAGTAACTGGCTTTTCCTTGGTTAGTCTTCTAGCAAATTTAGTATCCGGATGTACACCACTGCAGAGAGCCATTAGGATAAGTTTCTCGTCGGCATCTTGGACTGCGGCCGCCGCGGCGTTGAATCGGATTAGATATTGTTGCACTGTCTCTCCGGGTTTCTGTTTGATATTAGATAAGTAAAAGCGTCCTTGGGTTGTTCCACATGAATGCGGAACTGGCTGATAAACTTTTCTTTCAACATTTCCCATGAGTTGATGGACCCTTGGGATAGGTGGCAGAACCAGGAGGTAGCTAGATCTGCCAAGAAAAGTGGGAAGCATTTACACAATACTCCCTCCGTTGCTCCGCTCATGAGCATATGCTGGGTGTACCTCTGTAAGTGTACTATGGGGTCAGAGGTTCCCTTGTAAGGTTCCATTGTTGGCATTTTTCATTCTTGGGGGTGATGGCGGTTTCGATATTGCGGGTGAAGGGGCTGGTTACCCTAGCACCTATCCCCCGATCCCTTTGCCCCCGTTGGACGCACTCTCTGAACAATCGCGCCATCCTTTCATCGGAACTTGGAGCGGATAGAAATGAGTTTGGTTCTTCCTGCGGGACTGATTCCGTCCAGACGGCTTGTAGGGATGGTATCGTCTGTCACTCCTAACATTCTCCAATGGCTGCCTCTGGTCTTCTGGAGGCATGTTGGGGTCAGCCACAGTTGGCTCTTGCATTGATCTTCCCATGCTGGGTTCTGTACTCAGCACTTCCTCGGGTCCAACTTCGGGCCGGACTCCAGCTCGGCCTCGTCTACTGGTGTTTTCATGGTTAGGTAGCATGACAGGCTCAGCCACATCCGACCCCTGCCTGGCACCTCCTCCATTGGGTTCGGCTCCAAGTGTTTCCTCGGGTCGGAATTCGGGCTGAGTCCGGGCTCGGCTCCTACCATGGTTGTTTCTGTTGTTGGCCTCTTCGAAGAAGAAAGACCCTTGTCGTCTCTTAGATCCTCCAGACTGGGACTCACCCCATGATTTAGTGTTACGGTTGGATTCTTCAGCATCCCTTAAGCGTGACATGAGTTGGTCCACCAAGGCTTCTTGTTGAGATGCGAAGCGATTAGTTACTTCAGCCACAATCCTGTCCAGATCCGCCATTGTAATTGGTTGTTCCGTAGCGGGGGCTGTCGGATTTGCCTGATTTAAATTTGCCGTTGGAGCCTGACGATTGTCTTGGTCCCTGATCACTGGATCTGGGATACTGCCAGTTGCAACGTTCTTTCCTTTGTTAGTATCTTTCTTCCGTCCGGGAGCCATATTTTCCAAGCAATGAACGGTGTTGATAGGAAAAGGGTTGAGTGGGAGAAGCTGAAGCTTCGAGCTCCTTCTGTTCTTAGTGAAAGCACCAAAAATGTTTGCATAAAAAATGGGCAAACACCTCCAAGTCGTATGAATTAGTTGATTTTATGTTGTTTCTTGCGATTTGGGTGATTTACGCAAATATATAAAATAGATGGACTAAACTGTAAAAGACACATAGATTTATAGTGGTTCGACCAGAATGTGCCTACAACCACTTTATATGTTATTCTCCTTTTTCTTTCAGATTACAAGTACAAGTACAAAGCTTTGTATACAAGTATATGAAAGTTGTTTGAAAGTTCCTTTCGTGCTTGAGCTCTCAAACTTGTCTGTCATTGTTGTACTCCTGCCCCTCTATTTATAGAGTGAGGTTGGGGGCAGGGGTCTTGGATGTATACAGCAGTTGGCGGGCCTGGACTGATGCAATCTGGCCTGGCAGAGTTGGTTCGGTTTACCTTGGTTCGGTGGTAGGAGACGAGTGGACCGGTGGAGCGTTGGACTGGTGATAGTAGCTTTAACTCTTGGTTCGGTGGTAGGAGCATGGAGTTGGATCTGATTCGGTGATGAGTGAAGGGATGGGTTGGTTCGGCCATGCTTTGACTCGGTAGGTAGGTTGATTCGGTGGTGGCTACTTCGAGTTGGTTCGACAGGGAGGTGGTCCAGTGGCAAATGTACGAAGCTTGGTTCGTGGCTTGGTTCGACAGAGGTTGATTCGGCTAGGCATGGACATGGAGAGGCTTTCATCCGGTAGTTGGTTGGTTCGGTCAATAGTAGTTGGAGAGGCCTTGGACCGGTAATGAGAACTCGCCCAACATTCACATAAATTGAATGAAATTGCATAAAAATAACTTTTAGACATGATATCATCATATCAAATCTTAGAAAATAGTTTCATATCAATATGACGTATTCAAATTTCCCATATTATAAAATTCATACATTTGGACTGTTTCTGCACAAAAATGTAATATTCTCATGTTAATTCATACAAATCATATAAAAATGCTCAAAATTTATGTATAGGTCTATAAACATGGTATTTCATCCCAGTTTATATCAGCTTAACTTAATTTATCCATCATTTCGCTATGATTTTCCCAATTTTGTGCCTCCTTTTCGCATAGGCATGTAGATTTACATATACGCTATATAACTCCATTAACTCATTTAACTACTCAAAATTAATTCATTATTCAAGTTAGGCAAAGTTTCCAAAAACCACAGGGCCTAATTTCGAAATTACACAACTAATTACCATATTTAAGCACGTCAAATCGTAAAATCAAGACAGTAAATATAGAATTTAGGGTGACCCATTCGCTCAGATCAATTCTCCGAATTCGTTCTTCCTTCATCGATTTGGAGCCTTAATTTCTTAATTTGATTTTTAATTTCGGGGATTACGGTTAATAGGAGCACTTGGGAAGAAAAAGATCGGAACCCGAAATTAGTTTTCTAAAACGAAAAGTGGTATACGCGTTTCGATTTTGAGTCAAACAAGTTATACAACTGCTATCTCCCCCAAAATTCATATTCAAATTCAAAATGCGTAATAGCTTCAGTACAACACGACGATGTTTTCAGTCATATCTCCTTCAAACGAGCTCCAAATGACACAAACAAATATACTGCATGAATCAAAAAAATGAGACGATCGCAATGGCATTGATATCATCACCAAATTCCAATGTCTTAAAACCGACCATTTTACCCCTCCTTATTTTTAATTTATTTAATGAATCCATTAATTCCACTATTTTCATGTTATTGTTATTCAATTAAAATGCTTCCAAGTTTTCAGGGTATTACATTCCCCCCTTAAAAGAATTTTGTCCTCAAAATTCACAAACTAAGCCGTCTCTATTCCAAAGCAGTACGAAAACTAAGGCGTGTAACTTACAAACATTACCCGTTTACGGCAGGCGATATCCGTGTACAAACACACATTGCCACTTAGGCTTGGGTGCGTCATCTGCCCCATTACTTGGACCAAACATACAAAAGAAATCCGGTGCGTGCCTTTATAACTATAAAGTACTGCCAAAAATAGGTGCAGGATCTGCCCGTCAAAAATACTTGATGACCAGTATACCACGGTAGACCACCGGTCCACCGGTGTACTTGTCGGAGACAATTCCTAGGTTATTCTGGGATGTGTGTGTGTGTGTATAGTATTATATGTTTTTATTATTTTTAACTCTTTATTCTTTTCATTTCTTAGATTTTGATTCCACATTTAAGATATATTCGTAACGTATATTACTTTTTCCCTAATATTTCATCGTCATTTACATTTTTAAATTAAATTTCTTTAACTTTCATATATTAAATTACACTATACAAATTCATTTGTATAGTTTAAATTCTAAATAAATATATGTTTCTTACGAAAACTTATGTATTTAATCTCCAGAAATTAGATGTTTATTTCTAAACCATATCATATATGTATAAATAGTATATACATTCATATTTACAGGTTATCACCATTTAGTTACTTTTCACTAAATTAATCACAATTATTAATATATCTCTAAAAATTGGAATTAAAATTTCTAAATTTGTATAAACAGGTACATCAACTTTAGAAATCAATTTCATGTCATTTCGATGTGATTATATACATCAAACCATTAATATACAGATTTAGGCTAATTTTCACATAATATAAAATTTGTATATATAATTTCATATAAATTTAATAAAATTACCTAAAAATACTTTTTAGACCTAATATTATAATATTAAATCTTACAAAATAGTTTCATATCAACAGGTTATATTTAAATGGCCAAAATCATAAAATTTGTATATTTCGACTGTTTCTGCACAAAATGTACTATTACCATATTAATTCATACAAATTGTATATCTCAAAATTTATGGTTAAGTCCATAAACATCATATCTCATCCCAGTTAATATCAGTTCAACTAAATTTATCCATCATTTTGCTACGATTTTCCTAATTTGTGACTCTTTTTGCATAGTTTAGCATGTAGAGTTTCCATATCCATTATATAGCTCCATTAACTCATTTAACTACTCAAAATTAATTCATTATTCAGGTTAGACGAAGTTCCAAAAACCATAAAGCTTAATTTTGAAATTACACATCTAATTACCAAATTTAATCACATCAAAACATAAAATCAAGAGAGTAAATGTAGAATTTAGGGAAACCCATTCATTCTGATCGATTTCTCCCAAATTCATCCTTGCTTCACTCTTAGATTTGAAGCCATGATTTATTAATTTGATTTTCATTCGAGGATTACGGTTAATAGGAGCACTCGTGAAGAAGAAGAGAGTGACGGATGAAATTGGAAGTGGGATACGCGTTTCCATTTTGAGTCCAACGAATTATATAACTATTACCTGCCCAAAAATTCAAATTCAAATTCAAAAAGCGTAGCGTCGGTACGACTCGACGACTTTCCGATCATATCTCTTTATACAAGCTCCAAATGACACAAATAAATATACTCGACAAAAAAGAAAAGTGAGACGATCACAATGGCGTTGGTATCATGGCCAAATTCCAATTCCTTAAAAATGACCACTTTACCCGCTTTTATTTTTAATTAAATATGAATCCATTAATTCCACTATTTTTCATATTGTTATTATTCAATTAAAATGCTTTTTAAATTTTCGGGGTATTACATTCTCCCCCTTAAAGGAATTTCGTTCCCAAAATTCACAAACTAAGCCGGCTCTATTCCAAAGCAGTAGCCAAAACTAAGCCATATAACTTACAAGCATTGCCCCTTTACAGCAGGCGATATTCATGTACAGACACACATTGCCACTTAGGCTTTAGGTGCATCATCTACCTTATCACTCGAACCAAACAAACTTAGGAAATTTTGCATGTGCCTTTAAGTCTATAAATTACGACCAAAAATAGGTCCAGGATCGGATCAGCCTGTCAAAAATACTCGGCGACCACTCTACCGGTGTGGACCACCGATCCACCGGCGTACTAGCCCAAGGCAAAAGTCTATAAATGAGTTAGTAGAGCTATATAATGTATGTTAACTCTACATGCACTATGCGAAAAAGGAGGCACAAAATGGGGAAAATCGTAGCGAATGATGGATAAACTAAGTTAAACTTGTATAAACTAGGATGAAATATGATGTTTACAGACCTAAACATAAATTTTGAGCAATTTTATAAGATTTGTATGAATTGATATGAGAATATTACATTTTTGTGCAGAAATAGTCCTAATATACCAATTTTGAGCATTTCTTCGACATGCTTAGTTACCTTATAGTGGACACAGATATTCATAGACAAAGTGGGGTTTATTTTGATATAGGTTTCCAAAGATTTAATGTCCTTAACAATATGTTTTATCATTAGCTTAACAAATTGAGCAATGCTTCAATCTGTAAGAGGCACTACCTTAATTGAAACCGAGTCAATGCCTCATTTTGTAAGCGATAATGCTTTAATTAATACCAAGGCAACACCTCAGTGCAAAGAAGGCATTTCCTCGGTTCAAACTGAGGCAACGCCTCATTTTGTGTTGCGTATTAAAGAAACTAATATAACGATTATTATTGAGTAGAATTAGTCAGAGATGTATTTATAAAAAATGTTGTGATTACTATTGATTGATTGTTAACTCTATTTACAAATTTCATAAATGGATTTTATTGTTAACCATAATAGAAAATAAATGAAAAGAATTTGTGTGTTGATCTTGTAATTGTTGATCTCATTTCTTCTTAGTCCAAAAGTTTAATCATCCTAAAAAAATATAACATAGAAAATTATGGTTACTTTCGCTTTTCAGGTTTACTTATTAGGAGGGCTAGTGATGGAAGTGATAACTTATTTGAAGCATATGTTGCTTATTTGAAGCATATGTTACTCGAACTCAGTAACAACTTGATTATCTCAAAATTAGGTAATTTATATTAATATAGGAAGAATGTGGCATTTTTGTTATTTGTTTATTATAAGTTTCAGAAAACTATAATGTAATTGTATTATACTACTTGCTTGTATTAGTTTAAGCTTGAACTATGATGTTTTATAACTATGCTAAGATATTATGAATGGTGTAAATATATGAATCATTTTGGCTTATCAAAATAAGAATCTTTCATATTATTTTTTAGTAAATGTGAATGATTTTGGTTGCTATTAGTACAATTTTGGTTTCAATTGCAAAATGATATTGTATTTACTGGTGCACGCTACAACAATGCCCAAAACTTTTGCCTTTAGTTTGTAATTTTATAACAATGGGCAAAATAGTTGTAAGAGACCATTTTTGACGTGAAAAAACATTTGTAAAATATTAATTACAAAAAGGGTTGTAAAAGACATTATTACAATGCTCCTGCGACGGTCAAAAGTGGTTGTAAAAAGCTCTAACTTGCTCTAATTCCACTTTTCCAAAACCATTGGCTTAGCTCTATCAGCACGGTTTCGATAGTTGGATAGGGTATTTTATTATAGTGAGCATTAAGCTTTTAGGGACAACACTGATACAAGAATCCTTTCCCCATGCATGACTATATCGCTCGAATGTTTGACATATTACTTCACTTTCTATCAACGTCAATCAGTATCCTATTGTCTGTATGGAAGTTTTGAACAACAAATAGTGATGCTATTGACTATACTAGTTCTTATATTTGCAGTTCTAAGACCTGTAATATTCTTTTTTTTGTTATTCTCTAGTTTATTAGCTTTCTTAGTTCATTAACATCCATATACGATCCGTTGTTTGCTGGATCATATATCGACTATTCTTGTGGTCATTTTTGTTGTTTTACCATATTGTATAACTATTGTAAACTTTTAAATTATCATATTGAATGTATATTTGAGTGGAGGAGGATCACTCTTGTTCTGTAAAAAAGAATATGATATCATCTAATATTAAACTTGAATGGGGTAGTAAATAACTCATATGTAAATGTTATATATATATTTAATGCACTTACAAATACTTGTATATTTACATATATTTCACCTAAGCTAGTATACCCATTCATTTTATATATTAGACATTAATGTAATAATTACATTACATACCGCACTTATTTGTCACAGAATATGTGTGTGTGTGTGCGTATATATATATTTCACAACAATATTGTAAAATTAAAGTAAAAGAATATTTTAAATCTAAATAATATTTTAAATCAAATAATAATAATTTAAGACTCGAACTTAAATTTAAAATCCTAATTTAGTTCCAAAATTCAAATCAAATTACATTAATAACAATAAATTTGATTTAATGTATGTGAAAAAACATCAATGATAAGTTGATAACACTCCAAAAGATCTACTGCATAATGAATGAATTCTTTTTTGCAATTTATCTTTTTTATCCCCTGCTCAATGCACTTAAACACAAAGATGGTAAATCTTTTAATGATATCTCAATGCACTTTAACTTCTTTTATTTTTCACTTAACCAAAATTTTCACCATTGACTTGCACCATTATCCTTATATGCACCATAGTTTTCATGATCGGACCGTGAGCGAACTATGACTCAAGGTTTAGGATTTCGATAGTTCAACCGGTCAAATCGTTGGAACCGCATATATTTTTAGAAATTTGCACATTTAAATACAAACTATGCAAAAATATTGAAATAAAAATGCTATGCAGGCAAGTTGTGTAAAGGGACTTCAAAGTCTTCAACCGAAGTTGTATATTGTTGTAGTGCATAACTACATCCACACAACTGCAGTTGCGTACATGGTAGCAGTGCACAATGATAGAAGTTTTAACGACGGCGAACTTGATAAAGCTTGTAGTGGTTTTGCAGCGTTGAAGAACGAAGTGGTGGGGCTTACTATTTAGATTTTTGAGGTGATGATAATTTTTGCAATGTTGATTTCTTTTTCAAAACAATATATAAGATGAGAATGGGTGAGAATGACATGGTGAGAAAGTAAGGGGAAAAATTACGATTCAACCATGTAAATTGGCAGTTGGACCACTAGTTCGAAGGGTTTGACCTGGGTTCATACACCACTAAGGTCTGATTGAGTTCCGGACCGAAGTAGTCCACAGTTTATGGTTTGAGATCTGATTACGGTTGGGTCCGGTCATGAAAACACTAATGCACACACGTCATCTTGAACAATTATGTCTTGTTCTCTTTTTCAAACCTAAAACATGGAAGATTCGGTGAGGAGCATAAATATTAAAAGATAGCTTTTATGTTCTCTGAGTTCAAGCTATTATCTTCTATGGCGCTGAAGTGTTGAAAACACCTGATAAACAACATCAAATTGCATCATGCTTCTTCTTAAATCAAGAAACCTTTTCTTTCTTTCTTGAGCTAGTAATATACTAATGTTTATGAGCTGAATGATCTCATTTAAGGGTTAGCAATATTTAGTTAGAACTAAAATAACCGACTAAACCGATTCATTTCGGTCGGTTCAGTTACGAAACTAAATCATTTTAACTTCAGTTTATAAAATATATTTTTTATCGGTTTGACTGAATTTATCGAGCTTTAATTATATTATCCAAATGTATGGTATTGTAATACTTGAAATGATTTATTTAGCAATTAAAAAATAAAGTTTGCCTATTGAAAATAGGTAAAATTTTCCATAAACATGAAAAAATACTTAATAAAATCTCTTCGAATATAAATTTATGTTTTCTTTGAGTAAATCGTTCATTTGAATAATAACATATATTTTTAGTTTGGTTAAATCGGTTTTTGATCGACTTAACTGAAATTATTCGATTTGGTTCGATTTTGATTTTTTTGGGTTCTAATATGGTTTGACATTTTTCACCTCAAAATTAGCCGAACGGACCGAATGCAAGCCCCTTAGCTCATCTATAGAGTATAACTCATCTTCCACTTATGCCTAGTACATAAGATAGAAAAGTAGGTGGTGCAACTCCATAAATAGGCTAAAAAGAGTGATATTAGTGTTATTGCACCAAAACTCAACCAACGATAACCAGACCACTCCTATGGTCTATGACATATAAACCATCTTAGATAACCTTTTAAAATTCTATTTGTTAATGCAGTTTCACCACCGTACTGGGCTAGTGTGATGAACTGGATTTCAAGGAGCAGCCATGCAGTTTAAAAAATTCTGGCAAGAAAATGCTAGTGAACATGTATTAATATCATTGACTATTGATCTAGGCATTCTATGTAGTTTAAGCATCCCATAAAAAACACTGCAGCTACATCTTTGGTTGTTTATGGGTGCTGTAAGGGGGAAAAAGTGAGCATGCTTGCAACTATCAATATTAGAACTTGTATTTTCTTGGAAGACAAACGATAAAATCCACTGAGATGTCAATCCAATTTTTTTCCGTTTGAAGAGGTTGCGCATCCACATTATTTCATTTTTGAAAACTATTTTGAAAATGATAAAATCAACATTGCAAAAATTGTCAACATTGTTAAAATCAACATTGATAAAATCCATATGAGTTAATGTAGCGCATCCACATTATTTCATCATTTTCAAATTGAGTATTTGCTTTAATCTTTTCAAAATGCCTTCAACTCGATAATGTCCTCCCAAAGATTGCGGTTGAACATATCCATCAACTTGCCCTATCGACGGTGTAATGAGACAGGCACTCCATGCTAATTCGAGCTTTTAGATCCCTTAGAAGAATTTGACACCAAGGTAAAAATAAATCCCTCTAACATAACCCATGATGCAAAACGGGGTCGGATCTTCTCATAAAAGGGTTGGGTAAAGTTGCCCAACCTGCTAAAGACGCATTCTGTTTGACCCATTTTTACAACGGTCAATCCGACCAAACTCTCATAATAAACGGATTACCCATTTAACGAATTAAATTGGATTTGACTATTATGAATATTAAATAATATACAAAAAATTAAGTTCTACTTTTTACTTGTTGAATTTTTAAAATAATCAAAATTTCAAATTCTAGTTCTAATTTTCAACTAAACTCAAATTTTCATACTTCCAAATTTAAAATTTTATATTTTCAAAGTCATAAAGCAAAATTTCAAAACTTAAATTTTCAAATGACAATTCCAATTCAATATATAATCTAAAATTTTGAATTTTCAAACTTTGGATTCAAATTAATTCAAATTTTTGAACTTCACTTTTACAAAACTAAAACTTCTAAACCAAATTTTCAAAATTCAAAATTCAAAATTTCAGAATTCAAATGTGATAGGTAAATTTTTGCACGACCGTATAGTGATTCAAAGATAGATAAATCATTGAAGTATGGTTCAAGTAAGAGTTCAGATGTTGGGAAGCCTATCAAGTACAACTGTTGGTCATCATAGAGAACTTCAGCGTATTTGAATATGAAGTATCTCAGTGTTCCATATTGTCCGCAATATTGATATGAACTCATTACCAGTCAATGACTCGTCCGGAGTTGGTATGAAAAAGTTACTGCAATTTAAACGCGGTTTAAAAATAGCGACGTTTGCCCACTCATTTAAGTAAAAATAATTTAAAAATCTAATTGTTATGAGTAAATTTACACACAATGATTTGGAGAAAAATGAACTACTGGAGTACTGTTCGGTCATAGAATTTAGATGTGAGGATGTCGTATGGTACTTATCAAGTACAATTGTTAGTTACCATGAAGACTAAAGCGTACGTTCGAAGTATGAAGTATCTGAACATGTCATATTGTCTCTAATGTTGATACACATTTTTTGATCAAAGGCTTGCCTGATTTCGATTTCTAATAGATGGATAAAAATGAATTACGACCCTTTTGATATATGATCATATACATTTATGATCTTTTTAATAAAGAATCATAAACTATTTAATTCAAACCATTTAAAAAAGAATCATAAGCTGGTTGACTCAAACCATCTACAAGTAGGATTAACGAATTTTGTAAATAGATCAAGGTATATTTTGATAGGTAGCAAGTGGTCCGTCGTCGGCCTAAGAATAGTTTGGATCGGTCCAGTTGGTCGCTCGTCTATCTTACGTCCGGATTACTGGCCTCACAATTATATACTAATGTCTGATCACCTCTAATTAAGATACTGGGTCCAAATTGAGCCCCATCCGATCGCTTAGTCCAAAATATGTACCCTATTCAAGTACCACCCTATGAACACACGTCTTTGTGGTTGAATCATGTTTGTTGTTCATTGGGTGTAGTCAAATCTTGCCACACGAAAATCTCAAGTCACCATGAAAATTCTTTCCTTTATGAAACAAACACATGTAAAACAACAAAATATAACAAGGCAATCACGAATGAGTCAACTTTTTTCCTAGTCATTTTAGGTACAAAATACCTTATAAGTTGGCACCTATCTCCTGAAGCAAAGTTGTAATTGTTTCTTTTGGTTTTCGGCTGGCTTGCCACAAGGCCAAAAATTTACTGAAGATAAAAGAAAGGGCAGAAAAGTACTGCACAGTGTACACAGAAGGAAAGAGAATGAGATCAACAGTACATGCCGTACAAATCTTGACAAATAAGCAAAACGCTGCAAAAAAAAAGTTGAACACAAATCAAGTATATCAAATTTAAAACAAAAATTGGTAATTATTAAAACTATATATAAATGGAAATGCAATACTAATGACATTACTACAAGGATTTGAAGGACTTGAGTATTTTTACAGGCTTATTGCTCTCTAACCGGGTTATGGGAGGCATATGTCATCATTTTTGTATGGACTGAATAAGTCGACAATGACAATTCTCTATTCAGGCTTCAGTCCTCGGGCATGTATCACTGTTAATGTATAACGATTTAGCACACAGTAGGTGCATGAGATCTGGCCTTCATAATAATGTAAGAGCTATCAAAAGCAACCAGTTCATCCATCAATTTCTTCAGATATATTAGCGTTTCCCAGGTAAACTAGTTGCATCTCGTCTCTCCATATCTGCACGATCAATATGTAGAAATAAATTCTTCTCATTGAGTGGAAAAAAGTTCCGAAAGGATGAATGAAAACATAAATATTGATTACTAACCGCATCACGAAATTCAAGTCTGATGTGAGGTACATTTGTTTTGTGAATATCATTTCCATCTGGCCCTCTAATATAGTATTTCTTCCCAATCCAATGAGACTGAACATGAAGAATCGGTTAATTTCGGTAAAGAGGAAAAATGAAAACTGGAAGACCAACTCTAAGATGAAACAATTAAAATTCATATGTGAGCATATCATGTATATGTAAGAAATTCAATTCTCAAAGTTGCATCATATAACCATGAAGAATCATTCCAGAATAATAGTTTTCCTTCGGATAATTTACAATGCTTCAAGTGTAAAACAGCAAAATTGGGTCTTACAATGCTTCAATAGTTTTCCTTCGGATAATTTACAACTGGCTAAGTGGATTTTCTCATTAAAAAGACATTTGGTTGAAATGTCTTTGTTTGTTGTTAGTGTTACTGGAAGTACTAAAAAGAACATTTTTCTCCATTACAAGAATATGTGATTAGGCATCAGTGCAACAATATGCATGATCGTAGAAAACAAATTGTTACTGCATTCAGTTGACCTTCTCAGTCAAAGTAACATCCATTTTAAACTGTAAATTATTTCAAAAATCAGGGTACCTTAAGAACATGTGAAAATCCAGATTGGTATACTGAATTTCTAGCAATTTCACATAAATCACAAGAACTGAGTTTCCACACCTGTGACAATAGAAATAAAAAGAAGTTGACAGATCCAAGGTCAAATGACGGAGGAAAGAAGTAGTAGTAGTAGGAGGAGGAGGAGGAGGAAGAGGCAGCAGGTAAGAGCTTACTGAAGCTGCAATGCTGTATTCTTCCACCAATGGTTCTTTCGTAAAATGGATTTGCAATGGGTCATCGGTGGATAGTGATACATTTAGACCTCGTAAGAAAAATTTGGGTAGAGGATTACGATCAAGATCTAAAAATAAAGAGTTGTTGCTCAAAGGAGACATTGCCAGTCCAATCTGCGTAAGATATGCATTCAACAGTATTAGAATAAGAATCACAGTTCTCCTTTTGAATCAATAAATGAGATTTACGAGGTTACCACACATATATCAGCACAGTGACTAGAGTAAGAGACCAGCATAAAAATGGTTTTTAAATCCATTTCAGAAAATGGCAATAAGAAAGTACCTGAGCAAGATAGTACAAATACTGCAAAACAGGTGACTTTCTTAAATTGATTCCATGAGCAATATTCTGAGCAAGAAGAAAGGTTGCAGCAAGGTGGTCGATATCCCCAGCCTATGGAAAAATAGGAAAATTTGTGAGCAAAACCTAGGCCTTGCAGGGTAAAAGAATTATACTGTTTAGAATGATACCTCTCCAGAATGAGGACGTAATTTGATAGTCGTCATTCCCTTCGATTCACGGAGCTGGCATACATGACACCCATATGACTAATTATGATTGTATAGGACATTGTAGCGTTAAACAAGTCAAATCAGAAGACAAACCTTATTCAGTGTATAGAGGTTTGCATAGCAATAGTATAGATAATATGAAAATGCAGGGTTGAACATGTTTGTCCACTGGGCTGGTGTAGGCATGTGTTTTGTTGGCCGACGTTCAGGTTTGCTTTCATCATCAACCAAATCCAAACCTACAACCTAAGAAGATAACAAATCACAAATGCGATTAAAATTAACTTAAAACAAATGAATGGAAGTAAAATAATATTGTTTCGCATGGAAACATAGTATAGTATCAATAAAATGTGTTAGAAATGCTACTATCATACTTATTTGTTGCAAACACAATCTTCCCATAATACCCATACGCTTTGCTTTAAAAATCGATGCTCATATGAGGTAACCAATACAAATTCTGATCGATAAAATTTTAGCTTTCTTTTGTACAAGAAAATTTGTTATATGGACAAGAGTATGGGTATGAATCTCAACACTAACAAGTAGATAATAATTTCTATGTCTTCAATTTATTTATGTTTTTCATATTCTCAATAAAAATACAAGGCTCTTTTAAAATATTAATTCTTAATAGTTTCGTTTTTCACATTCATACACCTAAGTGTTCTGATAAAATTTTCGCTTTCTTTTGTACAAGAAAATTTGTTATATGGACAAGAGTACGGGTTTGAATCTCAACTCCAACAAGTAGATAATAAATTCTATGTTTTCAATTTATTTATGTTTTTCATATTCTCAATAAAATTACAAGACTGTTAAAATATTAATTCTTAATAGTTTCGTTTTTCACATTCATACACCTAAGTGTTATATTAATTAAAACTTCATGTACAGTGGTTCGCTGTTCGCTCAACTATTTATGTTAAAATGATCAGTATTGTTTGTGAAAAAGTATGTTGCTATTTTAAGATTATGTTTATCTTATTTTATTTAAGACTTAAGATTGAGAATTTTAAAAGCTGTTTCAATATATTCATTGTGTTATCATACCAGTTTTAACCAAATATTTCATCAAAAAATGAAACTTGAGATCTTGAAATGAACTTTAAAATGTTGTTTTTTCTCTATAATTATAAATTTATTGACATGGAAAGGTATTAAAATGATCTAAAAAATTAAAGTTAACTAAAGATATTATTCGAGATAGAAAATTATGAAAATTCAAAATTCATGTGGCCAACAACAATCATTTAGGACAAAGGTTAGGATGGTGATGATAATGAGTATTTCATAAACCTTCTATTTACTGTAAAGTTCGAAAATTAACTTTTACAGTTTTGAAGTTACTTTAAATATGCACGTTTCTAATTGACAATTTAAAATTGAACTTCAATGATTTCAAAGTCATTTCAAACTGTACATTTTTTGCATCACTATTCAATAAAATAAAAAATCTATATTAACAAAATGCAAAATATAATTTTGATTATTTTACATCATCATTCAATTTCATAAAATTTTAATATTTTCATGGATTTAATGAATGAACTTTTTATATAGATTTTTATCTAATTTCAGCCTTTTTAACATATACCTTTTGAATATTGGATTCTCTAAAGAAATAGTTAAATCATAGATCAAACTGATTTCATAAAAGATAATCTATGACTTCTATGACTTGATTCATTCTGCTATATTTTGAAATTGTATTAAGTATTTTTTGTGTAAAAAAACTGAAAAATTATCAAGTAACTGTCATTTTTCAGCTTATATTTAAAATACATTATTTTCAAAAATAATTTTGACAATACATGTTCTTATGATGATTTTTGTCGGCCTAAAAATAGCCAATATTAGATCAGGCAACGGATATTTTTGGATGCAGAAACCGTCATATTGGATATTCGCATCCACGGATATGGACATATATTTATCCTATCCGCTGACAATTGACGAATCTAAAAACATATAGAATTAGCTTTAATTTGGTTTCGATCTGATTGTTATTAAAATAGGTAAATAAACAAATATAATAACAATAAATAATTTTGAGCCGTTAATATGCATTAAATGCAAATGATATGAGTTATTAACATGATAAAAACTAAATACATATCATTTGTTATACTAAAATACACGTAATATAAACTATAATCTTAACAAAAACAGGATGAATGATTTTCGGATGTAGATCCTCATGTAGTCATCCCCACGGAGGTATTTGTTTAGATATCAGATATTTATCCGTTTTTCGAATACGAACACAGATGAATCTCAGATTTTCGAAGGTGTCTCGAAGGTGTCCACGGACAGGCTTAGTCAGCATTATATGTAATATCAAACGTTGAATATTTGAATTTGAATATATATTCCTTTCAAAGATATTTTTACACACATGTGTCATGATGTCTTGATGTCTGCAATCAACAAATGAGCTTTTGAAATTCAAATTATAACTTATTCATTTCATGGACGAAGCATGTGTTGTTTGTACCATTTCTATCTTACCTATAGTGTGCGTTGTTTTCACTAATTATTCTCACTTCCACGCCTGAACGTGTCATTTACCTTAATCATTTTGTCTTTTGTATGCGTAAAAGGCATGCAATTTGTACTAATTATTTCATATTTCAAATGTGAAAAGCACGTGTCCTCCATACAGATTACGTTGACTTGCATGTGTGAGGCATGTGAGGTTCGTCCTAATTATTATGTGTTGCACACACGAAGCACGTGCCTTTTGTACTCATGTTAATATATAAATGTGGTGTGCATAATTATCTACATTTCATATGACAATAAGTTGAAACCATGGTATGATGTATCGAACGGTACCCCAAAATTTCGATGGTACCATGTCGGTGTCGGAAACAGATCAAGTTTATCGGTTTCGGTAAGGGTTTAAATAAATCAACAGCGACAATGAAACCCTAATTGCAGCAAAATCATGATAAATTAAAGAAAAAACACGAGAAACAATGCGAAAAATCAAAGCAAAATTATCCAAGCTCAACTTTCCTTCTTTGATCATCTTCATCTTCGGTCATCTTCATCGACAACGTTTTTTTTCTGTCTTCTTCAGCAACGTCGAGACATCGTTGTGTTTTTTTTTTCTGCCCTAGCATTTGCATTTGAGTAGCATGTGTGTGTTTGTGTCTGAGTAGTATGAGTGTTTGTGGGTGAAAATATGTGTTTGATTACTGTGAGGGCTGAGCTGAATATGCGCTGAAAATGTTAACTAGTGCTTGGCTGCTATTAACTATTGTTGCCCTAGGTATTGGGCTGGCATTACCTATTGTTGCCCTAGGTATTTAGTACAACTTAGTTTTAGGGTTTGATTTAATTTTAGCTTTAATTAGTATTTAGTATAGTTTTCACTAACAAAACCATTGTAAACCGAAACCAGGACCGAAACCGAAACTTCTGAAATTGTCCGAAATTAAAAAAAAATCAAATGACCGAAATCGAGATCTCGAACCTTGATTTGAGCTCTTTTGTAATTTTAGAAATTTCGAGTAAATTTCGAAAATTTCGATTTTGGTTCCGGTTTCGAATCTTGTTATTTATTTTTCGTACATTTATACATATATTTGTTTAATTTATTGAAACAATACGTATAATTTAAACTTAATTGAAAAATACGACATACACAAACAATACCGGTTAATTATAAATATTTAAAACGCTAAAAAATGTTCATTCATTACTTCATTTTCAACTTTTTTAGTTGCATCATTTATGTATTTTGTGAATTTATATGTTTTCTAAATTAAAATCTCAGATTTTAAATATTTCTATATTTAGTTCCATTTTTGAGTTTTTTCTGTATAATTTTAAGTTCAATAGGTTTTGTTGTTGAACCGGAATTTTAGTTCGGTTTCGTTTCGACCCCTACTGAAACCTAAACGGAATGATCGAAATCTCAGTGTTTCGGTCGAAACCTCAAACCTTGGTTGAAACTCAAATGATTATTCATTAAGAAAGCAAATGCATACTTCAACTGGAAATATAGTGATGAAAAAGGTCGGGTTTATTGAAAAGTGAATCTATATGTATCTATCTTCATCCATATTGATAATAATCCAAAAATAAATGAGCACTAATTCACATGACTTTTAATAACTTTTAACTATGGCAACCTAGTAGAAATACAAAATGTATCCAGACAATCAATCAAACCTGTTTTAAGAAAACATGCAACTGAGGATGTGAATCTGGATCAACAGTTACTTCAAAGAGAGGAAGGAAAATGTTATCCAGAATATTCTGAAATGAAGTGACTATTCCCATTTCCTTGTACACGTTATACAACCTAGGAATCTGCAAAGAAGAAGGCAATATTTTGCCATTGCATATGTTCAGCGAAACACGACATCACTATGTTGCTTACTAGATTTATTGAAATAGTCATCAACCATACAAATAGATACCTTATTAATGTATAAAATTCAAACAAAAGGTTTTTTTACACATTAAAGTTCATGACAATTTCCAGGCTTCCTATTATACGCCTTCAGGCTTACATACAGTTATACATCTTATTTAAAAGCAAAATCATGAACAAAAACATCAAAATTTAAGCAGTCAAATATAAAAATTATGCGCATCATTGTACTGGCTCTTGATAATGTTTTAGTCTAGGTCTGACCATCAAGTAACAGTTGAGGATGTAACTTCTATAAAATTTGAGGGATACCTGAATTAACCAAACAACATTTTCGCTATAAAGATCGTTATTCACAATCCAACTTGCTAGCTGATCCCATTCACTCTGTTTCCTCCCATAAATTGATATTCTATATTCTGCCATCTGAGAAAAGAAAGTACAAAAAACAACCGATAAAGCCACATCAGAATTCTCAAGATCAAGTACTTTAAGACAGCAAATTATGATTTCTTTAAAAATATTTTTACCACGGATCAACTAAGCATAAACTTTGTAACCAGATTTAAGAAAATAATAAACCCCAAGACATCATGAGCAAGAGATATGCTGAGTGATTCCAATGACTCATTGTCATCTTAGATTAGTGTTTGAAATCAATCTGAATGAAATTTGTAACATATGATTTCTTTAAAAATATTTTTACCACGGATCAACTAAGCATAAACTTTGTAACCAGATTTAAGAAAATAATAAACCCCAAGACATCATGAGCAAGAGATATGCTGAGTGATTCCACTGACTCATTGTCATCTTAGATGTTTGAAATAAATCTGAATGAAATTTGTAACATAGGTCAAATCTGCTTAGTATTAAGTCTTAACTGTCATGGAAGCTAAAAGAGAGAGCGAGGGCAGAGGTGGATATTCAGCAATAGCAGGGAAGCCAGACCGCTTAAAAAAAATTCAGTTTGGTAGAATATGACAAGGGAAATGCTTTTATATTTACTAATCATTTGTTATAGTATTCTGTAAGTATCTTATAGTTAACAAATTGCTTAATTGCCTCTTTGGTTCCTAGGCAACACATTTATAAAGTCCATCGATATATGCTCTCATTTCCAAGTTGGAATCTCCAACGGTAATAACAATCCTTCGGGATTTCCTTGCTCAGTCTTGATCCTTTAGCCATCAAACATCTGGAAATAAATTCGACGACTCTCTCTCTTCATCCTTGACCAATAGAAAATTCTCTTTATATCTCCATACATCTTATCTCCTTCGGAGTGAATGGTGACATTCAGCAAGCTAAAATTTATTTTTTCCAAAATCCTAAAAATCTTAGGATTGAAGCATTCTCTATTTCCAAGTTTCAACCTAATTTTCTTACTAACTTCCAGTCTTACCTATAGTTTATCGTTATGAAATACTCTTATCTACACTATTTCTCAATAGTGTATATATTTATCCAGCGGTCTACTTTCATCCATAAAATAATAAACTGATAAAACAGAAACATATCTCATACCATATCGTATGCTTACCAATTGCCTAAAAGAGACAACTAGTGATTATAAGCCAAAAACTGTAAAAGAAGATTTTGTTGAAAGCTGTCATTTATCATCCACTGGTGTTAATGATGTTCAGATCATGATACTCCTTACTAAATTAGGATGAACATTCCTAGAACGTCATTCCACCATCATCCATCTTCCTTGATTTCCTTCTTAGTTTCTAATAAATGTGCTACATCCACTACTTTAGCTATACCCCTTTAATAGTTGATCATTAATGTCAAAATTGAATCATCTCTAATCAATCCTCATTTAATCCTTCAAATCTTTTTAACAATTTCAAAATCCACCAATTATGTCTATTCAATTCCTCCATAAATATCATATTAACTTTCTTACTCAGTCCACGTTTAATTACTTTTAATTCTCTATTAATTACAAATTTATTGCTCATTAAATCTGTAATGAATGTCGATAAATCATGGTCCTATCCATTATCTCATATATTATCTCTAACTAGATTACTAATCTTATTTTATTTGTATCTTTAAACTTTTACCAACATTCTATAAATAAATTAAATAACAAATATTCAAACAAGCTAGGATGCTAGTATTATTATAATAAAAAACATCCAAAATTTAGTATATTAAAAAGTATTACTGACATCCCGGTACCAAATTTTTGTATATTTATAACCACTTTCTTAAGAATTTCCTAAGCAAATAAAAAAACACCCACTCATAACTGAGATTCTCCTCCCAGAAATTAAGAGGTTTTGGTTTCAAACATTTTAAAATTTTCTCAATGATACTCGATGTCCAAGCTTAGTTTAAGAAATAGTGAAATACTAGCATACTGCCAAGATTTCTAATCATATATTTTGGTCACAATTCGTCTCAAGATTTTCACATGCAATAACATCTCGGACCTCAAATTACATCTTGGGAAGATTTCAGAGTAATTTTCACATGCAATAACATTTTATGATTTTTTGATGATTGTAATCTAAAAAAATAAAGTGAAATAAAATATAACATACTTTATTTGCAAAGACGGAGAGTGTGCACTAGAAAATGAAGATTAACTTTTACTTTTAGCGAGTGGTAGCTTGATTAAATTGATGGTAGCTTAGTGATTTCTTTCAATTTGGACATTAAAAAAATAGCTTATTCACAGAAAATGAAAGAAAAAAAGGATCAAAGGGTTACTAATAGTAATTAGATTTAGTATTTTCTTTTTAACTTATATGAAGGGTTAAAAAAACTATATCTACTGTATATAAAAGAAATTGGTTGCATTCGACTCCATGGTGCCTTTTTGCAATTTCAACATTACCCTTTCGGCTTTCATCATTATCGCACATCGATTATCTCAATTGGGATGTTGCTTAGGGTTGTATTATACTTCAAGGATATGCTCTGATGATTGATGTGGGACCATTCGGGTATTTTAAGGTTTTACTGAAAGGACATCTGCCGGAAAAGAGTATTGTGATTAAGATAAAGCTGGTGAGTACAACTGCGGAGAAAAAGTTTAAGGCAAATAGAGGTGAAGTCGTGCATGCTGGTTTAATTGTTTGGTATTTAGCTCATATTATTGGAATTGTCTGAAATTTTGAATGGACTGCTTTGAATTCAGAATGTGGGGCAAATGGACTGTTTTGAAACATATTTGTTCAGACAAATGTGTACGATGTTTTATCAGGAACTTTATTTTCATACCCATCATTCTTGATATAAGTTGTAACTATTGTATTAGGCACTTAAGCTGAAAATTGTAATGTTTACACTGGTCGCCATGATTTATTGTTTAGGCCAATTTGCCTTAAATATAGCTAAAAACCTAGTTTATTCTCACATTTGTTTCGTCAAATAATTTTGATATCTGATGATAAGAGTTGTGAAAACTTTAGTTAAATTTCCGAAATTAAAGAATTATATAATTTTGTGTTTTTGATATATATTTGAGACCTTCAGCGTAGTTTTTAATAGAACTATGGAGTAGCCTTTTGGATTAGTAAGTTAATTTTCATTTCTGCATAGATGTTAGAAAATACAACATAGAAGATATCAACAGTCACATTTTATTTTAATTGATTGGTCCCACTTTAAAACTAGTTTTAATCATACATTTTTGACATATTTTCTATTTTGAACAACAATTTTGTTCACATTCATATTGTAACAGAAACAAAACAAATAATTTTGATTGGATGAGTTAAACAACATCAAATGAATCATGTTTGTTTAAACAATGGATGTAGTTTTTATTTTTTGTAGGTTCTTAAGGGTTTTATAAATTTAGGAGGGTTGAGGATTGGATTGGTGGATGCTGAATAAGACATAAAGTGTCGTGGATATGACTAAATTGAGGAAATAGAATGAACTAGCTTCAAGACTATAGTTCAATTTTTAATAACTGAATAACCAACTCAGTTCAAGTCATCTAAGAAACTGATGAAAATTCACCTGATATTTACTAGCTTCAAGGTCAGAGAACACTTGTTTAGTAACCTCAGCAAGGAAGCGGCCTGGGAGGAGTAAATCATGAGGAAAGAAGTTAATTTAAATGAAACTTCAGGCAAAAACTAAACAAAAACAAAAATAAGTAATACAAGTAATGATCAGTTCAGATTCTGCAAGTATGCATGAAGATAGAAATTACAAATGTGGAATAGGTTGATGTTTTTTCTTGTCAGCAGGCTATGACCTGAATTTATTACAGCCAGAGTTGTTAAACATTCCTAATGGAGAGTTGAATATTAAGCAACTGTAACGACCCCACCGCGATGCCTAGATTAGCAAAGAACATTACAAGTAATGTCGTCTGCTAATCCGGATCGAATGTGAATATATCTTTATACTAATGCTGACACGTCATTTATACCTTTTCACTTAATATCTGAACTGAATTTGACGTGTACAATATTAATTCAAAGTAATAGACACATCAATTTCTTAGAATCGAAACAATATATCACATAAATAACAGTCACGGATCACAGTTGAATAAATCTCAACTTATATAATACAAATTATTTAGTTTACAAAATGAAATACTAAAGTCGATTGTTATACAAATTTAACAATTCTCTAATCTCAATTATACATTTTATATACAAGGTCAAAATTCCTAAATGGGATAAACTAAACGGAAGCAATTCAAATCAAAATAGCTCGTATAATATGGCTCACCTGAAAAGTGGTTTAAAATATTAAGCCTAAAAGTCAATAATAAGTTATGTTAGGAGTGAAGCAGCGTGCCAAGCAACGAAGTTTCAAAAAGTTACAGATGCCCAAAAATGATAATACCAAAAGAATAGTTAGAGCGTTAAAAGTTAAAACGCCATTAGGCACTGAGGTGCCAAAGGCAAGAAAATAAAGCTTATGCAGAGAGCCTAACAGAGCTTAGAGAGTGCCTTTTATCAGCATGAACTAAGAACGGATAAAACTAAGATATTATTATAGCAATAGTGAGGTTTATAGGTTAAATGCTTACATATAAAATTACTTAAAGAGTGACCAGCACAAGGGAAATAATACCTTGGATAAGATTGTCTTGCTTTAGAAAAATCTCCCTTAGCCTACTCTGACCACATGGATTATACTTGAGATTGAACTTGTCAAATCGATGAAAAGTGCTTTTGTCAGCATGAACATCCAAAAGATCAACATTTAGATCATACCTGTGAAAACAGAAGAAAATGGATATTAAACAACCAACACAGCTGAACTAGTGTTACAAACCTGATCAAAACTTAATAAGTGTACCCAGTTAAATCCAAGCTCTCAAAAACCTCTTTTAGAGTCAAATATGTGCCATCTCTGAATATTACAACCTATGTATGATGTTTCAGTTTCACAAAATTAGAATATGAAGACTGAAATGGTAGAGTAATCAGCAGATTATGAACAACATACCTCATCGGGCTCTTTTCTCAACTTGGACTTTATAAATCTTAACAAGTGTTTCTGATTCATGCATGCTGAGTGATGAACATGAGTGTCAACCTTCCTGACATTATAAAAGTCACGATGTGGTGCTGTTTTCTGAGCAAGGAATTCTCTATCCGCATTTAGCATCAAATGAAACTTGAATTTCTGTCAGAAAAAAATTTACCTTTGAGAATTTATTTATTTTCATGATGCATGATTCAATTGATGCAAAAATTAACATTTTACAGGGACAGGGTATTCTTTTTTGTTATTACTTGTTCCAGAAGATCTAACCGATGGTGGCATAAAGTTCGAATATTTCCTGCAGAAATTACTCGTAGGATATGATGCAAATCTGTGAAAAATGTAGTAGCATCAGCGACAGGGTAGATCCTCTCCATTGCTGCAAGGAAAGCCTTGTTTCCATCAAAACAATAAAGAATAAAACACTACTACACAAGGAGCCAACAAAGAATACTGTGTGAAATATGTACTTACATTCTTTATTTTTATAGACATGCACTACACCATCGACCATTTGAAAGAAATGCTAAAGAAAGAAAAAACAGAATTTTCAGTAACGTTAACAGATTACACATACCCATATAAACTAACTGAACTCACGTCTGTTTTCTTCTCTGGTGTATACGCAAAAGGATTAGGATTCGGTTTTGGGGTGCTAGGATCAGTTATGATTTCCTTTTCCCAAGGAGCGATCTCTTCTTTGAACACATAACTTTGTCTCAACTCAAGGCACTGTTGAATAATCTTGTAGACTTCTGCTTCATCGGCAGAAGGAGTTTCTATACAGCAAACGGTATAAAAGAAAAATTAGAAGAGGTATTTGTAAAATTATACCAAGTTATTTTCTTTTTAACGCAACAGTTATGATTCTAACCCCCCAAAATTTGCATAAATGGCTCACAAACGTCACCTTTATTTTACCACCTAATTATATCAGTGCATTTACTTTCTTAACCTGTGCACATTTCTGCTAAGCAGAATGAAGAAAACTAATCTTTGTATCAAGAACACTCCTATAGGATGCATACTAACACAGGTTTGCACATCCTGTGAACCAAACATGCCCAAACTCCAAAAGATAACACCGTAACAACTTTCATACCATTTGGTGAGATTTTCATCCTAACAAAATTTTCTTGCTCATGCTCTCTTCTAAGAAGATCAGCAGCTATAGGATCAGGTTGAATGCCATGCAAATCACCAGATACACTATGAGACCTGATCATACTGGTTGAAGGTAATGGCTGACTATTACCATTGGGTAAGATTTCGGATGGCAAAACCTGGCTGTGTTCGGATCCCTGTCCATGGTATGTTGCAAGATCAAAAAGTTAATATCCACATAGCTTAGATTAACTGTAAATGTGTGTAAACATGCAATAGCTATTTCCTATTTATGAAGATAGTAGAAATTGCATTTAACAGATAAAGGTGTATATATATTCTACATGTATATACGCCAACCAAATAACATACACAATCTTCCTGGGTGCACTGATTAAGTGTTGGATATCAGCATTTTAGCATACAGAGATACACAATGATGCACATACATATACAGAAAAGAAAATAGTTGAAATCATAGTTATCAAGGCGCACGCCTAGGCTCAAAAAAGGCTCAGGCGCACATTGTACACCTTTTTGTAGTTTGAGTGCATCTTTTTGCAGTTTGAGGCGCCTTTTTGCAAAATTCAAATTCAGTTTACAAAATAGTTAGATAAAAGATTCAAATAGTTAAATGATTATAAAATATAGTTTAAATTTTAAAATTTAGATATTAAAATATTTAAATAGCTGAATGAATTATAAAATATGGTTTAAAATTTAATTTGTAGTTAGTAAAATAGTAGATCAAACTTATATAAAGGGCACGCAAAAAGGCCCAAGGCTCAAGACTTGCGTCTTAACTACTATGGTTGAAATAAAGATAACAATGTTATAAGATAGTTCAAGCACTGTAGAACAAGCCAGTTTATTCAAAACCTTGGGTTAATTAACAGTATATATGTAAGTCACCACTCAATATACAAACCAAGAGTAGAATAATGCAGTTGTAATAAACGTAACCAACTGATCCGATCCTGGTGTCAGTTCAAAGTTAATAGCTGAAGTGCTTGTCCAATTGCACCCACGTTCAGTGTATATGCTACATGCAATTGCACAATTTATCGCCACTAAACTCACTGTGCTCAATGATCAGTATGTATGCTAAATGCAATTTTGAAACTAGTCAATCCTATCCAACTGGTGTCAGTTTAAAGTCCATAGTGTGCTTGTTCCATTGCACCTATGTCCAGTGTATATGCTGCATGCATTTAACTGCTATGTAAAACCAGCCAACCATATACCTCAGCTTGCTTAAAAATAGATCAAAGTCAAACTGTCTTATTTTTGTGTTGCTTTGCCAACTATAAATACAACTGAAGCCTAAGAGTGACAAAGCAAGCAGCATTTCACAATAAGCAAGCGTCATGCACATAACATGTGTCTTACCATTTCAACAGGATATGTAATACTATGACAATAGCGCACACACCATGAAGGAATACCACAATACCAACCTAAGGATTTTTCAGAATCAAGGACTAAAAAAATTAACAACTGCAACGAGCATAAAAGAAATTGATTTTATGACAATATATTTGAGGTGGAGCCTTGGCGCAACGATTAGGTCACCCGCATGGTGATCTGGACGCTCGGGTTCGAGTCCAGAAATAGACTTTTCGCAATGCAAGGGAACATTATCGACCTCCCCAGAGCCCGCTATCGTGCGGGAGCCTTGTGCACTGGGTTCCACCTTTATTAGAAGTATGATAAATCTTAAAAAAGAACATCAATGGGATGTACAATAGTAAATAAAATATTTTTTGGTGGTTGTTTTTAATCAGTCACGGGACAGCTAAAGTTCATAAACATAAAACATGAGAAATAGCGTGTTATAAATATAATATAAAAGGTACAGGATCTTAGTACTTACAAGATCACCATTAGTGTACATATAAGTACTGTCAAGGTTAGAATCAATTGGTATTGTTTCATCCTCATCTGATCCATCCATGCTCCCATAGGCATTATTAATAGCAAGTGGTGATTTAGGTGAAGTTGGTCTAGTTACATTTCCAGATCTTTTATTTGCATTTGCAGATACAGCAGCCTTATTCCCTGAATCAACAAAGAAGATGTATTTAAATTCCTACTTCCTGTGAAACATGCTTATATGCTAATAATAGGTTGTCAATAAACATACTTTTTTCATAATTGAAAACCTCTATATGTACATTGAGAGTGTGAATGCGGTTAACTTGGGCCATGTTTGCTACCTCTACTCATTAGCACGATCACTAATTGTTTACAAAAACATGCTTTCATTAAGGTTATTACCTCTTTTTATTGGTCCTAAACCATTGTGCTGAAAACAAAAACAAAAAAAAAATGGAGTGGGGTTGAACTTCACTGCCAGAATCACCTTTGGGGCCACTGTAATGCAGGCCCCACCTTACTGGAACTCCATGTCAAATTCTAGCTACTTGTCAAAAATGTGATGAAAATAAAAGAACATTCCATATTGAACAAGCTATATTACATATAAGTTTGTGAGATCAAATCAATGACACCAAGTTTTGGTTTTCTTTAAATATGTGTTTGTATACATATATATGAACTACCCCAGCTACACAAACAATACCTTTGAGACATTTTATGGCTGTGATGTAGCTAGCCATGCACTAGCAAAATAATTCACATCAGATAGAAATCGTTTATGTCTACTTGGTAAGCAGTAACCAAGTACATATTCATCAAAGTTGTACAGTGTTTACATGGTGGATGTTTATAGTACATATAAAATTTCTCTTAACCTGTCATAACCATAAAGTGTTCACTATCCAATCTTTTTATACACATAAAATGTTTTCATGTTTTACACAAAATTTCTCCCAACTTACTTCAACTACTTACAGGTTACACGGCTAATAGGGAGAATGTCAAGTGTCAACCAGCCAATTTTTTACACATAGAATACTTCAGAGTAACAGACCAACTGTTAATTAGCATGTATTCAACTTGAAGTTCTCGGCCAACCAAGATGGTTTACCTCCCATCTCAAATTGGGACTTTGTCTCCAAAAAAATTCCAGGGTTTGAAAACGGCATGAGACAGCTGGACCCTACAATCATGTGGTCTACTCGTTTGTTTCAGCCTGTGCTAAAACCAGGAAAAAAAAATATGTGCTATTTAGCATTTGCCCTAACTGTTTATTTATATAAATATTTAAGTAAATTTAACTTGAACTTTGAATATCACAAAATATTTACAATTAATAATAAAATTACCAACCCTGCAAAGTTTGTTCAAGTTTATTACCGACATAGCCAAACATGGTAGATTATTCACACACACAATATTTGACTTTTTATGTAAGTTGCCTTCCTTTGTTACCATTTGTGTACTTGTTCTTGCTTTCATTTATGTTATATAGTTTTAAGATTTGACATAATGAAAACATTTCCAAGGTTTATTAAAGAATATGCAATCAATTTAATAATTTTACCCAAAAAAACAGATGTTAGAATTGATTTATATTAAGATTGACCTTTTGTTGGTATGACAAAAGCATGATTAAATAACTAAAGGAAAGGATAGTTGATTTCATAATATTGTCATATAAAGCAACTAACTTGCTGTCATATTAAGCAACTAACATGTGGCCTTTGCAACATGCTGGAAAATTTGCTCAAAAATTTGCTCATGGTCAAAAACAAGATTAATACAGGGTGAAATTGAATTTTCTCCCATTAACTCATTGAGTATATATATTATTTACCGCATTCGAACAAAATGAATGTTAATCTCTTCCGACTAGCATACAAACCAAAATAATTGCAACAATTTTGTTATTAAATAAACCACAAACTCTACGTAAACCATAAATACAGGGATATATACAGTGATTAGAGACATACTACTTTCACCTCACTACAAGATCTGCAAACACGCAAAATTATTCGTAATGTAAACAATTCGTTTATGGGTAACAAGAGCCTTTTTTGCATTCTAACCAATTCTTTTACATGCAAACAAAATTTGGCTAATGTATATTACTTCTTCAGTAGTAATACAACATTCATCCACAAGAAAAGCATGCACGAGCGACAAAAATGTCCGCAAAATCATATAATTCTACCAGGTGACCCCTTGGGACACGAATTATTCTGGGCCTTTGTCCTAACTTCCAGCCATACACTGAATCTTGGGAATAAGCCTTCATTTGGAGAAATATAAAGTTTGGGGAGTTCGAATATTCTGAACCCAAAATCTCATGTCGCCGCGATCCAACCAATCAAAACCTTCCATTTTTTACAAAAATATCCAAATACATCATGATATGGAGTATGGGTATATTTGCAAAATATATGACTATATGTCCAATATTGATTGGTGGGCACATGAAGATAAAAAAAAATTGAGACCAGGTGATGGGTGCAAAATCCTCTAGTCCCAATTTCCTGTCTCCCTAGTCTCAATCAATGAAAATTTGACAGCTTTGTAGCATCGCGAAAAAGTTTCTTTCGCAAAATACATCACTGTGGCAAAATTGAATGAGTTAGGACTAGGGAGTCCAAAAAGTTGGGACTAGAGAATTTGCACCCATCTCCATCCAAGTTTGGGAAATCACGTCGCATGTAAACGGATGCAGTCGGATACGGATAGTGCTGTATCCGTATCCGTATCCGAAAATGAAAATCCGTATCTGAATCCGTATTCGATATCCGCGAATACCCGTTGAATATTATCCGTATCTGTATCCGCTAATATTTTCGGATATCCGAAAATATCCGTATCCGGCTTAGCGAATACGGATATTTTTGAATATCCGAAAATATCCGTATCCGAACCTCAAAGTGCATCCGAAAATTAATCAATCTAATGCATATTTCTTTTTTTTTTGACTGAAAAAAAGATGAAAAAACCTTGTAATGCATAAATTACATCAAATTAACAATAGGTAATCTAATCATACAAAATCCGTACAATAAATTAGTGTATTTGTATTAAATTTATGGATATAAAATAACATATTAATATATAAATATTTAATTTCAAACCGGACGGATATTTATCGGATACGGATACAGCCATATCGGTATCCGAAATATGTTTCGGATATCGGATATCCGCATCCGCTTTTCGGATATCGGATCTTTTTCATGTTTTCGGATACGGATGCGGACGGATTTCGGATCTCTCGGTTATTCATTGACAGGCCTACACGTCTGTTTGCCACACTTTGATCTTTCTTCTTATATGTACCAATAAATGCGTAGTCCAGAAAATGATAGCTGAACTAGCAAAAAAAAGATTTCTAACTACATGGACTAATGTATTTCACTGCTGAAAGACCAAAATAATGAATCATCAGTAACTACCAATTAACATTTAATTTTCCTATGAATCTTTCAAGATTCAATATACGGCCAATAAATCAATAAGAAAATGCAGTCATGCTAATAAACAAAATCAAACTCCTCTAAAATGGGCCGTCTATTTCGACACAAAATTAAAAACAATTGATGACTCGATAGATCCGGACCTTTGGATGTCGCTGTGTTCACAAATAGTTGAAATCGAGGGAACCCAATGATTGAGATTATTGTGTCCCCGATCGTGTCTCAATAGATTTTTCTCTTCTAAAACCCTACCAAACAAATAGTCGGTATACTTACCTTCACCAGTCATACGCAACTTCGACAGTCCTTCCGGAATCGACAAATCAACCGCAGTCTCATCTCCGTTTATATCTTCCTCGACTTCCGGTATCGACGTCGAATCCTTATTTCTGTACCGATTCGAACCTGGACCTGCTCCCCCTCTCAAACTGCTCTTCTTACTATTATTCCGATCAGAATCTTCATCATTCCGATCGCGGTACCGTTCGAAGGTGCGAGCGAGCTCGAGGAGTTCGGTTAGGCTTTTACGGTGGACGCAGTAGGCGGAGACGGCTACGAAAGAGGCTCCGACTAATGCCGCCATGGCAAGATGAAGCGCGTACGAATCCATCAAATAAGTTACAAATAGAGAATGTGATTGAGGAGTGCGGTACAGTGGAGAAGATATAATTATTTATAGGAAAGAGGACAGTGAGGGCATAGGGTTTTGATAGTGGAGACCGACAATTAATTAGGCACTTTTTGTGGTGTGTTTGGACTATTATTATTATTAAAGATAATTATAATTATTATTATTATTATTATTTAATAATGTTTATTATTAAAATTATATTTTTATAAATATCTGAAACAGGTAAATAGGCATAAGAAAGAAGTTGCGAAAAAATTTAGTTTCAGTTTGTTTTTTAGTCTGAATGACACTTTTTAGTGTAACTGAAAATGATAAAACTATTATTCCATGGTTTACACTAAAAAGTGTCTTTCTGCCTAAAAAACAAAATTCTTGTTCCTGAGACTATATTTTTCCATGACTTTTTCCTTGAGCCTAAAAACCCCTTTCTGAAATTCATAATTTGTGCAAATAAGGCCCTTTTGAAACGCAATTTCTCTACATTATAAAATTGGTTTAAACTGAATTCAAACAATTTTAAATTTTAAATTTTATTTATTTATTGCAAATTATTGATACGTATTATTCATTAAAAAACAAATAAGTAATCATTTAAAAATAAATCAATTAAATTAAAAATCACAACTCAAATATCCCGCTCAAATATTACGTTCGAAGCGTCAAACGCATTCCTCTTTCACTCAACTTCCCCATTCAAATGCTTTGTTTTTGTTCGTTGCAAACGCAATTCTTCATGTTCAACAGCTCCAAATTACCCTAAACAGTATTCAGGACGGTCAAGGCATCCATTTAACAGCGCTCAAAAATCTTTTGCTAATACAACCGTACAATGGTGGGGCAATTGACCGTTTTGTCATGAATTTCGAAAAATATATTCATTATGGTTTTTTATTAAATAAATCTAATCACATAATATTAATATATGTTCGATAAAAAATCATTTGCATTAACAAAACAAAAAATAAATTAAAGAAAAAAGGCAATAGAAAATAATTACCAATTAAGCCTTCACATTGAGATTAAATGTATAACTTGTACCGCAATAGAATTTACCAATAATAAAACTCTATTGATAACGCATACTTAATATGATGGTTTCTTCAATTACAATCATATCTTTACTAATAGTTGGTTTGAAAGTGCAATCTTTTGGTCCGACCGCGAAGTTCTAATATTGCCGTTTATATACAATTCTTTAAAAATTTGCATTATTAATTAATCCTAAAAAATAGCATCTGCATATTTGTTCCTAAACCTGATGCATCTACCATTGGTCCTAAAAAATAACATTTGCATACGTGATCCTAAACTCAATACATACGGCACCGTGCTTATATTACGTGTAATATTATTGTCAACTGCATGCTATGGTGAGTAGCATTAAGAAGCTCAAACTTTTATTATACGTTTGATTCAAAGCAGGTTGAAATGGAGAGTAGATAAACTATATTATAATTGTTCCCGAGTTTAAGTGAAAGCGTGGTATTTGTCATGGTAGTGATGCATTTATTCAATCACTGCTCATGACTTCCGGCCGCTATTGCTTTCACAAATCATAACTTTCAGGTTAGCTTTTATTTTATTCAGTTGTTTGTTATTATTTCAATTTACTATAGAATTATCCATTCATTGTTTTTATTTTATTTTTATTTTTTTATTTCTTTTTCTTTTCTCTCTATTTTTTGGGATTAAACCAAGATGACAACTTTAGCATGGTAGAGTACAAGCCGAGTAATCTACACACCTCGATTGTTTTTTGTATTGCCTCATAACTCTGAATCATACTATGCACAAGGGTTTGCTTTGAATTATATGTAGTGAATATAAATAGTAGAGGTAGTTATGATGATTATATTAAGTTTTGGTTGATATTTGACAAGATTCTGTAAGTAGATCTTTAGAAATGCAATGAAGTAGAAACACTCAATTTGAAAGTATATTTTTGGAAAATAAAGTTAAAGGATCAATTTGTAAGTATTAAGTTGGCTATTACTATTTCAACTTACTATAGAAGCACTCAGTCAATGTTAATATTCTATTTTTCGTTTATTTATTTCTTTTTTCTTTCTTTCATTTTTTTAATTAAAAACCAAGATGACAACTTTAGCACGTAGAGTGCAAGCTGAGATATTTGTACACCTCGATTGTGTATTGCCTCATAACTCTGAATCATGTTATGCACACGGTTTGTTTTGAATTATATGCAGTGAATAAACCGTATATTTAGAAAGAAGATATAAAAGGCGCAGTGGTAGAGACAGTTGCAACCTGTTAACGAGGTCACGAGTTCGGTACCCATCTGCCATACTCCCTCAAGACGGAAAGTTGTGTTTTCTGTTAAATCTAACAAAAATGGTTGGAAAACGAATGCTTCCTGTTGGGCAGGCTAACCTTCCATTCTTGGCTATGGTAGGACTAGTTGGATTGGGCTCTACGCTTTGGAATAGAGTTTTTTTTAAGATATAGAATATCCAAATGCAAAAAAAGAAAAAAAAACATACCTGAATAAACTATCACAGCCAAAGTAATGAAATTCGATCAAAAAGTAATTTAGACACGGAAATCATTAACGAAGACAACTAGAAACATAGTTTATCATTTATGTATCTCCATCATACAATGAAATACCATTTTATCTAAATAAAAGGTATATTACTAGGAAATACTTCGCATTTTGATGTTTTGAAGTTTTAAAAGAGACAAAATTTAAATTTAAATTATAAATGAAATCATACTAAAAATGAATTTGACAAGTGATTTATAGGCATCTATAGGTATTTTATAAGGAAAGAACAGAATTTAAAGAAACCAAAAAAAATTATACTGCTCTTACATTATGCCTCCTCTTTTGGGTACCTATTATTTTTGGTTGGATATATAACGTTAAATAAATTGAGTTTACACATGTTGAACTATATTCATATGATTATATTACATACTTGAGTCTTAAAAGTGCAGCCAACCACTTTTATAAGTTTACCATTATATTACATACTTATAGTTTTCATATTGTCATTTGGATATAGTACTTATTTGTTTATAATAACAATTGTATATCATAATATATAATATAATTAAGTTTGCTCTCAGATTAAAACATCTGTTGTTTGTACTATTTAAATGCACGCGCGTATCACATGCCATTAGGATTTAAACATAACTGATTGGTGTAACACTTTTCTAGTATCAGCGTCAACCTGCAAAAATGCCTCTTTATAGATATTAACAAATGTTAATATCACTTAAAAATAAGATCCAGCAAATATACTTTTTTACCAATTCATAACTTTCTTTTATATACTAGCATAAATGCATGCTTATGCGTGCCTTTGCTTACTATGGCATTTTACAATGAATTTTTATTTTCTGTTTCGCTTTGACATGCCAATATATTCCAGCAATGTTTTATATGCGTACAGATTAGATTAGCTATGAACGCTTTAACGTTATTTATGATTCGTGTTTGCAATGATGTTTCTAATTATTCATTTCATTTTATATTTTTGAGGGGAAAAAACTTAAGGAAACATTTGTAAGGATGCTTTCAATCACGCAGACATATATTTATTATTACAGCCAAACTTGAATAAAGATAAAGGCTACAATTAATGCAACAAATACAGATGTAGTGTGACATGGTGTAATCATACAAAAATAAATAAAAGGTTTTGCTAGAAACACGTATGGACAAAGTGCTTTACGGTGAAAGAATGAAGAAAATGCATACATGCCCAATGTTTTGAATGGAAACACGGGTGTTAGTGAAAAAATTCATCTCTCTAATAGATTTTTTTACATACTAAATTTACTTGTTAAGAATCATATAGTTGGTGACTTGTTGTCTCTAGGTGAGGATTATACATTTGAAAGATCATTTAGCGAGGAATAAGCCATGCATAAGTTAATTGAGACACTAATCACATTTTGTTTCTTATACAACTTGTATTCATGGAAGGGATATATTATTTATGTTTTTAAACAAAAAGCCCGTCCAAGTCCAAACATGAACAAAATAAAGCTATCCATAATTTGATTGCTAATTTATTGCGGTAATACTACAAATTTTGTATTCAAACATATAGCCTAGTTGGTTTATTCAACAACGCATAGTATATATGTACATGATTCAATCTCCCTTTATTTTACAACTTAATTTCCTGTTGTACATGATTTAATCTCTATCCTAATGACTGCACACAATAATTAATCTTATATACAAACTCAGCTAGAAGATGTCAACGATGATCCCAAATTGAAAATACTATATTAAAAGTAATGTCTACATTTGAATGAGCCCTGAAACCTTATTGGAATATATCAAATATCAAGTTGATATAATTGGTCAAATATACTTATTTAGCAAAACTAAAAATGATTGTTTACAACTTTGCTAAGTTTATTACATAGAAAGTAGCATCTTTCACAGGAGGTCATCAAGACCTTATGCCAGTTGAAAGACATTTTATACCAAGGAACTTCATGATTATCAAACATTTCATGAAGAAATAAAATATCCTCATAATTGCTTCGGGTAAATTAAGCTCATTTTGATTGTCCTACTATAATTTAGTAAGCATGTCATCTTAGTACCAACGAAGCATTATCTTGGTTATATGACATAAGCATACTTGCTTTCAAAAACTTATAAATTTTCATTAGGTATGTTGCATCATTTGTTAATTATGCATTGAAAGTTGTTTTGTGGAGTAAAATGGAAATTGTAATAAAACAATGTTCTTATACAACAATACTCAATTGAAATAAGTTAATGTCACTAAAGTTAAGAACATGATGATGATAACTGTAAATTTTAGCTATTTTTTTTTTAATATCAATGAAGTGCATACATCAAACTATGAACTACCATCAAATCTGGTCATAAGGAAAATTTCACCTGTAGCACAGTTTAAAATTTTAGAGATACAGTCAGAGCAATGTACTACATTCAAATTTACACCTAAACTAACCTTTCTCTATTTACATTGCTCCATCCATAAAAAATACTTTTAGTTTGTTCACCTATCATCTTCACCAATTTCGTCGCTTCCAAGTGACATAAGAAGAATAGAGTCAGATCCCTGTGGATTCGATTACTTCATTTGTAGAAAACTACAGTCGAATTTGAGCATGATGTTGAACCCTAATTTAGGTCAGACCTTTAGGTCATTGCTTCCTACAGACCAAATTTGAGGATTCCATTGTTTTTTGGGTAACAAAAGTTTATAGCCACAGGCAAGGAATTCATGGAGCAAGAGAACGATGGTGCTAGTTGAGGGTTCTTTGAAGGGGAGGATGATGATGTCGCGAGGTTGAAGGGTTGAGAAGTGAATGGGTAATTTCTGAATTTGAAAACGGATGCACGTACAGAATCAGG
This sequence comes from Allium cepa, assembly GCA_030765085.1. Lineage (NCBI taxonomy): Eukaryota > Viridiplantae > Streptophyta > Magnoliopsida > Asparagales > Amaryllidaceae > Allium > Allium cepa. Next base: position 820,623,263 of record CM060931.1, read on the forward strand.
GTATTATCGTTAATATTAGAGTAAATATGATGAAAGCATTGGTGTGGCTTAGTCATGGCTATGAATTGGGTGGTGAGATGAAAGTGGAATAAAATGAGAATAAGAAGGCGTAGAGGAAATGAGCAGAAAAGCGAACAAAATGAGCTAGATGTGGGTATTTTTGGTAGTTCAAAAAGACACCATTGAAACCTATTCAATGAATTATCATTATTAGTAGTAGAGATATTACCAAACTTAATATAACTTAAAAATATTTCCTATACATATTCGCTCTTTATTAATTGATAACGGAAACAAAAATTCAAACTATAAAAAAATTAGACGTGCAACTTATAAATAAAAATTCAAACCGACTACACATGATTCTTATGCGAAAACACAACTAAATATTTATGAAAATCATTTCTCCTGAATATGCTAAGCACATATAATTTGTAAAAAAAATCAATTTACATGCAAAGGGTGTGATATTGTCACGCGTAACACTCGTATTATAATTAAATATATATCTTTAAATTTATACCATTTTACAATGAAATGATTACAACAACGCCAAACACACTAACCATGGTCAGAACTACACACACATTGATTTCTTATCTTAAGGTTCAAATGAAACTGATATATATGGCTCTAAACCACTCTAGTCATCTTCACAATCAGTTAGCTCAACTTTGCCTCAACATTGTGCGCATTCCATTCTTTCAATAGGTATATGTTGTCTCCTTATTAGCAAACCTCTCAAAACTGCCTTGGCTTCAATACTCATCGATTTCATACCACAGTCCAATCTCCGGCCATATTTTGCTTCAATCAGAACCTACCTTTACTTCAAGCCTATCATTTCACTGTTGCATATTCATTTTGCTTCTTTGTATATGCATTACGATACGTGACATGGAGATAAAAGCTTAAGGACTCATGCATGATCCCTGCCTAGTCCTGCACGTCCATTTCATAACACTAGCCCATATATATGCTTCAGTCGGAATCTGTCTTTGCTTTTATTACTGCATAATCACTTTGCTTTACTATATATGCATTATGACACCAAAGGAAATAATAACTTGAAGCTAATGCTTGATTCCTGCCCAATTCTATGATATTCGATCCATGTGTGTATGTGTGTAATCCAAGCGGCTAACATAGGTTGTATAATGCAGAAAAGGATTCTAAAAGTGATACCAAAGAAACCACTATCATTATAGATCATGTTAACAGTGCAATGGAAGTTCAAAGGAAAATATCCAACGAATAAAGACATAATAATTATAATAATATAGATTACAAACAACAAAAGAGAAAAGATAATTTACATTTTGTATTACTATGACATAAAGTTCTCTAACATGATCATTTCAGTGTAAAAAAAATTATTAGAAGAAAACATTAATTATTATGCTAATTGAACAATAAAGATGGACAGTTTCTACCTCAAATCTCATCAAAACATTATTATGTTAATTGAACAACAAATGTTCATACACCATGACTCTGTTCAGAGAAAATGATGTAGGAAAATCTACAACTTTATCCCATCAAATCCCGCAAGCACTTCCAAGCAGTTTCTACCTTGCCTTCGCTATAGTCAAATCATTACAAGTAACATAAAGAAAAAATACAACCATAACCGATCAAAAAGCATTTTGATATCCATACCTATTTGTATGAACAACCAATAGGTTGGCATACATGCTATAACTAACTTCAGCCTTCCATCTAAACTCTAAATGTTTAAATAATTTCATACTCTAAAGACATTAAAGAGAAAAAAAAAGTATAACAATTTGGACCTTGTTGATTTACATATCGAGAGAAGAGGCACAGAGTAGTAATGAGTGTATGCTTCTTTTTGGGCTACTCATTACAAGGTGAGAAGACAATAGGCATGCACCTATATAGGTTAATGTTTATGTTTGCAACTTCATTGCATTATTAAAGTTTTATAAAGTTTAAATTGATTAAGTGACTAATTGATTAAGTAAAAGAAAAGCAGTAGGAATAAAAAAGAGTAGCACAAGATTTTACAGTGATTCGACAATCTTTGGACTATGTCCATTTCATAGCTTTGTTGCTTATTGATTTGATGCATTTTGTTTGAGTTTACTAGAGATTTGGGAGAGAACAAATCACTGGTATAGGAGTTAGATGGATTCTAAGCCCTAGAATTGCTTAGAGTAGCTGCCTTGGTGACTATTGTGTAGAGATAGAAGATGAAGAGAGGTAGAGCTTCCACGTAATGATGGTAGAAACTAAATCCCTTTTTGATTGCTCTACGGTTTGTATTTATTGGGGAATCGGTCGTGTTGGGACAAAAACTCAATTGGAACAGAGTCCAGATGTCAGTCCAAGGTTGTATAAAAAGACTCAAAGTCGTCGGAGTTGAATATATCACTTGGTACTAAGTCAAATGACTCAACTGAGTCATTTCCTTAAGTGGAATGACTAGTGCCCTTTTGTATTTCCTCTTTTATCTTCGAATAGGTGTGTTTTATGCCTTTTCTCTAGTAATTTGGTTAGCGTTGGTGAGTTCCAACATCACTTGGATTACTTTGCTATTTGAATTATTCTCTCTTTAAACTTGATGATAGGTCGTCAAAATCTCATGAAAATGCTTGGGCACACTCTAAGGAAGTAGAAAACATGTCGTATGAAGTTGGTGAGGCGATTCGAGGTGAAAAATGTGTCGACACTAAGTGAAATGAGTCGGTGCCGAGTGATTTCCTTATGCAATCTTGGGGTGAAACTTTACAGGATCTCTTCTTTCCCCCTTCTAAGCATGTCAGCTAAGTTTCAAGTCGTTTTATCTTCGTCTCGATGTTTTGACTCCTTTTGATCTCAACTTAGTAAAAAAACTCAGTTAACATTTTCCCCCAAAGTATGCTTTCATTGAAAACAAATTGTGCTCTGGATTAAGACAAGTCCTGGATTACCATCATGCAAATTCTAGTTGATCATTTGAGAGTCGCCTCGATATGCTACCCTCACTCAGCTGATTTTCCGTTAACCATCCACCTTAGTTTTAGTTGAAATTCTGTTTCTCAACATTGGCGAATAATCTACAGTCCGAAGACTACGATGTCGGGGGTGATGGAAATTTCGAGGGAGATGGTTGAATTTCGAATTATACCGTAAGTGAAGCTAATTTTTGCCCCGGTCGAATGCACGCCATTCCAAAGTCAAGTCGTATTCTCTAGCTTCAATGTCTCTTTTTGATAATTTGGTTAAGTCATTATCGCCGTTTGAATTCCAATGCGACAATTTATTTCAAAATCAAACATGGTGGATGATTCCATCGTACCACTTTTTCCGTTTTTGCTCTTCCAATGATCCTGAAAAGAAAAGTTTTATGCTTCGCTGTGGATAGCGGCTCCATCATCGATTCTGACAGTGTTGAACGTCAATTTTTATTATTATTTATAATGACTTTTCGGTCATCCCGTCTTTAATCTGGCGAAGGAACTTTCACTCCTCCAAAATTAGAACCATTTACAGCCTAGGCTTTGCCTTTTATTCCTATTATACCGGGACATTGATTACGACCAAATTGCAAGGCACGATTGCTCTTGTAGAGCAGTTGTTAAATCCGCTTCCTCTTCTAAAAGAGTACATGGCCTTAAGAGTCTTGGACGAAGAGGAAGGAGCAAGCATGGATTCCTCGAAGCTTGTTTGCCCGACGGTCTTTTTTTAGTTGTGCTTACGCAAGAGCAACCCCTGTTGTGCCATAACTTTGTGTAGATAAATAAAATACCGGCAATTTCTTTGGTTATGTTCCTTTATTCGGCCCTACAAACAGTTGCCAAAGTGCTATGCCTGGCGAGATATGGATGTCATTTAGCCAACTCCATATCCGTTCCTGCATGTGTTTAGTCGTGTTCATTCCAGCTATCATTGCAAACAATCCAAGTTATACCTTGCTCCCTATCGCTGGGGAACATCATCCATAATATTTACTCCTCAGCCACATGTTTCGGTTGCGAACTGAATCTGATGGGGTTCTTCTACCGCGAGTCCGGGCATTAGAGTGAGTTAAACATGCTGGGCAAATCATCTGACCGCCCCTGTCTAATTGAACTTCCCCAATCCTGGTCTTGAATCGGGAAAAAGTCCAATAGCACTAGTTTTCAATTTTTCATGACTATCTTCACCTATCCTCTACCCAACATGTCATACTTTGTTGTCAGCGCTGTCGTTGAAGTTCGGACATGCATGGTTCTAATCTCCGGAAACTAGCACATGGATTATTCGATTTCGAATATCCTTCCTTGAAGTTGTCTATATTCGAGGAACAATAAAATTCTTAGAGGCTGGTGATTATACCTTCTTGACGTTGCCAATCTCTAGGCCATGTGGTAGATTCATGTAGTTTGTGGCTAAAAATCTGATCATACGTCGGTTTCTATCTTCGAAAAATGGCACATCGATGATTCAATTTCGAGCCTTTCAATATCGAGAGGTTCCTCTTGGTATTGAGAACTTTTGGTTCGCTACTTCCAGTTGTTTGTTTGTCCTTTTCACCATGATCATGACAAGCAGTGCCGCTTCACCACAGATAGTTGATTGCAACGATAGCATATTTTTCTCTTTACCTCACCACCGGGTGCATATCGATAATGTTGATTCCCATTTCTTTGCTGTTTCCAGAATCTGGTCTATGCACCAGTTTGTCTCCGGGTACTGGTGGTTTAATTGCTGCACCTCCTGTGTTCTCATGCAGTATATTTATTTATCGTAACTCTGTGCATGTAGATAATACTCCTACAATCATTTTGGCATATTTCATTACATAACTCCGTTCAAAACGGTGATGTAGTTTGGTTTAGCCAATTCCATGACTATTTCCATTTAGGCTCAGTCGAGTTCATTTTGACCAAGCGTATGCCCTAGTCCATAGGGCTGACCATTCTGAATACTAAGTCCATACATTTTAGGGAGCTAGGTTTCCTAAGCAATATGTTTGACTACACTCGGCCTGATTTGTATGGTAGTTTCCATTTATGGGAACTAGCGAGTTTGCTATTTGATTCCCAGATCTGAGTTTTTAATGTTGTCAGTTCCTTGACGCGATTGAATCCTTCCAAGATGACATCATCGACCAATGTTACTCCGGATGTATGTATCAGAAATATGCGTCAACGTCGTCTTTTGTTAGTAAATTCTTCCTAGCTCAGTTTGAGATCCTTGATGTTGTGAATCTTCAGGCAGTGTCAAATTCCAAAAGGTAAGGCTGAAGATTCGACCGAGCTTCTGCTTCTATCTCCGAAAGCTAGTGTACCGATAGTCCCATTCTAGGGTTTCTCTTTGGCATCGCCAACCTTCGGGCGATGGCATATCATGCAAGTTGGGACCGAATGATCTGGTCAGTCCATAAGTATATTATCAATCCTTCTTGTCGTGGCCAAACTTCGGACGATAACAAACTAATGCAGGTCGAAGTCGAATCACCCACCTGGTTCCTTGTTTGATATTGAGAACTTTTCGCTGTCACCGATCTTCGAGCAACAACGAATTCTCAAGGACTAGGTACTTTCCTATATATCCCTGTCATCGCTATCTTCGGGTAATGGCAAATTCTTGGATGTTAAAGTTTTTCCTTCTTAATGCCACCTATTTTCGAGCAATGCCAGATTCTTGAGGGAGGAAAGTCGGTTCCTTCTCGACGTCGCCTATTTTTGGGCAATGTCGAATTCCTGAACATTGAGACCTTTATTTCCTTGGGTAATAATTCGCTGCTAGAATGCCTTGTTTGGCGAAATAAAACTGTTATCTAGCCAACTCCGTAGTTATTCATGTTTGGACTTGGCGAGGCTCCTTTCGACCAAGTATTTATGCGCCTATCCCTATTTGTAGGACTAATTATTCAAACGCTTGTATTTGGGTGTTTGTGAGAAATGGAAAGTCGTGGGGCGAGTTATTCAATTGCCCCCAATCTAGCTCTCAATCCTACTCTGGGATTAAGGATGTATAATGGTTTAATTCCCGACTTTCTATGATTTTCCCTGATCATCCATAGCCATGCATGTCTAACTTGGCTGCTAACATCATCACAGAAGTCCCGTTGAACCAAGCAACATTTTCTTGAGGCTGCCTATGAATAATGAATAAACGAGTTTAATTAATAAGTTGTTTAATTAAAAGTTTAATTAAATGATTAAAATTTAATTAATAAAAAAGTTTTATTAAATAAAAAGGAGTTTTACTGATAGAGAGGTTTCAATTAATAAAGAGTTAATTGAATAGAAAAGGATTAAAAATCATTTATTTGACTTATGATTTATGTGTATTGATCATGCTTTGTGTGTTTACTCGTCTATGGAAAGTATTTAGTCGAGTACTTAACATTAAAAGCTGATAAATTAGATGTGTTCTATTTGTGAGAGTTAATGGTGATGATTCGACTAGGGCGTACAAGTAATAGTGCTCTAATTTACCGGGCTTCTCTCTTGGCCGATGGATAGCGTAAGTTGGAAGGGTTGGAAGTGTAATAAGTATACGAGGCTTGGTTTCCATATGCGGTTGTTTCTGGGAATTCATTGATTCAGTCTTGAAGAGATCGAGATCAATAAGTGTTTTACTTATCGAAAACTACTTCTAGGATAATACACGTGTTTTATCTCTTGGAAGTGGATCTGTATGAGATGTCGTAATCCATTTGGGGATTCGTGATCTGTTCGAGTGATGATGGCTCTGTGTTAAGATGTTGAATGTGACTTCACCATCGGTATATGACCAAAGACGAAGTAGGCTACATGATACTGGGTTTAACTAACCCTTGTGGGTATATCGACTCTAGCATATATAGTATGCTAATCGATGTTGTGCGACGGAAGTTGATGATACTTGGTTCCACGTGGTTCGGGTTCGCTCTTTCGGGCGTTTCCCTATTGTGTTTTACCTTATGATATATTTTATCTAGAGATATAAGATGCTCGAAAGGTATTTTCTGATCCTTGTCATGGAGATCCGCTTCAGCTTTTAAGCTCAAGGCATTTCCGTGGAAAATCCATTACAAAGACGCGCCTTGGAGGTTCTACTATCAATATTGTTGCGGTGTGATTAATGTAAGCGTCGTGACTATTTTCTGGTTTATATTCTTCACCTAGACATTATCTGTTATATCGCAATGTGCATTTATTAGATTGTTGGCTCTTTTAATGGGATTTACGATGGTCCCAAAAGGTTGTGTTATATGCTATACACATATTTCTTGAGTTTCTCACACTAGACTTGTGTCTGACACATAACTATGTTTTCCCTATATTTCTCATTTGCTCGAGCAACTGAGAAAGGCGGGTTTTCTTTAATGTTCATTAAGATCTTGGAGAGGAGATGGATGTTTACCTACACAGTATTCTCATTCCCACTGCATTACTTCACACACACACATACAAATGTGTGTGTGTGTGTTGTGTGTGTGTATAAGCAATTAATTGTAAGGATAGGCTATTATAACTGTCTAGGATGATGCTAGTGCTATGATTAGTAACTTTGAAATACTATATATGTTAGAGTAGCTCTGTGTATTATCGTTTGAAATTATATGTTATCATTTCTCTTTCAGATTGTGATGTTTTTGTTCTTCTCTTTCTTGTCCCTTTTCTTTTACCCTAACATTCTACACTTTTGACACTTGGGTGCTCGGCACGTAAATACCGTGGGTAAATTGGTGTCGACATTTGGGGGTTGAAAATGCGGGTGTTATAGTTTTCTTCTTCCATACTTGCCCGTTTTCTTTTTCCATTTACTTACCCTAATAATCTGTATTTTCAACACTTGGGTGTTTGTCACATGAATACCGTTGATTATTAGTGTCGACATTTGGGAGTCGAATGTAGGGCTGTTACATTTAGTATCAGAGGCGAAGGTTTATCGAACACCTTTTCTTGGTTTAGGTAAACTCATTGGAGATAGGGTTGGCGATGCCCTAGAACGAGTTGAGTGTATGGTATATACATGAGAGCGTATTTGTATTTGTTATAAACGTATGCCTTAATTATATTCCGACCTAAGTAGCTAATGTCACGTTTATCGTCGATATATCTCATATTGCTCCTAAACCAATATTCTCGATATTTGCTTTTTGTATATGATGAATGACAATTTCTAGACCACATTAGAAATCTCAATGCACTAATTTTTTAGTTTTAACTATACAGTTTTAGGCTTATTCTTTGTGACGATCCAATTTTCGAACCAATAAGAACGACACTTAATACCACATATTCGTGTGTCGTTGCCCAAGCATCCAAAAGATGAGTTGTCGTAGGGTAACATAAAAGAACAGAAACGGAAAATCTCACAATGGAACGATAACAATACGATAGTACAAAAGGTTACTCTTTAACCTGGAGTTATCAGGGTTGCACAAAAGTACTACTACTATCAGCCAAGACAGTGATAACCACCTTCCTTTACACTTGCTATACAAAATACACATAAATAAGTAAACATAACAGTGGAAATAGAAAGCTAGATAGATAAGGAGCCTCCAACTCGTCAATCACCTCCATAAGAGCCTAAAGAAACATACTATTCTCGGACTACTAAAAAATAATCGAGTACCCGAGAGTTTAGAGAAAAGAAACACTTGGGTCAGACAATAAATCCAGCATCCTTAAACTCTAAATAAATGGTGGAAATAAACAATATGTGAAACCATGCTGCCAAATGCGGAACAAGTTTCCCCTCACAATAACAACATCCAACCATAGTAATGCGAACAATTTAGAATAAAACTCAAACTTGAAAGAATGGGCCTAAACTAGATCAAATTCTAGATTTAGAGAATGTAAATAAATAATTAAACATCGAGAAGAGCTTCGGTCACTTCTTGATGCAATTAAAAAAACAAATTCAAAGGTTTGAATCAAAGGTAAGGAAAGGAAAATTTTCCAACAATGACTACGAGAATGCACTCCACTTTCCGAAAGTATACCTCTAGAATATACTTGAGAACTGCGATGGCTCTCAGAAACCTCAAAGAGCCGGACCTCGCCAATCCTTACTGAGAATCCGAGTATTTCACATCTTAGTGCGCGTATAATCGAAACTAATCTATAGTAGATGTGATAGTACCCTAATGGCAGCAACCCTAAATAGCTTGCCTCCCCACTCGCGCTTTGGTTTTAGTCATTTTCGACAAAGGATATCAATGCTTAAAATGAGTAACAAATTATCTTATATTGACGATACACAAAAGCGAAAGCTGAATCGATAGTCAATAAATCAACTATCGGAAATAATCAAAATGATCGTATATGGAAATTAAATCTCATACCCTTACCACTACTCATCAATTTCAAACTTTTACCATCCCTCGGTTAAAAATGAAGTAAGATGAGTGAATGCAGTGTTACTTCTAGGCATTGCCTTGACAACATTTTTAACCTTCGAGATAGGAATGCGTTTCCATACTTTGACATTTAGTGCTAGAAGTATGACTAAATATTTTCAATATAAACGATATCAATTGCGGAAATTTAATTTCTTATCAATTCCGTAACTGAATCAAACTTTTAAACTTTTAAAACCGGACTTATGCTGGGATTTCACTTCACAAATATTATCTTTAAACAACACTGTCAAAATTGATTAATTAACTTTAACAGTGATTAATTACTTCAATCGCCATTATTTAAAATGATTAATTAACTTTAAACATGATTGATCGATTCAAACATCATTATTTAAAATGGTTAATTAATTTTAAACGTCACTAATAGGATGATTAATCAACTTTAAAACACCATTATTAAAATGATAAATTTACCTTAAAACACTATTATTAAATTGATTAATTAACTTTAAAATAACATTATTAAGATGATTAACCAACCTTAAAAATCATTATTAAAATAATTGATTACTTTAAGACATCATCACATAATGATTAATTAACATTAGAACATCATTATTAAAGTGATTAATTAATTTTTAAACATCACTAAAAAATGATTAATTAAATTTAATACATCATTATTTAGATGAATAAAATGATTAATTAGTTTTAAACACATCATTATTTAAATAATTAATTAACCTTAATCATATTAATTAAAATGATTAATTAATATTAAATATCATTATTAAAAATGATAATTAAATTTAAAGAGATCATTATTTAAATAATTAACTAACTTGTCAAAACCAAGAACAAGATCAAATAAAAAGATTTTCTAAAGAGGTGATGTTTTAAAAGTGCCGACATAATGATAGTTGCTATTCAGATACTTCCATAAACTCTTTCATAAGTCTTTATTCATCCAGGCATCACATAACACAAGCATGGGCATATATACAATGGAAAATAACATTCATAAAAAATGTCATCTGCTTAAAGAGAGAAACAAACCAAACCATCCTTACTTTCCACGCATGCAAGCACAAGTAATTAACATGTATTATCACAACTCCTATCATCAAATGTTTATTTTAATTTTCTGACCTTTCTTTCTACGTAATCAAGCATTCGTAAGAAACAAAAATAAGGAGAGTGAGAACAATAGTAGATATCTAATATCTGTATCAAAATACAAGTGCATTATATATAGCGTGTACCCTCCCCAAGGTGTTCGTTTTCTACTATCTAGTTTATTCCTAGATTTTTTCTTGGTCCTTTTCTATTTTAGTGCCTCCTAACCTATGCTCTAATACCATGTTGTAACGTCCTCTACTTTGAGACCTGAAATGGACGCCGATGATGTTGGGGTCATCAGTAGAATTATTTTCAAGCAACAAAATGGGGTAAATTGTTTTTCCAACAACATTAAGTAAACATAGCAACTGAATAAATTTTATTGCACATAATCATCTTTATATTTTCACAATCCCACTTTGTGCCCATGTTGGGGTAAATATAATAAAACATAAATAATAGTGTAATTCCTTACATATAAGGATGTTGACATTAGAACTTAACTAGTCGAATAACCTGATCTTTACAAAAGTGGAGTTTAAACAAAATACCATTGTGTATCGAGCCTTTTGCTTCATCTTCGGATCTCTTATTCATCTTGTAAAAAGATACCAGTCCAACCGCATAAACTCTTCCTACTCAAACGAGTATCACTACTACAAAATAGGCCATTTGCATCGGTTGTTTACCCCCCTTTTGCATCAGTTCAACAACCGATGCATATGCAACCGATGCAACAGGCTTAACACTTTTGCATCAGTTCTGAAACCGATGCAAAAAGGTACTTTTTGCATCTGTTGTTACTAACAACTGATGCAAAATATCATTGTTGGTTGCTTGAACACAGCCGCCATGTCGCATCGGTTGTAATGAAAACCGATGCAACAAAGTATCTTGTTGCGTTGGTTTTTTATAACAACCGATGCAAACTAATCCCTCTATTGCATCGGGATTTTATAACAACTGATGCAAACTAATCCCCCATGTTACATCGGTTGTAATGAAAATCGATGCAACAAAGTATCTTGTTGCATCGGTTTTTTATAACAACCGATGCAAACTAATCCCTCTATTGCATCAGCTATTTATACCTGATGCAAAAAAGCCATTCTCAGAAACCATTATTACGACACTCAAATAGACTGTATATATATTATTGATTATAACAAACAATTATTGCATGCAATATTACAATCATTCAAAATAAAATTTGATGGCAAATACATAATCAGATTTAATAATTCGACAAAAGATTGAAAAACATAAATAAATTACACAGTACATAATCAGACAGTCAATAGTAAAAAATAAATGCAGCGTGTTATATATAGACACACAAAAATACATATATACAGAGAAGAGAATGTATCGTTGACAGCGGATAAATTAAGCAGAAGATGGTCTTTAAATGCACAAACCTTCATCCTATTTTGTACTTGAGCTACCTGAAGTTGAGCTGTGCAATCTGCATAGGCATATGATCCTGCAGAATACAAACATTCAATGCATAACATAGGCATCCTGGACAAGTACAAATATAAGTTAGACGTGTAAACATTACTAATTTTCAAGTCTTTTGTTTACTATTTTTTATTCGTACGCAATGAATCAACATAGACAGACTAAATCTAACTATATTGGTGTAAAAAACCAAAACATAATACAACTATAATCATCACCGATTCAATTTTGTATGCCTTTCATTCAGAAAATAAACTTCCACACATATCTACTATTATGAGTGATTAAAATCAGTTATTTTATATTTAACTAGGGAAAAAACTTTGTTATTAAATATGAAAAAATTAACACAGGATAAATAATGATTCGAAGATCAAACAACGGGTAATGGTGAATCTATATATATGCAATGTGGCTTTTAGTGTAGATGCTTCTTAATATATGCAGGGCATATTGTTAGATTAATGGTGCTTTATAAAATCAATTGCATGGCAATACAGACACCAAATGTAAGGAAATGAAAATAACAGCTACTTATTTACCTGCATTTGATACAATATTGAATTGTATAGGCTGTCCACGTACAATAGGATCAGGGTGAATCTGCATTCCACTTATCTTAACAGGATAATTTGCTTTCTTACCTGCATCATAGGATATTAGCAATCATACAAAACTTCATCATTAAGGGCCCATTAGCATTTGAATAGTAAACGGCTGTTAATGCAACTAAATTAAGGAACATTTGAAAAATGCACCTTTACTGATTAACTTTTCAAAATCAAAAGAAAACATATTATTATAGAGTTGAAATGAAAATTCCTAACATATAGGATGTGCTCCTGTTAAAGTGGTGCGCCTCTAGATTGTTCATCTAGAAGCATTGGAATCAAACTCCATAGCATCAATTAAACATGTTCAAAAAGATGAAAACTTCTAACATATAATAATCATTCTATAATGGCCGAAAGTTTAAGAGAAAGAAACAGTTTTATCAAGTAAAATTCAGAATTCAGAGGTCCTCCAAAATTTCTCTCAGAATTCACAGATTTTTACAAAATTGCTTTCAGGTAAAGTAGAAATAAAAAAAATAGGAATAAAACAACTACCCGCAAACAACAGACTTCGGCTCATCATTCAAGATTTCTCAAACATCATTTGAATTAGTTGAATTTAATAGGAATCAAAGGATATTAGGGTGTTAGAATTAGTTGGAAGCACAAACCTTATCATTTTCTAGTCAAATATGCTTGGGAAACTTGAATTTGCTTAATATTTGATGGAGGTCTCCATTAACAATTATTTTGAGCTTTGGAATAGATTTTTTTAGAAATGAAATGAGATGGATAATTTTCTCCTTTGGTTGGTTAGCATATGGAAACGTGTTTTGGGCTTATAAACCCAAAAAGCCCATTTTATTAATGAAAAATGCATTTCCATCTTTATTTAAATGTTACCAACACTTTTATTATTTTTTACTATCATACTAGGCATATAAAAATTTTGCAATCCATAAAAATTATTTTCTGATATTATATATGGCTTAAAACAATTTTACAAAACCCATTAACCTAATTTTAAACCTTCAAATTTGAATCATAATTTATTTCTTCTAAAAATAATTTATATTCACCTTTGTATTTAACAAAAAATTATTTCAATAAGTTCCAAAATAATATTTTTAACATTATTTACCAAACATTTCTCCTTTTTATGTTGTTTAAAACATTTTTTCGAATTCATATAATTATTATTCTCAATAACTCATTTTATTTTTGAAAACCAATATATTTACTTCAAAATTCCCAATTTAAATATAAATAATGTATTCAATTATAATTATTTTATTTTTAGCTCCTAATCATGTAATGCTAAAAGTATGAAAGAGACAAGAATAAACTCACCATATAGCATCATATAAGAAGACTACATCCAGTTATGCATGATATAACTAGCTAAATTATACGAACCTCATCTATCTCTTGCCGGCTATAAGAACTATCTTGTACAAAGTACTGCAATTACAAGATTGTTTCAAAACATTAATCAAATAAGTACTTAACAAAAATTATTATGGAAAAAAAATTAAAGTGGTACCTCAAGTATTTCGGTGCTTTGATCGTGGTTTTTTACTATATCATACGTATACCTCATCACATAATATACACAATCCGTCATTCTAGATTGTTGAGGACACAACAACAATATTACACAGTAATTTAATAGATAGGTTAATTTGAATTTATATCCAACATAGAAGTTTATTTTTATTTTGTACAAAATAAATCACCTTAATAGTCTTCCATTTCAAGTAAATTCCTCGAGATTTTCCACCATACGCCTTATAAGCTTTAAAGGCCCTACACATAAAATAAAAATTTAAATACAACGTACATGTTCACTTGCATCAAGCAAAAAAGATATCAGTAGGCAAATAAATAAAACGTACATATTCACCCGTGGTCTAATTTCCAGTTTAGATTTGCGTTCAACTTGGGGATTCAAAATGTAAACCTCATTCTTTTCTATACGAAAAACAAGCAATAGACAATGTTTCCTACATTATAAGATTTATATGAAGTTAATATCAACATTAGATTTGTAAACTAGTTTCTAAAAGTTTATTGCTCATACCCTTCGTAGTGTGGGGCTAAGAGTAAGCTCTTCGATTGTGACGCACGCCATGTGTTCGAAATATATATATTTTTCGCGTCTGGATATTTCCGCACTTGAGACAACTTATATGGACACATAAACCCGATGGTCTCCACTCCGAGGTCATTGCACATATGATTTAACCACCTAAAAATAAGTACAACATACAAATATTGTTATTCTACCATTTCATGTATAATACATAATATAAAATAGAACATATACAATGAATTTATGAGCTATTTGTTGTAAATGTAACCTAAGTATTTCACATAGTAGCTATATTGGTACACAGATAGAAATATTCATTATATATATATATATATATAATACTCACATGATGCAAATTTGCAACCATTCTCCATTCAACCATCCCATACTAAGGAATTGGATAATGTCATCCATAGTGACATGGATTTCAAAGTCCTCATCGTATGTAAATAAATCCTTGTTCACATGAATTGCGTTGATGAAATTATTATCATGGGATGGCACTTGAACTATCAGGTCATGGAAATATTTGCACTCATCCGTTAAAGTATTGATGATGTCTTCACCCCTGATCGTCCTACGCTTTGCAGGCTCATTTGTCATCTTTTGGTTATTATTCATGTCCGTAGCAACACACTCTTCCACTTTGTCTTTGCTCCTAATATGTGTAGCCTGCATACAAAAAATTCATAAGCAGCATGGAGTCTGCATATTTTATTCAAGCAAAGCTCAAAAAATACAAAAAGTGTTTTCTTTACCTTATCATCATCGCCTAAAAGCACGAGATTTTTAGGCCATTGTACAAAACTACCAAGTGCTTCTCCTATCGTGATGTGATATTTACTTGGAACCAGAAGAGGGATTCCTACATGAATAGGCTCTACTGCGTCAATTCCAACCTTTACATGATTGGTCAAGATTTGTCGATTATGGCATTGATCTCCAGGCCTAGAAGTAGGATGCACCATGCCGTGACCCACTACGACAATTTTGGAGTCCAAATTAACAACTAAACGACATTTAGTTGGCCTCTAGAATGACAAGTACAACATTAAAATTATTGACTTACACGTTTTAGAATCGTATGATTTTACAAAAATAGACTTTTGAATTAGTTACCTGCAAGTTTTCATAAGGATCCATCTCTTGATTTGTGCTGGTATTTTGTAATTTGTCCAATTGTACTGATTGACAGCTGCTACGATGACCAAATGATGGTACATTTTCACCCACAATATCATTGGGCATTTGCATACCCATCATATTGAAAAAGTTTGCAATCTTTTGCTCAACCACCGTATCTACCAGACTCGAATCTTTGGCTCACTTTAGTTTCTATTTCCTGAGTGATACGATGTAGTTCATCTGTTGATATTACACCACTTGGACCTTTATATTTCACTACCTTTCCAAATACATCTTTGATACCGACCGTCCCACCAATTCCTCTAACTCGACCCGGATGTTCTTTTTTTTCAAGAGCACGATTTAAGACATCATCATGTCTATTTGGAACCCATGTTCCTTCGATGGCTTTTTCTCTCCAAGCATTCTGTCAACAACAAAAAAATTAGTTTTCTCAATAATTTATTGCTTTGTTTTGTAAGAGATTAACCAAATGGGATAAAATGCATCGAAATTAGTCATATCGCTTTATCTGCAACTATCCTAGTTTTCTCATTAGGGATTACATAACTTCCATTAGCTTCTTTTTTTGATCTTGCCAAAACCAGTCAATACTTCGATCCAAAAAAGAACCACTTGGTAATGTAGTCGATGAACTATGACCTTCGGTTATCCATTTAGCTTTCTTCCCTGCATATCCAGCTTGCCCTCAAATAATGAGGATGCTCATTGTATGCTTGACTCTTCCTACCCTTCCCGCTTAATCGCTGTCAAAACTAATTAATATTAATGTATACCCAAAGTTCTTGCATAATATTCTTGCTACTCTACTGCTAACATATACTCCACTGCACAAACTACATTTACATTAATGCTTGTCATGTTAGAAATAAAAACATGAAACCGAAAATTCAAATATTTGCAGTTTGAAGTAAAAATAAACGTGTTAAATCAAGGCAGCCAATAATGTACGCAAGAAGTAATTACAATTATTACTTTCTTCGACATTGTATAAGGATGCATCGAAAACGTGTTAGGACTTTGATATTGAACTAGATTCTATATCAGAATTTGCATGTCCTGTTACTACTTGCATTAAACTTAAACGTATAAGGATGCAGGGGAGGTTAAGCTGAAGAAGGTTGAGAATATGAACAACTGAGGCAGAAGAAACTTCCATTTTGGATAGGGAAGAGGACGACCTAATTTGTAAAGTGTCTGGAAGCAGCCTAATCATTTTGTTAGGACTATCATACCCAAAATAGGAGCTGCAACCCTATAAGGAGAGGTCAGGAACAAACTCCAACATGCACCATAATAAAAGTATCAAGAAAGCAGTATGAACATGCAATGACATTCTACAGTATCGGCATCAAATTAATAAAGTCTTAGAAAAGATGGTAACGAATTTAAGATGATGAAACACCATGTTGTTTGAAAAAGAATACAGTGAATGAAAATGACGAGGTTTTTAAAAGAAAGGGAGAAATATATTAGTTAATCCTCCGAGGATTAACTCACAAAGTACTCAGCGGATAAACTTATCAAAATCCGATTGTGGATTAAGCGATCAACCAACATAAGTTTTCTTTATATATAAGGAAAACGAAAGATAACGATTTCATCTTTTATATGCAACTATAACATATTACAACACTCAAACTCTCAGAACACCGCTTCCGAAAACAAAAGTATAAAACTGAAATACAAGAAATATTAAAACGCAGTAAATCAAAATTTTAAACCAAAAAAAAGAATTACATTTCAAGCAATAGTTCCTGCAACAGATGCCAGTTTTGCCTTTAAAACATTTAGCAGAAGATTATCATTAGTACATTAGCGGTCACTCATAATCAATAGTTCACAACTTACACTTCCTCGCTATACATTCCCGAGCGTTATACAAAAAAATAACGAAAATTAAAGATACATTCATGGATGTAATAGGGAAGATTGTGCAGTTAATGATTTGAAGTAGGTAGGTATTATCAGGTAAAATTGTGTTTAAATGTAATGTCAACAGGTAGGTAAATCTGTATGAGGACGTTGCCTTCGTGAATTACTGTATTAATGCGAACGGTTGTAGTAGAGAAGTAATGTCAGGACGGGGTGATGGTATTTGTATATACTCGTTATATTCAGTACAGTTTTAAATATGGATTACAATAGCGTACGGGCATTATGTAAATGACAAAAAAGGAAAAAAAAAGTACAAACATAAAAAAAACAGTGCAAACACAGGAAATCGTTTGGCAGTTACAATGAAACTGAGAAAAAACGTGTTCGTAAATGTATGACTTTACAAACTTCAAAGCAGCATACCGTGGTCTTCAACCTTTCAAAACAGTATGAAAATTTTGTTTATATAGTGGTGAAAACAAAAAATCCCGGTAACCATTAGGGAATGAATGTAGTTACGAAATCTATATAATTAGTAGGTGAAAAATAATGATTAATGGTGTTAATGTGAATCATACGGTAAATTTAGAGTACATTCAACTCATTTTAATCAACTCTAATTTTATTTTAACGATAATCAACTTTTTGTCGTATTAATGCATACAATCGTTTTGTCATTCCAATGCATAATACATTAAAATGACAAATAAACCATTTGTCTTAATGCAGTAACCGTCCATATATATCAGTTTTCAATCACGGTAGTGGCTTTGGCTTTGTTTCTTACTTCAACAAGTTAATGTTGGAATTACTCTTTGGATGCATTCATGGATATTTTTGATTAAAGGAAAGAGATTAGAGGTTAAGCCATTTGTGGAAAAAGAAGTAATATGAAAGAAGTTTAATTTTTATTTTGTACTAAACAATTAATAATTTTTGTTTAGAATTTAATTTAAATAATTTAATAATTAATAATAATAATTTTTGTTTAGAAGTTTATTTTTTATTTAGAAATATATTTACGAGTATGCTAGAATTATTTAGACTAAATATAAGTGTAATCATATAAAAACGACATGCAATTTGTTTATTTTTGAATTTTACAGGTCTAATATTCATAAAGTTGTAATTGGTTTGCATGAAACTGTGATGCATCTAAACAGACTTGAGTGAAAAATCTTTGGTATAAACCAAAACATACTTTTTATATGGTGGTAAATTCATATATCTTGGCGTTATCGTGATGATGTGCCTTGCGATTCACTATAGTTGCATAAATTCAACATTTTAGCGTAACAGGTTGTTAAATTAAAAAAAAGGTTTTAACAGTGTAACTTTGGAATGGTACATGGATGCAGCTGTTTATTTGGGTACATTAACCATGTGTTTCTTCTATGCAGTAAACAGTAAATAACACATGAAGTTGATGGATTAAAACCGTAGTCTAGCAGGTGACTACTGTGCAATCTTACTGTTAGCTATATAGAATAGTAGGTTTCAATAGGATTACCCAACACACTACATATCGTACTCAGACCTACTTCATTGAACAGACTTGGATTAATGCATTTTTTCCATCTTGTTCATTCACAAAACGGATCATATAGAATCCATTATCTCCTGAGTGCACTTCAAAATCTCCTTTAGGTCTGAAGTTTCTGTACAAAAAAGCTTTAAAATGGATGTAATAGGGTCCAGGCCCTAATACATATGTCATAATAGTATTATTCCATTCCTTACTAATTTTTTCAAATGTTTCCCTTTTAATCGCAGCATAATCAGCTTCGACCACTGTACACTGTCAAACAGTCATCAGTGCAACTTCAACTTTCACCACATCTACCCTTTTTTTCATATCCGCATACAACTGCCATATACATCACCAGAAATACATACCTCCACCAACCATCCCTCTGCTACACCCCTACAACAAACAAACATCATTATCCATCCATAAACCACAAGATAACAGTGCATACTGCCCATACTCTTCCACTTCTTCCACTATCATTCAAACACTGCATATAATCACTGCAAAACCGCCACTGTGCCTCACATACAAGTCTTCATATACAAACAACTGTTGCAACTGAGCCACAAACTACTGCCTACAAAATCTCCTTCACACTTGCTGTCAACTATACCCCCTCATAGCCACAAACTACATCAAAATCAACAATTTCTTGCAATTGACCACCACTATTTCCTTCTCTTAACATTCACATACCATAAAACATCTCATCTATTATTGCATACAACAACCTTTCAAAAACACATTACTCCTCCTTCACCAACTCCTCCTCAAACCTGAAGCCTCAAGTCATCATTCCCACATACATCATCACTACACTTCAATATACATACCTCACTCAAACTCACCTCAGTAAACTTCACATCTACTAGTCACATACAAGTTCACCACTGCCATCATTGCTGCTCCATACAACTAACAACCATCACCAACCATAACATCATACACTGTGCATACAAAACATCTCCCATATACTGCCATCCTCCTTCACCATCCCTTCCAACATCTGCTGCCACCACAAATCATTTCTGCCCTTACTTCATATCAGTTTCTAGCCACACTGCATATCAGTTTCCAACCACTTACTTCATCTCTACCCTTTACCTGTTCAACCCCTTCAGACATAACAATATATCACCCTTCTTCTGAACCAACTGTCTTGCTCCCCCTAACAATTTTTTTTATGCTCATCATGCTTTAGTACAGTTGTAAAAGTTTTTTTTAATTATTATTATTGTTATTTTTCCATAGAACTATACTAAGCTAGTTATTCAGAATTTAATGTTCCTTTCTATTTGTTTTTTCCCCTTCTTCAGTCAATCGGCCCTGCAAAAGCAGATGAGTTCACCATCAAGAAAAATATTCTATCAGCTTTTGATGCTTAGAGTTTTTATTTGCCTGGCTTTGAGAGTTTTGAGTTTTAAGTCAATTTCATGTTACCAATTACAAAAGCAAATGTTCCTTGTATAACATTAGCATGACATATACACAGGTTAGATGTTATATTATTATGACTCTGATTTTATCTTTTTGTTTAATTATAATTATTTATTTTGGTGTATGACTTCAGTGGTACCGTGGACATAAATGGTACATACTGTGCATATCCATTTTTTACCTTTGAAGATCTAGATATTTTACCTTCGAAGAATAATTATAAGTGTTGTGTTTAAAGCATTAAGAAGACATAGCCTACTTAAACAAGTGACAGATAATAAAAAAAGGAAATTAAAATGCCAGAATTTCTAAAGGTCAATACTATCACTCAAACTTATTTTCTTAATTACAATCATACACTTAATGAGCTATGGTTTATAACAACACCAATCACACTTTTTTTTGCAAGGTATAAAAAGAGAATGCAAGCCAAATAGTAACAAAAGATCTCATAGGCATCGTTCAAATACATTTGGTGCAAAAAACACAAACATCTGAAACAAATCAAAAAAGAAAGATGAGACTTTATTTTTTTAATAATAATCAATTAGCTAGAATCGAGAAAACTTGAAAATAATGATAGGAAGTAGTAGGAATTTTCAAGAAAGAAAATTTTATACCTGAAAATCAATCCAGCAAACTCGAAATTGGTCGCTTAACGGTGAAATCAATCTAACAAATTCGAAACTCAAAATCAATCCAGCAAAGTCGAAGCTCGAAATCAATCAGCAAACTCGAAACTCGACACTCGAAATCAACCAATCGCTTAACGATGATTTTAGGGTTTTTTTTCTTTGAAGCACGCGAATTATTTGGGGAAAAGAATGGGAGCGGCGGAAAAAGAATTGGAAACACGAGATATAAACGAATAACCTAATTTTGAAATTGCATCACGTACGCAAGGGAACCAATGCGAAAAGTATTATGTTGGACGTTGTTGCATCAGTTGACTTTAAAACCGATGCGACTAAAACTATTTGCATTGACGTATTTGCATCAGTTGTTGGTGACAACCGGTGCAAATTTGACTTTTTTTATTACCTATTGCTTTCCACGTACCAATTGCATCGGTTATTAAGACAGAACTGATGCAAATAGTTCTATTTGCATCAGTTTTTACTTAAACCAATTCAAATGAGGCGATGCGAATGGCCTGTTTTGTAGTAGTGTATCAATGAGTTTATTAAGAAAAAAATGATAAAAACACAGATGATACATAAAGCCTGGTATGAATAATAAATTTCTCTAATTACAATATATAGTGAGACCACGCTGCATAGCGAAATGAGTTTTTCCCTAACTAAATCAATAATAGTGATTACATCATATAACATAATAAAATCATTATATCATGAGCATACATATTTGCATAATTTCAAACATAAGTATGTCCTGTAGTTAACGCAAAGTTATAAACCATGTTATACATTCATTCATTTCAATTATATGTAAACTCTACACTTATATAAACCATGCATACAATCATTATACACATTCACGTACATCACCTAGACTCTTATTTAGGTGTCAATATCAATGTTATCCTCAACTTTATTTACTAATTAACTCCCACGGTCTCACTATCACTAATTTATCTTTTTCTCGAACAACATCATCGATGAAATGACCGCTCATTTCACCATAGGAGCCACCTTGACTTAAGTCACGCTTACTCTCCTAGGAGGTTGAATGTAAACACCTTGAGTACATTTTAGAAATCATCCTTAATAAGCTTCAACAACACCTCTATAGTATCCCTCATTCTGAAACCCAAAGACGAAAGAAACCACATTATGCTGTAGTCATCTTGGAATTATTTTTCAATAGCAAATGAGTTCAATATATACTTAACAGTCTAAGTAAACAAAGCAACTAAACAAAGTTCATTACACATAATAGTCTTTATATCATTTTAGTCAAATTCCCAATTGTCCCCTAATAGGGGTAAAATATAGATAATTACATAGTAGTATGACGATGTTGAACCCTTATGATCCCTTTGATTCAATAAACTTTTACACTACACAACATAATATAAGCTACTTCAAAAGAACATAATAGCAAGGCTTCTTGCCAATATTCGACTTCAAAGTAGTCTCGGCAATTAATTCTAGCTTTAATCTAGAAATCTATAAACTCAACCCACTCAAGCGAATATCCATGAATTTATAGAGAAAAACAATAAATACACGGTCAGACATAAGTCTGGTATGAATAATTTCATTTCCACCTAAGTTCCTCCCTAAAAGGACCATGCCGCTAAAGCAAAAAATGAGTTCCCCCCACACTTGCCCTGGCTATACAATCAATAAGACTATCGCAGGTAATAATTCATGGCGAAATCAATGTTTACTTAAACAAACTTAACCTGGGATCATGTCCTCTTAAACATGCTTGACATGGTGAAATCAGTGTTCTCAACAACAATTTACCTAATGCCTCCTTAGGTTATTGGTCTCAAAACACAATGCTTAACCTAAGATTATATCTAGGTACATATTACTATTCACAATACTATCTTTGGTATTGTTCACTATCATTTCCATACAGAAACGTATAACCCCACCCTGTTTCATAACTTATTAGTTAGTCTTTTATTGCGAGGTACCACCCCGAACAGCCTCTATTAGTCTTTAACTTAGTTTATTTTGCAAGGTACATCCCCATGCGGTTTCAGTTCTTTAAGTTTTATACTACAAAGTACAATCCTAAGCAGTATCGGTTCATTATGTTATAATGCAAAGTACAACCCTAATGCGTCTTGGTTATTTATGTTTATAGTGCATAGTACAACCCTAAGCAGTTTCGATCCTTTATGTTTATACTGCAAAGTACACACCTAAGCAGTCTCTTTATGTTATTCGTAAGGTTGAACCCATTGAGAGTTACACCCACTCTTGCAACAACGTACAACTCGTTTGGAAGTCCCACGCCCCTCCGAAAGTAGAATGTCACTCTACCTCTTAAAGTAAGTGCATTCGACTAAGCGTCCCCATTTAGCGTCAATATCCCTTTCGAACCCACATTTATTTTTATTTACTTCATAGTTATCTTTAACTTTCAATAGTTCACCTAATTGTTCATTCATTAGGTCTCGGCTTTAGCTATTCATTAAGCTTCATTAGGCTCCTAACACTTCTTCGGTTGTCTTAGTGTTTGGAACTACTTTCGTAACGCGATATGCTTTAGAAAACTCTAAACTCTACCTTTGGCCATCTTAAGCCTTAGGTTTCGGTATTAGCTTTCCTGCGAGAGCTAATAGACTTGGTATTGACTATCTCCGAAGTCAGTAGATCTCGACTATTGAATCTACCCTCAGGTCTCGTCCTAGAGAAGCCAGTTTACTTACTTTCGTTGGGAACTCCTTCGTTCGGCATCTGCATCTAGAGTCTTTAGTTGTCTCCTTCGGCTGCACTCTTCTTAGTTCATTTACTTGGAACTTACCTTAGTATTGCTTAGCTCATTTTAGGTTTAAGATGTTATACCCACAGCATTGCACCTTCGACTTAGTTTCTTTTTAAAGTACACATAATAAAGCCTTCCATGTGAACTGCCCATGTCTGTACATCTGCGTAAAGATTTCCACGTGTCACCTTCTTATTTGTTCCTTCTCCAATTTTTTTAAACCTACTTTCGTAGGCTAGGGATTTAGGAAGGCCCGCCTAAACTCCACCCGCTTTTTAGCCGAGCCCTCACATTGACACTATTCGATCCCGTAGATTTTATACTTTTCAATAGGGATTATTACATGCCTCCACGAATAGTAGGCTGATAAAGTGTAGTTGTTAGGGCTCGAACCTTCTCCCTCTACTGGGGAGCTGGGAACCTCTACCAACTCCACTAGAGCTGCGGACATCCAACCTCCATTTTAGTTAGTGGCGGTGTCCTTTATTTACTTTTACAGCAATTTTATAGGATCTCGTTTCTTATATACTAGGCCGTCTAAATACATGCATAATTTAGGTCTCGGTTTCCCTACATTAGTTTCGACATTCCAGTTTGGCTTCCGGAAATAATTTTTCTTGCTTAGATAAATATATAAAAATTTCCAAAAATTCAGAAATAATTACTTCAACACATTTTTAATCATGTTTCCATATTAAAGTAATTTTTTCTTAATAATTAACACACATATTTCTTTCAAAAATTCATAACTAAATATTTTAACTTTGGAAAATTCTCTAAATCAAAAACCCTTACATAAATATATGTTTTATCCAACATATCAAATTTTCATGGTATTTCGAGATCATTAAAGTAAGGAATCATAGCAAAACTTCACACGTAAATCTATTTCAACCAAAAATACTCATTAATCTAGATCTATCAATTAGAAACACATACTATATGAACTTCATCATGAAATATCCAAGACGTAATCATCATATGTATAAACAACCTTAAAGCAATGATATTAGTCATCTAAGTCTTAGGATTTGCTAGATCTTTAAACTTCTTAGATTTCCTTAGCTCTTTCTCTTTTTCTTCTTCGTTTTCTCCTAATAATAGCGGCTGAGTGTAATTTTATATTGTTTTAATTCGAGTAGAGTGAATGAAAATCAAGAGAATATATTTAGTGGCATTAATACAGTAAGAGTGTTGGATTTTCTTACCCCATTTTATTAATTTCACTCTTTACAGTATGCTCTCTTTTCAAATGTACCTTATACATGGTCACATTAAATTATTTCTATATTACCCTTAGTTCTCAATTAACAGTTTCCTCATATTATTTTAATCCTATATAAGCAAAAAAATGTCCCATCCCTATACTTTATTGATTTATTCATTTCCTTTTTTAATTCCTTAATTAAAGAAATTTATCTTGATTTTTTTAAATATTTTTCTTAATTAATTATTCATTAATTGATTATTTAGCATACAAACACAAGTTCCGACTACATGGGTCTCAACAAAGTGTACAAATGCATGTACTAATACGTAACAAATCAACCAAAAGAACAATATATACACACATGCATGCACACACACATACATGGCCTATAACACACATATCAAACATATATGCTAAGCATAAACAAACAACTGGGAATAAGTCCTCCGAACTTTATCTTCCATTTCCTAAGTAGAATCTTCTTAGTTTCACTTCATTAGACCTCCGTAAGCTTCACTACCTTATTCCAAGGCTTCTTATGTGTTAGTTACAATCCGCATAGGTTTTCTAACATAAGTCATATTTTATTTAACAACCATGTCATCCATAGCTCTTAGATCAACTACTGCCTTAATGTCTTGGATACACTTCTTCAAAGTGAAACAAGGAATATTTTACGAACCTCGACCAAGGTACTCGGCAACTCAGCCCTATAGACTACCCTTATGATTCTTCCCAGTAATGGAAATGAGCCAACATACCAAAGCACTAACTTTCTCGCCTTCCCGAGTCTCGCGGTGCCTTTCGTCGGTGAAACCTTAACAAACACCTAATGTCACAGATCAAACTCCAAGTCTTTTTTTACCTCTTATTGGTATAGCTCTATTGTCTCAATTGAGCTTCCTTCATCCTTTGTCGAACCATCTTGACCTTTTGCAAAAATTCTTTAACAAGTTTCGGTACCAACATGAGCCTATCCCCCGTCTCATACCAACACAAGGGTGACTTACATGGTCTTCCATGTAATGCCCCAAAAAGTACCATCCCTATGCTCAATTAGTAACTATTGTTGTATGAAAATTCCACAAAGTGTTGGTGATATTTCCAAGATCCACCAAAGTCAAACACACAAGCTCATAAAAAGTCTACCAACACTCGGTTGACTCTATCATTCTGTCCACCTGTTTATAGATGGTATGTTGTATATATGCGTAACTCCGAACCAAAGCACTATATAGGCTTCACAAACTCACTGGCAAACAATGGTTCCTAGTTACTAACTATAGTTTTTGGCACTCCACGCAATCTCCCTATAGTCTTTATTAGCTTTCGGTCAACTTTGCTACCATCCTTGTAGGTCTCTGAAATAGGCACTCTTAGTTTGTCTATCAACTATAACCGATATAATTTTGTTCCCAGCACTAGATCTTAGCAAGCTATCTATCAAATCCATATAAATTGAGACCAATTTCCATATCGAAATTCCTAAAGGCTGCAAAATGATAGAGTTAGGGGTATGCTCTAGAGGGCAATTACGTAATTTGTTATATATATATAAGTCGATAATCAATCTTATTCATAATAAAAGGTGTTTTCTTTCTTTTATATATTGTGATATAACTAATTAAGTAATTAATTAAAATATATTAAATAGAAAATTCTTAAATGATATGTTTTGTGATTTTAGTACAAATAAAAATAGCATATCATTTTAATACAAATACAAATAGCATATCATTTTCTTTCTTTCTCAATGTGTTGTAATCATCGGAAATTTGTCATAATACAAATAGCATATCATTTTAAGTATTCCTGGTCTAGATGTCTCGAGATGGGAAATTTGTATATCCGTTGAAACTAAACTGCATAACGCTCTCCACTATATTACTCATGCTTACTTGGACCCCCAAAGGGTTACGTACCGAGAGTTGTTGGAGAATTATGGAATGACTTAGTCGAGAATTTTCTATTAATTAATATAAACTAAGGTTGAATAGAGAATCTTAAAGTGGCAGTATTACAAAGTTTTCTCGATTTGAGAATATTGCTAAACTTCAATGTGGACACTCCAGTTTAATTTTATTTAAATCGCATTATAATGTCCATTGAGCGGCCATATTTGGGTCTGGTTGAAGCATTCAAAGTGAAACACTATTAGATAGAGAATATATTTCCTCAGTTATATGGGATTACTAACACTGTTAACTATAGTCAACTCAAAATCAAATTCCTTGGTCGGGCAGTGTAGTTAATAGTACTTGTTATTATCAAACCAACAACTTTGTGTTCGGACTAGTCTAGTTGAATGTGGATAATGTGGGATTTTTTACCAAAATCAAATTCCATAAGTCCTAACATGTTATTGTGTTGACGAACAGAATTTATATACATAGTCATTACTACCAAGTATCGCTTATAATAAATGCAACGACCCGAAATTTTGGTAATTTTGACTTTGAATATTTAATTAATTTTAAATATTGAAATATGGGGTTTAAGTGTTTTAAACCTGAATTCAAATAAAGGAATTGATTAAAGTATTTGAATTGTGAATTAACATTGAATAGTGTTTCAAATAACTGGGTTTTTAATTAAGTACTAATTTTATGGATAGCTTATTTAACTCGTTTTAATTAATTGATAATAATTGTGAATTCATTTTTGCAAATTATTTGTAGTAATAAATGGTTTGAAAAAATTATTAGAAATTTTATTTTTATTTTTATGACTCGATTTTTATTGATGTATTTTTAATTTAATTTGTTTGGTTTTCCATAATTTTTAACTTGAAATTTTTTAGATTTATTTGTTTGACGATTTATGGGCAAACGACCATATTTTTGTGATTTTATAGAAAAGGGAATTTGGCATAAGGACAAACATTAAAAAAAATTAGGCTGAAGGACACACCAAGTTTCATTTTTGGGCTGGAGGACAAAGTTTGGAAGAAAATTAGACTGAGTGACAATGCTAGTTATTACTAACATTATATTCATTTTTTATACTATACAAAATGCTAGTTATAACTAGCATTATATTTAGTTTTACACTGTACAAAATGCTATATTTGGCATCGTTCTTCAGCCTAAAAATGTAACTTGTTTCCCTTCAGTATAATTTTTTTCTTCAAAGTTTGTCTCTATTCCTATTTTCCACTTTACAAAATTCAATAACCAGTGTATATTATTATTATTATGGGGTCATGTCACTGTTCTGAACGCGACTGGATTTTCGTTTTGTCATTCGGAGTTCATACACAATTAAAAATCTATGCAACGAGACGCCGAAGATTTCAAAAAATATATATAATTCAATACTTAATAATTCCACACCACACAACTCTGCTATTACATCAAAACAAAACAAAATGAAAACAGAAACATGAAAACAACAAATTTAATTCCTCTTCTTGTAAAAATCCTAACAAATCGAATAAAAAATTGAAAATTTAAAAAGGAAGGATCTTTGAACTTATATTGAGGAGATCTATGGATCTATATCGGTTTTGTGGCATGCGATGTGGGTATCAGTAGCTCGACCATGATTGACTAGACTAGGGTTTGGGTATTTGCTTGATCTAGGCGACGAGAGGCAAGATGGGTGTGGTATTTGAGTTTGTAAGGTTGAATAGCATGTATGGGATGATTTTTAGGAGGTATGGCATGGTCTATGGGGTCGCGAAACTGTGCATAGTCGGGTGGAGAGGGGTCGGACGTGAATTATGTGGGGAGATCGGGTGGAAAATGGAGGTGCATAGGGGGTAGAGTTTGCAACGAGGAAGTGTTTGGCGAAGTTGGTTTGAGTGTTCGATGTTTATGGAGAAAGAGGGAGGCAAGGGAAAAATCGACCACGGGGTAAAGAGGAGAAGGTTTAGGCGGAAAGAGGTATCGAGGAAGAAAGGGATTAGTAGGGGTATTAAATAATAAATGGTAATTATTAAATTATAAAGTAATTAACTTATTTAATGAAATCGAAAACTTATAAAATTCATAACTTGCTCATACGAGGTCCGATCGAGACAAAAATTTTGCCTTGCGCTCGTAATGACATAGGCTTTGCGATGGAACTAGTTTGGTTAAATTTGGGCTAAAATTGGACGTCGTTCAATTTTAGTTCAAACCGAAAAGCTTTGGCGCCAACTGGAATTTCACTGAGTATAATTCACCTCTATGGATAAGTCAGTGTGTTATATAATAGCTACAATTTACTATTTGTGTTTGGTTGAAATTATTGGTTGTTTGATTAAATATTCATTTTTACAACATATTGGGATTTAAAATTTAAATACAGGGAAAATTGTTGAGAAATCCGGATTTCTCACCGTAGTGATTTATAATTTCTAGTTATTTACCTGTTAATTTATTTCAGTTAAATATCTATCAAACAGATTGTTTAATGCTGAAAATTTAACTATTTGGCCATATTGGATGTGACATCGACATATGTGGAAATTGAACCTTATTAGTAGAAAAGACATTTGTTAAGTGTTATAGTAACTATGGGCCTCGATTTAGTATTTTGGAATATTATTAATTATTGATGTGGTTTGGAAATGATTTTGATTTGGGAAATGATTTTTAAATATGCTTGTTGGGAATTTCTATAATATTCAATATAAACGAGTTTGAAACTTTTCTATTCTGTTTAAAAAATCTCTTTATTTATTCTTTCTAATCTAATATATATATTTAAGTAAATGGAATATAGGTACAAGGACATGCTTTGAAAAATATTTAGGCTGAAGAACACTAAGTTTCATTTTTGGACTGACGGACAAACTTTTAAAAAAATTAGGTCAAATGATAATGCTAAATATAGCTAGCATTTTGACAGCGTAAAACTGAATATAATGCTAGTTATAACTAGCATTTTCTATAGTGCAAAAACAGAATATAATGCTAGTTATAACTAGCATTGTCCTTCAGCCCAAAAATAAAACTTGTGTCATTCAGCCTATTTTTTTTTTAAAAGTTTGTCATTGTGCCTAATTCCCTCTTTAAGTAAATGGTTTTAAATAATAATTTTAAATATGTTGTAATTTATAGAAGTTACTATAATAATAACTGTTTATTCTAAAAATGTAACTCAAAAAGGATTTGTAATTATATTTATAAGGACAGACTTTGAAAAATATTTAGGCTGAAAGGCACCAAGTTTCATTTTGGGCTGAAGGATAAACTTTGGAAGAAAATTAGATGGAAGGACGGTGCTGGTTATAATTAACATTATATTCAGTTTTTACATTTTACAAAATGCTAGTTATAACTAGCATTATATTCATTGTTACACTGTATGAAATGCTTGCTATATTTAGCATTGTTCTTCTGCCTAATTTTTTTCCATATTTGTCCTTCAGCCTAAAAATGAAACTTATTGTCCTTCAACCTATTTTTTTTCAAAGTTGGTTCTTGTACCTATTTTCCACTTTTATAAATGAATTTTGAGTTTATAAAAAAAGTTACGAATAATGTGAAAATTTATAAAATATGTTTATAAATGATATTTTGTAAAAAGAAGTTTTATAAAGATTTTGTAAATAATATAAAGGATAATTTTAAAGGAGGTATTAATCAAATTTGGAAATTTATGAAAGAAGGCTAGAATTATATTTTAAATATTTATAAAAAAATCTATAAATAATATTTTATGGAAGAAGCTCTAAAAGTGAATTTTTAGAGCTTATATTTATAAAAAGGAATTTTATAAAAGAGTTATTTATAATAGAGATTCGATTTTCCAAATTGACCTTTTAATTATGGTGGTAGGGAATATTCATTTTCCCTACTTAGCACCGAAGGAATAGTGTTTATAGGTTATTGTTTTCTCTGTTTTAAATGACTCTGTTTTAACCCAATTTTAAAGTCGGTTTTGAAATAAAAATCTTTATTAGGATTAAAAATATACTTGTACGTTGAGATAAGTATATGAGTATATTTTCTAAGCACTGAAATTGCAGTGTTTGTGAATATACTTATACTATTAAAATAAGTATATGGGAAGATTTCCTAAGTTTTTAAAAATGAAATGATTTGTGAATATACTTATGTAGTTGAGATAAATAAATGAATATTTCCAATAGCGTTTGGCATACATCCCCGGTAAGGTTTGAAAATACACAAAACATCCCTCTACCTTTTTAGTAAGTTTCGGTCCCAGTTTTCAAATTTACACACACACAAAGATCCAAATACCCTTTACGTTTTTAACATTTCAAACGCATATAACTTTTTGTATAAACATCGGACCGACATTCCTTTTTCACCAAAAATCAAAAAAATTATGATCCTTAAAATGAGATCCATTGTTGATACCAACAAAAAAAAAATCATATTTGCAGCAAAGGTACAATTATTCCATATATTTGCAGAAAATTATACAAATTTTAAACATCTTCGATTTTTCTTCAAATCTGCAACTATTGCATATAATTGTAGACATTTCTGCAATTATATGGTATAAATGCAAACATGTCTATAATTATTGCATACAATTGCAACTATTGCGTATAATTGCAGACATTTCTGCAATTATATGGTATAATTGCAGACATGTCTGGAATTACTGCATACAATTGCAACTATTACAGACATTTCTGCAATTATATAGTATAATTGCAGACATGTGTGCAATTATTGCATATAGTTGCAGAAATGCCTGCAACTGTTGCATGTAATTGCAGATATGTCTGCAATTATATGGTATAATTGCAGGCATTTCCGCAATTATTGCATATAATTGCTGAATTGCCCGCAATCATGCCATTTCTGCAATCCTGCCATTGTTTTTACATACGCATAATGCCACTCGTTAGAAAGTTAATAAATTTGTGATTTAATGGTGAAAACGGTTTGTTAGTCCGTACTCCGTAGATTCTACAAGAAGTTATTACGTTTTAAAGATTGATAATTAATGGGGTGCAAAATTTAATTATGTATATGAGAATAACATCCATACATGAAGAATCAACATTGCTGTAATGGAGAAGAGAGGTATTGCAGGGAAGAAAATTGTACTATTTGAAAATAGGGATGTAATTTGTATCCTTTTTATGAATAGGATGTTTTGTGTATTAAATTTGTTTTTAGGGATGTGTCCCTTATTTTCACTATTTTCAAGGTAGGGAAAATTGTAGAAAAGGGATTTTGTGAAACAGGAAAATTGACATAGGGAAGAAGTTGCAATTAGTTTCAGGGACAACAAGTTTGTTTTTTTTAGTCCAAAGGACATTGTTTAGTGTTAATAGAAAATGATAGTTACAACTATCATTCTGTGATGTACACTAAAAAGTGTCTTTCAGCCTAAAAAGTAAACTATTGTCCTTGAAACTAAATTTTTTTCTAACTTTTTCTCTATGCCTAAAAACCCCTTAATTTAAAAGGCCCCGAGTTGTTTTATGCTTAACCACTGTTATTTTCCCTTAGGGATCTATAAATCTATGTTTGGATCGTGTGTTACTTGACAGTTAAATAACCAACTATCAAATCTTAATCAAAATATAACTCTTGAAATATTTAGAAGAAACATGTGAGTTATATGGCAGAATCATTTTCCAATGATGTTGTACCATGCATATAAATCTCTTCTCGATCTCCTACAACAAAATGATAAGGAGAACCGTCCATTTAAACGGCTAGGGGGCGATCCCCGCTCCTATATATTGTCTATTTATTTCCAATAAAGCCGGGGCCGAGTTTACCGAAAACAATCGAATGTTGTTCTGTAGAGACAGGGGTCGGATGAATTATCTAAAAAAAACCTTTGATTCAACTCAA